>CM060936.1:82626715-85026715 GCA_030765085.1 Allium cepa
CTTGTCAGTCGGTCTTTCAGGATTCTGAAAGCTTGCTCACAAATAGTATCCCAACTGAATACCTGATTCTTTTTCGTCAATCCTGTTAACGGTGCAGCTATCTTGGAAAAGTCTTTGATAAACAGACGATAATATCCTGCTAATCCAAGAAAACTTCTCACATCAGATGCATTCTTAGGTCTAATCCAATCCTGGATCGCTGCCACCTTAGCGGGATCAACCGCTATTCCATTTCCAGAAATAACATGGCCTAAGAACCTCACTTCACTCTTCCAGAAGTGACACTTCGAAAACTTAGCCTTCAGCTGATGTTTTCGCAAGGTTTCCAAAACAATCCGCAAGTGCGTCTTGTGCTCTTCTTCAGTTCTGGAATAAATCAGAATATCATCCACGAACACAAGAAAGAACTTGTTCAACTGATCTCTGCATACTCTATTCATAAGATCCACAAAATACGCTGGTGCATTTGTCAACCCAAATGGCATTACCAGCCACTCATAAAAACCAGACGGTGTCCGAAAAGCAGTCTTCGGCACACTATCCTTAGCCACTCTTAACTGGTGAAATCCCGTTGCCAAATCCATCTGAGAAAACACCCTAGCCTCATGAAGCTAATCAAACAAGTCATCTATTCTCGGCAATGGATACTTGTTCTTCTTAGTCACTTTATTCAGCTCACGATAATCGACACACAACCTCAACGATCCATCCGCTTTGGTCGCTAACACAACTGGTGCACCCCATTCGGACACACTACGTCGAATGAATCCTTTCCGTAAAAGGTCATCAACCTGCACCTTCAACTCTTGCTGTTCCCTAGGCGCCATCTGTTTGCGCCAAAATTGGTCACAAACCCCAAATACCGTGAAAGCACCAGTGTATGAATATAAATCAACAATATTCAGACACAAATCACAAATCTCAGCAAATAACACGCAACAATCCAAAAGTAATGAACAAAGGCACAAGTTTTTATAGTGGTTCGGCTATCTCCGGCCTACGTCCACTCCAAAGTTTTATCCTTTTATTGATTATCCTTCCGGGTTACAAGTGATTACCGCAATTACAAAGTCCAAATTCGAAATAAGTAGTAGTGATGATGGTATAGAGTGATCCTGGCAGCGTCCGGGCGTGCTTTCTTTCTCTAAATTCTCCGACCCCTTTTCTGAATGACCAGGGGCTTTATTTATAGGTGTAGGAGGCTGATATTTCTCGTAAAAATAAGGTAGACCGCTTCAGGCACGTGAGGGGGCCCACATGGCCGAAATCTGGAGATCCGGGCCCACATTGGGATCGATTCGACCCTTGGTTCGAATCGATCAAGAAATTGTCCAAATGAGCTTAAAATTGGTGAGAACATTTTTCAACATGTATGTAAGCTCCTGTAAAAATTTCGTAGCATTTGGATCAACGGTTTGGAAGATATGATCGATTCAAGTTCAAAGTTTCGTGCGTCCTTTCTGGTTCGAATCCATGTTTCGAAACCACTTCCTTCGAATCCATCATTTCGAATCCATCCTATTCGAATCCATCGCTTCGAATCCATCCAAAGCATGCGCGCAATGACGTGGCGCTATCCTCCTCGGTCGATTCGAATTTTATGGCTTGTTGACCCGGTTGATTCCGTGCTTTTCGCCGTGTTGAACGTGTTAACCCAGAGGTTCCTCCACTTTTGACCTTTTCTTCCCTCGATTCGTGCATACTTCCAACTCATATTCGTTCTTTGCACCTAGTTCGTATCCATCTGTTTGAGCCGCTCTGACTACTCTCTTCGAATCGATCGGTTCGAACAAGATGGATTCGAATACGATCGATTCGAACGTTTTCCCCGAGTCCTTCGTGCTTTTGCCCTTCCTTCGAATCCATCCCTTCGAGTCACTGCGTATCCTTCTCGAACGCTCCCTTCGTATCGATACGAAGCAACCATGTTAGAAACAATAGCTCGATCGATTCGAAGTCCATCGAGTCGAACCAGCATCCAACGCGAACTTCTTCGAGCCGAATCCATACCAATCGATACGGAGTGTATCGATTCGAAGTGAGCGCTACCCCTGATCGATTCGAACCATCCATGCATGCCTTGTCTTTGGTCGATACGAGCCTGATGGGTTCGAATCCGATGGATTCGAACCAAGCACCACCTTGCCATGATGGGTTCGAACAGCATGCCTCTCCCACCTTGAATCGATCATAACTCCTCCATACGAACTCCGATTAACCTGAAATTTGAAACGTAGCCTTTCCTAATCCTTATCATCATCCCCAATTAATTTCGTCTCGATCGTAGTTCAACCAAATTTTGACGATATCGATCGTAGCCATGATTCCAATCGATCTCCAATCCTGATATCCATAATTCCTTGCCAATTTGTTGATATTCCCGTTTTGACCGAAAATGGTATAACACTTTGCCCCCCAAAACATGCCTTGTGATAACAAGGCGTGTTTTGAATGGTCCCAAATCCAGTATCCAAAGTCCATAGCCAATTCCAATTCCATACGAACTCGGCAGTCGAGTTTGAACCCATCTTTATCCAATAGCTAATAACCGAATCCAGGACCTCTCCGGGTAGATATCCAAATTCATAACCTATCCAAGTTCTTGCCAAGCGCAATCCACACTTGACGGTCGTGGTCCAGTGTCCCTGGACGTTGAACTAACCTCTCCGGGTTCTTGCCAAGCGCAATCCACACTTGACGATCGTGGTCCAGTGTCCCTGGGCGTGAATAATGCCGTGGCTTAAGTCCTAAGCTTAATCCCGGTCTCTCCGGACCCTTGCTGAGCATAGTCCATACTCAACGACCTGAAAATAACAATTGATGATATAGGGCCTAGGTCCTAGGCCGAATCCCGGTCTCTCCGGACCCTTGCTGAGCATAGTCCATACTCAACGACCTGAATGGGTCACTTTACCGCGTTCGGGCAAAATGACCCACCCCTTGCCAGGCACAGTCCGTACCTGACGACCGTTTACCAAAAGTCAGATAAAAACAAACCAAAATCCAAAATCCAAATCCGAAATCCAAATAAAAGCCAGAAAATCAGAAATCCAAACCAGAAAGCAAGCAAAAACCAGGAGTTCAATCCAAACTCCAAAACCAAACCAGAAAACCAAGTGTCCAATCCAAAACAGAAAAAACAGATTTCACAAGCCATAGCTTCACGGTTTATCATCGTTCAGAGCATGCCTAGGGGCTATCTCCGTCCCCGTACATGTGTAAACGACTTAATCATTCGCTAATGGCTTGTTACTTATTCCATATGATCCATGTCAATTGATAACCAATCGACCATCATTCCTGGGTCTTACTTCATCACGGTGTGAGGTAGACGGTGGCTGCTCCTGCTCCACCGCTGCGTTCCGTGTTCCAACATATTGCCTCAGCTGTCCATTCCTCACATGTTCTTCGATTATGTCCTTTGAATGCCTGCAGCCGTTAGTATCATGTCCATCCAGATCGTGAAAGAGACAGTGCCTCCCTGATGCACTCTCCCGTTCAGATGGTTCTCTCCTAGCCGGTCTTCGGTAAGGAAGGCGATTCCGAGTTTCCAAGTATATCCGCTCCAGCGTATCGTTTAATCCTGTATACGTGGAGAACTTTGGATTCTTCCATTGCTTCCTAGCTTTTCCTAAATCGTCATCTAGCTTCCTTTTTCCTTTATCTTTATCCGAGCTTCCGTTGGATGGTCCTCCACCCTTAGTTGCATTCACTTCCTTCAATTTTAAATCTGCACATGCATCCTCTTGTCGGAGGAACCTTTCAGCCTCGTGAAAGAATTCTCCGAGATCCAGTGGTGGGTCTCGTATTAAAGACACCTTGAAATCCGACTCCTCCCTGATTCCAGATACTGCCGCCATTAAAACCATCGATGGATCCGGCCGATCCACCGAAGCAACTGCCGCATTGAATCGAGTTAGAAAACCTCTAAGCGATTCATCCGTCCTTTGCTTTATCGATGTTAACGTCATCACGTTCTTTGGCCTTTTGATATGAACCCGAAATTGTGCCAAAAACCTATCCACAAACTCCCTCCAGGTCCTAATAGATCCTTCTTCTAGCTGCCTGAACCACATTGCCGCTAGGTCCGTCAAGTATAAAGGGAAACATCGGGCCATCACTTCCTCCGATGCCCCCAGCACCTCCATGTGTCTGGTGTATCTCATCAGGTGATCGGTTGGGTCAGCCTTGCCATTATATACCTCCACGCTAGGTAGCTTGAACTTGGGTGGATTATGAGCTGTCCTGATTTCCCAAGTAAACGGACTCTAGTTCACTCCTTCTAAATCTCTACTGGTTAATCCTCCACGCATAGTTCTCCTAATAATCCCAACTAATCCAGCACTGTCTGTCAAAGGTTGCTCCCCATGCCCTCGGGGGAACTCCGGCACATACTCTTCGTGTGGTTCATTAGTGTTAACATTGGCTCTAGCCGGTTGAACCCCTTCCAAAGGTCTTCCTGTGGGCCTGCCCCAAAGCCCTTGTTGGTTGTCTTCTGGCTCTATATCCTGTCTTCTGTGGGGTTCCACTATCCTGGCTCCTTGTTCCATATCCGTGGCTGTTGTAGCTGGTCCTAGATTCTGTATTCCTGCGTTCCTTATTTTTTCAAAGAAGGCCTGCATCATTTCCTGTTGACTCTTCAACAACCTCTCTTGTAGTGAATTTGTTATAGCTTCCATTTCATCTCTGGTAATGTAAATGGAAGCCGGCCCTTCTCCAGCACCAGAGGAAGCTCCTTGACTTCCTTCCTGTTGGCTTCTCTCTGCCCTTTGTCTCCTACTGGTTTGTCTTGTCATTGTCTTTAATTCCAAATTCCTCAAACTTTGCAAATTTGTACTTTGAATCCGATGTAGCGGGTGCTAGTCCTTCTCAGTGAAAGCACCAAAGTGTTTGCGCCAAAATTGTTCACAAACCCCAAATACCGTGAAAGCACCAGTGTATGAATATAAATCAACAATATTCAGACACAAATCACAAATCTCAGCAAATAACAAGCAACAATCCAAAAGTAATGAACAAAGGCACAAGTTTTTATAGTGGTTCGGCTATCTCCGGCCTACGTCCACTCCAAAGTTTTATCCTTTTATTGATTATCCTTCCTGGTTACAAGTGATTACCGCAATTACAAAGTCCAAATTCGAAATAAGTAGTAGTGATGATGGTATAGAGTGATCCTGGCAGCGTACGGGCGTGCTTTCTTTCTCCAAATTCTCCGACCCCTTTTCTGAATGACCAGGGGCTCTATTTATAGGTGTAGGAGGCTGATATTTCTCCTAAAAATAAGGTAGACCGCTTCAGGCACGTGAGGGGGCCCACATGGCCGAAATCTGGAGATCCGGGCCCACATTGGGATCGATTCGACCCTTGGTTCGAATCGATCAAGAAATTGTCCAAATGAGCTGAAAATTGGTGAGAACATTCTTCAACATGTATGTAAGCTCCTGTAAAAATTTCATAGCATTTGGATCAACGGTTTGGAAGATATGATCGATTCAAGTTCAAAGTTTCGTGCATCCTGTCTGGTTCGAATCCATGTTTCGAAACCACTGCCTTCGAATACATCATTTCGAATCCATCCTATTCGAATCCATCGCTTCGAATCCATCCAAAGCATGCGCGCAATGACGTGGCGCTATCCTCCTGGGTCGATTCGAATTTTATGGCTTGTTGACCCGGTTGATTCCGTGCTTTTCGCCGTGTTGAACGTGTTAACCCAGAGGTTCCTCCACTTTTGACCTTTTCTTCCCTCGATTCGTGCATACTTCCAACTCATATTCGTTCTTTGCACCTAGTTCGTGTCCATCTGTTTGAGCCGCTCTGACTACTCCCTTCGAATCGATCGGTTCGAACAAGATGGATTCGAATACGATCGATTCGAACATTTTCCCCGAGTCCTTCGTGCTTTTGCCCTTCCTTCGAATCCATCCCTTCGAGTCACTGCGTATCCTTCTCGAACGCTCCCTTCGTATCGATACGAAGCAACCATGTTAGAAACAATAGCTCGATCGATTCAAAGTCCATCGAGTCGAACCAGCATCCAACGCGAACTTCTTCGAGCCGAATCCATACCAATCGATACGAAGTGTATCGATTTGAAGTGAGCGCTACCCCTGATCGATTCGAACCATCCATGCATGCCTTGCCTTCGATCGATACGAGCCTGATGGGTCAACTACATCAGGTGGAATTTCCGGAATCTCAAGCACCGGAGGGGGCGAACTTTGTACTTCTTGTTGTTGAGAACCCGAAGACTCCATAATTAACTAACTCACCCGAAAGCGACATTAATTACATAAAAAGCCCATCTATTCCCCCCCCAGTGCAAAGTGTGTGAATATATCGTGTAGTGCAAGTGCTTCGCATAACTTAAGCAAATTTTACAAGATGTCCGAACGACGAAAAACTTTGGAACTTGAGCATGAAAGTGACCGTCATCACTAACCGTCACTTCCCCGCCATCCGGATGCTACGACCGATTTAAGTGAAAATTCGTCATATGTTGGTTAAGTCACAGTTCCGTCGACGAGCTTCAAAAAGGAGATTAAGTCTTGACAGTCAAATTCGATTATGCCAGGCTGAAGCTCGTCGGACTCAAGTATGCTAAAGTTTGTTAAGTTCATAAAGGTTCAAGCTTGAAATCGGTCGCAGTTCGGATAACAGGATTAAGTTAGAAGAATAATGGTCCCATGAACGAAGACGTTCGAATCCATAGGCTCAAGCTGGTATGGGTCGTATCGATCAAAGCCAGAACCGGTGCTTCGAATCCACATGGTTCGACTCGATTCGATCTAGAATAAAAGAACACTTCGAATCCCTGAACCCTGCCTGACTTCGAATCGATCAAATTTGAGCGCCTTCGAATCGATCGGCAAATCGCCGCTTCGAATCGATTATAATGCCACTGCTTCGAATCGATAGCCACGAACCATTTCCATTTTTCCTCTCTTATAACCGCCAATTCGAAGCTATGCATTAAAAATCAATTCGAATAGCTCGTTCTTGGATCGATTCAAGGCAAGGAAAGCAGATACTTTGGATCGATACGTTTAAAAAGGCTTAATCCCTCACAAATCATGGATTCGACCCATTCCAGATCTAACTTTCCTATATGATTCTCTGAATGAAAAGTTGAAACTGATGATAAGATACCAAGATCCATTGTTCTACACTCGAGTCGATCCAAAGTTTACCTGATTGAGTTTGTTGTAAGAGAAAACTGGGAGAATTCTCGGTTGAATCGTGCAATGGCACGAAGGTTTTTTGCCTTGAAGGATCGATTCGAAGGAATGGCTAAGGGAACAATAAAAAGTAAAAAGTGAAAGTGAGAATGGCCTTGGGTATTTATATGAATTCAAGGAAGCTATTGTGGCTCTTCGTCTCCCGGTGAACTCTTACCTTCTACCATCGGTCACTGGCAAGGCTCGATCGATTCGAACAACCATTCAACCCATCCATGTTATTCGAATCCATCACATTGCCGAACCCATGCGTTGTTGTGAAACCATACGTTCGAATCCATCGGCGCACTCCACCTCGAATACATCCACACCATATCGATTCGAACAGCCACCGTTTCGAACGTACTTCAGTTCGAATCCATCTCTGCCACATCGATTCGAGACACCAACGATTCGAAGAGGTTAACAACCGAAAACTCGGCCCGAAGAACTATCGATTCGAACCAACTCTGTTTCGAATCCATCAAGGCCAATCGAGTCGAACGAATCGCTCCAATCTGAAAAATAACTTGTCCACCCCTTTCACATCGATTCAGGAGAGGACCGATACGGAATTCGATAACAAACCAAACAGACCACGAATTGCAATCACGCAACGTTAATTCAACTTAAAGTGATACTTATATACAAGCATGTCTAACTAATATTTGATCTTTGTCATTCGCAGGAATCAAATGTCCATTTCGTCATAATCTCGACGATAAACAGCCAGTTACAATCGTACGACCACTGAATACAGCAATAGAGAATACAACACTCAGCAAAGCATGCTCTAATTATTCAACGATAGATTGCAGTTTTTTCAAAGCATGTCGTGTTCACACAAGACATACTTTGGGGGGAAAATGTTATCCCGCCTTTTGCCAAGGCCGAGATACCAAGGAACTAACTAGGAAGGGGCAGGATTATACGTCCTTAACTTTGAATGATTGTTGGACGACTTCAGATATCGACGAATTTTGCCCGAGTCCGGATCGGGCTACAATTGATATGACACGTCAAGCAAAGCTGTAGAAACCAACGTTCCAAATTTCGGGGCAATCCGAGTTCATATGCTCAAAATTTCGCCAATGGGAAATGGACCGGGTATTATAAGGATCGAATCCATTGGAGCAAGGCCTTGGTACGAACCCATCCAAGGAATTCTTTGCTTCGAATCCATGAGGGAAATGCCTCTGTTCGAATCCATTGAAGGCATCCATGCTTCGAGTCCGTCCATGCATGTTTCGATTCGAATCCATCGAAGTACCCCATCTTCGACTCCATCGAATGAAACCATTGTTCGAACCCAACCAGCGTCCTTTACTTCGAAACCCCCAAGGCGGAATGCTTCGAATCCATGTAATCGATCCCCCTGACTCCATCCTATGCCTTGCATCGAATCCATCAGGTGGAGAAGCCTTCGTATCGATTGGCCAAGGGGAGCCCTGATTGATACGAAGCAACGATCATTTGACCGACTCGAAGGAGCATATCTTCGAATCCTTCTCTTCGAATCAACCAAGTAAACGCGACTAAAAACAAGGGAATGACCCAGAAAACGCGGAGAAAAGGGGGGACTGACCCGAAGCACATGCATGCTAAAAGAATCGATTCGAACGAATCGATACGAAGGTATCGATTTGAATAAGGTCGAGTCGATTCGAACGAATCCAGGGAACGGAGAACACCAACTTGAATCAATCATATCTTGAAATATACAAGTCCAAATGATATGAAATTTTCACAGGAGCTTGCATATACATAGAAGAATGTTCATGCCAAGTTTCATCACGATTGGATGCTTTTTTGATCGATTCGAACCTTACTTCGAATCGATCCCAAAGTGGGCCCGGGTCTCCACATTTCGGCCATGTGGGCCCCCTCACGTGCCTGAAGCAGTCTACCTCATTTTTAGGAGAAATATCAGCCTCCTGCACCTATAAATAGTGCCCCTGGTCATTCAGAAAGGGGATGGGAGAATTTTGAGAGACAAAGCATGCCCAAACGCTGCCAGAATTGCTCCAGAGCACCACCGCTGCCTTTGATTTCGAATTTTTGCTTAAGAACTACTATACTAAGTCATATAAAAGTTGTATTCTCCGAATATCGAGCAATAAAATAACAAAACTTCATAGTGGACGTAGGCAAATCGCCGAACCACTCTAATCCTCATTTTAATTTGCTTTCTTCATTTATCATCTCTTCAAAAACTTCCGAAGAGTGTTGTGCCCAATTTTGACACAAACACATCTCATCATCAAGCTTCGCCTCATCATATCACGGCAAAGTCCATCTCAACGTCATGCTTTGCTACCTCTAATCATAGCAAAGTCCATCATCATCGAATCCATCCATATGAGCTTCATCATCCGCTTCATATGCCACAAGCAGCTTTCACCATTCAAGAGCCTTTCCACTTAGCTTTTTGAATCACCTTCGACCAACTTGTCCAAATCAACCATTAGCTAATTTGCAACAATCAATTCAATCATTAATCCAAAACAATCAATCATTCAAACAAGATCTAACAAGCAATTATACAAGAATGGCAATTTCGTAATTAAAATGTCCAAATCTGACAAACATGAACAATAGGCAAATGTCTCTACAATTTGATGAATGAACTTGCATACGTTAACATGTAGCATGATGGATCTACATAGATGATGGATCTACATGCAGACATAAGGAGAATGCAAGAAATCACTATCTTTAACACATAAACAAGCCACCGATCCAATATACTCCTTTGGGTCCGTGTGAGAGATAACCACCACTCATCGAATCAACTAAACACCTCAAAAACAATCAACTCCAGATCTGGACAGCGAAAAACCAAGCTTGATCCGACAAGATTCCGCTTCAAACGGCGAAATCTCACTTCGTTGGATGAAGATCTTCAACTTTGGCTTTTGGATCTTCGATCTTGATCTTCGATCTTAGATGGATGTTAGCACTAGATTAGAGTGGAGAAAAGAAGTAAAGAAATGTTGTAGTCAAGCTCTCAAAATGACAACACTTCGTCGCTTCAAAATCCGGTGCCAAAAAGTGAGCCAAACCCCTCTATTTATAGGTTGGAAACCCCATGAGTCGTCCCCCCTTAAGTCGTCGCCGACCCAACTGCCCCGACCTATGACCTAAGCCCAAGGCCGACCTAACTACAAAGCCGTCCCAACCAACCACACCACATGCCGACACAATGGCTTAACGACCTAACACGCTCACGACTTAACTGAGATGTCGACCCAACTTCCTAACCGTATGGCCGACCTGACCAATCACTGGGCCACTCGTCTTAACACATAGCCGACTTAACACTTATGCGACCTAACTAGACGCGCAGTAGCCGACCTAACACAACACGCGTTAACATGCCGAGGCTTAACTAGGCCGTTTACGACCTAGCAACCTATGCCTTAAAACGACCCACGACTCATACCATAAGCCGCTTATTTTCTTAACTCGGTCATACGACTCATCCCAACACATAGAGACTCACGACCTAACTTCCATACGACCTAAGCTACTCACGACTCAACTCCGGACGAATTACCACTACGTCGTTAATACGACTCAGGGTCCAACTATCATACGACCTAACCCCTTAGGTCGTTGACCCTTAAGTCGTTATATCCTTTAGGTCGTCACTAAATCACTAAGTCGTAACACACTAACTCGTAGGTCGCTGCCTCTCTTAACATGCTAACACGCTAACTCGTATAACTTCTATAGGTCGTTACTCAATAACCCATAAGTCGTCAACGACTTAAGAACCCCACTAACTCGCATACGACCTAACCAAGTGCCGATCTAAGGACCATATGCAACCGAGTTAACTTTTATACGACTCAGGCTATGGATGACATAAACAACACTAATTAACTGTAAATTCTACGATTTATCGACACGTAAAATACGGGTCGTTACACAACATCTACGGTGCAAGGTGCAACATCCGTCCAAAATGATGAAACAGTGCCGTACGACTTTTACAAATGGGTGCATGGATTTGAAACAGAGTAGTACCATGGTGCACCACTCTCCAGCGATGGTAAATCATAGACCAGCCTCAGGGATCCCATTTTACAGAAAAAATCCACGTGACGAAAAAACGAAGGGTAAAAAACTTGCCAGACCCTATTGAGCTTCGGATAAGATTTTTTGGGTATGAAACTAACCAGTGATGGCTTAAAGCAGTCATAGCTATATTACTCACAAAGAGCTTCATTTTGAATGGTTATGGCTCCCATAACTCTAAACTAGCCAAGAGTTATGGCCCTCCGAAGAATTGATATCCACGGGGTGAAACATCTACGGTGCCAGGTGCAACATACGTCCAAAATGACGAAACAGTGTCGTACGACTCTTAGAAATAGGTTCATGGATTTGAAATAGAGTAGTACCATGGTGAACCATTCTCCAGCAATGGTAAATCATAGGCTAGCCACGGGGATCTCGTTTTAAAGAAAAAATTCAAGTGACAAAAAAACGAAGGGTAAAAAACTTCCAAGACCAGATTGAGGTTCGGATAGGATTTTTTGGGTATGAAACTAACTAGTGACGACTTAAAGCCGTAATATCTATAGAACTCACAGAGAGCTTCGTTTGACTGGTTATGGCTCCTGTAACTCTAAACGAGCCAAGAGTTATGGCCCTCCGAAGAATCGATATCCACAGGGTGCAACATCACGGTGCAAGATGCAACATCCGTCCAAAATGACAAAACAGTGCCTTACGACCTTTAGAAACAAGTGCATGGATTTGAAGCGGAGCAGTAGCGTGGTGCAACACTCTTCAGCGATGGTAAATCATAGACCAGCCATGGGGACCCCGTTTTACAGAAAAAATCAACGTGACGAAACAACGAATGGTAAAAAACTTCCAAGGCCCGATTGATCTTCGGATAGGATTTTTTGGGTATGAAACTAACCAATGACGGCTTAAAGCAGTCATAGCTGTATTACTCATAGAGGGCTTCGTTTTGACGGGTTATGGCTCCCATAACTCCAAACCAGCCAAGAGTTATGGCCCTCCGAATAATCGATATCCACAGAGTGCAACATCTACGGTGCTAGGTGTAACATCCGTCCAAAATGACGAAACAGTGCCGTACGAATTTTAGAAATGGTTGCATGGATTTGAAACGGAGCTGTACCATGGTGCACCATTCTTCAGCGATGGTAAATCATAGACCAGCAACGGGGATCCCGTTTTACTGAAAAAATCCACGAGACGAAAAAACGAAGGGTAAAAAACTTCGATGACCAGATTGAGGTTCGGAAAGGATTTTTTGGGTATGAAACTAACCAATGACGGCTTAAAGCCATAATATCTGTAGAAATCATAGAGAGCTTCGTTTTGACTGGTTATGACTCCAGTAACTCTAAACGAGCCAAGAGTTATGGCCCTCCGAAGAATCGATATCCAAAGGGTGCAACATCTACGGTGCAAGGTGCAACATCCGTCCAAAATGACGAAACGGTGCCGTACGACTTATAGTAATGGGTGCATGGAGTTGAAATGGAGCATTACCATAGTGCACCACTCTCCAGCGATGGTAAATCATAGACCAGCCATGGGGATTCCGTTTTACAGAAAAAATCCACGTGACGAAAAAACGAAGGGTAAAAAACTTCCAAGACCCGATTGAGCTTCAGATGGGATTTTTGGATATCAAACTAACCAATGACGACTCAAAGCTGTCATATCTGTAGAACTCACAGAGAGCTTCGTTTTGACTAGTTATGGCTCCCGTAACTCTAAACAATCCAAGAGTTAAGGCCCTCCAAAGAATCGATATCCACATGGTGCAACATCTACGATGCAAGGTGCAACATCCGTCCAAAATGACGAAACAGTGGCGTATGACTTTTAGAAATGGGTGCATGGATTTGAAACGGTGCAGTACCATGGTGCACCACTCTCCAGGGATGGTAAATCATAGACCGGCCACGGGGATCCCGTTTTTCAAAAAAAATCCACGTGACGAAAAAACGAAGGGTAAAAAACTTCCAAGACCCGATTGAGGTTCGGATAGGATTTTTTGCGTAAGAAACTAACCAGTGACGGCCTAAAGCTGCCACACCTGTAGAACACATAGAGTTCTTCGTTTTGACTGGTTATGTCTCCCGTAACTCTAAACGAGCCAAGAGTTATGGCCTCCCGAAGAATCGATATCCACAGGGTGCAACATCTACGGTGCAAGGTGCAACATCCGTCCAAAATGACGAAACAATGGCGTACGACTTTTAGAAATGAGTGCATGGATTTGGAACGGAGCAGCACCATGGTGCACCATTCTCCAGCGATGGTAAATCATAGACCAGCCACATGGATCCCATTTTACAGAAAAAATCCACGTGACGAAAAAACGATGGGTAAAAAACATCCAAGACCCGATTGAGTTTCGGATAGGATTTTTTGGGTATGAAACTAACCAGTGACAACTTAAAGCTGCCATATTTGTAGAACTCACAAAGAGCTTCGTTTTGACTGGTTATGGCTACCGTAACTCTAAACGAGCCAAGAGTTATGACCCTCCGAAGGATCGATATCCACAAGGTGCAACATCTACGGTGCAAGGTGCAACATCTGTCCAAAATGACGAAACAGTGCCGTATGACTTTTAGAAATGGGTGAATGGATTTGAAACGGAGCAGTAGCATGGTGCACCACTCTCCAGCGATGGTAAATCATTGGCCGGCCATGGGGATCCCGTTTTACAGAAAAAATCAACGTGACGAAAAAACGAAGGGAAAAAACTTCAAACACCCGATTGATCATCGGATAGGATTTTCTAGGTATGAAACTAACCAGTGATGGCTTCAAGCAGTCATAGGTGTATTACTCATAGAGAGATTTGTTTTGATAGGTTATGGCTCCCGTAACTCTAAACGAGCCAAGAGTTATGGCCCTTCGAAGAATCGATATCCACAGGGTGCAACATCTACAATGCAAGGTGCAATATCCGTCCAAAATTACGAAATAGTGTCGTACGACTTTTAGAAATGTGTGCATGGATTTGAAACAGAGCAGTACCATGGTGCACCATTCTCCAGCGATGGTAAATCATAGACCAGCCACGGGGATCCCGTTTTACAGAAAAAATCCACGTGACAAAAAAACGAAGGGTAAAAAACTTCCAAGACCAGATTAAGGTTCGGATAGGATTTTTTAGGTATGAAACTAACCAATGATGGCTTAAAGCCGTCATATCAGTAGAACTAACAGAGATCTTTGTTTTGACAGGTTATGGCTCCTGTAACTCGAAAGGAGCCAAGAGTTATTGCCCTCCGAAGAATCGATATCCACAGGGTGAACATCTACGATGCAAGGTGCAACATCCGTCCAAAATGACAAAGCAGTGTCGTACGACTTTCAGTAATGGGTGCATGGATTTGAAACGGAGCAGTACCATGGTGCACCACTCTCCAGCAAGGTAAATCATAGACCAGCCACGGGGATCCCGTTTTACAGAAAAATCAACGTGACGAAAAAACGAAGGGTAAAAAACTTCCAAGACCTAATTGAGCTTCGGATAGGATTTTTTGAGTATGAAACTAACCAGTGAGGACTTAAAGCTGTCATATATGCAGAACTAACAGAGAGCTTCATTTTGACAGGTTATGGCTCCTATAACTATAAACGAGCCAACGGTAATGGCCCTCGGAAGAATCGATATCCACATGGTGCAACATCTACGGTGCAAGGTGCAACATCCGTCAAAAATGACGAAACATTGCTGTTATCCTGCCTTTTGGCAAGGCCATGACACCAAGAACTTGACTAGAAACCAAGGATGGTTTGTCCTGGAGATCGTTAACGCATAGGTCTGCTATGGATGTCGGTAAATTTTTTTCGAGTTCAGATCGAGCTACAATTGATATGACATGACAAGAAAACCTAATAAAGCCAACATTCCAAATTTCAAGTCAATCGGAGTTCGTATGCTCAAGATATTGATGGATCACGGTTGAGAAATCCAAAATTACATCGATCATATCTCACGATCTACCGGTCCAAATACTATGAAATTTTCACAGTAGCTTACTGCCAACATGCGGAGGGTCCGTGCCAAATTTCAGCTCGATCGGATCAACTCTTGATCGGTTCGAAATTGCATCGTATCGATCACGGACCAACTTGCGTCGATCATATCTCACGATCTACCGGTCCAATTGCTATGAAATTTTCACAGTAGCTTACAGTCAACATGGGGAATGTTCATGCCAAATTTCAGCTCGATCGGATAAAATCTTGATCGATTCGAAATTGTTTCGTATCGATCACGGACCAACTTGCATCGATCATATCTCACGATCTACCGGTCCAAATACTATGAAATTTTCACAGTAGCTTACTGCCAACATGAGGAGGGTTCATGCCAAATTTCAGCTTGATCGGATCAAATCTTGATCGGTTCGAAATTGCATCGTATCTATCACGGACCAACTTGCGTCGATCATATCTCACGATCTACCGGTCCAAATGCTATGAAATTTTCATAGTAGCTTACTACCAACGTGGGGAATGTTCATGCCAAATTTCAGCTCGATCGGATCAAATCTTGATCGGTTTGAAATTGCATCGTATCGATCACGGACCAACTTGCATCGATCATATCTCACGGTCTACCGGTCCAAATGCCATGAAATTTCTACAGTAGCTTACTTACATGTTAAGAAATGTCTCCACCAAATTTCACCTCGATTGGATGAATTCTTGATCGATTCGAAGTGAGTTCGAATCGATCCCCAAGTGGGCCCAAATTTCCTGAGGCCGGTCGCGTGGGCCCCCTCACGTGCCAGAACGAGTCCTCCGAAGTTTGAGCGAAATATCAACCTCCTACGCCTATAAATAGGCCCCAAAGCCATTAGAAAAGGGATCTTTTTGCTTTCCTAGGTCCGGGCTCTATTAGATCTATTTTTTACTCCATAGCTGTTGTTGTATACAAATTTCAACATTATAATCCGCTGTAATCTGCGGTAATCAGTTGTAATCGGCAAGTGAATATCAATAAAATCATCAAACTTCATAGTGGACGTAGGAAACACGCCGAACCACTCTAAAACTCCGTGTTTCTGTGAATTTTCTTATATGTTTATTGGTGTGTTTGTTAGATCTACTTCATTTTACATTTATTTTCTTCATTTATTTCTTCAAACACATCCGAAGAGTGTTGTGCCCAATTTTGGTACAAACACTTTGGTGCTTTCACTGAGAAAAACCCAGTTTTTCTCCCGTTCGTTGGATCTACTTTCGATATCGGATTGTTTAAATCTAAGGAGAAGATCCAGATCTATCATTCAATGGTTCCTTCTATTCTATTCATATTGTTGCAGATCTAAGAGGAACCATATTCATCATGCAGTCCATACCCCTATTTTCGAATCTAGAAAAAAAATGCTGTCTTTCGAACCCAGCAAAATATGGTCATTTTCGAACCCATGCTTTCGAACCCATGCTTTCGAACCCAGAAAATATGGTCACTTTCGAACCCATGTTTTCGAACCCATAAAATATGGTCATTTTCGATTTCGAACCCATATTTTCGAACCCAGCAAAATATGGTCATTTTCGAACCCATGCTTTCGAACCCAGAAAATATGGTCATTTTCGAACCCATGCATTCGAACCCAGAAAATATGGTCATTTTCGAACCCATGCCTTCGAACCCAGGAAATATGGTCATTTTCGAACCCATGATTTTGAACCCAGGAAATACGGTCATTTTCGTATCCATCCAAAGGTGGCTTCCTTCGCATCAACCTTGTTCGTAGCCCCCAGCAAGCATTCGTTCGAATCGATCAGGATGTACCACTTCGTATCCATCAGGGAGCGCTGCTTCGTATCCATCAGGGAGCGCTGCTTCGTATCCATCCATCTGCCTCCATTTCGTATCGATACGCACATGAAGTTCGTATCCATCTATCTGCCTCCATTTCGTATCGATACGCACATGCAGTTCGTATCCATCCATCTGCCTCCAATTCGTATCGATACGAAGAAGGACTTTTTCACGTTGCTTGATGGATACGAAGGAGCACCAGCATAGTTAATTCAAAACTCAACTTAGTAGAGGAACAGTCTGATCGATCCATGACTGGACCGGACATAGGAGATTACAGCAGCAATTGTTGAATTGGAATCGAGGAATGGGTAAAGAAATACTACTCAACTGGTGATCCCAGAGGCTGGAGAACCTAGCTAATATGCCTAAAACTAGAATCGGTTGATATATCATGCTTCTAAGATGGACTGCAACTTCCCACCAAGTGACTAGTTTTTAAACTCCTAAACTGACAATTATGGTGCGATGGCTAGTATGACTACTACTCTACGCTGTCAACTCTGCCAACTTGAAACATAGCTAGTCACCACTGAACCATCGTCAAATGCCCACAATCTTAATCATTCCACCTCTATATGACTGAAAGCATGGCATACAATCTCAAGAGGACTTCCATAATACGCTATACGGGCCTCGTTCTTGATGAAAATAAGAAATAATCACCAATCTATGAGCCCATCTTAATCTACTCACCATCCAACCGGCATTACCAATCACTCGAACGTTGGGCAATCATGCATACATCATTCGTCAAAGAAGATTGCCAATCGTGGTTAGACATACCATTCCTACTTCTCATGTTGCCAAAGGGAATAAAGAAGCTGGCAGCCAACGGATTGATCAAAATCCACAGCCCGTTGCTGCCAACACTTATAAATGAAATCAGCACAAAAAGCTTATTTCTAGAGTTTGATAAGAGAACTGGCGGATAGCCAATAACAACTACACCAACATAACGTGTCTAATGTTGAATTAATGAATTAGACGAAGGATCGGTGTCGCAAGATAAGGAGGAAACGTACTCCATACTCTAAATCGGGAAGCTCCTCTTCTTTACATGACTATCATGGATGCCAATTCCATAAGGCTACTCCAGAAAGGATAACTTTGGCAATATGTTCAATCCCCATATAATGAAGAGCCGGGTACCCACGACCTCAATCATAACTTTGATCAAACTGAACCATTTGCATTAGACTTCCAACTGTGAAAGGCTGGACCGAAGTGCAATAGCGAGCATACGACGCTGCTTCACTTATCAATGAGATTTTATCCGATCTCTTTTGAATTATTTCTATTTCAATTTCGTTTATATTACGAAATATGACCAACTTGAATTAAACTACTTGCAAATGATGCAGGTAACTGCGTACTTAAGGATGGCTGCAACAACCTTCGCGGACTATGATCAAATCATAGAAAAGAGACCAACAAGGTCAAGACTCCAGTACAAAGTGGGTGCAACTGACCATCCACTCATCAGCTTATGCAATTTAATTATGAGATTTGAGAAAGGCTTGGAGTTATATGTCCCAACAATGCACTATCCATCTTGTACTTGAAGCTCGCCAAAATACTTATGCTTCTTCCGATGCCCAGTAGAATCAAAATCATACCAAGGGTGGACATGACCGTCCATGCATCCAATCCTGCATTAGACCCTTGGGGTTATTTAAGAACACATGTTTAAAGTGGATATGATTTGACCATTCACTCTCCAGTTTGCGTCTATGATTCCGCAAGAACAATCATGCCTCAAACCGACTTCCTCAGGGGCCAACCCTTAATTTATAGTCATCGACAACCGATTGCTTGCTCGCCAATCATCGTAAGCCATCATTTCAACTCTCTTCCTCAGCTCGACTGGAAGAGCGCAAAGCAAAAAGTGGACGTGAATCGACCGTCTGCTATCCAACTCTTGCCCCTGAATTAAGGAAAGTACACAACTCAAAGTGAATGTAGATCGACCATCCTATCCTCTGATCGAGCTCAAAGCTTGCCAGAACACTAATCTTACTCCTTAGGCTTGGCAGAAGCGGGATCCAAATGGACACGGATGCAATCTATCCGTCCATAAACTAAGTCTCATCCTTCGTTGATGGCAGATAAGTGGAAAGTAATCGAGATCCCACCGATCATTTGCTAAGCGAAACCCACATCTCGGGGGCAAGCCATCGCATCAATGGCCGAACTGGACTGACACACGACAGTCCTGCAATCAACTCTAGGTTCCCAGTGCGAACCAGAGTATAAACATCCAATAAATCGTTCCCAGAGTGTGAACGGACTCCAACTTCCCAGAGCGTGATTTGGAGTATAAACATCCAATAAATCGTTCCCAGAGTGCGAACGGACTCCAACTTCCCAGAGTGTGAATTGGAGAATAAACATCCAATAAATCGTTCCCAGAGTGTGAACGGAATCCAACTTCCCAGAGCGTGAATTGGAGTATAAACATCCAATAAATCATTCCCAGAGTGCGAACCCACTCCAACTTCCCAGACTGCGAACCAGAGTATAAACATCCAATAAATCGTTCCCAGAGTGTGAACGGACTCCAACTTCCCATAGCGTGAATTGGAGTATAAACATCCAATAAATCGTTCCCAGAGTGCTAACAGACTCCAACTTCCCAGAGTGTGAATTGGAGTATAAACATCCAATAAATCGTTACCAGAGTGTGAACGGACTCATTGGAGTATAAACATCGAATCCATCGTTCCTAGAGTGTGAACGAATTCCTAATAAGACCAAATAGGTGTGACTGACCATCTGTTGGCTCACACCAACTTCCCAGAGTGTGAATTGGAGTATAAACATTTATTCCAGGTTCCCGTAGTGCAAACCAACCCATCAATGCGAACTCCAGATTCCCAAAGCGCGAATTGGAGTATAAACATCAATTCCAGGTTCCCAGAGCACGAACTGAAGCATCCATGCTAACTCCAAGTCCCCAAAGCATGAATTGGAGTATAAACATCTATTCCAGGTTCCCGGAGTGCGAACCGACGCGTCAATCCAGACTCCAACTTCCTAGAGCATGAATTGGAGTATAAACATCTATTCCAGTTTCCCAAATTGCGAACCAAAAACACAAATGCTAACTCCAGGTTCCCAGAGCGTGAATCGGAGCATTAACATCAATTCCAGGTTCCCGGATGGCGAACCGGAAAATACAAATGTCAACTCCAACTCCCCAGAGCATGAAGTGGAGTATAAATATCAATTCCCAGTTCCCGGAGCGTGGGCCAAAATACAAATGTCAACTCCAAATTCCCAGAGTGTGAATTAGAGTGCGAATGCCAAGTCAAAGTTCCTAGAGTGCGAACTAGAGTATGAACATTTAATAACTCTAAGTCCCCAAAGTGCGGACTGGAGTATAAACACTAAAATGGGTGTGATCGGCCATACATCAACTAACTCCAGATTCCCAGAGTGCGAACTGGAGTATAAACATCAACGAACTCCAGATTCCTAGAGCATGAATTGGAATACAAAACACCGACTCCCTCTGGTCCCGAGAGCGCGGACTGGAGCACGAATGCCAAATGGGTGTGACTAACCGCCCATCAAGTAATTCCAGATTCCCAGAGTGTGACCTGGATTGTAAACATCAACTAACTCTGGTCCCGAAAGCACAAACTGGAGTATAAAAGCCTAATGGGTGTGAAATACCACCCATCAACCAGCTCCAATCCTCGAAGCATTGATTGGGATATAATTACCACAAAGGATGCGATTTGATCGTCCTTCTATCAACTCTAATTCCGCAGCAAGTTCTATAGTACAAAAAGCAGATGTGGTTTGACTTTCTTCTTTCCAACTCTTCCCCTGACATGGGGGCACACTTATCATAAAAATCGAATGCGATCTGACCATCTAGCACTAAGCGAGCACGACATGACCGTTCATGCATCAACACTTATCCCCGGCACGGGACCTACAACAAAATCTTATAGGGATGCACTCCAACCCAGCAAGACAAAGTTTCTTCCTTGGTTCAACAGGGAGATTCAGATTTGCAAAACGGACCTAGCTGAATGTCTTATTCTAAGTGGATGTGATTACCCATCCTACCGCAAATGAACGTGACACGACCGTTCATTCGCTAACTCTAGCCAATGATTTGGCGATTTGTGCTTGAAACGTGGACAGATATGACCCAACCATCCATCAATCAACTCCTTCCTCCAATTCAGTAGAAGAAACATCAAATTAAAGTTGCCGCAATGTGACCGACTACACTTCGACTTTCGCCATTGACTAGTGCACGAGGAATTAATCGAGGAAAATGCGGTTGACCATTTTCTGCTTAAATTCTTAGTCCCCTGAGTGGGGACAGGGTTATAAACATCAAATAGGTGTGACTAATGGCACTTCAACTGCCTCTGGTCCCCAGAGTGCGACTACGACCATGGACAGATGAAGAATGTGATTCGATCATCCATTCACCAACTCCGACCTAAAGTCAACGAGAGGAGTATAAACATGCTATAGATGCAATTGGACCATCCACAAATTAACTCTGCTAACCCAAGACTGGGGGCATAAGAACAAATCATTGAAAGAAGAGAAATGAGACTCGCTACATCGCTAGCTATTCAGATTCCTTTACAACTTAAGGCAACGACTGCAAGGAAGCCTTAATGCTAACCAATCAGAATGATGCTCGAAGTTACGAGAAGCCATTTATATCGTATCGCCAGATCGACGGGCAATATCGATCTGCACCTTTCATATCTTACCAAAGGATCGATAGGCAATGAGGTCCGTACATTCTACATTGTATCGCTAAATCGACGGCCAACATCGATCCTCTTCGACTACAATTCGATGTGACACGAGCGCCCATCAAATACCTTCGACCACCAGAGCGGGGATAGAATCATGAATGAGTGTGACTTGACCATTCATCCTCCATCGCCTTCCTTCGATCCACCAGGAAGAGCATGAGACTGGACGACCATGACCTGACCACATTTGTGCTGACTTTATCCCTAGATCGGACGGGAGAACGTAAACCGAAACGGACGTTGTTGATCGCCCAGCTCCAAAAGAATGCAATACGACCATTCATTCTTTGACTCTCACCATGATCCGGCTAAACGAGCTATTCACAACGAGTGCAACCTAACTGTCCACGCACCGATTCTTTCCCTCGATTCGATAAGGGAAGCATCAATCCTACATTGGATCTTACTTGACGATTCACTCTTCAGTTTTTTCCCAGAGTATGACGACATAAGAAGCAAAGTGAATGTCGACGAGGCAATGAAGTATTCTACCTAGAGGAAAGAACTAGGATAGAATGCAGGATATGGCACAACTCAGCCTTCCATCGTTTAACTCGATATCATGGTTCAACGGGATAGAATGCGAAATTGAAGCGAACATTTTCTACCTTGCCACTTATCGAGATATTCCCTAGACTTGGAAGCACGCACGAGAAATAAGCTGAATGTAATTTAATTGTTCATCAAACAGCTTTGACTCTTACAGCTTGGACTACATTATAAATGCAGCAGAAGCTAGACTCGATTATTCGCATAATACGTCTATCGACCCATGACTGGGGGCACAAGTTTGATCATCCAAAAGCTGGATACGCCGACTCAATCCTATAGCTTGGGCCTGGTATTTATAATAGCTTGAAGTTGCGACCGAAAAGATGCTTAGAGATAGAATCATCAAATCGATGCCCGGACCTATGGGCATTTGATCGTCATTCTAACCTTTCCTATGAGCAATGGATCACGAGTACATTAAATGGAAAGTGCATTGCTCGAAAACTCAAGTAGATTACAATGCTGCAGCACGCGATACAAGGCTATACTCTACTAAGCCTTTGATTCAACGTCCCTATAAGGCTAATTATTTACCATTGCAAATAAGCACATGAAGTGCCTACAACCCATCACGAATATTGTAGATCAGATCACAACTCTGCGCAATGATGGTGCAAGAGTCAACTGCATTGCTTCAGGTGGATTTGATATGTCCGCTTGGACTCAATCTCATGTGTATATATGGACTCTAACCAATCATTGAGAACCATGCATTAAATGTTAACCCAATGCATGTCTTGGTGAGTAAAAATGAAGTGACATAGATCTTGAAAGATCTACTGCACTTAAGGAGGAGGCAAATCTACTCAAAACCAATAGGTTTATTCACGATGACCGCTACCCAAAATGAGTATTCAATCCTTTACTTATGAGAGAAACAAAAGGAGAGTGGCGGAAATACGCTAACTACTCAGATTTGCACGAGGCATGGCAAAGCATAGCTTTCCACATCCAATGATCAACTAACTAATTGACCCGACCATCAGACATGAATTACTCTCATCCATGAAACGTCACTACATGATTATGTCTGGATCATTTGACTCCATCGACATAAAGCATTGCTCCTGCATCCATCAATCTGAAAACCAATATTACGTATCCATCGATACGAAGCATACATTCTAACGTCTCAAATCGATCCAAGAGAGGATCAATACAAAGGAAGGACATAAAACAACCATCGAACGTTGTTACAACTCAAATTTCATACCGATCAAGGAGAGGATCAACATGAAACTCAATCCAAACAAAAACTAAAGAACTTGATAACAACCCGCAAATGTGCTAGCGTGAATAGATGTCAGGCCAACATATATGCATGTATGCCAAACTAACATTCAATTTTCAAAATTACCAGGACTTGAATGCTAACCTGATGATGATCAGAACGATGAACAGCGAATCGCTACTTCTCAACACTCAGTTGCAGCAAAACAATGCATGATCATTGACAATCAACAGTTTGACATCTATGTCACTGAAGATCAACCAATGGCTACATCTGCTGATGAAAGGGTAGCAACTACTCAGCGAAATGGATAGAACTTTTCAGAATGAAGATGACAGCTTTTCAAAGCACGTCATGTTCACACAAGACGTACTTTGGGGGGCAAATGTTATCCTGCCTTTTGGCAAGGCCATGACACCAAGAACTTGACTAGAAACCAAGGATGGTTTGTCCTGGAGATCGTTAACGCATAGGTCTGCTATGGATGTCGGTAAATTTTTTCCGAGTTCAGATCGAGCTACAATTGATATGACATGACAAGAAAAGCTAATAAAGCCAACGTTCCAAATTTCAAGTCAATCGGAGTTCGTATGCTCAAGATATTGATGGATCACGGTTGAGAAATCCAAAATTGCATCGATCATATCTCACGATCTACCGGTCCAAATGCAAAATTTCAGCTCGATCGGATCAAATCATGATCGGTTCGTAATTGCATTGTATCGATCACGGACCAACTTGCGTCGATCATATCTCACGATCTACCGGTCCAAATGCTATGAAATTTTCATAGTAGCTTACTGCCAACATGGGGAATGTTCATGCCAAATTTCAGCTCGATCAGATCAAATCGTGATCGGTTCGAAATTGCATCGTATCGATCACGGACCAACTTGCATCGATCATGTCTCACGGTCTACCGGTCCAAATGCCATGAAATTTCTACAGTAGCTTACTTACATATTAAGAAATATCTCCACCAAATTTCACCTCGATTGGATGAATTCTTGATCGATTCGAAGTGAGTTCGAATGGATTCCCAAGTGGGCCCAAATTTCCTGAGGCCGGTCGCGTGGGCCCCCTCACGTGCCCGAACGAGTCCTCCGAAGTTTGAGCGAAATATCAGCCTCGTACGCCAATAAATAGGCCCCCAAAGCCATTAGAAAAGCGATATTTTTGCTTTCCTAGGTCCGGGCTCTGTTAGATCTATTTTTTACTCCATAGCTGTTGTTGTATACAAATTTCAACATTATAATCTGCTGTAATCTGCGGTAATCAGTTGTAATCGGCAAGTGAATATCAATGAAATCATCAAACTTCATAGTGGACGTAGGGAACACGCCGAACCACTCTAAAATTCTGTGTTTCTGTGAATTTTCTTATATGTTTATTGGTGTGTTTGTTAGATCTGCTTCATTTTACATTTATTTTCTTCATTTTATCTCTTCGAACACATCCGAAGAGTGTTGTGCCCAATTTTGGTACAAACAATTGCCGTACGACTTTTAGAAATGGGTGCATGGATTTCAAACGATGTAGTACCATGGTGCACCACTCTCCAGCGATGGTAAATCATAGACCAGCCACGGGGATCCCATTTTACAGAATAAATCCACGTGACGAAAAAAACGAAGGGTAAAACACTTCCCAGACCCGACTGAGGTTCGGATACGAATTTTTGGGTATGAAACGAATCAGTGATGGCTTAAAGCTGTCGTAGCTGTTGAACTCAAAGAGAGCTTCATTTTGACTGGTTATGGCTCCCTTAACTTAAACGAGCCAAGAGTTATGGCCCTCCGAAGAATCGACATCCAATGGGTGCAACATCTACGGTGCAAGGTGCAACATCCGTCCAAAATGACAAAACAGTGTCGTACGACCTTTAGAAATGTATGCATGGATTTGGAATGGAGCAGTATCATGGTGCACCACTCTCCAACGATGGCATATCATAGACCAACCACAGGGATCCCGTTTTGCAGAAAAAATCCACGTGACAAATAAACGAAGGGTAAAAAACTTCTAAGACCCGATTGAGGTTCAGATAGGATTTTTTTGTGTATGAAACTAACATGTGATGGCTTAAAGCTGTCATGGCTGTAGAACTCACAGAGTGCTTCGTTTTAACTGGTTATGGCTCTCGTAACTCTACACGAGCCAAGAGTTATGGCCCTCCGAAGAATCGATATCCACAGGGTGCTACATCTACGATGCAAGGTGCAACATCCGTCCAAAATGACGAAACAGTGCAGCATGACTTTTAGAAATGGTTGCATGGACTAGAAATGGAGCTGTACCATTGTGCTCTACTCACCAGCAATGGTAAATCATAGACCAGCCACGGCGATCCCGTTTTGCAGAAAAAATCCAAGTGATGAAAAAACGAAGGGTAAAAAACTTCCAAGACCCGATTGAGGTTCGAATTGGATTTTTTGGGTATGAACCTAACCAATGACGGCTTAAAGAAGTTATATCTGTAGAACTCATAGAAAGCTTTGTTTTGACTAGTTATGGCTCTCGCAACTCTAAACGAGCTAAGAGTTATAACCCTCCGAAGAATCGATAGCCACCGGGTGCAACATCTACGGTGCAAGGTGCAACATCCATCCAAAATGACGAAATAGTGTCGTACGACTTTTAGAAATGGGTGCATGGATTTAAAGCGGAGCAGTACTATGGTGCACCACTCTCCAGCGATGGTAAGTCATAGAACAGCCACGGGGATCCCGTTTTACAAAAAAATCCACGTGACTAAAAAACGAAAGGTAAAAAACTTCCAAGATCCGATTGAGGTTCGGAAAGGATTTTTTGGGTGTGAAACTAGCCAGTGACGGATTAATGCAGTCATAGCTATATTACTCACAGAGAGATACGTTTTGACTAATTATCGCTGCCGTAACTCTAAACGAGCCAAGAGTTATGGCCCTCCGAAGAATCGATATCCATAGGGTGCAACATCTACGGTGCAAGGTGCAACATCCGTCCAAAATGACAAAACAGTGCCCTACGACTTTTAAAAATAGGTGCATGGATTTGAAACGAAGAAGTACCATGGTGCACCACTCTCCACCGAAAGTAAATCATAGACTAGCCATGGGGATCCCGTTTTACGGAAAAAATCCACGTGACGAAAAAATGAAGGGTAAAAAACTACCAAGACCCGATTGAGCTTTGGATAGGATTTTTTGGGTATGAAACTAACCAGTGATGGCTTAAAGCTGTTATAGTTGTAGAACTCATAGAGAGCTTCGTTTTGACTAGTTTTGGCTCCCGTAACTCTAAACGAGCCAAGAGTTATGGCCCTACGATGAATCGATATCCACAGGGTGCAACATCTACGGTGCAAGGTGCAACATCTGTCCAAAATGATAAAACAGTGTCGTACGAATTTTAGAAATGGGTGCATTGATTTCAAACGGAACAGTGCCATGGTGAACCACTCTCCAACGATGGTAAATCATGGACCATCCACGGGGATCCCATTTTACAGAAAAATCCACGTGACGAGAAAACGAAGGGTAAAAAACTTCCAAGACCCAGTTAAGGTTCGGATAGGATTTCTTGGGTATGAAACTAACTAGTGACGGTTTAAAGCTGTCATAACTTTAGAACTCATAGGGTGCTTCGTTTTGATTGGTTATGGCTCCCATAACTTTAAACGAGCCAAGAGTTATGGACCTCCGAAGAATCCATATCCACAGGGTGTAACATCTACGGTGCAAGGTGTAACATCCGTCCAAAATGACGAAACAGTGTCGTACGACTTTGAAAAATTGGGGCATGGATTTGAAACGGAGCGGTACCATGGTGCACCATTCTCCAGCGCTGGTAAATGACAGACCAGCCACGGGGATCCTGATTTACATAAAAAATCCACGTGACGAAAAAACAAAGGGTAAAAAACTTCCAACACCCGATTGAGGTTCGGATAGGATTTTTTGCGTATGAAACTAACCAGTAAAGGCTTAAAGCTTTCATGGCTGTAGAACTCACAGAGAGCTTCATTTTGACTGGTTATGGCTCCTGTAACTCTAAACGAGCCAAGAGTAATGGCCCTTCGAAAAATCGATATCCACAGGGTGCAACATCTACGGTGCAAGGTGCAACATCCGTCCAAAATGACAAAACAGTGTCGTACTACTTTTAGAAACGGGTGAATGGATTTGAAACGGAGCTGTACCATAGTGCACCACTTTTCAGCGATGGTAAATCATAGACCAGCCACGGGGGTCCCGTTTTACAGAAAAATCCACCTGACAAAAAAACGTAGGGTAAAAAACTTCCAAGATCTGATTGAGCTTCGGATAGGATTTTTTGGGTATGAAACTAACCAGTGACGGCTTAAAGCTGTCATAGCTGTAGAACTCATAGAGAGCTTCGTTTTGACCGGTTATGGCTCCCGTAACTCTAAACGAGCCAAGAGTTTTGGCCCTCCGAGGAATCGATATCCACAGGGTGCAACGTCTACGGTGCAAGGTGCAACATCCGTCCAAAATGACGAAACAGTGCCATATGACTGTTAGAAATTGGTGCATGGATTTGAAATGGAGCAGTACCATGGTGCACCACTCTCAAGCGATGGTAAATCATAGACCAGCCTCGGGGATCTCGGTTTACAGAAAAAATCCACGTGGCGAAAAAACGAAGGTTAAAAAACTTCCATGACTCGACTGAGGTTCAGAGGTATGAAACTAACCAATGACGGCTTAAAGCTGTCATATTTGTAGAACTCACAAAGGGCTTCATTTTGACTGGTTATGGCTCCTATAACTCTAAATAAACTAAGAGTTATGGCCCTCCGAAGAATCGATATCCACAGGGTGCAACATCTACGGGGCAAGGTGCAACATCCGCCCAAAATGACGAAACAGTGTAGTACGACTTTTAGAAATGGGTGCATGGATTTGAAGCGGAGCAGTACCATGGTGCACCACTCTCTAGCGATGGTAAATCATAGACCAGCCACGAGGATCCCGTTTTACATAAAAAATCCACGTGACGAAAAAATGAAGAGTAAAAAACATCCAAGATCTGATTGAGGTTCGATAGGATTTTTTGGGTATGAAACTAACCAGTGACGGGTTAAAGTAGCCATAGCTGTGTTACTCATAGAGTGCTTCATTTTGACTGGTTATGGCTCCCGTAATTCTAAACGAGCCAAGAGTTATGGCCCTTCGATAAATCGATATCCATATGGTGCAACATCTACGGTGCAAGGTGCAACATCCGTCCAAAATGATGAAACAATGTCGTGCGACTTTTAGAAATGGGTGCATGGATTTCAAACGAAGCAGTACCAGGGTGCACCACTTTCCAGCAATGGTAAATCATAGACCAGCCACGGGGATCCCGTTTTACAGAATAAATCCATGTGACGAAAAAACGAAGGGTGAAATACTTCCAAGACGCGACTGAGGTTCAGATAGGATTTTTTGGGTATGTAACTAACACGTCACGACATAAAGTAGTCATGTCTATAGAACTCATAGAGAGCTTCGATTTGGCGGGTTATGGCTACCGTAACTCTAAACGAGCCAAGAGTTATGGCCTTCCGAAGAATCGATATTCACAGGGCACAACGTCTACGGTGCAAGGTGCAACATCGGTCCAAAATGACGAAACAGTGTCGTACGACTTTTAGAAATGGGTGCATGGATTTGAAATGGAGTAGTACCATGGTGCACCACTCTACAGCGATGGTAAATCATAGACCAGCCACGGGGATCCCGTTTTACAGAAAAAATCCATGTGACCAAAAAACGAAGGGTAAAAAAATTCCCAGAACCGATTGAGATTTGGATAGGTTTTATTGGGATGAAACTAACCAGTGACGGCTTAAAGCAGCCATAGCTATATTACTCACAGAGAGCTTCCTTTTGACTGGTTATGGCTCTTGTAACTCTAAACGAGCCAAAAGTTATGGCCCTCCGAAGAATCGATATCCATAGGGTGCAATATTTACGGTGCAAGGTGCAACATCCGTCCAAAATGACGAAACAATGCCGTGCGACTTTTAGAAATGGGTGCATGGATTTCAAACGATGTAGTACCATGGTGCACCACTCTCCAGCGATGGTAAATCATAGACCAGCCACGGAGATCCCATTTTACAGAATAAATCCACGTGACGAAAAAAAACGAAGGGTAAAACACTTCCAAGACCCGACTGAGGTTCGGATACGAATTTTTGGGTATGAAACTAACCAGTGACGGCTTAAATTAGTCATATCTATAGAACCCCTAGAGAGCTTCAATTTGACTGGTTATGGCTCCCGTAACTCTAAACGAGCCAAGAGTTATGGCCTTCCGAAGAATCGATATCCACAGGGTACAACGTCTATGGTGCAAGGTGCAACATCGGTCCAAAATGACGAAACAGTGTCGTACGACTTTTAGAAATGGGTGCATGGATTTGAAACAGAGCAGTGCCATGGTGCACCACTCTCCAGCGATGGTAAATCGTAGACCAGCCACGGGTATCCTGTTTTACAGAAAAAATCCACGTGATGAAAAAATGAAGGGTAAAAAACGTCAAAGACCCGATTGAGGTTCGTATAAGATTTTTTGGTAAGAAACTAACCAGTGATGGCTTAAAGCGGTCATAGCCGTATAACTCATAGAGAGCTTCTCTTTGACTGGTTATGGCTCCCGTAACTCTAAACGATCCAAGAGTTATGGCCCTCCGAAGAATCGATATCCACATGGTGCAACATCTACGGTGCAAGGTGCAACATCCGTCCAAAATGATGAAACAGTGCCGTACGACTTTTAGAAATGGATGCATGGATTTGAAACGGAGCAATACCACGGTGCACCACTCTCCAGCGATGGTAAATCATATACCAGCCACGGGGATCCCGTTTTTTAGAAAAAATCCACATGACGAAAAAACGAAGGGTAAAAAACATCCAAGGCCCAATTGAGGTTCGGATTGGATTTTTTGGGTATAAGCTAACCAGTGACGGCTTACAACCGTCATAGCTGTAGAACTCACAGAGAGCTTTGTTTTGCTAGTTATGGCTCCTGTAACTCTAAACGAGCCAAGAGTTATGGCCCTTCGAAGAATCGATATCCACAGGGTGCAACGTCTACGGTGCAAGGTGCAACATCCGTCCAAAATGACGAAACAGTGCCGTACGACTTTTAGAAATGGGTGCATGGATTTGTAACGGAGCAGTAACATGGTGCACCACTCTCCAGCGATGGTAAATCATAGACCAGCCACGAGGATCCCGTTTTAGAGAAAAATCCACGTGACGAAAAAACGAAGGGTTAAAAACATCCAAGACCTAATGGAGGTTCAGATAGGATTTTTTGGGTATGAAACTAACCAGTGAAGGCTTAAAGCAATCAAAAGTATAGAACTCACAGAGTGTTTCGTGTTGACTAGTTATGGCTCCCGTAACACTAATCGAATTAAGAGTTATGGCCCTCCGAAGCATCGATATCCACAGGGTGCAACATCTACGGTGCAAGGTGCAACATCCGTTGAAAATGACGAAACAGTGTCGTACGACTTTTAGAAATAGGTGCATGGATTTGAAACGTAGCAGTACCATGGTGCACTATTCTCCAGCGATGGTAAATCATAGACCGGCCACGGGGATACCGTTTTACAGAAAAAATCCATGTGACGAATAAAAGAAGGTTAAAACACTTCCATGACCCGATTGAGGTTCGGATAGGATTTTTTCTGTATGAAACTAACCAGTGATGGCTCACAGCAATCATAACTGTAGAACTCACAGAGAGCTTCGTTTTGACTGGATATGACTGCCGTAACTCTAAACGAGCTAAGAGTTACGGCCCTTCGAATAATCAATATCCACAGGGTTCAACATCTACGGTGCAAGGTGCAACATCCGTCGAAAATGACGAAACAGTGTCGTATGACTTTTAGAAATGGATGCATGGATTTGAAACGGAGCAGTGCCAGTGTGCACCACACTCTAGCGATGGTAAATTATAGACCAGCCACAAGGATCCTGTTTTACAGAAAAAATTCATGTGACGAAAAAACGAAGGGCAAAAAACATCCAAGACCCGATGGAACTTCTGATAGGATTTTTTGGGTATGAATCTAATCAGTGATGACTTAAAGCTGTCATAGCTATAGAACTCATAGAGATCTTGGTTTTTACTGTTTATGGCTCCAGTAACTCTTAAAGAGCCAAGTGTTATGGCCCTCCGAAGAATCGATATCCATAGGGTGCAACATCTACAATGCAAGGTGCAATATCCGTCCAAAATGATGAAACAGTACCATACAACTTTTAGAAATAGGGCATGGATTTGAAGCGGAGTAGTATCATGGTGCACCACTCTCTAGCGAAGGTAAATCATGGACCAGCCACGGGGATCCCGTTTTACAGAAAAAATCCACGTGACGAAAAAACAAAGGGTAAAAAACTTCCAAGACCCGATCGAGGTTCGGATAGGATTTTTTGGGTTTCAAACTAACCGGTGACGGATTAAAGCTGTCATAGCTATAGAACGTACAGAGAGCTTCGTTTTGACTGGTTATGACTCCCGTAACTCTAAACGAGCAAGAGTTATGGCCCTCCGAAGAATCAATATCCACAGGGTGCAACATCTACGGTGCAAGGTGCAACATCCGTCCAAAATGAAGAAACAGTGCCGTACGACTTTTGGACATGGGTGCATGGATTTGAAACGGAGCAGTACCATAGTGCACCACTCTCCAGCGATGGTAAATCATAGACCAGCCATGGGGATCCCGTTTTACAGAAAAAATCGACGTGACGAAAAAACGAAGGTTAAAAACTTCCAAGACTCGATTGTGGTTCGGATAAATTTTTTTGGGTACGAAACGAACCAGTGACAGCTTATAGCTGTCATAGCTATAAAAATCATAGAGAGCTTCGTTTTGACTGGTTATGGCTGCTGTAACTCTAAACGAGCCAAGAGTTATGGCCCTCCGAAGAATCGATATCCACAAGGTGCAACATCTACGGTGCAAGGTGCAACATCCGTCCAAAATGACGAAACTGTGCCGTACGACTTTTAGAAATGGGTGCATGGATTTGAAACAGAGCAGTACCATGGTGCACCACTCTCTAGCGATGGTAAATCATAGACCATCCATGGGGATCCCGCTTTACAGAAAAAAATCAATGTGACGAAAAAACGAAGGGTAAAAAACTACCAAGACCCGATTTAGGTTCGTATAGGATTTTTCGGGTATGAAACTAACCATTTACGGCTTAAAGCTGTCGTAGCTGTAGAACTCACAAAGAGCTTCATTTTGACAAGTTATGGCTCCCGTAACTCTAAACGAGCCAAGAGTTATGGCCCTCCGAATAATCGATATCCACAGGGTGCGACATCTACGGTGCAAGGTGCAACATCAGTCCAAAATGACGAAACAGTGCCGTATGACTTTCAAAAATTGGTGCATGGATTAGAAACAGAGCAGTACCATGGTGCACCAGTCTCCAGCGATGGTAAATCATAGACAAGCCACGGGGATCCCATTTTACAGAAAAAATCCACGTGACGAAAAAACGAAGGGTAAAAAATTTCCATGACCCAATAGCGGTTCGGATAGGATTTATTGGTTATGAAACTAACCAGTGACGGCTTTAAGCCATCATAGTTGTAGAACTCAAAGAGAGCTTTGTTTTAACTGGTTACGGCTCCCATAACTCTAAACAAGACAAGAGTTATGGCCTTCCGAAGAATCAACATCCACAGAGTGCAACATCTACGGTGCTAGGTGCAACATCAGTCCAAAATGACGAAACAGGGCCGTAAGAATTTTAGAAATGGGTGCATGTATTTCAAACAGAGCAGTACCATGGTGCACAACTCTACAGCGATGGTAAATCACAAACCAGCCAAGGGGATCTCGTTTTAAAAAAAAATCCATGTGACGAAAAAACGAGGGGTAAAAAACTTCCAAGACCCCATTGAGGTTCGGATAGGATTTTTCGGGTTTGAAACTAACCAGTGACAGCTTAAAGCTGTCATAGCTGTAGAGCTCATTGAGAGCTTTGTTTTTACTAGTTATGGCTCCCTTAATGCTAAATGAGCCAAGAGTTATGGCCCTCCGAATAATCGATATCCACAGGGTGCAACATCTACTGTGCAACGTGCAACATCCGTCCAGAATGATGAAACCTTGTCGTACGACTTTTATAAATGGGTGCAGGGATTTGAAATGGATCAGTACCTTGGTGCACCAATCTCCAGCGATGGTAAATCATAGACCAGCCACGGGGAACATATTTTACATAAAAAGTCCACGTGATGAAAAAACGAAGGGTAAAAAACTTCCAAGATCCGATTGAGGTTCTGATAGGATTTTCTGCGTATGAAACTAACCACTGACGGATTTAAGCCACCATAGCTGTAGACCTCATAGAGAGCTTTGTTTTGACTAGTTATGGCCCCCATAACTCTAAAAGAGCCAAGAGTTATGGCCCTCCGAAGAATCGATATCCACAGGGTGCAACATCTACGGTGCAAGGTGCAACCTCCGTCCAAAATGTTGAAACAATGCCATAAGGATTTTAGAAATGGGTGCATGGATTTGAAACAGAGCAGTACCATGGTGCACCACTCTCCAGCGATGGTAGATCATTGACCAGCCACGTGAATCCCATTTTACAGAAAAGATCCACGTGGCGAAAAACAAAGAGTAAAAAACATCCAAGACCCGATTGAGGTTCGGGTAAGATTTTTTGGCTATGAAACAAACCAGTGATAGCTTAATGCTATCATAGCTGTAGAACTCATAGAGATCTTCGTTGACTGGTTAAGGCTCACGTAACTCTAAACGAGCCAAGAGTTATGGCCCTCCGAAGAATCGATATCCACAGGGTGCAACATCTACGGTGCAAGATCCAACATCCATCCAAAATGACGAAACAGTGCCGTACTACTTTTAGAAATGGATGCATGGATTTGAAACGGGGCAGTACCATGGTGCACCACTCTTCGGCGATGATAAATCGTAGACCAGCCACGGGGATCCCATTTTACAGAAAAAACCCACGTGACGAAAAAACGAAGGGTGAAAAACTTCCAAGACCCGATTGAAGTTCGAATAGGATTTTTTGGGTATGAAACTAACCAGTTGTTTGTACCAAAATTGGGCACAACACTCTTCAGAAGTTTTTTAAGAGATAATAAATGAGGAGTATAAATTGAAAAAGAGGATTATCTAACAAAAACTCCAAATAGCAAGAATATAAACGCGTAGTCAAGCGATTTAAAGTGGTTCGGCGTGTTGCCTACGTCCACTGTGAAGTTTTTTGCAACTTTATTGATTCTCTTTCAGTGATTACAAGCGAGTACAGCAAACAACAACAAGTTACAACTGCAAATTCGAATTCAACAGCAAAAGTATGATATAGGTCTCGATCCGGCGGAGTCGGGGCGCTTGAGAATCCAAAGATCCCTTTTCGATAGGCTTTGGGGCTCTATTTATAGGTGTAAGAGGTTGATATTTCGCTCAAACTTCGGGAGACTCGTTCTGGCATGTGAGTGGGCCCACACGACCAATCTCAGGAAGTTTCGATTCGATCGGTGATCTATACGAAGCCATTTCGTATCGATCAAAATGACGCCCAATCGAGCTGAAATTTGGTGTAGACATTCCTCAGCACGTACGCAATCCCCTGTGAAAATTTCAAGGTATTTGGATCAGTGGATCGCGAGATATGGTCGATATGAAATGGAAGTTCACGTTGGCTGATTGGTTCGAATCGATCATTCCGTATCGATACCCTCGACTTGATAAACTCACGTGGATCTCTGGTGACGTGGGACATGCATTTCGCCTCGATCCGGTCTTCACTTAGAGTTGATTAAGTCACTCCGAATATTTCGCCGCGTTCGTGTCCATAGCTCACACGTCATCTCTGGCCTCTTTGACTCGATGGATTCGAACAAGTAATGATTCATGGACTCAAACAAGGATTCCTGATGGATACGAAATGATCGACACCTGATGGACACGAAGTCATCTGATTGATGCGTACTAGTAGGGCCTGATCTATGCGAGACTGATGGATACGAAGGTGTCATACTCAAAACCGAGCAGATGAACACTTGACTCCGGATCGATGCTAGTGCTTGAGTTGTGATGCTAATGCTTGAGTTGTGATGGATACGAAACCACTGTTCGTATCGATGGTCTCAAACTTCGGTGGTCCTTGCTTCGTATCGATGAGCTTTGGCTGTAATTTCGCATCGATTCAACCGTATAGGCCACAATGGATACAAAATTGCCGTTCGTGTCGATGTGCTCACTGTTCGTTTCGAACCGATAGGAACTTTGGTCTGATGGAGTCGAACGCAGCGTTCGACTCGACTCTGGGTTTGACCCATTACGACCGGTCAAACGGATTGGGAGGTGAATCGGTCCGGTTGCTTTATGGGTTCCATAAAAATACTCTGGACTCGGCCACTTTTTTACTTTTTACTTTTGACTGTCGCCTTGCACCTTCTGTACTTTCGTATCGATAGAGAGCCCAAGAGAAAGAACAGCATTAGCCTTCAAATCGGTTCAATCTTCCTAGTCTTCGAATCCCAATTAACTTAGGTAATTAGTAACGAATCCAAGTGACAAGGTTATCCCAGATTCATTTTTTCTTGTTCAGTCATCTCTTCTGGCAACATGTAAAACCAGATCTGGGGATGAATCTCGATCGTAAATGGCCATGTCTATGTTCGAATCGATCGGGGGAGAAAGAATTGAGGACCTTGAACAATTGATCGAGGGTAGCTCGGCCTCCACTTCGTATCGATGAAAAGAAAACTAGTGTTTGATTTCGTATCGATTGCACCAAAGTGTTTGATTTCGTATCGATTACTAGGTGTTGGGGTCGCATCAATGTTGCGTGGGTTGAGGAATGATGGTTACTTGTACGATCAATGCAAAGCTCTTCGATTCGCAATCGATACGAGGTTGGTGCAACTTAATCGATACGAGTGGTATCGATTCGATCCTGAGCGATACGAGGCGTATCATTTTTGAACCGATGCGGTAAAAGGCGCATCGATTCGAACTCGATCGATACGAAGTGTATCGATTCGAACTCGATCGATATGAAGTGTATAGAATCAAACTCCATCGATACGAAACGTATCGTTTCGAACATAATCGAAGCGAAATGGAGGCTCTTGACTCTTCATTGTCTTGAACTGTGGTGATAGATCCCAAGCCAAGGTTCGACGAATGAGGGAATCTTTTGCATATTTGAACACTTGACTCCGGCGAGCTTCGTTCTTGCATATCTGGACTTAACTGTACAACAGCATATTTGACTGCCTTTCGAAGCTCGTCGATGGAACCAAAACTTAGCAACATGATGAGTAATTTGAATTGGGATCGATCGCTAACATCTGGACGGTTTGGTGATGACCGTCAGCGATGATGGTCACTCCAATTGGACTTCGACTATCTTTGTTGCGTGCAAGTTCTCTTTAATTCTGCAAAATCTTTTCAAGTAATACACTGCACTGCACAACACACATTCTACACATGGGGAATGCACGGGTTCTTTATCGCCTAACGATAATTTGTCATAAGTTAACCAGTTATGGAACCATCAAGTTCGCAGCCGCAAGAAATCCAAAGTACAATTCCTCCGAGACTTGAAATTCCGGACATTGAGCCTCAAGTCGTTGGTCCAGCACTGGATGAATTACCTGATGCATCTTTCATTGCCAATCCATCGGACTCCGTTCCATCCAGCGTCTCAGAAGATATGTTAGGGAGAATATGCTTAAGGCATGGTCTGTCGGTGGACGACGTGTTATTACCGTGACCTAACGACAGACCACACAACCCGTCAGAGGGATGCACCGCATTTAACCGCCACGCGTGTGCTGCCGAGACGCTTCCTCCGTTCAATGATTATATAAGAGAAGTGCTATCGTTCTAGGGGTTCGCCCCATCTCAACTACACCCGAATGGATATGCTTCGCTCAATAGCTTGTTCATTGCATTTATGGAGTACCTCTATCGACCTCCTCGGCTGACCGATATAAGGTACCTGTTCAACTTCAAGAGTCGAACAGATAGCCCGTCCTTCACCTTCTTGGAGGCTGTAAGAAAATGTCAGGTGATCACCGGATTTTGGACCCGATTGAGCTACTTCAAGACGGAATGGTTCTACGTTCGATGTCCTCCAGGGTTTGCCAGACGATGGCTATTTAGACGTGAGTATCGTCGTCTTCTAGGGTAGTTGACAAGACAGCAACAGACGAATTCGAACTTACACCTCTTCTTTCTTTCTTTGACAGCAATAATTCAGCGTCCTGAAGGTGGATATCATAAGGAGATAGTTCGGGTTCTTCACGAGATCCTAAGCGAGGATAGGAACATCGATTCGCTCCTGACAGATAGAAATCTTCGGATTCTCAGGTTGATCGAACGGAAGCAGAGTATAAAGTTTGACGGAGCACTAAGAACCGTCTCAAAAAAATGGGTCAAGCACAAGAAGCCCAAAGTTGTTATAGCTGAGGAAGCGGACTCTGAGAGAACCCACACAGATGATGAGCCGTTGGCCGGGCCTGCAGATGTAGTTCAGGACGTCGTAGAGCAGAGAAAAGGCAAGGCAGCCATTTTTAAGTCGCCTAAAAAGGGGAGATGGAAATCCGTCGTCATGTCCCGTCCCGTTTCTAGAATTAGAATTTCGGAGGCGTATCCCCCAAGAACATAGAGTCTTTACGAAGGGATTGCCGATCTTCCAATCACGGACGATGTGTCTTTCCAGCATGATGCCGGGTTGGAGGAATTTCACCATACATTAGAATTGAGCGAGCCTTTTCCTATTAGCGCGGTCGACACTTTCGGTTGGTCGGCGGGTTGTACATTCATACACATCTCACAGCACTACACAACCCTTAATCTTAGGTCATCTGTTTCGAAAAAACCACTAATTCTACTTTCATTTGTTTTGGAGGTACTATGACTGGACGATGCTCGATGTTGGGAAGTCTTCGACATGCCCGTAGATCTTCTACGTACTATGAGTCGCAAAGAAGAGAAGGGGACAGTGATTATGACCATGGATACTCGGGCTACTCCAGCCAAGAAAAATATGATAGAGATAGGGAATACAGACGTCGATCTCGCACTCATCCTCCCAGTGTTCCTATTCGACCTCCTGCTTATGTTTCTCGTCCCTCCAATTCTTCGCGGCATAAATCGGCTTCGCAGTCTTCAAGGTCTGAGTCCCATCATCCCAGATCTGTGGCGATTACCCCAGTAGTCGCGGAACAGCCTCCTGCGGAAATCTCGGGGGAAGGGACTATCAAGCTCGCCCAATTAAAGAACGACTTTTCGAATATTTTCTTTGATAACTACATTTTTCCTCCTCACTTAAAGAGAATTCCGACGGAGGCTGAACAGATGGTGCATGATTATGTGCACGATTTCTATGCTCAGTATAAGGCGTGGGCTAAGGCGGCTGAGAAAGCGTCATCACTAGCCTTTGAGCGAGCGACCACCAACGAGAAGCTACAAGCCGAGTTAACTCAAAAGGGCCGTATTATTGAATTGCTAAATACTGAAGCTGAATCTTCTCGGAAATCTGAAATGGAAGCTATCAAGAAAGCCGATGAAGCTCAGGCAACGATGGATAGGATGAAGCATGAGCATTATCCCACAGTGGAGGACACGGGCCACCGGAAAACTATGGTAACTACCGAAAGGGACGCAGCCCTGAAGGAGTTAAATGATCTTAAGTCCAAAGTTTCAGAGTTCATGAAAGAGAGGGACGTCGCAAACGTTTCCGCACAAGGGGCGTGCGATCAGGCGGTGGAATTTCGGAGAGAGAGAGACATGGCCATGGAATGGACCTGCGAGGTGGAAACCGAGGTTGATGAGAAAGTTCGATCGACGGAGACTAAGCTCGAGTCAGAAATAGATGAGCTTCTTATTACCTATAATACTAATGTACTATGACACAGAAACTTGGCATGGCTCGATGATTATCCCACTCATCTATTCAATGCCTGGAAATCGTTGGTTGGAGAAGAGAAGGCAGCATAGTCGGACGGGGCTTTCGATGAGTTTGTGTTGTTGGACTGCTTATTGAACGACGACAAGAAAATGGTTCTCCACGATTTCATGATCTCTTATGCAAAAGAGAGACTGGGCTCCCAGCACTTGGAAGTGGGTGAGGGTTCTGGCGTCGTACATCCAGTCACAAGCACTTAGGTGATTACTTCTTCCGGATTCGAACCGATGCCAGCGATTGAACCGCAGCCGGTACCAGGCTATGACCCGAAGCAGCCACACTTATCCCCCATACGGGAGCATGTTTCTGAAGCCGCTCAGTCATTAGCGGGCCAAGTTGAGGAAGGTACTCCGAACATATCTCAAGTGTGTTCTGAATAGAGAGTTCATTTCAACATGATTTCTAATAACTCCTTATCTTTTTTGTTCAGTGAAGGGAATTACGCCGACTTCCGCAGCTCAAGAATCTAGTCAAGGGCAGAAGGTCATAACCACCAAACAACTATTGTGACAACAATGGTGTAAACTGAGATAGCACAGGGGAGCACATTATCTCTTGATGAGCAAATGGTGAGCGAGCTACTTGGTCAACATAGTGAATCCTTCGCAGATTTGTCGTTCGTCATTAGTGGATCCCCACCAGCTTCCGGTTCTTTAGTGCAGACCTCGGATGCCCCCAGCTAGGCCCAAGCAATTCGTGATGAAGAAATCCTGGCCGAGATAAATGTTGAATTAGAGGCAGCGGGGCAAGGTGGTAGTGCTGGTAGTGATACAACGGTGCACATCCGAGCACCCCTAAGGATAATATCACCGGGTGGTACCGTTGTTGATACCTGGATGTCCGTTCCGTCTCCCATTGCAGGTCCGGTTCCTCCGGCAGGAAGTATACAACTGGAATCGAGCTCAAAGTAGGATGTTGACATTATGCCCCCTGTTGGAGAGCAACCATCGGAGGGGAAAAGCTCAAAACAGAAGATCTCTTGTGAGTCTGACGGTTCTACGTTGAAGAGAAGACCAAGGAAGAAGAAATAGATTGGCCACTTAAATAAATTTTTGATAGATATGAACTTGTTTTTTGCTTCTCCTTAGTAGGTCGTGTATAGATGCAGGTTCGGCCCCTGCTAGTAGGAATTTTTTTGGGAGAACTTGCATATAAGCTCTTGTTTCCAGTTAGTTGAAATAAAGTTTAGCTTTCATCATTTCAACTGTTTTTCTTGCTTCACTTGCTTAAGTGTTGTAATGATCGGCTCACGACTGCACCTATTACAGGTCTTGAGCTCACGTCCGCGCTTTGGGGACTTAGAATAATTTGCAAGTGATAATTTGGTTCGTGCTTTGGGAATCCGATAATTATCGATGCCTGTGGCACGGTTCGCACTCCGGGAACTTCGAGTTGATACTTACACTTTAATTCGTACTACGGGAATTTGGAGTTACCGTTTATACTCCAGTTCGCACTCTGGGAACTTACAGTTGGTCGACAGATGGTCAGTCACATCTGTTTAGGCTTTTTGGGAGTTCGTTCACACTCTAGGAACGACGGATTTATCGGGATCGTGGATGGTCAAGTCACATCCACCCCTAGTTGACAAGCGAGGTCGTTAGATGGACGGGTCCATCCTCCTCGAACTTGTTTAGGATATGGTCAAAATCGTCAGGCAAACGGATCTACCCTCTTCAAAGCCGTATTTATAAGCTTTATACTCCAACTAACACTCCGGGAGTTTGAAGTTTGAATTTATGCTCCGTTTCGTACTCCGGGAACCTAGAGTTAAGGTTTATACTCCCATTCGCACTCTGGGAATGTGGAGTTAAGGTTTATACTCTAGTTCGCACTCTGGGAATCTGGAGTTAATGGAAGGATTATCGTGTATCAATCCTTTTAGACATTTGTGTGGCGACACGCCCCCGTGCTCGGGTTTCACTTAGCGAGTGACCGGTCGTATCACAATCACTCCATATTTGAATAAATCCCACCGTATGATGGAACTTAGCTCTCCGTGCATCGTGATGTTGTATGTCATATTCAATAGATCACAGCTCTGGCTCGAAGAGATAGCATTTTATTGCTGAAATGAGAAAATATGGCAAAGTCAGTTGCCTTATTACAAGTTCAGATTTCGAAATGTGAAAATAAAATGCAAAGGAATAAATAGGCTAAAATAAACAAGGCCTGTCATGTGTAGCAGCGACGGAGGCTCTCATTATTCCAGGATCTTGGCAGTGTGAGACCGTCAACGGTCGATAACTTGAACGTGCCATCTCTGAGATTTTGTGAAATCACATATGGTCCATCCCAATTTGTAATCCCAACTTTTGGCAAAGTTAGGATATCTAAAATTTACTGAGAATCAATGATTATTATTCTTGAGTATCAACTATGTACTATAGGATAACCTTGGATATCATTGAATTTTGTCCGAGTCCAGATTGAGCTACAATTGATAGGACATGCCCAGAAAGATCATAGAAGTCAGTGGTTCAAATTTCAAGTCAATTCGAGTTCGTATGCTCAAGATATGTTGGATTCAATTTAAGGGAGTTGAACCTTGTTCAGTTCGAATCCATTGACTCGACTCCCCTTACTTCGAACCCATCACTTTGGAATACTTTGAATCCATGAAGTTCGAACCCATCCTCATGTCTCAGTTCGACTCCATCTAGTTCGACTCCATCTACTTCAAACCCATCAAGCAACCAGTTCGACTCCATCCAGATAGCCATACTTCAAATCGATCCACGGTAGCCTATTTTGATCGATTTGAATGTATACTGGCTCCATCGATTCGAAACGAACCTTCGAATCCAACACTTCGAAACCATCAAGTAAACGCGGCTAAAACCTCAGAGTCGACCCATTCAACTCGGAGCAATAAGTGGATCGACTCGAAGGACGCGCGCTACATCATCACAAAACCGCGTGCGCTGATGGATTCGAAGGGAGCGGGTTCGAAGGGATCGATTCGACCCAAACAGCCAAACGAAAATCTCCACTTCGAATCGATCATATCTCTAAATCCCTTGATCCAAATGCCAAGAAATTTTTACAGGAGTTTGCCTACGTGTTGAAGAATTTCCACGCCAAATTTCATCACGATTGGACAATTTCTTGATCGATTCCAACCAAGGGTCGAATCGATCCCAATGTGGGCCCGGATCTCCAAGTTTCGGCCGTGTGGGCCCTTTCACGTGCCTGAAGCGGTCTACCTTATTTTTAGGAGAAATATCAGCCTCCTATGCCTGTAAATAGAAAAGGGGATCTTGATTTGAAAGCATCCAGACTCAACCACACTCTATTGTGCACTTCACTACTACCCCCATACTCGAACTTCAGAGCTATAATCCATTGTAATCCGCTATAATCAACTGTAATCAGCAAAGAACATCACTAAAAGTTAAAACCTTTGAAGTGGACGTAGGCCGGAGATAGCCGAACCACTATAAATCGTGTGTCCTCGTTCATAATTTCTGTATTGCTGTGTGTTGTTTCCTTAGATCTGTGATTTGTGTTTGAATATCGCTGATTTATATTCCAACACTGGTGCTTTCACAATACTTGGGGTTTGTGACCAATTTTGGCACAAACACTTTGGTGCTTTCACTGAGAAGAACCAGCACCTGCTACATCAGATTCAGAATTTAGATTTAAAAGTTTGAAGAATTTCGATTCAGAGACGATGACTCGACAAACAAGACAAAGAGTTGATCGGAGCCAACAAGGAGGAAGCCAAGAGGCATCCTCAGGAGCAGGAGAAGAACAAGCTTCCGTCTACATCACCAGAGACCAGATGGAAGCTATGGCTAATTCAATATGCGAAAGCATGATGAAGACCCAACAGGAGATGCTGCAGAATTTCCTCGAACAAATGAGGGCGGCGAATATGCAGAACCTTGGATCAACTACAACAACTACAAGTGCGGGACAAGGAATCAGGATTACGGATGCTAACGAAGGTCAAGGTCACGATCAAAACGTAGGAATTGAAGGTGACCGACAAGGGCTTGGGGCCAGACCCTAAGGGTCCGATACTGAAGACCAACAGACGGAGCTCAACAAGCCGGAAACAATGCTTATGCTAACGAGCCACCAGAAGAATACGTGCCAGAATTCCCTTCAAGGCTCGGGGGGCAGGATAGGAACTTAATAAGGGGCCAACCCCTAGACGGAGACGAGAGAATGATTGGCCTAATGCGACGAATCATGAGAGGAGGATTGACTTGTGGGGGGCTGGAAGAAGTCAGTCGGAGTCCATTCACTCCAAACATCCGAAATGCAAGGAACCCTCCAAAATTCAAACTACCAACGCTAGATCCTTATGATGTTAGGTCAGACCCAACCATGCATATTAGTAGATATATTAGGAACATGGAAGTGCTGGGGGCATCCGAGGAAGTGATGGCACGATGCTTCCCTCTATACTTGTCAGATTTAGCCGCACTTTGGTTCAGACAACTGGAAACTGGATCAATCGGGACTTGGAGCGAGCTTGTAGATTGCTTCATGAGACAATTCAGGATCCACGTGACGCGACCCAAGAGTGTGATGACTTTAGCCTCGATAAAGCAAAGGGCCGAAGAGTCCATAGAAGATTTCCTACTAAGATTCAATGTAACAGTGACTTCTGTAGATTGCCCGAATCCATCGATGATTTTGATGGCAGCAGTGGAAGGAGTCGAGGAAGGCACCAAATTTAAAGATTCTCCGACTAAAGATCCACCACAAGATCTTGGAGAGTTCTTTCGTAAAGCTGAAAAGTTCATCCGATTAGAAGAATCACGAGCCGAGGGGCTGGAAACAAATGTTGCGCAGAGCGAAGGAACCTCCAGAGAACAATCCGGAGCGGACATGGGAAAAAGGAAACAGGACGACAGACACGATGTTCCTGATAAACGGAAGAAATTCCGAGAACCAAGATTTAGGCAGTACACAGATCTAACTGTAGGCCTAGAAAGAATCTACACTGAAACTCGAGGGCAACTCCCCTATCGAAAGCCACCTGTACGGGATCCCACAGAGCGGGAGTGCAGGACTGGAAAATACTGCCTATTCCATGAGCTGGATGGGCACACCACAGACGAATGCCGCCACCTAAGGGATGAGGTGGAAGAACATGCCAGGGGTGTAGATTGCCGCAATTTGTCAGAGAACGGACAGCGGTGGTAAGACCTGAACAACTACCGTCTCCACCTAACAGGAACGATCCTAGATCGGGATCACGACTCGTCATCCACTGATTAAAGATGGCAAGGGCTAAGTCCAGGATTTGGACTTCGGTCGAATAATTCTATTTAGGTTTGTTTTCAGAATAAACGGTTACTCCACTTACACATGTACGGGAACCGGAGAGATCCCTAGGCATGCTCTGGGATGGAGATAAACCGATATGCTCGGAGAGGCAATGTTTAGCTTTTTTTGATGTTTAAGATTGAACATCTAGAACTCGAATTTTAATAAATAAATTAGAACTTCTTACAATAAACCTTTTGACCGGAGAGTCAGAGGATGAACATTAAATACCAATATAAAAACGATCGCTTTATGACCCTACCCGGAGAGGCGGGGTCCGGAGTGCAAGAAGTGAGTTGCTTCGCCGGAGAGCGACAGGATCGACTCACTTAAGCGCTGTTTCCATTTCACCGGAGAGTGACAGGATGGGATCGAGCAAGAGCCCGGAGAGGCTATGATCGGTCTCGAACGACCAAGACTTCGCTTAATGTTCAGATACAGTGAATCGGAGTGCAAGAAGTGAGTCGCTTTGCCGAAGAGCGACATGATCGACTCACTTAAGCGTTATTTTCCCTTCACCGAAGAGTGACAGGATGAGATCCAGCAAGAGCCCGGAGAGGCTATGATCGCTCCAGAATGACCATGACATCGCTATACATCTTAACCAGGACCAAAGTGCAAGGGATAGAAGGCAATGCCAGAGTGCAATAGGATCTTTCTATTCAATCACTAAGTCTAGAATGGACTTAGTAAGGGTTCACAGTAGCCATTAATAGTCCGGAGAGACTACGGAACTTCATTCTCAACTTTTACAGAAAGAATGAATGCTGATTCGACTTCGAACAGCCGTAAACTTGATTAATAATACTGCAGCTATGAATGAAACGTGAATTTACTACATTCGATTTAAGACCGTTCAAAACATACCTTTTACCAAAAGGCATGTTTTGGGGGCAAAGTGTTATCCCAACTTTTGGCAAAGTTAGGATATCCAAAATTTACTGAGAATCAATGATTATTATTCTTGAGTATCAACTATGTACTGCAGGATAACCATGGATATCAATGAATTTTGTTCGAGTCCAGATTGAGCTACAATTGATAGGACATGCCCAGAAAGATCATAAAAGCCGGCGGTTCAAATTTCAAGTCAATCCGAGTTCGTATGCTCAAGATATGATGGATTCAATTTAAGGGAGGCGAACCTTGTTCGGTACGAATCCATTGACTTGACTCCCCTTACTTTGAACCCATCACTTTGGAATACTTTGAATCCATGAAGTTCGAACCCATCCTCATGTCTCAGCTCGACTCCATCTAGTTCGACTCCATCTACTTCGAACCCATCAAGCAAGCAAGCAGTTCGACTCCATCCAGATAGCCATACTTCGAATCGATCCACAGTAGCCTATTTTGATCGATTCGAATGTATACTTGCTCCATCGATTCGAAACGAACCTTCAAATCCAACACTTCGAAACCATCAAGTAAACGTGGCTAAAACCTCGGAGTCGACCCATTCAACTCGTAGAAATAAGTGGATCGACTCGAAGGACGCGCGCCACCTCATCACAAAACCGCGTGCGCTGATGGATTCGAAGGGAGTGGGTTCGAAGGGATCGATTCGACCCAAACAGCCATACGAAAATCTCCACTTCGAATCGATCATATCTCTCAATCCCTTGATCCAAATGCCATGAAATATTTACAGGTGTTTGCCTACGTGTTGAAGAATGTCCACGCCAAGTTTCATCACGATTAGACAATTTCTTGATCGATTTGAACCAACGGTCGAATCGATCCCAATGTGGGCCCCGATCTCCCGGTTTCGGCCGTGTGGGCCCTCTCACGTGCCTGAAGCGGTCTACCTTATTTTTAGGAGAAATATCAGCCTCCTACGCCTATAGATAGAACCCCAGGTCATTCAGAAAAGGGGATCTTGATTTGGAAGCATCCAGACTCAACCACACTCTACTGTGCACTTCACTACTACCGTCAGACTCGAACTTCAGAGCTATAATCCATTGTAATCCGCTATAATCAACTGTAATCATCAAAGAACATCAATAAAAGTTAAAACCTTTGAAGTGGACGTAGGCCGGAGATAGCCGAACCACTATAAATCGTGTGTTCTCGTTCATAATTTCTGTATTGCTGTGTGTTGTTTCCTTAGATCTTTGATTTGTGCTTGAATATCGCTGATTTATATTCCAACACTGGTGCTTTCACAATACTTGGGGTTTGTGACCAATTTTGGCGCAAACACAATTCGGTTTCATGTGGGAAGGAACTGGATAAATTCTTTTGAGTACGAGATCGCCGAGTTCAAAGGTTCACATTCGGACCTTGGCATTGTATATTCGTGCGACTCGACTCCGGTATGCGGCTGCCCTTAAATCAACCTCTTCATGCTTCTCATCGAGTAAGTCCAAAGATTCAGCAAGTAGTATGGCATTTGTTTTCGGATCATAGTATGTCGCATGATGAGAAGGCACTTCCATCTTGACTGGAATGACGGCTTCTGAGCCATAGCATAGAGAAAATGGAGTGTGTCCGGTTGCAGTCTTGTGGGTCGTTCGGTAAGCCTATAAAGCCATTGGAAGCTCATCAACCCATTTTCCCCCGGCCTTTTCCAGTCGTTTCTTCAGAATAGATTTGATAACCTTATTAACTGCTTCAACCTGACCATTTGCTTGAGGGTGTGCTACTGCAAAGATTTTCTTATGGATGTTGAATCACTGGAAGAAATTCCTGAATTAAACATTGTCGAATTGGGCTTCGTTATCATTGATAATAGTATGCGGGAGACCAAACCAATAGATAATGTTGCGTACTACAAAGTTGATTCCTTTCTTCGTCGTGATTTTTGCAAGAGGTTCGGCTCAGCCCATTTGGTGAAGTAATCAACTGCGACGATGGCGTACTTCGCGCCACCTTTGGCCAGAGGCAACGTACCAATTATATCAATGCCCCATACTACAAATGGCCAAGGACTGACCATTTGGGTTATCTCAGTAGGTGGGGCTCTAGGAATCCGAGCATGTTTTTGGCATTTATCACATTTTCTGGCGTAGTCTGCTGTGTCACGGTTAACAGTAGGCCAGTGATACCCATACCAGAGTACTTTCTTGGCAATTGCTTGCCCCTCAATGTGATCGCCACGTTCTCCTTCGTGTACATCGTGTAATACTCTTTTGATTTCGTCGTGTGCGACACACCCGAGGAGAGGAACGGAATATCCTCTTCGATACATAACTCTGTTTTGAATGGTAAACCGCGAGGCTTTTCGAAGAATCTGTCTTTTCTCACTCCTGTGCTCAGGCAATGTCCCATGCTCAATATAATTTCGATAAGGGGTCATCCATGAATCCCTACTGGAAGCGGCTTCAAATGTGAAGTCAGTCTCCATTTGATCAATGCTCGGAGAGGATAGAGTTTCAACGGGAACGAGCTACAACTGCTGAGCTTCGCCCATACTTGCTAACTTTGCCAATGAATCGGCCTTCTGATTATGCTCTCGGGGTATGTAGAAAATGGAATAGTAATCAAACTGATCAAGCACTTCTCGGACTCGAGCTAGATAAGTAGCTAGCCTTCGATCTTTGGCCTAATGTTCACCCTAGACCCGACACACAACTAATTGGGAGTCACAATAGAATTCCACAGCGATAATTTTCAAATCACGAGCTAGCTTCAAGCCAGCAAGTAAAGATTTATATTTGGCTTCATTATTGGTCGCACAGAACTCGAACTTTAAAGCGTAGCATATGGATGAGCCCTTGGGGGTTTCATGTACTACCCCAGCACCCGAGCACTGATCGTTGGATGCACCATCAGTGTGTAACTTCCAGATGTACTCAGGAGATTTGCTGGTCTCTGGCAAATCTATAGGAATAGTGAATTCGGCAATAAAATCTGCTAGGACTTGACCGTGAATGGCACTCCTTGGAATATAAGTGATATCGAATTGACTCAGTTCGATGTTCCATTTGAGTAACCTACCAGACGTCTCAGGCCGTGTGAGGACCTGTCGTAACGGCTAATCGGTGTACACATTGATGGGATGAGCCAGGAAATATGGACGGAGCTTCCTCGAGGCAATGATTTAGCAGTAGGCCAATTTCTCCAGCTTTGGATAGTTTCTCTCAGCTCCTGTGAGACGCTTGCTCACATAGTAGACCGGTTTTTGCACTCGATCTTCCTATCGAACAAGGGCAGCACTTATCGCATTTTCTGACACCGATAGGTAGAGAAACAACTGCTCGTGGTTGACAGGCTTTGAAAGAATCTGCGGTGTGGAAAGATGTTGAACCAATGATTGGAATGCGCCCTTGCATTCCGCAGTCCATTCGAAGTTCCGTTTCACTTTATGGGTCAGATCGAAGAAGAGGATGCACTTATCAGTGGATTTTGAAATGAACCTGCTTAACGCTGCTACCTTTCCGTTGAGACACCGGACTTGCTTTATAGTTCTTGGAGTTTGTAAATTTCTGATAGCCCAGATCTTCTCGGGGTTGGCTTCTATTCCTCGGGCGTTGACAATGAACCCAAGGAATTTTCTGGACGCGACTTCAAAATGACACTTTAGCGGATTGAGCTACATTCCTATTTCCGAAGAGTTTTGAACATTGAGTCCAAATCTTTGATGCGGTCAGTGGAGTATAGTTATTTCACCAACATTTCATCTACATAAACCTCCATGGTCTTTCCGATCTGGTCAACAAACATTTGGTTAACCAAGTGTTGGTAAGTTGCTCTGGTGTTCTTTAATCCAAAGGGCATAACTTTGTAGCAGTATAGTCCCAGACGGTTTCGAAGCTTGTATGATCTTGATCGGGCACATGCATGGGTATTTGATTATAGCCTGAGTAAGCATCCATAAAAGATAATAATTCATGTCCGGCCGTTGAATCTACGAGTTGATCAATTCGAGGAAGTGGAAAGCTGTCTTTTGGACAACCTTTGTTTAAGTCAGAATAATCGATGCACATTCTCCGTTTCCCATTTGGTTTGCGAACGAGTACAGGGTTGCATACACACTCCGGGTATAGAGAATCCCGGATAAACCCATTGGCTTTCAACTTGTCAACTTCTTCTTTAAGGGCGGTAGTTCTCTCTGGATCCATAGCGCGCATTTTCTACTTGACCGGGATATACCGCGGGTCAATATTCAAGGTGTGGCTCGCGATGTCCGGCGAGATCCCACACATATCCGAGAGCGTCCAGGCGAATACGTCGAGATTTGCCCGGAGAAAATCAACCAATTCTTGTTGCATTTCTTGGCTCAACAAGGACCCAAACTTCAACATTCTTGATTCGTCATCATCGTCACCATCGATTGGAACATCAATCGTCAGCTCAGCCAGGGAAGCCTGACTTTCAATAGATTCTTCCTTGTTTTCATTGTCTCTCGGGTCAAGATCCCTTTGGAATTGGTTGTGTGCCCGATCCGAGGCCCAGGCACCAATTGTCAATTGTCGGCAAAACGGACGCAAGGAGATTCCTCTACGCCCTTTCCTTTCTCCCATCGCTGTGCCTCGCGCAGCTCCGCTACATAGCAGGCTCTTCCAGCAGCCCGATCTCCATGTATAACTTCAATCACAAGATTAGTGGGGAACTTCAAGGTCAAACACCACGGGGCAATCGCTGCCCTGAACTCAGCAAGGGCCGGTCGGCCCAAAAAAGCGTTATATGGGGATTCAATATCCAAAACAACCAACTGTAGAATTCGAACTCTTCGGCACTCTCCCACTCCTAATTCCACTGGCAACTCTACCACCCTAGTGGGTATATTAGCACTTCCATTGAAGCCATGAATTCTAGATTGACAAGGCTTTAAATCTTTGGCTTCCATTTTCATCTGGTCGTATGCTCTCTTAAACAAAATATTCACAGAACTCCCACTGTCCACTAGGATCCTCTTCATCCAAGCAGGGCCGACCTGGGCAGATATGACAAGTGGGTCAATAGTTGGAGCTTCGACCCTATCAGCAACTCGGCTTCTGAATACGATGTCATCCGTCATCGTTCTTTACAATTTGGTCAGAGCCTATTCATCAAAACTACTACAACATTCAAAATCAACATGCCTAATCGAATTGGCATATGACCCCATTTCTTTCTAGCTTTGGTCTGCTGGATAGGGACCACCACTGCCTGTATTAATAACTAACCTCCCTCCTGTACGGGCAGGTTCCTCCCGTCTTTCTTAAGTTTGCACACGGTTTTGATTGGATGGGCCTGCACCACCAAACTGCGGCGCCTGAACGAACTGGTCTAGCGTCCTTTCTCTGATCAACTTCTCAATGAGGTCCTGCAAATGTCTACACTCATTGGTATTATGTCCATAACTTTCATGGAATTTAGAGAACTTCCCTATTTGAATTTGTCTTTCCGACGATGGTTTCGGAGCAGGTTTCTTATACTGCATAGCATTGCAAGTCTGTAGACACACGCTCTCAAGTGACGTGTTCAGCGGCGTATAATTGTCAAACATCGGAGCCCTACGTCGAGGGCCACGATTCTGATCCCGTTTTCTGCTTTGATTATCACTATTCCTCGGTTGTTGAGTTTGTTTATTCTGAATATTTAGCTGGACTTTTCCTGAACTTTCACCAGATTGTTTAACAGCAACATTACTCTGAATCCCCTTACGGCAAGGTCTCACATCGTCCTGTTTCCTAGACTGTTTTGCATCCTCACGCCTCAAGGATTGAGCGGCTTTGGAATAGAAACGGTCCAATGATGCGGGCGGTTTCCCAGCTAACCAATTTCCAAACTCTAAATCGAGGTCAATCCACTTAGTCAATGCCATTAAAATCGAATTATCATTGGGGTTACCAATCTTTGCACAAGCGGCATTGAATCTTTCCAAATATCGCCTGAGTGTCTCTCCGAGAGCTTGAGTGACACTGGATAAATTATTAACGTCTGTAGGCCTGGCGACGTGCATACGGAACTGCTCAACAAACTTAGTAGCCAACTGGTCGAACGAAGAGATTGATTGAGTTGGTAATCGTGTAAACCACATTGTTGCAATGCCCCAAAAGAGATGGGAAAACTACGCCACTTCACTACATCATCAGCCCTTGTAGCACTCATCGACCATTCGTATTTCAGGATATGTTGATTGGTGTCGGAATTTCCTTCATACATAGGCAGAGTCGGCATCCTGAATCGCCGAGGGGGTTCAGCATATAATATTTCATCCGTGAACGGAGTATGACTTCGGTAGATTCCCCAATCGTCATTTGTCAAGCCCTAACTCTCGCGAATCATTTGGCGTATCATGTTTGAAAGGTCTGGCATCGGAGCATTTTGTGCATGTTGGGCCAAAGTTGGTCGGGTTCTACGTCGCGAGGTTGGACCGGGCGCTGTCGACTGTCCGTGTCTCGCCTCCTTGGCTCAATGTCTTCTGGAACGTACGGTTCAGGAGTACGTTCGGGTTGGTTTCGGGTATCAATCCCTATATCAGCCGTGGCAGCGGTGGCACAGTTCTATGTGGTGTATTGTGGAACAGTGCCTCCTCGAGAGGAGGGTCCAGTATGAAAACTGGCAGAAGGGCCAACTCTTAACTGCCCAACAGTCAACGTTGGCTGATGATCAGTTGCCTGCGCATAATTTCCGTCTAGCCTGGGACGGGTAGATCTGTGGTCGTAATCAGATGAAGCAGAAATTTCAGTGGCGGAGCAACACACACGATCCCTTCTGGATCTCCTACGCCTTTGGTGGTCTAGTTGACTAGCCAATTCAGCATTAACGCGCAACTGCTCAGTTAGCTGTTGCCGGCTTTGGGTTAGTTCCTGTAGCAACGTCTGGAACTCTTGTCTAGTGATCGGAACTGATGTATCGGGATGCCCGGTGGCATCTTGATTAGATGGAGGTACTTGCGTGGGATTCTGTCTCTCCCGACCTTCCAGATCAGTGGTGGTAGAAGCGGTTCTTGTGCTAACCATTTTGAATACTGAACTCCTTTCCCAGATTTTTGCAAATCTGAATAGAATGGTAGGAATCTGAACTTGAAATTGGATCTCTCTCTTAGATTTACGCAATCCGGTATCGACGACAGATCCAAGGAGCAGGAGAATAATTGGGTTCTCCCAATGAAAGCACCAAAGTGTTTGTACCAAAACTGGGCACAATACTCTTCGAAAGTTTTTGAAGAGATAATAAATGAAGAGTATAAATTTAAAATGAGGATTATCTAACAAAAACTCCAATTAGCAAGAATATAAACGCGTAGACAAGCGATTTAAAGTGGTTCGGCGTGTTGCCTACATCCACTGTGAAGTTTTTTGCAACTTTATTGATTCTCTTTCAATGATTTCAAGCGAGTACAGCAAACAACAGCAAGTTACAACTGCAAATTTGAATTCAACAGCAAAATAATGATATAGGTCTCGATCCGGCAGAGACTGGGCGCTTGAGAATCCAAAGATCCCTTTTCTGTAGGCTCTGGGGCTCTATTTATAGGCGTAGGAGGTTGATATTACGCTTAAACTTCGGGAGACTCGTTTTGGCACGTGAGTGGGACCACGCGACCAATCTCAGGAAGTTTCGACTCGATCCGCGATCGATACGAAGCCATGTCGTATCGATCAAGATGCTGCCCAATCGAGCTGAAATTTGGTGTAGACATTCCTCAGCAAGTATGCAATCCCCTGTGAAAATTTCACGGCATTTGGATTAGTGGATCGCGAGATGTGGTCGATACGAAATGGAAGTTCACGTTGGCTGATTGGTTCGAATCGATGATTTCGTATTGATACCCTCGGCTTGATAAACTCACGTGGATCTCTAATGACGTGGGACGTGCATTTCGCCTCGATCCGGCCTTCACTCCGAGTTTATCGAGTCACTCCGAGTATTTCGCCACGTTCGTGTCCATAGCTCACACGTCATCTCTGACCTCTTTGACTCGGTGGATTCGAACAAGTAATGATTCATGGACTCAAAAAAGGACTCCTGATGGATACGAAACGATCAGCACCTGATGGACACGAAGTCATCTGACGGATACGAACCAGTAGGTCCTAATCGATGTGAGACTGATGGATACGAAGGTGTCATACTCCAAACCGAGGAGATAACAGTGGATTCGAAGGAAGGCTTAAGCATGGATATGAAATGCTCAGTCCATATGGGTTCGAAGAGAGGTTCCTTTTATGGATACGAAGTCCATCGATACGAATTCAATGGATTCGAACACTGCCCATCTAATCGATACGAACTTCTGAGATCTGGTCGATGCGAACATGATCGATACGAATTGGACACCCTTCGATGGATACGAATTCAACCGTAGTGATGGATACGAAATCGAGACCCTTTCCTCCATATTGAATCGATCTTAACTTGAACGTACGAACTCGAATCGACTCGAAACTCGGAGCGTTGGTTCTCTTGGCTTTACCTGCTAGGTCTTATCAATTATAGCTCAATCTGGACTCGGGCAAAAATTCATCGATATCCATAGCGAACCTATGCATGTTTTATATCCTGGAAGAATGATCCTTGGTTTCTAGTCAAGTTCTTGGTGTCACGGCCTTACCAAAAGGCGGGATAACACCATTGATGTCTTAAAGCCGTCATAGCTGTAGAACACACAGAGGGCTTCATTTTGACTAATTATGGCTCCCGTAACTCTAATCGAGCCAAGAGTTATGGCCCACCGAAGAATCGAAATCCACAGGGTGCAACATCTACGGTGCAAGGTGCAACATCCATCCAAAATGACGAAACAGTGCTGTACGACTTTTAGAAATGCATGCAAGGATTTGAATCAGAGCAGTACCATAGCGCACCACCCTCCAGCAATGGTAAATCATAGACCAATCACGGGGATCCGACTTTACAGAAAAAAAAATCAATGTGATGAAAAAACGAAGGGTAAAAAACTACCAAGTCCCGAGTGAGGTTCGGATAGGATTTTTCGTGTATGAAACTAACCAGTGACGTCTTAAAGCTGTCATAGCTGTAGAACTCACAGAGAGCTTCATTTTGACTAGTTATGGCTCCCGTAACTCTAAACGAGCCAAGAGTTATGGCCCTCTGAATAATCGATATCCACAGGGTGCAACATCTACGGTGCAAGGAGCAACATCCGTCCAAAATGACGAAAAAGTGCCGTACGACTTTCAGAAATGGGTGCATGGATTAGAAACAGAGCAGTACCATGGTGCACCAGTCTCCAGCGATGGTAAATCATAAACCAACCATGAGAATCCCATTTTACAGAAAAAAATCCACATGACCAAAAAACGAAGGGTAAAAAACTTCCAAGACCCGATTGAGGTTCAGATAGGAATTTTCGGGTATGAAACTAACCAGTGATGGCTTTAAGCCATCATAGGTGTAGAACTCAAAGAGGGCTTTGTTTTGACTGGGTGTGCCTCCCATAACTCTAAACGAGCCAAGAGTTATGGCCCTCCAAAGAATCGATATCCACAGGGTGCAACATCTACGGTGCAAGGTGCAACATCCGTCCAAAATGACGAAACAGTGCCGTAAGAATTTTAGAAATGGGTGCATGGATTTCAAACAGAGCAGTACCATGGTGCACCACTTTCCAGCGACGGTAAATCATAGACCAGCCACGGGGATCCCGTTTTACAGAAAAAATCCATGTGACGAAAAAACGAAGGGTAAAAAATTTCCTAAACCCGATTGAGGTTCGGATAGGATTTTTCGGGTATGAAACTAACCAGTGACGGCTTAAAGCTATCATAGCTGTAGAACTCACAGAGTGCTTCATTTTAACTTGTTATTGCTCCCTTGACTCTAAACGAGCCAAGATTTATGGCTCCCTTAACTTCGAACAATCGATATCCACATGGTGCAACATCTACTGTGCAAGGTGCAACATCCGTCCAAAATGATGAAACAGTGCCGTACGACTTTTAGAAATGGGTGCATGGATTTGAAACGGAGCAGTACCATGGTGCACCAATCTCCAACGATGGTAAATCATAGACCAGCCACGACGATCCCGTTTTATAGAAAAAATCCACGTGACGAAAAAACGAAGGGTTAAAAACTTCCAAGTCCAGATTGAGGTTCGGATAGGATTTTTTGGGTATAAAACTAACCAGTGACGGGTTTAAATGTTATCCCACCTTTTGGTCAAGGCTGGAATACCAACAAATTGGAAAGGAATGATGGATATAAGGATTAGAGTTCAATTGGAAACAAGGCTGCAACGGATGTCATCAAAATTTGGTCGAGCTCCGATCAGAACGGAATCGACTGGAAATGATGACGAGGGCTAGGAGAGGCTATATTTCAAGTTTTAGGTTAATCGGAGTTCGTATGAAGGAGATATGATCGATGCAAGGTAGAAAGAACATACTGTTCGTATCCATCAGTGTGCAGGAAATGGTTCGAATCGATCAGGGGTTGCGTTCGCATCGATACCATTCGTGTCGATAATGTTCGTATCGATACCTTTCGTATCAGTCGGCATGGGTTCAGCTCAGCGAAGTTCGCATCGATCAGGTGTTGGTTCGACTCGATAGTGTTCACATCGATCAAAGGTAGAAAAGGGTGAAGGACTTCGAATCGATACTATTCGTATCGATCAGCATAGATACGACTCGATAGTTTCGTATTGGTCGGATGGGAGGAAGCAGCATGTTTCGAATCGATACCATCATATCGATGGCAGAAAAGTTTGGCACCTTTGTATCCATTGGGTAAAACCTTGTTCGTATCCATAAGGTAAGACCTCAATCGTATCTAGCTTCGTATCCATACCTTTCGTATGTTTTTCGTATCGATCGCCTCGCATAACATTGTTTCGAATCGATAGGGTAGATCGATACGAGACGCCCTCCTAACATCGATACGAAGAATTGTACGATGCGCAGTTGGATAGAGATGCAAAGCAAAATTGTGAACGAGAATTATGGATGCGAGCGCGAATCAAGCAAAGAATCATTCAAAGCGGCTAATGATAAGCATGGTTCGAAGGAAGAGACCTTCAACTTGGCACGAATTCAGGATCTGGCCTTGGAACTAGCGTCACGTCATCAATGCGCACGTGACCGATCGAGTCGAAGGAAGTGAATTCGAACGCAACAGCCCTCACGAAAGCCACATCTTGAATCGATCATAACTCAAGATCTATCGATCCAAATGCAATGAAATTTTCACAGCAGCTTGCATACAAGGTAAGAAATGTTGTTGCCAAGTTTCAGCTCGATTGGATCATTTTTTTTATGGATATGAAATCACTTTGTATCGATCACAGATCGAGTCGAAACTTGGTGGGGTCGGTCGCGTAGGCCCACTCATGTGCCAGAAGTAGTCTCCCGAGGTTTTAGCTCGGTCTCAGCCTCCTACGCCTATAAATAGCCCCCTGAAGGCTACAGAAAAAGGATCTTTTGGCCATTGGACGCTTAGACTCTGCCGGATTCGACTCTACACTTCATCATCACTATTGTAAACAAATTACTTCATTGTATCGTTGCAACTATCTGTAAGCATCAAGGATAATCAATAAAAGGATAAAAACTTTGGAGTGGACGTACGCCGGAGATAGTCGAACCACTATAAATCGTGTGTCTTTGTTTATTTTTTCTGGACTGTTGTTTGCTATTTGCTGGGATTTGTGATTTGTGTCTGAATATTGATGATTTGTATTCATACACTAGTGCTTTCACGGTAATTGTGGTTTGTGACCATTTTTGGCGCAAACACTTTGGTGCTTTCACTGAGAGGGACTAGCACCCGCTACATCGGATTTGAAGTTCTGATTTGCAGAGTTTGAGGAGTTTGGATTTGAAGACAATGACTAGGCAAAATAGTAGAAGGCAAAGAGCTGAAAGAAGCCAGCAGGAAGGAAGCCAAGAAGCATCCTCTGGAGCTGGAGAAGGACAAGCTTCCATCTACATCACCTGAGATGAAATGGAAGCTATAACAAACTCACTGCAAGAGAGGATGCTGAAAAGTCAGCAGGAAATGATGCAGACCTTCTTTGAACAAATAAGGAACGCTGGAATACAGAAGCTAGGACAAGCTACAACTGTTAATGGAACAAGGAGCCAGGATAGTGGAACCCCATGGAGGACAGGATACATAGCCGGAAGGCAATCAACCAGGGCTTGGAGGTAGGCCCACAGGATCTAACGCAGGAGGACCTTTGGAAGGAGTTCAACAGGTTAGGGCCAATGATGCAGTTAGTGAACCGCACGGGGAATATGTACCAGAGTTCCCTCGGGGCCACGAGGGGCAACCTTTGGCGGACCATGCTGGATTAGTCCGGATTATTAGGAGAACGATGCGTAGAGGTTTGGCCAGCAAAGATTTGGAAGGAGTAAACAAGAGTCCGTTTACTCAGGAAATCAGGACAGCTCAGAATCCCCCCAAATTCAAGCTACCTAGTTTGGAGGTATATGATGGCAAGGAAGACCCAACTGATCACTTGATGAGGTACACCAGACACATGGAGGTGCTGGGGGCATCGGAGGAAGTGATGGCCCGATGTTTCCCCCTATACTTGACGGACTTAGCTGCAATGTGGTTTAGGAAACTGGGAGAAGGGTCTATTAGGACTTGGAGAGAGTTGGTGGATAGGTTTTTAGGACAGTTTCAGGTTCATATCAAGAGGCCGAAGAACGTAAATGACATCGACATCAGTAAAGCAAAGGACGGATGAATCGATTAGAGGTTTTCTAACTCGATTCAATGCAGCAGTTGCTTCGGTGGATCGGCCGGATCCATCGATGGTTATGATGGCGGCAGTATCAGGAGTCAGAGAGGATTCAGATTTTAAGGTGTTTTTAATACGAGATCACCCACAGGATCCCGAGGAATTCTTTCACAAAGCTGAAAGGTTCCTTCGATAAGAAGATGCGAGTATGGATTTAAAGCTAAAGGAAGTGAACGTAGCTGGGGGTGGAGGACCATCCGACGGAAGCTCAGATAAGGATAAGGGAAAGAGGAAGCTGGACGATGACGCAGGAAAGGCCAGAAAGCGATGGAAGGATCCAAAGTTTTCTACATACACAGTAGTGAACGAATCACTGGAGCGGATATACATGGAAACTCGGAATCGCCTTCCTTACCGAAGGCCGGCTAGGAGAGAACCATCTGAACGTGAGAGAGCATCAGGAAGGCATTGTCTCTTCCACGACTTGGACGGACATGACACCAACAGCTGCAGGCATTTGAAGGATATAATTGAGGAACATGTGAGGAATGGGCAGCTGAGGCAATATGTTGGAACACGTAATGCAGCGGTGGAGCAGGAGCAACCACCGACTACCTCACACCGTGATGATGTGAGGCCTAGGGATGACGGTTAATTGATTATCCATTGACTTGGATAATGTGAAATAAGTAACAAACCATTGGCAAGCAACCAAATCATTTACACATGTACGGGGACGGAGATAGCCCCTAGGCATGCTCTGAATGGTGACAAATCGCGAAGCTATGGTTTGTGAAATCTGTTTTCTGTTTTGGATTGGACACTCAACTTTCTGGTTTGGTTTCGGAGTTTGGTTTGAGCTCCTAGTTTTTGTTTGCTTTCTGGTTTGGATTTCTGATTTTCTGGTTTTGATTTGGATTTTGGATTGGATTTTGATTGGATTTTTGTCTGGTTTTCGATAAAAGGTCGCCGGGTATTGATTATACCTGGCAAGGGGTGAGTCGCTTTGCCCGAACGTAGTAAATTGACTCATTCAGGTCGCTGAGTATGGACTATGCTCGGCAAGGGTCCGGACTGACCAGGATTCGACCTAGGACTTAGGCCCTACATTTTAAAATTGTTATTTTCAGGTCGTTGAGTATGGACTATGCTCAACAAGGGTCCGGAGAGACCAGGATTCGGCTTAGGACTTAATCCATGGCATTATACAACGTCCAGTGACACTGGACCACGGTCGTCAAGTGTGAATTGCGCTTGGCAAGAACACGAAGAGGTTAGTTCAACGTCTAAGGACACTGGGCCAAGGCCGTCAGGTATGGATTGTGCTCGACAAGAACCTGGATAGGTTACGGACTTGGACATCGACCCGGAGAGGTCCGGGATTCGGTTATTGGCTATTGGATAAGGATGGATTAGGACTCGGTTATCGAGTTCACATGGAATTGGAATTGGCTATGGAGTTTGGATGTCGGAGTCGGAACTATTCAAAAAAGCCTTCTTATCACAAGGCATGTTTTGAGGGGCAAATGTTATCCCACCTTTTGGTCAAGGCTGGAATACCAACAAATTGGCAAGGAATGATGGATATCAGGATTGGAGTTCAATAGGAAACACGGCTGCAATGGATGTCATCAAAATTTGGTCGAGCTCCGATCAGGACGGAATCGATTGGAAATGATGATGAGGGCTAGGAGAGGCTATGTTTCAAGTTTCATGTTAATCGAAGTTCGTATGAAGGAGATACGATCGATGCGAGGTAGAACGAACATAGTGTTCGTATCCATCGGTGTGCAGGAAATGGTTCGAATCGATGAGGGGTTGCGTTCGTATCGATACCATTCGTGTCGATAACGTTCGTATCGATACCGTTCGTATCGGTCGGCATGGGTTTAGCTCAGTGAAGTTCGCATCGATCAGGTGTTGGTTCGACTCGATAGTGTTTGCATCGATCAAAGGTAGAACAGGGTGAAGGACTTCGAATCGATACTGTTCGTATCGATCAGCATGTGCACGGCTCGATGGTTTCGTATTGGTCAGATGGGAGGAAGCGACATGTCTCAAATCGATACCTTCGTATCGATGGCACAAGAGATTGGCACCTTCGTATCCATCAGGTAAAACCTTGTTCGTATCCATAAGGTAAGACCTCGATCGTATCTAGCTTTGTATCCATACCTTTCGTATGTTTTTCGTATCGATCGCCTCGCATAACAATGTTTCGAATCGATCGGGTAGATTGATACGATACGCCCTCCTAACATCGATACAAAGAACTGTACGATGCGCAGTTGGATAGAGTTGCGAAGCGAAATTATGAACGAGAATTATGGATGCGAGCGCGAATCAAGTAAAGAATCATTCAAAGCGGCTAAGAATAAGCATGGTTCGAAGGAAGAGACCTTCAAATCGGCACGAATTCAGGATCTGGCCTAGGAAGTAACGTCACGTCATCAATGCGCACGTGACCTATCGAGTCGAAGGAAGTGGATTCGAACCAGTGGATTCGAACGCAACAGCCCTCAAGAAAGCCACAACTTGAATCGATCATAACTCAAGATCTATCGATCCAATGGGAATGAAATTTTCACAGAAGCTTGCATACAAAGTAAGAAATGTTCCTGCCAAGTTTCAGCTCGATTGGATCATTTTTTGATGGATACGATATCACTTCGTATCGATCATAGATCGAGTCGAAACTTGGTGGGGTCGGTCGCGTGGGCTCGGTCGCGTGGGCCCATTCACGTGCCAGAAGGAGTCTCTCGAGTTTTCAGCTCGATCTCAGCCTCCTACGCCTATAAATAGCCCACTGAAGGCTACAGAAAAAGGATCTTTTGGCCGTTGGACGATCAGACTCTGCCGGATTCGACTCTACCCTTCATCATCACTATTGTAAACAAATTACTTCATTGTAATCGCTGCAACTATTGTAAGCATTAAGGATAATCAATAAAAGGATAAAAACTTTGGAGTGGACGTAGGCCAGAGATAGCCGAACCACTATAAATCGCGTCTTTGTTTATTGTTTCTGGATTGTTGTTTGCTATTTGCTGGGATTTGTGATTTGTGTCTGAATATTGCTGATTTGTATTCATACACTGGTGCTTTCACGATAATTGGGGTTTGCGACCATTTTTGGCGCAAACATTAAGATATCATAGCTATAGACCTCATAAAGATCATTGTTTTGACTAGTTATGGCTCCAGTAACTCTAAAGGAGCCAAGAGTTATGGCCCTCCGAAGAATCGATATCCACAGGGTGCAACATCTACGGTGCAAGGTGCAACATCCGTCCAAAATGACGAAACGGTGCCGTCCGAATTTTAGAAATGGGTGCATGGATTTGAAACAGAGCAGTACCATGGTGCACCACTCTCCAGAGACGGTAAATCATTGACCAGCCACGGGGATCCCGTTTTATAGAAAAAATCCACATGACGAAAAAACGAAGGGTTAAAAACTTCCAAGACCCGATTGAGGTTCGGGCAGGATTTTTTGGGTATGAAACTAACCAGTGATAGCTTAATGCTGTCATAGCTGTATAACTCATAGAGAGCTTCGTTTATACTGGTTATGGCTCCCGTAACTCTAAATGAGCAACGAGTTATGGCCCTCCGAAGAATCGATATCCACAGGGTGCAACATTTACGGTGCAAGGTTCAACATCCGTCCAAAATGACGAAACAGTGCCGTACAACTTTTAGAAATGGATGCATGGATTTGAAATGGGGCAGTACCATGGTACACCACTCTCCAGCGATGGTAAATCATATACCAGCCACAGGGATCCCGTTTTACAGAAAAAAATCCACGTGACGAAAAAACGAAGGGTGAAAAACTTTCAAGACCCGATTGAGGTTCGGATAGGATTTTTTTGGGTATGAAACTAACCAGTGATGGCTTAAAGCTATCACAGCTGTAGAACACACTGAGAGCTTCGTTTTGACTAGTTATGGATTATGTTACTCTAACCGAGCAAAGAGTTATGGCCCTCAGAAGAATCGATATCCACAGGGTGCAACATCTACGGTGCAAGGTGCAACATCCGTCCAAAATGACGAAACAGTGCCATACGACTTTTAGAAATGGGTGCATGGATTTGGAACGGAGCCATACCATGGTGCACCACTCTTCAGCGACGGTAAATCATAGACCAGCCACGGGGATCCCGCTTTAAAGAAAAAATCAATGTGATGAAAAAACGAAGGGTTAACGAAGCTTTAAAGAAAAAACTACCAAGACCCGATTGGGGTTCGGATAGGATTTTTCGGGTATGAAATTAACCGGTGACGGCTTAAAACTGTCAAAGCTGTAGAACTCACAGAGAGCTTCGTTTTGACTAGTTATGGCTCCTGTAACTCTAAACGAGCCAAGAGTTATGACCTTCGAATAATCGATATCCACAGGGTGCAACATCTACGACGCAAGGTGCAACATCCGTCCAAAATGACGAAACATTACCGTACGACTTTCAGAAATGGGTGCATGGATTAGAAACGGAGCATACCATGGTGCACCAATCTCCAGCGATGGTAAATCATAGACCAAACACGGGGATCCCATTTACAGAAAAAATCCACGTGACCAAAAAACGAAGGGTAAAAATTTCCAAGACCCGATAGAGGTTCGGATAGGATTTTTTGGGTATGAAACAAACCAGTGACGACATTAAGCCATCATAGCTGTAAAACTAAAAGAGAGCTTTTTTTGACTAGTTATGGCTCCCGTAACTCTAAGCGAGCTAAGAGTTATGGCCCTCCGAAGAATCGATATCCACAGGGTGCAACATCTACGGTGCAAGGTGCAACATCCGTCCAAAATGACGAAACAGTCCTGTAAGAATTTTAGAAAAGGGCGCATGGATTCAAATAGAACTGTACCATGGTGCACCGCTCTCCAGGGATGGTTAATCATAGACCAGCCACGGGGATCCCGTTTTGTAGAAAAAATCCATGTGACGAAAAAACGAAGGGTAAAAAACTTTCCATGCCCGATTGAGGTTCGGATAGGATTTTTCGGGTATGAAACGAACCAGTGATGGCATAAAGCTTTCATAGCCGTAAAACACACAGAGAGCTTCGTTTTGACAGGTTATGGCTCCCTTAACTCTAAACGAGCCAAGAGTTGTGGCCCTCCGAAGAATCGATATCCACAGGATGCAACATCTACTGTGCAAGGTCCTACATCCGTCCAAAATGACGAAACAGTGACGTACGACTTTTAGAAATAGGTGCATGGATTTGAAATGGAGCAATACCATGGTGCACCAGTCTCTAGTGATGGTAAATCATAGACCAACCACAGGGATACCATTTTACAGAAAAAATCCACGTGACGAAAAAACGAGGGGTAAAAAACTTCCAAGACCCGATTGAGGTTCAGATAGTATTTTCTGGGTATGAAACTAACCAGTGACGGCTTTAAGCCATATAACTTTACACCTCATAGGGAGTTTTGTTGACAAGTTATGGCTTCCGTAACTCTAAACAAGCCAAGAGTTAGGGCCCTCCGAAGAATCGATATCCACAGGGTGCAACATCTAGGTGCAAGGTGCAACATCCGTCCAAAATGATGAAACAGCCCCGTAAGAATTATAGAAATGGGTGCATGGATTTGAAACGGAGTAGTACCATGTTGCACCACTCTCCAACGATGGTAAAATCATTGACCAGCCACGGGGATCCCGTTTTACAGAAAAAATCCACGTTACCAAAAAACGAAGGGTAAAAAACTTCCAAGACCCGAGTGAGGTTCGGATAGGATTTTTTGGGTACGAAACTAACCAGTGACAGCTTAAAGCTGTCATAGCTGTAGAACTAATAGAGAGCTTCGTTTTGACTGGTTATGGCTCCCGTAACTCTAAACGAGCCAAGAGTTATCGCCCTACGAAAAATCGATATCCACAGGGTGCAACATCTACGGTGCAAGGTGCAATTTCCGTCCAATATGACGAAATAGTGCCGTACGACTTTTAGAAATGGGTGCATGGATTTGAAACGGGGCAGTACCGTAGTGCACCAGTATCCGGCTATGGTAAATCATAGACCAGCCAAGGATATCCCATTTTAAAGAAAAAATCCACGGGACGAAAAAACGAAGGGTAAAAAACTTCCATGACCCAATTGAGGTTCGGATAGGATTTTCTGGGTTTGAAACTAATCAGTGATGGCTTAAAGCAGTCATAGCTGTAGACCTCATAGAGAACTTCGTTTTGACTAGTTATGGCTCCCGTAACTCTAAACGAGCCAAGAGTTATGGCCCTCCGAATAATCGATATCCATAGGGTGCAACATCTACGGTGCAAGGTGCAACATCCGTCCAAAAGGACGAAATAGTGCCGCAAGAATTTAAGAAATTGGTGCATGGATTTGAAATGGAGCAGTACTATGGTGCACCACCCTCAAGCGACGGTAAATGATTGACCATCCACGGGGATCCCATTATACAGAAAAAATCCACGTGACGAAAAAACGAAGGGTGAAAAACTTCCAAGACTCGATTAAGGTTCGGATAGGATTTTTTAGGTATGAAGCTAACCAGTGACAACTTAAACCTATCATAGCTGTAGAACTCATAGAGAGCTTCATTTTGACTTGTTATGCCTCCCGTAACTCTAAACGAGCGAAGAGTTATGGCCCTCCGAAGAATCGATATCCATAGGGTGCAACATCTAGGTGCAAGGTGTAACATCCGTCCAAAATGACGAAACAGCCCCGTAAGAATTATAGAAATGGGTGCATGGATTTGAAACGGAGTAGTACCATGGTGCACCACTCTCCAACGATGGTAAAATCATTGACCAGCCACGGGGATCCCGTTTTACAGAAAAAATCCACGTTACCAAAAAACAAAGGGTAAAAAACTTCCAAGACCCGAGTGAGGTTCGGATAGGATTTTTTGGGTACGAAACTAACCAGTGACATCTCAAAGCTGTCATAGCTGTAGAACTCATAGAGAGCTTCGTTTTGACTGGTTATGGCTCCTGTAACTCTAAACGAGCCAAGAGTTATGGCACTACGAAAAATTGATATCCATAGGGTGAAACATCTACGGTGCAAGGTGCAACTTCCGTCCAAAATGACGAAACAGTGTCGTTCGACTTTTAGAAATGGGTGCATGGATTTGAAATGGGGCAGTACCATAGTGCACCACTCTCCAGCGTTGGTAAATCATAGACCAGCCACGGGGATCCCGTTTTACAGAAAAAAATCAACGTGACGAAAAAACGAAGGGTAAAAAACTTCCAAGATCCGATAGAGGTTCGGATAGGATTTTTTGGGTATGAAACTAACCAAGGACAGCTTAAGGCTATCATAGCTGTAGAGCTCACAGATAGCTTCTTTTTGATTTGTTATGGCTCCCGTAACTCTAGACGAGCCAAGAGTTATAGCCCCCCAAAGAATTGATATCCACAGGGTGCAACATCTACGGTGCAAGGTGCAACATCCGTCCAAAATGACGAAACAGTGTCGTACGACTTTTAGAAATGGGTGCATCAATTTGAAACGGCACAGTACCTAGGTGAACCAATCTCCAGTGATGGTAAATCATAGACAAGCCATGGAGATCCCGTTTTACAGAAAAAATCAATGTGACGAAAAAACGAAGGGTAGGAAACTTCCAAGACCCGATTGAGGTTCGGATAGGATTTTTTGGGTATGAAACTAACCAGTTGTTGTCCCGCCTTTTGGCAAGGCCATGATACCAAAAGATTAATCGAAAAACCAAAGATAGTTCGTCTCAAAGATTAGTTATACGTTGCTTCGCTACAGATATCAATGAATTTTTTCCGAGTCCGGATCGGGCCACAATTGACAAGACATGACAAGCAAGACCATAAAAGCTTGTGTTTCAAATTTAAGGTTAATCGGAGTTCGTATGAACGAGATATTATCGATACAAGTTAGAAAAAAGTATGCTGGTTCGTATCCATCCATGTTCGTGTCGATGGGTTTCGTATCCATCGAAGAACCATAGTTCGTATCCATCAGGTTGGTGTGTTTCGTATCCATTGACCATACATAGTTCGTATCCATCGATTTCGTATCGATCGGAGCAACATCTCATCCGAATCCATCCGTTCGTATCCAACCCAAAGCATCGTTTCGTATCCATCAGTGGGCTGCACTACGTATCAATGGACTTCGTGTCCATTAATAAAGTTTGCTTCGTATCGACCGAAATGGCCGGATCCTCATGTCCATGAATTTCGTATCGTTCGACCAATGCCTAGTTCAAATCGATGAACGAAGCCTTCATTCGAATCCATCAGGCAGCTTCAGTTCCTATCCATCACAATCGTATCCATTGAATGGAGAAATCGCCATCGATACGAGCTAAGCCTCCTATCTCGATTCGAACTAGACATTGAAATTTGATATGAGATGTACGAAGTTGAATGATTCAAACTGGATAATAGTACTCGATACGAACGAGGCGTAATTCGTGGATGCGAAGTGGTCAACTCGACACAAGAACCAGATGGACGCGAAGGGTGTGTCCCACCTCATCAGAGAACCACGTGAGAAGATCGATTCGAAATGATGGGTTCGAACCAAACAGCCAGCCGAAACACTCCAATTCGTATCGATCATATCTCTCAAACCACAAGGCCAAATGCTACGAAATTTTCAAGGAAGCTTCCATACAAGGAAAAGAATGTTCCTGCCAATTTTTAGCTCGATTGGACTAATTCTTGATGGATATGAAATCATTTCGTATCGATTACAGATCGAGTCGAAACTTGGTGGGGTCGGTCGTGTGGGCCCACTCACGTGCCAGAAGAAGTCTCCCGAGGTTTGGGCGCGATCTCAGCCTCCTACACCTATAAATAGCCCCCAGAAGCCTTCAGAAAGGGTATCTATTTCGACTTTGAGACTTCCAGACTCTGCCGGATTCAATCCTACACTTGAACACCATTATTGCAATCACACTTCAAAGCTATTATCAATTGCAATCTGCTGTAACTGATTGATGTTATCAAGTAAATCAATAAAACCATAAGTTTCAGAGTGGACGTAGGCACGATCGCCGAACCACTATAAATCCTGTGTTGTTTATTTTTTCTGTGAATTTGCTGAGTGATTTTCATATTTATTTCTCCACATATTTGTTAACTGAGATCGGTGATTGTGAACGGGTGCTTTCAACGGCAATAGGGTGTTTGTGACCAATTTTGGCACAAACATTTTGGTTCTTCCACTGAGAATTGAACTCAGGAATTCTATCATTTGAATGTTGTATCAGAAAACTAAGAGATTTAGATCAAGAAAATCATGACAAGCAATCGAGTAGAAGCAAGAACCAGAGAGAAGTAACATGAAAGGAGTCAAGAGGCTTCCTCGGTAGCGAACCAAGCTTCAGTCTTCATCACTAAGGGCGAGATGGAGACAATGATGAGAAGGCAGGAAGAAATGATCCCGAATTTGTTTCAACAAATTGCGCAACTTGGAATGTAGAATCGAGGAGCAGATGGAGTTCAGAATGGAGCGAGACCAGCCGGCGTGGCCCCTGGACTTGAAGGCACACACTTGGAGCATGTTTATCCAATCCCGGGGAGAGAGAGGGGGATCCGAGCAACCTGGTGGCGATAGAGGGATGAACACTCAGCCAGGAGGCCGACACCCGAAAGTTCACATAGACTCGGGGTGCGGATCGAAGGCAGTGAACGAGGACAACAGCTTGGAGACAACGACAGATTGGCGAAGATGGTTAGAAGAGCTATGAGAGGTGGTTTAGTAAACAGGGATTTGGAAGACGTAAACAAGAGTCCTTTTTCACCTGCGATTAGGATGGCTAGGAACCCACTAGAATTCAAGTTACCATCAATAGTGATGTACGATGGGAGGATGGACCCTGCGGTCCATCTTACAAAGTATATGAGGCACATTGAAGTGCTGGGGGCATCACAGGAAGTCATGGCCCGGTGCTTTCCATTGTATCTAACAGATATCGCAGCATTATGGTTTAGACAACTAAAGAGTGGCACCATAGGGACGTGGGATGATTTAACTGAGAGATTCATGAGGCGATTCAGGGTTCACATCGCAAGACCCAAGAATGCGATGAGTTTGGCAACTTTGAAGTAGAAAGCTGGGAAGTCTTTGAGGAGTTTTCTGACGCGCTTCAATGTGGCAGCAGCATCGGTGGATCGGCCAGATCCATCAATGGTTATGATGACAGTTGTGTCCGGAATAGCTGATGGCACAGAATTCAAAAATTCATTAACTAAAGATCCGCCTACGGATCTGGGAGAATTCTATCATGAGGCCGAAAAGTTTCTATGATTAGAAGATGCTAGTGCAGAAAGAGAAGAAGGAATTGACGTTTACGCAATAAAAGGCGGAAATCCACATGGAAAGGGTGCGGAGACTGGTAAAGGAAAGAGAAAGGCTGAGAATAATGATGATAGGTCAAAGCGGCCATGGAGGGAGCCACGATTCACCACTTACGCTGAGATTAATGAGAGTTTGGAGCGAATTTATCGAGATACGAGAGAGCAAGTTCCCTATCGTTAACCAATGCAAAGGGACCCCACCGTCAACGAAAGAAAATCAAACAAATATTGCCTATTTCATGAACTAAACGGTCATAACACTAACAACTGTAGACATCTGAAAGACGAAGTCGAAGGGCATATTCAGAACGGAAGGCTACTTCAGTATTGAGGAGGCGAGCTCCAACGGTGGAACCCGAGCGACCGTCGTCTACATCAGCCAGGGGTGACCCTGAACCAGGACACCGTATGGTTATCAATTTATTTAAATAATGATGAACAAGTCGTAAACTTCTCACTAACACCATCAAACCATTTACACTTGTATGAGATCGCGAAAGATCCACAGGCATGCTCTGAATGATTATCGACCGTCTCGTAGTGAGAATTTGTGCTTTGACATCCTTGCTTTGCTTTTGTTTCACTTTGATTTGGACATTTAGACTTTGTTTGTTTGGACATTTCTGTTATGGTATTCTTGTGAACGTTAATTTGATATTTGCAATTCTGTAGAAGAAGTTACTTGTATATGCCTTGGATCGCGAGCGATCCACAAGCGCACCTTGTATGGCGACGAACCGCCACGATGGCCGATTCAAAAATTCACCCGAACATGATATCTGACTCCAGTGACGCCAAGCGCCCTTAACTATTTGATCGCGAGCGATCACATTCTGCCTCGAGCTGCATTCGATCACGAACGATCATATTCTGCCTCGTACGACACCCGACCATGAACGATCACAATTCACCCAATATGACATTCGATCGCGAGCGATCACATTCTGCCTCGTGCGGCATCCGATCGTGAACGATCACATTTTATCTCGTGCACCATACGGTCATGAACGATCGCAATCCATCATAATTCGTCTAAAACGACACCTGATCATGAACGATCGCATTTCTACCTCGTACGACACTCGATCGCGAATGGCCACATTCTTCTTTTCATGCCGCTCGATCCCAAATGATCACAACTCGTCCAGAATGACATCCAACCATGAACGGTCCCACTTTGCATTTTGCCTCGTACGACATCCGACCACGAACGTTCCCATTTCTTCACTTTCCCCAAGCGGCATCCGAACGCAAATAGTCCCATTCCATCATTTTCCACGAACGGCATCCGACTGTGAATGGTCCCATCCCATTATTTGCCGCGAACGGCATCGACCACGAACGATCTCGTTTCACCTCGAATGGCATACGATCCCGAACGATCATCATTCGAGGTCATATGAAATTATCAAGTTCTTCACACGTTGTTGACAGGATATGAACATCCAGCTCACGGCATTACAAAACATGCCTTCCTATCATAAGGCATGGTTTGGGGGGCAAATGTTATCCCACCTTTTGGCAAGGCCGTGATACGAAAAGATTAATCGAAAAACCAAAGATAGTTCGTCTCAAAGAATGGTTATACGTTACTTCGCTATGGATATCAATGAATTTTGTCCTGGTTCGGATCGGGCCACAATTGACCAGACATGACAATCAAGATCATAAAAGTCAGTGTTTCAAATTTCAGGTTAATCGGAGTTCGTATGAATGAGATATGATCGATACAAGTGACAAAAAAGTATGCTGGTTCGTATCCATCCATGTTCATGTCGATTGGTTTCGTATCCATCGGAGAACTGTAGTTCGTATCCATCAGCTTGGTGCGTTTCGTATCCATCGACCATACATAGTTTGTATACATCGATTTCATATCGATCGGAGCAACATCTCATCCGAATCCATCACTAGTACAAAAGGTGCATATTGCTTCGCCTCATTTGCATCAGTTGAAGTAAAATCTGATGCAAATAGAACTATTCAGTTCTATCTTAATAACCGATGCAATTGGTACGTAAAAAGCAAGAGGTAATAAAAAATCAAATTTACATCAGTTGTCACCAACAACTGATGCAATTGGTACGTGCAAATAGTTTTAGTTGCATCGGTTTTAAATTTAACCGATGCAACTACGTTAGTTTGCATTCATTTTCCATATGTTGCCACTCCAACTTTCACTTTCCCTCCCTTAACTTTTCATTTCCCGCTCAGCTGTAATTTATCCCTCCACTTCCCCCCTCACCCGTTAAGAAAACAAAAGCAACTTTCGTTCAAACCAAATTAGCAGTTCCCCCAAATCGAAATCCTTAAAAAGAAATTGAAATTCAAACCAAATCAAAACAAAAGAATCAGCAAGTCAAAATTTCGAAATCAAACAAAACAGGCTTACTGTTGTGGAATTGAGGTAGGTCACGACGACTTGTTTGAAGTGGTGAAGTTGTAGTTAGAATGATGAATTTTGGCAGAGGAGTTGTGCTTCGATTTGGAATTCGCGATTCGTATCTCGCATTTCAGGTTTGATGAGGGTCTAGCAATTGGGTGATTTTCGAATGCTAGCTGAGTTACTGGAGGTCGTGTTGGAATGTTGTGACTTCAGTTGGTGATTGTTTATGGAAGTGAGGTGCAAAGGATGGTGTTATGGTCGAAGGTTGTAGTTCGGTGATTTTTGAGGTGGTGCGATACAGTAGTAGTTACGGAGGTCGAAGGAAGTTGTTCGTTGCAGGTCGTGCGATTGGGTCTTGAGGAGGTGGTGATTTGATTGTGATGGGCGGTGATTGATGGAGGTCGCTGGTTCTCAAGGTGAAGCAGTGAAGTAATTGGAGCAAATTGAGGTAGAGAAGTGATGGGTTGGTGAATGCACCATGTTGAATTTTGCAGTTAACTGTGATGAATGGTTTGACAGTTGAGATATGATGGTTGTGGTTGAGTTAAGAAGTGATGGTGTTATCGATAGCATGTCTGTTGATGTTTGTTGAAACTGGTGATTGAAGGCAAGTAGAAGGTCATGTGGATTTGGTGAAGTACAGTGTGATGTGGCAATGGGGTGAACAGAAGTATGTTTGAATGGTGGTGTGAAGTATGCTTATAGTTGCAATGCAGAAGGACTATTGTATGGTCAGTTGTTTGATAGTATTGCTGTGCAAGTTGGAAGAGGAGGTGATCTGGAGGTGGTTTGTGTTGAAGTAGTGTCACGGTTTTGTTTGCGGGCTCCCGTGAATGTGAAGTTTGAACAGAGGAGTGGCCTTTGCTGTGCAAGTCAATTTGCAGGACTTCTGTCAATTCAGTTGCCGTCCACTTTTGTAGAGCATAGGTACATTTCTATGCTATAATCCTTAAAACATGATTAGTTTGTTTTGTTTTGATTTTTTGACCACAAATATAAACACTTCATTTTTATTACATAAGCATCTTTGACGATAATTTTTTTAACGATGTTGTATGTCTTCTCCAATTAATCTTATATATATTGCTTGTACCCCCTGAAAACTACTTATTCATTTGAAACAAAGGCACATGTGATAACAAGTATGTTATAGTGTGCAATATATGATTCACGGAGCAATTGAATGAGGACTGAGTGGGGGTATATCTGTGATTGACCCAAAAGGAAGTAGGAATATATCACTGTTTGGGATTCAATCATCTTAATATTTTGAATGTTTGTAGGGTTTTTCTGCTCATAACTTGTTGGAATTGCGCTATTCATGAATCTTCTTATGTATACATCTAACATTTTTATTTTTCATAGACGCTGGATGATGGCAGCTTTATGTTGCTATCATATTTGTATTGACCGCGCAAATATTGATTAGGCGTTAATGTATAGCTTTAAGTTGTCACATTTCTATGTCAGTGGAATAGCTATAGAATACCAGTACTGTGACAGGGTACCTTAGTTAGTTTGATGAACTTAATGATAGGATCAATGCTAACATATGCCTTTCAGACATCGTGAATACCCATACTCACATTTACCCGAGCAAGTGGACAAAAATGTATGGTTTCACCAACCGAAAATCGTAAATTCATATATATATATATATATATATAAGTTTGTAGAATGTAGATGTATTAACTAATGTTGTTTGTCATGTAAATTTTGTATCGTGATCAATTTATACCATACCGTGATGCTTTGGTTGCAAATTACAAGATTTTTCATTAATATTTTTTCCTTCTAAAGAAATTCAAGGTATATGTAGAAAAGGCATTAAATTAGAGGTATATGATACATATTATTTTTCTGTCCATTACACTACTTTGCTGGCCATTAATTCATTTAAATTACAAAGTACTCTTATTTAAGTGAAGGATTACTACTTCCTCTTCATATTTCCCTACATCTACATTTGTATTTTCACTGATTAGGTAGTTGCTTTGAAGTTCAATTTGATAAAAGGTTTGATCTGAAACTGTCTCGATCTATACGAGGAGCATTGATAGGAGGATGTATTAATCATGGAAATGTGAACTTCGCAGATATAGCAGCACAAAAATTTTTAAAAGCAGAACAAGATAATGCTGGGACATACACATAGTTACCGAATGTATATGTTTTGGCTGTGAGACGGAATGAAGTGAAGAGAGTTCAATCGACGATGAAGCAAAAAGGATTACAAAAATAACCAGGATGTAATTAGATTGATGTTGGAAGCGGTAAAACACACACACAAACACAAATAAGCGTTACATACTTCATAGATATGCCAATTTTAATGGTATGATGGTATATGCTGGTAGAAAGTAACTACACAGAGATTTTGGATGATGATTTACAACCGATCATTGATACAAACAAATATTTTCTGCATTTTTGTAGATGTATACATTTCATTAAATGTTTGTGCAGGTATTTACAGATATTGTAAAGCCTGCAATTAATGTTGGGTTCATGAGGTATTAAGGATGGAAAGTGATGTGTCTGTGGATCCAAACTGTCAACTGCAACTACAGTAAGCTTTTAATTCATTTTCCTTTAGTCACCTCATATCCTCTCATCACCATGAGAATTGCTTGAATTTCAACACAAAATTTAACGGCACTTCTTTTGTTTTTAGTTCAAAAACTTTAGTAGAAAAAGTACATACCATATACTGTAATAATGGTTTCTGAGGGATTAGTTTGCATCGGTTGTTATAAAAAACCGATGCAATAGAGAGATTAGTTTGCATCGGTTTTCAACAACAACCGATGCAACAAGTTCCTTTGTTGCATCGGTTTTAATTACAACCGATGCAACAGTGGGCTGTGTTCAAGCAACCAACCATGATATTTTGCATCAGTTGTTAGTAACAACCGATGCAAAAAGGGCCTTTTTGCATCGGTTTCAGAACTGATGCAAAAGTGTTAAGCCTGTTGCATCGGTTGCATATGCATCGGTTGTTGAACTGATGCAAAAGGGGGGTAAACAACCGATGCAAATGGCCTGTTTTGTAGTAGTGCATCCATTGGTATCCAACCCAAAACATCGTTTCGTATCCATCAGTGGGCTGCACTTCGTATCGATGGACTTCGTTTCCATTAATAAAGTTTGCTTCGTATCGACCTGAATGGTCGGATCCTCATGTGCATGAATTTCGTATAGTTTGACCAACGCCTAGTTCGAATCGATGAACGAAGCCTTCATTCGAATCCATCAGGCAGCTTCAGTTCGTGTCCATCACAATCGTATCCGTTGAATGGAGACATCGCCATCGATACGAGCTAAGCCGCCTATCTCGATTCGAACTAGACATTGAAAGTTGATATGAGATGTACGAAGTTGAATGATTCAAACTGGATAATAGTACTTGCTACAAACGAGGCGTAATTCGTGGATGCGAAGTGGTGAACTCGGCACAAGAACCGAAACGAGGCGATGGGTGCGTCCCACCTCATCAGAGAACCACGTGAGAAGATCTATTCGAACGGATCGATTCGAAATGATGGGTTCGAACCAAACAGCCAGCCGAAACACTCTAATTCGTATTGATCATATCTCTCAAACCACAAGGCCAAATGCTACGAAATTTTCAGGGAAGCTTCCATACGAGGTAAATAATGTTCCTGCCAATTTTCAGCTCGATTGGACTAATTCTTGATGGATACGAAATCATTTCGTATCCATCACAGATCGAGTCGAAACATGGTGGGGTCGTGTGGGCCCACCCACGTGCCAGAAGAAGTCTCCCGAGGTTTGGGCGCAATCTCAACCTCCTATGCCTATAAATAGCCCCCAGAAGCCTTCAGAAAGGGGATCTTTTTCGATTTTGAGACGTCCAGACTCTGCCGGATTCAATCCTACACTTCAACTCATTGTTGTAATCACACATCAGAGCTATTATCAATTGTAATATGCTGTAACTGATTGAAGTTATCAAGTGGATCAATAAAATCATAAGCTTCAGAGTGGACGTAGGAACGATCGCCGAACCACTATAAATCCTGTGTTGTTTATTGTTTCGGTGAATTTGCTGAGTGATTTTCATATTTATTTCTCCACATATTTTATAACTGAGATCGGTGATTGTGAACGGGTACTTTCAACGGCTACAGGGTGTTTGTGACCAATTTTGGCGCAAACACCAGTGATGGCTTAAAGCTGTCATAGCTATAGAACTCATAAAGAGCTTCGTTTTGACTAGTTATGGCTCTCTTAACTCTAAACGAGTTTAGAGTTATGGCCCTCCGAAGAATCGATATCCATAGGGTGCAACATCTACGGTGTAAGGTGCAACATCCGTCTAAAATGACGAAATAGTGCCGTACGATTTGAGAAATGGGTGCATCGATTTGAAATGGAGCACTACCATGGTGAACCACTTTTCATTAATGGTAGATCACAGACCAGCCATGGGGATCCCATTTTACAGAAAAAAAATCAATGGGACTAAAAAACGAAGGGTAAAAAACTTCCAAGACCCGATTGATGTTCGGATAGGATTTTTTGGGTATGAAACTAACCAATGACGGCTTAAAGATGTCATAGCCGTCGAACTCATAGAGAGCTTCGTTTGGACTGGTTATGGCTCCCGCAATTCTAAACGAGCCAAGAGTTATGGCCCACCGAAGAATCGATATCCACAGGGTGCAACATCTATAGTGTAAGGAGCAACATCCGTCCAAAATGACGAAACAGTGCCGTACGAATTTTAGAAATGAGTGCATGAATTTGAAATGGAGCAGTACCATAGTGCACCACTCTCCAACGACGTTAAATCATAGACCAGCCATGGGGATCCCGTTTTACATAAAAAATCCTTGCGACGAAAAAACGAAGGGTAAAAAACTTCCAAGACCCGATTGAGGTTCGGATAGGGTTTTTTGGGTATGAAACTAACCAGTGAAGGCTTAAAGCTGTCAGAGCTGTAGAACTCACAGAGAGCTTCATTTTAGCTAGTTATGGCTCCCGTAACTCTAAACGAGCCAAGAGTTATGGCCCTTCGAATAATCGATATCCATAGTGTGCAACATCTACTGTGCAAGGTGCAACATCCGTCCAAAATAACGAAACAGTGTCGTATGACTTTTAGAAATGGGTGCATGGATTTGAATCGGAGCAGTACCATGGTGCACCACTCACCAGTGATGGTAAATCATAGACCAGCCACGGGGATCCCGTTTTACAGAAAAAAATTAACGTGACAAAAAAACGAAGGGTAAAAAACTTCCAAGACCCGATTGAGGTTCGGATAGGATTTTTTGGGTATGAAACTAACCAGTGATGGCTTAAAGCTGTCATAGCTGTAGAATTCATAGAGAGTTTCTTATTGACTAGTTAAGGCTCCCGTTACCCTAAACGAGCCAAGAGTTATGGCCCTCCAAAGCATCAATTTCCACATTGTGCAACATCTACGGTGCAAGGTGCAACATCCGTCCAAAATGACGAAACAGTGTCGTAAGAATTTTAGAAATGGGTGCAAGGATTTGAAATGAAGCAGTACCATGGTGTACCACTTTTCAGTGATGGTAAATCATACACCATCCACGGGGATCCCGTTTTACAGAAAAAATCCACGTGACGAAAAAACGAAGGGTAAAAAACTTCCAAGATCCGGTTGAGGTTGGGATAGGATTTTTTTGGGTATGAAACTAACCTGTGACGGCTTAAAGCTATCATAGCTGTAGAGCTCACAGAGTGCTTCATTTTGACTTGTTATGGCTCCCGTAACTCTGAACGAACCAAGAGTTATGGCCCTCCAAAAAATCGATATCCACAGGGTGCAACATGTACGGTGCAAGGTGCAATATCCGTCCAAAATGACGAAACAGTGCCGTATGACTTTGAGAAATGGGTGCATCGATTTGAAATGGAGTAGTACCATGGCGAACCACTCTCCATTGATGGTAAATCATAGACCAGCCATGCGGATCCGGTTTTACAGAAAAAAATCAACGTGACGAAAACACGAAGGGTAAAAAACTTCCAAGACCCGATTGAGGTTCGGATAGGATTTTTTGGGTATGAAACTAACCAGTGACGGCTTAAAGCTGTCATAGCTGTTGAACTCACAGAGAGCTTTGTTTGGACTGGTTATGGCTCCTGTAACTCTAAAAGATGGTGCATGAATTACGAACATCTACAGTGTAAGGAGCAACATCTACAGTGTAAGGAGCAACATCCGTCCAAAATAACGAAACAGTGTTGTACGACTTTTTGAAATGGGTGCATGAATTTGAAACGGAGCAGTACCATGGTGCATCACTCTCCAGCGAAGGTAAATCATAGACCAGCCACGGGGATCCCATTTTACAGAAAAAATCCATGTGACGAAAAAACGAAGGGCAAAAAACTTTCAAGACCCGATTGAGGTTCGGATAGGATTTTTTGGGTATGAAACTTACCAATGATGGCTTGAACCTATAGAACTCATGGAGAGCTTCGTTTTGACTAGTTATGGCTCCCGTAACTCTAAATGAGCCAAAAGTTATGGCCCTCCGAATAATGGATATCCACAGGGTGCAACATCTACGGTGCAAGGTGCAACATCCATCCATAATGATGAAACAGTGTCGTACGACTTTTAGAAATGGGTGCACGGATTTGAAACGGAGTAGTACCATGATGCACACTATCCAGCGATGGTAAATCATAGACCAGCCACGGGGATCCCGTTTTACAGAAAAAAATCAACGTGATGAAAAAACGAAGGGTAAAAAACTTCCAAGACACGATTGAGGTTCAGATAGGATTTTTTGGTTATAAAACTAACCAGTGACGGCTTAAAGCTGTCATAGCTGTAGAACTCACAGTGAGCTTCGTTTTTACTTGTTATGTTTCCCGTAACTCTAAACGAGCCAAGAGTTATGGCCCTCCGAAGAGTCGATATCCACAGGGTGCAACATCTACGGTGCAAGGTGCAACTTCAGTCCAAAATGACGAAACGGTGCCGTAAGAATTTTCGAAATGGGTGCATGGATTTGAAACGGAGCAGTACCATGGTGCACCACTTTTCAGTGATGGTAAATCATACACCATCCACGGGGATCCCGTTTTACAGAAAAAATCCACATGACGAAAAAACGAAGGGTAAAAAACTTCCAAGATCCGATTGAGGTTCGGATAGGATTTTTTTCGTACGAAACTAACCAGTGACGGCTTAAAGCTGTCATAGCTGTAGAGCTCACAGAGAGCTTCGTTTTGACTTGTTATGGCTCCCATAACTCTGAACGAGCCAAGAGTTATGGTCCTCCGAAGAATCGATATCCACAGGGTGCAACATCTACGGTGCAAGGTGCAACATCCGTCCAAAATGACGAAACAGTGCCGTACGACTTTGAGAAATTGGTCCATCGATTTGAAATGGAGTAGTACCATGGCGAACCACTCTCCATTGATGGTAAGTCAAAGACCAGCCATGGGGATCCCGTTTTATAGAAAAAAATCATCGTGACGAAAACACGAAGGGTAAAAAACTTTCAAGAACCGGTTGAGGTTCAGATAGGATTTTTTGGGTACGAAACAAACCAGTGACGGCTTAAAGCTGTCATCGCTGTAGAACTCATAGAGAGCTTTGTTTGGACTGGTTGTGGCTCCCGTAACTCTAAACGAGCAAAGAGTTATGGCCCTCCGAAGAATCGATTTCCACATGGTACAACATCTACAGTGCAAGGAGCAACATCCATCCAAAATGACGAAACAATGCTGTACGACTTTGAGAAATGGGTGCATGGATTTGAAACGGAGCGGTACCATGGTGAACCACTCTCCAGTGATGGTAAATCATAGACCAGCCACGGGGATCCCATTTTACAAAAAAATCCACGTGACGAAAAAACGAAGGGTAAAAAACTTCCAAGACCCGATTGAGAATAAGATAGGATTTTTTTGGTATGAAACTAACAAATGACGGCTTGAACCTATAGAACTCACAGAGAGCTTCGTTTTGACTAGTTATGGTTCCCGTAACTCTAAACGAGCAAAGAGTTATGGCCCTCCTAATAATCGATATCCACAGGGTGCAACATCTACGGTGCAAGGTGCAACATCCGTCCATAATGACGAAACGGTGTCGTACGACTTTTAGAAATGGGTGCACGGATTTGAAACGGAGCAGTACCATGGTGCACCACTCTCCAGCGATGGTAATTCATAAACCAGCCACGGGGATCCCATTTTACAGAAAAAAATCAACGTGATGAAAAAACGAAGGGTAAAAAACTTTCAAGACCCGATTGAGGTTCGTATAGGATTTTTTGGGTATAAAACTAACCAGTGACGGCTTAAAGCTGTCATAGCTGTAGAACTCACAGTGAGCTTCATTTGGACTGGTTATGGCTCCCGTAACTCTAAAGGAGCCAAGAGTTATGGCCCTCCGAAGAATCGATATCCACAGGGTACAACATCTACGGTGCAAGGTGCAACTTTCGTCCAAAATGACGAAACAGTGTCGTACGACTTTTATAAATTGGTGCATGGATTTGAAACAGAGCAGTACCATGGTGCACCACTCTCTAGTGATGGTAAATCATACGCTAACCACGGGAATCCCGTTTAACAGACATGGGTCTATGATTTACCAACGCCGGAGAGTGGTCCCCAATGGTACTGCTCCATTTCATATCCATGCACCCATCTCTAAAAGTCGTATGGCTCTTTTTCGGCATTTTCGGTGTATGTTGCACCTCGCATCGTAGATGTTGCACCTTGTGGATATCGATTCTTCGGAGGGCTATAACTGTTGGATAGTTTTGAGTTACGGGAGCTATAACCAGTCAAAACGAAGCTCTCTGTGAGTCCTATGGCTATTAAAGTTTTAAGCCGTAACTAGTTAGTTTCATACCCAAAAAAGCTTATCTGAACCCTAATCGTGTCTTGGACGATTTTTACCCTTCGTTTTTTCGTCACGTGGATTTTATCTGTAAAACGGGATCCCTGTGGATGGTGTATGATTTACCATCACTGAAAAGTGGTGCACCAGGGTACTGCTCCGTTTCAAATCCATGCACCCATTTCTAAAATTCTTACGGCATTGTTTCGTCATTTTGGACGGATGTTGCACCTTGCACTGTAGATGTTGCACAACGTGGATATTGATTCTTCGGAGGGCCATAACTCTTGGCTCGTTTAGGGTTACGGGAGCCTTAACTAGTCAATACGAAGCTCTCTATGAGTTCTACAGCTATGACAGCTTTAAGCCATCACTGGTTAGTTTCGTACCCAAAAAATCCTATCCGAACCTCAATCGGGTCTAGGAAGTTTTTTACCCTTCGTTTTTTTGTCACGTTAATTTTTTTTCTGTAAAAACGGGATCCCCGTGGCTGGTCTATGGTTTACCATCATCGAAGAGTGGTCCCCTATGGTACTGCTCCTTTTCAAATCCATGCACCCATTTCTAAAATTCGTATGGTTCTTTTTCAGCATTTTGGGTGGATGTTGCACCTCGCATCATAGATGTTGCACCCTGTGGATATCGATTCTTCGGAGGGCCATAACTGTTGTCTCGTTTTGAGTTATGGGAGCCATAACCAGTCAAAATGAATCCCCATGGCTGGTCTATGATTTACCATTGACGGAGAGTGGTCCCCCATGGTAGTGCTTCGTTTCAAATCCTTGCACCCATTTCTAAAAGTCGTACGGCTCTTTTTCGGCATTTTGGGCGGATGTTCCACCTTACACCATAGATGTTGCACCCTATGGATATCGATTCTTCGGAGGGCCATAACTGTTGGCTCGTTTAGAGTTAGGGGAACCATAACTAGTCAAAACGAACCACTCTATGAGTTCTACGGCAACGACAGCTTTAAGTCGTCGCTGGTAAGTCTCATACTCAAAAAAGTTTATCCAAACCACAATTGAGTCTTGGACGTTTTTTACCCTTCGTTTCGTCACATGGATTTTTTCTGTAAAACGGAATCCCCGTGGCTAGTCTATGATTTACCATCGCCGGAGAGTGGTCCCCCATGGTACTGCTCCATTCCAAATACATGTACCCATTTCTAAAAGTGGTATGGCTCTTTTTCGGTATTTTGGACGGATATTACACCTTGCACCATAGATGTTGCACCCTGTGGATATCGATTCTTCGGAGGGCCATAACTGTTGGCTCGTTTAGAGTTATGGGAGACATAGTAGTCAAAACGACGCTCTTTATCAGTTCTACAGCTATGACCGCTTTAAGCCGTCACTGGTTAGTTTCATACCCAAAAAAGCTTATCCGAACCGCAATCTGATCTTCGACGTTTTTTACCCTTCGTTTTTTCGTCACGTGGATTTTTTCTGTAAAACGGGATCCCCGTGGCTGGTCAATGATTTACCATCGTCGGAGAGTGGTCCCCCATGGTACTTCTCCATTTCAAATCCATGCACCCATTTCTAAAAGTCGTACGGCACTTTTTCGGCATTTTGGGCGGATGTTGCACCTCGCACCATAGACGTTGCACCCTGTGGATATCAATCCTTCGGAGGGCCATAACTGTTGGCTCGTTTAGAGTTACAGGAGCCATAACCAGTCAAAACGAAGCTCTCTTTGAGTTCTATGGCTATGACAACTTTAAGCCGTCACTGGTTAGTTTCATACCCAAAAAAAGCTTATCCGAACCTCAATCGTGTCTTGGACGTTTTTTACCTTACGTTTTTTCGTCACGTGGATTTTTTCTGTAAAACGGGATCCTCGTGGCTAGTCTTTGATTTACCATCGCCGAAGAGTGGTCCCCCATGGTAGTGCTTCATTTCAAATCCTTGCATCCATTTCTAAAAGTCGTACGGCTCTTTTTCGGCATTTTGGGCGGATGTTGCACCTCGCACCATAGAGGTTGCACCCTGTGGATATCAATTCTTCGGAGGGCCATAACCGTTGGCTCGTTTAGAGTTATGAGGACCATAACCAGTCAAAACAAAGCCCTCTGTGAGTTCTACGGCTATGAAAGCTTTAAGCCGTCACTGGTTAGTTTCATACCCAAAAAAGCTTATCCGAACCTCAATTGGGTCTTGGACGTTTTTACCCTTTGTTTTTTGCTCACGTGGATTTTCTCTGTAAAATGGGATCCCCCTGGTTGGTCTTTGATTTACCATTGCCGGAGAGTAGTCCCCCATGATACTGCTCCATTTCTTATAAATGCACTTATTTCTAAAAGACGTACGGCTCTTTTTCGGCATTTTGGGCGGATGTTTCACCTTGCACCGTAGATGTTGCACCCTGTGGATATCGATTCTTTAGAGGGCCATAACTGTTAGCTCGTTTAGAATTACGTGACCCTTAACCAGTCAAAACAAAGCTCTTTGTGAGTTCTACGGCTATGATAGCTTTAAGCCGTCACTGGTTAGTTTCATACCCAAAAAAGCTTATCCGAACCACAATTGGATCTTTGACGTTTTTTACCCTTCGCTTTTTTGTCACGTGAGCTTTTTCTGTGAAATGGGGTCCTCATGGCTGGTCAATGATTTACCATCGTAAGAGAGTGGTCCCCCATGGTACGGCTCCGTTTCAAATCCATGCACCTATTTCTAAAAGTCGTACGGCTCTTTTTCGGCATTTTGGGCGGATATTGCATCTTGCACCGTAGATGTTGCACCCTACGGTTAACGAATCTTCAGAGGGCCTTAACCGTTGTCTCATTTAGAGTTAGGGGAACCATAACCAGTCAAAACGAAGCTCTTTGTGAGTTCTATGGCTATAACAGCTTTAAGCCATCACTGGTTAGTTTCATACCCAAAAAAGCTTATCTGAACCTCGATCGGGTCTTGGATGTATTTTACCATTCGTTTTTTCGTCACGTAGATTTTTTCTGTAAAGCGGGATCCCCGTGGCTGGTCTATGGTTTACCATCGCCGGAGAGTGGTTCCCCATGGTAGTGCTTTGTTTCAAATCCTTGCAGCCATTTCTAAAAGTCATACGACTCTTTTTCGGCATTTTGGGCGGATGTTGCACCTCGCACCGTAGATGTTGCACCCTGTGGATATCGATTCTTCGAAGGGCCATAACCGTTGGCTCGTTTAGAGTTACGGGAGACAGAACCAGTAAAAACAAAGCCCTTTGTGAGTTCTACGGCTATGACAGCTTTAAGCCGTCACTTGTTAGTTTCATACCCGAAAAAGATTATGCGAACCTCAATCGGGTCTTGGACGTTTTTTACCCTTTGTTTTTTCCTCACGTGGATTTTTTCTGTAAAATGGGATCCCCCTGGTTGGTTTTCATTTACCATTGCCGGAGAGTGGTCCCCCATGATACTGCTCCATTTCATATAAATGCACCCATTTCTAAAAGTCGTACGGCTCTTTTTCGGCATTTTGGGTGGATGTTTCACCTTGCACCGTATGTTATCCCGCCTTTTTCAACAAGGCCGTGATATCAAAAGATCGACCGAGAAAACCAAAGATAGCTCGTCTCAAAGATTGGTCAACGCAGCATCTCAATAAAGCAAGTTCTGTTGAATGATTTCTCATCTAAGATCCCCTGCGGAGGGGGGGCGCCAACCCCCTTAGGTGGGGGTGCGGGGGCAACGCCACCGCTACGGTGTTCGACCTGCGTAAAGGACAAAGCGATAAGCGACTCAATGGTCCAGCGACCTACGACCTAGAGGCCACAGCGACCTACCACTTAATTTCCTACCAGCTTCCTTTGACCCAATGATAAGCGCCCTACTTCATGCCAAACTAAAGGTCCAAGTGACCTACCTACTTGAAAGTCCTAGCGACTTAACCCCTCAAAAGACCTGGCGACCTATGCCATGCTCCGACCTAGTTAGGTCGTTCGCGACCTAGACCATATACTATCTTCCCCGATAGGTCGTTCGCGACCTAAATCCTCCTTAACCCATAGGTCGCTCACGACTTAAACTGGATCCTATCTCTTCCCTTAGGTCGCTCCTGATACTTCAATATGTTAAGCTGCAAACCAATCTTCCTAGGTCGCTAACGACCTATCCATCCTTATGCCATTGATGCTTAGGTCGCTTGACCCCATGCTGTTGCTTTTAGGTCATCCACGACCTAGGACCTAACCCCTAGGTCGCTCCGGCCGACCTATACCCAGAATCTTCCTATAAATACCCCACTTACTCCAACTAGAGGCGGACTTTTCCGGATTCCAAAAGCACCGAGACTCTGCTGATTTCTCGACTCTCCAAACACTTCAAACACCGAAGAATCTTCATCAAGTAATCTACTTCATTCAACATGAATCCAAGGATCAATCCATCATCAAAATTCTAATTTCCTTTCTCTAATCGTGTTGTAATCAAGAGATCGTGTTGCAATCAAGAGATCGTGTTGTAAAAGTGTTGTAATCTTGTAATGTGTGCTGGAAAAATATAATGGAGGATGTAAAGTGGATGTAGGCCTATTAGAAGCCGAACCACTATAAAAATCTCTGTCTCTTTTACTTTTTTGGCAATTTTCTTTTTACTTTGATTCCCGTGCAAACGGGTGGTGCTTTCACTTCATTACGAGCTACACCGGGTGTTAGCGTTAAAGCCATTTTTATCGTTAACATTTTGGTGCTTTCATTGAGAGCCGAACTCAGGAATCCTATTAATCAAGACTTGAATCCGGGAGATTGAGACTGAAATCTGAAGAATCAAGGTAAGGCGATCCAGTAGATTGCAAAGACCGGAGAATAGTGAGCACAAAGGAAGTCAAGAGGCTTCTTCGAGAGCGAGCCACACTTCAACCTTCGTTACAAGAGACGAGATGGAGGCAATGATGAAGAGGCAAGAAGATTTGATCCAGAATTTATTTAATCAGATTGGGCAGATTGGAGCGCAGAATCAAAGAGGAACAGAAGCCCAACCGGAAGAACAGATTCCACCATCCCCTCGTGAACTCGGGGGGCAAGATGAAAGCGTTGGACGAGGACAATCACTTGGCGACAACAATAGATTAGTGGAGATGGTCAAAAAGGCTATAAGAGGTGGTTTGCTAAACAAGGACTTGGATGACGTGAATAGGAGTCCTTTTACTACAACAATCAAGCGAGCTAAGAACCCACCAGACTTTAAGCTACCATCGCTGGATATGTATAACGGAAGGACGGACCCTATAGTCCATCTGACAAAATATATGAGGCATATGGAAGTGCTGGGGGCAACAGAGGAAGTGATGGCCCTAGTGTTTTCCATTATATTTAACGGATATTGCATCACTATGGTTCAGACAACTGGAGAATGGATCGATCAAGACTTGGAATGATTTGATCGAAAAATTTATGAGATAATTCAGGGTCCACATCTTGAGGCCCAAGAATGTCATGAGTTTGACAACACTAAAGCAAAGAATTGGAGAATCTTTGAGAAGCTTTTTAACGCGATTCAATGCAGCTGCGGCATCGGTGGACCGGCCAGACCCATCCATGGTCCTAATGGCAGCCGTGTCAGGCATAGCTAACGGCACAGAGTTCAAGAATTCATTGACCAAAGATCCTCCTATGGATTTAGGAGAATTTTTCTATGAGGCCGAAGGGTTCTTGCGATTAGAGGACGCAAAGGCTGAAATAGAGGAAGGAGAAGGAATCGATGTTTTTGCAGTCAAAGGTGGGAATCCTTCTGAGAAAGGGGTAGAAACTAACAAAGGTAAACGAAAAGCTGAAGATAACAACAATAAATCAGCACGGCAGCAAAAGGGATCAAGATTCACCTCATACACGGAGTTAAATGAGACTCTGGAATGGATTTACCAAGAGACCAAGGGACAGATTCCTTACCGAAATCCAATTAACAGAGATCCGACCAACAGTGGGAAAAAGTCGGACAAGTACTGTTTGTTCCATGAGCTAAATGGTCATAGCACGAATGACTGCTGGCATTTGAAAGATGAAATTGAGGGACACGTCCGAGATGGTTTTCTCTCATAATATTTGAAAAAGAAGACTGCAACGGTGGAACAAGAATGTCCACCTACACTAACTGGAGACGCCTCAGGATCAAAGCGTCGACCTATCATCGAATAATTGAGGTTATGACGAATGAGTGGAGAAATCTACATCAACACAATTAAGTTGTTCACAGATGTATGGGACCACGATCGATCCCCATGCATGCCCTGATACAACTATAAATCATACTGATGTAGATGTTTGCACTCGGACGTCAATCCTTTGCTTTTGAATTTTACTACTAATGGTTGACTACTTTGCTTTTGTATTTTACTTCTGATGACTGATTACTTTGCCTTCTTTGTTTGGACTAGGCTTCACATTGCTTTCATGATTTGTTTTTGATGATTGAGTTTGACTCTACATGGCTTTCAAGTTTTGCTTCTGATGTATGAGTTTGACTCTACTTTGCTTTCATTTTTTGCCCCTAATGTTTGGATTTAATTCCACTGTGCTTTCATGATTTGCTTCTGATTTTTGGATTTGATTCCACATTGCTTTCACAATTTGCTATGAATGTTTGGATTTGACTTTTCCTGGCATTTCTACTTGACAACTTTTTAGTTGAATATTTGATTTTTCATGACTTTGAAATGTGTAAGCCCTACAAACAGGCATCATCAAGCCCTTCGAACAGGCACCCGACTTCGAACAGTCTCAATGATTAATTCCTATGAACAGGCACCCGACTTTGAACAGTCAAAAACTCATGGATTTAAGTGCTTGACCGCCAACGGTCGCTTGACTGTGGTTTGCATGTTTTGGGGGGCAAGTGTTATCCCGCCTTTTTCAGCAAGGCCGTGATATCAAAAGATCGACTGTGAAAACCAAAGATAGCTCGTCTCAAAGATTAGTCAACTCAGCATCTCAATAAAGCAAGTTCTTTTGAATGATTTCTCATCTAAGATCCCCTACGGAGGGGGGGTTCGGGGGGGTACCAACCCCCCAGGGTGGGGGTGCGGGGGAAACGCCACCGCTACGGTGTTCGACCTTCTTAAAGGACTAAGCGATAAGCGACTCAACGGTCCAGCGACCTACGACCTAGAGGCCCCAGCGACCTACGACTTAATTTCCTACTACCTTCCTTTGACCCATTGATGAGCGACCTACTTCTTGCCGACCTAAAGGTCCAAGCGACCTACCTACTTGAAAGTCCTAGCGACTTAACCCCTCAAAAGACCTGGCGACCTATGCCATGCTCCGACCTAGTAAGGTCGTTCGCGACCTAGACCATATACTATCTTCACCGATAGGTCGTTCGCGACCTAAATCCTCCTTAACCCATAGGTCGCTCACGACTTAAACCGGATCCTATCTCTTCCATTAGGTCGCTCCTGATACTTCAATATGTTAAGCCGCAAACTAATCTTCCTAGGTCGCTAACGACCTATCCATCCTTCTGCCGTTGATGCTTAGGTCGCTTGACCCCATGCCGTTGCTTTTTAGGTCGTCCACGACTTACGACCTAACCCCTAGGTCGCTCCGGCCGACCTATACCCAGAAGCTTCCTATAAATACCCCACTTACTCCAACTAGAGGGGGACTTTTTCGGATTCCAAAAGCACCGAGACTCTGCTGATTTCTCGACTCTCCAAACACTTCAAACACCGAAGAATCTTCATCAAGTAATCTACTTCATTCAACATGAATCCAAGGAGCAATCCATCATCAAAATTCTAATTTCCTTTCTCTAATCGTGTTGTAATCAAGAGATCGTGTTGTAATCAAGAGATCGTGTTGTAAAAGTGTTGTAATCTTGTAAAGTGTGCTCGAAAAACATAATGGGGGATGTAAAGTGGATGTAGGCTTATTAGAAGCCGAACCACTATAAAAATCTCTGTCTCTTTTACTTTTCGGCAATTTTCTTTTTACTTTGATTCCCGTGCAATCGGGTGGTGCTTTCACTTCATCACGAGCTACGCCGGGTGTTAGCATTAAAGCCATTTTTAAGGCTAACACCGTAGATGTTGCACCCTGTGGATACCGATTCTTCGGAGGGCCATAACTGTTAGCTCGTTTAGAATTACGGAAGCCTTAACCAGTTAAAACGAAGCTCTCTGTGAGTTCTATGGCTATGACAGCTTTAAGCCGTCACTGGTTAGTTTCATACCCAAAAAAGCTTATCCGAACCTCAATCGGATCTTTGACGTTTTTTACCCTTCGTTTTTTCGTCACGTGGACTTTTTCTGTAAAATGGGATCCCCGTGGCTAGTTAATGATTAACCATCATAGGAGAGTGGTCCCCCATGGTATGGCTCCATTTCAAATCCATGCACCCATTTCTAAAAGTCATACGGCTCTTTTTCGGCATTTTGGGCGGATGTTGCACCTTGCACCGTAGATGTTGCACCCTATGGATATCGAATCTTCGGTGGGCCATAATCGTTGTCTCATTTAGAGTTACGGGAACCATAACCAGTCAAAACGAAGCTCTTTGTGAGTTTTACGGCTATAACAGCTTTAAGCCATCACTGGTTAGTTTCATACCCAAAAAAGCTTATCCGAACCTCAATCCGGTCTTGGACGTATTTTACCATTCGTTTTTTTGTCACGTGGATTTTCCTGTAAAACGTGATCCCCGTGGCTGGTCTATGATTTACCATCGCCGGAGAGTGGCTCCCCCTTATTGCTGCTCCATTTCAAATCGATGTACCCATTTCTAAAAGTGGTATGGCTCTTTTTCGGCATTTTTGGCGGATATTGCACCTTGCACCGTAGATGTTGCACCCTGTGGATATCGATTCTTCAGAGGGCTATAACTGTTGGCTCGTTTAGAGTTACAGGAGACAGAACCAGTCAAAACGAAGCTCTCTATCAGTTCTACGGCTACGACCGCTTTAAGCCGTCACTGGTTAGTTTCATACCCGAAAAAGCTTATCCGAACCTCAATCGGGTCTTGGACGTTTTTTACCCTTTGTTTTTTCCTCATGTAGATTTTTTCTGTAAAATGGGATACCCCTGGCTGGTCTTTGATTTACCATCGCCAGAGAGTGGTCCCCCATGATACTGCTCCATTTCATATAAATGCACCCATTTCTAAAAGTCGTACGGCTCTTTTTCAGCATTTTGGGTGGATGTTTCACCTTGCACCGTAGATGTTGCACCCTGTGGATATTGATTCTTCGGAGGGCCATAACTGTTAGCTCGTTTAGAATTACGGGAGCCTTAACTGGTCAAAACGAAGCTCTTTGTGTGTTCTACGGCTTTGACAGCTTTAAGCCATCACTGGTTAGTTTCAAACCCAAAAAAGCTTATCCGAACCTCAATCGGATCTTTGATGTTTTTTACCCTTCGTTTTTTCGTCACGTGGACTTTTTTTGTAAAACGGGATCCCCGTGGCTGGTCAATGATTTACCATCGTAGGATAGTGGTCCCCCATGGTACGGCTCCGTTTCAAATCCTTGCACCCATTTCTAAAATTCGTACGGTTCTTTTTCGGCATTTTCGGCGGATGTTGCACCTTGCACCGTAGATGTTGCGCCCTGTGGATATCGATTCTTCGGAGGGCCATAACTGTTGGCTCGTTTAGAGTTACGGGAGACATAACCAGTCAAAACGAAGCTCTCTATCAGTTCTACGAAAATGACTGCTTTAAGCCGTCGCTAGTTTGTTTCATACCCAAAAAAGCTTATCCGACCCTTAATCGGGTCTTGGACGTTATTTACCCTTCGTTTTTTCGCCACATGGATTTTTTCTGTAAAACGGGATCCCCAAGGCTGGTCTATGATTTACCATCGTCGAAGAGTGGTCCCCCATGGTACTGCTCCATTTCAAATTCATGCACCCATTTTCAAAAGTTGTATGGCTCTTTTTCGGCATCTTGGGCGGATGTTGCGCCTCGCACCGTAGATGTTGCGCCCTGTGGATATCGATTCTTCGGAGGGCCATAACTGTTGGCTCGTTTATAGTTACGGGAGCCATTACTAGTCAAAACAAAGCTCTCCGTCAGTTCTATGGCTATGGTAGCTTTAAACCATCACTGGTTAGTTTCATACCCAAAAAAGCTTATCAGAAACTCAATCGTGTCTTGGACGTTTTTTACCTTTCGTTTTTTTTGTCACGTGGATTTTTTCAGTAAAACGGGATCCCCGGGGATAGTCTATGATTTACCATCGCTGGAGAGTGGTCGCCCATGGTAATTCTTTGTTTCAAATCCTTGCACCCATTTCTAAAAGTTGTACGGCTCTTTTTCGGCATTTTGGGCGGATGTAGCAACTCGCACCGTAGATGTTGCACCCTATGGATATCGATTCTTCGGAGGGCCATAACCGTTGGCTCGTTTAGAGTTACAGAAACCATAACTGTTCAAAACGAAGCTCTTTGTGAGTTCTACGGCTATGATCTCTTCAAGCCGTCATTGGTTAGTTTCATACCCAAAAAAGCTTATCCGAACCTCAATCGGGTCTTGGACGTTTTTTACCCTTCGTTTTTTCGTCACTTGGATTTTTTCTGTAAAATGGGATCCCCCGGCTTGTCTTTGATTTACCATTGCCGAAGAGTGGTCCCCTATGGTATTAATCCGTTTCAAATCCATGCACCCATTTCTAAAAGTCGTACGGCTCTTTTTCGACATTTTGGGCGGATGTTGCACCTTGCACCGTAGATGTTGCACCCGGTGGATATTAATTCTTCGGAGGGCCATAACTGTTAGCTCGTTTAGAATTACAGGAGCCATAACCAATCAAAACAAATCTCTTTGTGGGTTCTACGGCTTTGACAGCTTTAAGCTGTCACTGGTTAGTTTCATACCCAAAAAAGCTTATCCGAACTTCAATCGGATCTTGGACGTTTTTTTTACCCTTTGTTTTGTCGTCACGTGGACTTTTTCTGTAAAACGGGATCCCCATGGCTGGTCAATGATTTACCATCGCAAGAGAGTGGTCCCGCATGGTAGTGATCCGTTTCAAATCAATGCACCCATTTCTAAAAGTCGTACGGCTCTTTTTCGGCATTTTGGGCGGATGTTGCACCTTGCACCGTAGATGTTGCACCCTGTGGATATCGATTCTTCATAGGGCCATAACCATTGTCTCGTTTAGAGTTACGAGAACCATAACTAGTCAAAACGAAGCTCTCTGTGCGTTCTACGACTATGACAGCTTTAAGCTGTCACTGGTTAGTTTCGTACCCAAAAAAGCTTATCTGAACCTAAATCGGGTCTTGGACGTTTTTTACCCTTCGTTTTTTCATCACGTGGATTTTTTCTGTAAAACGGGATCCCCGTGGCTTGTCTATGATTTACCATCGCCAGAGAGTGGTCCCCGATGGCACTGCTCCATTTCAAATCGATGTACCCATTTTTAAAAGTGGCATGGCTCTTTTTTGGCATTTTTGGCGAATATTGCACCTTGCACCGTATATGTTGAACCCTGTGGATATCGATTATTCGAAGGGCCATAACTATTGGCTCGTTTAGAGTTACGGGGGACATAACCAGTCAAAACGAAGCTCTTTATCAGTTCTACGGCTATGGCTGCCTTAAGCCGTCACTGGTTAGTTTCATACCCAAAAAAACATATCTGAACCTCAATCGGGTCTTGGACTTTTTTACCCTTTTTTTCCGTCACGCGGATTTTTTCTGTAAAACGGGATCCCCGTGGCTGGTCTATGATTTACCATCGTCGAAGAGTGGTCCTCCATGGTACTGCTCCATTTCAATTCCATGCAACCATTTCGAAAGGTCCTACGGCTCTTTTTCGGCATTTTTGGGGGATGTTGCACCTCGCACTGTAGATGTTGCACCCTGTGGATTCGATTCTTCGGAGGGCCACAACTGTTGGCTCGTTTAGAGTTACGAGAGCCATAACAAGTCAATACGAAGCTCTCTGTGAGATCTGTGGCCATGACAGCTTTAAACTATCACTGGTTAGTTTCATACCCAAAAAAGCTTATCCGAACCTCAATCGTGTCTTGGACGTTTTTTACCTTTTGTTTTTTCATCACGTGATTTTTTTCTGTAAAATGGGATCCCCAAGGCCAGTCTATGACTAACCTTCGTCGGAGAGTGGTCCCCCAAGGTAATGCTTTGTTTCAAATCCTTGCACCCATCTCTAAAAGTCGTACGGCTCCTTTTCGGCATTTTGGGCGGATGTTGCACCTCGCACCGTAGATGTTGCACCCTATGGATATCGATTCTTCGGAGGGCCATAACCGTTGGCTCTTTTAGAGTTACGGGAACCATAACTGTTCAAAACGAAGCTCTTTGTGAGTTCTACGGCTATGATCTCTTCAAGCCATCACTGGTTAGTTTCATACCCAAAAGAGCTTATCCGAACCTCAATCGGGTCTTGGACGTTTTTTACCCTTCGTTTTTTCGTCACTTGGATTTTTTCTGTAAAATGGGATCCCCCGGCTTGTCTTTGATTTACCATTGTCGAAGAGTGGTCCCCTATGGTATTAATCCGTTTCAAATCCATGCACCCATTTCTAAAAGTCGTACGGCTCTTTTTCGACATTTTGGGCGGATGTTGCACCTTGCACCGTAGATGTTGCACCCGGTGGATATTAATTCTTCGGAGGGCCATAACTGTTAGCTCGTTTAGAATTACAGGAGCCATAACAAGTCAAAACAAATCTCTTTGTGGGTTCTACGGCTTTGACAGCTTTAAGCTGTCACTGGTTAGTTTCATAGCCAAAAAAGCTTATCCGAACTTCAATCGGATCTTGGACGTTTTTTACCCTTTGTTTTGTCGTCACGTGGACTTTTTGTGTAAAACGGGATCCCCATGGCTGGTCAATGATTTACCATAGCAAGAGAGTGGTCCCGCATGGTAGTGATCCGTTTCAAATCAATGCACCCATTTCTAAAAGTCGTACGGCTCTTTTTCGGCATTTTGGGCGGATGTTGCACCTTGCACCGTAGATGTTGCACCCTGTGGATATCGATTCTTCATAGGGCCATAACCATTGTCTCGTTTAGAGTTACGAGAACCATAACTAGTCAAAACGAAGCTCTCTGTGCGTTCTACGACTATGACAGCTTTAAGCTGTCACTGGTTAGTTTCGTACCCAAAAAAGCTTATCCGAACCTAAATCGGGTCTTGGACGTTTTTTACCCTTCGTTTTTTCATCACGTGGATTTTTTCTGTAAAACGGGATCCTCGTGGCTGGTCTATGATTTACCATCGCCAGAGAGTGGTCCCCGATGGCACTGCTCCATTTCAATTCGATGTACCCATTTTTAAAAGTGGCATGGCTCTTTTTTGGCATTTTTGGCGAATATTGCACCTTGCACCGTAGATGTTGAACCCTGTGGATATCGATTATTCGAAGGGCCATAACTATTGGCTCGTTTAGAGTTACGGGGGACATAACCAGTCAAAACGAAGCTATTTATCAGTTCTACGGCTATGACTGCCTTAAGCCGTCACTGGTTAGTTTCATACCCAAAAAAACATATCTGAACCTCAATCGGGTCTTGGACTTTTTTACCCTTTTTTTCCGTCACGCGGATTTTTTCTGTAAAACGGGATCCCCGTGGCTGGTCTATGATTTACCATCGTCGAAGAGTGGTCCTCCATGGTACTGATCCATTTCAATTCCATGCACCCATTTCGAAAGGTCCTACGGCTCTTTTTCGGCATTTTTGGGGGATGTTGCACCTCGCACTGTAGATGTTGCACCCTGTGGATTCGATTCTTCGGAGGGCCACAACTGTTGGCTCGTTTAGAGTTACGAGAGCCATAACAAGTCAATACGAAGCTCTTTGTGAGATCTGTGGCCATGACAGCTTTAAACTATCACTGGTTAGTTTCATACCCAAAAAAGCTTATCCGAACCTCAATCGTGTCTTGGACGTTTTTTACCTTTTGTTTTTTCATCACGTGAATTTTTTCTGTAAAATGGGATCCCCAAGGCCAGTCTATGATTAACCTTCGTCGGAGAGTGGTCCCCCAAGGTAATGCTTTGTTTCAAATCCTTGAACCCATCTCTAAAAGTCGTACGGCTCCTTTTCGGCATTTTGGGCGTATGTTGCACCTCGCACCGTAGATGTTGCACCCTATGGATATCGATTCTTCGGAGGGCCATAACCGTTGGCTCTTTTAGAGTTACGGGAACCATAACCAGTCAAAACGAAGCTCTCTATGAGTACTATGGCTATGATAACTTTAAGCCGTCACTGGTTAGTTTCATACCCAAAAAAGCTTATCTGAACCTCAATCGGGTCTTGGACCTTTTTTACCCTTCGTTTTTTTGTCACGTGGATTTTTTCTGTAAAATGGGATACCCCAGGCTGGTCTTTGATTTACCATTGCCGGAGAGTGGTCCCCCATGTTATTGCTCCATTTCAAATCCATGCATCCATTTCTAAAAGTCGTACGGCTCTTTTTCGGCATTTTGGACGGATGTTGCACCTTGCACCGTAGATGTTGCACCCTGTGGATATCGATTTTTCGAAGGGCCATAACTGTTAGCTCGTATAGAATTACGGGAGCCACAACCTGTCAAAACGAAGCTCTCTGTGAGTTCTATGGCTATGACAGCTTTAAGCCGTCACTGTTTAGTTTCATACCCAAAAAATCTTATCCGAACCTCAATCGGATCTTGGACGTTTTTTGACCTTTGTTTTTTTGTCACGTGTAAAACGAGATCCCCGTGGCTTTTCAATGATTTACCATCACAGGAGAGTGGTCCCCCATGGTACTGCTCCATTTCAAATCCATGCACCCATTTCTAAAAGTCGTACGGCTCTTTTTCGGCATTTTGGGTGGATGATGCACCTTGCACCGTAGATGTTGCACCTTGTGGATATCGATTCTTCGGAAGGCCATAACCATTGGCTGGTTTAGAGTTACGGGAACCATGACCAGTCAAAATGAAGCTCTATGTGAGTTCTACGGCTATGACCGCTTTAAGCCTTCACTAGTTAGTTTGGTACCCAAAAAAGTTTATCCGAACCTCAATCGGGACTTGGACGTTTTTTACCCTTCGTTTTTTCATCACGTGGATTTTTTCCGTAAAACGGGATCCCCATTGCTGGTCTATGATTTACCATCGCCAGAGAGTGGTCCCCTATGGTACTGCTCCATTTCAAATACATGCACCCATTTCTAAAAGTCGTACAGCTCCTTTTCGGCATTTTGGCCTGATGTAGCACCTTGCACCGTAGATGTTGCACCCTGTGGATATCGAATCTTTGGAGGGCCATAACCGTTGTCTCGTTTAGAGTTACGGGAACCATAACCAGTCAAAACGAAGCTCTCAGTGAGTTCTACGACTATGAATGCTTTAAGCCATCACTGGTTAGATTCATACCCAAAAAAGCTTATCCGAACCTCAATTGGGTATTGGACGTTTTTTACCCTTCGTTTTTTCGTCACGTGGATTTTTCTGTAAAACGGGTTCCCCGTGGTTGTTCTATGATTTACCATCGTCGGAGAGTGGTCCCCCATGGTGCTGCTCCATTTCAAATCGATGTACCCATTTCTAAAAGTGGTATGGCTCTTTTTCGAGATTTTTGGCGGATATTGCAACTTGCACCGTTGATGTTGCACCCTATGGATATCGATTCTTCGGAGGCCCATAACTATTGGCTCGTTTAGAGTTACGGGAGAGATAACTAGTCAAAATGAAGCACCCTATGAGTTCTACGGCTATGACTACTTTTAAGCCGTCACTGGTTAGTTTCGTACCCAAAAAAACTTATCCGAACCTCAATCGGGTCTTGGACGTTTTTTACCCTTTGATTTTTCGTCACGTGGATTTTTCCTGTAAAACGGGATCCCCATGGCTGGTCTTTGATTAACCATCGCCGAAGAGTGGTCCCCCATGGTACAGCTCCATTTCAAATCCATGTACCCCTTTCTAGAAGTGGTATGGCTCTTTTTTGGCATTTTAGGCAGATATTGCACCTTGCACCGTGGATGTTGCACCCGGTGGATATCGATTCTTTGGAGGTCCATAACTGTTGGCTCGTTTAGCGTTACGGGAGACATAACTAGTCAAAACGAAGCTCTCTATCAGCTATATGGCTATGACTGCTTTAAGCCGTAACTGGTTAGTTTCATTCACAAAAAAGCTTATCCGAACCTCAATCGGGTCTTGGACGTTTTTTACCCATCCTTTTTTCGTCACGTGGATTTTTTCTATAAAACAGGATCCCCGTGGCTTATCTATGATTTACCATCATCGGAGAGTGGTTCCCCTATGGTACTGCTCCATTTCAAATCCATGTACCCATTTCTAAAAGTCGTACGGCTCTTTTTCAGCATTTTGGGCGGATGTTGCACCTCGTACCGTAGATGCTGCACCCTGTGGATATCGATTCTTCGGATGGCCATAACCGTTGGATCGTCAAGAGTTACGGGAACTATAACTAGTCAAAACGAAGCTCTCTGTGAGTTCTGTGGCTATGACAGCTTTAAGCCATCACTGGTTAGTTTAATACCCAAAAAAGCTTATCCGAACCTCAATCGGGTCTTGGACGTTTTTTACCCTTCGTTTTCTCGTCACGTGGATTTTTTTTGTAAAATGAGATCCCCCTGGCTGGTCTTTGATTTACCATTGCCGAAGAGTTGTCCCCCATGGTACTGCTCCATTTCAAATCCATGCACCCATTTCTAAAAGTCGTACGGATCTTTTTCAGCATTTTGGGCGGATGTTGCACCTTGCACCGTAGATGTTGCACCCTGTGGATATTGATTCTTCGGAGGGCCATTACTGTTAGCTCGTTTAGAATTACGGGAGCCATAGCTAGTCAAAACGAAGCTTTCTATGAATTCTATGACTATGATAGCTTTAAGTCGTCACTGGTTAGTTTCATACCAAAAAAAGCTTATCCGAATCTCAATCGGATCTTTGACGTTTTTTACCCTTCGTTTTTTCGTCACGTGGACTTTTTTTGTAAAACTGGATCCCCATGGCTGGTCAATGAGTTATCATCATGGGAGAGTGGTCCCACATGGTACTGCTCTGTTTCAAATCCATGCACCCATTTATAAAAGTCGTACAGCTCTTTTTCAGCATTCTGGATGGATGTTGCACCTTTCACCGTAGATGTTGCACTTTGTGGATATCGATTCTTTGAAGGGCCATAACCATTGTCTCATTTAGAGTTACGGGAACCATAACCAGTCAAAACGAAGCTCTCTATCAGTTCTACGGCTGTGACTGCTTTAAGCCATCACCAGTTACTTTCATACCCAAAATAGCTTATCCGAACCTCAATCGGGTCTTGGACATTTTTTACCCTTCGTTTTTTCGTCACGTGGATTTTTTCTGTAAAACGGGATCCCCGTTACTGGTCAATGATTTACCATCGTTGAAGAGTGGTCGCCCATGGTGCTGCTACATTTCAAATCGATGTACCCATTTCTAAAAGTGGTATGGCTCTTTTTGGCGGATATTGCACCTTGCACCGTAGATGTTGCACCCTGTGGATATCGATTCTTCGTAGGGCCCTAACTGTTGGCTCGTTTAGAGTTACGGGAGACATAACTTGTCAAAACAAAGCTCTCTATCAGTTCTACGGCAATGACTGCTTTAAGCCGTCACTAGTTAGTCTCATACACAAAAAAACTTATCCGAACCTCAATCGGGTCTTGGACGTTTTATACCCTTCGTTTTTTCGTCACGTGGATTTTTTCTGTAAAACGGGATCCCCGTGGCTGGTCTATGATTTAACCATCGTCGGAGAGTGGTCCCCCATGGTATGCTCCATTTCAAATCCATGCACCATTTCTAAAAGTTGTACGGCTCATTTTCGGCATTTTGGGCGGATGTTGCACCTCGCACCGTAGATGTTGCACCCTATGGATTCGATTCTTCGGAGGGCCATAACTGTTGGCTCGTTTAGAGTTACGGGAGCCATAACCAGTCAAAACGAAGCTCTCTGTGAGTTCTATGGCTATGATAGCTTTAAGCCATCATTGGTTAGTTTAATACGGAAAAAAGCTTATCCGAATCTCAATCGTGTCTTGGACGTTTTTTACCTTTCGTTTTTTCGTCATGTGGATTTTTCTGTAAAACGGGATTCTCGTGGCTAGTCTATGATTTACCATCGCCGGAGAGTTCTCCCCCATGGTAGTGCTTTGTTTCAAATACTTGCACCCATTTCTAAAAGTCGTACGGCTCTTTTTCAGCATTTTGGGCGGATGTTGCACCTCGCACCGTAGATGTTGCACCCTATGGATATCAATTCTTCGGAAGGTCATAACTGTTGGCTCGTTTAGAGTTATGGAAACCATAACCAGTCAGAACGAAGCACTTTATGAGTTCTACGGCTATGATAGCTTTAAGCCATTACTGGTTAGTTTCATACTCAAAAAAGCTTATCCGAACCTCAATCGGGTCTTGGACGTTTTTTGGTCACGTGGATTTTTTCTTTAAAATGGGATCCTACTGGCTGGTCTTTGATTTACCATTGTCGAAGAGTGGTCCCCCATGGTGCTGCTCCATTTCAAATCCATGCACCCATTTCTAAAAGTTGTACGGCTCTATTTCGGCATTTTGTGCGGATGTTGCACCTTGCACCGTGGATGTTGCACCATGTGGATATCGATTCTTCGGAGGGCCGTAAGTGTTAGCTCGTTTTGAATTAGGGGATGCATAACTAGTTAAAACGAAGCTCCCTGTGAGTTCTACGGCTTTGACAGCTTTGAGCCGTCACTGGTTAGTTTCATACCCAAAAAAGCTTATCCGAACCTCAATCGGATCTTGGATGTTTTTTACCCTTCGTGTTTTCGTCACGTGGACTTTTTCCTTAAAACAGGATCCCCATGGCTGGTCAATAATTTACCATCGCAGGAGAGTGGTCCCCGATGGTATTGCTCCATTTCAAATCCATGCACCCATTTCTAAAAGTCGTACGGCTCTTTTTCGACATTTTGGGCGGATGTTGCACCTTGCACCGTAGATGTTGCACCCTATGGATGCCGATTCTTCGGAGGGCCATAACCGTTGGCTCGTTTAGAATTATGGGAAGCATAACCAGTCAAAAAGAAGCTCTCTGTGAGTTCTATGGCAACGACAACTTTAAGCCATCACTTATTAGTTTCATACCCAAAAAAGCTTATCCGTACCTCAATCGGGTCTTGGACGTTTTTTACCCTTCGTTTTTTCGTCACGTGGACTTTTTCTGTAAAACAGGATCCTCGCGGCTGATCTGTGATTTACCATCGCCGGAGAGTAGTCCCCCATGGTACTGCTCCATTTCAAATCCATGAACCCATTTCTAAAAGTCGTACGGCTCTTTTTCGGCATTTTAGGCGGATGTTGCACCTCGCACCATAGATGTTGCACCCTGTGGATATCGATTCTTCGGAGGGCCATAAGCATTGGCTCATTTAGAGTTGCGAGAACCTGAACCGGTTAAAACGAAGCTCTCTGTGAGTTCTACGGCTATGACAACTTTAAGCCGTCACTGGTTAGTTTCATAGCCAAAAAGCTTATCCGAACCTCAATCGAGTCTTGGACGTTTTTTACCCTTTGTTTTTTTCGTCACGTGGATTTTTTCTTTAAAAAGGGATCCCCGTGGCTGGTCTATGATTTACCATCGCCGGAGAGTGGTCCTCCATGGTACTGCTCCATTTCAAATCGATGTACCTCCATGGTACTGCTCCATCGCCGGAGAGCGGATATTGCACCTTGCACCGTAGATGTTGCACCCTGTGGATATTGATTCTTCGGAGGGCCAAAACTATTGGCTCGTTTAGAGTTATGGGAGATATAACCAGTCAAAACGAAGCTCTCTATCAAATCTACGGCTATGACAACTTTAAGCCGTCGCTGGTGTTTGTACCAAAATTGGACACAACACTCTTCGGAAGTTTTTGAAGAGATAATAAATGAAGAATATAAATTGAAACAAAGGATTATCTAACAAAAAATCCAAATAATATGTAAATAAATACGTGGACAAGCAATTTATAGTGGTTCGGCATGTTGCCTACATCCACTGTGAAGTTTTTGTACTTTTATTGATTCTCTTTGAATAGTTACAAGCAATTACAGCGAACAACAGTAGAAAACAACTTGGAATTCGAAATCAACATCAAAGAAATGATGCAAGTTCCGATCCGGTAGAGTCTAGGCGCTTCAGAATCTAAAGATCCTTTTTCTGTTGGCTCTGGGGCTCTATTTATAGGCGTAGGATGCTGATATTTCGCTGAAAACTCGGAAGACCAGTTCTGGCACGTGAGGGGGCCCACGCGCCCGTCCTCAGGAAATTTGGGCCCACTTTGGGATCGATTCAAACTCCATTCGAATCGATTAGAAAATCATCCAATCGAGGTGAAATTTGGTGTGGACATCCTTCAACATGCATGCAAGCTTCTGTGAAAATTTCGTGGCACTTGGACTTGTGGATCTCGAGTTATCATGGATACGCAGTTGGTTTCCCTGTGTGGCTGTTTGGTTCGAATTGATCACTTCGAACCGATGGTGGCACGCGCCTTCGTGTTGACGTGGAGCGCACACTTCACCTCGATCCGGATTTCGCATCGAGTTGACCGCTTCGACTCCATACATCTCGGCGCGTTCATATCGATGAATGACACGTCACCATGGCTAGTTGACTTGGTGGATTCGAACGAAGCTTCATTGATGTGTTCGAACAAGGCTTCACTGATGGAGTCGAATGACCGATGCTTGATGGATACGAACTAGCCTTTCTCTGATGGATACGAGCTTTGTAACTTCTCCACGGATACGAAGTCAATTGATGCGAACTTGAACCCTTCGATGGATTCAAAGTGTGATGATCTGATGGATACGAAGCAAACACTAGCTGATGGATATGAGGTCCATCGATACGAACTCGATGGATTCGAAGTTGATGGAGTCGAATCCAAGGCACTTCGATGGATTCGAAGTTGGTCGATTCGATGGTGATCGGTTCGACCAGTGTTCGGTGAGGGATTCGAAATCTATGTTTTCCCTTCAAAATAAATCGATCATAACACGAGCGTATGAACTCGGATTGACTTGAAATTTGAGATTTGGACTTCTATGATCATCCTCGTCATGTCCTATCAATCGTAGCTCAATCTGGACTCGGGAAAAATTCTACGATATCCATAGCGAAACGAAGTATGACCAATCTCTGAGACGAACTGCCCTTCGTTTTCGATCGATCTTTTGGTATCACGGCTCTGCCAAAAAGCGGGATAACATTTTCCCCCCAAAGTACATCTTGTGGAAACATGATGGGCTTTGAAGAGCTGCAATTTCTCTTTGAACAATCATTGCTCTCTTTTGTTGAAATTCGTACCCTGTATTGTTGTAACCTTGCGTTGATATGATTGATTGCTGTATAATAGTGCTTAGCCATTGGCTGTTGCATTCGCAACAAGATGAGTATTCGTTCCCTGAAAATGTTTAAAATCGAATGTTAGCCCGACATATATGCACATATGTTAGTTTGACCCTTGTTAACGTCGTGCGTCCATGAGTCGTTGTCAGTTTTGTTTGCTATTGAATTTCTTATCGATTCTCTCCTGAACCGATTTGGAAATTTGAGTCGAGACAACGCTTGTTGGTTGTTTTGAAAAGTCCCTTCATATCGATCCTCTCCTGAACCGATATAGAAGGTTAAATGAATTGACTTTGTGCTGCGCGAATGTAATATTTCGAATCGATGGGTACGAGCATCGATGGATACGAGATCAACATGCGTGTTGATGAAGTATGCTTATGCTATGACGAATATGAGATCGACATTTGTATCGATGGCTTGGATGAGTACGAATCACCCATTCGTACCGATGAGAAAGGGTGGATACAAAATCGTCGTTCGTATCGATAGGAAATGATGGATACGAAATCGTCGTTCGTATCGGTAGGTTGTGGATGGGGTTGTGAATTTGTTGATGTGAACAGGGGCTTCGAATCGATATGTCCACTGTTTTTTTCGCATCGATGTGACTCAGCGCTCTTCATCACAGCCTCGGTTGTATTCTTTGTATCGATGAAGTGTGAGGGTAACTTCGCATCGATAAGGCCTCTGGCAAATGGATTTGAATGGAGTTTTCGAACCGATCCGTGTTTTGACTGGTTGCGACTGGTCAAGTTTACTAGGATGCGAAAGGACCTGGTCACTTTCAAGGTTCCATATAAATAGCAGGGGCTTTGACATTTTTTCACTTTTTCACTTTTCACCATTGCCTTGTGTTTACTGTGTTTTGCATCGACACGAAGCTTCAGAGAGAAAGTACTGTGTCACGTCTTCGAACCAATCAAGATCCAAATCTTTAATTCCTCGAATTCCATACTCAAATTAGGTAATTAACCTCGAATCCAAATGGCAAAGCTATTTCAGATCTACCTCTTCTTTATCAATTAGTCACTCTGGTGATTAGTAAAACCAGATCTGGTTTGGAGGAGTTTCGAATCGACCTGGGGACTCGTGTTCGAAACGATGAGAGCGATATCATTTTTCCTTGGATTTCGTATTGATCCCTGTGATGCTCTCATGGTGGTGACGCGGTTCGCACCGATTGACTATCGTGATGGGTCGCATCGATACGAAATGTTCGATATGAGAAATAGCCATTAGTCGATTCGAACTCCTTAACTTTATATCGATACGAATGACATCTTCATGACAGATACGAAAGGTATTGATTCGAACGTGATCGATGTTAAGTTGAGGTTTTCTTGATCGGTACGAACCAGTTAATCCAAGGATCGATTCAAAGTCATCCTACAACGATCGACAGGAACTCGGCCCTTGATCATCGATTCGAAGCGCGCCCCTCTGTATCGATTCGAAGTTGTATTATGATGGGTTCCAACGAGCTTCCTGCGATCGATTCGAAACCCTCCATGATGGATACGAAAATTTGACATTTTCTTAGCGTAATTCCGACGAGCTTCATTCCTGCACATTTGGACTTGATAATTAAACTATACACTTGACCACCTTTCGAAGCTCGTCGATGGAACCATAACAACTTCTATCTGATTCAATTTCCATCATATAAATAGTTTAGTGATGACGGTAAGCGATGACGGTCATTATAACTGGACTCTGTAGCTTTGTCGTCTGCATATTTCCTTTAACCCTGCGACATTTATTCAAGTAATGCACAGCACTGCACAACACACATTCATACACTTTACATTGGGGAATGCACGGGTCCTTTGTCGTCTAACGATGGTTTCTCATGAGTTAGCTAGTTATGGAAACTTCAAATTCACAGCCGCAAGAAAGTCAGAGTTCAGTCCCTCCCATGCTTGAAGTGCCGGAGATTGAGATTGAAGTTATTGGCCCAGCTCCGGATGAGTTACCTGACGCACCCTTCATTAGTAACCCATCAGATTCTGTTCCGTCCAACATTTCGGAAGACATGCTAGGAAGAACATGCCAAGGACATGGTTTGTCGGTGGATGATGTATTATTGCCGGGGCCAAACGACAGACCGCATAATCCACCGGAGGGATATACCACTTTCAATCGCCATGCATGTGCAGCTGGGACACTCCCTCCGTTTAACCAGTATATAAGAGAAGTATTGTCCTTTCTGAGAATCGCCCCATCCCTACTGCATCCTAACGGATATGCTCTGCTCAATAGCTTGTTCATTGCATTTATGGAATATCTCTATCGACCGCCGAACCCGACCAAGGTCGGATACCTGTTCAACTTCAAGAGTCGGAATGATAGTCCATCCTTTACATTTTTGGAAGCGGTAAGGAAATGCCAAGTGATCATTGGAGCTTGGACTAGATTGAGCTAATTCAGGACGGAATGGTTTTATGTCAGATGTCCTCCGGGTTTGCCCGGCGATGGTTATTCAGACGTGAGTATTGCTATTTTTTTGGGCACTTGATAAAATTGATGTACCTAAAGTCAAACTCACATCTCTTTTCCTTTTAAGCCATAATCCAGCGAGCTGAAGGTGATCGTTTTAAGGAGATAGTTCGGGTTTTTCAAGAAATCCGAAGTGAAGAGAGGAACATCGAGTTACTATTGACAGATAGGAATCTTAGGATTCTTGGGCTAATTGAATGAAGACAAAGCATAATGCTTGACGCTGTCTTAAGAACCATCTTGAGAGAACGAGCTAAAGGGAGAAAACCTTACGTTGTCATAATCAAGGAAGCTGACTCGGAAAGAACTCATACGGATGATGAGCTTTTGGCTAAGCCTACTGATGTGCCCCTGGACTCTGAAGAAAAGAGAAAAGGCAAGGCTGCCATCTCAAAGCAACCTAAAGTGGAGAGATGGAAATCTGTGGTAATGTCTCGGGCCGCATCCAGAATCAGAATTTCGAAGATATCTCCCCCAAGGACGGAAAGCCTTTACGAAGGGCTCGCCGATGTTCCAATTCCGGACGAAGTGTTCGTGCAGCATGACGTCGGGTTGGATGATCCTCAGCACGCCCTAGTATTAAGCGAGTCTCTTCCTTCTGACGTGGTCGACACCTTTGGTCAGTCAGGGGGTTACACACTCACGCTTCACGGCACTAAACGATTTCTATGTGTAATATATTCATTGTGAGAGATTATTAACTTTTGCTTCCTTTTTGACTCGCAGGTGGCATGTCTGGTCATGGCTCGATGCTCGGCAGTTTGCATCGCAAACACAGGTCTTCGTCTCATTATGAGTCATACAAGAGAGAAGGAGATAGGGAGCATGATCAGGGATATTCTGGCTACTCTAGCCAAGAAAGATACGATAGAGATAGGGAGTACAGACGTCGATCTCGATCTCGTACTCCCCCTCCTAGAGCTCCCGTTCAACCTCACGCTTATGTTTCTCGCCCCTCCGAATCCTCATGGCATAAGTCGGCTTCACAATCTTCAAGGTCTGAATCGCATCATCCCCGATCTGAGGTGATAACCCCAATAGTCACGGAACAGCCTCCCACGGAGATTTCAGGGGAAGGGGCGATCAAGCTTGCCCAGTTAAAGAAGGACTTCCCGAATCTTTGCTTTGATAACTATATCTTCCCTCCTAACTTAAAGGGAATCCCAATAGAGGCTGAGCGGATGGTGCACGATTATGTGCACGATTTCTATGCCCAGTACAAGGCATGGTCTAAAGCGGCCGAGAAATCGTCGGCATTAGCCTTTGAGCGAGCTGCTACCGTGGAAAGGTTACAAGTTGAATTAGCTCAAAAGAGCCGTATCATCGAAGTGCTGAATACCGAAGCTGAATCTTCTCGGAGATCGGAGATGGAAGCAATCAAGAAAGCCGATGAAGCTCAGGCAACGATGGATAGGATGAAGCATGAGCATTATGCCACGGTGGAAGACATGGGCCACCGAAACACCATGGTTACCGCCGAACGGGATGCGGCTTTGAAAGAATTACACGAGCTCAAGGCTAAAGTTTCAGAGATTATGAAGGAGAGAGATACCGCTAACGTTTCCGCACAGGAAGCGTGTGATCAGGCGGTGGAACTTCGGAGAGAAAGAGACGCGGCCTTGGAAAAGGTCCGCAAGACGGAAACTGAAGTCGATGAGAAAGTTAAACAAGCAGAGGTTAAGCTAGAGACAAAGATAGAAGAACTTCTCGTTACTTATAATGCTAATGTGCTGAGGCACAGAAACTTGACGTGGCTTGACGACTATCCGACACATTTGTTCAATGCTTGGAATTCATTAGTCGAGGAAGAGAAAGCATCACAGCCAGGAGAAGCTTTTGACGAATTTTAGTTGGAGAACCGTATATTGACTGATGATGAGAAGAAGGTTCTCCATGATTACATGATCTCCCACGCTAAAGAGAGACTGGGTACCCGACACTTGGAGGTTGGTGAAGGGTCTGGCGCTACGCATCCGATTACAAGCTCAGAGATGATTACTTCGTTTGGACCGAGGCCGACGCCAATGACTAGGCCTCAACCGATTCGAGGTTATGACCCTGAGCAACCACACTTATCTCCCATAAGGGAGCATTCTTCTGAAGCTGTTCAGTCAGCCACGAGTCAAGTTGAGGAAGGTACTTCGCACAAATCTCGTGCGAGTTTAAACTGAAATATCTGTATTGAAGCGGGTTCTGACAACTTCTTTTCTTTTGTCCAGTGAGCGATGTTACACTGACAGCACCTCCTGCAATCCAAGATCCGCATCGAGCTCAGAAGGCCGTTATTACTGAGGCGATCTCCACGACGACAGCCACGCCGATCGAAGTGACACAGGGAAGCTCGATCTCTTTTGACGAGCAAATGGTCAATGAGCTCTTGGGCCAACACAACGATCCTTTTGTGGACATGTCCTACATTTTGGGTGGCTTCTCGTCTGCCACTAATGTTTCATCACAAGCGGTTGCTGCTCACCAGGAGGCTCGAGCTGCTAGCGAAGCCGAGATATTGGCCCAAATCCACTCAGAGATGGAGGAGGCAGCACATGGGGGTAGTTCGAAGAGTGTTACGATGTCGGTCGGCCCAACTCTTCTTATGGTGATATCTCCCGGGGGCACGCTTGTCGATAGTAGCATACCCATTCCGCCTCCGGTGGTAGATCCGACCCCTCCGACTCCTCCTGAAGAGAATGTTCCTTTGAGTTCAAGCCCAGAGGAAGATGTCGATATGATGCCTTCGTCGGAGGATGACCCGTCAAAGGGTAAGGGCTTGAAACGAAAAAATGCTAGTGGTTCCAATGATCCCGCGTTGAAGAGGAAACCGAAGAAGAAAAAGTAGATGATCCCCTTTGGTGAATTTCGGTCAGCTAGTGTGACGACCGCCTATGACTCCCGCACCAAAAACAAGGAAATAGTGCGCTGAAGGGTGTGCCAGGCAGCTATGGACGATGGTCAGGGTAAGGTAAAACAATAAAATCTATCGTATTACTCACAGCGCATGGATAAAATACAATAGAGAAATATATATAGTGAAGCTCCATAATAGGATACCATCATATAAACTTCATAAGGTTTTGATACAAGCATCTGAAAACACAATACATCAAGTCTCACTACATAACACTCAAAGTATATACAAGCAGCGGAACATCCAGTACATGTAGTAAGAAAACTAGTATGCTAGCCTCCAGCTCATCTTCGTCAGCAACATCGTACATCCTTAAGAACAGCACCTGTCACCTACTACCTAGTCTGCCCATCCCAACATGGATGAACAGCCCAAGGTAATAAGAGTTGAACATAAAACCATGAGTCAGACAAAGTCCTAGTGACAATTCAACTATCAAACATACCAAAAGAACATAAAGGATAAAAAGGAATAGGAACCCAACCATCCCTCTCCACCTCTTTCTACAGTGATAGCCCCCAGACACACTAAGCAAAACAATCATAACAAAGCCGACATTTAAAGTAAAGTAATTATCACTCGAGTCAAGGTCGATGTTTTCCAAGCACAAACCCCCAAGGCCTAAACCAAGATCAGATAAGCACCCAGAAAATACCGCTCTTGAGACCGAATGATGATACATCCAAACATCCATGACTCTCGGCTATCACTGTTATACTTGCTTCGAAACCACCGTTACTTGAATGATCGGCACATTCTTTCAGCCGTACGCCAAGGGCTAATGGTAACCCCGGTTCTAGACAAACTCTGCACGTCATCGTGACCCGTGCCTAGGACTTACCTACTCTGCCCAGAGTACTCGACCACCTGCCCGTAGTCTTTTGGGTGCCCCGACCACCTACCTGTAGTCATTTGGGCACCCCATGTACTCTTGCTTTGAGTTTACTAGAACCTTCAACAACGATGAAATCTAAGCCTCCTAGTCATCTTCCTCGACGACTATTCTCATACTAGCCCAAGCTACCTCTTGAGCAAATCCATTATCAACCAACTCGAACCATCCCTCGAGTTATCAGCATGCTTGGAATGATCCCTGCCTGGATTACGCCAAGACTTCCTCATCTCATGCTTTGCTTCATCTCAACCATAGCAAAGTCCATTTCAACATCATAATCAAATCTATCCATATGAGCTTCAACATCCGCTACATATGCCACGAGCAGCTTTTCTCATTCAAGAGCCTCTTCCTTAGCTTTTGAATCATCTTCGACCAACTTGTCAAAATCAACTATTAGCTAATTTGCAACAATCTATCAATCAAATCAATCATCAATCCAAGCAATTAATCATTCAAACAAGATTTAATAAGCAATTATACAAGAATGCAATTTCGTAATTAAAATGTCCAAATCTAACAAGTATGAATAATAGACAAATATCTCTACAACTTGATGAATAAACTTATATAAGTTAACATATAGAAAAAGGGTATCCAAAACTTCATAGACAATGGATCTACATGTAGACTTAAGGAAAATGCAAGAAATATCTATCTTTAACACATAAACAAGCCACCGATCCAATATACTCCTTTGGGTCCGCGTGAGAGATAACTACCACTCACCAAAGCACCTAAACACCTCAAAAGCTACCTACTTCAGATCTGGAGAGCAAAGAACTAAGCTTGATCCACGAAAATCTAGCTTCAAACGGTGAAATCTCACTTTGAAGAATGTAGTTCTTCAACTTTAGCTCTTGGATCTTCGATCTTGATCTTCAATTTGGATGGATGCAAGCACTAGATTAAAGTGGAGAAAAGAAGTGAAGAAATGTTGTAGTCGAGCTCTCAAAATGGCAGCACTTCGTCGCTTCAAAATTCGGATCCCGAAAATGAAGATAGGCACCTCTATTTATAGGCTGGAAATCCCTTAAGTCGGCCGTCCCCCATGAGTCGTCCGCGACCTAAGAGAATCCCCGACCTACGACTAAACCCTCTACACGACTCAACGACCCAACGCCTTAACACGTACACGGCATAGCGACTCAACTACAAAGCCGACCCAACGACTCACACACCCTGCCGACTTAACAACTAAACCAGATGCGACTCACGACCTAACACTCATGCGCATCTCCTCCTGAGTCGCCTAGACGACCTAACACTTACACGGCCCAGCGACTCAACGACTTAACTACACTGCCGACCTAACTCATACGCGACTTAACTAAGACGAGACCTAATGACTTAACACTAAGCCCAATTCCTTACGACTTACGACTTATAGCATAACAAACTTAAGCCTTAGGTCGTTCATGACCTAACTACAACCCAGCTAAATCTTAAGTCGTTCCATCCTATGAGTCGGTCCAACACTTAGGTTGTTAACCCCTAAGTCGCTATCTCCCTAAACCGTTAACTCTTAAGTCATTAGTTCCCTTAGGTCGGTCAATACCTTAAGTCGGCAAATACCACCAACTCATTCAACACTAAGCCGCCTACTATCCTTAAGTCGTTCTACCGACCTAACTTTCACACGAGCTAACTCTGGATGGCTCAACTCAAACCGGCTTAAACTAACATACGACTTAGATTCAGAACGACTTAAGCGTTAGTTGGATTAACATCAATAACAACGACCTAATGACAACTATTTTACGATTTATCGACACGTAAAATATGGGTCGTTACATTCTCTGCCCCTTAGGAATTTCGCCCCCGAAATTCCAAACAACCAAGAGCAATCAAAAACTATTCTGCATGCCTACCATCCATAGCAATCAACAAACCATGAATCCAATTACTAGCCTAGCATGCAGAATTCTAAGATTAGAACAGGCTACAAATTCATGAGATGTCACGACACCTTAGGGCCATACCTTGAAGAGTTCAGGATGAGCTGCCTTCATCCTCTCTTCCTCCTCCCATGTACAGTCGTTAACATCATCGCTCCATTGTACCTTGAGCAACTTAATCGTTTTCCTCCTTAGCTGTTTCGTGTCTGTTTCAACAACACGATGCGGATTATGAGATCTCGTAACAACTGGGTCAACCTCTAAATCTTCACAGCTATCAGCAAAAACCACTGTATTCGAGTCGTGCACATACTTCCGTAGATACGATACATGAAAAACATTGTGCACACTCGACATCTTTTCCGGTAACTCCAATCTATAGGCGAGCTTTCCAATTCGCTCGATGATCGGGAATGGTCCAACAAATCTTGGAGTCAACTTTCCTTTCTTCCTGAGTCGAATAACATTCTTCAGAGGAGAAATCTTCACAACAACCATATCACCTACGTCGAATTCCAAATCCTTACGACGCTTATCAGCATAACTTTTCTAGCGGTCTTAAGCTGCCTTCATTCGTTGCCGAATGATCTCTATGCAATCCGAAGTCTGTCGAATCATTTCGGGCCAAAGTATCAACTTTTCTCCTGTTTCCAACCAACATGTCGGAGAGTTACACGGTCTTCCATACAGTGCCTCATATGGTGCCATACCAATGCTTGACTGGTAACTGTTATTATATGCAAATTTCACCAAATGAAGATGATCTTCCCATGATCCTCTGAAATCCAAAACACATGTTCTGAGGAGATCTTCCAAAACTCGGTTTACCCTCTCGGTCTGACCATCTGTTTGGGAATGATAAGCTGTACTCAAACACAACTCGGTTCCCAAAACTTCTTGGAAGCTCTTCCAAAATTCACTAGTGAACAATGGGTCTCGATTGCTCACCATACTTTTCGGAATACCATGGAATCGGACTATACACTTAACATAAAGCTCGACCAACTTTGATGCAGTCCTAGTTGATCGAACAGAAATGAACCTTGCACTCTTAGTCAAACGATCTACGATGACCAAAATCCCTTCATTTCCCGCTCTTGTTCTAGGTAGACCATCGATAAAATCCATCGATATTTGCTCCCACTTCCACATAGGAACTTCCAATGGCTGAAGCAATCCACTTGGCTTCTTCTGTTCAGCTTTTACTAACTGGCAGTTCATGCACTTGGAAATAAAATTTCCAACATCTTTCTTCATTCCTGCCCAATAATAGGTTCTCTTCATATCCCGATACATCTTATTTCCACCTGGATGAATTGTCAGCTTTGAGTGATGACTTTCCTTCAGAACTTCATCTCTCAATTCATCTATATCGGGAACAACTAATCGTCCTTGTTTCCGAAGCCAACCCTCTCGATTGACTTTGAATCCTTTATCCTTCTCTGGTTCCAACCCATATTCCAAATCACGAATAATCTTGACAAGCTTATCGTTTCGCTTTTGGCTCTCGCCAATTCTTTCCACAAGTGTAGATCTTATCGATAAGTTTGCCAACATCTCAGGTTCCAATTCACATCTGGGCCTGAAGTCAAATCCAGCCAAATACTCGAGACTCTTCCATTCGGAAAACATGGCTCCCAATCCTGCATGTCTCCGACTTAACGCATCCGCCACTGCGTTACCCTTTCCCGGAGTATAATCTATACTGAAATCATATGATGCCAAAAACTCTAGCCATCGTTGCTGCCGAAGATTCAAATCCTTTTGGGAGAAAAGATACTTCAACGACTTATGATCCGTAAACAACTCGAATCGAACTCCCAATAGATAATGTCTCCATATCTTCAGAGCAAATACAATCGCCGCTAACTCCAAATCATGAGTCGGATAATTCCTTTCATGCGGCTTCAGTTGTCGACTAACATACGCAACAACTTTATCCTTTTGCATTAGCACTGCTCCAAGTCCAGTACCACATGCATCGGTGTAAACCACCATCTCATCATTCCCACTTGGAATAGTCAAAACAGGAGCACTTGTCAGTCGCTCTTTTAGGATTCCGAAAGCTTGCTCACACTTAGTATCCCATCTGAATACCTGATTCTTTTTCGTCAATCCTGTTAACGGTGCTGCTATCTTGGAAAAATCTTTGACAAACCGACGATAATATCCTGCTAATCCAAGAAAACTTCTCACATAAGATGCATTCTTAGGTCTAATCCAATCCTGGATTGCTGCCACCTTAGCGGGATCAACCGCTATTCCATTTCCAGAAATAACATGGCCTAAGAACCTCACTTCACTCTTCCAGAAGTGACACTTCGAAAACTTAGCCTTCAGTTGATGTTTTCGCAAGATTTCCAAAACAATACGCAAGTGCGTCTTGTGCTCTTCTTCAGTTCTGGAATAAATTAGAATATCATCCACGAACACAATTACGAACTTGTTCAACTGATCCCTGAACACTCCATTCATAAGATCCACAAAATATGCTGGTGCATTTGTCAATCCAAACGGCATTACCAGCCACTCATAAAAACCAAACGGTGTCCGAAAAGCAGTCTTCGGCACACTATCCTTAGCCACTCTTAACTGGTCAAATCGCGTTGCCAAATCCATCTGAGAAAACACCCTAGCCTCGTGAAGCTGATCAAACAAGTCATCTATTCTCGGCAATGGATACTTGTTCTTCTTGGTCACTTTATTCAGTTCACGATAATCCACACACAACCTCAACGATCCATCCGCTTTGGTTGCAAACACAACCGGTGCACCCCATTCGGACACACTTCGCCGAATGAATCCTTTCTGTAAAAGGTCATCAACTTGCACCTTCAACTCTTGCTGTTCTCTAGGCGCCATCTGCCTAAGAGGCATCACAACAGGCCTGGCTCCTTCACCTAGATCGATACGAAACTCGATCTCCCTATGCGGCGGTAACCCTTTGACTTCCTCAAAGACATCCTCAAATCCATTCGCGATCGGCACTGATGACAGTCCGTCCCGTGGAACATCCAGCGAATACATGAAGCTCATGAAGATGCCTTCTTCATGCTTACATCGTATCACAACCTTTCGCCCCTCCACATTCTCGACTGTCACCTCCAGCCTTTCACAATCAACCTTTGCCGCATACTTCCTAAGCCAATCCATACCCAAAATAATTCCGAACCCCACAAAGTTCAGAACAAAGCAATCACAAACAAAAGAGCAATCATGACTCGATACAACTAGACCACGGCATAGCATACACAAACAAGACGAACTCCCAACTGGATTAGTCACAACCAATGATCTATCAACAATTTCCGGTTCCAAACCCAACGGGCCTACAAGATCATTGCAAACAAACGAATGCGATGCCCCAGTATCAAATAACACTCTTACTGGAACACCACATATGGAAAGAGTACCTTGAACCACCACACTCTTCCCCTTCTCTTCAGCAGTAGGAGCTTTCAAAGATAATGGAACAGCCCCCAAAGCATAGGCTTGCATAATCTGCTTGTCCCTCCGCGGTTCTGGACAATCCCTCTTGATATGCCCCACCTTGTCACAGTTGTAACATTTTCCCGGCACCTTAGGATTCTTGCAATCTTTGAAGAGATGACCCTTCTGGTGACAGTTGAAGTAGGTCACTTCACCCTTTGGCTTCTTCTGGCCATCCTTACCCTTCTATTGTTGCTGCTTCCTCTTCTTATTTCCACCCTGCTGTGGTTTGGGCTCTTCCTTGGTCACAGCAACAACAGACCCTTCCTTAGGAAATAGATTCTCATGCCTGAGAGCCTTCTCCACAAGCTTCTCAAATGGATCGTCCAAATGATCCACTAACTGTCTCCCAAGATAATTGTCCAAGCCTGTCACAAACTTCTCATTCTTCTGATATGGAGATTCAATATATGATCGGGCATACTTGGACAAAGCTCAAACTCAGAAACATACTCAAGAACAGGTCTCCCACCTTGCTTTAGCTCCACAAACTTCTTGAACAAGACAGACTTCTGAGCCGTAGAAATAAACTTGGCTTCAAATCTAGCTTGGAACTGCACCCAAGTAATTTCTTCCTCCGGAGTATCAATGGTGATAGAATTCCACCAATCAGAAGCTCTCCCTTGAAGCTGTCTTGATGCAAGCTTCCTTTTGGTTGCATCCTCAATTCCCAAGTCCCCAAAGATCCTTCTACAAGCATCTATCCATCTCTGGACCTCAATGGTGGACTTTGTTCCCAAGAAAACTTTTCCTCCAAGAGCAGCATAGTCCTTGCACAACTTAGCTAAATCCACTGGTTTTGGAGCTTGAACTTGAACTCCAACATCTACCGATGGCCCCGGAGCTGGTATCCTTCTCATGATGGAAGTCATCATAGCTTCGAACATCACAGCATAATCAGTAGCCCCCCCAGCAGCACGGCTTTCCCTAGCAGCTTGTCTCTCACTTCGACTCATCCTTAATATCTACAAAAAGGAATGATTTAGAACACCTAGAGAAACAATTGCATAAGGAGTTCAAATCCTTCTAAACTACTATATTATATATAGTATCATCCATCAAAATACAATTACGTCACTCTTACGTAGTTACGTCCGCGAGCGTTGGCTAAAATCGATTAACCAAAGCTCTGATACCAAATGTGACGACCGCCCATGACTCCCGCACCAAAACAAGGAAATAGTGCGTTGAAGGGTGTGCCAGGCAGCCATGGACGATGGTCAGGGTAAGGTAAAACAATAAAATCTATCGTATTACTCACAGCGCATGGATAAAATACAAAAGAGAAATATATATAGTGAAGCTCCATAACAGAATACCATCATATAAACTTCATAAGGGTTTGATACAAGCATCTGAAAACACAATACATCAAGCCTCACTACATAACACTCAAAGTATATACAAGCAGCGGAACATCCAGTATATATAGTAAGAAAACTAGTATGCTAGCCTCCAGCTCATCTTTGTCAGCAACATCGTAGATCCTTAAGAACAACACCAGTCACCTGCTACCTAGTCTGCCCATCCCAAAATGGATGAACAGCCCAAGGAAATAAGAGTTGAACATAAAACGTTGAGTCAGACAAAGTCCTAGTGAGCAGTAAATCAACTATCAAACATACCAAAAGAGCATAAAGGATAAAAAGGAATAGGAACCCAACCATCCCACTCCACCTCTTTCTACAGTGATACCCCCAGACACACTAAGCAAAACAATCATAACAAAGCAGACATTTAAAGTAAAGTAATTATCACTCAAGTCAAGGTCGATGTTTTCCAAGCACAAACCCCCAAGGCCTAAACCAAGATCAGATAATCACCTAGAAAATACCGCTCTTGAGACCGAATGATGATACATCCAAACATCCATGACTCTTGGCTATCACTGTTATCCTTGCTTCGAAACCACCGTTACTTGAATGACCGGCACATTCTTTCAGCCGTACGTCAAGGGCTAATGGTAACCCCGGTTCTAGACAAACTTTGCACGTCATCGTGACCCGTGCCTAGGACTTACCTACTCTGCCCAGAGTACTCGACCACCTGCTTGTAGTCTTTTGGGTGTCCCGACCACCTACCTGTAGTCATTTGGGCGCCCCATGTACTCTTGCTTTGAGTTTACTAGAACCTTCAACAACGATGAAATCCAAGCCTCCTAGTCATCCTCCTCGACGACTATTTTCATACTAGCCCAAGCTACCTCTCGAGCAAATCCATTATCAACCAACTCGAACCATCCCTCGAGTTATCAACATGCTTGGAATGATCCCTGCCTGGATTACGCCAAGACTTCCTCATCTCATGCTTTGCTTCATCTCAACCATAGCAAAGTCCATTTCAACATCATCATCAAATCTATCCATATGAGCTGCAACATCCGCTACATATGCCACGAGCAGCTTTTCTCATTCAAGAGCCTCTACCTTAGCTTTTGAATCATCTTCGACCAACTTGTCCAAATCAACTATTAGCTAATTTGCAACAATCTATCAATCAAATCAATCATCAATCCAAGCAATCAATCATTCAAACAAGATTTAATAAGCAATTATACAAGAATGGCAATTTCGTAATTAAAATGTCCAAATCTAACAAGTATGAATAATAGGCAAATATCTCTACAACTTGATGAATAAACTTATATAAGTTAAAATGTAGAAAAACGGGTATCCAAAACTTCATAGACAATGGATCTACATACAGACTTAAGGAAAATGCAAGAAATCTCTATCTTTAACACATAAACAAGCCACCGATCCAATATACTCCTTTGGGTCCGCGTGAGAGATAACTACCACTCACCAAATCACCTAAACACCTCAAAAGCTACCAACTTCAGATCTGGACAGCGAAGAACTAAGCTTGATACACCAAAATCTCGCTTCAAACGTTGAAATCTCACTTTGAAGAATGTAGATCTTCAACTTTAGCTCTTGGATCTTCGATATTGCTCTTCAATTTGGATGGATGTAAGCACTAGATTAAAGTGGAGAAAAGAAGTGAAGAAATGTTGTAGTCGAGCTCTCAAAATGCCAGCACTTCGTCGCTTCAAAATCCGGATCCCAAAAATGAAGATAGGCACCTCTATTTATAGGCTGGAAATCCCCTTAAGTCGGCCGTCCCCCATGAGTCGTCCACGACCTAAGAGAATCCCCGACCTACGACTTAAGCCTCTACACGACTTAATGACCCAACGCCTTAACACGTACACGGCATAGCGACTCAACTACAAAGCCGACCCAACGACTCACACACCGTGCCGACTTAACAACTAAACCAGATGCGACTCACGACCTAACACTCATTTGCATCTCCTCCTGAGTCGCCTAGACGACCCAACACTTACACGGCCCAGCGACTCAACGACTTAACTACCCTGCCGACCTAACTCGTACGCGACTTAACTAAGACGCGACCTAATGACTTAACACTAAGCCCAAGTCCTTACGACTTACGACTTATACCATAACAAACTTAAGCCTTAGTTCGTTCATGGCCTAACTACAACCCAGCTAAATCTTAAGTCGTTCCATCCTATGAGTCGGTCCAACACTTAGGTTGTTAACCCCTAAGTCGCTATCTCCCTAAGCCGTTAACTCTTAAGTCATTAGTTCCCTTAGGTCGGTCAATACCTTAAGTCGGCAACTACCACCAACTCATTCAACACCAAGTCGCCTACTATCCTTGAGTCGTTCTACCGACCTAACTTTCACACGTGCTCACTCTGGATGGCTCAACTCAAACTGGCTTAAACTAACATACGACTTAGACTCAGAACGACTTAAGCTTTAGTTGGATTAACATCAATAACAACGACCTAATGACAACTATTTTACGATTTATGGACACGTAAAATACGGGTCGTTACAGCTAGGAATTCATTTTTATTTTCTTTTTGTAGGCTATGTATAGATGCAGGCTTGGCCCTCTGCTAGTAGGAATTTTTGGAGGAACCTGTACGTGAATCTTCACATACAGTTCCTTGAAATAAAATTTAATTTCCTTGTTTTAATTCTCATTTCTTTCGTGCTTAAGTATGTGCAGTGTTTTGCTTTCAGTCCGGTGTACTTGTGGTGCTTTCACTCTCATGTAGAGTTCATTTTATTTGTCAAGTTTGAAAACCTTGGTCATATATTGTGATTGATGAATAAGTTGAACTTTGAGCATTGTATTGCTTCTGTTAGTGATTTACACTTACCTTTTTGCCCCCCAGCTTTTGGGAAACAGCATTTGTATTTCAGTGGTTGATTATACTTGTTGCTAATTTTAAGCACATGTCCGCACTCTGGGGACTTAGGATAATTTGCGATCGATAATCTGGTTCACACCCTGGGAATTCGGGAGTTATCGATGTTTGTAGTATAGTTCGCACTTCCGGGAACTTTGACTGGGTATTTGCGCCCCAACTCATACTCTGGGAATTTGGAGATAGCATGTATGTTTGGGTTCGCACTACGAGAACTTGGAATTTCATACTCCAATTCGTGCTCTAAGAAGTTGGAGTTAGCCGATAGATGGTCAGTCACACCTATTTGAGCTTTATAAGATTTCGTTCACACACTAGGAACGATGGATTTGCTGCTTATACTCCAGTTCGCACTTTGGGAACTTGGAGTCCGTTCACACTCTGGGAACAATTTAATTGATGTTTATACTTCGATTCGCGCTATGGGAATTTGGAGTCCGTTCGCGCTCTGGGAACGATTTATTTGATGTTTATACTCCAATTCACGCTCTGGGACTTTGGAGTCCGTTCGCACTCTGGGAACAATTTATTTGATGTTTATACTCCAATTCGTGCTCTGGGACATTGGAGTCCGTTCGCACTCTGGGAACGATTTATTTGATGTTTATACTCCAATTCGCGCTCTGGGAATTTGGAATCCGTTCGCGCTCTGGGAACGATTTATTTGATGTTTATATTCCAATTCGCGCTTTGGGAATTTGAAGTCCGTTCGCGCTCTGGGAACGATTTATTTGATGTTTATACTCCAATTCGCGCTCTGGGAATTTGGAGTCCGTTCGCGCTCTGGGAACGATTTATCTGATGTTTATACTCCAATTCGTGCTCTGGGAATTTGGAGTTCGTTCACACTCTGGGAATAATTTATTTGATGTTTATACTCCAATTCGCGCTCTGCGAAGTTGGAGTTCGTTCACACTCTGGGAACGATTTATTTGATGTTTATACCCCAATTTGCGCACTGGGAATTTGGAGTTCGTTCACACTTTGGGAACGATTTATTTGGCGTTTATACTCCAATTCGCGCTCAGGGAATTTGGAGTTCGTTGTAGGACTGCCGTGTGTCGGTCTAATTCAGCCTTTGATGTGATGGCTTGCCCCCGAGCTAGGGTTTCACTTAGCGAGTGACCGGTCGAATCATAGTCACTCACTATTTGAATTAATTCCATTGTTTGATGGAACTTAGCTCTTCGTGCGCCGTGATTGTTGAATGTTGCATTCGGCAAATCACAGTTCTAGCTTAAAGAGATAGTAATTTATTGCTTGAACGGAAAATCATGGCAAAGTAAGTGCCTTATTACAAATTCAAATTTCCGAATATAAAGGAAAATGCAAAGTATTCATAGATCGGATAGAGCCTGTCATGTGTAACGGTGACGAAGGTCCTCGTCATTCCAGACTCCTGACAAAGCGGGTCCGCCACTGACGGCGTTTATCACCAATCTCCCGCTGGGGCGGGTCGAGTCCTCATGTCTTGGTCGATTGGGTTCATTGTTTTGATTTGATGGGCCCGCTTCTCTAGGCTGCGGCGCCCGGATAAACTATTCCAGTTTCCTTTCTCTGATCAATTTTTCTACGAGATCTTGTAAGTGACGACAATCATTCGTATCGTGCCCGTAGCTTTCATGGAACCTGCAAAAATTTTCCGTCTGGATTTGTCTCTCTGACGACGGTTTTGGTGCAGGTTTTTGGTACTGAATTGTATTACAGGTTTGTAAATATAAGTTCTCCAGTGATGTATTCAAAGGAGTATAATTGTCAAACATAGGGTTCTTGCGCTGTGGGCCGCGACTTTGATCTCATTTTCTAGTTTGATTCGCGCTCTCTCTTTGCCGAGTTTGTTTGTTTTTAACGTTCAACTAAACTTTTCCGGAGCTATCACCGGACTATTTGACTGCAACACTGCTTTGGATCCCATCTATGTTTGGCCCTGCATCAGTCTGCTTCCTGGACTGTTTCGCGTCATCCCGTCTCAGGAACTGAGCCGCCTTGGCGTGGAAACGGTCCAATGATGCAGTTGGTTTTCCAGCCAACCAGTTGTCAAGTTCAGAATCGGGGTCGATCCCCTTAGTCAACGCCATAAGGATGGAGTTATCGCTAGGATTGCTGATCTCCACACATGAAGTATGGTTCGAAGTAGTGCCTGAGCGTCTCTCCAGGGGCTTGGGTGACACTAGATAGAGTGTTGACATCTTTCGGCCTTGCGATGTGCATGCGGTATTGTTCAACAAACTTCGTGGCCAACTGGTCGAAGGAAGAGATAGATCGAGGTCGCAGTCGAGTGAACCACATGGTAGCGATGCCCCCCAAGGATATGGGGAAACCACGACATTTCACTGCATCATCTGTTCTGGCAGCGGTCATCGACCGTTCATGTTTCAGAATATGTTGGTTAGGGTCGGAGTTTCTTTCTTACATGGGTAGAGTTGGCATCCTGAATCGCCATGGTGGTTCAATAGTAAATATATCGTCCGTGAAAGGAGTGTGACTTCGAAAAACTCCCCAATCGTCATTCGTGAATCCTTGGCTCTCACGGATCATTTGACGTATCATGGTCGGAAAATCCGGCATTTGTATGCTCTGCGCAGCTTGTGCCGGAGTGTGATGGAATCACATGCTCTGGGCTTGGACCGGATGCTGTCTCTGGTCCGAAGCTTGACTTCTTGGCTCGTAGTCTTGTGGAACGTACGGTCCAGGCGTACGCCCATGTGGACGACTGTCCGGGTTTGACTGATTTGGGGCATCGACCCCTGGTTCATCCGCAGCATTCGTGACGTGGTATTCTGTGGTGTGGTGATGAGCGGTACCCCCTCGGGAGGAGGGTCCGGTTTGGAAACTGGCCGATGGGCCAACTCTCAGTTATCCAACGGTCATTGTCGGTTGGTTTCCGGCAGCATGAAAGTGACTCCCATCTGGCCGGGGTCGTGGAGATCGGTGACGGTATTCAGAAGACGAAGAACTTTCACTAGAGGAGTCAGAAGCATGGTCTCTCTTGGATCTCTTTCGCTTCTGGCGATCCAGCCGGTTGATCAGCTCGGCATTAGCGCGTAGCTTCTCTGTTAGCAGTTGCCGACTCTGGGTCAGTTCTTGGAGCAGCGACTGGAATTCTTGTCGGGTAAACGGACCTGATGGTTCTGAGTGTCAAGTAGCGTCTTGGTTAGAAGGAGGTAGTGGCACAGGATTTTGTCTATCCTGTTCCTCTTGATTGCCAATGTTGGAGTTAGTCCTGGTACTGACCATCTTGAAGGTTGAATTCCTTTCGTAGACTTTATGCAAATCTGAATAGAAGGGAAGGGACTTGGATTTGATGATCTGGATCTCTCTCTTAGATTTATTCAATTCGGTATCGATGATTGATCCAGAGGGCAGGAGAAAATCTGGGTTCTCTAAATGAAAGCACCAAAGTGTTTGTACCAACACTCTTCGGAAGTTTTTGAAGAGATAATAAATGAAGAATATAAATTGAAATAGAGGATTATCTAACAAAAACTCCAAATAATATGTAAATAAATGCGCAGACAAGCAATTTATAGTGGTTCGGCGTGTTGCCTACGTCCACTGTGAAGTTTTTGTACTTTTATTGATTCTCTTTGAATAGTTACAAGCAATTACAGCGAACAACAGCAGAAAACAACTTGGAATTCGAAATCAACAGCAAAGAAATGATTCAAGTTCCGACCCGGCAGAGTCTAGGCGCTTCAGAATCCAAAGATCCTTTTTCTGTTGTCTCTGGGGCTCTATTTATAGGCCTAGGATGCTGATATTTGGCTGAAAACTCGAAAGACCACTTCTGGCACGTGAGAGGGCCCACGCGCCCGTCCTCAGGAAATTTGGGCCCACTTTGGGATCGATTCGAACTCCATTCGAATCGATCAGAAAATCATCCAATCGAGGTGAAATTTTGTGTGGACATCCTTCAACATGCATGCAAGCTACTGTGAAAATTTCGTGGCACTTGGACTTGTGGATCTCGAGTTATCATGGATACGAAGTGGGATTCCCTGTGTTGCTGTTTGGTTCGAATCGATGCGTTCGAATCGATCGCTACGAACCGAAAGTGGCACGCGCCTTCGTGTTGACATTGAGCGCACACTTCGCCTCGATCCGGATTTCGCTCCGAGTTGACCGCTTCGACTCCATACATCTCGGTGCGTTCGTATCGATGAATGACACGTCACCATGGCTAGTTGACTTGGTGGATTCGAATGAAGCTTCATTGATTGGTTCGAACAAGGCTTCACTGATGGAGTCGAACGACCGATGCTTGATGGATACGAACTAGCCTTTCTTTGATAGATGCGAGCTTTGTAACTTCTCCACGAATACGAAGTCAATTGATGCGAACTTGAACCCTTCGATGGATACGAAGTGCGATGAACTGATGGATATGAAGCAAACATTAGCTGATGAATATGAGGTCCATCGATACGAACTCGATGGATTCGAAGTTGATGGAGTCGAATCTGAGGCACGTCGAAGGATTCGAAGTTGTTCGATTTGAAGGTGATCGGTACGAACCAGTGTTCGGTGAGGGATTCGAAACCTAAGTTTTTCCCTTCAAATTGAATCGATCATAACTCGAGCGTATAAACTCTGATTCACTTGAAATTTGAGATGTGTGCTTCTATGATCTTCCTTGTCATGTCCTATCAATCGTAGCTCAATCTGGATTTGGGCAAAATTCTGCTATATCCATAGCGAAACAAAGTACGACCAATCTTTGAGACGAACTGCGCTTCGTTTTCGATCGATATTTTGGTATCACGGCTTTGCCAAAATGTGGGATAACAACTGGTTAGTTTCATCCCCAAAAAAGCTTATCCGAACCTCAATCGGGTCTTGGACGTTTTTTACCCTTCGTTTTTTCGTCACATGGATTTTTTCTGTTAAATGGGATCCCCCTAGCTGGTCTTTGATTTACATTGCCGGAGAGTGGTCCCCCATGGTACTGCTCCATTTCACATCCATGCAACCATTTCTAAAATTCGTAAGGCTCTTTTCAGCATTTTGGACGGATGTTGCACCTTGCACCGTAGATGTTGCACCCTATGGATATCGATTCTTCGAAGGGCCGTAACAGTTAGCTTGTTTAGAATTACGAGAGCCATAACCAGTCAAAACGAATCTCTCAGTGAGTTCTATGGCTATGAAAGCTTTAAGCCGTCACTGGTTAGTTTCATAGCCAAAAATCCTATCCGAACCTCAATCGGGTCTTGGAAGTTTTTTACACTTCGTTTTTTCGTCACGTGGAATTTTTCTGTAAAACGGGATCCCCGTGGCTGGTAAATGATTTACCATCGCAGGGGAGTGGTCCCTCATGGTACTGCTCCGTTTCAAATCCATGCACCCATTTCTAAAAGTCGTACGGCTCTTTATCGGCATTTTAGGCGGATGTTGCACCTTCCACCATGGATGTTGCACCCTGTGGATATCGATTCTTCGGAGGGCCATAACCTTTGGCTGGTTTAGAGTTACGGGAACCATAACCAATTAAAATGAAGCTCTCTATGAGTTCTATGGCTATGATAGCTTTTAGCCGACACTAGTTAGTTTCGTACCCAAAAAAGATTATCCGAACCTCAATCGGGTCTTGGACGTTTTTTACCCTTCGTTTTTTCGTCACGTGGATTTTTTCTGTAAAACGGGATCCCCATGGCTGGTCTATGATTTACCATCGCCGGAGTGTGGTCCCCTGTGGTAATGCTTCGTTTCAAATCCATGCACCCATTTCTAAAAGTCATACGGCTCTTTTTTAGCATTTTGGGCTGATGTAGCACCTTGCACCGTAGATGTTGCACCCAGTGGATATCAAATTTTCGGAGGGCCATAACCGTTGCTCGTTTAGAGTTACGAGAACCATAACTAGTAAAAACGAAGCTCTCGGTGAGTTCTACAGCTGTGACAGCTTTAAGCCATCACTGGTTAGTTTCATACCCAAAAAAGCTTATCCAAACATCAATCGGGTCTTTGATGTTTTTTACCCTTCGTTTTTTCGTCACGTGGATTTTTTCAGTAAAACGGGATCCTCGTGGCTGGTCTATGATTTACCATCGCCGGAGAGTGGTCACCCATGGTGCTGCTCCATTTCAAATCGATGTACCCATTTCTAAAAGTGGTATGGATCTTTTTCGGCATTTTTGGCGGATATTGCAACTTGCACCGTTGATGTTGCACCCTGTGGATAATGATTCTTCGAAGGGCCATAACTGCTGGCTCGTTTAGAGTTACGGGAGACATGACCAGTCCAAACGAAGCTCTCTATGAGTTCTACGGCTATGACCGCTTTCTGCCGTCACTGGTTAGTTTCATACCCGAAAAAACTTATCCGAACCTCAATCGGGTCTTGGACGTTTTATACCCTTTGTTTTTTCGTCACGTGGATTTTTTCTGTAAAGCGGAATCCCCGTGGCTGGTCTTTGATTTACCATCGCCAGAGAGTGTTCCCCCATGGTACTGCTCCTTTTCAAATCCATGTACCCATTTCTAAAAGTAGTATGGCTCTTTTTTGGCATTTTGGGCGGATATTGCACCTTGCACCATAGATGTTGCACCATGTGGATATCGATTTTTCAGAGGGCCATAACTGTTGGCTCGTTTAGAGATATGGGAGACATAACCAGACAAAACGAAGCTCTCTATCAGTTCTACGGCTATGACTGCTTTAAGCCGTCATGGTTAGTTTCATACCCAAAAAAGCTTATCCGAACCTCAATCGGGTCTTGGACGTTTTTTACCCTTCGTTTTTTCGTCACGTTGATTTTTTCTGTAAAACGGGATCCCTGTGGCTGGTCTATGATTTACCATCGTCGGAGAGTGGTCCCCAATGGTACTACTCCATTTCAAATCCATGTACCCATTTCTAAAAGTCGTACTGCTCTTTTTCGGCATTTTGGGCGGATGTCGCACCTCGCACCGTAGATGTTGCACCCTTTGGATATCGATTCTTCGGAGGGCCATAACCGTTGGCTCGTTCAGAGTTACCGAAACCATAACCAGTCAAAACGAAGCTCTCTATGAATTCTACGGCTGTGACCGCTTTAAGCCGTTACTGGTTAGTTTCATACCCAAAAAAGCTTATCCGAACCTCAATCGGGTCTTGGACGTTCTTTACCCTTCGTTTTTTCGTCACGTGGATTTTTTCTGTAAAATGAGATCCCCCTGGTTGGTCTTTGATTTACCATTGCCAGAGAGTGGTCCCCTATGGTACTGCTCCATTTCTAATCCATGCCCCAATTTCTAAAAGTCGTATGGATCTTTTTCAGCATTTTGGGTGGATGTTGCGCCTTGCACCGTAGATGTTGCACCGTGTGGATATCGATTCTTCGGAGGGCCATAACTGTTAGCTCGTTTAGAATTACGGGATCCATAACCAGTCAAAACGAAGCTCGCCAAGAGGCGGGATAACATTTTTCCCCCCAAAGTACGTCTTGTGAAAACATGACGTGCTTTGAATAGCTACAATTTCTCTCTGATCAATTATCATTCTCTTTTCTATCGAGACTTATATCCTGTATTGCTGTAACCTTGCGTTGACATGATTGAAAGCTGTATGATAGTGCTTAGCCATTGGCTGTTGCATTTGTAACAGGACGAGTATTCGATCCCTGCAAATGTTTAAAATCGAACGTTAGTTCAACATATATGCACATATATTAGTTTGACTCTTGTTAGCGTTGTGCGTCTACAGGTTGTTGTCAGTTTTGTTCGTTATTGAATGCCGTATCGATTCTCTCCTGAACCGATTTGGACACTAAAATTGGAACAACGCTTGATGGTAGTTTTGATAATTCCCTTCGTATCGATCCTCTCCTGAATCAATGTAGAAGGTTGGAGAAGAGACGACTCAATGTCGTGTGTGCATAGTAGTTTCGAACCGATGGGTGCAAGCTCCGATGGGTTCGAAACCTTCCTTCGAACCGATGGCTCGAAGCATTGATGGGTTCGAAAGCTTTCCTTCGAACCGATGGGCCAAAATATTGATGGTTTCGAAGCCTTCCTTCGAACCGATGGCCTGACTGGAGACGAAATCACCGTTCGTGACTGTAAATTGTAGATGGAGGTGTAGATGGGAGCTTTGAACCGTGGTGCACGTTGGCCGTTTCGAACCGATGCGGCCCACTGCCTGGTTGCGCACTTCATATCGATGAAGTGTGAGGGTGGTGTCGAACCGACGCGGTTCACTGTCCTGCTGCTTGTTTCGAATCGATGAGGCTTCAAGCATATGGGTTCGAAAGTAGATTTCGAAACGATCCGGCATATTGACCCGTTGTAACCGGTCGAGTCTACCGGGATGCGAATCGATCCGGTCGTCTTCAACCCCTCATATAAATAGCAGTGGCCTTCACTTTTTCCACTTTTTACTTTTTACTGTTTACCTCCTTCCGCATCGTTCCAAAGCTTTTGAGAAGAGAACAGTGCTGTGTATTCGAACCAATTGATATCCAAACTTTTTATTTCTTGATCCTATCACTCTGATTAGGTAATTGGCTTGAATTCAAATGGCAAAACTACTCGGAACCCATCGCTTATTCATTGATTCAGTCTTTCTGGGACTTTGTAAATCCAGATCTGACTTTTTTTTTAAGGAGCTTCGAACCGATGCAGGGATTCGTGCTCGAATCTGATGAAGTTGTATCACCTTCTCCTGATTTTCGTATCGATGCCTGGGTTGGCCTTATGGGGACGGCGCAGTTAGCACCGGTTGGATCCCTTCGAAACGCCCATTCGAATCGATGAGTTCGAAATCGTGCATTCATGAGTTTTCCATTTTTACACCGATACGGAGTCATGGATTCGAACGTGATCGATGTCAAATTGGGAACTTTTCCCATCGGTTCGAACTAGCTCGTCCCAGGATCGATTCGAAGTCGTCCTCTACCAATCGATTCGAATGCGACGTCTGTTCATCGGTTCGAAGCGGGCCTGGCCGTATCGGTTCGGAGTGAAGATGGTATGGGTTCGGATGGCTCTCATGCGATCGGTTCGAACCCTCCATGATTGACATTAAAGTTTGATATTCCTTGAGTATACTTCCGACGAGCTTCACTTCTGCATATTTGGACTTTGACAACTGGATTGCACACTTAACTACCTTTCGAAGCTCCTCGATGGGACCTTAACAACTTTAACTTGAATCAATTTTTCTTATGCCAAGGGTTCGACGATGACGGTCAGTGATGATGGTCGTTGAAGCTGGATTCTGTAGCTTTGTCATTTGCATGGATATATTTTTTGTGATCCTGCACTATTTATCCAAGTAATGCATAACACTGCACAACACACACTCGTACACCATACACTTGGGGATTCACGGGTCTCCTGTCGTCTAATGATTGTTTCTAACGAGTTAGTTAGTTATGGAGCCTTCGAGTTCTCAGCAACAAGAAAACCCACAAGATATCCAGGGCATAGCTCCTCCGAGATTAGTAGTTCCGGACATCGATCCCGAGATTGTTGGCCCAACGCCGGAAGAGCTTCCCAATGCGTCATTCATCGCTAACCCATCAGATTCTGTCCCGTCTCACATTACTGAAGATCTGTTGGGCAGGATATGCCTAAGGCATGGTTTGTCGCTAGAAGATGTGCTACTACCGGGGCCAAGTGACAGGCCACATAATCCGCCAGAGGGGTATACTGCATTCAATCGCCATGCGTGCGCGGCTGGGACGCTCCCTCCGTTCAATGAGTATATAAGAGAGGTTCTATCTTTTTTGGGAATTGCACCATCCCAACTTCACCCGAACGGGTATGCTTCGGTGAACAGCCTGTTCATCGTTTTTATGGAGTATCTTCACAGATCGCCGGCTCCGATCGAAATCAGATATTTATTCAACTTTAAAACCCGCAAAGATTATCCATCTTTTACATTCTTGGAGGCAGTACGGAACTGCCAAGTGGTCACCGGGGCTTGGACCAGACTTAGTTATTATAGGACGGAATGGTTTTATGTGTAATGTCCTCCAGGCTTCGCTAGGCGGTGGTTATTCGGACGTGAGTATAGCCGAGTTTTTTCAAACAATTACTAAGGCAATTTTGGTCGAAGCTTGACTTATATATTCTTCTTCTTTACAGCGGTGATCCGGCGTCCTGATGGTGATCGTTTCAGGGAGATAGTACGAATACTCCAGGAGATCCAGAGCGAAGATAGGGATTTCGACGCGATATTAACAGATAGGAATCTTCAGGCCTGTGGGTTGATTGAACGGCGGCAGAGTATAATATTTGACGGGGCGCAAAGAATCGTTTCGAAAAAACGAGCTAAGCATAAGAAGCCCAAAGTCATCATTGCCGAAGAAGGCGATTCTGAAAAGACCCAAACCGATGATGAGTTTCCGACCGGACCCACAGATGCAGGTCAGGATGTCGCGAAGCAAAGACAAGGCAAGGCTGTCATCTGTAAATCACCAAAAAAGGGGAGATGGACGTCAGTTGTCACGTCTCGGGTCACTCCCGGAATTAGAATTTCGGAGGGGTCCCCCACGAGAGAAGAGAGTCTCTTCGAAGGGCTTGCTGACATCCCAGTCCCGGACGATATATCCTTTCAACACGATGCCGGGTTGGAGGAATTCCACCGTACTCTGTACTTGAGCGAGCCCTACATTACTAGCGTGGTCGACAATCCGGGTCGGTCGGGGGGGGGGGGGGGGGGGAGGGAATGCATACTCATGCACGTTTCACAACACTGCACAATTTTTAGCTGTAGGTCGTTGATTTCGAGAAACCACTAACTCTTGTTTTCTTCTTTGCCTTGCAGATACTATGTCTGGACACCATTCGATGCTGGGGAGTTTGCGGCATTCTCGGAAACCTTCATATCGCGAACTGCGCAGACGGGAAGGAGACGGACTACGATCATGGATACTCTGGGTATTCGAGTCAGGAAAGATATGACACTGATAGGGGCTACAAGCGCCGATCCCGATCGCGTTCTCCTCCTCCTCCCAGAGATCCTGTACAGCCTCCGACCTATGTTTCTCGTCCTTCTGAGTCTTCACATCATAAATCCACTTCTCAATCCTCTTGGCATGAACCACATCGCTCCAGAAGCGATACATCGGCCGCCGTTGTTTCGGAACAACCCCCTGTTGAAATCGCAGGGGAAGGGGCACTCAAAATGGCTCAACTCAAAAGAGAGTTTCCAACCATATGCTTCGACAATTACATATTTCCCCCAAACTTGAAGAAAATCCCGCCGTCGGCGGAGCAGATGGTGCATGACTACGTGCACGACTTCTACGCTCAATACAAAGTATGGTTTAAAGCGGCGGAGAAGGCGTCGGAGCTGGCTTTTGAGCGTGTGGCCGCCAATGAGAAATTACAGGCCGAGTTGGCCCAGAAAAGCCGTATCATTGAGGTGCTTAATACCGAGGCCGAATCTTCTAGGAAGTCCGAAATGGAGGCCATAAAAAAGGCGGATGAAGCTCAAGCTACGATGGACAGAATGAAGCTTGAGCACTATGCCACGGTAGAAGATATGGGCCATCGAAATACTCTAGTTACTGCTGAGAGGGACGCGGCGCTGAAGAAGCTGAACGAGCTCAAGTCCTCGCAGAAATCGCCAAAGACAGAGACGACCCAAACAACGCAGCCTAGGAGGCATGCGAACAATCTGTGATTCTGCGGACTGAGCGGGATGCAGCAGTGGCTAGAGTTCAAGCAGTTGAGGCGGAGACTGAAGAGAAAATTCAACAAGCCATGGCCAGGCTAGAGTCCGACATTGATGATTTGCTCATTACTTACAACGCCAATGTTTTGAAGCACGGAAACTTGGCCTGGCTTCAGGATTATCCAGTGCATCTTCACATTGCTTGGGAAAGATTGGTTGAGGAAGAAGAAGAGGCGCGTCCGGGCGAATCGGTCGACCGATTCGAGCTAGAGAACCAGCTGCTAATGGAGGATGAGAAGAAAGTTCTTCACGATGCTATAATTACGCACGAGAAGGAGATGGTTGGTGGTCGGTCTCTGGAGGCCGGAGAAGGGACAGGTGTCGAGCATCACGCTACTACTCTCGAAATTACTGCTCCGCCTCCATTCGAACCTGTATCTGTGGTTAGCTCACAAGCTGTTCCCGCCTATGATCCGGAGCAACCACGGTTAACTCCTATTAGCGAGCATGTCTCTGAAGCTGTCCAAACATCATCAAGCCAAACCGAGGAAGGTATTCCGAATATATTTCAAGTGTATTTTCGCTAGAAATCTCGTTTTGAAATGATTGTTTACAACTTTTCTTCTTTATTCAGTAACCAGGACTACTCCGGCGTCTCCAGCTCAGGAGACGACTAAAGGACAAAAGGCTATCACTACGGAAACGACTGTCGTGACAACGGCAGCATCTACTGAGGCGGTACAGGAAGGCTCTATGTCTGTTGATGAGAAAATGGTGAGCGAACTACTTGTTCAACAAGGAGATTTCTCTTCGGACTTGCCATTCATCATCAGCCAGCTCCCGCCAGCCTCTAGTGCTTTCGTGCAGACCGGAGTTGCCCCCAGTCAGGCCCCATCATCTCAAGATGAGGAAATATTGGCCGAAATCCAAGCTGAAATTGAAGTTGCGGGGTGCGAAGGTAGCGCCGGAGTTAGTTCCACGACGAGTGCTCCTATACCTTTAACTGTAATATTGCCAAGTGGCACGGAAGTTGGAACTCGAGCGTCCGCCTCGTCTTCTGTTGCGGATCCGGCTCCTTCTATTCCTCCGGAGGGAAGCTCTCGTCCAAGTTCAAGCTCTAAGGAAGATGTGGACATCATGCCATCACCCGAAGAACAATCGTCGGAGAAAAAGCCCTCCAAACGAAGGATATCAATTCCAAGCGATTCCGATGACGACGAGCCGTTGATAAAGCGGGTGAAGAAGAAAAAGTAGATCAGCCGCTTGAGCAGATTTTTGGTTAGATAGAAACTTGCTTTTTTGTTTCCCTTTAACAGGTCGTGTATAGATGCGGATTCGGCCCCCGCTAGTAGGAATTTTTGGAAAGACTTATTACATGTAAGCTCTCATTTTCAGTTAGTTGAAATGAAACTTTGCTTTCTTCACTTCGACTCTCATTTCTTCTGTGCCTAAGTGTTTGTAGTGTTATGTTGTCGGCCCGGAGTACTTGTGATGCTTGTCACCGTCAGGTAGAGTTTGTTTTTATTTGCCAAGTATGAAAATCTCGGTCATAAGTTGTGATCGATGAATAATTGAATCTCCGGTCATTATAACACTTCGGTTAGCGATTAACACTTAGCTTATTTTTGCCCCCTAGTCTCGGGGGATAACACTTGTGTTGCGGTGGTGGACTGTGTTTGTCGCAACCCTTGAACACACGTCCACATTCTGGAGACTTAGGATAATTTGCAATCGATAACCTGGTTCGAACTATGAGAATTTGAGAATTATCGACGTTTGTAGCTCGGTTCGCGCTCCGGGAACCTGGAATTGATGTTTTACTCTCCACTTCGCACTCCGAGAACTTGGAGTTAGTGTCGATATCTCAGCTCGCACTTCAGGAACTTCGACTTGGCATTTACGCTTCCATTCATCCTCTGGGAGCATCAATTTGATGTTTATAATCCAATTCACGCTCCGGGAAGTTGGAGTCCGTTCACACTCTGGGAACGAATCGTTGAATGTTTATACTCCAATTCACGCTCCGGGAAGTTGGAGTCCGTTCACACTCTGGGAACGAATCGTTGAACGTTTATACTCTGTTATCCCATTTTTGGTCAAAACTGGAATATCAATGATGTGTGCGACCGAGCTAAGAAGAAGCAACCAGCATGCATACATAAGTCCAGAGTTCCACTCAAAATCCGAACAAAAAGTTCATTCGGCACTGGAAGTTTATGTTCATCCGGCAGTGCAATACTATGTCCATTCGGCAGTGCAATGCAAGGCTCAATACAAGCACAAGTCCATTCGGCATTCACATGCACAAGTTCATTCGGCATGAGCTACCGAACCAACACCCTGCTACCCCATGCCGAACCAACCACGAGAACTCCCCATCACCGGACCAAGCAACCACCGAACCAGAGTCACTCCACATCAATGCCGAACGAAGCCCCCAAGGCCATTGCTGCCGAACCAAACCTATTTCCCACATGCCGATTCAACCTTCTCCCCATGCCTCGCCGAACCAACACACCATCACCGGTCCAAAAACCCACTACCACCGAACCAACCATGACCGGACCAAACTCCAACTTCTCCAAACACGGCCGGATCAAGCTCCGCCGAACCAGAATGCTACCAGGCCAGATTGCTCCTGCCCAGGCCCGCTAGCAGCTATATACATCCAAGACCCCTGCCCCCTACCTTACTCTATAAATAGAGGGGCAGGGGTACAACAATGGCAGATAAGTTCGAGAGCTCAAGCACGGAAGGAACTCTCAAACAACATTCATATACTTGTATACAACGCTTTGTACTTGTAATCTGAAGAGAAAAAGGAGAATAACATATAAAGTGGACGTAGGCACGTTCTGGCCGAACCACTATAAATCTGTGTGTCTTTTACAGTTTACCCCCTGCTTTTTACATATTTGCATAACTCACCCAAATCATTAAGAACAACGTAAAATCAACTAAATCATACGACTTTGAGGTGTTTGTCCATTTTTTGCGCAAACATTTTGGTGCTTTCATTGAGAGTTGACTCGGGACCTACCGCTTGGAAGTTGAATTTGAAAGTCTAGAGATCCAGATTGGAAGAGTCATGGCAAGACAATCAAGCAGAAGGCCAAGGCCAGAGCAAAGTCAACAGGAAGGAAGTCAAGAGGCTTCCTCAGGAGCAAACCAAGCTTCAGTCTTTATCACTAGGGATGAGATGGAGGCCATGATGAGAAGACAAGAAGAGATGATCCAGAACTTGCTTCAATAAATTGGGCAACTTGGGGCACAAAACCAAGGAGCAACTGGAGTTCAGAACGGAGCAGGACCATCTGGCGTAGCACCAGAGCTAGGGGGCACTCACGTAGAGCATGTTGATCCGACACCGGGAAGAGAGATGGGGGCAACACATGAAAACTCCCACGGACTCGGGGGGCAGGTGAAGGCAGTGAACGAGGACTACAGCTTGGAGACAATGACAGATTAGCAGAGATGGTTAGAAGAGCTATGAGAGGCGGTTTAGTAAACAGAGACTTGGAAGATGTAAACATGAGTCCTTTTTCTTCTGCGATTAGGATGGCTAGGAACCCACCAGAATTCAAGCTACCATCAGTAGAGATGTACGATGGGAGGACAGACCCGGCGGTCCATCTTACTAAGTATATGAGACACATGGAAGTGCTGGGGGGCATCACAGGAGGTCATGGCCCGGTGCTTTCCACTGTATTTGACGGACATTGCAGCGTTATGGTTTAGGCAACTCGAGAGCGGCTCCATAGGAACGTGAGCAGATTTAACTGAGAGATTCATGAGGCAATTCAGAGTTCATATTGCGAGACCCATGAATGTGATGACTTTGGCAACCTTGAAGCAGAAAACTGGAGAGACTTTGAGGAGCTTTCTAACGCGATTTAATGCGGCGGCAGCATCAGTGGATCGACCAGATCTATCTATGGTCATGATGGCGGCTGTATCTGGAATAGCTGATAGTACAGAGTTCAAGAATTCATTAACCAAGGACCGGCCTATGAATCTAGGGGAGTTCTATCATGAGGCTGAAAAGTTTCTGCGTTTTGAAGATGCTAATGCAGAAAGAGAGGAAGAAGATGACATTTACGCAATCAAGAGCGGAAACCCACCTGGAAAGGGTGCAGAGACTAGCAAACGAAAGAGAAGGGCTGAGGATAATGATGACAGGACAAAGCGGTTACGAAGAGAGCCACGATTCACCACCTATTCAGAGCTGAATGAGAGTTTGGAGCGAATTTATCAAAATACGAGAGAGCAGGTTCCCTACCGTAGACCAATGCGAAGGGATCCAACTATTGACGAAAGGAAATCAGACAGATATTGTTTGTTCGACGACCTGAACGGTCTTCATACCAACAATTGCAGGCATCTAAGAGATGAGGTGGAAGGACATATCAGGAACGGTATGCTTCTTCAGTATGTGAGGAGGCGAGCTCCAGCGGTGGAGCAAGAGCGACCACCATCTACATCGGCCAGGGCTGCCCCTGAACCAAGACACCATTTGGTTATCCATTAATTTAAATAACGATGAACAAGTAGTAAACCTCTCACTAACACGGGTTAATCATTTACACATGTACGAGATCGCGAACGGTCCACAGGCATGCTCTGAATGGCTATTAACCCTACCGTTATGAGAATTTACGCTTTGACATCCTTGCTTCGCTTTTGTTTCGTTTTGATTTGGACATTTAGGCTTTGTTTGTTTGGACATTTCTATTTTAAAAACTCATCGGTTCAATGGATATTTGGTTCTGATAGTTCTGAAATGGCTAAGCTACTTACACATGTACGGGGTCGCGAACGATCCTTAGGCATGCTCTGAGATGGCGATAAGCCGCCCCGACAAAAGATCCAGGGACCCACTCGAACGTTAACCTGGTATCGACAAATACTAAGCCCCCTCGGGCACACCTATTCGCCTTGAACAGGCACACAAACAATCCAGGGACCCACTCGAACGTGAACCTGGCATCAATAATACAAAGCCCTCCCGGGCACACTTACTCGCCTCGAACGGCACCCGACCTCGAACGGCCACAATTCGCCTCGAACGGCAAAAACTCGCCCCGAACAGCACAAACTCGCCTCGAACGGCACCCGACCGCGAACGGTCACAATTCGCCTCGAACGGCACCCGACTTCGAACAGTCACAAACTCGCCTCAAACGGCACAACTCATCTTACCACGAATGGCTCGATCGCGAAAGATCGCCATTTGAGGTCCACCCCCTGACCGGGCTCGGTCGCACTTTATCTCGAATGGCTCGATCCCAAACGGTCGTCATTTGAAGTAAAGCGCTTGACCGTGAACGATCACATTTCACCCCAAGTGGCTTGATCGCGAACGGTCGCCATTTGAGGTCCGCCTTCAGACCGGGCTCGGTCGCACTTTACCTCGAATGACTCGATCCCGAACGGTCGTCATTTAAAGTAAGGCGCTTGACCGTGAACAGTCACATTCCACCACAAATGACTCGATCTTGAACGATCGTCGCATGGATTTAGACGCTTGACCGCGAACGGTCGCACTTCACCTCAAATGACTCGATCACGAACGGTCGTCATTTGAAGTTAGGCGCTTAACCATGAACGGCCGCGCTTCATCCCAAATAGCTCAATCCCGAACAGTCGTCATTTAGGGCCATATAAAACTATCAAGCTCTTTACAGGTTGTTGATAGGATATGAACATCCAGCTCATGGCATTACAAAACACGCCTTCCTACCGCAAGGCATGTTTTGGAGGGCAAAGTGTTATCCCATTTTTGGTCAAAACTGGAATATCAATGATGTGTGCGACCGAGCTAAGAAGAAGCAACCAGCAAGCATACATAAGCCCAGAGTTTCACTCAAAATCCGAACACAAAGTTCATTCGGCACTGGAAGTTTATGTTCATCCGGCAGTGCAATACTATGTCCATTCGGCAGTGCAATGCAAGGCTCAATACAAGCACAAGTCCATTCGGCATTCACATGCACAAGTTCATTCGGCATGAGCTACCGAACCAACACCCTGCTACCCCATGCCGAACCAACCACGAGAACTCCCCATCACCGGACCAAGCAACCGCCGGACCCGAGTCACTCCACATCAATGCCGAACCAAGCCCCAAGGCCAGTGCTGCCGAACCAAACCTATTTCCCACATGCCGATTCAACCTTCTCCCCACGCCTCGCCGAACCAACACACCATCACCGGTCCAAAACCCACTACCACCGAACCAACCATGACCGGACCAAACTCCAACTTCTCCAAACATGGCCGGATCAAGCTCCGCCGAACCAGAATGCTACCAGGCCAGATTGCTCCAGCCCAGGCCCGCTAGCAGCTATATACATCCAAGACCCCTGCCCCCTACCTCACTCTATAAATAGAGGGGCAGGGGTACAACAATGGCAGATAAGTTCGAGAGCTCAAGCACGGAAGGAACTCTCAAACAACATTCATATACTTGTATACAACGCTTTGTACTTGTAATCTGAAGAGAAAAAGGAGAATAACATATAAAGTGGACGTAGGCACGTTCTGGCCGAACCACTATAAATCTGTGTGTCTTTTACAGTTTACCCCCTGCTTTTTACATATTTGCATAACTCACCCAAATCATTAAGAACAACGTAAAATCAACTAAATCATACGACTTTGAGGTGTTTGTCCATTTTTTGCGCAAACATACTCCAATTCACGCTCCGGGAAGTTGGAGTCCGTTCACACTCTGGGAACGAATCGTCAAATGTTTATACTCCAATTCACGCTCTGGGAAGTTGGAGTCCGTTCGCGCTCTGGGAACGAATTGTTGAATGTTTATACTCCAATTCACGCTCTGGGAAGTTGGAGTCCGTTCGCACTCTGGGAACGAATTGTAAAATATTTATACTCCAATTCACGCTCTGGGAAGTTGGAGTCCGTTCGCACACTAGGAACGAATTGTTGAATGTTTATACTCCAACTCACGCTCTGGGAAGTTGGAGTTCGTTCACACTCTGGGAACGAATCGTCGATTGTTTATACTCCAATTCACGCTCTCGGAAGTTGGAGTCCGTTCGCGCTCTGGGAACGAATTGTCGAATGTTTATACTCCAATTCACGCTCTGGGAAGTTGGAGTCCGTTCGCGCTCTGGGAACGAATTGTTGAATGTTTATACTCCAATTCACGCTCTGGGAAGTTGGAGTCCGTTCGCACTCTGGGAACGAATTGTAAAATTTTTATACTCCAATTCACACTTTGGGAAGTTGGAGTCCGTTCGCACTCTTGGAACGAATTGTTAAATATTTATACTCCAATTCACGCTCTGGGAAGTTGGAGTCCGTTCGCACGCTGGGAACGAATTGTTGAATGTTTATACTCCAATACACGCTCTGGGAAGTTGGAGTTAGTGCATGGATCGTCGTGTATCAATCCACAAGTGTGTTAGTTTGCCCCCGAGCTCGGGTTTCACTTAGTGAGTGGTCGGTCATGTCTCGGCCACTCGCTATTTGAATAAATCCCACCGTGAGATGGAACTTAGCTCTCCGTGCATTGTGATGTTGCATGTCATATTCAATGAATCACAGCTCTGACTCGAAGAGATTGCATTTTATTGTTGAAATAAGAAAATGCGGCAAAGTCGGTTGCCTTATTACAATTCTAATTTCGTAAAGCAATCATAAAATGCAGAAATAAATTACAAAAATGGAAGAAATTTAAACAAAATAGATATGGCCTGTTATGTGAGGCAGTGATGCAGGTTTTCACTACTCCAGGCTTCAGGAAGAGTTGAGCCGCCATGGTCTGACAACTTGTATGTGTCATCTCTGAACTTTTGTGTAATCACATACGACCCCTTCCATCTTTGTTCCTGGTATGGGTGTGTTGGATATTCTCTCTTACAAACAAAATTGCCGAGCTCAAAAGTTTGGAGTTGGGCCAGGGCATTGTGTAGTCGCATGGTTTGATTTTGACGTATGACAGCTCTCAAGTCAACTTTGTCGCCCCGAATGACCCCAACCCCGTTAACAGTGGGGAACTTTCAGGTTAAACTTCACGGGGCAATCACAACCCGAAATTCGGCAAGGGCCGGTCAGCCCAAAAAGGCATTATAAGAAGAATTTACCTCCAACACAACGAACTGCAATGTCCGGACTCTCCTGTGATCTCCAGCTCCTAGTTCAACTGGTAATTCCGTTACTCCAACGGGTAAGGCCGCGCTGCCGTCAAATCCATGAATGAGAGTCCGGCATGGATTTAAATCGTCGTCTCCCATGCTCATTTGGTTGTATGCCTGTCCAAAGAGAATATTTACCAAGCTTTCGCTATCTATCAGGATCCTTTTCACCCATGCCGGTCCGATCTGAGCCGATATGACGAGCGGATCAGTGGTCGGGGCTCCAATCTCATCGGCGTCACTATCTCGGAAAATCATATCATTGGTCGTTATCTTTCGTCGCTTGGGCAAAGATTCGTTGTCCAAGTCACTTTCACATTTGACGTCAACATGCTTGGTTAAGTTGGCGTGTGGCCTCATCTCCCTCCAGCTTCGATCGGCTGGACGGGGACCACCGCTTACAGCATTTATCACCAATCTTCTGCCAGTACGAGCGGGCTCTTCTTGTCTTGCCTGATCTGGCATCTGATTTGATGGTCCCGCTCTTTCGGGCTGCGGTGCCCGCACAAACTGCTCTAACTTCTTTTCTCCAATCAGTTTTTCCACAAGATCTTGTAAATGACGGCATTCATTTGTATTGTGTCTATAACTTTCACGAAACCTGCAAAATTTTCCAGTTCGGATTTGTCTTTCTGACGACGGCCTTGGTGTCGGCTTTTGATATTGAATTGTTCCACAGGTTCGTAAGTACAGGTCCTCTAGTGATGTATTCAGAGGAGTGTAACTGTCAAACATTGGATTCTTGCGCTGCGGGCCGCGAGTTTGATCTTGCTTCTTAGTTTGATTCACGCTTTCCCTTCGCCGAGCTTGTTTATTTTTAATGTTCAGCTGAACTTTCTCGGAGCTCTCATCGGACTGTTTGACTGCAACATTGCTTTGGATCCCTTCCGTATTTAACCCTGCATCGGTTTTCTTTCTAGATTGTTTCGCGTCTTCCCATCTCAGGAACTGAGCTGCTTTGACATGGAAACGGTCCAACGATGCAGGTGGTTTCCCAGCTAGCCAGTTGCCGAATTCAGAATCGAGGTCGATCCCCTTAGTCATTGCCATTAGGATGGAGTTATCGTTTGGATTGCTAATCTCCGCACATGCTGTATGGAATCTCTCCTGGTAGTGTCTGAGCGTTTCCCATGGAGCCTGGATGACACTAGACAGAGTGTTGACATCTTTTGGCCTTGCGACGTGCATGCGGAATTGTTCAACAAATTTTGTGGCCAACTGGTTGAATGAGGAGATGGATCGGGGAGGCAATCGGGTGAACCACATGGTGGCGATGCCTCCCAAGGATATGGGGAAACTACGACACTTCACTTCATCGTCGGCTCTGGTAGCAGTCATCGACCATTCATATTCTAGAATGTGCTGGTTGGGGTCGGAGTTTCCCTCGTACATGGGTAAAGTGGGCATTCGGAATCGCCTTGGGGGTTTAGTGTTAAGGATATCGTCCGTAAAGGGAGTGTGACTTCGGGAAACTCCTCAATCGTCGTTTGTGAATCTTTGACTCTCACAGATCATCTGACATATCATATTTGGAAGATCTGGCATTTCTGCTGGAGTATGGTCACGTTCCATACTCTGGGTTTGACCCGGATATCGTCGACGGTTCAAGCCCTACCTCCTTGGCTCATAGTTCTCCAGGATGTACGGTTGAGGAGTATGTCCAATATGGTGATGGTCCAGGTCCAATTGATCTTGGACATTGACTCCTGGTTCAACTGCAACGTTAGTAGCGCGGTATTCTGTAGTGCGATTGGGGAGGGTACCTCCTTGGGAGGAGGGACCGGTTTGGAAACTGGCTGACGGACCAACCCTCAATTGTCCAACGGCTAGTGTCGGTTGATTTTCAATGGGTGGCATACGGTTCCCGTCTAGCCGGGGTCGCAGAGGCCGATTATGATGATCAGAAGATGAAGAACTTTCGCTGGAGGAGCGAGAAGCATGATCTCTCGCGGATCTCTTTCGTTTCTGGCGATCCAGCTTGCTGATCAGCTAAGTGTTCGCGCGTAGCTGTTCTTCTAGTTGTCGCCGACTCTGGGTCAGCTCTTGGAGTAGCAACTGCAACTCTTGTTGGGTAACCAGACCCGACGGTTCCGAGTGCCCAGTGACATCTTGATTAGATGAAGGCAGAGGGGCAGGAATTTGTCTATCCTGTTCTTCTTGATTGACAGCGTTTGAAGTGGTTCTTGTGCTAACCATCTTGAGAATTGAATTCCTTTCCTAGACTTTACGCAAATCTGAATAGAAGGGAAGGAAGCTGGATTTAATGATCTGGATCTCTCCCTTAGATTTATTCAATCCGGTATCGATGACAGATCCAACTAGCAGGAGAAAAACTGGGTTTTTCTCAGTGAAAGCACCAAAATGTTTGTACCAAAATTGGGCACAACACTCGTTGGAAGTTTTTGAAGAGATAATAAATGAAGAAAGTAAATTGGAACTGAGGATTATCTAACAAAAACTCCAAATAACATGTAAATAAATGCGTAGAAAAGCAGTTTATAGTGGTTCGGCGTGTTGCCTACGTCCACTGTGAAAGTTTTGCACTTTTATTGACTTTCTTTTGTTGATTACAAGTTGGTACAGCAATCAATGACAAATTACAGCAAGGAATTCGAAATTAACAGCAGTATTATGATGCTAAGTAATGGAGATCTTGATCCGGCAGAGTGTATGTGCTTCAAAATCCCAAAAGTCCTCTTTCTGTTGGCCCTGAGGCTCTATTTATAGGTGTAGGCTGCAGATATTTTGCTGAAAACTCGGGAGACTGCTTCTGGTATGTGAGGGGGCCCACGCGCCCGTTTCCTCGAAGTTTGGGCACACTCTAGCATCGGTTCGAACTCCATTCGAACCGAGTTCGTACCGATCAAGAATTCATCCAATCGAGGTGAAATTTGGCGTGGACATTCTTCAACATGAATGCAAGCTGCTGTGAAAATCTCGTGGCATTTGGATCAGTAGATTGGGAGATATGTTGGGTTCGAAATAGGGATGCACTGTGGGGCTGATTGGTTCGAAACCATACATTCGAACCGATGGTTTCGAACCTATGGCGGCGCGTGCCTTCGTGGTGTCATGGAGCGCAAGTTTCGAACCGGCCCCGTCTTCACTCCGAGTTGACCGCTTTGGTTCCACATACTTCGACACGCTTGACTCGATGAGGGACACGTCACTTTGACTAGTTAACTCAATGGGTCGAATGACGCTTCCTGGGTGGATTCGAACATGGCCTCCGTGATGGATTCGAACGAGGCATATGTGATGGGTTCGAACTACTGGAGTTTCATGGATTCGAACCAGTTGCATTCCGATGGATTCGAGGTCCATTGCCACGAACTCAGTAGGCACAGTTTGATGAATTCGAACCCAAAGTGTTCGGATGAGTTCGAAGGCAATGGGTTCGAACCTGATGGGTTCGAAAGTGATCGTTTCGAGCCTGATGGGTTAGAACCTTGGACCTTTCCCTTCAAATTGAATCGATCGTAACTCGAGCGCACGAATTCCGATTCTCTTGAAATTTGAGGTGGTGACTTCTATGACCTCTCTGGTCATGTCTCATAAATTTTAGCCCAATCTGGATCCGGACAAAATTCAGCGATATCCATAGTGAAACCAAGTATAACCAACCTCTGAGATGAACTATCTTTCGTTCTCGATCGAATCTCTGGTATCACGGCCTTGCCAAGAGGCGGGATAACAGTGTTCAAGTTCAAGCTCCAAGACCGGTGGATTTCACTAAGTTGTGTAAAGACTATACTGCTCTTGGAGGAAAGGTTTTCTTAGGGACAGAGTCAACCATTGAGGTTCAGAGGTGGATTGATACCTGTGGAAGGATCTTTGGTGATTTAGGGATTGAGGATGCAACTAAAAGGAAGCTTGCATCAAGACAGCTTCAGGGAAGAGCTGCGGATTGGTGGAACTCTATCACCATTGATACTCCAGAGGAAGAAATTACTTGGGAGCAATTCCAAGTTAGATTTGAAGCTAAGTTCATTTCTACGGCTCATAAGTCTGTCTTGTTCAAGAAGTTAGTGGAGGTCAAGCAAGGTGGGAGACCTGTTCTTGAGTATGTTTCTGAGTTTGAAGCTTTGTCCAAGTATGCTCGGTCTTATAATGAGTCCCCTTATCAGAAGAATGAGAAGTTTGTGACAGGCTTGGACACTTATCTTGGAAGTCGATTGGTGGATCATTTGGACGATCCATTTGAGAAGCTTGTGGAGAAAGCTCTCAGGCATGAGAGTTTGTTTCCTAAGGATGGATCTGTTGTTGCTGTAACCAAGGAGGAGTCTAAACCACAGCAGGGTGGGAATAAGAAGAGGAAGCAGTAGCAACAGAAGGGTAAGGATGGCCAGTAGAAGCCGAAGGGTGAAGTGACCTGCTACAATTGCCAGCAGAAGGGCCATCTCTCCAAGGATTGTAAGAATCCGAAGGCGTCGGCGAAGTGCCACAACTGTGATAAGCGGGGGCATTTCAGGAGGAATTGTCCAGAACCACAGAAGGACAAGCAGATTGTGCAAGCTTATGCTTTGGGGGCTCTTCCATCGTCTTTGAAAGCTCCTACTGCTGAAGAGAAGGGGAAGAGTGTGGTGGTTCAAGGTACTCTTTCCATATATGGTGTTCCAGTTAGATTATTGTTTGATACTGGGGCGTCGCATTCGTTTGTTTGTAATGATCTTGTAGGCCGGTTGGGTTTGGAACCGGAAATTGTTGATAGGCCATTGGTTGTGACTAATCCATTTGGGGGTTCGTCATGTTTGTGTATGATATGCCATGGTCTAGTTGTATCGAGTCATGATTGCTCTTTTGCTTGTGATTGTTTTGTTCTGAACATTGCAGGGTTCAGAATTATTTTGGGCATGGACTGGCTTAGGAAGTATGCGCAAAGGGTTGATTGTGAGAAACTGGAGGTGACAGTCGGGAATGTGGAAGGGCGAAAGGTTGTGATACGATGTAAGAATGAAGAAGGCGTCTTCATGAGCTTCATGTATTCGCTGGTTGTTCCATGGGATGGACTGTCATCGAAGCCGGTTTTGAATGGATTTGAGGATGTCTTTGACGAAGTCAAAGGGTTACCACCGCATAGGGAGATCAAGTTTCATATCGATCTAGTTGAGCGAGCCAGACCAGTTGTGATGCCTCTTAGGCGGATGGCGCCTAGGGAACAGCAAGAGTTGAAGGTGCAGGTTGATGACCTTTTACGGAAAGGATTCATTCGGCGTAGTGTGTCCGAATGGGGTGCACCAGTTGTGTTCGCAACCAAAGCGGATGGATCGTTGAGGTTGTGTGTCGATTATCGTGAGCTGAATAAGGTGACTAAGAAGAACAAGTATCCATTGCCGAGAATAGATGACTTGTTTGATCAGCTTCACGAGGCTATGGTGTTTTCTCAGATGGATTTGGCAACGGGATTTCACCAGTTAAGAGTGGCTAAGGATAGTGTGCCGAAGACTGCTTTTCGGACACCGTCTGGTTTTTATGAGTGGCTGGTAATGCCATTTGGTTTGACAAATGCACCAACATATTTTGTGGATCTTATGAATAGAGTATTCAGAGATCAGTTGAACAAGTTCGTGCTTGTGTTCGTGGATGATATTCTGATTTATTCTAGGAATGAAGAAGAGCACAAGGCGCACTTGCGTATTGTTTTGGAAATCTTGCGGAAACATCACCTGAAGGCTAAGTTTTCGAAGTGTCACTTCTGGAGGAGTGAAGTGAGGTTCTTAGGCCATGTTATTTCTGGAAATGGAATAGCGATTGATCCCACTAAGGTGGCAGCAATCCAGGATTGGGATAGACCTAAGAATGCATCTGATGTGAGAAGTTTTCTTGGATTAGCAGGATATTATCGACGGTTTATCAAAGACTTTTCCAAGATAGCTACACCGTTAACAGGATTGACGAAAAAGAACCAAGTATTAAGTTGGGATACTAAGTGTGAGCAAGCTTTCGGAATCCTGAAAGAGCGACTGACAAGTGCTCCTATTTTGACTATTCCAAGTGGGAATGATGAGATGGTGGTTTACACCGATTCATGTGGTATTGGACTTGGAACAGTGCTAATGCAAAAGGATAAAGTTGTTGCGTATGCAAGTCGACAACTGAAGCCGCATGAAAGGAATTATCCGACTCATGATTTGGAGTTAGCGGCGATAGTTTTTGCTCTGAAGATGTGGAGACATTATCTATTGGTAGTTCGATTCGAGTTGTTTACGGATCATAAGTCGTTAAAGTATCTTTTCTCCCAAACGGATTTGAATCTTCGGCAGCAACGATGGCTAGAGTTTTTAGCATCATATGATTTTGGCATAGCCTATACTCCGGGAAAAGGTAACGCAGTGGCTGATGCATTAAGTCGAAGACATGCAGGATTAGCAGCCATGTTTTTAGAATGGAAGAGTCTCGAGTATTTAGCTGAATTTGATTTCAGGCCCAGATGTGAATTGGAACCTGAGATGTTGGCAAACTTATCGTTAAGACCTACTTTGGTGGAAAGAATTGGCGAAAGCCAAAAGCAAGACGATAAGATTGTCAAGATTATCCGTGATTTGGAATCTGGATTGAACCCAGGAATGGATAAAGGATACGAAGTCGATCGAGAGGGTTGGTTTCGGAAGCAAGGACGACTAGTTGTTACCGATATGGATGAATTGAGGGATGAAATTCTGAGGAAGAGTCATCACTCGAAGTTGACAATTTATCCAGGTGGGAATAAGATGTATCGGGATATGAAGAGAACCTATTTCTGGAAGGTATGAAGAAGGATGTTGGAAATTTTATTTCCAAATGTATGAATTGCCAGTTGGTAAAAGCTGAGCAGAAGAAGCCAAGTGGGTTGCTTCAACCATTGGAAGCTCCTACGTGGAAGTGGGAGCAAATATCGATGGATTTTAACGATGGTCAACCTAGGACAAGAACGGAAAATGAAGGGATTTGGGTCATTGTAGATCGTTTGACCAAAAGTGCAAGATTCATTCCTGTTCGATCAACTAGGACAGCATCGAAGTTGGCGGAGTTGTATGTCAAGTGGATAGTTCGATTCCATGGTATTCCAAAGAGTATAGTGAGTGATCGAGACCCATTATTCACTAGTGGATTTTGGAAGAGCTTCTAGCAAGTTTTGGGAACCGAGTTGTGTTTGAGTACAGCTTATCATCCGCAAACAGATGGTCAGACTGAGAGGGTCAACCGAGTTTTGGAAGATCTCCTGAGGGCATGTGTCTTGGATTTTGGAGGATCATGGGAAGATCATCTTCATTTGGTGGAATTTGCGCATAATAACAGTTACCAGTCAAGTATTGGTATGGCACCATATGAAGCACTGTATGGAAGACCATGTAACTCTCCTACATGTTGGTACGAAACTGGAGAAAAGCTGATACTTGGGCCAGAAATGATTCGTCGGACTTCGGATTGTATAGAGATCATTCGGCAACGAATGAAGGCAGCCCAAGACCGTCAGAAAAGTTATGCCGGATAAACGTCGTAAGGATTTGGAATTCGACGTAGGTGACATGGTTTTTGTGAAGATTTCTCCTCTGCAGAATGTTATTCGATTCGGGAAGAAAGGGAAATTGACTCCAAGATTTGTTGGACCATTCCCGATCATCGAGCGAATTGGAAAGCTTGCTTATAAATTGGAGTTACCGGAAAAGATGTCGGGTGTGCACAATGTTTTTCATGTATCTTATCTACGAAAGTATGTGCACGACTCAAGTACAGTGGTTTCTGTGGATAGCTGTGAAGATTCGGAGGTTGATCCAGTCGTTACGAGACTTCGTAAGCCGCTTCGTGTTGTTGAAACCGATACGAAACAGCTTAGGAGGAAGACGATTACGTTGCTCAAGATACAATGGAGTGATGATGTTAATGACTGTACATGGGAGGAGGAAGAGAGGATGAAGGCAGCTCATCCTGAACTCTTCGAGGTATGGCCCTAAGGTGTCGTGACATCTCATGAATTTGTAACTTGTTCTAATCTTAGAATTCTGCATGCTAGGATAGAATTGGATGCACGGTTTGTTGATTGCTATGGATGGTAGGCATGCGGAATATCTTTGGTTGCTCTTGTTTGTTTGGAATTTCGGGGGCGAAATTCCTAAGGAGGAGAGAACGTAACGACCCATATTTTACGTGTCGACATATCGTAAAATAGTTCCTATCAAGTCGTTAGTATTGCTTGAGTCGTTTAAAATTTGAGTCGACCATAGCTTAAGTCGTATGTTGTGCCATAGTTAAGTCGTTTAGGAGTTGGATCGCATGGAAGCTTAGGACGGGTGTTAGATAGGTCGGTTGAACGACTTAAGGAGTTGGGCCGACTTAAGATGGGACGAGTTTGTGGGTTGGACCGACTCATAGAGGTGACCGACCTAAGAGGTGAGCGAGTTAAGGTGTGGACCGACCTAAGGGAATGACCGAGTTAAGAGACATGGACGACTTAGGGGTAATGACCTATAGTATTGACCGACTTAAGTATAGGGACGGCCTAAGTTAGATCGGCATGGAGTTAGGTCGGCTATCCCGTGTTGAGTTAGGACGTGACCGACTTAAGATAGGTTGCGTGTTTAGGTGGGGTCGTGTCTGTGATGAGTCGTGTGGTAGATGAGTCCTTAGGGGCTTGAGTCGTTGGGTCGTATGCGACCTATGGTGGTTTGCCTTGTGTAGTTAAGTCGCTGCAGTGGTTGGGTCGGCTATGTTGTTAGGTCGGCCTTGGGCTTAGGTCGTAGGTCGGGGCAGTTGGGTCGGCGACGAGTTAAGGAGGGACGACTCATGGGTTCAGTTTATAAATAGAGGGGTTTGGCTCAGTTTTTGGCACCAGATTTTGAAGCGACGAAGTGCTGCCATTTTGAGAGCTCATCTACAACACTTCTTCACTTCTTTTCTCCACTCCAATCTAGTGCTTCCTTCCATCCAAATCGAAGTTCAAGATCGAAGATCCAAGAGCCAAAGTTGAAGATCTTCATCCATTCGAGAGAGATTTCACCGTTTGAAGCGGAATCTTGTCGGATCAAGCTTGGTTCTTCGCTGTCCAGATCTGAAGTGGGTTTCTTTTGAGGTGTTTTGGTGATTCGGTGAGTGGTAGTTATCTCTCACACGGACCCAAAGGAGTATATTGGATCGGTGGCTTGTTTATGTGTTAAAGATAGTGATTTCTTGCATTCCTCTTAAGTCTGCATGTAGATCCATTGTCTATGAGGATTTGATACCAATTTTACTACATGTTAACCTACGCACGATCATTCATCAAGTTGTAGAGATATTTGCTTAATTCATACTTGTTAGATTTGGACATTTTAATTACGAAATTTCCATTCTTGTATGAATACTTGTTAGATCTTGTTTAAATGATTGATTGTTTGGACTTATGATTGATTTGATTGTTTCAAATTAGCTAGTAGTTGATTTGGACAAGTTGGTCGAAAGGCGATTCAAAATCTAAGTGGAAAGGCTCTTGAATGGTGAAAAGCTGCTTGAGGCATATGAAGCGGATGTTGAAGCTCATATGGATGGATTCGATGATGATGGACTTTGCTATGACTAGAGGTAGCAAAGCATGACGTTGAGATGGACTTTGCCATGATATGATGAGGCGAAGCATGATGATGAGATGGACTTTGCTAAGATGCGATGAAGCAAAGTATGAGATGAGATGGTCTTGGTTTAATCCAGGCGGGATCATTCCAAGCGTGTTGATAACTCGATGATGCGATGCGAGTTGGTTGATACTGGATGGCTCGAGAGGCGCTTGAGCTAGTATGAGAATAGTCGTCAAGGAGGATGACTAGGAGGCTGAGACTTCATCGTTGTTGAAGGTTCTAGCATGCTCAAAGCAAGAGTACGTTGGGCAGATTCGATAGTCCCAAGCACGGGCTGCGACGACGTGCTAGTACTCTGGGTAGTTGCGAAAATTCCTAAGCATGGGCTGCGACGACGTGCGGAGTTATGTCTAGAACCGGGGTTGCCATTAGCCCTTGACTGACGGCTGAAAGAATGTGCTGGTCATTCAGTTAACGATGGTATCGAGGAAATGATAACAGTGATAGCTAGAGTCATGGATGGTGCTTATCTGATCTTGGTTTAGGCCTTGGGGGTTTGTATTTGGAAAACATCGACCTTGACTCGAGTGATTACTGCTTTACTTTAATTATCTGCTTACTATGCTTGTTTCTCCTTAGTCTGTGTCTGGGGGCTATCATTGTAGAAAGAGGTGGAGTGGGATGATTTGGGTTCCTATTCCTTTTTATCCTTTATGCTCTTTTGGTATGTTTGATATTTGATTTACTGCTCAATAGGACTTTGTCTGACTCATGGTTTTATGTCTTCTCTTATTACCTTGGGCTGTTCATCCATGTTGGGATGGGCAGACTAGGCAGCAGGTGGCAGGTGCTGTTCTTGGTAGTTGATGCCGCTGTTGATGGCGAAGACGAGCAGGAGGCTTTTGCATATTATTTTCATATTATATGTACTGGATATTCCGCTGTTTGTTTGATACTCTGAGTGTCATGTAGTGAGGCTGGATGTATTGACCATTCAGATGATTGTGTAAAACTATATTGAGTTTATATAATGATATTCTGTTATGGAGCTTCACCATATATATTTCTCTATTGTATTTTATCCATGCGTTGTGAGTTTTACAATAGAGTTTGTTGTTTTACCTTACCCTGACCATCGTCCATGCCTGCCTGGCATGCCTTTCAGCACACTATTTCCTTGTTTATGTGCGGAAGTCATGGGCGGTCGTCACACCTTCGTTTTTTCGTCAAGTGGATTTTTTCTTTAAAACAGGATCCCCGTGGCTGGTCTATGATTTACCATCGCTGGAGAGTGGTGCACCATGGTACTGCTCCATTTCAAATCCATGCACCCTTTTCTAAAAGTCGTACAACATTGTTTCATCATTTTGGACGGATGTTGCACCTGGCACCGTGGATGTTGCACCCTGTGGTTATCGACTCTCCGGTGGGCCATAACTCTTGGCTCGTTTAGAGTTACCGGAGCCGTAACGAGTCAAAATGAAGCTCTCTACGAGTTCTATAGCTATGATGGCTTTCAGCCGTCATTGGTTAATTTCATACCCAGAAAATCCTATACGAACCTTAATCGGGTCTTGGAAGTTTTTTACCCTTCGTTTTTTCGTCACGTGGATTTTTCTGTAAAACGGGATCCCCGTGGCTGGTCTATGATTTACCATCGCTGAAGAGTGGTGCACCGTGGTACTGCTCTGTTTCAAATCCATGCACCAATTTCTAAAAGTCGTACGACACTGTTTCGTCATTTTGGACGGATGTTGCACCTTGCACCGAAGATGTTGCACCCTGTGGATATCGATTCTTCGGAGGGCCGTAACTCTTGGCTCGTTTAGAGTTACGGGAGCCTCAACCAGTCAAAACGAAGATATCTGTGAGTTCTATAGCTACGATGGCTTTCAGCCGTCACTGGTTAGTTTCATACCCAAAAAATACTATCTGAACCTCAATCGGGTCTTTGATGTTTTTAACCCTTCGTTTTTTCGTCACGTGAATTTTTTTGTAAAAACCCGAATCCCGCGGCTGCTCTATGATTTACCATCGCTAGAGAGTGGTGCACCATGGTGCTGCTCCGTTTCAAATCCATGCACCCATTTCCAAAAGTCGTACATCAATGTTTCGTCATTTTGGACGGATGTTGCACCTTGCACCGTAGATGTTGCACCCTGTGGATATCGACTCTTCGGAGGGCCATAACTCTTGGCTCGTTTAGAGTTACGGGAGTCGTAACGAGTCAAAACGAAGTTCTTTGCGAGTTCTATAGCTATGATGGCTTTCAATCGTCACTGGTTAGTTTCATACCCAAAAAATCCTATCCGAACCTTAAACGGGCCTTGGAAGTTTTTTACCATTCGTTTTTTCATCATGTGGATTTTTTCTGGAGAACGGGATCCCCGTGGTTAGTCTATGATTTACCATCGCTGGTGAGTGGTGCACCGTGGTACTGCTCTGTTTCAAATCCATGCACCCATTTCTAAAAGTCGTACGCATAGTTTCGTCATTTTGGACGGATGTTGCGCCTTGCACTGTAGATGTTGCACCCTGTGGATATCGATTGTTCGGAGGGCCATAACTCTTGGCTCCTTTAGAGTTACGGGAGCCATAACCAGTAAAAACGAAGATACCTGTGAGTTCTACAGCTATGACTGCTTTCAGCCATCGCTGATTAGTTTCATACCCAAAAAATCCTACCCGAACATCAATTGGGTCCTGGAAGTTTTTTACCCTTCGTTTTTTGTCACGTGGATTTTTTCTGTAAAATGGGATCCCCGTGGCTGGTCCATGATTTACCATCGCTGGAGAGTGGTGCACCATGGTACTGCTCCGTTTCAAATCCATGCACCCATTTCTAAAGGACGTACGACAATGTTTCGTCATTTTGGACGATGTTGCACCTTGCACCATAGATGTTGCACCCTGTGGATATCGATTCTTCGGAGGGCCATAACTCTTGGCTCGTTTAGAGTTACGGGAGCCATTACCAGTGAAAATGAAGATATTAGTGAGTTCTGCAGCATTCAGCCGTCAATGGTTAGTTACATACCCAAAAAATCCAATCCGAACCTCAATCGAGTCTTGGAAGTTTTTTACCCTTCGTTTTTTTGTCACGTGGATTTTTTCGGTAAAATAGGATCCCCGTGGCTGGTCTATGATTTACCATCGCTGGAGAGTGGTGCACCATGGTACTGCTCCGTTTCAAATCCATGCACCCATTTCTAAAAGTCGTACGGCACTATTTCGTCATTTTGGTCGGATGTTGCGCCTTGCAACGTAGATGTTGCACCCTGTGGATATCGATTCTTCGGAGGGCCATAACTCTTGGCTCGTTTAGAGTTACGGGAGTCGTAACTAGTCAAAACAAAGCTCTCTGCGATTTCTATAGCTATGACAGCTTTCATCCATCATTGATTCGTTTCATACCCAAAAAATCCTATCCGAGCCTCAATCGGGTCTTGGAAGCTTTTTACCCTTCGTTTTTTCGTCACGTGGATTTTTTCTATAAAACGGATTCTCCTGGCAGGTCTATGATTTACCAACGCGGAAGAGTGGTGCCCCATGGTACTGCTCCATTTCAAATCCATATACCAATTTCTAAAAGTCGTACGACACTTTTTCGGCATTTGGGACGGAAGTTGCACCTTGCACCGTATATGTTGAACCCTGTAAATATCGACTCTTCGGAGTACATAACTGTTAGCTTGATTAGAGTTACGGGAGACAAAACTAGTCAAAATGAAGCTCTCTGTGACTAGAGTTACGTGGATTTTTTCTTTAAAGAGGGATCCCCGTGGCTAGACTATGGTTTACCATCGCTGGAGAGTGGTGCACCATGGTACTGCTCCTTTCCAAATCCATGCACTTATTTCTAAAAGTCGTATGGCATTGTTTCGTCATTTTGGACGGATGTTGCACCCTGTGGATATCGACTCTTCGGAGGGCCATAACTCTTGGCTAGTTTAGAGTTACGGGAGCCGTAACCAGTCAAAATGAAGCTCTCTGCGAGTTCTATAGCTATGATGGATTTTAGCCGTCATTGGTTAGTATCATACCCAAAAATCCTATCTGAACCTTGATCGGGCCTTGGAAGTTTTTTACCCTTCGTTTTTTCGTCACGTGGATTTTTTCTGTGGAACGGGATCCCCGTGGCTGGTCTATGATTTACCATCGCTCGAGAGTGGTGCACCATGGTACTGCTCCGTTTCAAATCCATGTACCCATTTCTAAATGTCGTACGTCATTGTTTCGTCATTTTGGACGGAAGTTGCACCGTGCAACGTAGATGTTGCCCCCTGTGGATATCGATTATTTGGAGGGCCATAACTCTTGGCTCGTTTAGAGTTACGGGAGCCATAACCATCCAAAACGAAGATACCTGTGAGTTCTACAGCTATGACTGCTTCCAACTGTCACTCGTAAGTTTCATACCCAAAAAATCCTACCCGAACCTCAATTTGGTCTTGAAAGTTTTTTACCCTTCGTTTTTTCGTCACGTGAATTTTTTCTGTAAAATGGGACCCTCGTGGCTGGTCTATGATTTACCATCGCTGGAAAGTGGTACACCATGGTACTGCTCCGTTTCGAATCCATGCACCCATTTCTAAAAGACGTACGACACTGTTTTGTCATTTTCAACAGATGTTGCACCTTGCACCGCAGATGTTGCACCCTGTGGATATCGATTCTTCGGAGGGCCATAAGTCTTGGCTCGTTTAGAATTACGGGATCCATAACCAGTCCAAATGAAGATATCTGTGAGTTCTACTACTATGATGGTTTTCAGCCGTCACTAGTTAGTTTCATACCCAAAAAATCCTATCCGAACCTCAATCGAGTCTAGGATGTTTTTTACCCTTCGTTTTTTCGTCACGTGGATTTTTTCTGTAAAACGGGATCCCCGTGGCTTGTCTATGATTTACCATCGCTGGAGAGTGGTGCACCATGGTACTTCTTCATTTCAAATCCATGAACCCATTTCTAAAAGTCATACGGCACTGTTTCGTCATTTTGGATGGATGTTGCACCTTGCACCGTAGATGTTGCACCCTGTGGATATCGATTCTTCAGAAGGCCATATCTCTTGGCTTGTTTAGAGTTACGGGAACCATAACCAGTCAAAACGAAGATATCTGTGAGTTCTACAGCTATGATGGCTTTCAGCCATCACTGGTTAGTTTCATACCTAAAAAATACTATTCGAACCTCAATTGGGTCTTGGAAGTTTTTTACCCTTCGTTTTTTCGTCACGTGGATTTTTTATTTAAAACAGGATCCCCATGGTAGGTCTACGATTTACCATCGCTGGAGAGTGGTGCACCATGGTACTGCTCCATTTCAAATCCATGCACCTATTTCTAAAAGTCGTACAATATTGTTTCGTCATTTTGGACGGATGTTGCACCTTGCACTGTAGATGTTGCACCTTGTGGATATCGACTCTTCGGAGGGCCATAACTCTTGGCTGGTTTAGAGTTATGGGAGCCATAACGAGTCAAAACGAAGCTCTCTGCGAGTTCTGTAGCTATGATGGCTTTCAGTCGTCACTGGTTAGTTTCATACCCAAAAAATCCTATCCGAACCTTAATCAGGTTTTGGAAGTTATTTACCCTTCGTTTTTTCGTCACGTGAATTTTTTCTGTAAACCGGATCCCTGTGGTTGGTCTATGATTTACCATCGCTGGAGAGTGGTGCGCCGTGGTACTGCTCCGTTTCAAATCCATGCACCCATTTTTAAAAGTCGTACGACACTGTTTCGTCATTTTGGACGGATGTTGCACCTTGCACCGTAGATATTGCACCCTATGGATATCGATTATTCGGAGGGCCATAACTGTTTGCTCGTTTAGGATTACGGGAGCCTTAACCAGTCAAAACGAAGATATCAGTGAGTTCTACAGCTATGATGGCTTTCAGCCGTCACTGGTTAGTTTAATACCCAAAAAATAGTATCCGAACCTCAATTGGGTCTTGGAAGTTTTTTACCCTTCGTTTTTTCGTCACGTGGATTTTGTCTTTAAAACAGGATCCCCATGGTTGGTCTATGATTTACCATCGCAGGAGAGTGGTGCACCATGGTACAGCTCCGTTTCAAATCCATGCACCCATTTTTAAAAGTCGTAAAGCATTGTTTCGTCATTTTGGACGGAAGTTGCACCTTGCACCGTAGATGTTGCACCCTATGGATATCGACTCTTCGGAGGGCCATAACTCTTGGCTCGTTTAGAGTTACGGGAGCCGTAATGAGTCAAAATGAAGCTCTCCGCGAATTCTATAGCCATGGTGGCTTTCAGCCGTCAATGGTTAGTTTCATACCCAAAAAATCCTATCCGAACCTTAATCGGGTCTTAGAAGTTTTTTACCCTTCGTTTTTTCGTCACGTGGATTTTTTCTATAAAACGGGATCCCCGTGGCTGGTTTATGATTTACCATCGTTGGAGAGTGGTGCACCATGGTACTGCTCCATCTCAAATCCTTACACCTATTTCTAAAAGTCGTACGCATTGTTTCGTAATTTTGCACGGATGTTGCACCCTGCACCGTAGATGTTGCACCCTGTGGATATCGATTGTTCGGAGGGCCATAACACTTGGCTCGTTTATAGTTACGGAAGCCATAACTAGTCAAAACGAAGAAACCTATGAGTTCTACAGCTATGACTGCTTTCAGCCGTCACTGGTTAGTTTCATACCCGAAAAATACTACCCGAACCTCAATTGGGTCTTGGTAGTTTTTTACCCTTCGTTTTTTCGTCACGTGGATTATTTCTGTAAAACGGGATCCCTGTGGATGGTCCATGATTTACCATCGCTGGAGAGTGGTGCAACATGGTACTGCTCCATTTCAAATCCATGAACCCATTTCTAAAAGTCGTACGGCACTGTTTCGTCATTTTGGATGGATGTTGCACCTTGCACCGTAAATGTTGCAACCTGTGGATATCGATTCTTCGGAGGTCCATAACTCTTGGCTCATTTAGAGTTACGAGAGCCGTTACCAGTCAAAACGAAGATATTTGTGAGTTCTGCATCTTTCAGCCGTCACTGGTTAGTTTCATACCCAAAAAATACTATCTGAACCTCAATCGGGTCTTGGAAGTTTTTTACCCTTCGTTTTTTCGTCACGTGGAGTTTTTCTGTAAAACCGGATCCCCGAGGCTGGTCTATGATTTACCATCGATGGAGAGTGGTGCACCATGGTACTGCTCCGTTTCAAATCCATGAACCCATTTCTAAAAGTCATACGGCACTGTTTCGTCATTTTGGACGGATGTTGCACCTTACACCGTAGATGTTGCACCCTACGGATATTGATCCTTCGGAGGGCCATAACTCTAGGCTCGTTTAGAGTTACGGGAGCCATAACCATTCATAACAAAGTATCTGTGAGTTCTACAGCTATGACCGCTTTCAGCCGTCACTAATTAGTTTCACACCCAAAAAATCCTATCCGAACCTTAATCGGGTCTTCGAAGTTTTTTAGCCTTCGTTTTTTCGTCACGTGGATTTTTTCTGTAAAACGGGATCCCCGTGGCTGGTCTATGATTTACCATCGCTGGAGAGTGGTGCACCATGGTACTGCTTCATTTGAAATCTATGAACCCATTTCTAAAAGTCATACGGCACTGTTTCGTCATTTTGGACGGATGTAGCACCTTGCACCGTAGATGTTGCACCCTGTGGGTATCGATTCTTCGGAGGGCCATAACTCCTGGCTCGTTTAGAGTTACAGGAGCCATATCCAGTCAAAATGAAGATATCTATAATTTCTACAGCTACGACCGCTTTTAGCCGTCACTGGTTAGTTTCATACCCAAAAAATCTATCCGAACCTCGATCGGGTCTTGGAAGTTTTTTACCCTTCCTTTTTTCCTCACGTGGATATTTCTGCAAAACGGGATCCCCGTTGCTGGTCTATGATTTACCATCGCTGGAGAGTGGTGCACCATGGTACTTCTCCGTTTCAAATCCATGCACCTATTTCTAAAAGTCGTACGACACTGTTTCGTCATTTTGGACGGATGTTGCGCCTTGCACCGTAGATGTTGCACCCTGTGGATATCGATTCTTCGGAGGGCCATAACTCCTGGCTCGTTTAGAGTTACGGGAGTCGTAACTAGTCAAAACGAAGCTATTTGCGATTTCTATAGCTATGACAGCTTTTAGCCGTCAATGGTTCGTTTCTTACCCAAAAAATCCTATCCGAAGCTCAATCGTGTCTTGGAAGTTTTTTATCCTTCGTTTTTTCGTCACGTGGATTTTTTCCTTAAAGAGGGATCCCCGTGTCTGGTCTATGATTTACCATCACTGGAGAGTGGTGCACCATGGTACTGCTCCATTTCAAATCCATGCACCCATTTCTAAAAGTCGAAAGGCATTGTTTTGTCATTTTGGACGGATGTTGCACCGTGCACCGTAGATGTTGCACCCTGTGGATATCGACTCTTCGGATGGCCATAACTCTAGGCTCGTTCAGAGTTATGGGTGCCGTAACCAGTCAAAACGAAACTCTTTGCGAGTTCTATAGCTATGATGGCTTTTAGCCATCACTGGTTAGTTTCATACCCAAAAAATCCTTTCTGAACCGTAATAAGGTCGTGGAAGTTTTTTACCCTCTGTTTTTTCCTCACGTGGATTTTTTCTGTAAAACGGGATCCCTAAGATTGGTCTATGATTTACCGTTGCTGGAGAGTGGTGCACCATGGCACCGCTCCATTTCAAATCCATGCACGCATTTCTAAAAGTCGTACGACATTGTTTCGTCATTTTGGACGGATGTTGCACCTTGCACTGTAGATGTTGCACCCTGTGGATATCGATTATTCTGAGGGCCATAACTCTTGGATCGTTTAGAGTTACGGGAGCCATAACTAGTCAAAACGAAGATACCTGTGAGTTCTACAGCTACGACTGCTTTCAACCAACACTCGTTAGTTTCATACCCAAAAAACCTACCCGAACCTCAATTGGGTCTTGGAAGTTTTTTACCCTTCTTTTTTTCGTCACGTAGATTTTTTCTATATAATGGGACCCCCATGGATGGTCTATGATTTACCATTGCTGGAGAGTTGTGCACCATGGTACTGCTCCGTTTCAAATCCATTCACCCATTTCTAAAAGACGTACGACACTGTTTCATCATTTTGGACAGATGTTGCACCTTGCACCGTAGATGTTGCACCCTGTGGATATTGAATCTTTGGAGGGCCATAACTCTTGGCTCGTTTAGAGATACGGGAGCCATAACCAGTCAAAACGAAGATATCTGTGAGTTTTACAGCTATGACGGCTTTCAGCCGTCACTGGTTAGTTTGATACCCAAAAAATCCTATCCAAACCTCAATCGAGTCTTGGAAGTGTTTTACCCTTCATTTTTTCGTCACGTGGATTTCTTCTGTAAAACGGGATCCCCGTGGCTGGTGTATGCTTTACCATCGCTGGAGAGTGGTGCACCACGGTACTGCTTCATTTCAAATCTATGAACACATTTCTAAAAGTCATACGGCACTGTTTCGTCATTTTGGACGGATGTTGCACCTGGCACCTTAGATGTTGCACCCTGTGGATATTGATTCTTTGGAGGGCCATAGCTCTTGGCTCATTAAGAGCTACAGGAGCCATAACCAGTCAAAACGAAGATATCTATGAGTTCTATAGCTATGACCGCTTTCAGCCGTCACTGGTTAGTTTCATACCCAAAAAATGCTATCCGAACCTCAATCGGGTCTTGGAAGTTTTTTACACTTCGTTTTTTCGCCGCGTGGATTTTTTCTGTAAAACGGGATCCCCGTTGCTGGTCTATGATTTACCATCGCTGGAGAGTGGTGCACCATGGTATTGCTTCGTTTCAAATCCATGCACCCATTTCGAAAAGTAGTATGGCACTGTTTCGTCATTTTGGACGGATGTTGCTTCTTGCACCATAGATGTTGCACCCTGTGGATATCGATTCTTCGGAGGGCCATAACTCTTGGCTCGTTTAGAGTTACGGGAGTTGTAACCAGTCAAAACGAAGCTCTCTGCGATTTATAAAGCTATGATAGCTTTCAGCCATCACTGGTTCGTTTAATACCCAAAAAATCCTATCGGAACCTCAATCGGGTCTCGGATGTTTTTTACCCTTCGTTTTTTTCACCTAGTGGATTTTTTCTTTAAAGAGGGATCCCCGTGGCTGGTCTATGATTTACCATTGCTGGAGAGTGGTGCACCATGGTACTGCTCCGTTTCAAATCCATGCACCCACTTCTAAAATTCGTACGGCATTGTTTCGTCATTTTGGACGGATGTTGCTCCGTGCACCGTAGATGTTGCACCCTGTGGATATCGACTCTTCGGAGGGCGATAACTCTTGGCTCATTTAGAGCTACGGGAGCCGTAACCAGTCAAAACGAAGCTCTTTGCGAGTTCTATAGCTATGACGTCTTTTAGCCGTCACTGGTTAGTTTCATACCCAAAAAAATCCTATCCAAACCTTGATCGGATCTTGGAAGTTTTTTACCCTTCGTTTTTTCGTCACGTGGATTTTTTCTGTAAAACGGGATACCCGTGGCTAGTCTATGAGTTACAATCGCTGGAGAGTGGTGCACCATGGTTTCAAATCCATGTACCCATTTTTAAAAGTCGTACGGCATTGTTTCGTCATTTTGGACGGATGTTGCACCTTGCGACGTAGATGTTGCATCCTGTGGATACTGATTCTTCGGAGGGCCATAACTCTTGGCTCGTTTAGAGTTACGGGAGCCATAACCCGTAAAAACGAAGATAGCTGTAGGTTCTACAGCTATGACTGCTTTCAACCATCACTTGTTAGTTTCATACCCAAAAAATCCTACACGAACCTCAATTGGGTCTTGGTAGTTTTTTACCCTTCTTTTTTTCGTCACGTGGATTTTTTCTGTAAAATGGGACCGCCGCGGCTTGTCTATGATTTACCATCGCTAGAGAGTGGTGCACCATGGTATTGCTCCGTTTCCAATCCATGCACCCATTTCTAAATGACGTACGACGCTGTTTCGTCATTTTGGACGGATGTTGCACCTTGCACCGTAGATGTTGCACCCTGTGGATTGTTATCCCGCCTTTTGGCAAGGCTGACATACCAAGGAACTGACTGGAAAGACAGGGTCATACGTCCAGTCAAAACCATAACTCTTGGCTCGCTTAGAGTTATCGGAGCCATATCCAGTCAAAACGAAGATACCTGTGAGTTCTACGGCTATAACTGCTTTCAACCGTCACTCGTTAGTTTCATACCCAAAAAATCTACCCGAACCTCAATTAGGTCTTGGATGTTTTTTACCCTTCGTTTTTTCGTCACGTGGATTTTTCTGTAAAATAGGCCACCATGGCTGGTCTATGATTTACCATCGCTGGAGAGTGGTGCACCATGGTACTGCTCCGTTTCAAATCCATGCACACATTTCTAAAAGACGTACGACACTGTTTCGTCATTTTGGACGGATGTTGCACCTTGCACCGTAGATGTTGCACCCCGTGGATATCGATTCTTCGAAAGGCCGTAACTCTTGGCTCGTTTAGAGTTACGGGAACCATAACCAGTCAAAACGTAGATATCTATGAGTTCTACAGCTATGACAGCTGCAAGCCATCACTGGTTTGTTTCATACCCAAAAAATCCTATCCAAACCTCAATCGAGTCTTGGAAGTTTTTTACCCTTCGTTTTTTCGTCACGTGGATTTTTTCTGTAAAACGGGATCCCTGAGGCTGGTCTATGATTTACCATTGCTGGAGAGTGGTGCACCATGGTACTGCTCCGTTTCAAATCCGTGAACCCATTTCTAAAAGTCGTACAACACTATTTCGTCATTTTGGACGGATGTTGCGCCTTGCACTGTAAATGTTGCACCCTATGGATATTGATTCTTCGGAGGGCCATAATTCTTAGCTCGTTTTGAGTTATGAGAGCCGTAACCTGTCACTACGAAGCTCTCTGTGAGTTCTACTTCTATGATAGCTTTCAGCCGTCACTGGTTAGTTTTGTACCCTAAAAATCCTATCCGAACCTCAATTGGGTCTTGGAAGTTTTTTACCCTTCGTTTTTTCGTCACGTTGATTTTTTCGGTAAAATGGGATCCCCTGGCTAGTCTATGAGTTACCATCGCTGGAGAGTGGTGCACCATGGTACTGCTCCGTTTCAAATCCATGAACCCATTTCTAAAAGTTATATGACACTTTTTCGTCATTTTGGACGGATGTTGCACCTTGCACCATAGATGTTGCACCCTATGGATTGTTATCCCGCCTTTTGGCAAGGCTGTGATACCAAGGAACTGACTGGAAAGACAGGGTCATACGTCCCCAGCATTGAAAAGCTATTGGACAACTACAAATATCGACAAATTTTGCCCGAGTCCGGATCGGGCTGTAATTGATAAGACACGTCAAGCAAAGCTGTGGGAGCCAACGTTCCAAATTTCGAGACAATCTGAGTTCGTATGCTCCAGTTATCGCCAATGCAAAATGGAAGAGATGTGCATTGGTTCGAATCCATCAGACGTATATAGCTTCGAATTCATGAGAAATTCCCTTTGCTTCAAATCCATCCTCACATATCTATGTTCGAATCCATCGACGTATGCTTCAGTCTGAATCCATCGATGTGGCCTCGAGTTTGAATCCATGAAACCCCCTCCTACTTCGTGTCCATCAAAATGAAAGTCCTTCGAATCCATACAAATGAGGAGGCTTCACCCCATTCCCTGCTTGTCTTCGAATCCCCATGTTGAGACAGCCTCGAATCGATCCATAGTAGCGTATTAAGATCGATTCGGAGGAATGCCTGTTCCATCGATTCGAGGAGACGAACCTTCGAATCTAGACTCTCGAATCCACTAAGTAAACGCAGCTGAAACCAAGGAATAGACCCGGTAAACTCGAAGAAAAAGGAGGGTTGACCCGAAGCATACGCGACACGTCATTGCCTTCACGTGCAGAAGCATGGATTCGACCCTATGGATTCGAACCATATCGATTTGAACGAATCCATAAGGCGAAGAACTCCATCTTGAATCGATCATAAATCAAGATCTACAAGTCCAAATGTTATGAAATTTTCACAAGAGCTTGCGTATGCATGGAAGAATGTTCACGCCAAGTTTCGTCACGATTGGACAATTTCTTGATCGATTCGAACCAAGGGTCGAATTGATCCCAATGTGGGCCCGGATCTCGAGATTTCGGCCGTGTGGGCCCCCTCACGCCAGAAGCGGTCTCCCCGAATTTTAGGTGAAATATCAGCCTCCTATGCCTATAAATAGAGCCCCTGATCATTCAGAAAGAGGATCGAGGGAATTTTTAGAGAAAGAGAACGCCCGGACACTACCAGAATTGCTTCAGAGCACCACCGCTGCCTTTGATTTCGAATTTTGGCTTATTACCTGCTGTACTTTGTCATCTAAAAGTTGTATTCTCCGAATATCAAGCAATAAAGTAACAAAACTTCATAGTGGACGTAGGCAACACGCCGAACCACTCTAAATCGTTGTCTCTCGCAATTTACTTCCTGTTATTTGGAGTTTTTGTTAGATAATCCACATTTTAATTTGCTTTCTTAATTTATTATCTCTTAAAAAAACTTTTGACGAGTGTTGTGCCCAATTTTGACACAAACACTTTGGTGCTTTCATTGAGAAAAACCCAGTTTTTTCTCCTGCTTTTTGGATCTATCCTCGATACCGGATTGCATAAATCTAAGAGAAAGATCCAGATCTCATCCTCAGATTCCTTCCGTTCTATTCAGATTTGTTCAAAGTCTAGGAAAGGATTCAACTCTTCAAGATGGTGAGTACAAGAACCACTTCTAACGTTGGTGATCAACAAGGTCGGGATAGGCAAAATCCCTACAGCTGCAATCAACCAACCAAAATACTATTGGACATACGGACTAGTCGGGTCCGGTCACAAGGCAAGAGTTCCAAGCGCTACTTCAGGAACTAACCCAAAGTCGGCAACAGCTAACTGAGTAGTTGCACGCTAATTCCGAGTTAACCAATCAATTAAACCGCCAAAGGCATAGAAGATCGAGAAGGGATCGTGCTCCTCATTCTTCCACCGAAAGTTCTGCTTCTTCTGACTACAATGGCAGATCTACCCTTCCTAGGCTGGACGGAAACTGTGCGCAAGCTGTTGACAATCAGCAGGCACTAACCGTTGGCCAAATAAAGGTTGGCCCATCTGCCGGCTTTCATACCGGACCTTCCTCCCGAGGAGGCACTGCTCCACAGTACACTACAGATGATCGTGCTGCCACAGCCGCTGCGGCTGACATAGGAGTTGACACTCGAAATCACTCTAATCAGAATTACCATCAGCAGGGACATGCTCCAGAGCCATACGTCCCAGAAGATATCGAGCCAAGGAGGCGAGATACAAACCGTCGATAGCGCCCGATCCCACCTCGCACTGTGGAACCCGACCACACCTTGGTTCACCACCCACAGAACGTTCCGATGCCGGACCTTTCCGCCATGATACGACAAATGATTCGCGAGAATCAGAGTTTAACAAATGACGATTGGGGAATCTCCCGAAGTAATACCCCATTCACAAATGACATATTGTATGCTGAACCTCCTCGGCGATTCAGGATGCCAACCCTGCCTACGTACGAAGGAAATTCCAATCCTAATCAAGATATTCTGAAGTACGAATGGTCAATGACTGCCGCAAGAGCTGATGATGCAGTGAAATACCGTAGTTTCCCCATTTCTTTGGGGGGGATTGCGGCAACGTGGTTCACACGACTACCACCCCGATCTATCTCATCATTTGATCAGTTAGCTACAAAGTTTGTTGAACAATTCTGTATGCACATCGCTAGGCCTAAAGATGTTAATACTTTATCAAGTGTCACTCAAGCTCCCGGAGAGACACTTAGGCGATACTTGGAGAGATTCAATGCCGCGTGCGCGGAGATTACCAACCCCAATGATAATTCTATCTTGATGGCTTTGACTAAAGGAATCGACCCTGACTCCGAGTTTGGAAATTGGTTAGCTGGAAAGCCTCCCACATCGTTGGACCGTTTCTATTCCAAAGCCGCTCAATTCTTGAGGCGAGAGGATGCGAAACAGTCTAGGAAGCAGGACGGTGTAAGGCCCAGCACTGAAGGAATTCAGAGTAATGTTATGGTTAAACAATTTGGTGAAAGCTCAGGGAAAGTCCAATTGAATATCCAAAATAAACAGACTCAACCACCGAGGGACGGTGATAACCGAAACAAGAAACCAGATCAGAATCGTGGTCCGAGGCGTAGGGCCACAATATTTGACAGTTATACACCACTTAACACGTCGTTAGAAAACGTGTACCTACAGACTTGTAATACTATGCAATACCCAAAGCCTACTCCGAAGCCTTCATCCGAAAGGCAGATCCAAACAGGGAAGTTCTGTAGATTTCATGAAAGTTATGGACATAATACCAATGAGTGTAGACATATGCAAGACCTCATTGAAAAGCTGATCAGAGAGAGAAAGTTGGATCGATTCATTCGGGCGCCGCAGTCTGGCGGGGCGGGCCCATCCGATCAAAATCGTACACAGAGTCAGGAAAGGCAGGGTGAACCCGCTCGTGCAGCAGAAGGTTGGTTATCAATACCATAAGTGGCGGTCCCCATCCGGCAGACAGAAGCTGGAGGGAAATGGAGTCGTATGCCAGCTCAATCAGACATGCGAACTTCGAATGTTGCAGCAATTATGAAGACGGGGCTCCGGCTAAACAACAAAAGATAATGACCCACGACATCGTGTTTAGAAAACGAGATGCTGATAGATTCGAAGCCCCCACAATCGACCCACTGGTTATATCCGCTCAAGTTGGTCCTGCTTGGATGAAGAGGATCTTGGTAGACAGTGGGAGTTCTGTGAACATACTATTCAAGAGAGCATATGATTTAATGAAAATGGAAGCTAAGGACCTAAAACCTTGTCAATCACGAGTCCACGGCTTCAACGGAAGTGCGACGATACCCACCGGAATGGTTGAATTACCGGTGGAATTGGGAGTTGGAGAGTGCCGAAGAGTTCGGATATTGCAATTTGTTGTCTTGGATATTCCTTCTCCGTACGATGCCTTTTTGGGCCGACCGGCCCTTGCTGAATTTAGGGCTGCTATTGCCCCATGGTGTTTAACTCTAAAGTTCCCAACTGACCATGGGATAGGAGTTCTGCAAGGAGATCAGGCTGTTGGAAGAGCCAGTTATGTTGCCGAGCTGCGGGAGGCGCATTGAAAAGAAAAAGGAAAGGGCGTAGGGGAATCCCTCTGCGTCCGTTTCTCCGACGATTGACAATTAGCGCCTGGGCCTGGGCCCAGGCACCACAACCAATTCCAAAAGGATCTTGACCTAAGGGACAGTGATAATAAAGAAGAATCTACAGAGAGTCAAGCTTCTATGGCAGAGCTAACCATCGATGTCCCGATTGATGATGATGACAATGACTCGAGAATGTTGAATATTGGGTCTCAGTTGAACCAAGAAACACAACGGGAATTGGTTGATTTTCTCCGGGCAAATCTCGACGTATTCGCCTGGACGCATTCTGATATGTGTGGGATCTCGCCAGACATCGCGAGTCACACCTTAAATATTGACCCGCGGTATATCCCGGTTAAGCAGAAAAGGCGTGGTATGGATCCAGAGAGATCTGCCGCCCTTAAAGACGAGGTCGACAAATTGAAGACGAATGGGTTCATTAGAGACGCTTTATACCCGGAGTGGGTGTCCAATCCCGTACTCTTCCGAAAACCGAACGGGAAATGGAGAACGTGTATCGATTACTCTGACTTGAATAAAGCCTACCCGAAAGATAGCTTTCCACTTCCCCGAATCGATCAACTGGTAGATTCAACCGCCGGTCATGAATTATTATCCTTCATGGATGCTTACTCAGGTTATAATCAGATACCCATGCAAGTACCCGACCAAGAGCACACAAGCTTCGTAACCGACTTAGGATTATACTGCTACAAGGTCATGCCTTTTGGATTAAAGAATGCTGGCGCAACTTATCAACGCTTAGTCAACCGAATGTTTGCAGATCAGATTAGGAAGACTATGGTGGTTTACGTAGATGACATGCTGGTAAAATCACGATACTCCGTTGATCATGCCAAAGACTTGGAATCAATGTTCAATATCCTTCGAAAATACGGAATGAAGCTTAATCCACTAAAGTGTCACTTTGGAGTTGCATCCGGAAAGTTCCTTGGGTTCATCGTCAACGCCCGAGGAATAGAAGCCAACCCGGAAAAGATCTGGGCTATCAGAAATCTTCAAACTCCGAGAACCATAAAGCAAGTTCAGAGTCTTAACGGGAAGGTTGCAGCATTGAGCAGGTTCATCTCAAAGTCGACCGGTGAATGCATTCCCTTCTTCGATCTGATCCAAAAACGGAAACGAAACTTTGAATGGACTGTGGAATTTGAAGGTGCATTTCAATCACTGGTGCAACATCTTTCCATACCACCAATCCTTTCGAAGCCTGTGGATCATGAACAGCTATATCTTTACCTGGCAGTGTCTGAAAACGCAATTAGCGCCGCGTTAATTCAGGAAGAAGACCGAGTGTAAAAACCGGTCTACTATGTGAGTAAACGATTGACCGGAGCTGAGAGAAATTATCCAAAGCTAGAAAAACTGGCGTATTACCTAGTCATTGCCTCGAGGAAACTCCGTCAATACTTTCAGGCTCATCTTATTACTGTGTACACCGATCAGCCGTTACGATCGGTCCTCACGCGGCCTGAAACATCTGGTAGGTTGCTGAAATGGAACATCAAAGTGAGTCAATTCGACATCACTTATACTCCGAGAAGAGCCATTCATGGTCAAGTCTTGGCAGATTTTATAGCCGAATTCACTGTTCCCGAAGACTTGCCCGAGACCAGCAAATGTCCTGAATACATCTGGAAGCCGTACACCGATGGTGCGTCAAACGATCGGTGCTCAGGAGCTGGAGTAGTGCTTGAAACCCCCGAAGGCCGATCCATATACTACGCTTTGAAGTTCGAGTTTCGTGCAACTAACAATGAGGCTGAGTATGAAGCTTTGCTTACTGGGTTGAAGCTGGCCCACGACCTGAGAATTATCGCTGTAGAGATTTATTGTGACTCCCAATTGATCGTATGTCAAGTCCGGGGTGAATATCAAGCTAAGGATCGAAGACTAGCCGCTTATTTAACTCGAGCCAGGGAAATTCTTGATCGTTTCGATTACTATGCCATTTTCTATATCCCCCGGGAGCATAATCAGAAGGCCGATTCGTTGGCAAAGTTGGCAAAGTTGGCAAGTACGGGCAAAGCTCAGCAATTGGGGCTCGTTCCCGTTGAAACCCTATCTTCTCCGAGCATTGATCAAAGTGAGGTTAATCATGCATTTGAGGCTACCACAAGTAAAGAGTCGTGGATGACCCCCTATCGAAATTACATTGAACATGGGACATTGCCCGAGCCCAGGAGTGAGAAGAGGCAGGTCCTCCGAAAAGCCTCGCGGTTTGTCATTCAAAACGGAGTTATGTATAGAAGGGGGTACTCTTTTCCTCTGCTCCGATGTATCGCACACGACGAAATCAAACGAGGGTTACACGATGTACACGAGGGAGAATGTGGCGATCACACTGGAGGGCGGGCACTCGCCAAGAAAGTACTCCGATACGGATATCACTGGCCCACTGTTAATCGAGATGCACCAGACTACGCCAAAAAATGTGATAAGTGCTAGAAACATGCTCGGATTCCTAGAGCCCCACCTATCGAGATAACCCAAATGGTTAGCCCTTGGCCGTTCGCGGTATGGGGAATCGATAGAATTGGCGCATTGCCTTTAGCCAAAGGTGGCGCGAAGTACGCCATCATCGCAGTTGATTACTTCACCAAATGGGCCGAAGCGGAGCCTCTCGCAACGATTACAACGAAGAAAGTGATCAACTTCGTAGTGCGCAACATTATATGCCGATTTGGTCTCCCGCATACTATCATCACCGATAACGGAGATCAATTTGACAGTACTGAGTTCAAGAATTTCTTCCAACGATTTCACATACATAAGAAGTTCTCTGCAGTGGCACACCCTCAAGTGAATGGTCAGGTCGAAGATGTTAATAAAGTTATAAAATCCATTCTGAAGAAACGATTGGAAAAAGCCGGGGGCAAGTGGGTCGACGAGCTTCCTATGGCATTATGGGCTTATCGAACGACTCACAAAACTGCAACCGGTCACACTCCGTTTTCTCTATCTTATGGCTCTGAGGCCGTTATTCCGGTCGAATTGGAAGTGCACTCTCATCGTGTGACATATTACGATCCGAAGACAAATGCCATACTACTTGCTGAATCTCTGGACTTTCTCGATGAGAGACGTGAAGAGGCTGACTTGAGGGCAGCCGCATATCGAGGTCGAGTCGCTCGACTCTACAACGCCAAGGTCCGCCCGCGAACCTTCGAACTCAGCAACCTCATACTCAAAAGAATTTATCCGGTCCCTTCGCACATGAAGCCAAATTGGGAAGGGCCGTATGTGATTTCACAAAAGCTCGGAGATGGCACGTTCAAATTATCGACCGTTGACGGTCTTACCTTGCCAAAAGCTTGGAATAGCGAAAGTCTTCGTCGCTACTACATATGAAGGACTTTGCTTATTTATCTTTGTCAATTTGTTCCTTTACATTTTATTCTAGCACTTCGAGATTTTAATTTGTGATAAGGCAACTGACTTTGCCATATTTTCTCGTTTCAGCAATAAAATGCCATCTCTTCGAGCCAGAGCTGTGATTTACCGAGTAAGGCGCACAATATCACGACGCACGGAGAGCTAAGTTCCATCATACGGTGGGATTTATTCAAATAGGGAGTGGCTGTGATACGACCGGTCACTCCCTAGGTGAAGCCCGAGCTCGGGGGCAGAACACTACATCAACATTCAAAGGGATTGACACACGACAACCCTTCTTATAACTCCAAATTTCGAGAGCGCGAATTTGGAGTATAAACATCAACTCATGGTTCCCAGAGCATGAACCGAAGTATAAATCCTAACTCCAAATTCCGAGAGCGCAAATTTGGAGTATAAACATCAACTCTTGGTTCCCAGAGCGCGAACCGGAGTATATATTCTAACTCCAAATTCCGAGAGCGCGAATTTGGAGTATAAACATCAACTCTTGGTTCCCAGAGCGCGAACCGCAGTATAAATCCTAACTCCAAATTCCGAGAGCGCGAATTTGGAGCATAAACATCAACTCTTGGTTCCCAGAGCGCGAACCAGAGTATAAACCCTAACTCCAAATTCCGAGAGCGCGAATTTGGAGTATAAACATCAACTCTTGGTTCCCAGAGCGCGAACCGGAGTATAAATCCAAACTCCAAATTCCGAGAGCGCGAATTTGGAGTATAAACATCAACTCTTGGTTCCCAGAGCGCGAACCGGAGTATAAATTCTAACTCCAAATTCCGAGAGCGCGAATTTATAGTATAAACATCAACTCTTGGTTCCAAGAGCGCGAACCGGAGTGTAAATTTAACTCCAAATTCCGAGAGCGCGAATTTTGAGTATAAACATCAACTCTTGGTTTCCAGAGCGTGAACCGGAGTATAAATCCTAACTCCAAATTCCAAGTGTGCGAATTCGGAGTATAAACATCAATTCTTGGTTCACAGAGTGCGAAACGGAGTATAAATCCTAACTCCAAATTCCGAGAGCGCGAATTCGGAGTATAAACATCAACTCTTGGTTCCCAGAGCGCGAACCGGAGTATAAATCCAAACTCCAAATTGCGAGAGCGTGAATTCGGAGTATAAACATCAACTCTTGGTTCCCAGAGCGTGAACCGGAGTATAAATTCTAACTCCAAATTCCGAGAGCGTGAATTCGGAGTATAAACATCAACTCTTGGTTCCCAGAGCGCGAACCGGAGTATAAATCCTAACTCCAAATTCCGAGAGCGCGAATTTGGAGTATAAACATCAACTCTTTGTTCCCAGAGCGCGAACCGGAGTATAAATCCGAACTCCAAATTCCAAGAGCGCGAATTTGGAGTATAAACACCAACTCTTGGTTCCCAGAGCGCGAACCGGAGTATAAATTCTAACTCCAAATTCCGAGAGCGTGAATTTGGAGTATAAACATCAACTCTTGGTTCCCAGAGCGCGAACCGGAGTATAAATTCTAACTCCAAATTCCGAGAGCGTGAATTTGGAGTATAAACATCAACTCTTGGTTCCCAAAGCGCGAACCGGAGTATAAATTCTAACTCCAAATTCCATGAGCGTGAATTTGGAGTATAAACATCAACTCTTGGTTCCCAGAGCACGAACCGGAGTATAAATCCTAACTCCAAATTCCGAGAAAGCGAATTTGGAGTATAAACATCAACTCTTGGTTCCAGAGCGCGAACCGGAGTATAAATCCTAACTTCAAATTCCAAGAGCGCGAATTTGGAGTATAAACATCAACTCTTGTTTCCCAAAGCGCGAACCGGAGTATAAATCCTAACTCCAAATTCCGAGAGCGCGAATTTGGAGTATAAACATCAACTCTTGGTTCCCAGAGCGTGAACCGGAGTATAAATTCTAACTCCAAATTCCGAGAGCGCGAATTTGGAGTATAAACATCAACTCTTGGTTCCAAGAGCGCGAACCGGAGTGTAAATTCTAACTCCAAATTCTGAGAGCGCGAATTTGGAGTATAAACTTCAACTCTTGGTTCCCAAATCGCGAACCGGAGTATAAATCCTAACTCTAAATTCCGAGAGCGCGAATTTGGACTATATACATCAACTCTTGGTTCCCAGAGCGCGAAACGGAGTATAAATCCTAACTCCAAATTCAGAGAGCGCAAATTCGGAGTATAAACATCAACTCTTGGTTCCCAGAGCACGAACCGGAGTATAAATCCTAACTCCAAATTCCGAGAGCGCGAATTCGGAGTATAAACATCAACTCTTGGTTCCCAGAGCGCGAACCGGAGTATAAATTCTAACTCCAAATTCCGAGAATGCGAATTCGGAGTATAAACATCAACTCTTGGTTCGCAGAGCGCGAACCGGAGTATAAATCCTAACTCCAAATTCCGAGTGCGCGAATTTGGTGTATAAACATCAACTCTTGGTTCCCATAGCGCGAACCGGAGTATAAATTTTAACTCCAAATTCCGAGAGCGCGAATTTGGAGTATAAACATCAACTCTTGGTTCCCAGAGCGCGAACGGAGTATAAATTCTAACCCCAAATTCGGAGAGCGCGAATTTGGAGTATAAACATCAACTCCTGGTTCCCAGAGTGCGAACCAGAGTATAAATACTAACTCTAAATTCCGAGAGCGCGAATTTGGAGTATAAACATCAACTCTTGGTTCCCAGAGCGCGAACCGGAGTATAAATTCTAACTCCAAATTCCGAGTGCGCGAATTTGGAGTATATACATCAACTCTTGGTTCCCAGAGCGCGAACTGGAGTATAAATCCTAACTCCAAATTCCGAGAGCGCGAATTTGGAGTATAAACATCAACTCTTGGTTCCCCGAGCGTGAACCGGAGTATAAATCCTAACTCCAAATTCCGAGAGCGCGAATTTGGAGTATAAACTTCAACTCTTGGTTCTCAGAGCGCGAACCGAAGTATAAATCCATACTCCAAATTCCAAGAGCGCGAATTTGGAGTATAAACATCAACTCTTGGTTCCCAGAGCGCGAACCGGAGTAAAAATACTAACTCCAAATTCGGAGAGCGCGAATTTGGAGTATAAACATCAACTCTTGGTTCCCAGAGCGCGAACCGGAGTACAAATCCTAACTCCAAATTCCAAGAGCGCGAATTTGGAGTATAAACATCAACTCTTGGTTCCCAGAGCGCGAACCGGAGTACAAATCCTAACTCCAAATTCCGAGAGCGCGAATTTGGAGCATAAACATCAACTCTTGGTTCCGAGAGCGCGAACCGGAGTATAAATCCTAACTCCAAATTCCGAGAGCGTGAATTTAGAGTATAAACATCAACTCTTGGTTCCCAGAGCCCGAACCGGAGTATAAATCCTAACTCCAAATTCCGAGAGCGCGAATTTGGAGTATAAACATAAAATCTTGGTTCCCAGAGCGCGAACCGGAGTATAAATCCTAACTCCAAATTCCGAGAGCGCGAATTCGGAGTATAAACATCAACTCTTGGTTCCCAGAGCGCGAACCGGAGTATAAATCTTAACTCCAAATTCCGATAGCGCGAATTCGGAGTATAAACATCAACTCTTGGTTCCCAGAGCGCGAACCGGAGTATAAACCCTAACTCCAAATTCCGAGAGCGCGAATTTGGAGTATAAACAACGACTCTTGGTTCCCAGAGCGCGAACCGGAGTATAAATCCTAACTCCAAATTCCGAGAGCGTGAATTTGGAGTATAAACATCAACTCTTGGTTCCCAGAGCGCGAACCGTAGTATAAATTCTAACTCCAAATTCCGAGAGCGCGAATTTGGAGTATAAACATCAACTCTTGGTTCCCAGAGCACGAACCGGAGTATAAATTCTAACTCCAAATTCCGAGAGCGCGAATTTGGAGTATAAACATCAACTCTTGGTTCCCAGAGCGCGAACCGGAGTTTAAATTCTAACTCCAAATTCCGAGAGCGTGAATTTTGAGTATAAACATCAACTCTTGGTTCCCAGAGCGTGAACCGAAGTATAAATTCTAACTCCAAATTCCGAGAGCGCGAATTTGGAGTATAAACATCAACTCTTGGTTCCTAGAGTGCGAATCGGAGCATAAATTCTAACTCCCAATTCCAAGAGCGCGAATCTGGAGTATAAACATCAACTCTTGGTTCCCAGAGTGCGAACCGGAGTATAAATTCTAACTTCCAATTCCGAGAGCGTGAATTCGGAATATAAACGCTAACTACAAATTCCCAGAATGCGAACTGGAATATGAACGTTGAAATTATTCTAAGTCCCCGAAGCGTGGACATGCGTTCAAAATTTACAGAGAAGCGCGGTCGTAAACCAATCATTGCAACACTTGAGCAGAAAAGACGATTGGAATGAGAAAAACAATGTTTTATTTCAACTAACTATAACCCAGAACTTACATACAAATGAGTTCTTCCAAAAAAGAATTCCTACTAGCAGGGACCGAACCCGCATCTATACACGGCCTACTAACTAAAAGCAGAAAACAAGTTCCTATCTACCAAGGTTTGCTTAAATAACCACTTGGCAACCTCTAAAACAGAAAAAAAGTTCCTATCTACCAAGGTTTTCTTAAATAACCACTTGGCAACTTCTTGCTGCTTCTGGAAATGCGAAAGATTGCTCGATCGACATTTGAAGTTGCAATAAGTATCTGAACTCGATCAGAGCCAGCTATCGATAAAGGTACTCTATAAATGCAATGAACAAGCTTTTGACCAAAGCATATACTTCGAGTCCAGATACGATCTTTTGGGTACGAAACTAACCAGTAGCAAATGAGGGCTATCATAGCCGTAGAATTCATTGAGAACTACGCCTTGGCAGGCTGTCGCTCCCATGATCCTAAACAAACACCCCAGAACAGGACCAATGACTTCGGTTTCAATGACCGGGATTTCGAATGTTGAAGGGGCTATACTTTGAATCTCCGGCTGTCGCAAATTCGAAGGCTCCATACCTGTTTATTTCATGAGAAATCATCGTTAGACGACGAAAAGCCTATGCATTCGTCGGTAAAAAATGTATGAATACGTCGTGCAGTGCAAGTGTTGTGCATTACTTAAGCTGATTTTACAAGTTGAAACAAGATATCCGAACGACGAAACTTTGGAATTTGAGCGTGAGAGTGACCGTCATCGCTGACCGTCACTTCCACGCTATCCGGATGCTACCGACCAATTCAAGCATTAATTTGTCAAATTTTGGTTAAGTCACAGTTCCATCGACAAGCTTCAAAAAGGAGGTTAAGTCTTAACAGTCAAGTTCGATTATGCAAGGCCGAAGCTCGACGGAGTCAAATGTGCTAAAGTTCAGTGAGTTCGTTAAAGTTCAACTTGAAATCGGTCGTAGTTCCGATGTTGGAGCAAATCATAAAAGTAGGAGCACCATAGGCAAGGACGTTCGAATCGATCGACTCGAATCGATACAAGTCGAACCGAAGAACTTCGAATCGGTACGCCTCGACTCCGTATAGTTCGACAAGATGAAACCTTGGGACAAAGAAACAATTTGAATCCATGAGCTCTGCATAACTTCGAATCGATCGATATTGACCACCTTCGAACCCATAAGAATATCGTTACTTCGATTCGAAGCCTTGCACTATATACCGATTCGAACTGCTCCTTTCTGGATCGATGCGAGGCAATGAAGGGAGATAGCGTCCATCAAAATCTACGCTCCTCTAGGACAACATTCTATGATCGATACGAATTGGATGGTTTCATTCCTCAGATCCATCGAGTTGACCCATTCCAGATCCCACAACCCTTCGTGATTTTCAGAAGAAAGGATTGAATCAATGAAAATTCCAGTTCTATCATTCCCTAATCAAATCAATCCCTTGTATACCTGGTTTGATTTGATTACAAGTGGAAGTTTGAGAAAATTTGATCGGTTCGTGCAAGACGCGATGGTTTCTAGCTCTGGAGAATGGATTCAAAGGAGCAGCCATGACGGCACAAAAAGTAAAAAGAAAGAATGAATAAGGCCTTGGTATTTATAGGGTTTCTGTGATGTTTCGTATCTCAGTGAGTCAAACCGGTAGCAATGGGTAAAACCCTCCAAAGCGATTCGAAGTGGCAAGTTCGAAACCATAGGCTAGAACGCTAGGATCGATTCAAACAACAGCATGCATTTGGGCCGCGCTTCGAATCCATTCCCTCGAAGCCATCTACCTTCAAGCAACTACTTTCGAAACAACAAAGCTTCAAACCCATCACAGTGTTGAAAACATCAACTACGTCGAATCCACCCGGCTTTGAACCTTTCACAGTTTCGACTCTATCCATGCAGCATCGATGCGAGGCATTATCGATTCGAAGAAGCCATCGTACAAAGGTTGGATTGAAAATTGTACCGATTCGAAGCACGAGGACCATCGAACCGTTGGTCCGAAAGCTACCAATTCGAGCACACATGACTTCAAGCCCATAAAAGACCACCAATGAGAATGGACAAATCGCTTCAATTTAAGAAACTACTTGTCTACCTTTTATACCGAGTCAGGAGAGGATCGATACAAGAGGATGATCACAGACAATCATAAAAACAGTGTTTTAACTCGAATCTCAAATCGGCTTAGGAGAGGACTGATGCAGAATTCTATAACAGACCAAACTGACAACGACTTGCAATCAAGCAACGTTAACCAGAGTCAAAGTGATACATATATGCACATATGTCTGACTAATGTTCGACCTTTATCATTCACAAGGATCAAATGTCCATCTCGTCATGATTTCGACGACGAACAACCGATCACTAATCATACGACAGTTGATAACAGCAATACAGGATGCAACCTCCAGCAAAGCGTGTCACGATTGTCCAACGCAAGACTATAACTTTTCAAAGCAAGTCATGTTTACACAAGATGTACTTTGGTGGGAAAATGTTATCCCGCCTTTTGGCAAGGCTGAGATACCAAGGAACTGACAGGAAAGACAGGGTCATACGTCCCCAGCATTGAATAGCTATTTGACAACTACAAATATCGACGAGTTTTGCCCCAGTCCGGATCGGGCTGTAATTGATAAGACACGTCAAGCAAAGTTGTGGGAGACAACGTTCCAAATTTCGAGACAATCCGAGTTCGTATGCTCCAGTTATCGCCAATGCAAAATGGAAGAGATGTGCATTGGTTCGAATCCATCAGACGTATATAGCTTCGAATCCATGAGAAATTCCCTTTGCTTCGAATCCATCCTCACACATATATGTTCGAATCCATCGACGTATGCTTCAGTCCGAATCCATCGATGTGGCCTCGAGTTCGAATCCATGAAACCCTCTCCTACCTCGTGTCCATCAAAACGAAAGTCCTTCGAATCCATACAAATGAGGAGGCTTCGACTCCATTCCCTGCTTGTCTTCGAATCCCCATGTTGAGACAGCCTCGAATCGATCCCCAGTAGCATATTAAGATCGATTCGGAGGAATGCCAGTTCCAACGATTCGAGGAGACGAACCTTCGAATCTAGCCTCTCGAATCCACTAAGTAAACGCAGCTGAAACCAAGGAATAGACCCGGTAAACTCGAAGAAAAAGGAGGGTTGACCCGAAGCATAAACGACACGTCATTGCCTTCACGTGCAGAAGCATCCCTATGGATTCGAACCATACCGATTCGAACGAATCCATAGGGCGAAGAACTCCATCTTGAATCGATCATAACTCAAGATCTACAAGTCCAAATGCTATGAAATTTTCACAGGAGCTTGCGTATGCATGGAAGAATGTTCACGCCAAGTTTCGTCATGATTGGACAATTTCTTGATCGATTCGAACCAAGGGTCGAATCGATCCCAATGTGGGCCCGGGTCTCCAGATTTCGGCCTTGTGGGCCCCCTCAGGTGCCAGAAGCGGTCTCCCCGAATTTTAGGCGAAATATCAGCCTCCTACGCCTATAAATAAAGCCCCTGATCATTCAGAAAGGGGATCGGGGGGATTTTTAGAGAAAGAGAATGCCCGGGCGCTGCCAGAATTGCTTCAAAGCACCACCGCTGCCTTTGATTTCGAATTTTGGCTAATTACCTGCTGTACTTTGTCATCTAAAAGTTGTATTCTCCGAATATCAAGCAATAAAGTAACAAAACTTCATAGTGGACGTAGGCAACACGCCGAACCACTCTAAATCGTTGTCTCTCGCAATTTACTTCCTGTTATCTGGAGTTTTTGTTAGATAATCCACATTTTAATTTGCTTTCTTCATTTATTATCTCTTCAAAAAACTTCCGACGAGTGTTGTGCCCAATTTTGACACAAACATGGATATCGATTCTTCGGAGGCTCGTAACACTTGGCTCATTTAGAGTTCCGGAAGCCATAACCAGTCAAAACAAAGATTTCTGTGAGTTCTATAGCTATGACCGCTTTCAGCCGTCACTAGTTAGTTTCATACCCAAAAAATCCTATCCAAACCTCAATCGTGTCATGGAAGTTTTTTACCCTTCGTTTTTCGTCACGTGGATTTTTTTTGTAAAACGGGATCCCCGTGGCTGGTCCATGATTTACCATCGCTAGAGAGTGGTGCACCATGGTACTGCTCCGTTTCAAATCCATGAACCCAATTCTAAAAGCCGTACGGCACTGTTTCGTCATTTTGGAAGGATGTTGCGCCTTACACCGTTAATGTTGCACCCTGTGCATATAGATTCTTCGGAGGGCCATAACTCTTGGCTCGTTTAGAGTTACGAGAGCCGTAACCAGTCGAAACAAAGATCTCTGCGATTTCTACTACAATGACAGCTTTCAGCCGTCACTGATTAGTTTCGTACGCAAAAAATCCTATCCGAACCTCAATTGGGTCTTGGAAGTTTTTTACCCTTCGTTTTTTCGTTATGTATATTTTTTCTTCGAAACGGGATCCCCGTGGCTAGTCTATGATTTACTATTGCTGGAGAGTGTTGCACCATGTTACTGCTCCGTTTCAAATCCATGAACCGATTTCTAAAAGACATACAGCATTGTTTCGTCATGTTGGACGGATGTTGCACCTTGCACCGTAGATGTTGCATGCTGTGGATATCGATTCTTCAAATGGCCATAACTCTTGGCTTGTTTAGAGTTACGAGTGCCATAACCAGTCGAAACAAAGATATCTGTGAGTTCTACAGCTATGACCGCTTTCAGTCGTCACTGGTTAGTTTCATACCCAAAAAATCCTATCTGAAACTCAATCGAGTCTTGGAAGTTTTTTACCCTTCGTTTTTTCGTCGCGTGGATTTTTATGTACAACGGGATCCCCGTGGCTAGTCTATGATTTACCATCGCTAGAGAGTGGTGCACCATGGTACTACTCTATTTCAAATCCATTAACCCATTTCTAAAAGTCGTGCGGCACTATTTCGTCATTTTGGACGGATGTTGCGCCTTGTACCGTAAATGTTGCACCCTATAGATATCGATTCTTCGGAGGGCCATAACTCTTGGCTCGTTTAGAGTTACGAGAGCCGTAACTAGTCAAAATGAAGCTCTCTGTGAGTTTTACAAATATGATAGCTTTTAGCCATCACTGGTTAGTTCGTACCCAAAAAATCCTATCCAAACCTCAATTGGGTCTTGGAAGTTTTTTACTCTTCGTTTTTCGTCACGTGGATTTTTTCTGTAAAACGAGATCCCCATGGCTAGTCTATGATTTACCACCGCTGGAGAGTGGTGCACCATGGTACTACTCCGTTTCAAATTCATGAACCCATTTCTAAAAGTCATACGTCATTGTTTCGTCATTTTGGACGGATGTTGCACCTTGCACCGTAGATGTTGCACCCTGCGGATATCGATTCGTCGGAGGGTCATAACCCTTGGCTCGTTTAGAGTTACGGGAGCCATAACCTGTCAAAACAAAAATATCTGCTTGTTCTACAGCTATGATCGCTTTCAGCCATCATTGGTTAGTTTCACACCCAAAAAATCCAATACGAACCTCAATCGAGTCTTGGAAGTTTTGTACCCTTCGTTTTTTCGTCACGTCGATTTTTTCTATAAAACGGGATCCCCGCGGCTGGTCTATGATTTACCATCGCTGGAGAGTGATATACCATGTTACTGATGCGTTTCAAAACAATGAACCCATTTCTAAAAGTCGTAAGGTACTGTTTCGTCGTTTTGGACGGATGTTGCGCCTTGCACCGTAAATGTTGCACCCTGTGGATATTGATTCTTCGGAGGGTCATAACTCTTGGCTCGTTTAGAGTTACGAGGGTCGTAACCAGTCAAAATGAAGCTCTCTGTGATTTCTGCTACTATGACTTCTTTCAGCCATCACTGGTTAGTTTCGTTTGCAAAAAACCCTATCCAAACCTCAATCGGATCATGGAAGTTTTTTACCCTTCGTTTTTTCGTCACGTGGATTTTTTCTGTAAAACGGGATTCCCATGGCTAGTCTATGATTTACCATCGTTGGAGAGTGGTGCACCATGGTACTGCTCCGTTTCAAATCCATGAACCCATTTCTAAAAGCCATATGGCACTGTTTCGTCATTTTGGACGGATGTTGCACCTTTTCCCTAGATGTTGCACCCTGTGGATATCGATTCTTTTGAGGGCCATAAATCTTGGCTCGTTTTGAGTTACGGGAGCCATAACCAGTCAAAAAAAAGATATCTGTGAGTTCTACAGCTATGACCACTTTCAGCCATCAATGGTTAGTTTCATACCCAAAAAATCCTATCTGAACCTCAATTGGGTCTTGGAAGTTTTTTACCCATCGTTTTTTCGTCATGTTGAATTTTTCTGTAAAACCGGATCCCCATGGCCGGTCTATGATTTACCATCGCTGGAGAGTGGTGCACCATGGTACTGCTCCATTTCATATCCATGAACCCATTTCTAAAACTCATAAGGCACTGTTTCGTCATTTTGGACGGATGTTGCACCTTGCACTGTCGATGTTGCACCCTGTGGATATCGATTCTTCAGAGGTCCATAACTCTTGGCTCGTTTAGAGTTACGGGAGCCATAACCTGTAAAAATGAAGCTATCTATGAGTTCTATAGCTACGACCGCTTTCAGCCGTCATTGTTTAGTTTCATACCCAAAAAATGCTATCCGAACCTCAGTCGGGTCTTGGAAGTTTTTTACCCTTCGTTTTTTCATAACGTGGATTTTTTCTGTACAACGGGATCCCCGTGGATGGTCAACGATTTACCATCGCTGGAGAGTGGTGCACCATGGAACAACTCCATTTCAAATCGATGCACCCATTTCTAAAAGTTGTATGGCACTATTTCGTCATTTTGGACGGATGTTGCGCCTTGCACCGTAGATGTTGCACCATGTGGAAATCGATTCTTCGGAGGGCCATAACTTGGCTCGTTTAGAGTTACGGGGGATGTAACCAGTCAAAACGAAGCTCTCTGCGAGTTCTATGGCTATGATAGCTTTCAGCCGTCACTGGTTTGTTTCATACCCAAAAAATCCTATCCGAACCTCAATCGGGTCTTGGAAGTTTTTTACCCATCGTTTTTCCGCCACGTGGATTTTTTCTGTACAACGGGATCCCAGTGGTTGGTCTATGATTTACCATCATTGGATAGTGGTAACGTGGTACTGCTCCATTTCAAATCCATGCACCCATTTCTAAAAGTCGTATGACATTGTTTCGTCATTTTGGACGGATGTTGCACCTTGCACCATAGATGTTGCACCCTGTGGATATCGATTCTTCGGAGGGCCATTACTCTTGGCTAGCTTAGAGCTACGGGTGTTGTAACCAATCAAAAAGAAGCTCTATGCGAGTTCTATAGCTATGACAGCTTTCAGCCATCACTGTTTAGTTTCAGACCCAAAAAATCCTATCCAAACCTCAATCGGGTCTTAGAAGTTTTTTACCCTTCGTTTTTTTGTCACGTGGATTTTTTCTGTAAAACGGGATCCCCGTGGCAGGTCTATGATTTACCATCTCTAGAGAGTGGTGCACCATGGTACTACTCCGTTTCAAATCCATACACCCATTTCTAAAAATCGTACGGCATTGCTTCGTCATTTTGGACGGATGTTGCGCCTTGCACCGTAGTTGTTGCACCCTGTGGATATCGGTTCTTCGGAGGACCATAACTCTTGGCTCGTTTAGAGTTACGGAAGCCATAACCCTTCAAAACGAAGATACCTGTGAGTTTTATAGCTATGACTGCTTTCAGCCGTCACTGGTTAGTTTGATACCCAAAAAATCCTACCCGAACCTCAATCGGACTTGGAAGTTTTTTACCCTTCGTTTTTTCGTCAAGTGGATTTTTTCTGTAAAACGGGATCCCCGTGGCTGGTCTACGATTCTCCGTTTCAAATCCGTGCACCCATTTCTAAAAGTTGCACGACGCTGTTTCGTCATTTTGGACGGATGCTGCGCCCTGCACCGTAGATATTGCACCCCGTGGACATCGATTCATCGAAGGGCCATAACTCTTGGCACGTTCAGAGTTACGGGAGCCGTAACCAGTCAGAACGAAGCTCTCTGCAAGTTCTATAGCTATGATCGCCTTCTGCCGCCACTGGTTAGTTTCATACACAAAAAATCCTATCCGAACCTCAATCGATTCTTGGAAGTTTTTTACCCTTCGTTTTTCGTCACGTGGATTTTTTCTGGAAAACAGGATCCCCGTGGTTGGTCTATGATTTACCATCGCTGGATAGTAGTGTACGTGGTACTGCTCCGTTTCAAATCCATGCACCCATTTTTAAAAGTCGTACGAAATTGTTTCGTCATTTTGGACGGATGTTCCACCTTGCACCGTAGATGTTGCACCTTGTGGATATCGATTCTTCGGAGCGCCATTACTCTTGGCTCGTTTAGAGTTACGGAAGCCGTAACCAATCAAAATGAAGCTCTTTGCGAGTTCTATAGCTATGATAGCGTTCAGCCGTCACTGGTTAGTTTCATACCCAAAAAATCCTATCCAAACCTCAATCGGGTCTTGGAAGTTTTTTACCCTTAGTTTTTTCGTCACGTGGATTTTTTCTGTAAAACGGGATCCCCATGGCTGGTCTATGATTTTCCATCGCTAGAGAGTGGTGCACCATGGCACTACTCCGTTTCAAATCCATGCACCCATTTCTAAAAGTCGTACGGCATTGCTTTGTCATTTTGGATGGATGTTGCACCTTGCACCGTAGATGTTGCACCCTGTGGATATCGTTTCTTCGGAGGGCCACAACTCTTGGCTTGTTTAGACTTTCGGGAGCCATAACCAGTCAAAACGAAGATACCTATGAGTTCTACTGCTATGGCTGCTTTCAGCTGTCACTGGTTAGATTCAAACCAAAAAAATCTTAACCGAACCTCAATCGGATCTTGGAAGTTTTTTACCCTTCGTTTTTTCGTCACGTTGATTTTTTCTATGAAATTGGATCCCCGGGGCTGGTCTATGATTAACCATCGCTAGAGAGTGGTGCACCTTGGTACTACTCCATTTCAAATCCATGCACCCATTTCTAAAAGACGTACGGCGCTGTTTCATCATTTTGGACGGATGTTGCACCTTGCACCGTAGAGGTTGCACCCTGTGGATATCGATTCTTCGGAGGGCCATATCTCTTGGCTCGTTTAGAGTTACGGGAGCCATAACCAGTCAAAACAAAGATATATGTGAGTTCTACGGCAATGATGGCCTTCAGCCGTAACTGGTCAGTTTCATGCCCAAAAAATCCTATCCGAACATCAATCCGGTTTTGGAAGTTTTTTACCCTACGTTTTTTCGTCACGTGGATTATTTCTGTAAAATGGGATCCCCATGGCTGGTCTATGATTTACCGTCGCTGGAGAGTGGTGCACCATGGTACTGCTCCGATTAAAATCCATGAACTCATTTCTAAAAGTCGTACGACACTGTTTCGTCATTTTGGACGGATGTTGCGCCTTGCACCGCAGATGTTGCACCCTGTAGATATCGATTCTTCGAAGGGCAATAACTCTTGGCTCGTTTAGAGTTACGAGAGCCGTAACCAGTCAAAACGAAGCTCTCTGTGATTTTCACTACTATGATTTTTTTCAGCTGCCACTGGTTAGTTTCTTACCCAAAAAATCCTATCCGAACCTCAATTGGGTGTTGGAAGTTTTTTAAACTTCGCTTTTCGTCACGTGGATTTTTTTTGTAAAACGGGATCCCCGTGGCTAGTCTATGATTTACCATCACTGGAGAGTTGTGCACAGTGGTACTGCACTGTTTCAAATCCATGAACCCATTTCTATAGTTCGTACGACACTGTTTCGTCATTTTGGACGAATGTTGCACCTTGCACTGTAGATGTTGCACCCTATGGATATCGATTCTTCGGAGGGCCGTAACTCTTGGCTCGTTTAGAGTTACGGGAGCCATAACCAGTCAAAACGAAGATATCCGTGAGTTCTATAGCTATGACCGCTTTCAGCCATCACTGTTAAGTTTCGTACCCAAAAATCCTATCCGAATCTCAATCGGGTCTTGGAAGTTTTTTACCCTTCGTTTTTTCGTCACTTGGATTTTTTCTGTAAAATGGGATCCCGGTTGCTGGTCTATGATTTACCATCGCTGTAGAGTGGTGCACCATGGTACTGCTCTGTTTCAAATCCATGCACCCATTTCTAAAAGTCGTACGGCACTGTTTCGTCATTTTGGACGGATGTTGCGCCTTGCACCGTAAATGTTGCACCCTGTGGATATCGATTCTTCGAGGGCCATAACTCTTAGTTCGTTTAGAGTTACGAGAGCCATAAACAGTCGAAACGAAGCTCTCTATTAGCTCTACTACTATGACAGCTTTCAGCTGTCACTGGTTAGTTTCGTACCCAAAAAATCCTTTCTGAACCTCAATTGGGTCTTGGAAGTTTTTTACCCTTCGTTTTTTCGTCACGTGGATTTTTTCTGTAAAACGGGATCCCCGTGGCTAGTCTATGATTTACCATCACTGGAGAGTGGTGCACCGTGGTACTGCTCCATTTCAAATCTATGAACCCATTTCTAAAAGTCATACGGCACTGTTTCGTCATTTTGGACGGATGTTGCACCTTGCACCGTAGATGTTGCACCCAATGGATATCGATTCTTCGGAGGGCCACAAATCTTGGCTTGTTTAGAGTTATGAGAGCCATAACTAGTCAAAACAAAGATATCTGTGAGTTCTACAGCTATGACCGCTTTCATCCGTCAGTGGTTAGTTTCATACCCAAAAAATCCTATCCGAATCTCAATCGGGTCATGGAAGTTTTTTACCCTTCGTTTCTTCCTCACGTGGATTTTTTGCGTAAAACGGGATCCCCGTGGATGGTCTATGATTTACCATCGCTGGAGAGTGGTGCACCATGGTACTGCTCCGTTTCAAATGCATGAACCCATTTCTAAAAGTTGTACGGCACTGTTTCGTCATTTTGGACGGATGTTGCACCTTGCACCGTAGATGTTGCACCCTATGGATATCGATTCTTTGGAGGGCCATAACTCTTGGCTTGTTTTTAGTTAGGGGAGCAATAACCTGTCAAAACAAAGATATCTCCGATTTGTACGGCTATGATCGCTTTCAGACGTCACTAGTTAGTTTCATACCCGAAAATTCCTATCCGAACCTCAATCGAGTCTTGGAAGTTTTTTACCGTTCGTTTTTTCGTCACGTGGATTTTTTCTGTAAAATGGGATCCCCTTGGCTGGTCTATGATTTACCATCGCTGGAGAGTGCTGCACCATGGTACTGATGCGTTTCAAATCGATGAACCCATTTCTAAATGTCGTACGGTACTGTTTTGTCATTTTGGACGGATGTTGCGCCTTGCACCGTAAATATTGCACCCTATGGATATCGATTCCTCGGAGGGCCATAATTCTTGGCTCGTTTAGAGTTGCGAGAGCTGAAACCAGTCAAAATGAAGCTATCTGTAAGTTCTACTACTATGACTGCTTTCAGACGTCACTGGTTAGTTTCGTACCCAAAAAATCCTATCTGAATTGGGTCTTGGAAGTTTTTTACCCTTCGTTTTTTCGTCAAGTGGATTTTTTCGGTAAAACGGGATCCCCTTGGCTATCTATGATTTACCATCGCTGGAGAGTGGTGCACCATGGTACTGCTCCGTTTCAAATTAATAAACTCATTTCTAAAAGTCATACGGCACTGTTTCGTCATTTTGGACGGATGTTGCACCTTGCACCCTAGATGTTGCACCCTGTGGATATCGATTCTTTTGAGGGCCATAAATCTTGGCTCGTTTTGAGTTACGGGAGCCATAACCAGTCAAAAAAAGATATTTGTGAGTTCTACAGCTATAACCACTCTCGGCCATCACTGGTTATTTTCATACCCAAAAAATCCTATCCGAACCTCAATCGGGTCTTGGAAGTTTTTTACCCATCGTTTTTACGTCACGTGGATTTTTTCTGTAAAACCGGATCCCCGTGGCCGGTCTATGATTTACCATCGCTGGAGAGTGGTGCACCAAGGTACTGCTCCATTTCAAATCCATGAACCCATTTCTAAAAGTCATACGGCACTGTTTCGTCATTTTGGACGGATGTTGCTCCCTATGGATATCGATTCTTCGGAGGGCCATAACTCTTGGCTCGTTTAGAGTTACGTAAGCCATAACCAGTAAAAACGAAGCTTTCTGTGAGTTCTATAGCTATGACCGCTTTCAGCCATAACTGGTAAGTTTCATACCCAAAAAATCCTATCCGAATCTCAATCGGGTCTTGGAAGTTTTTTACCCTTCGTTTTTTCGTCACTTGGATTTTTTCTGTAAAACGGAATCCCGGTTGCCGGTCTATGATTTACCATCGCTGGAGTGTGGTGAACCATGGTACTACTCTGTTTCAAATCCATGCACCCATTTCTAAAAGTCGTACGGCATTGTTTCGTCATTTTGGACGGATGTTGCTCCCTGCACCGTAAATGTTGCACCCTGTGGATATCGATTCTTCGAGGGCCATAACTCTTGGTTCGTTTAGAGTTACGAGAGCCATAAATAGTCGAAACGAAGCTCTCTGTTAGCTCTAGTACTAGGACAGCTTTCAGCCATCACTGGTTAGTTTCATACCCAAAAAATCCTTTCCGAACCTCAATTGGGTCTTTGAAGTTTTTTACCCTTCGTTTTTTCGTCACGTGGATTTTTTCTGTAAAACGGGATCCCCGTGGATAGTCTATGATTTACCATCACTGGAGAGTGGTGCACCATGGTACTACTCCATTTCAAATCTATGAACCCATTTCTAAAAGTCATACGGCACTGTTTCGTCATTTTGGACGGATGTTGCCCTTGCACCGAAGATGTTGCACCCTATGGATATCGATTCTTCGAAGGGCCATAAATCTTGGCTCGTTTAGAGTTATGAGAGCCATAACTAGTCAAAATAAAGATATCTGTGATTTCTACAGCTATGACCGCTTTCAGGCGTCAATAGTTAGTTTCATGCCCAAAAAATCCTATCTGAATCTCAATTGGGTCATGGAAGTTTTTTACCCTTCGTTTTTTCCTCACGTGGATTTTTTCTATAAAACAGGATCCCCGTTGCTGGTCTATGATTTACCATCGCTGGAGAGTGGTGCACTATGGTATTGCTCCGTTTCAAATGCATGAATCCATTTCTAAAAGTTGTACGGCACTGTTTCGTCATTTTGGATGGATGTTGCACCTTGCACCGTAGATGTTGCACCCTGTGGATATCGATTCTTCGGAGGACCATAACTCTTGGCTCGTTGAGAGTTACGAGAGCCATAACCTGTCAAAACAAAGATATCTGCGAGTTCTACAGCTATGATCGCTTTAAGACGTCTCTAGTTAGTTTCGTACCCAAAAATTCCTATCCGAACCGCAATCGAGTCTTGGAAGTTTGTTACCCTTCGTTTTTTCGTCACGTGGATTTTTTCTGTAAAACGGGATCCCCGTGGCTGGTCTATGATTTACCATCGCTGGAGAGTGCTGCACCATGGTACTGATGTGTTTCAAATCAATGAACCCATTTCTAAAAGTCGTACGGTAATGTTTTGTCATTTTGGACGGATGTTGCGCCTTGCACCATAAATGTTGCACCCTGTGGATATCGATTCTTCGGAGGGCCATAACTCTTGGCTCGTTTAGAGTTACGAGAGCCGTAACCAGTCAAAATGAAGCTCTCTGTGAGTTCTACAACTATGACGGCTGACTGCTTTCAGCAGTCACTGGTTAGTTTCGTACCCAAAAAATCCAATCCGAACCTCAATTGGGTCTTGGAAGTATTTTACCCTTTGTTTTTTCGTCACGTGGATTTTTTCGGTAAAACGGGATCCCCGTGGCTATCTATGATTTACCATCGCTGGAGAGTGGTGCACCATGATACTGCTCCGTTTCAAATCAGTGATCCCATTTCTAGAAGTCATACGGCACTGTTTCGTCATTTTTGGACGGACGTTTCACCTTGCACCCTAGATGTTGCACCCTGTGGATATCGATTCTTTTAAGGGCCATAGATCTTGGCTCGTTTTGAGTTTCGGGAGCCATAACCAGTCAAAAATAAGATATCTGTGAGTTCTACAGCTATGACCACTCTCGGCCATCACTGGTTATTTTCATACCCAAAAAATCCTATCCGAACCTCAATCGGGTCTTGGAAGTTTTTTACCCATCGTTTTTTCGTCATGTGGATTTTTTCTGTAAAACCGGATCCCCGTGGCCGGTCTATTATTTACCAACGCTGGGAGTGGTGCACCATGGCACTGCTCCATTTCAAATCCATGAACCCATTTATAAAAGTCATACGGCACTGTTTCGTCATTTTGGTCGGATGTTGCACCTTGCACTGTCGATGTTGCACCCTGAGGATATCAATTCTTCGGAGGGCCATAACTCTTGGCTCGTTTAGAGTTACGTGAGCCATAACCAGTAAAAACGAAGCTTTCTGTGAGTTCTATAGCTATGACCGCTTTCAGCCGTCACTGGTTTGTTTCACACCCAAAAAATCCTATACGAACCTCAATCGGGTTTTGGAAGTTTTTTACCCTTCGTTTTTTCGTGACGTGGATATTTTGTGTAAAACGGGATCCCTGTAGCTGGTCTACGATTTACCATCGTTGGAGAGCGGTGCACCATGGTACTGCTCCATTTCAAATCCATGCACCCATTTATAAAAGTTGCACCGCACTATTTCGTCATTTTGGACGGATGTTGCGCCTTGCACCGTAGATGTTGCACCCTGTGGACATCGATTCTTCGGAGGGCCATAACTAGGCTCGTTTAGAGTTACGGGAGACGTAACCAGTCAAAACGAAGCTCTCTATGGGTTCTATAGCTATGATAGCTTTCAGCCGTCACTGGTTAGTTTCATTCCAATAAAATCCTATCCGAACCTCAATCGGGTCTTCGAAGTTTTTTACCCTTAGTTTTTTTGTCACGTGGATTTTTTCTATAAAACGGGATCCCCGTGGTTGGTCTATGATTTACCATCGTTGGATAGTAGTGCACGTGGTACTGCTCCGTTTCAAATCCATGCACCTATTTCTAAAAGTCGTACGACATTGTTTCGTCATTTTGGATGGATGTTGCACCTTGCACCGTAGATGTTGCACCCTGTGGATATCAATTCTTCGGAGGGCCATTACTCTAGGCTCTTTTAGAATTACGGGTGCCGTAACCAATCAAAAAGAAGGTCTCTGCGAGTTCTATAGCTATGACAGCTTTCAGCCATCACTGGTTAGTTTCAGACCCAAAAAATCCTATCCAAACCTCAATCGGGTCTTAGAAGTTTTTTACCATTCGTTTTTTCGTCACGTTGATTTTTTCTATAAAATGGGATCCCCGTGGCTGGTCTTTGATTTACGATCGCTAGAGAGTGGTGCACCATGGTACTACTCCGTTTCAAATCCATACACCCATTTCTAAAAGTCGTACGGCATTGCTTCGTCATTTTGGACGGATGTTGCACCTTGCACCGTAGATGTTGCACCTTGTGGATATCGGTTCTTCGGAGGGCCATAACTATTGGCTCGTTTAGAGTTACGGAAGCCATAACCAGTCAAAACGAAGATAGCTGTGAGTTCTACAGCTATGATGGCTTTCAGCCGTCACTGGTTAGTTTTATACCCAAAAAATCCTACCCGAACCTCAATCAGGTATTGGAAGTTTTTTACCCTTCGTTTTTTCATCAAGTGGATTTTTTCTGTAAAAAGGGATCCACGTGGCTGGTCTATGATTTACCATCGCTGGAGAGTGGTGCATCATGGTACTGCTCCATTTCAAATCCATGCACCCATTTCTAAAAGTCGTACGGCGCTGTTTCGTTATTTTGGATGGATGTTGCGCCCTGCACCGCAGATGTTGCACCCTGTGGATAACGATTCTTCGGAGGGCCATATCTCTTGGCTTGTTTAGAGTGACGGGAGCCGTAACCAGTCAAAACGAAGATATATGTGAGTTCTATGACAATTTTGGCCTTCAGCCGTCACTGGGTAGATTCATAGCCAAAAAATCCTATTCGAACATCAATCGGGTCTTGGATGTTTTTTACCCTACATTTTTTCGTCACGTGGATTTTTACTATAAAACGGGATCCCCGTGGCTGGTCTATGATTTACCATCGCTAGAGAATGGTGCACCATGGTACTGCTCCATTTCAAACCCATGCACCCATTTCTAAAAGTCGTACGGCACTGTTTCGTCATTTTGGACGGATGTTGCGCCTTGCACCGTAGATGTTGCACCCTGTGGATATCGATACTTCGGAGGGCCATAACTCTTGGCTCATTTAGAGTTACGGGAGCCGTAACCAGTCAAAACGAAGATCTATGTGAGTTCTACTACTATGATGGCTTACAGCCGTCACTGGTTAGTTTCATACCCAAAAAATCCTATCCGACCCTCAATCGGGCCATGGACGTTTTTTACCCTTCGTTTTGTCGTCACGTGGATTTTTTCTGTACTACGGGATCCCCGTGGGTGGTCTATGATTTACCATCGCTGGATAGTGGTGCAGCATGGTACTGCTCCGTTTAAAATCCGTGAACCCATTTCTAAAAGTCGTACGACCCTGTTTCGTCATTTTGGACGGATGTCGCGCCTTGCACCGTAGATGTTGCACCCTGTGGATATCGATTCTTCGAAGGGCAATAACTCTTGGGTCGTTTAGAGTTACAAGAGCCGTAACCAGTCAAAACGAAGCTCTCTATGAGTTCTACTACAATGACATTTTTCAACCTTCACTGGTTAGTTTCGTACCCAAAAAATCCTATCCGAACATCAATTGGGTGTTGGAAGTTTTTTGCCCTTCGTTTTTTCGTCACGTGGATTTTTTTTTGCAAAATGGGATCCCTGTGGCTAGTTTATGATTTACCATCGCTGGAGAGTTGTGCACCATGGTACTGCACTGTTTCAAATCCATGAACCCATTTCTAAAAGTCATACGGCACTGTTTCGTCATTTTGGACGGATGTTGCACCTTGCACTGTCGATGTTGCACCCTGTGGATATCGATTCTTCGGAGGGCCATAACTCTTGGCTCGTTTAGAGTTACGTGAGCCATAACCAGTAAAAACGAAGCTTTCTATGAGTTCTATATCTATGACCGCTTTCAGCCGTCACTGGTTAGTTTCATACCCTAAAAATCCTATCCGAACCTCAATCGGGTTTTGGAAGTTTTTTACCATTCGTTTTTTCGTAACGTGAATTTTTTCTGTAAAACGGGATCCCCGTGGCTGGTCTACGATTTACCTTCATTGGAGAGTGGTGCACCATGGTACTGCTCCATTTCAAATCCATGCACCCATTTCTAAAAGTTGCACGGCACTATTTCGTCATTTTGGACGGATGTTGCGCCTTGCACCGTAGATGTTGCACCCTGTGGACATCGATTCTTCGGAGGGCCATAACTTGGCTCGTTTAGAGTTATGGGAGGCGTAACCAGTCAAAACGAAGCTCTCTGTGAATTCTATAGCTATGATAGCTTTCAGCCGTTACTGGTTAGTTTCATACCCAAAAAATCCTATCCGAACCTCAATCGGGTCTTCGAAGTTTTTTACCCTTCCTTTTTTCGTCACGTGAATTTTTTCTATAAAACGGGATCCCCGTGGTTGGTCTATGATTTACCATCGTTGGATAGTGGTGTACGAGGTACTGCTCCGTTTCAAATCCATGCACCCATTTCTAAAATTCGTACGACATTGTTTCGACATTTTGGATGGATGTTGCACCTTGCACCGTAGTGTTGCACCCTGTGGATATCGATTCTTCGGAGGGCTATTACTCTTAGCTCTTTTAGAGTTACGGGTGCCGTAACCGATCAAAAAGAAGGTCTCTGCGAGTTCTATGGCTATGACAGCTTTTAGCCATCACTGGTTAGTTTCAGACCCAAAAAATCCTATCCAAACCTCAGTCAGGTCTTAGAAGTTTTTTACCATTCGTTTTTTCGTCACGTGAATTTTTTCTGTAAAACGGGATCCCCGTGGCTGGTCTTTGATTTACCACCGCTAGAGAGTGGTGCACCATGGTACTACTCCGTTTCAAATCCATACACCCATTTCTAAAAGTCGTACGGCATTGCTTCGTCATTTTGGACGGATGTTGCACCTTGCACCGTAGATGTTGCACCTTGTGGATATCGGTTCTTCGAAGGGCCATAACTGTTGGCTCGTTTAGAGTTACGGAAGCCATAACCAGTCAAAACGAAGATACCTGCGAGTTCTACAAGCTGTGACGGCTTTCAGCCGTCACTGGTTAGTTTCATACCCAAAAAATCCTACCCGAACCTCAATCGGGTATTGGAAGTTTTTTACCCTTCGTTTTTTCATCAAGTGGATTTTTTCTGTAAAACGGGATCCCCGTGGCTGGTCTATGATTTACCATCGCTGTAGAGTGGTGCATCGTGGTACTGCTCCATTTCAAATCCATGCACCCATTTCTAAAAGTCGTACGGCGCTGTTTCGTCATTTTGGACGGATGTTGCGCCCTGTACCGCAGATGTTGCACCCTGCACCGCAGATGTTGCACCCTGTGGACATCGATTCTTCGAAGGGCCATAACTCTTGGCTCGTTCAGAGTTACGGGAACCGTAACCAGTCAAAAGGAAGCTCTCTGTGAGTTAAATAGCAATGATCGCTTTCAACCATCACTGGTTAGTTTCACACCCAAAAAATCCTATCCGAACCTCAATCGATTCTAGGAAGTTTTTTGCCCTTCGTTTTTTCGTCACGTGTATTTTTTCTGTAAAACAGGATCCCCGCGGTTGGTCTGTGATTTACCATCGCTGGATAGTGGTGCACATCGTACTGCTCCGTTTCAAATCCATGCACTCATTTTTAAAAGTCGTACGACATTTTTTCGTCATTTTGGACGGATGTTGCACCTTGCACCGTAGATGTTGCAAGCTGTGGATATCGATTCTTCGGAGGGCCATTACTCTTGGCTTGTTTAGAGTTACGGAAGCCGTAACCAATCAAAACGAAGCTCTTTGCGAGTTCTATAGGTATGACAGCTTTCAGCCGTCACTGGTTAGTTTCATAGCCAAAAAATCCTATCCAAACCTCAATCGGGTCTTGGAAGTTTTTTACCTTTAGTTTTCGTCACGTGGGTTTTTTCTGTAAAACGGGATCCTCGTGGCTGGTCTATGATTTACCATCGCTAGAGAGTGGTGCACCATGGCACTACTCCGTTTCAAATCCATGCACCCATTTCTAATAGTCGTACGGCATTGCTTCGTCATTTTGGACGGATGTTGCACCTTGCACCGTAGATGTCGAACCCTGTGGATATCGTTTCTTCGGAGGGCCATAACTCTTGCTCGTTTAGAGTTACGGGATCCATAACCAGTCAAAATGAAGATACCTGTGAGTTCTACTGCAATGACTGCTTTCAGCTATCTCTGGTTAGTTTCATACCCAAAAAATCCTACCCGAACCTCCATCGGGTCTTGGAAGTTTTTTACCCTACGTTTTTTCGTCACGTGGATTTTTTCTGTAAAATGGGATCCCCGTGGCTGGTCTATGATTTACCATCGCTAGAAAGTGGTGCACCTTGGTACTGCTCCATTTCAAATCCATGCACCCATTTCTAAAAGACGTACGGCGCTGTTTCGTCATTTTAGACGGATGTTGCACCTTGCACCGTAGATGTTGCACCCTGTGGATATCGATTCTTCGGAGGGCATATCTCTTGGCTTGTTTAGAGTTACAGGTGCCATAACCAGTCAAAACAAAGATATATGTGAGTTCTACGACAGTGATGGCCTTCAGCCGTCACTGGGTAGATTCATACTCAAAAAATCCTATCCGAACATCAATCGGGTCTTGGATGTTTTTTTACCCTACATTTTTTCGTCACGTGGATTTTTTCTGTAAAACGGGATCCCCGTGGCTGGTCTATGATTTACCATCGCTGGAGAGTGGTGCACCATGGTACTGCTCCGTTTCAAATCCATGCACCCATTTCTAAAAGTCGTACGGCACTGTTTCGTCATTTTGGACGGATGTTGCGCCTTGCACCGTAGATGTTGCACCCTGTGGGTATCGATACATCGGAGGGCCATAACTCTTGGATCGTCTGGAGTTACGAGAGCCGTAACCAATCAAAAGGAAGCTCTCTGTGAGTTTTACTACTAAGACAGCTTTCAGCCGTCACTGGTTAGTTCTATACCCAAAAAATCATATCCGAACCTCAATCTGGTATTGGAAGGTTTTTACCCTTCGTTTTTTCGTCACGTGGATTTTTTCGGTAAAATGGGATCACCGTGGCTAGTTTATGATTTACCATCACTGGAGAGTGGTGCACCATGGTACTGCTCCGTTTCAAATCCATGAACTCATTTCTAAAATTTATACGGCACTGTTTCATCATTTTGGACGGATGTTGCACCTCGCACCGTAGATATTGCACCCTGTGGATATCGATTCTTCGGAGGGCCATAAATCTTGGCTCATTTAGAGTTACGGGAGCCATAACCAGTCCAAACAAAGATATCTGTGAGTTCTACACCTATGACCACTTTTAGGCGTCACTGGTTAGTTTCATACCCAAAAAGTCCTATCTGAACCTCAATCGGGTCTTGGAAGTTTTTTACTCTTCGTTTTTTCGTCACGTGGATTTTTTCTATAAAACCGGATCCCCGTGGCTGGTCTATGATTTACCATCGCTGGAGAGTGGTGCACCATGGTACTGCTCCGTTTCAAATCCATGAACCCATTTCTAATAGTCATACGGCACTGTTTCGTCATTTTGGACGGATGTTGCGCGTTGGATCGTAGATGTTGCACCCTGTGGATATCGATTCTTCGGAGGGCCATATCTCTTGGCTCGTTTAGAGTTATGGGAGCAATCACCAGTCAAAACGAAGATATCTATTAGTTCTACAGCTATGATGGCCTTCAGCCGTCACTGGTTAGTTTCATACCCAAAAAATCCTATCCGAACATCAATCGAGTCTTGGAAATTTTTTACCCTTCGTTTTTTCGTCACGTGGATTTTTTCTGTAAAAAGGGATCCCCGTGGCTGGTCTATGATTTACCATCGCCAGAGAGTTGTGCACCATGGTAGTGCTACGTTTCAAATCCATGAACCCATTTCTAAAAGTAATACGGCACTGTTTCGTCTTTTTGGACGGATCTTGCGCCTTGCACCGTAAATGTTGCACCCTGTGGATATCGATTCTTCGGAGGGCCTTAACTCTTGGCTCGTTTAGAGTTACGAGAGCTGTAAACAATCAAATCAAAGCTCTCGATGAGTTCTACTTCTAAGACAGCTTTCAGCCGTCACTAGTTAGATTCGTACCCAAAAAATCTTATCCGAACCTTAATCTTGTCTTGGAAGTTTTTTACCCTTCGTTTTTTCATCACGTGGACTTTTTCTGTAAAACGGGATGCCCGTGGCTAGTCTATGATTTACCATCGTTGGAGAGTGGTGCACCATGGTACTGCTCCGTTTCAAATCCATGAATCCATTTCCAAAAGTCATACAGCAATGTTTCGTCATTTTGGACGGATGTTGCACCTTGCACCGTAGATGTTGCACCCCATGGATATCGATTCTTTGGAGGGCCATAAATCTTGGCTCGTTTATAGTTACGGGAGCCACAACGAGTCAAAACAAAGATATCTGTGAGTTCTACAGCTATGACCACTTTTAGCCGTCACTGGTTAGTTTCATACCCAAAAAAACCTATCTGAACCTCAATCGTGTTTTGGAAGTTTTTTACCTTCGTTTTTTCGTCACGTGGATATTTTCTGTAAAAACGGATCCCCGTGGCTGGTCTATGATTTACCATCGCTGGAGAATGGTGCACTATGGTACTGCTCCGTTTCAAATCCATGAACCCATTTCTAAAAGTCATACGGCAATGTTTCATCATTTTGGACGGATGTTGCACCTTGCACCGTAGATGTTGCACCCTGTGGATATCGATTCTTCGGAGGGCCATAACTCTTGGCTCGTTTAGAGTTCCGAGAGCCATAACTAGTCAAAACGAAGTTATCTACGAGTTCTATAACTACGACCGCTTTCAGCCGTCACTGATTAGTTTCATACCCAAAAAATCCTATCCGAACCTCAATCTGGTCTTGGAAGTTTTTTACCCTTCGTTTCTTCGTCACGATAATTCTTTCTGCAAAACGTGATCCCCATGGCTAGTCTATGATTTACCATCGCTGGAGAGTGTGCACCATGATACCGCTCCATTTCAAATCCATGCACCTATTTCTAAAAGTCATACGACACTATTTCGTCATTTTGGACGGATGTTGCGCCTTGCACCGTTGATGTTGCACCCTGTGGATATCTATTATTCGGAGGGCCATAACTCTTGGCTCGTTTAGAGTTACGAGAGCCGTAACCAGTCAAAACGAAGCTCTCTACGACTTCTATAGCTATGATAGCTTTCAACTGTCACTGGTTAGTTTCATTCCCAAAATATCCTTTCCGAACCTCAGTCGGTTCTTGGAAGTTTTTTACCCTTCGTTTTTTCGTCACGTTGATATTTTCTGTAAAACCGGATCCCAGTGGTTGGTCTATGATTTACCATCGCTGGATAGTGGTGCACGTGGTACTGCTCCATTACAGATCCATGTACCCAGTTCTAAAAGTCGTAAAACATTGTTTCGTCATTTTGGACGGATGTTGCACCTTGCACCGTAGATGTTGCACCATGTGGATATCGATTCTTCGGAGGGCCATTACTCTTGGCTCGTTTAGAGTTACGGGAGCCGTAACCAATAAAAACGAAGCTCTCTGCGTGTTCTATAGTTATGACAGCTTTCAGTCGTCACTGGTTAGTTTCATACCCGAAAAATCCTATCCAAACCTCAATCCGATCATGAAATTTTTTTACCCTTCGTTTTTTCGTCACGTGGATTTTTTCTGTAAAACGGGATCCCCGTGGCTGGTCTATGAATTACGTGGTGCACCATGGTACTGCTCCATTTCAAATCCATGCACCCATTTCTAAAAGTCGTACGACATTGCTTCGTCATTTTGGACGGATGTTGCACCTTGCACCGTAGATGTTGTTATCCCTCCTTTTGGCAAGGCTGTGACACCATGAAACTGACTAACAGATCAATGACGATACGCCTTGGAGATCGATTACATCTCAGGTTCACAGTAGATATCGACGAATTTTGTCCGAGTCCGTATCGAGCTACAATTGACAAGACATGACTAGCTAAGCCGTGAAAGCCAATGCTCCAAATTTCACGTCAATCCGAGTTCAGATGCTCAAGTTATCATCAATGTAAAGTGGAGGAAATGTCCCTATGTTCGAATCAATAAGCCAAGCCTTAGTTCGAATCCATCAAGTTTCCTCTGCTTCGAATCCATCAAGTCAAAATACTTCGAATCTAGGAGCTACTTCACTTCAGATTGAAGAACTTCGAATCCATCACGGCGAAGTACTTCGAATCCATGAAGACGAATCACTTCGTATCTGTCCAGTGAATTAGCTTCGAACCCATCTTGCGATGATGACCTCGAATCGATCGGCTATATTATTACATGATCGATACGAACGAGAACACGTTCGAATCCATGGGCAAATGAGGATCCTCGAATCCATTATGTCAAGGCGGCTAGAATCATGGAATCAACCCAGTCAACTCGGAGTGAAAGGCGGATCGATACGAAGAAAGCGCGCCGCGTAAACAACACCATGCGCAAAGCCATCCATTTGACCCTATCGATTCGACGGGGGTCGATTCGAACGAAGCACATTAACCGAAAATGCAATATCGAATCGATCATAACTCAAGATCTACAGGTCCAAATGCCATGAAATTTTCACAGGAGCTTGCATACATGTTGAAGATTGTCCACACCAAATTTTATCTCGATTGGATGATTTCTTGATCGATTCAAAGGCAGTTCGAATCAATTCCAAAGTGGGCCCGAATTTCCTAAGGCCGGGCATGTGGGCCCCCTCACGTGCCAGAAGTGGTCTCCCTAAATTTAGGTGAAATATCAGCCTCCTACACCTATAAATAGAGCTCCAGGTCATTCAGAAAAGGGGATCGGGATTCTGAAGCGCCAAGACTCTACCGGATTCAATTATACATTTCTTCATTGCGATTGTACTAAATTTTCTTCATTGAGATCCACTGTAATCAGTTGTAATCAGAAAGAGAACCTCAATAAGGTCATCAGATTCAAAGTGGACGTAGGCACGATCGCCGAACCACTATAAATCCTGTGTTGTTTATTGTTCTTACTGTGAATTTGCCAAGTGATTTTCATATATATATTTCTCTACATATTTGATAACTGAGATCTGTGATTGTGAACGGGTGCTTTCAACGACTATTGGGTGTTTGTGACCAATTTTGGTGCAAACATTTTGGTGCTTTCACTGAGAAGGCTAATTCAGGAGTTCTTGAAAGTTGAATCAGAAAGTTAAGTGAGTTAGATCCAAAGAGTCATGACTAGGCAACCAAGCAGAAGACCAAGACCAGAACGAAGTCAGCACGAGGGGAGTCAAGAGGCTTCCTCAGTAGCAAACCAAGCTTCAGTCTTCATCACCAGGGATGAGATGAAGACAATGATGAGAAGACAGGAGGATATGATCCAGAATTTGCTCCAACGGATCAAACAACTTGGAGCGCGGAATCAGGTAGCAACTAGAGTTCAGAACGAAGCAGGACCATCTGGCGTAGTGCCAGAGCTGGGGGGCAAACACTTAGAGCATGCCGATCCAATTTCGGGAAGAGAAAGAGAGGGATCCGAGCAATCTGGTGGCAATAGAGGGATGAACGCTCAGCCAAGAAGGCAGACACCTGAAAGCTCACACAGACTCGGGGGGCAGATCAAAGGCAGTGAACGAGGACTGCAGCTTGGAGACAATGACAGATTAGCGAAGATGGTTAGAAGAGCTATGAGAGGCGGTTTGGTAAATAGAGATTTGGAAGACGTAAACTGGAGTCCTTTTTCTCCCGCGATTAGGATGGCTAGAAACTAGCCAGAATTCAAGCTACCATCAGTGGAGATGTATGACGGGAGGACGGAACCTGCGGTCCATCTTACAAAGTATATGAGGCAGATGGAAGTGCTGGGTGCATCACAGGAAGTCATGGCCCGGTGCTTTCCATTGTATTTGACAAATATTTTGGCGTTATGGTTTAGGCAGCTGGAGAGCGGCTCCATAGGACATGGGCAGATTTAACTGAGAGGTTCATGAGGCAATTCAGGGTTCATATTGCAAGACCCAAGAATGTGATGACTTTGGAAACCTTAAAGCAAAAAGCGGGGGAATCTTTGAGAAATTTTCTGACACGATTCATTGCGACAACATCATCGGTGGATCGACCAGATCTATCCATGGTTATGATGGCGGTTGTGTCCGGAATAGCTGATGGCACTGTTTGCGCCGAAACTGGTCACAAACACCCGATATCGCGAAAGCACCAGTTTACGAACACAAATCAGCAATAATCAATATTAAACTCAGATCTAAGCAATAACAATCAGAGTAATTCAGCAATCACAATCACAAACACAGGATTTATAGTGGTTCGGCTATCTTGCCTACGTCCACTTTTAAGTTTCCTTTCTTTATTGATGTTCTCTTGATGATTACAATTGGTTACAGCAAGTTACAATTGATTATAGCTCTAAGACTTGGATGCAACAGCGATGATGCGGTGTAGAATTGAATCCGGTAGAGTTTTGGCGCTTCTGAATCTTCATCCCCCTTTTCTGAATGACCTGTGGCTCTATTTGTAGGTGTTGGAGGCTGATATTTCGCCTAAAATCAGGGAAGAACATTTCTGGCACGTGAGGGGGCCCATGGCCAAAATCTGGAGATCCAGGCCCACATCGGGATCGATTCGACCCTTGGTTCGAATCGATCAAGAAATTGTCCAATTGAGATGAAAATTGGTGAGAACATTCTTCAATATGTAAGCAAACTCCTGTAAAAATTTCATTGCATTTGGATCAACGGTTTGGGAGATATGATCGATTCGAAATGGGGATTCCGTGTGCTCTGCCTGCTTCGAATCCATTGATTTGAACCTACCTCGTTCGAATCGATAGACTCACGTGCGCATCGATGACGTGGCACACATTCTTTGTGTCGATCCACTTGTTGCTCCGAGTTGAATTGGTCGACTCCGGGTTTGTAGCCGCTTTGACTTGGTGGCTTCGAGTGCTGGGTTCGAAGGTTCGTTACCTTCGAATCGATGGAACCAGTCTTCCTTCGAATCGATCCAAATGTATGACTATGGATCGATTCGAAGCTGCTTCATCGTGGGGATTCGAAGGAACGGATTCGATGCAAGGTGCACTCATGGGGGCGAAGCAGGGATGTCTTGGATGGATGCGAAGGAAGGCAGTACGAGGATGGATACAGAGGAAGGCCTTGGGATGGGTTCGAAGTAGATGGAGTCGAAGCTGATGGATTCGAAGCAAGCACTGACTGATGGATTCGAACGACATCTCTTCCTATGGATTCGAACATGGTGCTTGCTCTGATGGATTCGAACTAGGGCAGGTGCGAATGGAGGCGAACCAACTGGGCTCAAGCAGGGGTATCCCATCGATTCGAACCGAGCTAGGCTTGTTTCCCTCAAATTGAATCCATCATAACTTGAACATACGAACTCGGATTGACTTGAAATTTGAACTACTGGCTTCTATGATCTTTCTCGTCACGTCCTATCAATTGTAGCTCAATCCGGACTCGGACAAAATTCATCGATATCCATGGTGAACCTGCAATGTACAATCGATATTCTTGATTAATAATCATTGGTTCTTGGTGAATTTTGGGTATCTCAGTTTTGGCAAAAAGTGGGATAACACTTTGCCCCCCAAAATATGCCTTATGGTAGGAAGGCGTGTTTTGTAATACCATGAGCGGAATGTTCATATCCTGTTGATGTCCTGCAAAGGAAGTTATAGTCTTATGTGATCTCAAATAATGATCGTTCGGGATCAAGATATCTGAGATGGAGTGCGACTGTTCATGTCCTAGTGCCTGACTACAAATGACGATCGTTCGGGATCGAGCCATTCGAGGCGAAGTGCGACCGTGCGCGGTCAAGTGGCGGACTTTAAATGACGACCTTTCGCGATCGAGCCATTTGAGGTAAAATGAGTTATGCCGTTCGGGGCGAGTTGTGCCTGTTCGAGGCGAATTGTCACCGTTCGCGATCGTGTGCCGTTCGAGGCGATTTTGTGACTGTTCGAAGTCGGGTGGTGCCGTTCGAGGCGAGTTCTGACCGTTCGAGGTCGGGTTGGTGACTGTTCGAAGTCGAGTGCCGTTCGAGGTGAATAAGCGTGCCCGGGAGGGCTTGGTATCATCGATGCCAGGTTCACGTTCGGGTGAGTTCCTTGATCGTTTGTGTGCCTGTTCGAGGCGAATGAGTGTGCCCGGGGGGGCTTCGTATTGTCGATACCAGGTTCACGTTCGAGTGGATCCCTGGATCTTTTGTCAGGGCGGTTTATCGCCCTCTCAAAGCATGCCTAAGGATCGTTCGCGACCCCGTTCAGTCATTTCAGAATTATTAGAATCAAATATCTATTCAATAGATGAGTTTAAAAACAGAAATGTCCAAACAAACCGAATCTAAATGTCCAAATTGAAACGAAACAAAAGCAAGGATGTCAAAGCGTAAATTCTCCCAACGATAGGGTTAATAGCCATTCAGAGCATGCCTGTGGACCGTTCGTGACCTCATACGTGTGTAAATGATTAACCCACGTTAGTGAGAGATTTACTACTTGTTCATCGTTTATTTTAATTAATTGATAACCATACGATGTCCTGGTTCAGGGTTGCCCCTGGCAGATGTAGACGGTGGCCGCTCTGGCTCCACCGTTGGAGCTCACCTACTCACATATCGAAGGAGCACACCATTCCTGATATGCCCTTCCACCTCGTCCTTTAGATGCCTACAATCATTAGTGTTATGGCCGTTTAATTCCTGAAATATACAAAACTTATCTGATTCCTTTCGTCAGAGGTTGGATCCCTTCGCATTGGCCTGCGTTACGGAACCTGCTCCTTGGTATCCTGATAAATCCGCTCCAAACTCTCAGTCAGCTCAGTGTAAGTAGTGAATCGCGGCTCCCTTCGTTGTCGCTTTGACCTGTCAACATAATCCTCATTCTTTCGCTTTCCTTTATCCTTGTCTGAATCCTTTTCGAGAGGCTTTCTGTCCTTGAGTGCACAAACTTCGATTCCCTCTCCTTCTTCTCTTTCAGCATTGGCGTCTTCCAACCGTAAAAACTTTTCTGCCTCGTGATAGAATTCTCCAAGATCCATAGGCGGATCTTTAGTTAGTGAATTTTTGAATTTTGTGCTATCAGCTACTCCGGACACAACTGCCATCATAACCATCGATGGATCTGGTCGATCCACCGAAGCTGCTGCTTCATTGAATCGCGTTAGGTAACTCCTCAAGGTCTCTCCGGCTCTCCGCTTTAAAGTTGCCAAACTCATCACGTTCTTAGGTCTTGCAATGTGGACCCTAAATTGCTCCATGAATCTTCTAGTTAAATCTGACCAGGTTCTTATGGAACCATTCTCCAACTGCCTGAACCATAATGCTGCGATATCCGTTAGATACAATGGAAAGCATCGGGCCATGACTTCCTGTGATGCCCCCAGCACTTCCATATGCCTCATGTACTTCATTAGAAGGGTCCGTCCTTCCATCATACCTCTCCACAGATGGTAACTTAAACTCTGGTGGGTTCCTAGCCATCCTAATTGCAGTAGAAAAGGGACTCCTGTTCACGTATTCAAGATCTTTGTTCACTAATCCGCCTCTCACGGCTCATCTGACCATCTCTGCCTATCTATCATTGTCTCCAAGCTGTTGTCCTTGTCCATTGCCTTCGGGTTGCCCCCCGAGTCCGTGTGAGTTTTCAGGTGTTTGCAACCCCGGCTGAGCGTTCATCCCTCCGTTGCCGTCAGGCTGTTCCGATGCTCTTGTTTCTCTTCCTGGAATCGGATCAATGTGCTCTAGGTGTGTGCCTCCCAGTTCTGGTGCTGCGCCAGATGGTCCTGCTCCATTCTGAACTCCAGTTACTCCCTGATTCTGAGCTCCAAGTTGCCCGATCTGTTGAAGCAAATTCTGAATCATTTCTTCCTGTCTCTTCATTATCTTCTCCATCTCATCCCTGGTGATGAAGACCAAGGTTTGGTTTGCTCCTGAGGAAGCCTCTTGACTCCCTTCCTGTTGACTTTGTTCTGGCCTTGGCCTTCTGCTCGATTGTCGTGTCATAACTTTTCAAATCTGAACTTTCAAATTCTCTCTGAATCAACTTTCAATTGGTAGATCTCCTGAATTAGCGTTCTCAGTGAAAGCACCAAAATGTTTGCGCCAAAACTGGTCACAAACACCAGATATCGCGAAAGCACCCGTTTACGAACATAAATCAGCAATAATCAATATTAAACTCAGATCTAAGCAATAACAATCAGAGTAATTCAGCAATCACAGTCACAAACACAGGATTTATAGTGGTTCGACGATCTTGCCTACGTCCACTTATAAGTTTCCTTTCTTTATTGATGTTCTCTTGATGATTACAATTGGTTATAGCAAGTTACAATTGATTATAGCTCTAAGACTTGGATGCAACAACGATGATGCGGTGTAGAATTGAATCCGGTAGAGTTTTGGCGCTTCTAAATCTTCATGCCCCTTTTCTGAATGACCTGGGGCTCTACTTATAGGTGTTGGAGGCTGATATTTCTCCTAAAATCAGGGAAGAACATTTCTGGCACGTGAGGGGGCCCACGTGGCCGAAATCTGGAGATCCGGGCCCACATCGGGATCGATTCGACCCTTGGTTCGAATCGATCAAGAAATTGTCCAATTGAGCTGAAAATTGGTGAGAATATTCTTCAACATGTAAGCAAACTCCTGTAAAAATTTCATTGCATTTGGATCAACGGTTTGGGAGATATGATCGATTCGAAATGGTGATTCCGTGTGCTCTGCCTGCTTCGAATCCATTGATTCGAACCTACCTCGTTCGAATCGATAGACTCACGTGCGCATCGATGACGTGGCGCGCATTCTTGTGTCGATCCACTTGTTGTACCGAGTTGAATGGGTCGACTCCGGGTTTGTAACCGCTTTGACTTGGTGGCTTCGAGTGTTGGGTTCGAAGGTTCGTTACCTTCGAATCGATGGAACCAGTCTTCCTTCGAATCGATCCAAATGTATGACTATGGATCGATTCGAAGCTGCTTCATCGTGGGGATTCGAAAGAATGGATTCGATGCAAGGTGCACTCATGGGGGCGAAGCAGGGATGTCTTGGATGGATGCGAAGGAAGGCAGTACGAGGATGGATACGGAGGAAGACCTTGGGATGGGTTCGAAGTAGATGGAGTCGAAGCTGATGGATTTGAAGCAAGCACTGACTGATGGATTCGAACGACATCTCTTCCTATGGATTCGAACATGGTGCTTGCTCTGATGGATTCGAACTAGGGCAGGTGCGAATGGAGGCGAACCAACTGGGCTCAAACAGGGGTTGCACCGATGGGTTCAAAATAGATGGGTTCGAACAGGGGTATCCCATCGATTCGAACCGAGCTAGGCTTGTTTCCCTCAAATTGAATCCATCATAACTTGAACATACGAACTCGGATTGACTTGAAATTTGAACTACTGGCTTCTATGATCTTTCTAGTCATGTCCTATCAATTGTAGCACAATCCGAACTTGGACAAAATTCATCGATATCCATGGTTAACCTGCAATGTACAATCGATATTCTTGATTAATAATCATTGGTTCTCAGTGAATTTTGGGTATCTCAGTTTTGGCAAAAAGTGGGATAACAGGCACAGAATTCAAAAACTCATTAACTAAAGATCCTTCTATGGATCTAGGAGAATTCTATTACGAGGCAGAAAAGTTTTTGCGATTGGAAGATGCTAGTGCAGAAAGAGAGGAAGAAGTGGACGTTTACGCAGTCAAGGGCGAAAATGCTCCTGGAAAGGGTGCGGAGACGGGTAAAGGAAAACGAAAGGCTGAGAACAATAATTATAGGTTAAAGCGGCCGCGGTGAGAGCCGCGGTTCACTAATTACTCTGAGCTGAATGAGAGTTTGGAGCGGATTTATCAGGATACAAGAGAGCATGTTCCATATCGTAGACCAATACGAAGAGACCCGACTACCGACGAGAGAAAATCAGACAAATATTGCTTATTCCATGAGCTGAACGGTCATAGCACAAATGACTATAGACACCTGAAGGATGAGGTAGAAGGGCATATCAGGAACAGTAGGCTGCTTTAGTATGTGAGAAGGCGAGCTCCAACGGTAGAACCAGAGCGACCGCCATGTACATTAGCTAGGGGTGACCCTCACCTGGGTCACTGTTTGGTTATCAATTGATTTAAATAACGATGAACGAGTCGTAAACTCCTCACTAACACCATCAAATCATTTACACATGTATAAGGTTGCGAACGATCCACAGGCATGCTCTGAAGGATTATCGACCGTCTCGTAGTAAGGATTTACACTTTGACATCCTTGCTTTGCTTTTGTTTCTTGATTTGGAAATTTAGACTTTGTTTGTTTGGACATTTCTATTATGGAATTCATGTGAACGCTAATTTTATACTTGCAATTCTTTAGAAGAAGTTACTTGCATATGCTTTGAATCGCGAACGGCCCACAAGCACACCTTGTATGGCGGCGAACCGCCACAATTGCTGATTCAAAAAGTCACCCGAACGTGATATTTGATTCCAGTGATATCAAGCTCCCTTAACAATCTGATCGCGAACGATCACATTCTGCCTCGAGCAGCATTCGATCGCGAACGATCATACTCTGCCTCGTACGGCACCCGACCGCGAACGGTTCACTTCATCAGGTATAACATTCGATCGCGAACGATCACACTCTGCCTCGTACGGCACTCCACCACGAACGGTCGCAATTCACCAAGTATGACATTCTATCATGAAAGATCACATTCTTCCTCGTGCGGCATCCGATGGCGAACGATCACATTTTATCTCATGCATCATACGGCTACGAATGGTCACAATACATCATAATTCGTCTAGAACGACACCTGATCACGGACGATCGCTTTTCTGCCTCGTACGGCACTCGATCGCGAACGGTCACGTTCTTCTTTTCATGCCACTCAATCGCGAACGATCACAACTCGTCCAGAACGACATCTGACCGCGAACGGTCCCACTTTGCATTTTTCCTCGTACGGCATCTAACCGTGAATTGTCCCATGTTATCATTTGCCCCGAACGGCATCCGACTGCGAAACGTCCCATTCCATCTTTTGCCGCGAATGGCACCGACCGCGAATGGTCCTGTTTCACCTTGGGTGACACACGATCCCGAACGATCGTCATTCGAGGTGATATGAAACTATCAAGTTCTTTACAGGTTGTTGACAGGATATGAACATCCAACTCATGGTATTACAAAACACGCCTTCCTATCGGAAGGCAAGTTTTGGGGGGCAAATGTTATTCCGCCTTTTGGCAAGGCTGTGACACCAAGAAACTAACTAAGAGATCAATGACGATACGGCTTGGAGATCGGTTACATCTCAGGTTCACCGTAGATATCGATGAATTTTGTCCGAGTCCATATCGAGCTACAATTGACAAGACATGACAAGCAAAGCCGTAAAAGCCAATGTTCCAAATTTCACGTCAATCCGAGTTCATATGCTCAAGTTATCATCAATGAAAAGTGGAGGAAATGGCCCTACGTTCGAATCCATAAGCCAAGCCTAAGTTCAAATTCATCAAGTTTCCTCTGCTTCGAATCCATCAAGACAAAATACTTCGAATCCACGGAGATACTTCACTTCATATTGAAGACCTTCGAATCCATCAGGGCGAAGTACTTCGAATCCATGAAGACAAATCTCTTCGTATCCGTCCACTGAATTAGCTTCGAACCCATCTTGCGATGATGACCTCGAATCTATCGTCTATATTATTACATGATCAATACGAACGAGAACACGTTCGAATCCATGGGCAAATGAGGATCCTCGAATCCATTAGGTCAAGGCGGCTAGAATCATAGAGTCAACCCAGTCAACTTGGAGTTAAAGGCAGATTGATACGAAGAAAGAGTGCCACGTCAACGATACCACGCGCAAAGCCTTCGATTCGACCCTATCGATTCGAAGGGGGTCGATTCGAACGAAGCACATTAACTGGAAATGCAATCTTGAATCGATCATAACTCGAGATCTACAAGTCCAAATTCCATGAAATTTTCACAGGAGCTTGCATATATGTTGAAGATTGTCCACACCAAGTTTCATCTCGATTGGATGATTTCTTGATCGATTCGAAGAGAGTTGGAATCGATCCCAAAGTGGGCCCGAATTTCCTGAGGCCGAGCATGTGGGCCCCCTCACGTGCCAGAAGTGGTCACCCTAAATTTAGGCGAAATATCAACCTCCGACACCTATAAATAGAGCTCCAGGTCATTCAAAAAAGGGGATCGGGATTCTAAAGCGCCAAGACTCTACTGGATTCAATTATACATTTCTTCATTGCGATTGTACCCAAGTTTCTTCATTGAGATTCACTGTAATCAGTTGTAATCAGCAAGAGAACGTCAATAAAGTCATCATATTCAAAGTGGATGTAGGCACGATCGCCGAACCACTATAAATCCTGTGTTGTTTATTGTTCTTACTGTGAATTTGCCGAGTGATTTTCATATATATTTCTCTACATATTTAATAACTGAGACCTGTGACTGTGAACAGGTGCTTTCAACGACTATTGGGTGTTTGTAACCAATTTTGACGCAAACAGATGCTGCACCCTGTGGATATCTATTCTTCGAAGGGCCATAACTCTTGGCTCGTTTAGAGTTACGGGAGCCATAACTAGTCAAAAAGAAAATACCTGTGAGTCCTACAGCTATGACTGGTTTCAGCGGTCACTGGTAAGTTTCATACCCAAAAAATCCTGCCCGAACCTCAATCGGGTCTTGGAAGTTTTTTACACTTCGTTTTTTCGTCACGTGGATTTTTTTTGTAAAACGGGATCCCCGTGGCTGTTCTATGATTTACCATCGCTGGAGAGTGGTGCACCATGGTACTGCTCCGTTTAAAATCCATGAACACATCTCTAAAAGTCGTACGACACTATTTCGTCATTTTGGACGAATGTTGTTCCTTACACCGTAGATGTTGCACCCTGTGGATATCGATTCTTCGGAGGGCCATAACTCTTGACACGTTTAGAATTACGAGAGCCTTAACTAGTCAAAACAAAGCTATCTATGATTTTTACCACTATGACAGCTTTCAGCCGTCACTGGTCAGTTTCGCACCCAAAAAATCCTATCCGAATCTCAATTGGGTCTTGGAAGTTTTTTACCCTTCGTTTTTTCGTCACGTGGATTTTTTATGTAAAACGAGATCCCCGTCGCTAGTCTATGATTTACCATCGCTGGAGAGTGGTGCACCATGGTACTGCTCCATTTCATATCGATGAATCCATTTCTAAAAGTCATAAGGCACTGTTTCGTCATTTCGGACGGATGTTGCACCTTGCACCATAGTATCAATTCTTCGGATGGCTATAACTCTTGGCTCGTTTAGAGTTACGAGAGCCATAACCAGTCAAAACGAAGATATCTGTGAGTTCTATAGTTGTGACTGCTTTCAACCGTCACTGGTTACTTTCATACCCAAAAAATCCTATCCGAACCTCAATCGCGTCTTGGAAGTTTTTTACCAATCGTTTTCTCGTCACGCGGATTTTTTCTGTACAACGGGATCCCCGAGGCTGGTCTATGATTTACCTTCGCTGCAGAGTGGTGCACCATGGTATTGCTCCGTTTCAAATCCATGAAAAATTCGTACGGCACTGTTTCGTCATTTTGGACGGATGTTGCGCCTTGCACCGTAAATGTTGCACCCTGTGGATATCGATTGTTCGGAGGGCCATAACTCTTGGCTCGTTTAGAGTTACGAGAGCTGTAACTAGTCAAAACGAAGCTCTCTATGAGTTCTCCAACTATGACCGCTTTCAGCCGTCATTGGTTAGTTTGGTACCCAAAAAATCCTATCCGAACCTCAATCCTGTCTTGGTAGTTTTTACCCTTCTTTTTTTTCGACACGGGGATTTTTTCTGTAAAACGGAATCCCCGTGGCTAGTCTATGATTCACTATCGCTGGAGAGTGGTGCACCATGGTACAGCTCCGTTTCAAATCCATGAACTCATTTCTAAAAGTCATATGGCACTGTTTCGTCATTTTGGACGGATGTTGCACCTTGCACCATAGATGTTGCACCCTGTGGATATCGATTCTTCGGAGGGCCATAAATCTTGGCTTGTTTAGAGTTACGAGAGCCATAACCAGTCAAAACAAATATATCTATGAGTTCTACAGCTAGGACCGCTTTCAGCCGTCATTGGTTAGTTTCATACCCAAAAAATCCTATCCGAACCTCAATCGGGTCTTGGAAGTTTTTTACTCTTCATTTTTTCGTCACGTGGATTTTTCTGTAAAATGGGATCCCCGCGGCTGGTCTATGTTTTACCATCGCTGGATAGTGGTGCACGTGGTACTGCCCCGTTTCAAATCCATGCACCAATTTCTAAAAGTCGTACGACATTGTTTCGTCATTTTGGATGGATGTTGCACCTTGCACCGTAGATGTTGAACCATATGGATATCGATTCTTCGGAGGGCCATTACTCTTGGCTCATTTGGAGTTACGGGAGCCGTAACCAATCAAAACGAAGCTCTTTGCGAGTTCTATAGCTATGACTTCTTTCAGTCGTCGCTGGTGTTTTCCCGCCTTTTGACAAGGCCGTGATACAAAGGAATTGACTGGAAATCAAATGATCACTCCTCCCGGATATCAAGCCTACGCAGGTTCGCTATGGATGTCGATGAATTTTGTCCGAGTCCAGAATGAGCTACAATTGATAGGATTTGACAAGCAAAGCCATAAAAGCCTGCATTCCAAATTTCAAGTCAATCCGAGTTCATATGCTCGAGTTATAATAAATTCAATATAAAGGAAACGGCCCGGCGTTCGTATCCATTGTCGCTGTCGATTTCGTATCCATCATCAAACTCCATTTTGAATCCATTAGCAGTTCGTATCAAATCGAGTTTCAGAAACTTCGTATCCATCGAAGTGCCGCCGTTCATATCGATCAAGTTCGAATCCATCGAAGTGCCTCGATTCGACGCATTCTCATTCGAATCCATCGGCAGAAAGCCCGCTTCGCATCCATTGTAGAAGCCCCTCTTCGTATCCATCAGGAAGCTGTTGTTCTTATCCATCAGTGATTGCCGTTCAAACCCATGAGTGAAGCCTTGTTCGAATCCATTGGTGAGGCTTCATTCGAATCCATCAAGGCAACGACCCTAGGTGATGTGTCATCCATTGATGCGAAAGCGCCGAGATATATGGAGTCGATGCGGTCAACTTGGAGTGAAGTCCGTATCGAGGCGAAGTTTGCGCTCCACGTCATCACAAAGGCGCGTGGCACCATCAATTCGAAACCATCGGTTCGAAGAGATGGATTCGAACCAAGCAGCCACTCGAGAATGCTCAGTTCGTATCGACTATATCTTCCAATCAACATATCCAAATGCCATGAAATTTTCAGAAGAGCTTGCGCGCATGTTGACGAATGTCTCCACAAAGTTTCAGCTCGATTGGACATCATCTTGATCGATACGAAATGATTTCGTATCGATCATAGATTGACTCGAAACTTCCTGAGGTTGGTCGCGTGGGCCTACTCACGTGCTAGAAAAAGTCTCCCGAGATTTGAGCGAAGTCTCAGCCTTCTACGCCTATAAATAGAGCCCCAGAGCAAATCGAAAAAGGATCTTTTGACTCACAAGCGCCAAGACTCTGCCGAATTGAGATCTCCATCATCCTACATCATATTCTTGCTGTCAATTTTGAATTTCTAGTTGTAACTTGCTGCTGAATGCTGTAACAACTTGTAATCATTGAAAGAAAATCAATAAAGTTGTAAAAACTTCACAGTGGACGTAGGCAACACGCTGAACCTCTATAAATCGCTTGTCTAAGCATTTACATTACTGTTATTTGGAGTTTTTGTTAGATAATCCTCATTTTTAATTAACATTCTTCATTTTTATCTCTTCAAAAACTCCCGAAGAGTGTTGTGCCCAATTTTGGAACAAACACTTTGGTGCTTTCAATGAGAACCCAGATTTTCTCTTGCTCTTTGGATCTGTCATCGATACCAGATTGAATAAATTTAAGAAAGAGATCTGATCATCAAATCCAAGTTCCTTCCCTTCAATTTAGATTTGCATAAAGTCTAGGAAAGGAATTCAACCTTCAAGATGGTTAACACAAGGACCACCTCTAATGCTATCAATCATGAGGAACATGATAGACAAAATCCTACGCCACTACCTCCCTTTAACCAAGACGCCACTGGACACTCAGAACCACCAGGTGCGGTCACTAGGAAAGAATTCCAGTTTCTACTCCAAGAGCTGACCCAGAGTCGGCAATAACTAACAGAACAGCCACGTGCTAACGCCGAGCTGATCAACCAGCTGGATCGCCTGAAGCGAAAGAGATCCAAGAGAGACCATGCTTCTTACTCCTCCAGCGAAAGTTCTTCATCTTCTGACTACCCTCACCGATCTCCACGACCCCGGCTAGATGGGAGTAACTTACAAGCTGTTGGAAATCAACCGGCAATGACTGTTGGACAACTGAGCATTGGCCCATCGGCCAGTTTCCAAGCCGGACCCTCCTCCCGAGGGGGTACCGTTCCTCACTACACCACAGAATACCGTGCAACGAATGCCGCAGATGAACCAAGGGTCGATGCCCCAAGTCATTCAAACCCGGACAGTTGTCAACATGGGCGTACCCCTGAACCGTACGTCCCGAAGGGCTATGAGCCAAGAAGGCAAGATTTGGACTGTCGACATCATCCGATCCAACCCTAGAATGTGGGATTCCATCATACTCCAGCACAAGCTGCACAGAGCATACAAATGCCGGATTTTCCGACCATGATACGTCAAATGATCCATGAGAACCAGGGTCTCACGAAAGGCAACTGGGGAATCTCCCGAAGTCACACTCCATTTACCGACGACATCCTTACCGCTGAACCCCCTCAGCGATTTAGGATGCCAACTCTACCCATGTATGAGGGAAACTCCGGCGCTAACCAACATATTCTAAAATATGAATGGTCGATGACTGCTGCCAGAGCTTACGATGCAGTGAAGTGTCGTAGTTTCCCCTATCCTTGGGGGGCATCGCTACCACGTGGTTCACTCGACTTCCACCTCGATCCATCTCTTCATTCGACTAATTGGCCACAAAATTTGCTGAATAATTTCGCATGCACGTCGCAAAGCCAAAAGATGTCAACACTCTATCTAGCATCACCCAAGCTCCTGGAGAGACGCTCAGACACTACTTAGAGATATTCCATACTGCATGTGCGGAGATCAGCAATCCGAACGATAACTCCATCCTTATGGCATTGACTAAGGGGATCGACCCCGATTATGAATTTGGCAACTGGTAGGCTGGAAGACAACCTGCATCATTGGACAGTTTCCATGCCAAGGCGGCTCAATTCCTGAGAAGGGAAGATGCAAAACAGTCTAGGAAGTAGACTGATGCAGGGCCAAGCATGGAAGTGATCCGAAGAAATGTCGCGATCAAACAGTCCGGTGAGAGCTCCGGAAAAGTTTAGTTGAACGTTAAAAACAAACAAACTCGGCAAAGAGAGAGGGTGAATCAAACTAGAAAACGAGATCAAATACGCACCCCACAACGCAAGAATTCTCTGTATGACAGTCATACTCCTTTGAATACCTCATTGGAGAAATTGTATTTACAAACCTGTAATACAATTCAGTACCAAAAACCTGCCCCAAACCGTCGTCAGAGAGGCAAATCCAGACGGGAAAATTTTGCAGGTTCCATGAAAGCTACGGGCACAATACGTATGAATGTCGTCACTTACAAGATCTCGTAGAAAAATTGATTAGAGAAAGGAAACAAGAACAGTTTGTTCGGGCGCCGCAGCCTGGAGAAGCGGGCCCATCAAATCAAAATAATGAACCCAATTGACCGAGACATAATGACTCTATCCGCCCCGGCGGGAGATTGGTAATAAACGCCGTAAGTGGCGGACCCGCTTTGTCAGGTGCCAGGAGCGACGAGGATCTTCGTCACTGTTACACATGACAGGCTCTATTCAATCTATGAATACTTTGCAATTTCCTTTACATTCTAAAGTTTGAATTTGTAATAAGGCACTGACTTTGCCATGTTTTTCCGTTCTAGCAATAAATTACTATCTCTTCAAGCTAGAGCTGTGATTCACTGAATGCAACATTCAACAATCACGACGAACAAAGAGCTAAGTTCCATCAAACAATGGAATTTATTCAAATAGCGAGTGACTGTGATACGACCGGCCACTCACTAAGTGAAACCTCGGCTTGGGGGCAAGCCGTCACATCAAAGGCTGAATTGGACCGACACACGGCGGTCCAACAACTAACTCCAAATTCTCATAGTGCAAATTGAAGTATAAATATCAACTCTTGGTTCCCAGAGTGCAAACCAGAGTATAAACACTAACTCCATTTTCCAAGAGTGCGAATTAGAGTATAAACACCAAATCCATCGTTCCCAGAGTGTGAACGCACTCTAGGTTCCCACAGTGTGAACCGGAGTATAAATCCACCGTTCCCAGAGTGGGAACGGACTCTAGGTTCCCAGAGTATGAACGGGAGTATAAATCCATCGTTCCCAGAGTGTGAACGGACTCTAGGTTCCCAGAGTGCGAACCGGAGTATAAACACATCTTTCCCAGAGTGTGAACGGGCTCCACTTTCCCAGAGTGCAAATTGGAGTATAAACATATATTCCAGGTTCCCGGAGTGACAACCGACGCATCAATGCAAACTCCAACTTCCCAGAGTGTGAATTGGAGTATAAACATCTATTCCAAGTTCCCGGAGTGCGAACCGACGCGTCAATGCAGACGTCAACTTCCCATAGCGTGAATTGGAGTATAAACATATATTCCAGATTCCCGGAGTGCGAATCAAAACACAAATGTCAACTCCAACTCCCCAGAGCATGAAGTAGAGTATAAACATGAATTCCAGGTTCCCGGAACGCGGACCAAAATATAAATGTCAACTCCAAATTCCCAGAGTGTAAATTAGAGTGCAAACACCAAGTCAATATTCCTTAAGTGCGAACTGCGTTACAGACATCGATAACTCTTAAATTCCCAAAGTGAGAACCAGATTATCGATCACAAAATATCCTAAGTCCCCTGAGCGTGGACGTGTACTCAAGATTTGCGATAGGTGCGATCGACCACTGAAATACAAATGTTGTTCCCCAGAACTGGGGGGCAGAAAGCTTAAGTGTTAATCACTAACCGAAGTAATACAATGTCAAAAGTCCAACACTACAACACTTGAGCACAAAAGAAACGAGACTTGAAGTGAAGAAATTGAATTTCATTTTAACAAAATTACATGTGAATATCCATGCACAAGTTAGTCCAAAAAATACCTACTAGCAGCGGCAAGCCTGCATCCATACATGGCCTATGAAAGAAAAAATAAAAGTAGTCTCCTAACTACCCAAAGTGCGTCGAATAAGGCTTATCTACTTCTTCTTCTTTGATCTTTTCTTCGACACGAGTGTTTGCGCCAAAATTGGTCACAAACACCCAATAGTCGCTGAAAGCACCCGTTCACAATCTCAGTTATCAAAAACGTAAAGAAATAAATATGAAAATCACTCAGCAAATTCACAGAAACAGTAAACGACACAGGATTTATAGTGGTTCGGCGATCGTGCCTGCATCCACTCTGAAGCTTATGATTTTATTGATTCACTTGATAAATTAAATCAGTTACAGCAGGTTACAATTGATAATAGCTCTGAAGTGTGATTACAACAATGGTGTTGAAGTGTAGGATTGAATCCGGCAGAGTCTGGATGTCTCAAAGTCGAAAAGATCCCTTTTCTGAAGGCTTCACGGGGCTATTTATAGGCGTAGGAGGCTCAGATCGCGCCCAAACTTCAGGAGACGTCTACTGGCACGTGAGTAGGCCCACATGACCGGTCCCACCAAGTTTCGACTCGATCTATGATCGATACAAGTTGATTTCGTATCCATCAAGAAATAGTCCAATCGAGCTGAAACTTGGTAGGAACATTCTTTACTTGTGCCTAGGCTTCTGTGAAAATTTCGAAGCATTTGGATTGGCGGATCTCGAGTTATGATCGATGCAAGCTTGTAATTCCATAGAGGCTGTTATGTTCGTGTTTGTACCAAAATTGGGCACAACACTCGTCGGAAGTTTTTGAAGAGATAATAAATGAAGAATACAAATTGAAACAGAGGATTATCTAACAAAAAATCCAAATAATATGTAAATAAACGCGTGAACAAGAAATTTATAGTGGTTCGGCGTGTTGCCTACGTCCACTGTGAAGTTTTTATACTTTTACTGACTTTATTTCGATGATTACAAGTTGGTACAACAATCAACAGTTAGTTACAACTAGAAATTCAAATTCAACAGCAAGATTATGATATAAGATGATGGAGATCTCAATCCGGCAGAGTCTAGGCGCTTCAGAATCCAAAGTCCCTTTTCTGTTGGCTCTGGGGCTCTATTTATAGGCGTGGGACGCTGATATTTCGCTGAAAACTCGGGAGACTACTTCTGGCATGTGAGGGGACTGACGCGCCCGTCCTCAAGAAGTTTGGGCCCACTTTGGGATTGATTCGAAGTCCATTCGAATGGATCAGAAAATCATCCAATCGTGGTGAAATTTGGTGTGGACATTCTTCAACATGTATGCAAGCTTTTGTGAAAATTTTATGGCATTTGGATCAGTGGATTAAGAGATATGATGGGTACGAAATGAAATTCCCTGCACGGCTATTTGGTTCAAACCGATGCGTTCGAACCGATCATTTCGAAACGATGTCAGCACGCGACTTCGTGTTGACGTGGAGCGCGCACTTCGCTTCGATCTGGATTTTGCTCTGAGTTGACCGCTTCGACTCCATTCATCTCGACACATTTGCATCGATGAATGACACATCATCGTGGCTAGCTGACTTGGTGGGTTTCGAATGAAGCTTCACTGATTGTTTCGAATGAAGCTCCACTGATGGTTTCGAGCGAGGCTCCACTGATGGATTCGAAAGACCAATGCTTGATGGATACGAACCAGCTTTTCTCCGATGGATACGAGGCTAACACTAGCTGATGGATGTGAGGTCCATCGATTCGAACTCGATGGATTCGAAGTTTTGTGGAGTCGAACCCGAGACGAAGCTGATGGGTTCGAAGCTGATGGGTTCAAAGATGATGGGTTCGAAGCTGATGGGTTCGAACCTATGCTTGGTGAGGGGTTCGAAACGTAGGTCTTTCCCTTCAAATTGAATCGATCATAACTTGTGCGTATGAACTCAGATTGACTTGAAATTTGGGATGTTGACTTCTATGATCTCTCTGGTCCTGTCCTATCAATTGTAGCTTAATCTGGACTCGGACAAAATTTAGCGATATCCATAGCGAAACCAAGTATGACCGCTTTCTGAGACGAACTGCCCTTCATTTTCGATCGATCTTTTGGCATCACGGCCTTGCCAAAAGGCGGGATAACATTTTCCCCCCAAAGTACGTCTTGTGGAAACATGGCGTGCTTTGAAGAGCTACAATTTCTCTCTGAACAATCACTGCTCTCTTTTGTTGGGATTCGTACTCCGTATTGCGTAACCTTGCATTGATATGGTTGATTGCTGTATAATAGTGCTAAACCGTTGGCTGTTGCATTTGTAACAAGATGAGTATTCGATCCCTGTAAATGTTTAAAATCGAATGTTAGTCCAACATATATGCACATATGTTAATTAGACCCTTGTTAACGTCGTGCGTCCACGAGTCGTTGTCAGTTTTGTTTGCCATCGAATTTCGTATCGATTCACTCCTGAACCGATTTGGAAATTTTAGTTGAGACAACGCTTGTTGGTTATTTTAAAAAGCCCCTTCGTATCGATCCTCTCCTGAACTGATATAGAAGGTTGAAGGAATTGAATTTATGTCGGGCGAATGCAATATTTCGAACCGATGGGTATGAGCTCCGATGGATTTGAGATCAACATTCGTAGGGATGGAGTACGCTTATGCAATGGTGGGTACGAAACCGACATTCAAACTGATGGCTTGGACAGGTACGAAAAGTTCGTTCGTACTGATGAGAAAGGATGAATACAAAATAGTAGTTCGTATCGATAGGAAATGATGGATACGAAGTCGTCGTCCGTTTCGGTAGGCTGTGGATGGAGTTGCGAGTTTGTTGATGTGAACAGGGGTTTCGAATTGATGTGCCCACTGTTTGTTTCGCACCGGCGAAGTGTGAGGTTGACTTCGAACCTACAAGGCCTTAGGCAAATGGTTTCGAATGGAGATTTCGAACCGATCCACGCTTTGACTGGTTGCAACCGGTCAAGTTTACCGGAAGGGGAACCGTCTCGGTTGCTTCCAAGGTTCCATATAAATACCAGTGGGTTTGTCATTTTTCACTTTTTACTTTTTACTTTGTGTTTGCTGTACTTTGCATCGTTTCGATGCTTCAGAGAGAAAACACTGTGTCACGTTTCCGAATCAATCAAGATCCAAGCCTTTAATTCCTCGAATCCATCACTCAAATTAGGTAATTAGCCTAGAATCCAAACGGCAAAGCTATTTTGAACCTGCCTCTTCTTCATCGATTGGCCACACTGGTGATTGGTAAGACCAGATCTGGTTTGGGGGAGCTTCGAAACCACCTGGGGACTCGTGTTCGAATCGATGTTAATGGCATCATTTTCTTTTTGGATTTCGCATCGATCCCTGGGATGCCTTCATGGGGTTGACGCAGTTTGCATCGATTGACTATCTTGATGGTTCATTCGAATCGATGGATCTCGAATCCATCAACTATCCGTTCGAAGTTCTCAACTGTATATCGATTCGAAGGGTATCGATTCGAACGCGATCGATGTTAAGTTGAGGGTTTCGTGATCGGTACGAACTAGCTAACCAAGAATCGATTCAAAGTTATCCATCATTGATCGATTCGAACTCGATGGATTCGAAGCACGCCTTTCTGCATCGATTCGAAGTGGCATTAGTATGGGTTCGAATGAGCTTCCTGTGATCGGTTCGAACCCTCCATGATGGATACCAAAGTTTGACATTTTCTAAGCATAATTCCGACGAGCTTCATTCTTGCATACTTGGACTTTGACAACTAAATTGCATTCTTGACTGCCTTTCGAAGCTCGTCGATGGAACCACAACAACTTTCATCTGAATCAATTTCCCTCACGTGAAGGGTTTAGCGATGACAGTCATTACAACTGGACTCCGTAGCTTTGTCGTTTGCATATTTTTTTAATTCTGCGATATTCATCCAAGTAATGCACAGCACTGCACAACAAACATTCATACACTATACACTGGGGAATTCACTGGTCTCTTGTCGTCTAATGATGGTTTCTCATGAGTTAGTCAGTTATGGAGCCTTCGAGTTCACAGCAGCAAGAAAACCCGCAAGACATTCAGAGTACAGTTCCCCCGAGATTAGAGGTTTCGGACATTGAACCAGAGATTATTGGCCCAGCATCGGATGAACTTCCCAATGCGTCATTTATTGCCAATCCATTAGATTCTGTCCCATCTCATATTTCCGAAGATATGCTGGGGAGGATATGCCTAAGGCATGGCCTGTCACTGGATGACGTGTTACTACCGGGCCGAATGACAGACCACACAATCCGCCGGAGGGATATACTGCATTCAATCGCCACGCATGCACGGCTGGGACCCTACCTCCATTCAATGAGTATATAAGAGAAGTGCTGTCAATTTTTTGGAATTGCACCATGCGAACTACACCCGAACGGGTATGCTTCGGTGAACAGCCTGTTCATCGTCTTCATGGAGTACCTTCATAGACCACCGGCCCCGACCGAAATCAGATACCTGTTCAATTTTAAAACTCAAAATGATTACCCCTCCTTCACGTTCTTGGAAGCAGTGCGGAATTGTCAAGTGGTCACCGGGTCCTGGACCAGGTTAAGCTATTACAGGACGGAATGATTTTACGTCAGATGTCCTCCAGGCTTTGCCAGGCGATGGTTATTTAGACGTGGGTACAGCTGAGTTCTCAAACAATTACTAAGGCAATTGCAGTCGAAGTGTAACTTATATTTTTCCTCTTTACAGCGATGATCCAGCGACCTGACGGTGGACACTTTAAGGAGATAGTACGAGTGCTACAAGAAATCCCAAATGAAGATAGGGATATCGAAGTGCTCTTGACAGATAGGAATCTCCGGGCTTGTGGGTTGATCAAACGACGACAGAGTATAACGTTCGACGGGACGCAACGGATCGTTTTGAAAAAACGAGTCAAGCACAAGAAGCCCAAAGTCGTTGTAGCCGGGGAAGTTGATTCTGAAAGAACCCATACTGATGACGAGTGTTTGTGCCAAAATTGGTCACAAACCCCAATGCCGTGAAAGCACCAGTGTATGAATGCAAATTAGCAAGGTTCAGACACAAATCACAGATCTAGGCAAATAGTGAACAACAATCCAGAAATAATAAACAAAGACACACGATTTATAGTGGTTCGGCTATCTCCGGCCTACGTCCACTACAAAGTTTTTATCCTTTTATTGACTATCCTCGATGATTACAGAGAATTGCAGCGATTACAGTGATGGTTGCGAATAGAATCCAATCCGGTAGAGTCTTAGCACTTCAGAATTCCCACCCCCCTTTCTGAATGACCTGGGGCTCTATTTATAGTTGTAGGAGGCTGATATTTCGCCTAAAATCAGGGAGACCACTTCTGGCACGTGAGGGGGGCCCACGCGCCCGACGTCAGGAAATTCGGCCCACTTTTGGGTCGATTCGAACTCCATTCGAATCGATCAAGAAATCATCTAATTGAGTTGAAATTTAGTGAGATCATTCTTCAACATGTAAGTAAACTCCTGTAAAAATTTCATTGCATTTGGATCAGTGTTTTAGAAGATATGATCGGTTCGAAATTGGGTTCTCCATCGGCTATCGTCTTCGAATCCATCTGTTCGAATCCATCTCCTTCGACTCCATCTGAAGCACGCGCACGCAATTACGTGGCGCTAACTTCTCGGTCGATTCGAATTATGCGACGTGTTGACTCCACTTGATGCGCAGAGTTGAATGCTTCTTTCCCTATAGACGCGCTCGCATCCATGTTCCATGCTTCGTCCATATCCATAACTTCACAGCGGTCGTGCTCGCATCCATCGGTCCGTGTTTTCCTTCGCATCGATTCCTGGAGTGTACTTCGTATCGCTCAGCCACGAATCGATCGATACGAAATAATGATGGAGGCTATCGATGCGAAGTGGCTGTGATGGAGGTTGGATACGAACTAGACCGTACCTAATGGGTGCGAACGAAGCCTTACCTGATGGATACGAAGGAGACCTATGCTGCCATCGAGTCGAAGTCCACCTAACCTTCTCTTCTGATCGATACGAAATAACCGAGCCTTGTCAATGCCGATCGATTCGAACGGCATCGATACGAAGTCCTTGCTCCCTGATCGATACGAAGTGTATCGATTCGAACAATCCCTGTTCCATGTCTCCAATCGATGCAAACCTGATGGGTTCGAACTGAACAGAACCCGATGGGTTCGAATCCATCGATTCGAAATAAGCATCGCCTCAACCCCATGATGGATTCGAACAGTACACCCTTCTTGCCTTGTATTGATCATATCTCCTCCATTCGAACTCCGATTGACATGAAACTTGAAACATAGCCTCTCCTAGTCCTCATCGTCATCTCCAACCAATTTCGTCCTCATCGGAACCCGGTCAAATTTTTAATGGCATCGATTGCAGCCTTGTTACCAATCGATCTCCAATCCCAATAACCATCATTCCTTGTAAAGTTGTTGATATTCCAGCCTTGACCAAAAGGTGGGATAACATTTGCCCCGCAAAACATGCCTTGTGACAAGACAGCATGTTTTGAATAATCCCTAATCCGATATCCAAAGTCCATAGGCAATTCCAATTCCGTGGGAACTCGACAACCGAGTCATAATCCATCCTTATCCAATAGCCAATAACCAAATCCAGGGCCTCTTCGGGTCAACATCCAAATCCAAATCCATAACCTCTCTGGGCTCTTGCCAAGGGTAGTCCAACCTTGACGACCATGGTCCAGTGTCCCTGGAAGTTGAGTTAACCTCTCCGGGTTCTTGCCAAGCGCAATCCACACTTGACGACCGTGGTCCAGTGTCCCTGGAAGTTGTATAATGCCGTGGCTTAAGTCCTAAGCCGAATCCTGGTCTCTCCGGACCCTTGTTGAGCATAGTCCATACTCAACGACCTGAAATAATAATCGATGATATAGGGCCTAAGTCCTAGGCCGAATCCTGGTCACTTCGGACCCTTGCCGAGCATAGTCCATACTCGACGATCTGAATGAGTCAATCTACCGCGTTCGGGCGAAGCGACTCACCCCTTGCCAGGCATAATCCATACCCGACGACCTTTTATCGAAAACCAGATAAAAATCCAATCCAAAATCCAAAATACAAATCAAAACCAAAAAGCCAGAAATCCAAACCAGCATCCAAAACAAAAACCAGTCATCCAAAAGAAAACCCAAACCAGAAAGCAAACAAAAATCGGGAGTTCAAACAAAACTCCAGAACCAAACCAGAAACGCAAATGTCCAATCCAAAACAGAAAAACAGATTTCACAAGCCATAGCTCCACAGTTTATCATCGTTCAGAGCATGCCTAGGGGCTATCTCCGTCCCCATACATGTGTAAACGATTTAGTCGCTTGCTAATGGTTTGTTACTTATTCCATATTATCCACGTCAATTGATAACCAATCGACCATCATTCCTGGGCCTCACATCATCACGATGTGAGGTAGATGGTGGCTGCTCCTGCTCCACCGCTGCGTTCCGCGTTCCAACATATTGCCTCAGCTGCTCGTTCCTCACATGTTCCTCAATTATGTCCTTTAAGCGCCTGCAGCTGTTGGTATCATGTCCGTCCAAATCGTGGAATAGAAAGTGCTTTCTAGATGCCCTTTCCCATTCTGAAGGTTCTCTCATGGCCGGCCTCCGGTAAGGGAGGCGATTCCTGGTTTCCATGTATATCCGCTCCAGCGACTCGTTTAATCCCGTGTATGTGGAAAACTTTGGATCCTACCATCGCTTTCCATCTTTCCCTGAATTCTTATCCAGCTTCCTTTTTCCCTTATCCTTATCTGAACTTCCATTGGATGGTCCTCCACCCATGGCCACATTCACTTCCTTTAGCTTTAAATCCATACTCGCATCTCTAGCCGTAGGAACCTTTCGGCTTCATGAAAGAATTCCCTGAGATCCTGTGGGGGATCTCGTATTAAAGATACCTTAAGGTCCGAATCCTCCCTAATTCTTGACACTGCCGCCATCAAAACCATTGACGGATCCGGCCGATCCACCGAAGCAACTGCCGCATTGAATCGAGTTAGAAAACCTCTAAGTGATTAATCCATCCTTTGCTTTACCGATGTCAGTGTCATTACGTTCTTCGGCCTCTTGATATGAACCCGAAACTGTCCTAGAAATATGTCCACCATTCTCTCCAAGTCCTAATAGATTCTTCTCCTAGCTGCCTAAACCACATTGCAGCTAAGTCCGTCAAGTACAATGGGAAACATCGGGACATTACTACCTCCGATGCCCCCAGCACCTCCATGTGTCTGGTGTACCTCATCAAGTGATCAGTGGGGTCTGCCTTGCCATCATATACCTCCATGCTAGGCAGCTTGAAATTAGGTGGGTTCTGAGACATCCTGATTTCCCGAGTAAACGGACTCCTGTTTACCCCTTTCGGATCTCTATTGGCCAAGCCCCCACGCATGGTTTTCCTGATAATCTCCATTAATCCAGTATTGTCTGTCAGAAGATGCCCCCATGCCCCCGAGGGAACTCCAGTACATATTCCTCATGTGGCTCACTAGCAGCAATGTTGGCTCTAGCCTGTTGAACTCCTTCCAAAGGTCCTCCTGCGGGCCTACCCCCAAGCTCTTGCTGATTGCCTTCTGGCTCTGTATCCTGTCCTCCATTGGGTTCCGCAACCCGAGTTCCTTGTCCCGCCTCCATAGCTGTTGTAGCTGTTCCTAAGTTTTGAGTCCCTGCAGCTCTCATCTGCTCAAAGAAAGTCTGCATCATTTCCTGTTGACTCTTCAACAATCTCTCTTGTTGTGAATTTGTTATGGCTTCCATTTAGCCTTTGGTGATATAGATGGAAGCTTGTCCTTCTCCAGCCCCAGAGGATGCTTCTTAGCTTCCTACCTGTTGGTTCTCTCGGACCTTTGCCTTCTACTATTTTGCCTCGTCATTGTCTTCAAATCCAAACTCCTCAAACTCTATAAATCTAAACTTTGAATCCGATGTAGCGAGTGCTAGTCGTTCTCAGTGAAAGCACCAAAGTGTTTGCACCAAAATTGGTCACAAACCCCAATGCCGTGAAAGCACCAGTGTATGAATGCAAATTAGCAAGGTTCAGACACAAATCACAGATCTAGGAAAATAGTGAACAACAATCAAGAAATAATAAACAAAGACACACGATTTATAGTGGTTCGGCTATCTCCGGCCTACGTCCACTCCAAAGTTTTTATCCTTTTATTGACTATCCTTGATGATTACAGAGAATTGCAGCAATTACAGTGAAGTAGTTTGATTACAATAGTGATGGTTGCGAATAGAATCCAATCCGGCGGAGTCTTAGCACTTCAGAATTCCATCCCCCCCTTTCTGAATGACCTGGGGCTCTATTTATAGTTGTAGGAGGCTGATATTTCGCCTAAAATCAGGGAGACCACTTCTGGCACGTGAGGGGGGCCCACGCGCCCGACGTCAGGAAATTGGGCCCACTTTGGGATCGATTCGAACTCCATTCGAATCGATCAAGAAATCATCCAATTGAGCTGAAATTTGGTGAGATCATTCTTTAACATGTAAGTAAACTCCTGTAAAAATTTCATTACATTTGGATCAGTGGTTTAGAAGATATGATCGGTTCGAAATTGGTTTCTTCATCGGCTGTCGTCTTCGAATCCATCTGTTCGAATCCATCTCCTTCGACTCCATCTGAAGCACGCGCACGCAATTACGTGGCGCTACCTTCCCGGGTTGATTCGATTTTTGTGGCGTGTTGACTCCACTTGATGCGCCGAGTTGAATGCTTCTTTCCCTGTAGATGCGCTCGCATCCATGTTCCATGCTTCGTCCATATCCATAACTTCACAGCGGTCATGCTCGCATCCATTGGTCCATGTTTTCCTTCATATCGATTCCTGGAGTGTACTTCGTATCGCTCAGCCACGAACCGATCGATACGAAATGATGATGGAGGCTATTGATACGAAGCGGCTGTGATGGAGGTTGGATACGAACTAGACCGTACCTAATGGGTGCGAACGAAGCCTTAACTGATGGATACGAAGGAGACCAATGCTGCCATCGAGCCGAAGTTCGCCTAACCTTCTCTTCCGATCGATACGAAATAACCGAGCCTTGTCAATGCCGATCGATTCGAACGGCATCGATACGAAGTCCTTGCTTCTTGATCGATACGAAGTGTATCGATTCGAACCATCCATGTGCCATGTCTCCGATCGATGCGAACCTGATGGGTTCGAACTGAACAGAACCTGATGGGTTCGAATCCATCGATTCGAAATAAGCATCGCCTCAACCCCTTGAAGGATTCGAACAGTACACCCTTCTTGCCTTGTATTGATCATATCTCCTCCATTCGAACTATGATTGACTTGAAACTTGAAACATAGCCTCTCGTAGTACTCATCGTCATCTCCAACCAATTTCGTCCTGATCGGAACCAGGTCAAATTTTTAATGGCATCGATTGCAGCCTTGTTACCAATCGATCTCCAATCCCAATATCCATCTTTCCTTGTCAAGTTATTGATATTCCAGCCTTGACCAAAAGGTGGGATAACAACGAGTCGCCGGCCGGGCCTACAGATGTAGTTCAGGACGTTACGGTTCAAAGAAAAGGCAAGGCCGCCATTTTTAAATCGCCAAGAAAGGGAAGATAGAAGTCAGTCGTCACGTCCCGGCTCATTTTCGGAATTATAATTTCGGAGGAGTCTCCCCCGAGAACAGAAAGTCTCTTTGAAGGGCTTGCCGATGTTCAATCCCGGACGATATGTCCTTTCAGCACGATGCCGGGTTGGAGGAATTCCATCATACTCTAGACTTGAGCGAGCCCTATATTACTAGCGTGGTCGACACCTCTGGTTGGTCCGGGGGAATGCATATTCACACACATTTCACGACACTACACAACTTTCAGTCGTAGGTCGTCAGTTTCAGAAAACCACTAACTTCTTTCTCATTTTGCCTTGCAGATATTATGTCTGGACGCGGTTCGATGCTAGGGAGTCTGCGACATGCTAGTAAATCATCATACCATGGATCGCGCAGGCGGGAAGGAGACAGAGATTACGATCAGGGATACTCTGGATACTCAATTCAAGAGAGATATGATACAGACAGAGGCTACAAGCGTCGATCTCAATCGCGTACCCCTCCTCCTCCCAGAGACCCCGTGCAACCTCCGGCTTATGTTTCTTGCCCCTTTGAGCCTTCGCGTCATAAGTCCGCTTCTCAATCTTCCGGGCACAAATCTCACCGCTCCAGAAGCGAGACATCGACTGCCGTAGTTACGGAACAACCTCCTGTTGAAATCTCTGGGGAAGGGGCGCTCAAGCTCTCCCAGCTGAAGAAAGACTTCCCAACTATTTGTTTCGACAATTATATTTTTCCTCCCCATCTGAAGAGAATCCCGTCGGAGGCCGAACAGATGGTGCACGACTATGTGCACGACTTCTATGCTCAGTATAAAGTATGGTTTAAAGCGGCAAAGAAAGCGTCGGCGCTGGCATTTGAATGTGGGGCCGCCAATGAGAAGTTGCAGACGGAGTTGGCTCAGAAGAGCCGTATTATTGAAGTGCTTAACATCGAAGCCGAATCTTCCAGAAAATCTGAAATTGAAGCCATTAAAAACGCCGACTAAACCCAAGCAACGATGGATAGAATGAAGCGCGAGCATTATGCCACGGTGGAGGATGTTGGTCACCGGAACACTTTGGTCTCTGCCGAAAGGGACATAGCTCTAAAGGAGTTAAACTAGCTCAAATCTAAATTCGTCAAAATCGCCAAGGATAGGGATGATGCGAACAACGTAGCCCAGGAGGCGTGTCAACAAGCTGTGATACTCCCGACTGAAAGGGATGCGGCAGCGACCAAAGTTCAAGTGGTTGAGGCGGAGATTGAGGAGAAAGTTCAACAAGCCGAGGCCAGGCTAGAGGCTGATATTGAAGATCTGCTTATCGCCTACAATGCCAATGTATTGAAGCACAGAAATTTGGCCTGGCTTCAGGATTATCCAGTACACCTCCGCAGTGCTTGGGAACGACTGGTTGAGGAGGAAGAGGAGGCGCATCCGGACGAATCGGTCGACCGATTCGAGCTCGAATACCGGTTGCTAACAGATGATGAAAAGAAGGTCCTCCACGATGCTATAATCGTTCATGGGAAGGAGATGGTTGGTGGTCGATCTCTAGAGGCCGAAGAAGGGTCAGGTGTTGAGCATCATGCTACGGTTCTTGAAATCACTGTTCCGCCTCCATCAGAGCCTGTATCTGGGGTTAGTTCACAAGCCGTTCCTACTTATGACCCAGAGCAACCGCGGTTATCTCCTATTCGCGAGCACGTCTCCGAGGCCGCCCAACCGTCAACAAGCCAAACTGAGGAAGGTATTATGAACATATCTCAAGTGTATTTTCACTAGAACGTTCGTTTTGAAGGGATTGTTTATAACTCCTTCTTTTCTCTGTTCAGTAACCAGAATTATCCCGGCGTCTTCGGCTCAGGAATCCACTCAAGCGCAAAAGGCTATCACCATTGAAACGACTATCGTGACAACGGCAGCGTCTACTGAAGCGGCGTAGGAAAGCTCTCTGTCTCTCGATGAACAAATGGTGAGTGAACTGCTCGGCCAACAAGGAGACTTCTCTACAGACTTGCCATTCATCATTAGCGATCTCCCGCCAGCCTCTAGCTCTTTTGTGCAGAACGGAGTTGCCCCCTGCCAGGCCCCATCAACTCGAGACGAGGAAATCTTAGCCGAGATCAATGCTGAAATAGAGGCTGCGGTGCGTGGAGGTAGTATCGGATTTGGGACGACGATGCATAGTCCGACACCTTTAAGTGTGATATTGCCGAGCGGCACTGCGGTCGAAACTCGGACGTCTTCCTCGTCTTCTGCTGCGGATCCTGTCCTCCCAACTCCTCCGGCGGGAAGCCTTCATTTAGACTCAAGCTCTGAGGAGGACGTTGACATTGTGCCCCCGGTCGAAGAGCAACCATCGGAGAGGAAGCCCTCCAAGCGAAGGATCTCCGTCCCAAGCGACTCTGATGACGATGAGCCGCTGATAAGGCGGACGAAGAAGAAGAAGTAGATCGGCCGCTCGAGCAGATTTTTTGGTAGATAGGAACTTGTTTTTGTTTCCCTTTAGTAGGTCGTGTATAGATGCGGGTTCGTCCCCTGCTAGTAGGAATTCTTTCTTTGAAGAACTTATCTGTATGTAAGTCCTGGGTTTTAGTTAGTTGTGATAAAATATTGTTTTTCTCATTTTAGCTGTCTTTTCTGCTCGATTATCGTAATGATTGGTTTACGACCGCGCTCCTTTGAAAATTTCGAACGCATATCCACTCTTCGGGGACTTAGAATAATTTCAACGTCCATATTCCAGTTTGCACTCTGGGAATCTGGAGTTAATGATTGTTTATGCTTCCGTCCGCACTCCGGGGACTTAGAGTTATTTCAAAGTTTATACTCCAGTTCGCACTCTGGGAATTTGGAGTTAGCATTTATACTTTGGTTCGCACTCCGGGAAACAAGAGTTGATGGTTATACTCCAACTCGCACTCCGAGAATTTGGAGTTAGCATTTATACTCCGGTTCGCACTCCGGGAACCAAGAGTTGATGTCTATACTCCAACTCGCACTCTGGGGAGTTGGAGTACGTTCGCGCTCTGGGAACGAGTTGTTGAATGTTTATACTCCAATTCGCACTCCGGGAATTTGGAGTCCGATCGCGCTCTGGGAATGAGTTATTGAATGTTTATACTTCAATTCGCACTCCGGGAATTTGGAGTTCGCTCGTGCTCTGGGAACGAGTTATTGAATGTTTATACTCCTATTCGCACTCCGGGAATTTGGAGTCCGCTCGCGCTCTGGGAATGAGTTATTGAATGTTTATACTCCAATTCGCACTCCGGGAATTTGGAGTCCGCTCGAGCTCTAGGAACGAGTTATTGAATGTTTATACTCTGTATCGCACTCCGGGAACCGAGAGTTGAAGTTTATACTCCAATTCGCACTTTGGGAATTTAGAGATCGAGGAGGGATTGTCATGTATCAATCCTCGTGAATGGTGATGTCGTGTTCTATCCCCGAGCTCGGGTTTCATTTAGCGAGTGACCGGTCGTATCACAGTCACTCTCTATTTGAATAAATCCCACTGCATGATGGAACTTAGATCTCTGTGCACCGTGATATTGTACGTCACAATCAGTAAGTCACAGCTCTGGCTCGAAGAGATGGCATTTTATTGCTGAAACGAGAAAATATGGCAAAGTCAGATGCCTTATTACAAATTTAAATCTCGAAATGCTAGAATGAAATGCAAAGGAATTTATCGACAAAAATAAATAAAGTCTTTCATGTGTAGTAGCGACGAAGACTCTCGCTATTCCAAGCTCTTGGCAGAGTAAGACCGTCAACGGTCGATAATTTGAATGTGCCATCTTCGAGCTTTTGCGAAATCATATACGGCCCTTCCCAATTTGGCTTCACGTGCGAAGGAACCGGATAAATTCTTTTAGGTACGAGATCACCGAGCTCAAAGGTTCGTGGACGGACCTTGGCATGGAATATTCGGACGACTCGACTTCGATATGCGGCTGCCCTCAAATCAGCCTCTTCACGCCTCTCATCCAGTAAATCCAGAGATTCAGCAAGCAATATGGCATTTGTCTTCGGATCATAATACGTCGCACGATGAGAGTGCACTTCCAATTCGACTGGAATAACGGCCTCAGAGCCATAAGATAGAGAAAACGGAGTGTGACCGGTTGCAGTTTTATGAGTTGTTCGATAAGCCCATAACGCCATAGGAAGTTCGTCGCCCAACTTGCCTCCGGCCTTTTCCAGTCGTTTCTTTAGAATGGACTTTATAACTTTATTAACAGCTTCGACCTGACTATTTGCTTGAGGGTGTGCCACTTTAGAGAAATTCTTATGTATGTGAAATCGTTGGCAGAAATTCTTGAATTCAGTACTGTGGAATTGGGCTGTGTTATCGGTGATGTTAGTGTGCGGGAGACCAAATCGGCAGATAATGTTGCGCACTACGAAGTTGATCACTTTCTTCATTGTAATCGTTGCAAGAGGCTCTGCTTCGTCCCATTTGGTGAAGTAATCAACTTCGACGATGGCGTACTTTGCGCCACCTTTGGCCAAAGGCAATGCTCCAAATATATCGATTCCCCATACCGCAAACGGCCAGGGGCTAACCATTTGAGTTATCTCGGTAGGTGGGGCTCTAGGAATCCGAGCGTGTTTCTGGCACTTTTCACACTTTTTGGCGTAGTCTGATGCATCTCGATTAAAAGTGGGCCAGTAATAAACATATCGGAGTACTTTCTTGGCGAGTGTCTGCCCTCCAGTGTGATCGCCACATTCTCCCTCGTGTACATCGTGCAATACTCGTTTGATTTCATCATGTGCGATACATCGGAACAGAGTACCCCCTTCTATATTTTGAATGACAAACCGTGAGGCTTTTCGAAGGACCTGCCTCTTCTCGCTCCTACGCTCAGGCAATGTCCCATGTTCAATGTAATTTCGATAGGGGGTCATCCATGACCCCCTACTATTGGTCGCCTCAAATGCATGACTAATCTCCCTTTGATCGATTCTCGGAGAAGATAGGGTTTCAGAAGGAACGAGCCCCAACTGCTGAGCTTCGCCCGTACTTGCCAACTTTGCCAACGAATCGGTCTTCTGATTATGCTCCCGAGGGATATAGAAAATGGCATAGTAATCAAATTGATCAATAATTTCCTTGACTCGAGTCTGATAAGCAGCTAGTCTTCGAACCTTGGCTTGATATTCACCTCAGACTTGACATAGGACCAGCTGGGAGTCACAATAAATCTCGACAGCGACAATTCTCAGGTCGTGGGCCGGCTTCAGCCCATTGAGCAAAGCTTCATATTCAGCCTCGTTGTTAGTTGCATGGAACTCGAACTTTAGAGCGTAGCATATGGATCAGCCTTCGGGGGTTTCAAGCACTACCCTTGCGTCCGAACACCGATCGTTGGATGCACCATCAGTATATAGCTTCCATATGTACTCAGGAGATTTGCTATTTTCAGGTAAGTCTTCAGGTACAGTGAATTCAACAATGAAATCTACTAGGACATGGCCGTGTATGGCCCTTCTCGGGGTATATGTGATGTCGAATTGACTCAGTTCGATGTTCCATTTTAGCAACCTACCTGACGTCTCAAGCCGTGCGAGGACCTGTCGTAACGGCTCGTCGGTGTACACAGTAACAGGATGAGCCTGGAAATACGGACGAAGCTTCCTCGAGGCGATGACTAGGCAATAGGCCAATTTTTCCAGCTTTGGATAATTTCTCTCGGCTCCGGTTAATCGTTAAATACATAATATACCGGTTTTTGCACTAGGCCTCCCTCCCGGACTAATGCCGGACGGATTGTGTTTTCAGATACCTCCAAGTAGAGATATAACTGTTCATGGTCAACAGGCTTTGAAAGAATCGGCGGTGTAGAAAGATGTTGAATCAGTGACTGAAATGCACCTTCACATTCCGCGGTCCACTCGAAGTTTCGTTTCCATTTTCGGATCAGATCGAAGAAAGGAATGCATTTGTCAGTTGACTTCAAGATGAACCTACTCAATGCTGCAACTTTCCCATTGAGACTCTGAACCTGCTTTATGGTCCTTGGAGTTTGAAGATTCCTGGTAGCCCAGATCTTTTCAAGGTTGGCTTCTATCCCTCGTGCGTTGACGATGAACCCAAGGAATTTTCCGAATGCGACCCCAAAATGACATTTTAGCGGATTAAGCTTCATTCCATATCTCTGGAGGATATCAAACATCAACCCCAAGTCTCTAACGTGATTAATAGAGTATCATGACTTTACCAACATGTCATCCACATAAACTTCCATGGTTTTTCCGATCTGGTCGGCAAACATCCGGTTGACCAAGCGTTGATAAGTTGCGTCGGAATTCTTTAATCCAAAAGGCATGACTTTGTAGCAGTATAGTCCCAGATCAGTCACGAAACTCGTATGTTCTTGGTCGGGTACACGAATGGGTATCTGATTGTAGCCTGAGTAAGCACCCATGAAAGATAACAATTCGTGACCGGCGGTTGAATCAACAAGTTGATCGATTCGGGGAAGTCGAAAACTGTCCTTTGGGCAAGCCTTGTTTAAGTCAGAATAATCAATACATGTTCTCCATTTCCCATTCGGTTTTCGGACAAGTACAGGGTTGGATACCCACTCCGGGTACAAAGCATCTCTAATGAACACATTCGTCTTCAACTTATCGACCTCCTCCTTAAGGGCGGCAGATCTCTCTGGATCCATACCACGCCTTTTTTATTTGACCGGGATATACCGCGGGTCAATATTTAAAGTGTGGCTTGCGATGTTTGGCGAGATCTCCCACATGTCAGAGTGCGTCCAGACGAACACGTCGAGATTCGCCCAAAGAAATTCAACCAATTCCTATTGTTTGCGCCAAAATTGGTCACAAACCCCAAATACCGTGAGAGCACCAGTGTATGAATATAAATCAACAATATTCAGACACAAATCACAGATCTCAGCAAATAATAAGCAGCAATCCAAAAGTAATGAACAGTGACACAAGTTTTTATAGTGGTTCGGCTATCTCCGGCCTACGTCCACTCCAAAGTTTTATCCTTTTATTGATTATCCTGGCTGGTTACAAGTGATGACAGCAATTACAAAGTCCAAATTCAAAATAAGTAGTAGTGATGATGGTATAGAATGATCTTGGCAGCGTCCGGGCGTGCTTTCTTTCTCCAAATTCTCCGACCCCTTTTCTGAATGACCGGGGGCTCTATTTATAGGCGTAGAAGGCTGATATTTCTCCTAGAAACAAGGTAGACCACTTCAGGCACGTGAGGGGGCCCACATGGCTGAAAATTGGAGATCCGGGCCCACTTTGGGATCGATTCGAACTCCATTCGAATCGATCAAGAAATTATCCAATTGAGCTGAAAATTGGTGAGAACATTCTTCAACATGTAGGTAAGCTCCTGTAAAAATTTCGTTGCATTTGGATCAACGGTTTGGAAGATATGATGGGTTCGAATTTGGAGTTTTTTGGATTTTGCTTCGTTCGAATCGATCACTTCGAATCGATCCATTCGAATCGATCGATTCACGTGTTAGCAGGTTGACGTGGCGCGCACGCTTCGGGTTGATCCATCTTTATCTCCGAGTTGAACGCTTCCCTCCCTGAAGACGCGTTCGTACCCATTTTCCATGCTTCGTCCTTATCCATAACGTATCCATCTGCCTGAGCCGCTCTGACTATTCCCTTCGAATCGATCGGTTCGAACAAGATGGATTCGAATACGATCGATTCGAACGTCTTCCCTGAGTCCTTCGTATCTTTGCGCTTTTGCCCTTCCTTCGAACCCATCCTTTTAAGTCACTGCGTATCCTTCTTGAACACTCCCTTCGTATCGATACGAAGCAACCATTTTAGAGACAATAGCTTGATCGATTCGAAGTCCATCGAGTCGAACCAGCATCCAGCGCGAACCTTTCAGAGCCGAATCCATATCAATCGATACGAAGTGTATCGATTCGAAGTGAGCGTTACCCCTGATCGATTCGAACCATTCATGCATGTCTTGCCTTCGATTGATACGAGCCTGATGGGTTCGAATCCGATGGATTCGAACCAAGCACCACCTTGCCTTGATGGGTTCGAACAGCATGCCTCTCCCACCTTGAATCGATCATAACTCCTCCATACGAACTCCGATTAACCTGAAATTTGAAACGTAGCCTTTCCTAACCCTTATCATCATCCCCAATTAATTTCGTCCCGATCAGAGTTCAACCAAATTTTGACGATATCGATCGTAGCCCCGATTCCAATCGATCTCCAATCCTGATATCCACAATTCCTTGCCAATTTGTCGATATTCCAGTTTCGACCGAAAATGGGATAACACTTTGCCCCCCAAAACATGCCTTGTGATAACAAGGCGTATTTTGAATAGTCCCACTTCCAGTATCCAAAGTCCATAGCCAATTTCAATTCCATACGAACTCGGTAGTCGAGTTTGAATCCATCTTTGTCCAATAGCCAATAATCGAATTCAGAACCCCTCCGGGTAGATATCCAAATTCATAAGCTGTCCAAGTCCTTGTCAAGCGCGATCCACACTCGATGACCGTGGTCCAGTGTCCCTGGACGTTGAACTAACCTCTCCGGGTTCTTGCCAAGCGCAATCCACACTTGACGACCGTGGTCCAGTGTCCCTAGACGTTGAACTAACCTCTCCGGGTTCTTGCCAAGCGCATTCCACACTTGACGACCGTGGTCCAGTGTCCCTGGACGTTGAACTAACCTCTCCGGGTTCTTGCCAAGCGCAATCCACACTTGACGACCTGAGAATAACAATTGATGATATATGGCCTAAGTCATAGGCCGAATCCTGGTCTCTCCTAACCCTTGCCGAGCATAGTCCATACTCGACGACCTAAATGAGTCACTTTACCGCGTTCGGGCAAAATGACCCACCCCTTGCCAGTCACAGTCCGTACCTGATGACCGTTTACCAAAAGTCAGATAAAAATCAACCAAAATCCAATCCAAAATCCAAATCCAAATCCGAAATCCAAATCAAAGCCAGAAAATCAGAAATCCAAACCAGAAAGTAAGCAAAAACCAGGAGTTCAATCCAAACTCCAAAAACCAAACCAGAAACGCAAAATGTCCAATCCAAAGCAGAAAAACAGATTTCACAAGCCATAGCTCCACAGTTTATCATCGTTCAGAGCATGCCTAGGGGCTATCTCCGTCCCCGTACATGTGTAAACGACTTAGTCGTTCGCTAATGGCTTGTTACTTATTCCATATTATCCATGTCAATTGATAACCAATCGACCATCATTCCTGGGTCTCACATCATCACGGTGCGAGGTAGACGGTGGCTGCTCCTGCTCCACCGCTGCATTCCGTGCCCCAACATACTGCCTCAATTGTCCGTTCCTTACATGTTCCTCAATTATATCCTTTAAATGCCTGCAGCTGTTGGTATCGTGTCCATCCAGATCGTGAAAGAGACAGTGCCTTCCTGATGCCCTTTCCCGTTCAGATGGTTCTCTCCTAGCCGGCCTTCGGTAAGGAAGGCGATTCCGAGTTTCCAAGTATATCCGCTCCAGCGTCTCGTTTAATCCTGTATACGTAGAGAACTTTGGATCCTTCCATTGCTTCCTAGCTTTTCTTGAATCGTCATCCAGCTTCCTTTTTCCTTTATTTTATCCAAGCTTTCGTTGGATGGTCCTCCACCCTCAGTTGCATTCACTTCCTTCAACTTTAAATCTGCACATGCATCCTCTTGTCGGAGGAACCTTTCAGCCTCGTGAAAGAATTCTCCGAGATCCAGTGGTGGGTCTCGTATTAAAGACACCTTGAAATCCGAATCCTCCCTGATTCCTGATACTGCCGCCATTAAAACCATCGATGGATCCGGCCGATCCACCGAAGCAACTGCCGCATTGAATCGAGTTAGAAAACCTCTAAGCGATTCATCTGTCCTTTGCTTTACCGATGTTAACGTCATCACGTTCTTAGGCCTTTTGATATGAACCCAAAACTGTCCCAAAAACCTATCCACCAACTCCCTCCAGGTCCTAATAGATCCTTCTTCCAGCTGCCTGAACCACATTGCCGCTAGGTCCGTCAAGTATAAAGGGAAACATCGGGCCATCACTTCCTCCGATGCCCCCAGTACTTCCATGTGTCTGGTGTATCTCATTAGGTGATCGGTTGGGTCAGCCTTGCCATTATATACCTCCACGCTGGGTAGCTTGAACTTGGGTGGATTCTGAGCTGTCCTGATTTCCCGAGTAAACGGACTCTTGTTCATTCCTTCTAAATCTCTACTGGTCAATCCTCCACGCATAGTTCTCCTAATAATCCCAACTAATCTAGCACTGTCTGTCAAAGGTTGCCCCCCATGCCCTCGGGGGAACTCCGGCACATACTCTTCGTGTGGTTCGTTAGTGTTAACATTGGCTCTAGCCGGTTGAACTCCTTCCAAAGGTCTTCCTGTGGGCCTGCCCCCAGGCCCTTGTTGGTTGTCTTCTGGCTCTGTATCCTGTCTTCCGTGGGGTTCCACTATCCTGGCTCCTTGTTCCATATCCGTAGCTGTTGTAGCTGGTCCTAGATTCTGTATTCCTGTGTTCCTTATTTGTTCAAAGAAGGCCTGCATCATTTCCGGTTGACTCTTCAACAACCTCTCTTGCAGTGAATTCGTTATAGCTTCCATTTCGTCTCTGGTAATGTAAATGGAAGCCGTCCCTTCTCCAGCGCCAGAGGAAGCTCCTTGACTTCCTTCCTGCTGGCTTCTCTCTGCCCTTTGTCTCCAACTGGTTTGTCTTGTCATTGTCTTTAATTCCAAATTCCTCCAACTTTGCAAATCTGTACTTTGAATCCGATGTAGCGGGTGCTAGTCCTTCTCAGTGAAAGCACCAAAGTGTTTGCGCCAAAATTGGTCACAAACCCCAAATACCGTGAAAGCACCAGTGTATGAATATAAATCAACAATATTCAGACACAAATCACAGATCTCAGCAAATAATAAGCAGCAATCCAAAAGTAATGAACAATGACACAAGTTTTTATAGTGGTTCGGCTATCTCCGGCCTTCGTCCACTCCAAAGTTTTATCCTTTTATTGATTATCCTGGCTGGTTACAAGTGATGACAGCAATTACAAAGTCCAAATTCAAAATAAGTAGTAGTGATGATGGTATAGAATGATCTTGGCAGCGTCCGGGCGTGCTTTCTTTCTCCAAATTCTCCGACCCATTTTCTGAATGACCGGGGGCTCTATTTATAGGCGTAGAAGGCTGATATTTCTCCTAGAAACAAGGTAGACCACTTCAGGCATGTGAGGGGGCCCACATGGCCGAAAATTGGAGATCCGGGCCCACTTTGGGATCGATTCGAACTCCATTCGAATCGATCAAGAAATTATCCAATTGAGCTAAAAATTGGTGAGAACATTCTTCAACATGTAGGTAAGCTCCTGTAAAAATTTCGTTGCATTTGGATCAACGGTTTGGAAGATATGATGGGTTCGAATTTGGGGTTTTTTGGATTTTGCTTCGTTCGAATCGATCACTTCGAATCGATCCATTCGAATCGATCGATTCACGTGTTAGCAGGTTGACGTGGCGCGCACGCTTCGGGTTGATCCATCTTTATCTCCGAGTTGAACGCTTCCCTCCCTGAAGACGCGTTCGTACCCATTTTCCATGCTTCGTCCTTATCCATAACGTATCCATCTACCTGAGCCGCTCTGACTATTCCCTTCGAATCGATCGGTTCGAACAAGATGGATTCGAATACGATCGATTCGAACGTCTTCCCTGAGTCCTTCGTATCTTTGCGCTTTTGCCCTTCCTTCGAACCCATCCATTTAAGTCACTGCGTATCCTTCTTGAACACTCCCTTCGTATCGATACGAAGCAACCATTTTAGAGACAATAGCTTGATCGATTCGAAGTCCATCGAGTCGAACCAGCATCCAGCGCGAACCTTTCAGAGCCGAATCCATATCAATCGATACGAAGTGTATCGATTCGAAGTGAGCGTTACCCCTGATCGATTCGAACCATTCATGCATGTCTTGCCTTCGATTGATACGAGCCTGATGGGTTCGAATCCGATGGATTCGAACCAAGCACCACCTTGCCTTGATGGGTTCGAACAGCATGCCTCTCCCACCTTGAATCGATCATAACTCCTCCATACGAACTCCGATTAACCTGAAATTTGAAACGTAGCCTTTCCTAACCCTTATCATCATCCCCAATTAATTTCGTCCCGAGTTCAACCAAATTTTGACGATATCGATCGTAGCCCCGATTCCAATCGATCTCCAATCCTGATATCCACAATTCCTTGCCAATTTGTCGATATTCCAGTTTCGACCGAAAATGGGATAACACCTATTGTGTCTCTTGGCTCAACTAAGACCCAATCTTTAAAATTCTTGAGTCATCGTCATCATCATCGATCGGGACATCGATGGTTAGCTCAGCCGGAGAAGCTTGAATCTCCGTATATTCGTCATTGTTATCGCTGTCCCATGGGTCAAGATCTTTCTGGAATTTATTGTGGTGCCCGGGCCGAGGCCCAGGCATCAATTGTCAATTATCGGCAAAACGGACGCAGAGAGATTCCTCTACGCCCTTCCCTTTCTCTCTTTGTTGTGCCTCTCGCAGCTCCGCAACATAACAGGCTCTTCCAGCAGCCTGATCTCCGTGAATCACACCGATACCACAATCGGTAGGAAATTTCAGGGTCAAACACCACGGGGCGATCGCCGCCCGAAATTCAACAAGGGCCGGTCGGCCCAGAAACGCATTGTACGGTGAGTGAATGTCCAAAACAACAAATTGTAGCATGCGCACTCTTCTGCACTCACCGATCCCCAACTCCACCGGTAACTCCACAAACCCCGTGGGTATGTTAGCACTTCCATCGAAGCCGTGGATCCTGGATTGACGGGGTTTTAGATCTTTGGCTTCCATTTTCATCTGATCGTAAGCTCTCTTGAACAAAATGTTAACTGAACTCCCACTATCCACCAGTATCCTCTTCATCCAAGCAGGACCAACCTGGGCGGATATAACAAGCGGGTCGATAGTCGGGGCTTCGACCTTATCGGCATCACGATTTCTGAACACGATGTCATCTGCCATCGTCTTCTGTTGTTTGGCCGGAGCCCCTTCATCGTAACTACTACAACATTCGAAATCCATATGCCTAACCGAGCTGGCATATGACTCCATTTCCTTCCAGCTTCTGTCTTCCGGATGAGGACCGCCGCTGAATGTGTTTATCACTAATCTCCTGCCCGTGCGGGCGGGTTCGTCCTGTCTTGGTTGATTCGGTTGACGGTTCTGGTTTGACGGACCCGCACCACCAGACTGCGGCGCCCGTACAAACTGATCTAACTTCCTTTCCCTAATCAATTTCTCAATCAAATCTTGCAAATGTCTGCATTCGTTGGTATAGTGGCCATAGCTGTCGTGGAATCTACAAAACTTGCCCGTTTGAATTTGTCTCTCCGATGATGGTTTCGGGGTAGGCTTCTTATATTGCATGGCATTACAAGTTTGCAGGTATACATTTTCCAATGACGTGTTCAGCGGGGTATAATTGTCGAACATTGGGGCCCTACGCCTCGGGCCACGGTTCTGATCCCGCCTCTTGCTCTGATTTCCGTTATTCTTCGGTTGAGACTGCTTGTTATGGATATATAACTGCACCTTTCCAGAACTCTCTCCCGACCGTTTAACAGCCACATTACTCTGAATTCCTTCTCCACTGGGTCCTGTGTCGTCCTGTTTCCTAGACTGCTTCGCGTCCTCACGCCTCAAGAATTGGGTGGCTTTGGAGTAGAAGCGGTCCAACGATGCAGGAGGTTTTCATGCCAACCAATTTCCAAAATCCGAATCAGGGTCAATCCCTTTAATTAATGCCATCAGAATTGAGTTATCATTAGGATTGGTGATCTCTACACAAGCTTTATGAAATCTCTCTAGATAGTGTCCGAGCGTTTCCCTTGGATCTTGAGTGACGCTAGACAAAGTGTTGACATCTTTAGGCCTTACAACATGCATGCGGAACTGTTCCACGAACTTCCTAGCCAGCTGATTGAACGAAGTGATAGAACGGGGTGGCAATCGTGTAAACCACATCGTAGCAATGCCCCCCAAGGAGATAGGAAGGCTCCTACACTTCACAGCATCGTCCGCTCTTGCAACGCTCATAGACCATTCGTACTTCAGTATGTGCTGATTGGGATCTGAATTTCCCTCATACATCGGTAACGTTGGCATCCTAAATCGCCGAGGGGGTTCGGCATACAGAACGACGTCTGTGAATGGGGTGTGACTCTGGGAGATTCCCCAGTCGTTGTTAGTGAACACCTGACTTTCACGGATCATCTGCCTAATCAAGTTCGGAAGATCCGTCACTGCTGCATTCTGGGCTGGCTGGGCCAAGGTGTGGTCGGGTCCACAATGCGGGACTGGACCGGACGTTGTCGACGGTCCAGGTCTCGCCTCCTTGGCCCAACTTCTTCTGGCACATACGGTTCAGGAGTTTGCCGCCGTTAGTGGCGATTCTGATCTGACAAGATGCGGACATCAACCCCTGGTTCGGTAGCGATGGTCGCAGGGCGTTTGTCTGTGGTGTGTTGAGGAATAGTGCCTCCCCGGGAGGAAGGTCCTGTATGTAAGCTAGCAGATCGGCCGACTCGTAGTTGCCCGACCGTTAATGCCGGAAGGTTTCCGGTAGCTTGCGCATAACTCCCATCCATTGGGGGTCGTGGAGGTCGGCGATGATAATCGGACGAAGCCGAACTCTCTGTGGAAGAATGTGATGCGTAATCCCTCCTAGACCGCCTGTGCTTATGGCTGTGTAGCTGACGGGTCAATTCAGCGTTGGCGCGTAGTTGCACGTTCAACTGTTGCCGACTCTGAGTCAGCTCCTGGAACAACATTTGAAACTCTTTCCTTGTTACCGGTCCGGATGATTTCGAAGGCCCGGTGACATCCTGAGTAGATGGTAGCTGCGTGGGATTTGGCCTATCCCGGCCTTCTTGGTCACCAATGTTAGAGGTAGTTCTGGTACTCACCATCTTGAATCGTAGAATCCTTTCCTAGACTTTAATCAAATCTGAATAGAACGGAAAGAATTTGAGCTTGAGATTCGGATCTCTCTCTTAGATTTATGCTATCTGGTATCGATGACAGATCCAGGGAGCGGGAGAAAAACTGGGTTTCTCTCAGTGAAAGCACCAAAGTGTTTGTACCAAAATTGGGCACAACACTCGTCGGAAGTTTTTAAAGAGATAATAAATGTAGAATACAAATTGAAACAGAGGATTATCTAACAAAAACTCCAAATAATTTGTAAATAAACGCGTGAACAAGCAATTTATAGTGGTTCGGCGTGTTGCCTACGTCCATTATGATGTTTTTATACTTTTATTGACTTTCTTTCGATGATTACAAGTTGGTACAGCTGTTTGTGTCAAAGTTGGGCACAACACTCTTCGGAAGTTTTTGAAGAGATAACAAATGAAGAAAGCAAATTAAAATGAGGATTATCTAACAAAAACTCCAAGCAATAGAAAGTAAATTGCACAGAAGACAACGATTTAGAGTGGTTCGGCGATTTGCCTACGTCCACTATGAAGTTTCGTTATTTTATTGCTCGATATTCGGAGAATACAACTTTTATATGACTAAGTACAGCAGTTCTTAAGCAAAAATTCGAAATCAAAGGCAGTGGTGGTGCTCTGAAGCAATTCTGGTAGCGTCCGGGCGTGCTTTGTCTCTTAAAATTCTCCGATCCCTTTTCCGAATGACCAGGGGCTCTATTTATAGGCGTAGGAGGCTGATATTTTTCCTAAAAATGAGGTAGACTGCTTCTGGCACGTGAGGGGGCCCACATGGCCGAAATCTGAAGACCCGGGCCAACTCTGGGATCGATTCGAAGTAAGGTTCGAATCGATCAAAAAAGCGTCCAATCGTGATGAAACTTGGCATGAACATTCTTCTATGTATATGCAAGCTCCTGTGAAAATTTCATATCATTTGGATTTATAGATCTCGAATTATGATCGATTCAAGTTGGAGATTTTCGCCTTATGCTGCTATTCGAATCGATTCATTCGAATCGATTGTGTTTGAATTGATCCCTTCGAATCGATCTGCTCGTATCGATTCGCTCCATTTGACTCCCCTTCCATGCGTGTGCTTCGAGTCAAAACTTACTTTCCTTCGGGTTTCAGCCACGTTTCTTGGTAGTCTTGAGGTCATGGATTCGAAGGAAAGATCCTTCGAATCGATCGAGTGGAGTTCCGTTCGAATCGATTGGACTCGTTTGCAAATTGGATGGATTCGAACAAGGCCATTGACACATGGATTCGAACTATAATGTTTTGAGGATGGCTATGGGTGGGAATGGAAGCGTGGCACGGCATGGACTCGAAGCAGCTAAGGTGAAGCTACGAGATGGACTCGAAGCGGAATGATATTGATGGATTTGAACTAAGGGCCTGCCCTTATGGATTCGAACCAGGCTATGTAGATGGATTCGACCCAATGCTCAATTGATGGATTCGGAGCATGGTTGCACCCCATGACTTCGAATCGATGCCTGATAGATGGAGTCGAAGCCAAAGTGCTCCCCATGGATTCGAAGCAATGCATCTCCTATGGATTCGAGCGAAGGCCTTTTCTAGACCAATTCGAGCCTATGTTACTTCATCCATTTCCCATCGTCAATATTTTGAGCATACGAACTCGGATTGCACCGAAACTTGGAACGTTGGTTTCTACAGCTTTGCTTGACGTGTCATATCAATTGTAGCCCGATCCGGACTCGGACAAAACTCATCGATATCTGAAGTCGTCCAACAATCATTCAAAGCTAAGGACGTATGATCCTGCCTCTTCCTAGTTAGTTCCTTGGTATCTCGGCCTTGCCAAAAGGCGGGATAACAACAGCAATCAACAGTGAGTTACAACTAGAAATTCGAATTCAACAGCAAGATTATGATATAAGATGATGGAGATCTCAATCCGGCAGAGTCTAGGCGCTTCAGAATCCAAAAGTCCCTTTTCTGTTGGCTCTGGGGCTCTATTTATCGGCGTGGGACGCTGATATTTCGCTGAAAACTCGAGAGACTACTTCTGGCACGTGAGGGGACCCACGCGCCCGTCCTCAAAAAGTTTGGGCCCACTTTGGGATCGATTCGAAGTCCATTCGAATCGAACAGAAAATCATCCAATCGAGGTGAAATTTGGTGTGGACGTTCTTCAACATGTATGCAAGCTTCTATGAAAATTTCGTGGCATTTGGATCAGTGGATTGAGAGATATGATGGGTATGAAATGAAATCCCCTGCACGGCTGTCTGGTTCGAACTGATGCATTCGAACCTATCATTTCGAAACGATGTCGGCACGCGCCTTCGTGTTGACGTGGAGCGCACACTTCGCTTCGATCCGGATTTTGCTCCGAGTTGACCGCTTCGACTCCATTCATCTCGACACGTTTGCAACGATGAATGACACGTCATCGTGGCTAGCTGACTTGGTGGGTTTCGAACGAAGCTTCACTGATGGTTTCGAACGAAGCTCCACTGATGGTTTCGAACGAGGCTCCACTGATGGATTCGAAAGACCAATGCATGTTGGATACGAACCAGCTTTTCTCCGATGGATACGAGGCTAACACTGGCTGATGGATGTGAGGTCCATCGATTCGAACTCGATGGATGCGAAGTTTGGTGGAGTCGAACCCGAGACGAAGCTAATCGGTTCGAAGCTGATGGGTTCGAAGATAATGGGTTCGAAGATGTTGGGTTCGAACCTATGCTTGGTGAGGGGTTCGAAACCTAGGTCTTTCCCTTCAAATTGAATCGATCATAACTTGTGCATATGAACTCAGATTGACTTGAAATTTGGGATGTTGACATCTATGATCTCTCTGGTCATGTCCTATCAATTGTAGCTTAATCTGGACTCGGACAAAATTCAGCGATATCCATAGCGAAACCAAGTATGACCGCTTTCTGAGACAAACTGCCCTTCATTTTCGATTGATCTTTTGGTATCACGGCCTTGCCAAAAGGCGGGATAACAGTTTGAATCCATCCCTTCGTGTCGATGGTTTCGAATCGATCAACGCGCGTGCCTGAGTGATGACGTGGCGCGTGCTTTAGGGATCGATCCATTTTTATCGTCGAATTGACCGTGTCATCTCCATGAACTTCGCCTTGTTTGTATCGATGACCGTTGTTCTGCTCGAGTCGATAATCATTGCCATTTTGTATCGATTGCCTTGGTGCAGTCTTGCATCCATGCATACAGCTCTGTTCGTGTCGATAATTCATGTGCATTTCGTATCGATTATGCTAGTGAGGATCGATATGAAACACGGGAGTGTTTATGGATACGGAGTAGTGCATTCCATGGATACGAATCGATATAATCGATGGCTACGACTAGGGCTCGTTTCAGAGTGGTTTGAATAGAATGGTGCCAAATGGATCAATACAAAGTAGGATCGATATGAAGTGGCATGGTCAGATGGATGCGAAGCGAGATGGGCTTCGATCGATACGAAATGTGCGAGCTCGATGGATACGAACTAGTGAATTCCGATGGATTCGAGAATGACTCTCTAGCCGAAGGTACAAAGTTCATGAATACAAAGATCTGGCCATTCCGATCGATACGAAGCCAATGGATTCGAACTAAGGTGTGATAATGGTTTTTAAGCTGACCGGTACGAACTGTGCCTGACGATGGATACGAACCGATCGATTCGAATAAGTCATCGACTCGTTTTTCGGATGGATATGATCATCACACTTTATCTATCTCGTATCGATCATATCTCATTCATATGAACTCCGATTACCCTGAAATTTGAACCGTTGGCTTTCATGACTTTTCTTGTTATGTCCTATCAATTGTTGTCCAATCTGGACTCGGACAAAATTCATCGATATCCATAGTGAAGCAGTGTATAACCAATCATTGAGACGAACTATCTTTGGTTTTTTCGACCAGTCCTTTGGTATCGCGGCCTTGTCAAAAGGCGGGATAACATTTGCCCTCCAAAACATGCCTTGCGGTAGGAAGGCGTGTTTTGTAATGCCATGAGCTGGACGTTCATATCCTGTCAACAAACTGTAAAGAACTTGATAGTTTGATGTAACCTCGAATGACGATCGTTCAGGATCGTGTGCCATTTGAGGAGAAACGGGACCGTTCGCGGTCGATGCCGTTCGCGACAAATGATGAAATGGGACCGTTCGCGGTCGAATGCCGTTTGTGGCAAACAAAGAAATGGGACCGTTGGCGGTCGGATGCCGTTCTGGGCGAGTTGTGACCATTCGCGATCGAGTGGCATGAAAAGAAGAATGTGACCATTCGCGATCGAGTGTCGTACAAGGCAGAAATGCGATCGTTCGCGATTATGTGTCGTTCTAGATGAATTGTGATGAATTGTGACCATTCTTGGTCGTATGGTGCACGAGATAAAATGTGATCGTTCGCGATCGGATGCCGCACATGGCAGAATGTGATCTTTCACGATCGAATGTCATATTGGGTGAATTGTGACCGTTCGTGGTCGGGTGCTGCACGAGGCAGAGTGTGATCGTTCGCGATCGAATGTTATACGGGACAAAGTGTAATCGTTCGCGGTCGGGTGCCACACGAGCCAGAGTATGATCGTTCGCGATCGAATGCCCCTCGAGGCAGAATGTGATCGTTCACGATCAGGTATTTAATTGGGCTTGGTATCCATGGAGTCAGATATCATGTTCGGGTGAATCTTTGAACCAGCGATTTTGGCGGTTCATCGCCATACAAGGTAAGGTTGTGGACCATTCGCGATCCAAAGCATACATAAGTAACTTCTTCTACAGAATTACAAATATCAAATTAACATTCACATGAATATCATAGCTGAAATGTCCAAACAAACAAAGTCTAAATGTTTAAATCAAAATGAAACAGAAGAAAGACATAGATGTCAAAGTGTAAACCCTCACTATGATTTGGTCGATAGTCATTCAGAGCATGCCTGTGGATCGTTCGCAGTCTCATACATGTGTAAATGATTTAACCGTGTTAGTGAGGAGTTTACAACTTGTTCATTGTTATTTCAATCAATGTATAACCATACGGCGTCCTGGTTCAGGGTCACCTCTGGCTGATGTAGACAACGGTCGCTCGGGTTCCACCGTTGGAGCTCGCCTCCTCACATATTGAAGTAGCATACCGTTCCTGATATGCCCCTCCACTTCATCCTACAGATGTCTACAATCGTTGGTGTAATGACCATTTAGTTCATGAAATAGGCATTTATTTGTCTGATTTTCTTTCGTCGACAGTGGGGTCCCTTTGCATTGGCATACGATTGGGAACTTGCTCTCTCGTATCCTGGTAAATCCGCTCCAAACTCACATTCAACTCGGAGTAAGTGGTGAATCGCGGCTCCATCTGTGGCCGCTTTGACCTGTCATCATTATTCTCACCCTTTCTCTTTCCTTTTCCAGTCTCCGCACCCTTTCTAGGTGGATTTTCGCCCTTGATTGCATAGACGTTGACTTCTTCCTCTCTTTCTGCACTAGCATCTTCCAATCATAAAAAAATTTCTGCCTCGTGATAGAATTCTTCTAGATCCATAGGCGGATCTTTAGTTAACGAGTTTTTGAATTCTGTGCCATCAGCTATTCCGGACACAGCTGCCATCATAACCATGGATGGATCTGGTCGATCCACCGATGCTGCTGCCGCATTGAATCATGTCAAAAAATTTCTCAAATATTCCCCTGCTTTCTGCTTTAAGGTTGCCAAAGCCAACACATTCTTGGGTCTTGCAATGTGAACCCTGAATTGCTTCATGAATCTTTCAGTTAAATCGGCCCTTGCTCCTACGGAGCCGCTCTCCAGTTGCCTAAACCACAACGCTGCAATGTCCATCAAATACAATGGAAAGCACCAGGCCATGACCACTTGTGATGCCCCCAGCACTTCCATGTGCCTCATATACTTTGTAAGATGGACCGTAGGGTCCGTCCTCCCATCGTACATCTCCACTGATGGTAATTTGAATTCTGTTGGGTTCCTAGCCATCCGAATCGCAGGAGAAAAAGGACTCCTTTTTACGTCTTCGAAATCTCTGTTTTCTAAACCGCCTCTCATAGCTCTTCTAACCATCTCCGCTAATCTGTCATTTTCTCCAAGCTGTAGTCCTCGTACATTGCCTTTGATCTGCCCCCCGAGTCCGTGTGAACTTTCAGGAGTCTGCCCCCCTGGCTGGGCGTTCATTCCTCTATTGCCGTCAGGTTGCTCGGATGTCCCTGACTCTCTTCCCGTATTGGATCGACATGCTCTAAGTGTGTGCCCACCAGCTCTGGCGCTTCGCCAGATGGTCCTGCTCCATTCTGAACTCTAGTTTCTCCTTGATTCTATGATCTAAGTTGTTCGATCTGTTGGAGCAAATTCTGGATCATATCCTCCTGTCTCCTCAGCATTGTCTCAAATCTTCCCTGGTGATGAAGACTGAAGCTTGGTTTGCTCCTGAGGAAGCCTTTTGACTCCCATCGTGTTGACTTAATTCTGGCCTTGGCCTTCTGCTCAATTGTCTCGTCATAACTTTTCAAATCTTAACTTTAGAATCTTCAAATTCAACTTCCAAGAGGTAGAATCCCTGAATCTGACTTTCTCGGTGAAAGCACCAAAACATTTGCGCCAAAATTGGTCACAAACACCCAATAGTCGTTGAAAGCACCCGTTCACAATCACAGATCTCAGTTATCAAATACGTAGAGAAATAAATATGAAAATTACTCAGCAAATTCACAGAAACAGTAAACGACACAGGATTTAAAGTGGTACGGCGGTCGTGCCTACATCCACTCTGAAGCTTATGATTTTATTGATTCACTTGATAACTTCGATCAGTTACAGCAGGTTACAATTGATAATGGCTTCGAAGTGTGATTACAATAATGGCAATAACTAACAGAACAGCCACGTGCTAACGCCGAGCTGATCAACCAGCTGGATCGCCTGAAGCGAAAGAGATCCAAGAGAGACCATGCTTCTTACTCCTCCAGCAAAAGTTCTTCATCTTCTGACTACCCTCACCGATCTCGACGACCCCGGCTAGATGGGAGTAACTTACAAGCTGTTGGAAATCAACCGGCAATGACCGTTGGACAACTGAGCATTGGCCCATCGGCCAGTTTCCAAGCCGGACCCTCCTCCCGAGGGGGTACCGTTCCTCACTACACCACAGAATACCGTGCAACGAATGCCGCAGATGAACCAAGGGTCGATGCCCCAAGTCATTCAAACCCGGACAGTTGTCAACATGGGCGTACCCCTGAACCGTACGTCCCGAAGGGCTATGAGCCAAGAAGGCAAGATTTGGACTGTCGACATCATCCGATCCAACCCTAGAATGTGGGATTCCATCATACTCCAGAACAAGCTGCACAGAGCATACAAATGCCGGATTTTCCGACCATGATACGTCAAATGATCCATGAGAACCAGGGTCTCACGAAAGGCAACTGGGGAATCTCCCGAAGTCACACTCCATTTACCGACGACATCCTTACCGCTGAACCCCCTCAGCGATTTAGGATGCCAACTCTACCCATGTATGAGGGAAACTCCGGCGCCAACCAACATATTCTAAAATATGAATGGTCGATGACTGCTGCCAGAGCTTACGATGCAGTGAAGTGTCGTAGTTTCCCCTATCCTTGGGGGGCATCGCTACCACGTGGTTCACTCGACTTCCACCTCGATCCATCTCTTCATTCGACTAATTGGCCACAAAATTTGCTGAATAATTTCGCATGCACGTCGCAAAGCCAAAAGATGTCAACACTCTATCTAGCATCACCCAAGCTCCTGGAGAGACGCTCAGACACTACTTAGAGATATTCCATAATGCATGTGCGGAGATCAGCAATCCGAACGATAACTCCATCCTTATGGCGTTGACTAAGGGGATCGACCCCGATTATGAATTTGGCAACTGGTAGGCTGGAAGACCACCTGCATCATTGGACAGTTTCCATGCCAAGGCGGCTCAATTCCTGAGAAGGGAAGATACAAAATAGTCTAGGATGTAGACTGATGCAGGGCCAAGCATGGAAGTGATACGAAGAAATGTCGCGATCAAACAGTCCGTGAGAGCTCCGGAAAAGTTTAGTTGAACGTTAAAAACAAACAAACTCGGCAAAGAGAGAGGGTGAATCAAACTAGAAAACGAGATCAAATACGCACCCCACAACGCAAGAATTCTCTGTATGACAGTCATACTCCTTTGAATACCTCATTGGAGAAATTGTATTTACAAACCTGTAATACAATTCAGTACCAAAAACCTGCCCCAAATCGTCGTCAGAGAGGCAAATCCAGACGGGAAAATTTTGCAGGTTCCATGAAAGCTACGGGCACAATACGTATGAATGTCGTCACTTACAAGATCTCGTAGAAAAATTGATTAGAGAAAGGAAACAAGAACAGTTTGTTCGGGCGCCGCAGCCTGGAGAAGCGGGCCCATCAAATCAAAATAATGAACCCAATTGACCGAGACATGAGGACTCTATCCGCCCCGGCGGGAGATTGGTAATAAACGCCGTCAGTGGCGGACCCGCTTTGTCAGGTGCCAGGAGCGACGAGGATCTTCGTCACTGTTACACATGACAGGCTCTATTCAATCTATGAATACTTTGCAATTTCCTTTACATTCTAAAGTTTGAATTTGTAATAAGGCACTGACTTTGCCATGTTTTTCCGTTCTAGCAATAAATTACTATCTCTTCAAGCTAGAGCTGTGATTCACTGAATGCAACATTCAACAATCACGACGCACAAAGAGCTAAGTTCCATCAAACAATGGAATTTATTCAAATAGCGAGTGACTATGATACGACCGGCCACTCACTAAGTGAAACCTCGGCTTGGGGGCAAGCCGTCACATCAAAGGCTGAATTGGACCGACACACGGCGGTCCTACAACTAACTCTAAATTCTCATAGTGCAAATTGAAGTATAAATATCAACTCTTGGTTCCCAGAGTGCAAACCAGAGTATAAACACTAACTCCATTTTCCAAGAGTGCGAATTAGAGTATAAACACCAAATCCATCGTTCCCAGAGTGTGAACGCACTCTAGGTTCCCAGAGTGTGAACCGGAGTATAAATCCACCGTTCCCAGAGTGGGAACGGACTCTAGGTTCCCAGAGTGTGAACGGGAGTATAAATCCATCGTTCCCAGAGTGTGAACGGACTCTAGGTTCCCAGAGTGCGAACCGGAGTATAAATACATCTTTCCCAGAGTGTGAACGGACTCCACTTTCCCAGAGTGCAAATTGGAGTATAAACATATATTCCAGGTTCCCGGAGTGACAACCGACGCATCAATGCAAACTCCAACTTCCCAGAGTGTGAATTGGAGTATAAACATCTATTCCAAGTTCCCGGAGTGCGAACCGACGCGTCAATGCAGACGTCAACTTCCCATAGCGTGAATTGGAGTATAAACATATATTCCAGATTCCCGGAGTGCGAACCAAAACACAAATGTCAACTCCAACTCCTCAGAGCATGAAGTGGAGTATAAACATGAATTCCAGGTTCCCGGAACGTGGACCAAAATATAAATGTCAACTCCAAATTCCCAGAGTGTGAATTAGAGTGCAAACACCAAGTCAATATTCCTTAAGTGCGTACTGCGTTACAGACATCGATAACTCTTAAATTCCCAAAGTGCGAACCAGATTATCGATCACAAAATATCCTAAGTCCCCTGAGCGTGGACGTGTACTCAAGATTTGCGATAGGTGCGATCGACCACTGAAATACAAATGTTGTTCCCCAGAACTGGGGGGCAGAAAGCTTAAGTGTTAATCACTAACCGAAGTAATACAATGTCAAAAGTCCAACACTACAACACTTGAGCACAAAAGAAACGAGACTTGAAGTGAAGAAATTGAATTTCATTTTAACAAAATTACATGTGAATATCCATGCACAAGTTAGTCCAAAAAATACCTACTAGCAGCGGCAAGCCTGCATCCATACATGGCCTATGAAAGAAAAAATAAAAGTAGTCTCCTAACTACCCAAAGTGCGTCGAATGAGGCTTATCTACTTCTTCTTCTTTGATCTTTTCTTCGACACGGGTGTTTGCGCCAAAATTGGTCACAAACACCCAATAGTCGCTGAAAGCACCCATTCACAATCTCAGTTATCAAAAACGTAAAGAAATAAATATGAAAATCACTCAGCAAATTCACAGAAACAGTAAACGACACAGGATTTATAGTGGTTCGGCGATCGTGCCTATATCCACTCTGAAGCTTATGATTTTATTGATTCACTTGATAAATTAAATCAGTTACAGCAGGTTACAATTGATAATAGCTCTGAAGTGTGATTACAACAGTGGTGTTGAAGTGTAGGATTGAATCCGGCAGAGTCTGGATGTCTCAAAGTCGAAAAGATCCCTTTTCTGAAGGCTTCACGGGGATATTTATAGGCGTAGGAGGCTCAGATCGCGCCCAAACTTCAGGAGACGTCTACTGGCACGTGAGTAGGCCCACGTGACCGGTCCCACCAAGTTTCGACTCGATCTATGATCGATACAAGTTGATTTCGTATCCATCAAGAAATAGTCCAATCGAGCTGAAACTTGGTAGGAACATTCTTTACTTGTGCCTAGGCTTCTGTGAAAATTTCGAAGCATTTGGATTGGCGGATCTCGAGTTATGATCGATGCAAGCTTGTAATTCCATAGAGGCTGTTATGTTCGTGTTTGTACCAAAATTGGGCACAACACTCGTCGAAAGTTTTTGAAGAGATAATAAATGAAGAATACAAATTGAAACAGAGGATTATCTAACAAAAAATCCAAATAATATGTAAATAAACGCGTGAACAAGAAATTTATAGTGGTTCGGCGTGTTGCCTACGTCCACTGTGAAGTTTTTATACTTTTACTGACTTTATTTCGATGATTACAAGTTGGTACAGCAATCAACAGTTAGTTACAACTAGAAATTCAAATTCAACAGCAAGATTATGATATAAGATGATGGAGATCTCAATCCGGCAGAGTCTAGGCGCTTCAGAATCCAAAGTCCCTTTTCTGTTGGCTTTGGGGCTCTATTTATAGGCGTGGGACGCTGATATTTCGCTGAAAACTCGGGAGACTACTTCTGGCATGTGAGGGGACTGACGCGCCCGTCCTCAAGAAGTTTGGGCCCACTTTGGGATTGATTCGAAGTCCATTCGAATCGATCAGAAAATCATCCAATCATGGTGAAATTTGGGGTGGACATTCTTCAACATGTATGCAAGCTTCTGTGAAAATTTTATGGCATTTGGATCAGTGGATTGAGAGATATGATGGGTACGAAATGAAATTCCCTGCACGGCTATTTGGTTCAAACCGATGCGTTCGAACCGATCATTTCGAAACAATGTCAGCACGCGACTTCGTGTTGACGTGGAGCGCGCACTTCGCTTCGATCTGGATTTTGCTCCGAGTTGACCACTTCGACTCCATTCATCTCGACACATTTGCATCGATGAATGACACATCATCGTGGCTAGCTGACTTGGTGGGTTTCGAATGAAGTTTCACTGATTGTTTCGAATGAAGCTCCACTGATGGTTTCGAACGAGGCTCCACTGATGGATTCGAAAGACCAATGCTTGATGGATACGAACCAGCTTTTCTCCGATGGATACGAGGCTAACACTAGCTGATGGATGTGAGGTCCATCGATTCGAACTCGATGGATTCGAAGTTTGGTGGAGTCGAACCCGAGACGAAGCTGATGGGTTCGAAGCTTATGGGTTCAAAGATGATGGGTTCGAAGCTGATGGGTTCGAACCTATGCTTGGTGAGGGGTTCGAAACGTAGGTCTTTCCCTTCAAATTGAATCGATCATAACTTGTGCGTATGAACTCAGATTGACTTGAAATTTGGGATGTTGACTTCTATGATCTCTCTGGTCCTGTCCTATCAATTGTAGCTTAATCTGGACTCAGACAAAATTCAGCGATATCCATAGCGAAACCAAGTATGACCGCTTTCTGAGACGAACTGCCCTTCATTTTCGATCGATCTTTTGGCATCACGGCCTTGCCAAAAGGCGGGATAACATTTTCCCCCCAAAGTACGTCTTGTGGAAACATGGCGTGCTTTGAAGAGCTACAATTTCTCTCTGAACAATCACTGCTCTCATTTGTTGGGATTCGTACTCCGTATTGCGTAACCTTGCATTGATATGGTTGATTGCTGTATAATAGTGCTAAACCGTTGGCTGTTGCATTTGTAACAAGATGAGTATTCGATCCCTGTAAATGTTTAAAATCGAATGTTAGTCCAACATATATGCACATATGTTAATTTGACCCTTGTTAACGTCGTGCGTCCACGAGTCGTTGTCAGTTTTGTTTGCCATCGAATTTCGTATCGATGCACTCCTGAACCGATTTGGAAATTTTAGTTGAGACAACGCTTGATGGTTATTTTAAAAAGCCCCTTCGTATCGATCCTCTCCTGAACCGATATAGAAGGTTGAAGGAATTGAATTTATGTCGTGCGAATGCAATATTTCGAACCGATGGGTATGAGCTCCGATGGATTTGAGATCAACATTCGTAGGGATGGAGTACGCTTATGCAATGGTGGGTACGAAACCGACATTCAAACCGATGGCTTGGACAGGTACGAAAATTTCGTTCGTACTGATGAGAAAGGATGGATACAAAATAGTAGTTCGTATCGATAGGAAATGATGGATACGAAGTCGTCGTCCGTATCGGTAGGCTGTGGATGGAGTTGCGAGTTTGTTGATGTGAACAGGGGTTTCGAATTGATGTGCCCACTGTTTGTTACGCACCGGCGAAGTGTGAGGTTGACTTCGAACCTACAAGGCCTTAGGCAAATGGTTTCGAATGGAGATTTCGAACCGATCCACGCTTTGACTGGTTGCAACCGGTCAAGTTTACCGGAAGGGGAACCGTCTCGGTTGCTTCCAAGGTTCCATATAAATACCAGTGGGTTTGTCATTTTTCACTTTTTACTTTTTACTTTGTGTTTGCTGTACTTTGCATCGTTTCGATGCTTCAGAGAGAGAACACTGTGTCACGTTTCCGAATCAATCAAGATCCAAGCCTTTAATTCCTCGAATCCATCACTCAAATTAGGTAATTAGCCTAGAATCCAAACGGCAAAGCTATTTTGAACCTGCCTCTTCTTCATCGATTGGCCACACTGGTGATTGGTAAGACCAGATCTGGTTTGGGGGAGCTTCGAAACCACCTGGGGACTCGTGTTCGAATCGATGTTAATGGCATCATTTTCTTTTTGGATTTCGCATCGATCCCTGGGATGCCTTCATGGGGTTGACGCAGTTTGCATCGATTGACTATCTTGATGGTTCATTCGAATCGATGGATCTCGAATCCATCAACTATCCGTTCGAAGTTCTCAACTGTATATTGATTCGAAGGGTATCGATTCGAACGCGATCGATGTTAAGTTGAGGGTTTCGTGATCGGTACGAACTAGCTAACCAAGAATCGATTCGAAGTTATCCATCATTGATCGATTCGAACTCGATGGATTCGAAGCGCGCCTTTCTGCATCGATTCGAAGTGGTATTAGTATGGGTTCGAATGAGCTTCCTGTGATCGGTTCGAACCCTCCATGATGGATACCAAAATTTGACATTTTCTAAGCATAATTCCGACGAGCTTCATTCTTGCATACTTGGACTTTGACAACTAAAATGCATTCTTGACTGCCTTTCGAAGCTCGTCGATGGAACCACAGCAACTTTCATCTGAATCAATTTCCCTCACGTGAAGGGTTTAGCGATGACAGTCATTACAACTGGACTCCGTAGCTTTGTCATTTGCATATTTTTTTAATTCTGCGATATTCATCCAAGTAATGCACAGCACTGCACAACACACATTCATACACTATACACTGGGGAATTCACTGGTCTCTTGTCGTCTAATGATGGTTTCTCATGAGTTAGTCAGTTATGGAGCCTTCGAGTTCACAGCAGCAAGAAAACCCGCAAGACATTCAAAGTACAGTTCCCCCGAGATTAGAGGTTTCGGACATTGAACCTGAGATTATTGGCCCAGCACCAGATGAACTTCCCAATGCGTCATTTATTGCCAATCCATTAGATTCTGTCCCATCTCATATTTCCGAAGATATGCTGGGGAGGATATGCCTAAGGCATGGCCTGTCACTGGATGACGTGTTACTACCAGGCCGAATGACAGACCACACAATCCGCCGGAGGGATATACTGCATTCAATCGCCACGCGTGCACGGCTGGGACCCTACCTCCATTCAATGAGTATATAAGAGAAGTGCTGTCAATTTTTTGGAATTGCACCATCCCAACTACACCCGAACGGGTATGCTTCGGTGAACAGCCTGTTCATCGTCTTCATGGAGTACCTTCATAGACCACCGGCCCCGACCGAAATCAGATACCTGTTCAATTTTAAAACTCGAAATGATTACCCCTCCTTCACGTTCTTGGAAGCAGTGCGGAATTGTCAAGTGGTCACCGGGTCCTGGACCAGGTTAAGCTATTACAGGACGGAATGATTTTACGTCAGATGTCCTCCAGGCTTTGCCAGGCGATGGTTATTTAGACGTGGGTACAGCTGAGTTCTCAAACAATTACTAAGGCAATTGCAGTCGAAGTGTAACTTATATTTTTCCTCTTTACAGCGATGATCCAGCGACCCGACGGTGGACACTTTAAGGAGATAGTACGAGTGCTACAAGAAATCCCAAACGAAGACAGGGATATCGAAGTGCTCTTGACAGATAGGAATCTCCGGGCTTGTGGGTTGATCAAACGACGACAGAGTATAACGTTCGACGGGACGCAACGGATCGTTTTGAAAAAACGAGTCAAGCACAAGAAGCCCAAAGTCGTTGTAGCCGGGGAAGTTGATTCTGAAAGAACCCATACTGATGACGAGTGTTTGTGCCAAAATTGGTCACAAACCCCAATGCCGTGAAAGCACCAGTGTATGAATGCAAATTAGCAAGGTTCAGACACAAATCACAGATCTAGGCAAATAGTGAACAACAATCCAGAAATAATAAACAAAGACACACGATTTATAGTGGTTCGGCTATCTCCGGCCTATGTCCACTACAAAGTTTTTATCCTTTTATTGACTATCCTCAATGATTACAGAAAATTGCAGCGATTACAGTGATGGTTGCGAATAGAATCCAATCCGGTAGAGTCTTAGCACTTCAGAATTCCCTCCCCCCTTTCTGAATGACCTGGGGCTCTATTTATAGTTGTAGGAGGCTGATATTTCTCCAAAAATCAGGGAGACCACTTCTGGCACGTGAGGGGGGCCCACGCGCCCGACGTCAGGAAATTCGGCCCACTTTTGGGTCGATTCGAACTCCATTCGAATCGATCAAGAAATCATCTAATTGAGCTGAAATTTAGTGAGATCATTCTTCAACATGTAAGTAAACTCCTGTAAAAATTTCATTGCATTTGGATCAGTGTTTTAGAAGATATGATCGGTTCGAAATTGGGTTCTCCATCGGCTATCGTCTTCGAATCCATCTGTTCGAATCCATCTCCTTCGACTCCATCTGAAGCACGCGCACGCAATTACGTGGCGCTAACTTCTCGGTCGATTCGAATTATGCGACGTGTTGACTCCACTTGATGCGCAGAGTTGAATGCTTCTTTCCCTGTAGACGCGCTCGCATCCATGTTCCATGCTTTGTCCATATCCATAACTTCACAGCGGTCATGCTCGCATCCATCGGTCCGTGTTTTCCTTCGCATCGATCCCTTGAGTGTACTTCGTATCGCTCAGCCACGAATCGATCGATACGAAATGATGATGGAGGCTATCGATGCGAAGTGGCTGTGATGGAGGTTGGATACGAACTAGACCGTACCTAATGGGTGCGAACGAAGCCTTACCTGATGGATACGAAGGAGACCTATGCTGCCATCGAGTCGAAGTCCGCCTAACCTTCTCTTCCGATCGATACGAAATAACTGAGCCTTGTCAATGCCGATCGATTCGAACGGCATCGATACGAAGTCCTTGCTTCCTGATCGATACGAAGTGTATCGATTCGAACAATCCCCGTTCCATGTCTCCAATCGATGCGAACCTGATGGGTTCGAACTGAACAGAACCCGATGGGTTCGAATCCATCGATTCGAAATAAGCATCGCCTCAACCCCCTGATGGATTCGAACAGTACACCCTTCTTGCCTTGTATTGATCATATCTCCTCCATTCGAACTCCGATTGACCTGAAACTTGAAACATAGCCTCTCCTAGTCCTCATCGTCATCTCCAACCAATTTCGTCCTCATCGGAACCCGGTCAAATTTTTAATGGCATCGATTGCAGCCTTGTTACCAATCGATCTCCAATCCCAATATCCATCATTCCTTGTAAAGTTGTTGATATTCCAGCCTTGACCAAAAGGTGGGATAACATTTGCCCCGCAAAACATGCCTTGTGACAAGAAGGCATGTTTTGAATAATCCCTAATCCGATATCCAAAGTCCTTAGGCAATTCCAATTCCGTGGGAACTCGACAACCGAGTCATAATCCATCCTTATCCAATAGCCAATAACCAAATCCAGGGCCTCTTCGGGTCGACATCCAAATCCAAATCCATAACCTCTCTGGGCTCTTGCCAAGGGTAGTCCAACCTTGACGACCATGGTCCAGTGTCCCTGGACGTTGAGTTAACCTCTCCGGGTTCTTGCCAAGCGCAATCCACACTTGACGACCGTGGTCCAGTGTCCCTGGAAGTTGTATAATGCCGTGGCTTAAGTCCTAAGCCGAATCCTGGTCTCTCCGGACCCTTGTTGAGCATAGTCCATACTCAACGACCTGAAATAATAATCGATGATATAGGGCCTAAGTCCTAGGCCGAATCCTGGTCACTTCGGACCCTTGCCGAGCATAGTCCATACTCGACGATCTGAATGAGTCAATCTACCACGTTCGGGCGAAGCGACTCACCCCTTGCCAGGCATAATCCATACCCGACGACCTTTTATCGAAAACCAGATAAAAATCCAATCCAAAATCCAAATCCAAAATACAAATCAAAACCAAAAAGCCAGAAATCCAAACCAGCATCCAAAACAAAAACCAGTCATCCAAAAGAAAACCCAAACCAGAAAGCAAACAAAAATCGGGAGTTCAAACAAAACTCCAAAACCAAACCAGAAACGCAAATGTCCAATCCAAAACAGAAAAACAGATTTCACAAGCCATAGCTCCACAGTTTATCATCGTTCAGAGCATGCCTAGGGGCTATCTCCGTTCCCATACATGTGTAAACGATTTAGTCGCTTGCTAATGGTTTGTTACTTATTCCATATTATCCACGTCAATTGATAACCAATCGACCATCATTCCTGGGCCTCACATCATCACGATGTGAGGTAGATGGTGGCTGCTCCTGCTCCACCGCTGCGTTCCGCGTTCCAACATATTGCCTCAGCTGCCCGTTCCTCACATGTTCCTCAATTATGTCCTTTAAGTGCCTGCAGCTGTTGGTATCATGTCCGTCCAAATCGTGGAATAGAAAGTGCTTTCTAGATTCCCTTTCCCATTCTGAAGGTTCTCTCATGGCCGGCCTCCGGTAAGGGAGGCGATTCCTGGTTTCCATGTATATCCGCTCCAGCGTCTCGTTTAATCCCGTGTACGTGGAAAACTTTGGATCCTACCATCGCTTTCCATCTTTCCCTGAATTCTTATCCAGCTTCCTTTTTCCCTTATCCTTATCTGAACTTCCATTGGATGGTCCTCCACCCTCGGCCACTTTCACTTCCTTTAGCTTTAAATCCATACTCGCATCTCTAGCCGTAGGAACCTTTCGGCTTCATGAAAGAATTCCCTGAGATCCTGTGGGGGATCTCGTATTAAAGATACCTTAAGGTCCGAATCCTCCCTAATTCCTGACACTGCCGCCATCAAAACCATTGACGGATCAGGCCGATCCACCGAAGCAACTGCCGCATTGAATCGAGTTAGAAAACCTCTAAGTGATTAATCCATCCTTTGCTTTACCGATGTCAGTGTCATTACGTTCTTCGGCCTCTTGATATGAACCCGAAACTGTCCTAGAAATATGTCCACCATTCTCTCCAAGTCCTAATAGATCCTTCTCCTAGCTGCCTAAACCACATTGCAGCTAAGTCCGTCAAGTACAATGGGAAACATCGGGACATTACTTCCTCCGATGCCCCCAATACCTCCATGTGTCTGGTGTACCTCATCAAGTGATCAGTGGGGTCTGCCTTGCCATCATATACCTCCATGCTAGGCAGCTTGAAATTAGGTGGGTTCTGAGACATCCTGATTTCCCGAGTAAACGGACACCTGTTTACCCCTTTCGGATCTCTATTGGCCAAGCCCCCACGCATGGTTTTCCTGATAATCTCCATTAATCCAGTATTGTCTGTCAGAAGATGCCCCCATGCCCCCGAGGGAAATCCAGTACATATTCCTCATGTGGCTCACTAGCAGCAATGTTGGCTCTAGCCTGTTGAACTCCTTCCAAAGGTCCTCCTGCGGGCCTACCCCCAAGCTCTTGCTGATTGCCTTCTGGCTCTGTATCCTGTCCTCCATTGGGTTCCGCAACCCGAGTTCCTTGTCCCGCCTCCATAGCTGTTGTAGCTGTTCCTAAGTTTTGAGTCCCTGCAGCTCTCATATGCTCAAAGAAAGTCTGCATCATTTCCTGTTGACTCTTCAACAATCTCTCTTGTTGTGAATTTGTTATGGCTTCCATTTCGCCTCTGGTGATATAGATGGAAGCTTGTCCTTCTCCAGCCCCAGAGGATGCTTCTTAGCTTCCTACCAGTTGGCTTCTCTCGGCCCTTTGCCTTCTACTATTTTGCCTCGTCATTGTCTTCAAATCCAAACTCCTCAAACTCTATAAATCTAAACTTTGAATTCGATGTAGCGAGTGCTAGTCGTTCTCAGTGAAAGCACCAAAGTGTTTGCACCAAAATTGGTCACAAACCCCAATGCCGTGAAAGCACCAGTGTATGAATGCAAATTAGCAAGGTTCAGACACAAATCACAGATCTAGGCAAATAGTGAACAACAATCAAGAAATAATAAACAAAGACACACGATTTATAGTGGTTCGGCTATCTCCGGCCTACGTCCACTCCAAAGTTTTTATCCTTTTATTGACTATCCTTGATGATTACAGAGAATTGCAGCGATTACAGTGAAGTAGTTTGATTACAATAGTGATGGTTGCGAATAGAATCCAATCCGGCGGAGTCTTAGCACTTCAGAATTCCATCCCCCCTTTCTGAATGACCTGGGGCTCTATTTATAGTTGTAGGAGGCTGATATTTCGCCTAAAATCAGGGAGACCACTTCTGGCACGTGAGGGGGGCCCACGCGCCCGACGTCAGGAAATTGGGCCCACTTTGGGATCGATTCGAACTCCATTCGAATCGATCAAGAAATCATCCAATTGAGCTGAAATTTGGTGAGATCATTCTTCAACATGTAAGTAAACTCCTGTTAAAATTTCATTACATTTGGATCAGTGGTTTAGAAGATATGATCGGTTCGAAATTGGTTTCTTCATCGGCTGTCGTCTTCGAATCCATCTGTTCGAATCCATCTCCTTCGACTCCATCTGAAGCACGCGCACGCAATTACGTGGCGCTACCTTCCCGGGTTGATTCGATTTTTGTGGCGTGTTGACTCCACTTGATGCGCCGAGTTGAATGCTTCTTTCCCTGTAGATGCGCTCGCATCCATGTTCCATGCTTCGTCCATATCCATAACTTCACAGCCGTCATGCTCGCATCCATTGGTCCATGTTTTCCTTCATATCGATTCCTGGAGTGTACTTCGTATCGCTCAGCCACGAACCGATCGATACGAAATGATGATGGAGGCTATTGATACGAAGCGGCTGTGATGGAGGTTGGATACGAACAAGACCGTACCTAATGGGTGCGAACGAAGCCTTAACTGATGGATACGAAGGAGACCAATGCTGCCATCGAGTCGAAGTCCGCCTAACCTTCTCTTCTGATCGATACGAAATAACCGAGCCTTGTCAATGCCGATCGATTCGAACGGCATCGATACGAAGTCCTTGCTTCCTGATCGATACGAAGTGTATCGATTCGAACCATCCATGTGCCATGTCTCCGATCGATGCGAACCTGATGGGTTCGAACTGAACAGAACCTGATGGGTTCGAATCCATCGATTCGAAATAAGCATCGCCTCAACCTCCTGAAGGATTCGAACAGTACACCCTTCTTGCCTTGTATTGATCATATCTCCTCCATTCGAACTCTGATTGACTTGAAACTTGAAACATAGCCTCTCGTAGTACTCATCGTCATCTCCAACCAATTTCGTCCTGATCGGAACCCGGTCAAATTTTTAATGGCATCGATTGCAGCCTTGTTACCAATCGATCTCCAATCCCAATATCCATCTTTCCTTGTCAAGTTATTGATATTCCAGCCTTGACCAAAAGGTGGGATAACAACGAGTCGTCGGCCGGGCCTACAGATGTAGTTCAGGACGTTACGGTTCAAAGAAAAGGCAAGGCCGCCATTTTTAAATCGCCAAGAAAGGGAAGATAGAAGTCAGTCGTCACGTCCCGGCTCATTTTCGGAATTATAATTTCGGAGGAGTCTCCCCCGAGAACAGAAAGTCTCTTTGAAGGGCTTGCCGATGTTCAATCCCGGACGATATGTCCTTTCAGCACGATGCCGGGTTGGAGGAATTCCATCATACTCTAGACTTGAGCGAGCCCTATATTACTAGCGTGGTCGACACATCTGGTTGGTCGGGGGGAATGCATATTCACACACATTTCACGACACTACACAACTTTCAGTCGTAGGTCGTCAGTTTCAGAAAACCACTAACTTCTTTCTCATTTTGCCTTGCAGATATTATGTCTGGACGCGATTCGATGCTAGGGAGTCTGCGACATGCTAGTAAATCATCATACCAGGGATCGCGCAGGCGGGAAGGAGATAGAGATTACGATCAGGGATACTCTGGATACTCAATTCAAGAGAGATATGATACAGACAGAGGCTACAAGCGTTGATCTCAATCGCGTACCCCTCCTCCTCCCAGAGACCCCGTGCAACCTCCGGCTTGTGTTTCTCGCCCCTTTGAGCCTTCGCGTCATAAGTCCGCTTCTCAAACTTCCTGGCACAAATCTCACCGCTCCAGAAGCGAGACATCGACTGCCGTAGTTACGGAACAGCCTCCTGTTGAAATCTCTGGGGAAGGGGCGCTCAAGCTCTCCCAGCTGAAGAAAGACTTCCTAACTATTTGTTTCGACAATTATATTTTTCCTCCCCATCTGAAGAGAATCCCGTCGGAGGCCGAACAGATGGTGCACGACTATGTGCACGACTTCTATGCTCAGTATGAAGTATGGTTTAAAGTGGCAAAGAAAGCGTCGGCGCTGGCATTTGAATGCGGGGCCGCCAATGAGAAGTTGCAGACGGAGTTGGCTCAGAAGAGCCGTATTATTGAAGTGCTTAACATCGAAGCCGAATCTTCCAGAAAATCTGAAATTGAAGCCATTAAAAACGCCGACTAAACCCAAGCAACGATGGATAGAATGAAGCGCGAGCATTATGCCACGGTGGAGGATGTTGGTCACCGGAACACTTTGGTCTCTACCGAAAGGGACATAGCTCTAAAGGAGTTAAACTAGCTCAAATCTAAATTCGTCAAAATCGCCAAGGATAGGGATGATGCGAAAAACGTAGCCCAGGAGGCGTGTCAACAAGCTGTGATACTCCCGACTGAACGGGATGCGGCAGCGACCAAAGTTCAAGTGGTTGAGGCGGAGATTGAGGAGAAAGTTCAACAAGTCGAGGCCAGGCTAGAGGCTGATATTGAAGATCTGCTTATCGCCTACAATGCCAATGTATTGAAGCACAGAAACTTGGCCTGGCTTCAGGATTATCCCGTACACCTCCGCAGTGCTTGGGAACGACTGGTTGTGGAGGAAGAGGAGGCGCATCCGGACGAATCGGTCGACCGATTCGAGCTCGAATACCGGTTGCTAACAGATGATGAAAAGAAGGTCCTCCACGATGCTATAATCATTCATGAGAAGGAGATGGTTGGTGGTCGATCTCTAGAGGCCGAAGAAGGGTCAGGTGTTGAGCATCATGCTACGGTTCTTGAAATCACTGTTCCGCCTCCATCAGAGCCTGTATCTGGGGTTAGTTCACAAGCCGTTCCTACTTATGACCCAGAGCAACCGCGGTTATCTCCTATTCGCGAGCACGTCTCCAAGGCCGCCCAACCGTCAACAAGCCAAACTGAGGAAGGTATTATGAACATATCTCAAGTGTATTTTCACTAGAACGTTCGTTTTGAAGGGATTGTTTATAACTCCTTCTTTTCTCTGTTCAGTAACCAGAATTATCCCGACGTCTTCGGCTCAGGAATCCACTCAAGCGCAAAAGGCTATCACCATTGAAACGACTATCGTGACAACGGCAGCGTCTACTGAAGCGGCGTAGGAAAGCTCTCTGTCTCTCGATGAACAAATGGTGAGTGAACTGCTCGGCCAACAAGGAGACTTCTCTACAGACTTGCCATTCATTATTAGCGATCTCCCGCCAGCCTCTAGCTCTTTTGTGCAGACCGGAGTTGCCCCCAGCCAGGCCCCATCAACTCGAGACGAGGAAATCTTGGCCGAGATCAATGCTGAAATAGAGGCTGCGGTGCGTGGAGGTAGTATCGGATTTGGGACGACGATGCATAGTCCGACACCTTTAAGTGTGATATTGCCGAGCGGCGCTGCGGTCGAAACTCGGACGCCTTCCTCGTCTTCTGCTGCGGATCCTGTCCTCCCAACTCCTCCGGCGGGAAGCCTTCATTTAGACTCAAGCTCTGAGGAGGACGTTGACATTATGCCCCCGGTCGAAGAGCAACCATCGGAGAGGAAGCCCTCCAAGCGAAGGATCTCCGTCCCAAGCGACTCTGATGACGATGAGCCGCTGATAAGGCGGACGAAGAAGAAGAAGTAGATTGGCCGCTCGAGCAGATTTTTTGGTAGATAGGAACTTGTTTTTGTTCCCCTTTAGTAGGTCGTGTATAGATGCGGGTTCGGCCCCTGCTAGTAGGAATTCTTTCTTTGAAGAACTTATCTGTATGTAAGTCCTGGGTTTTAGTTAGTTGTGATAAAATATTGTTTTTCTCATTTTAGCTGTCTTTTCTGCTCGATTATCGTAATGATTGGTTTACGACCGCGCTCCTTTGAAAATTTCGAACGCATATCCACTCTTCGGGGACTTAGAATAATTTCAACGTCCATATTCCAGTTTGCACTCTGGGAATCTGGAGTTAATGATTGTTTATGCTTCCGTCCGCACTCCGGGGACTTAGAGTTATTTCAAAGTTTATACTCCAGTTCGCACTCTAGGAATTTGGAGTTAGCATTTATACTTTGGTTCGCACTCCGGGAAACAAGAGTTGATGTTTATACTCCAACTCGCACTCCGAGAATTTGGAGTTAGCATTTATACTCCGGTTCGCACTCCGGGAACCAAGAGTTGATGTCTATACTCCAACTCGGACTCTGGGGAGTTGGAGTACGTTCGCGCTCTGGGAACGAGTTGTTGAATGTTTATACTCCAATTCGCAATCCGGGAGTTTGGAGTCCGATCGCGCTCTGGGAACGAGTTATTGAATGTTTATACTTCAATTCGCACTCCGGGAATTTGGAGTTCGCTCGTGCTCTGGGAACGAGTTATTGAATGTTTATACTCCTATTCGCACTCCGGGAATTTGGAGTCCGCTCGCGCTCTGGGAATGAGTTATTGAATGTTTATACTCCAATTCGCACTCCGGGAATTTGGAGTCCGCTCGCGCTCTGGGAACGAGTTATTGAATGTTTATACTCTGTATCGCACTCCGGGAACCGAGAGTTGAAGTTTATACTCCAATTCGCACTTTGGGAATTTGGAGATCGAGGAGGGATTGTCATGTATCAATCCTCGTGAATGGTGATGTCGTGTTCTATCCCCGAGCTCGGGTTTCATTTAACGAGTGACCGGTCGTATCACAGTCACTCTCTATTGGAATAAATCCCACCGCATGATGGAACTTAGATCTCTGTGCACCGTGATATTGTACGTCACAATCAGTAAGTCACAGCTCTGGCTCGAAGAGATGGCATTTTATTGCTGAAACGAGAAAATATGGCAAAGTCAGATGCCTTATTACAAATTTAAATCTCGAAATGCTAGAATGAAATGCAAAGGAATTTATCGACAAAAATAAATAAAGTCTTCCATGTGTAGTAGCGACGAAGACTCTCGCTATTCCAAGCTCTTGGCAGAGTAAGACCGTCAACGGTCGATAATTTGAATGTGCCATCTTCGAGCTTTTGCGAAATCATATACGGCCCTTCCCAATTTGGCTTCACGTGCGAAGGAACCGGATAAATTCTTTTAAGTACGAGATCACCGAGCTCAAAGGTTCGTGGACGGACCTTGGCATTGAATATTCGGACGACTCGACTTCGATATGCGGCTGCCCTCAAATCAGCCTCTTCACGCCTCTCATCCAGTAAATCCAGAGATTCAGCAAGCAATATGGCATTTGTCTTCGGATCATAATACGTCGCACGATGAGAGTGCACTTCCAATTCGACTGGAATAATGGCCTCAGAGCCATAAGATAGAGAAAACGGAGTGTGACCGGTTGCAGTTTTATGAGTTGTTCGATAAGCCCATAACGCCATAGGAAGTTCGTCGCCCAACTTGCCTCCGGCCTTTTCCAGTCGTTTCTTTAGAATGGACTTTATAACTTTATTAACAGCTTCGACCTGACTATTTGCTTGAGGGTGTGCCACTTTAGAGAAATTCTTATGTATGTGAAATCGTTGGCAGAAATTCTTGAATTCAGTACTGTGGAATTGGGCTCTGTTATCGGTGATGATAGTGTGCGGGAGACCAAATCGGCAGATAATGTTGCGCACTACGAAGTTGATCACTTTCTTCATTGTAATCGTTGCAAGAGGCTCTGCTTCGTCCCATTTGGTGAAGTAATCAACTTCGACGATGGCGTACTTCGCGCCACCTTTGGCCAAAGGCAATGCTCCAAATATATCGATTCCCCATACCGCAAACGGCCAGGGGCTAACCATTTGAGTTATCTCGGTAGGTGGGGCTCTAGGAATCCGAGCGTGTTTCTGGCACTTTTCACACTTTTTGGCGTAGTCTGATGCATCTCGATTAAAAGTGGGCCAGTAATAAACATATCGGAGTACTTTCTTGGCGAGTGCCTGCCCTCCAGTGTGATCGCCACATTCTCCCTCGTGTACATCGCACAATACTCGTTTGATTTCATCATGTGCGATACATCGGAGTAGAGGAACAGAGTACCCCCTTCTATACATAACTCCGTTTTGAATGACAAACCGTGAGGCTTTTCGAAGGACCTGCCTCTTCTCGCTCCTACGCTCAGGCAATGTCCCATGTTCAATGTAATTTCGATAGGGGGTCATCCATGACTCCCTACTATTGGTCACCTCAAATGCATGACTCATCTCCCTTTGATCGATGCTCGGAGAAGATAGGGTTTCAGAAGGAACGAGCCCCAACTGCTGAGCTTCGCCCGTACTTGCCAACTTTGCCAACGAATCGGTCTTCTGATTATGCTCCCGAGGGATATAGAAAATGGCATAGTAATCAAATTGATCAAGAATTTCCTTGACTCGAGTCTGATAAGCAGCTAGTCTTCGAACCTTGGCTTGATATTCACCTCAGACTTGACATAGGACCAGCTGGGAGTCACAATAAATCTCGACAGCGACAATTCTCTGGTCGTGGGCTGGCTTCAGCCCATTGAGCAAAGCTTCATATTCAGCCTCGTTGTTAGTTGCATGGAACTCAAACTTTAGAGCGTAGCATATGGATCAGCCTTCGGTGGTTTCAAGCACTACCCTTGCGTCCGAACACCGATCGTTGGATGCACCATCAGTATATAGCTTCCATATGTACTCAGGAGATTTGCTATTTTCAGGTAAGTCTTCATGTACAGTGAATTCAACAATGAAATCTGCTAGGACTTGGCCGTGTATGGCCCTTCTCGGGGTATATGTGATGTCGAATTGACTCAGTTCGATGTTCCATTTTAGCAACCTGCCTGACGTCTCAAGCCGTGCGAGGACCTGTCGTAACGGCTCGTCGGTGTACACAGTAACAGGTTGAGCCTGGAAATACGGACGAAGCTTCCTCGAGGCTATGACTAGGCAATAGGCCAATTTTTCCAGCTTTGGATAATTTCTCTCGGCTCCGGTTAATCGTTTACTTACATAATATACTGGTTTTTGCACTCGGCCTCCCTCCCGGACTAATGCCGCACGGATTGTGTTTTCAGATACCGCCAAGTAGAGATATAACTGTTCATGGTCAACAGGCTTTGAAAGAATCGGCGGTGTAGAAAGACGTTGAATCAGTGACTGAAATGCACCTTCACATTCCGCGGTCCACTCGAAGTTTCGTTTCCCTTTTCGGGTCAGATCGAAGAAAGGAATGCATTTGTCAGTTGACTTCAAGATGAACCTACTCAATGCTGCAACTTTCCCATTGAGACTCTGAACCTGCTTTATGGTCCTTGGAGTTTGAAGATTCCTGGTAGCCCAGATCTTTTCAGGGTTGGCTTCTATCCCTCGTACGTTGACGATGAACCCAAGGAATTTTCCGAATGCGACCCCAAAATGACATTTTAGCGGATTAAGCTTCATTCCATATCTCTGGAGGATATCAAACATCAACCCCAAGTCTCTAACGTGATTAATAGAGTATCATGACTTTACCAACATGTCATCCACATAAACTTCCATGGTTTTTTCGATCTGGTCGGCAAACATCCGGTTGACCAAGCGTTGATAAGTTGCGCCGAAATTCTTTAATCCAAAAGGCATGACTTTGTAGCAGTATAGTCCCAGATTAGTCACGAAACTCGTATGTTCTTGGTCGGGTACACGAATGGGTATCTGATTGTAGCCTGAGTAAGCATCCATGAAAGATAACAATTCGTGACCGGCGGTTGAATCAACAAGTTGATCGATTCGGGAAAGTCGAAAACTGTCCTTTGGGCAGGCCTTGTTTAAGTTAGAATAATCAATACATGTTCTCCATTTCCCATTCGGTTTTCGGACAAGTACAGGGTTGGATACCCACTCCGGGTACAAAGCATCTCTAATGAACCCATTCGTCTTCAACTTATCGACCTCCTCCTTAAGGGCGGCAGATCTCTCTGGATCCATACCACGCCTTTTTTATTTGACCGGGATATACCGCGGGTCAATATTTAAAGTGTTGCTTGCGATGTTTGGCGAGATCTCCCACATGTCAGAGTGCGTCCAGACGAACACGTCGAGATTCGCCCAAAGAAATTCAACCAATTCCTATTGTGTCTCTTGGCTCAACTAAGACCCAATCTTTAAAATTCTTGAGTCATCGTCATCATCATCGATCGGGACATCGATGGTTAGCTCAGCCGGAGAAGCTTGAATCTCCGTAGATTCGTCATTGTTATCGTTGTCCCATGGGTCAAGATCTTTCTGGAATTTATTGTGGTGCCCGGGCCGAGGCCCAGGCATCAATTGTCAATTATCGGCAAAACGGACGCAGAGAGATTCCTCTACGCCCTTCCCTTTCTCTCTTTGCTGTGCCTCTCGCAGCTCCGCAACATAACAGGCTCTTCCAGCAGCCTGATCTCCGTGAATCACAGCGATACCACAATCGGTAGGAAATTTCAGGGTCAAACACCACGGGGCGATCGCCGCCCGAAATTCAACAAGGGCCGGTCGGCCCAGAAACGCATTGTACGGTGAGTGAATGTCCAAAACAACAAATTGTAGCATGCGTACTCTTCTGCACTCACCGATCCCCAACTCCACCGGTAACTCCACAAACCCCGTGGGTATGTTAGCACTTCCATCGAAGCCGTGGATCCTGGATTGATGGGGTTTTAGATCTTTGGCTTCCATTTTCATCTGATCGTAAGCTCTCTTGAACAAAATGTTAACTGAACTCCCACTATCCACCAGTATCCTCTTCATCCAAGCAGGACCAACCTGGGCGGATATAACAAGCGGGTCGATAGTCGGGGCTTCGACCTTATCGGCATCACGATTTCTGAACACGATGTCATCTACCATCGTCTTCTGTTGTTTGGCCGGAGCCCCTTCATCGTAACTACTACAACATTCGAAATCCATATGCCTAACCGAGCTGGCATATGACTCCATTTCCTTCCAGCTTCTGTCTGCCGGATGAGGACCGCCGCTGAATGTGTTTATCACTAATCTCCTGCCCGTGCGGGCGGGTTCGTCCTGTCTTGGTTGATTCGGTTGACGGTTCTGGTTTGACGGACCCGCACCACCAGACTGCGGCGCCCGTACAAACTGATCTAACTTCCTTTCCCTAATCAATTTCTCAATCAAATCTTGCAAATGTCTGCATTCGTTGGTATAGTGGCCATAGCTGTCGTGGAATCTACAAAACTTGCCCGTTTGAATTTGTCTCTCCGATGATGGTTTCGGGGTAGGCTTCTTGTATTGCATGGCATTACAAGTTTGCAGGTATACGTTTTCCAATGACGTGTTGAGCGGGGTATAATTGTCGAACATAGGGGCCCTACGCCTCGGGCCACGGTTCTGATCCCGCCTCTTGCTCTGATTTCCGTTATTCTTCGGTTGAGACTGCTTGTTATGGATATATAACTGCACCTTTCTAGAACTCTCTCCCGATCGTTTAACAGCCACATTACTCTGAATTCCTTCTCCACTGGGTCCTGTGTCGTCCTGTTTCCTAGACTGCTTCGCGTCCTCACGCCTCAAGAATTGGGTGGCTTTGGAGTAGAAGCGGTCCAACGATGCAGGAGGTTTTCATGCCAACCAATTTCCAAAATCCGAATCAGGGTCAATCCCTTTAATTAATGCCATCAGAATTGAGTTATCATTAGGATTGGTGATCTCTACACAAGCTTTATGAAATCTCTCTAGATAGTGTCCGAGCGTTTCCCTTGGAGCTTGAGTGACGCTAGACAAAGTGTTGACATCTTTAGGCCTTACAACATGCATGCAGAACTGTTCCACGAACTTCCTAGCCAGCTGATTGAACGAAGTGATAGAACGGGGTGGCAATCGTGTGAACCACATCGTAGCAATGCCCCCCAAGGAGATAGGAAGGCTCCTACACTTCACAGCATCGTCCGCTCTTGCAGCGCTCATAGACCATTCGTACTTCAGTATGTGCTGATTGGGTAATGTTGGCATCCTAAATCGCCGAGGGGGTTCGGCATACAGAACCACATCTGTGAATGGGGTGTGACTCCGGGAGATTCCCCAGTCGTTGTTAGTGAACACCTGACTTTCACGGATCATCTGCCTAATCAAGTTCGGAAGATCCGTCACTGCTGCATTCTGGGCTGGCTGGGCCAAGGTGTGATCGGGTCCACAATGCGAGACTGGACCGGACGTTGTCGACGGTCCAGATCTCGCCTCCTTGGCCCAACTTCTTCTGGCACATACGGTTCAGGAGTTTGCCATCGTTGGTGGCGATTCTGATCTGACAAGATGTGGACGTCAACCCCTGGTTCGGTAGCGATGGTCGCAGGGCGTTTGTCTGTGGTGTGTTGAGGAATAGTGCCTCCCCGGGAGGAAGGCCCTGTATGTAAGCTAGCAGATCGGCCGACTCGTAGTTGTCCGACCGTTAATGCCGGAAGGTTTCCGGTAGCTTGCGCATAACTCCCATCCATTGGGGGTCGTGGAGGTCAGCGATGATAATCGGACGAAGCCGAACTCTCTGTGGAAGAATGTGATGCGTAATCCCTCCTAGACCGCCTGCGCTTATGGCTGTGTAGCTGACGGGTCAATTCAGCGTTGGCGCGTAGTTGCTCGTTCAACTGTTGCCGACTCTGAGTCAGCTCCTGGAACAACATTTGAAACTCTTTCCTTGTTACCTGTCCGGATGATTTCGAAGGCCTGGTGACATCCTGAGTAGATGGTAGCTGCGCGGGATTTGGCCTATCCCGGCCTTCTTGGTCACCAATGTTAGAGGTAGTTCTGGTACTCACCATCTTGAATCGTAGAATCCTTTCCTAGACTTTAATCAAATCTGAATAGAACGGAAAGAATTTGAGCTTGAGATTCGGATCTCTCTCTTAGATTTATGCTATCTGGTATCGATGACAGATCCAGGGAGCGGGAGAAAAACTGGGTTTCTCTCAGTGAAAGCACCATCGTGTTTGTACCAAAATTGGGCACAACACTCGTCGGAAGTTTTTGAAGAGATAATAAATGTAGAATACAAATTGAAACAGAGGATTATCTAACAAAAACTCCAAATAATATGTAAATAAACGCGTGAACAAGCAATTTATAGTGGTTCGGCGTTTTGCCTACGTCCATTATGATGTTTTTATACTTTTATTGACTTTCTTTCGATGATTACAAGTTGGTACAGCTGTTTGTGTCAAAGTTGGGCACAACACTCTTCGGAAGTTTTTGAAGAGATAATAAATGAAGAAAGCAAATTAAAATGAGGATTATCTAACAAAAACTCCAAGCAATAGAAAGTAAATTGCACAGAAGACAACGATTTAGAGTGGTTCGGCGATTTGCCTACGTCCACTATGAAGTTTCGTTATTTTATTGCTCGATATTCGGAGAATACAACTTTTATATGACTAAGTACAGCAGTTCTTAAGCAAAAATTCGATATCAAAGGCAGTGGTGGTGCTCTGAAGCAATTCTGGCAGCGTCCGGGCGTGCTTTGTCTCTTAAAATTCTCCGATCCCTTTTCCGAATGACCAGGGGCTCTATTTATAGGCGTAGGAGGCTGATATTTTTCCTAAAAATGAGGTAGACTGCTTCAGGCACGTGAGGGGGCCCACATGGCCGAAATCTGAAGACCCGGGCCCACTTTGGGATCGATTCGAAGTAAGGTTCGAATCGATCAAAAAAGCGTCCAATCGTGATGAAACTTGGCATGAACATTCTTCTATGTATATGCAAGCTCCTGTGAAAATTTCATATCATTTGGATTTATAGATCTCGAGTTATGATCGATTCAAGTTGGAGATTTTCGCCTTATGCTGCTATTCGAATCGATTCGTTCGAATCGATTGTGTTTGAATTGATCCCTTCGAATCGATCTGCTCGTATCGATTCGCTCCATTTGACTCCCCTTCCATGCGTGTGCTTCGAGTCAAAACCTACTTTCCTTCGGGTTTCAGCCACGTTTCTTGGTAGTCTTGAGGTTATGGATTCGAAGGAAAGATCCTTCGAATCGATCGAGTGGAGTTCCGTTCGAATCGATTGGACTCGTTTGCAAATTGGATGGATTCGAACAAGGCCATTGACACATGGATTCGAACTATAATGTTTTGAGGATGGATATGGGTGGAAATGGAAGCGTGGCACGGCATGGACTCGAAGCAGCTAAGGTGAAGCTACGAGATGGACTCGAAGCAGCTAAGGTGAAGCTACGAGATGGACTCGAAGCGGAATGATATTGATGGATTTGAACTAAGGGCCTGCCCTTATGGATTCGAACCAGGCTATGTAGATGGATTCGACCCAATGCTCAATTGATGGATTCGGAGCATGGTTGCACCCCATGACTTCGAAACGATGCCTGACAGATGGAGTCGAAGCCAAAGTGCTCCCCATGGATTCGAAGCAATGCATCTCCTATGGATTCGAGCCAAGGCCTTTTCTAGACCGATTCGAGCCTATGTTACTTCATCCATTTCCCATCGTCAATATTTTGAGCATACGAACTCGGATTGCACCGAAACTTGGAACGTTGGTTTCTACAGCTTTGCTTGACGTGTCATATCAATTGTAGCCCGATCCGGACTCGGACAAAACTCATCGATATCTGAAGTCGTCCAACAATCATTCAAAGCTAAGGACGTATGATCCTGCCTCTTCCTAGTTAGTTCCTTGGTATCTCGGCCTTGCCAAAAGGCAGGATAACAACAGCAATCAACAGTGAGTTACAACTAGAAATTCGAATTCAACAGCAAGATTATGATATAAGATGATGGAGATCTCAATCCGGCAGAGTCTAGGCGCTTCAGAATCCAAAAGTCCCTTTTCTGTTGGCTCTGGGGCTCCATTTATCGGCGTGGGACGCTGATATTTCGCTGAAAACTCGAGAGACTACTTCTGGCATGTGAGGGGACCCACGCGCCCGTCCTCAAGAAGTTTGGGCCCACTTTGGGATCGATTCGAAGTCCATTCGAATCGAACAGAAAATCATCCAATCGAGGTGAAATTTGGTGTGGACATTCTTCAACATGTATGCAAGCTTCTATGAAAATTTCGTGGCATTTGGATCAGTGGATTGAGAGATATGATGGGTATGAAATGAAATCCCCTGCACGGCTGTCTGGTTCGAACCGATGCATTCGAACCGATCATTTCAAAATGATGTCGGCACGCGCCTTCGTGTTGACGTGGAGCGCACACTTCGCTTCGATCCGGATTTTGCTCCGAGTTGACCGCTTCGACTCCATTCATCTCGACACGTTTGCATCGATGAATGACACGTCATCGTGGCTAGCTGACTTGGTGGGTTTCGAACGAAGCTTCACTGATGGTTTCGAACGAAGCTCCACTAATGGTTTCGAACGAGGCTCCACTGATGGATTCGAAAGACCAATGCTTGTTGGATACGAACCAGCTTTTCTCCGATGGATACGAGGCTAACACTGGCTGATGGATGTGAGGTCCATCGATTCGAACTCGATGGATGCGAAGTTTGGTGGAGTCGAACCCGAGACGAAGCTAATCGGTTCGAAGCTGATGGGTTCGAAGATAATGGGTTCGAAGATGTTGGGTTCGAACCTATGCTTGGTGAGGGGTTCGAAACCTAGGTCTTTCCCTTCAAATTGAATCGATCATAACTTGTGCATATGAACTCAGATTGACTTGAAATTTGGGGTGTTGACATCTATGATCTCTCTGGTCATGTCCTATCAATTGTAGCTTAATCTGGGCTCGGACAAAATTCAGCGATATCCATAGCGAAACCAAGTATGACCGCTTTCTGAGACAAACTGCCCTTCATTTTCGATTGATCTTTTGGTATCACGGCCTTGCCAAAAGGCGGGATAACAGTTTGAATCCATCCCTTCGTGTCGATGGTTTCGAATCGATCAACGCGCGTGCCTGAGTGATGACGTGGCGCGTGCTTTAGGGATCGATCCACTTTTATCGTCGAATTGACCGTGTCATCTCCATGAACTTCGCCTTGTTTGTATCGATGACCGTTGTTCTGCTCGAGTCGATAATCATTGCCATTTTGTATCGATTGCCTTGGTGCAGTCTTGCATCCATGCATACAGCTCTGTTCGTGTCGATAATTCATGTGCATTTCGTATCGATTATGCTAGTGAGGATCGATATGAAACACGGGCGTGTTTATGGATACGGAGTAGTGCATTCCATGGATACGAATCGATATAATCGATGGCTACGACTAGGGCTCGTTTCAGAGTGGTTTGAATAGAATGGTGCCAAATGGATCAATACAAAGTAGGATCGATATGAAGTGGCATGGTCAGATGGATGCGAAGCGAGATGGGCTTCGATCGATGCGAAATGTGCGAGCTCGATGGATACGAACTAGTGAATTCCGATGGATTCGAGAATGACTCTCTAGCCGAAGGTACAAAGTTCATGAATACAAAGATCTGGCCATTCCGATCGATAAGAAGCCGATGGATTCGAACTAAGGTGTGATAATGGTTTTTAAGCTGACCGGTACGAACTGTGCCAGACGATGGATACGAACCGATCGATTCGAATAAGTCATCGACTCGTTTTTCTGATGGATATGATCATCACACTTTATCTATCTCGTATCGATCATATCTCATTCATATGAACTCCGATTACCCTGAAATTTGAACCGTTGGCTTTCATGACTTTTCTTGTTATGTCCTATCAATTGTGGTCCAATCTGGACTCGGACAAAATTCATCGATATCCATAGTGAAGCAGTGTATAACCAATCATTAAGACGAACTATCTTTGGTTTTTTCGACCAGTCCTTTGGTATCGCGGCCTTGTCAAAAGGCGGGATAACATTTGCCCTCCAAAACATGCCTTGCGGTAGGAAGGCGTGTTTTGTAATGCCATGAGCTGGACGTTCACATCCTGTCAACAAACTGTAAAGAACTTGATAGTTTGATGTAACCTCGAATGACGATCGTTCAGGATCGTGTGCCATTTGAGGAGAAACGGGACCGTTCGCGGTCGATGCCGTTCGCGGCAAATGATGAAATGGGACCGTTCGTGGTCGAATGCCGTTTGCGGCAAACAAAGAAATGGGACCGTTGGCAGTCGGATGCCATTCTGGGGAGTTGTGAAAATTCGCGATCGAGTGGCATGAAAAGAAGAATGTGACCATTCGCGATCGAGTGTCGTATGAGGCAGAAATGCGATCGTTCGCGATTATGTGTCGTTCTAGATGAATTGTGATGAATTGTGACCATTCTTGGTCGTATGGTGCACGAGATAAAATGTGATCGTTCGCGATCGGATGCCGCACATGGCAGAATGTGATCTTTCGCGATTGAATGTCATATTGGGTGAATTGTGACCGTTCGTGGTCGGGTGCCGCACGAGGCAGAGTGTGATCGTTCGCGATCGAATGTTATACGGGACAAAGTGTAACCGTTCGCGGTCGGGTGCCGCACGAGCCAGAGTATGATCGTTCGCGATCGAATGCCCCTCGATGCAGAATGTGATCATTCACGATCAGGTATTTAAGGGGGCTTGGTATCCATGGAGTCAGATATCATGTTCGGGTGAATCTTTGAACCAGCGATTTTGGCGGTTCATCGCCATACAAGGTAAGGTTGTGGACCATTCGCGATCCAAAGCATACATAAGTAACTTCTTCTACAGAATTACAAATATCAAATTAACATTCACATGAATATCATAGCTGAAATGTCCAAACAAACAAAGTCTAAATGTTTAAATCAAAATGAAACAGAAGAAAGACATAGATGTCAAAGTGTAAACCCTCACTATGATTTGGTCGATAGTCATTCAGAGCATGCCTGTGGATCGTTCGCAGTCTCATACATGTGTAAATGATTTAACCGTGTTAGTGAGGAGTTTACAACTTGTTCATTGTTATTTCAATCAATGTATAACCATACGGCGTCCTGGTTCACGGTCACCTCTGGCTGATGTAGACAACGGTCGCTCGGGTTCCACCGTTGGAGCTCGCCTCCTCACATATTGAAGTAGCATACCGTTCCTAATATGCCCGTCCACTTCATCCTACAGATGTCTACAATCGTTGGTGTATTGACCATTTAGTTCATGAAATAGGCATTTATTTGTCTGATGTTCTTTCGTCGACAGTGGGGTCCCTTCGCATTGGCATACGATTGGGAACTTGCTCTCTCGTATCCTGGTAAATCCGCTCCAAACTCACATTCAACTCAGAGTAAGTGGTGAATCGCGGCTCCATCTGTGACCGCTTTGACCTGTCATCATTATTCTCACCCTTTCTCTTTCCTTTTCCAGTCTCCGCACCCTTTCTAGGTGGATTTTCGCCCTTGATTGCATAGACGTTGACTTCTTCCTCTCTTTCTGCACTAGCATCTTCCAATCATAAAAAAATTTCTGCCTCGTGATAGAATTCTTCTAGATCCATAGGCGGATCATTAGTTAATGAGTTTTTGAATTCTGTGCCATCAGCTATTCCGGACACAGCTGCCATCATAACCATGGATGGATCTGGTCGATCCACCGATGCTGCTGCCGCATTGAATCATGTCAAAAAATTTCTCAAATATTCCCCTGCTTTCTGCTTTAAGGTTGCCAAAGCCAACACATTCTTGGGTCTTGCAATGTGAACCCTGAATTGCTTCATGAATCTTTTAATTAAATCGGCCCATGCTCCCATGGAGCCGCTCTCCAGTTGCCTAAACCACAACGCTGCAATGTCCATCAAATACAATGGAAAGCACCAGGCCATGACCTCTTGTGATGCCCCCAGCACTTCCATGTGCCTCATATACTTTGTAAGATGGACCGTAGGGTCCGTCATCCCATCGTACATCTCCATTGATGGTAATTTGAATTCTGTTGGGTTCCTAGCCATCCGAATCGCAGGAGAAAAAGGACTCCTTTTTACGTCTTCGAAATCTATGTTTTATAAACCGCCTCTCATAGCTCTTCTAACCATCTCCGCTAATCTGTCATTTTCTCCAAGCTGTAGTCCTCGTACATTGCCTTCGATCTGCCCCCCGAGTCCGTGTGAACTTTCAGGAGTCTGCCCCCCTGGCTGGGCGTTCATTCCTCTATTGCCGTCAGGTTGCTCGGATGTCCCTGACTCTCTTCCCGGTATTTGATCGACATGCTCTAAGTGTGTACCCACCAGCTCTGGCGCTTCGCCAGATGGTCCTGCTCCATTCTGAACTCTAGTTTCTCCTTGATTCTATGATCCAAGTTGTTCGATCTGTTGGAGCAAATTCTGGATCATATCCTCCTGTCTCCTCAGCATTGTCTCAAATCTTCCCTGGTGATGAAGACTGAAGCTTGGTTTGCTCCTGAGGAAGCCTTTTGACTCCCATCGTGTTGACTTCATTCTGGCCTTGGCCTTCTGCTCAATTGTCTCGTCATAACTTTTCAAATCTGAACTTTAGAATCTTCAAATTCAACTTCCAAGAGGTAGAATCCCTGAATCTGACTTTCTCGGTGAAAGCACCAAAACATTTGCGCCAAAATTGGTCACAAACACCCAATAGTCGTTGAAAGCACCCGTTCACAATCACAGATCTCAGTTATCAAATACGTAGAGAAATAAATATGAAAATTACTCAGCAAATTCACAGAAACAGTAAACGACACAGGATTTAAAGTGGTTCGGCGGTCGTGCCTACATCCACTCTGAAGCTTATGATTTTATTGATTCACTTGATAACTTCGATCAGTTACAGCAGGTTACAATTGATAATGGCTTCGAAGTGTGATTACAACAATGGTGTTGAAGTGTAGGACTGAATCCGGCAGAGTCTGGATGTCTCAAAGTCGAAAAGATCCCTTTTCTGAAGGCTTCAGGGGTCTATTTATAGGCGTAGGAGGCTCAGATCGTGCCCAAACTTCAGGAGACCTCTTCTGGCACGTGAGTGGGCCCATGCGACTGGTCCCACAAAGTTTCGACTCGATCTGTGATCGATACGAATTGATTTCGTATCCATCAAGTCCAATCGAACAGAAACTTTGTAGGAACATTCTTTATCTTGTGCCTAGGCTTCTGTGAAAATTTCGAAGCATTTGGATTGGCGGATCTCGAGTTATGATCGATGCAAGCTTGTAATTCCATCGAGGCTTTTATGTTCGAATCCATCCCTTCTTGTCGATGGTTTCGAATCGATCAACGCGCGTGCCTGAGTGATGACATGGCGTGTGCTTTAGGGATCGATCCACTTTTATCGCCAAATTGACCATGTCATCTTCATGAACTTCGTCTCGTTTGTATCGATGACCGTTGTTCTGCTTGAGTGGATAATCGTTGCCATTTTGTATCAATTGCCTTAGTTCTGCCTTGCATCCATGCATACAGCTCTGTTCGTGTCGATAATTCAGGTGCGTTTTATATCGATTATGCTAGTGAGAATCGATACGAAACACTAGCGTGTTTATGGATACGAAGCAGTGCATTCCATGGATACGAATCGATATAATCGGTGGCTACGACAAGTGCTCGTTTCAGAGTGGTTTGAACAGAATGGTGTCAAATGGATCAATACAAAGTAGGATCGATACAAAGTGGCATGGTCAGATGGATGCGAAGCGAGATGGGTGTTTGCGCCAAAAATGGTCACAAACACCCAATTACAATTGGAAGAACCAGTTGGCAATCATAGACCTCAGATATCAAATATGTAGAGAAACAAATTTGAAGAACACTCATAAAAATTCAAATGAAAGCAGTCAACAACTCAGGATTTATAGTGGTTCGGCGATCGTGCCTACGTCCACTCTGAAGGTGATCACTTTATTGATTCACTTGATGATTTTAGTTGATTACAGCAGGTTACAATGAATTATAGATCTGAAACTTGAATGCAACAGCAGTGATTAGGTGTAGAATGGAATCCGGTAGATTCTTGGCACTTTAGAATCCCGATCCCACTTTTCTGAATGACCTGGGGCTCTATTTATAGGTGTAGGAGGCTGATATTCCGCCTAAATTTAGGGAGACCACTTCTTGCACGTGAGGGGGCCCACAGGCCCGGCCTCACGAAGTTGGGGCCCGTTCTGGGATCGATTCGAACTCCATTCGAATCGATCAAGAAATCATCCAATGAAGCTGAAATTTGGTGAGAACATTCTTCAACATGTACGCAAGCTCCTGTGAAAATTTCATAGCATTTGGACTTGTAGATCGCGAGATATCATCGATTCGAATTAGCATTTCCTGGAGTTTTCGCTCCGTTCGAATCGATAAATTCGAATCGATTGATTCGAATCGATCCAAACACGCGCTAGTAGGTTGACGTGGCACGCATTCTTCGAGTCGATCCACATTTTTGGCCGAGTTGATAGAGTCGTTGCATGAATTTCACCGCTTTGACTTAATCGATTCGAACGCTTTTCTCATGCATGGATTCGAACTGAGACTCGTTCGTATCGATCATATCTCACTTTAGCTGATCGATACGAAACGACAGCACTGGTTGGATTCGAAGAGAGGTATCTTCATGGATTCGAAGATCTTCAACTTGATTGATACGAACTAGGTAGACGCAAGAATAATTCCTTTCCGATCGATGCGAAGCTATGGATACGAAGTCTAGCAATATTTATGGATTTGAATAATCGCTTCTATAATGGGTACGAAGTAGGAATTGGCTGATTGATACGAAGCTCACTATATGTTGGTGGATGCGAACTAGATGGAGTCAAACCGATGGATACAAACAGAGGTCGGTTCGAAGTGACTAATTCTTGATCGATTCGAACCTGATGGATTCGAATGGAGCGAGGTGACTAACCCCTGATGGATTCGAACCTCATGGATTCGAATGGACTATCACCTCGACTTCTTCATGGATACGAACAACATGCTCTTTCCTTAGATTGAATCGATCATATCTTGCACATACGAGCTCAGATTGACATGAGATTTGAAACGCTGGCTCCAATGACTTTGCTTGCCGTGTTCTATCAATTGTATCCCGATCCGGGCTCGGAAAATAATTAATCGATATCCATAGCGAAGCGAAGTACAACCAATCTCTGAGACGAACTGTCTTTTGTTTTTGACCGATCTTTTGGTATCACGGCTTTGTAAAAAAGCGGGATAAAATTTGCCCCCCAAAACATGCCTTGTGGTGGGAAGGTTTGTTTTGTAATGCCTTGAGTTGGATGTTCATATCCTATCAACAACCTGTAAAGAGATTGATTATTTCATATGACCTCAAATGACGATCGTTCGGGATCGTATGTCATTTGAGATGAACCGGGACCGTTTTCACGGTCGATTGCCGTTCGCGGCGAAGGATGGAATGGGTCCGTTCGCGGTCTATGCCATTCATGGCGAATGATGAGATGGGACCGTTCGCGATCGTATATCGTTCACGGCGGGCATCGATCGTTCGCGATCGAATGCCGTTCAAGGCTGAATGTGACCGTTCGAGGTCGGAGATTATAAGTGAATCGTTACCGTTTGCGGTCGGGTGCCGTTCGAGGCCAGTTGTGACTGTTCGAAGTCGGGTGCCGTTTGAGGCGAGTTGTGATCGTTCACGATCATGTGCCGTTCGAGGCGAATTGTGACCATTCGCAGTCGGGTGCCGTTTGATGCAAGTTGTGACTGTTCGAAGTCGGGTGCCGTTCATGGCGAGTTGTGATCGTTCGCATTCATGTGCCGTTCGAGGCGAATTGTGACCGTTCGCGGTCGGGTGCCGTTCGAGGTAAGTAAGTGTGCCCGTGAGGGCTTGGTATTATCGATGCCAGGCACACGTTCGAGTGGGTCCCTGGATCGTTTGTCAAGGTGGTTTATCGCCATCTCAGAGCATGCCTAAGGACCGTTCGCTACCCCGTACATGTGTAAGCAGCTTAGCCATTTCAGAATTATCAGAATCAAATATCTATTCAGCAGATGAATTTTCAAACAGAAATGTCCAAACAAACCAAGTCCAAATGTCCAAATCAAAATGAAACAAAAGAAAAGCAAGGATGTCAAAGTGTAAGTTCCTACTATGAAACAGTCGATGATCATTCAGAGCATGCCTGGAGATCGTTCGCGATCTCGTACATGTATAAATGATTTAATTGTGTTAGTGGAAGCTTACGACTTGTTCATCGTTATTTCAATCAATTGATAACCAAACCGTGTCTTGATTCAGGGTCGCCTCTAGCTGATGTGGACGGTAGTCTCTCTGGTTCCACTGCTGGAGTTCGCCTCCTTACATACTGAAGGAGCATACCGTTCCTGATATGCCCTTCCACCTCGTCCTTCAGATGCCTACAATCATTAGTGTTATGACCGTTTAATTCATGGAATACACAAAACTTATCTGATTTTCTTTCGTTAGAGGTTGGATCCCTTCGCATTGGTCTACGATACGGAACCTGCTCCTTGGTATTCTGATAAATTCATTCCAGACTCTCATTCAGCTCAGTGTAAGTGGTGAATCGCGGCTCCCTCCGTTGCCGCTTTGACCTGTCCCTGTCATTCTCAGTCTTTCTTTTACTTTTATCCTTGTTTGAGTCCTTTTCGAGAGGCTTTTTGTCTTTAAGCGTATAAACTTCTATTCTCTCTCCTTCTTCCCTCTCTGCATTCGCATCCTCTAATCGTAAAAACTTTTTTGCCTCATGATAAAATTCTCCTAGATCCACAGGTGGATCTTTAGTTAATGAATTTCTGAACTCTGTTCCGTTAGCTATTCCGGACACAGCCGCCATCATAACCATGAATGGATCTGGTCGATCCACCGAAGCTGCTGCCGCATTGAATCGCGTTAGAAAACTCCTCAAAGTCTCTCCAGCCTTCTGTTTTAAAGTTGCCAAAGTCATCATATTCTTGGGTCTTGTGATGTGGACCCTGAATTGCCTCATAAATCTTTCAATTAAATCATCCCATGCTCCGATGGACCCACTCTCTAATTGTTTAAACCACAATGTTGCAATATCCGCCAAGTACACTGGAAAGCACTGGGCCATAACCTCGTCTGATGCCCCCAGCACTTCCATATGTCTCATATACTTCGTTAGATGAACCGTGGGGTCCGTTCTCTCATCATACATGTCCAACGATGGTAACTTGAAATCCGGTAGGTTCCTAACTCGCCTGATTGGTGAAGTAAAATGACTTCTATTAACATCCTCCAAATCTTTGTTCACCAAACCACCTCTCATAGCCCTTCTAACCATCTCCGCCAATCTGTCATCGTCTCCAAGATGCAATCTTCGTTCATCACTTTCAACCTGCCCCCGGAGTTCACGAGGGAACTCTGGGATCTGCCCCCTTGAATGAGCGTTCACTCCTCTACTACTCCCGGGTTGCGCGAATGCTCTTCTCTCTCTCTCTGAAATTGTATCAGCGTTCTCCATTGGTGTGCCTCCTAATCCAGGTGCTATGTCGGATGGCCCTGCTCCGTTCTGGACTCCATCAGCTTCTCTATTCTGTGCTCCATGTTGCCCTATCCGTTGAAACAAACTCTAGATCAACTCCTCCTGTTTCTTCATCATTGTCTCCATCTCGTCCCTAGTGATGAAGATCGATGCTTGATTCGCTCCTGAGGAAGCCTCTTGACTTCCTTGATGTTCATTTCTCTCTGGTCTTAGCCTTCTGCTCGATTGTCTCGTCATAATTTCTCGAATTTGAACTTTCAAATTTTCTGAATCAACTTCTAATTGGTAGAACTCCTGAATTAGCCTTCTCAGTGAAAGCACCGAAATGTTTGCGCCAAAAATGGTCACAAACACCCAATTACAGTTGGAAGCACCAGTTGGCAATCACAGACCTCAGATATCAAATATGTAGAGAAACAAATATGAAGAACACTCATAAAAATTCAAATGAAAGCAGTAAACAACACAGGATTTATAGTGGTTCGGCGATGGTGCCTACGTCCACTCTAAAGGTGATCACTTTATTGATTCACTTGATGATTTTAGTTGATTACAGCAGGTTACAACGAATTATAGATCTGAAACTTGAATGCAACAGCAGTGATTAGGTGTAGAATTGAATCCGGTAGAGTCTTGGCGCTTCAGAATCCCGATCCCCCTTTTCTGAATGACCTGGGGCTCTATTTATAGGTGTAGGAGGCTGATATTCCGCCTAAATTTAGGGAGACCACTTCTGGCACGTGTGGGGGCCCACAGGCCCGGCCTCACGAAGTTGGGGCCCGTTCTAGGATCGATCCGAACTCCATTCGAATCGATCAAGAAATCATCCATTGAAGCTGAAATTTGGTGAGAACATTCTTCAACATGTATGCAAGCTCCTGTGAAAATTTCATAGCATTTGGACTTGTAGATCGCGAGATATCATCGATTCGAATTAGCGTTTCCTGGAGTTTTCGCTCCATTCAAATCGATTAATTCGAATCGATTGATTCGAATCGATCCAAGCACGCGCTAGTAGGTTGACGTGGCGCGCATTCTTCGAGTCGATCCATATTTTTTGCCCAGTTGATAGAGTCGTCGCTTGAATTTCGCCGCCTTGACTTAATCGACGAAGGCTTTTCTCATGCATGGATTCGAACTGAGACTCGTCCGTATCGATCATATCTCACTTCAGATGATCGATACGAAACGACAGCACTGGTTGGATTCGAAGAGAGGTATCTTCATGGATTCGAAGGTCTTCAACTTGATGGATACGAACCAGGTAGACGCAAGACTAATTCCTTTCTGATTGATGCGAACGCAATGGATACGAAGTGTAGCAAATTTTATGGATTTGAATAATCGCCTCTATGATGGGTAAAAAGTAGGCATTGGCTGATTGATACGAAGCACACTATCTGTTGGTGGATGCGAACTAGATGGAGTCGAACCGATGGATACGGATAGAGGTCGGTTCGAAGTGACTAACTCTTGATCGATTCGAACCTGGTGGATTCGAATGGAGCGAGGTGACTAACCCCTGATGGATTCGAACCTCATGGATTTGAATGGACTATCACCTCGACTTCTTCATGGATACGAAAAACATGCTCTTTCCTTGGATTGAATCGATCATATCTTGCACATACGAGCTCGAATTGACCTGGGATTTGAATCGCTGGTTCCCATGACTTTGCTTGCCGTGTTCTATCAATTGTAGCCTGATACGGGCTCAGACAAAAATTCATCGATATCCATAGCTAAGTGAAGTACAACCAATCTCTGAGACGAACTGTCTTTTGTTTTTGACCGATCTTTTGGTATCACGGCTTTGCCGAAAAGCGGGATATCAATGGGTTTCGATCGATACGAAATGAGCGAGCTCGATGGATAGGAACTAGTGAATTCTGATGGATTCGAGAATGTCTCTCCAGCCGAAGGTACGAAGTTCATGCATACAAAGATCTGGCTATTCCGATCGATACGAAGCCGATGGATTCAAACTAGGGTGTGATGATGGATTTTAAGCTGACCGATACGAACTATGCCTGACGATGGATACGAACGGATCGATTCAAGCTGTGCCTGACGATGGATACGAACCGATCGATTCGAATAAGTCGTCGTCTTGGTTTTCTGATGGATACAATCATCACACTTTATCTATCTCATATCGATCATATCTCATTCATATGAACTCCGATTACCCTAAAATTTGAACAGTTGGCTTTCATGACTTTGCTTGTCGTGTCCTATCAATTGTGGTCCGATCCAGACTCGGCAAAATTCATCGATATCCATAGTGAAGCAGTGTAGAACAAAACTTTGAGACGAACTATCTTTGGTTTTTTCGACCAGTCCTTTGGTATCGCGGCCTTGTCAAAAGGCGGGATAACAACGGGATCACTAAAACCGCCAGTAGTTTTTCGCTTAAAGCCCTTACCATTCGACGGGTCATCCTCCGATGAAGGCATTATATCGACATCTTGCTCTGAGCTTGAACTTAAAGGCGTATACTCTTCGGGGGGAGTCAGAGGGGTCGGGTCTACCACCGGGGGCGGAATGGATATGCTAGTATCGACAAGCATGCCCCCGGGAGATATCACCATAAGAGGAGTTGGGCCGACCGCCGTCGTAACATTCTCGAAACTACCACCGTGTGCTGCCTCCTCAATCTCTGCGTGGATTTGGGCAAGTATCTCGGTTTTGCGAGCGGCTCGGGCCTCCTGGTAGGTAGCGACTGCTTGTGACGAAACACTGGGGGCAGACGAGAAGCTACTCAAGAGGAAGGGCATGTCCACAAAAGGATCGCTGTGTTGGCCCAAGAGCTCATTCACCATATGCTCGACAAAAGAGATTGAGCCTCCTTGTGTCACTTCGATGGGTGCGGCCGTTATAACGGATGTTGCCTCGGTAATGATGGCCCCCTGTGCTTGATTTGAATCTTGGACTGGAGGAGGTGCTGTCAATGTAACGTCGCTCACTGGACAAGAGAGAAAACGAGTTTTCAATACGAACTTCAATACAGATATTTCAGTTTAAACTCGCACGAGATTTGTGCGAAGTACCTTCCTCAACTTGGCTTGTGGCTGCTTAAATAGCTTCCGAAGAATATTTCTTTATGAGGGATAAGCGTGGCTGTTCAGGGTCATAGCCCGAAACCGGTTGCGGCTCAATCGCTGGCGTCGGCTCAGATCCAGATGAAATAATCGTTTCAGAACTTGTAGCCTGACGAGCGGCACCAGAGCCTTCACCAACCTCTAGACGCTGGGTGCCAAACCTCTCTTTTGCATGAGAGATCATAGAGTCGTGGAGAATTTTCTTTTCGTCATCATTCAATATGCGGTTCTCCAACTCAAACTCGTCAATAGCTCTACCCTGTTGCGCTGCTTTCTCTTCTTCGACTATCAGATTCCAAGCGTTGAACAAATGTGTTGTGACGACCGCCCATGACTGCCGCACGAAACATGAGAATGGTGCGCTGAAAGGTGTGCCAGGAAGCCATGGACGATAGTCAGGGTAAGGTAAAAACAGCAAACTCTATCGTATAACTCACAGCGCATGGACAAAATACAATAGAGAAATATATATAGTGAAGCTCCATAACAAAATATCATCATATAAACTTCATAAGGGTTTGATACAAGCATCCGAAAGCACAATAGTACATATAGTAAGAAAACTAGTATGCTAGCCTCCAGCTCGTCTTCGTCATCAACATCGTAGATCCTTAAGAACAGCACTTGTCACCTGCTACCAAGTCTTCCCATCCCAACATGGATGAACAGCCCAAGGTAATAAGAGTTGAACATAAAACCTTGAGTCAGACAACAGTCCTAGTGAGCAGTAAATTAACCAACAACATACCAAAAGAGCATAAAGGATAAAAGGAATAGGAACCCAAACCATCCCACTCCACCTCTTTCTACAGTGATAGCCCCCAGACACACTAAACAGAAGTAAGCATAGCAAATCAGGCATTCAAGGTAAATCAATTGTCACTCGGGTCAAGGTCGGTGTTTTCCAAATACAAACCCCCAAGGCCTAAACCAAGATCAGATAAGCACCCAGAAAACATCGCTCTTGAGTCCGAATGATGATACATCTATAACATCCAAACTTCCATGACTCTGGCTATCACTGTTATCATTGCTTCGAAATCACCGTTAATTGAATGACCGGCACATTCTTTTAGCCGTACGTCAAGGGCTAATGGTAACCCCGGTTCTAGACAAACTCCGCACATCATCGTGACCCATGCCTAGGACTTACCTACTCTGCCCAGAGTACTCGACCACCTGCCTGTAGTCTTTTGGGTGTCCCGACCACCTACCTGTAGTCGTTTGAACGCCCCATGTACTCTTGCTTTGAGTTTACTAGAACCTTCAACAACGATGAAATCCAAGCCTCCTAGTCATCCTCCTCGACGACTATTCTCATACTAGCCCAAGCTACCTCTCGAGCAATCCATTAACAACCAACTTGAAACATCCCTCGAGTTATCAACATGCTTGGAATGATCCCGTCTGGATTATACCAAGGCTACGTCACATAATTCTTCGCCTCATCTCATCTATAGCAAAGCCCTATCTTAACATCATCATCCAATCCATCCATATGAGCTTCATCACCCACTTCATATGCCACAGCAGCTTTCCCATTCAAGAGCCTCTACCTTAGCTTCTGAATCATCTTCGACCATACTTGTCTAGATCCAACCATAAATCAACTAATTCATAACAATCAGTCAAGGCAATCATAAATCCAAGGTAATCAAACATTCAACATGATCTAAATAAACAATTATGACAATAATGGCAATCTTGTAAATAAAGAGTCCAAATCTAACAAGCATGAATAATGGAGATTTTCACTACAACTTGGTGGATGAACTTGCATAGGTTAACATGTTGTAAAATAGATATCAAAACTTCATGAACGATGGATCTACATGCAGACTTAAGGAAAATGCAAGAAATCACTATTTTTAACACACAAACAAGCCATCGATCCAATATACTCCTTTGGGTCCGTGTGAGAGATAACCACCACTCACCGAATCACCTAAACACCTCAAAAGCTACTAACTTCAGATCTGGACAGCAAGCACTCTAACTTGATCCACCAAATTCTCGCTTCAAACGATGAAATCTCTCTTTGAAGAATATAGATCTTCAACTTTAGCTCTTAGATCTTCGATCTTGATCTTCAATTTGGATGGTAGGAAGCACTAGATTAAAGTGGAGAAAAGAAGTGAAGAAGTGTTGTAGTCGAGCTCTCAAAATGGTAGCACTTCGTCGCTTCAAAATCCGGTGCCAAAAAGTGAAGATAGGCGCCCCTATTTATAGCTGAAATCCTTAAGTCGCCGACCCCATGAGTCGTCCAGGACTCATCAGTCCCCCACGGCTTACGACCTAGGCCACTTCACGACTCAACGACCTAACCACTTCAAGTCCTAACATGACCTAACGACTTAACTGGGTACGACTTAGCGACCTAACACACTGCCGCATTTCTACCTAAGTCCTAAGTCATATGGACGACTCAAGAACCTACCGACTCACGACTTAGCAGTGCCCCTGACCTAACAACATAACCCTTTACTCTATCGACCTTACACAAAGTCAACCTAACACATAGCCGACCTAACACAGACACGACTTAACAACCCCGATCTAACACCCTAATCTTAACTCGTCCATGACTTATCCAAACACACAAGGTCTCACGACCTAAGCCATCTTCCTTAAGTCGCTCAAACGACCTATCTCTTAGGTCGTTAACCCATTAATCTGTTAAGCCGCTAATACCCTTAAACCGTTAACTTCCCTAGGTCGGTCGATTCTATAGGTCGGTCCAACTTGTTAACTCCTAAGTCGCTAACTCCTTAAGTCGGCCAATCTCTTGAGTCGTTTACTACCCTAAGTCGGTCACTACCTTAACTCGGTAACCCTTAGGTAGGTCAAACCTTAAGTCGTTAAGCCGACTTACCTCCTAAACAATTAACCCCTAAGCCGCTTACTAACTACTGGGTCGTTAACTCGTTCGACCGACTCATCCTTAAGCCGATCACCTCTATAGGTCGCTCCACCGACCTAAGCACTACACGACTCAACTCCGAACGACTTAAGCTTAGGTTGACTCATACTCTAAATGACTTAACACCATCAACGACTTAATGGCAACTATTTTACGATATGTCGACACGTAAAATACGGGTCGCTACATTCTCTCCCCCTTAGGAATTTCGCCCCCGAAATTCCAAACAAACAAGAGCAATCAAAAACTATTCTGCATGCCTACCATCCATAGCGATCAACAAACCATGCATCCAATTACTAGCCTAGCATGCAGAATTCTAAGATTAGAACAAGTTACAAATTCATGAGATGTCATGACACCTTAGGGCCATACCTCGAAGAGTTCAAGATGAGCTGCTTTCAACCTCTCTTCCTCCTCCCATGTACAGTCGTTAACATCATCACTCCATTGTATCTTGAGCAATGTAATCGTCTTCTTCTTAAGCTGTTTCGTGTCGGTTTCCACAACACAAAGCGGCTTACGAGGTCTCGTAACCACTGGATCATCTCCAAATCTTCACGGCTATCAGTAGAAACCACTGTATTCGAGTCGTGCACAAACTTCCGTAGATACGATGCATGAAAAACATTGTGCACACTCGCCATCTTTTCCGGTAACTCCAATCTATAAGCGAGCTTCCCAATTCGCTCGATGATCGGGAATGGTCCAACATGTTTGCACCAAATTTGGTCACAAACCCCAAATACCGTGAAAGCTGTTTGTACCAAAATTGGGCACAACACTCGTCGGAAGTTTTTTGAAGAGATAATAAATGAAGAAAGTAAATTGAAACTGTGGATTATCTAACAAAAACTCCAAATAACATGTAAATAAATGCGTAGACAAGCAGTTTATAGTGGTTCGGCGTGTTGCCTACGTCCACTGTGAAATTTTGCACTTTTATTGACTTTCTTTTGATGATTAAAAGTTGGTACAACAACCAATAGCAAATTACAGCAAGGAATTCGAAATTAACAGCAGTATTATGATGCTAAGTAATGGAGATCTTGATCCGGCAGAGTCTATGCGCTTCAAAATCCAAAAGTCCTTTTTTCTGTTGGCCCTGAGGCTCTATGTATAGGCGTAGGCTGTAGATATTTCGCTCAAAACTCGGGAGACCGCTTCTGGCACGTGAGGAGGCCCACGCGCCCGCTTCCTCGAAGTTTAGGCCCACTTTAGCATCGGTTCGAACTCCATTCGAACCGATCAAGGATTCATCCAATCGAGGTGAAATTTGGCGTGGACATTCTTCAACATGAATGCAAGATGCTGTGAAAATTTCGTGATATTTGGACCAGTGGATTGAGAGATATGTTGGGTTCGAAATAGGGATTCACTGTGAGGCTGATTAGTTCGAAACCACGCATTCGAAACGATGGTTTCGAACCCATGGCGGCACGTGTCTCCGTGGTGTCGTGGAGCGCAAGTTTCGAACCGCCCCGGTCTATGCTCCGAGTTGACTGCTTCGACTCCATGTAGTTCGGCACGCTCGACTCGATGAGAGACACGTCACTTTGACTAGTTAATTCAATGGGTTCGAATGACGCTTTCTGGATGGATTCGAACATGACCTCCGTGATGGTTTCGAACGAGACTTCTACGATGGGTTCGAACTACTGAAACTCTATGGTTTCGAACCAGTTGCATTCCGATGGATTCGAGGCCCATTGCCACGAACTCAGTAGGCACTCCTAGATGGATTCGAACCTGAGGTATCTGGATGGGTTCGAAGGCAATGGGTTCGAACCTGATGGGTTCGAAAGTGATGGTTTCGAACTTGATGGGTTCGAACCTTGGACCTTTCCCTTCAAATTGAATCGATCATAACTCGAGCGTATGAACTCCGATTGACTTGAAATTTGAGGTGTTGACTTCTATGGCCTCTCTGGTCATGTCTCATAAATTTTAGCCCAATACGGATCCGGACAAAATTCAGCGATATCCATAGCGAAACCAAGTATAACCAACCTCTGAGATGAACTGTCTGTTTGTACCAAAATTGGGCACAACACTCGTCGGAAGTTTTTGAAGAGATAATAAATGAAGAAAGTAAATTTAAACTGAGGATTATCTAACAAAAACTCCAAATAACATATAAATAAATGCGAAGACAAGCAATTTATAGTCGTTCGGCGTGCTGCCTACGTCCACTGTGAAAGTTTTTGCACTTTTATTGACTTTCTCTTGATGATTACAAGTTGATACAGCAATCAATAGCAAAGTACAGCAGTGAATTCGAAATTAACAGCAATTTAATGATGCTAAGTAATGGAGATCTTGATCCGGCAGAGTCTGTGTGCTTCAAAGTCCAAAAGTCCTTTTTCCGTTGGCCATGAGGCCCTATTTATAGGCGTTGGCTGCAGATATTTCGCTCAAAACTCGGGAGACCGCTTCTGGCACGTGAGGGGGCCCACACGCCCGCTTCCTCAAAGTTTGTGCCCACTTTGGCATCGGTTCGAACTCCATTCGAACCGATCAGGGAATCATCCAATCGAGGTGAAACTTGGTGTGGACATTCTCTAGCACGAATGCAAGCTGCTGTGAAAATTTCGTGGCATTTGGATCAGTAGATTAGGAGTTATGATGGGTTCGAAATAGGCATTCACGGTGAGGCTGATTGGTTCGAAACCATGCCTTCGAAACGTTAGTTTCGAACCCATGGTTGCACGCGCCTTCGTGGTGTCGTGGAGCGCACGTTTCGAACCGGCCCGGTCTTCACTCCGAGTTGACCGCTTCGGTTCCATGTACTTCGGCACGCTTGGCTCAGTGGTGGACACGTCATCTTGACTGGGTAGTCCGATGGGTTCGAACGATGTTCCCCGGATGGATTCGAACACGGATTTCGTGATGGATTCGAACAAGGCATATGTAATGGGTTCGAACTACTGGAGCTTCATGGGTTCGAACTGGTCACATTCCAATGGACTCGAGGCTCATTGCCATGAACCCAGTAGGCACGGTCTGATGCTTTCGAACCTTTGATGTCCGGATGGGTTCGAGGTCAGTGGGTTCGAACCTGATGGGTTCGAAGATGATGGGTTCGAACCTGATGGGTTCGAACCTTCGGCCTTTCCCTCCAAATTGAATCGATCGTAACTCGAGCGTGCGAACTCCGATTGACTTGAAATTTGAGGTGTTGACTTCAATGGCCTCTCTGGTCATGTCTCATAATTTTTAGCCCAATCCGGATCCAGACAAAATTCAGTGATATCCATAGCGAAACCAAGTATAACCAGTCTCTGAGATGAACTGTCCTTCGTCCTTGACCGATCATTTGGTATCACGGCCTTGCCAAAAGGCGGGATAACATTTTGCCCCCCAAAGTACATCTTGTGGGAACATGACGTGCTTTGAATAGCAGCAATTTCTCTTTGATCAATTATCATTCTCTTTTCTATCGAGATTTATATCCTGTATTGCTGTAACCTTGCGTTGTCATGATTGAAAGCCGTATGATAGTGCTTATTTGTAACAGGATGAGTACTCGATCCCTGTAAACGTTTAAAATTGAATGTTAGTCCAACATATATGCACATATACTAGTGTGACCCTTGTTAGCGTTGTGCGTCTACGGGTCGTTGTCAATTTGGTTCGTCGTTGAATGCCGTATCGACTCTCTCCTGAATCGATTCGGGCATTGGAGTTGAAGCAACGCTTGATGATTGTTTTGATAGGTCCCTTCGTATTGACCCTCTCCTGGATCAACGTAGAAGGTTGGAGAAAACGACTCAGTGTCGTGTGAACATAGTGTCTCGAACCGATAGGTTGAAGTTCTGATGGGTTCGAAACCTTCCTTCGAACCGATGGGATGGGTTCGAAGCCCTCGTTCGAACCGATGGTATGGGTTCGAAGCCTTCGTTCGAACCGATGGTTTGAATAGGGATGAAAACATCGTTCGTGACTGTAAACTGTGGATGGAGACGTAGCTGGGAGCTTCGAACCGTGGGGCATGTAGTTTGTTTCGAACCGACGCGGCCTGTTGCTCTGCTACGTACCTCGTATCGGTGGCGTCGTGTGGTTTCGAAACCATACTTCGAACTGATGCTGTACGTTGACTTGTTGCAGCCGGTCGAACCCTACCGGGGAAACGAAATGACCCGGTTATCTTTACCCCATATAAATAGCAGCGGCCTCTCCCATTTTCACTTTTTACTTTACTTTTTTACTGCCATCTTCTTTGTTCTCGAAGCTTCAGGATAGAAAGCATTGCATCGTGTGTTCGAACCATCTGTGACCCAAGTTTTTTGCTCTTCAACTTCATCACCCAAATTAGGTAATTGATCTCAAATCCATACAGCAGAGCTACCCCGAATCCATCATCCCTTCATCAATCGGCCCTTTTTGGGACTTGGCAAATCTAGATCTGGCTTTTGGATGAAACTTCGAACCAAGGCAGAGACTTGTGTTCGAATCGATGATGTTGGCGTTATCTTCCTCCTTGACTTTCGTATCGATTCCTGGGATGACCTTATGGGGCCGGCGTAGTTCATACCGAATGGATCCCTTCGAAGGGTTTGTTCGAACCAACGGTTTCGAATCCATCTGCTATTGTTTCGAAGTTCTCAATTTTACATCGATACGGAGTCTGTCGTTTCGAACGTGATCGATGTCAAATTGAGAGCTTCCACATCGGTTCGAACCGGCTGGCCAAGGATCGATTCGAAGTCCCCCTTTACTAATCGGTTCGAACTTAATCTCCGTGCATTGGTTCGAAGCGTGCCTTGCGGGATTGATTCGAAGCGGACCTCTTCGTATCGATTCGAAGTGAAGGATGGTGATGGGTTCGAACGAGCCTTTGTGATCGGTTCAAAACTTTATATGATGGATATCAAAGATTGATACTTTCTGAGCATAACTCCGACGAGCTTCACTCTTGCATACTCGGACTTTGACAAACAACTTGCATACTTGATTGCCTTTCGAAGCTCGTTGATGGGACCATAACAACTTTCATTCAAACTGATCTTTCCAACGTAAAGCATTTGTGATGACGGTCAGCGATGACGGTCATCGCGACCGGGCTTTGTAGCTTCGTCGTTTACATAAACACTTTAATACTTTAAGTCTTCAATATTTATGTAAGTAAGGCACGACACTACACCGCACACACACATACATTACACAATGGGGAACACACGGGTCTTTTGTCGTCTAACGATGGTTTCTAATGAGTTAGCTAGTTATGGAGCCTTCGAGTTCTCAGCAACAGGAAAACCCAAAGGATATTCAGGGCACAGCTCCTCCGAGATTGGAAGTTCCGGACATCGATCCTGAGAATGTTGGCCCAGCGTCGGACGAACTTCCCAATGCATCATTCATCGCTAACCCGTTGGATTCTGTCCCGTCTCATATTACTGAAGATATGTTGGGCAGAATATGCCTAAGGCACGGCTTGTCGCTAGAAGATGTGCTATTACCGGGGCCGAGTGATAGGTCACATAATCCGCCAGAGGGGTATACCGCATTTAACCGCCATGCATGTGCGGCTGGGACGCTTCCCCCGTTTAACGAGTATATCAGAGAAGTTCTATCTTATTTGGGAATTGCACCATCCCAACTCCACCCGAACGGGTACGCTTCAGCGAATAGCCTGTTCATCGCTTTCATGGAGTATCTTCATAGACCGCCGGCCCCGGTCGAAATCAGATACTTATTCAACTTCAAAACCCGCAACGATTATCCGTCTTTTACATTCTTGGAGGCAGTACGGAACTGTCAAGTGGTCACTGGGGCCTGGACCAGACTCAGCTATTATAGGACTGAATGGTTTTATGTCCGATGTCCTCCAGGCTTCGCTAGGCGGTGGTTATTCAGACGTAAGTATGGCTAAGTTTTCAAACAATTACTAAAGCAGTTCTGGTCGAAGTGTGATCCATATATTTTCTTTCTTTACAGCGATGATCCCACGCCCTAACGGTGATCGCTTCAAGGAGATAGTACGGATATTCCAAGAGATCCCAAGCGAAGATAGGGACTTTGACGTGTTGTTGACGGATAGAAATCTTCGGGCCTGTGGATTGATTGAACGGCGGCAGAGCATAATGTTTGATGGGGCACAAAGAATGGTTTCTAAGAAACGAATCAAGCATAAAAAACCCAAAGTCGTTATCACTGAGGAAGGCGATTCTGAAAAGACCCAAACCGATGATGATTTACCGGCCGGTCCCGCAGATGCCGGTCAAGATGTTACACAACAGAGACAAGGCAAGGCTACCATTTTTAAATCACCAAAAAAGGGAAGGTGGAAATCAGTTGTCACGTCTCGGGTCACTCCCGGAATTAGAATTTCGGAGGGGTCTCCCACGAGAGAAGAGAGTCTTTTTGAAGGGCTTGCTGACATCCCAATCCCGGACGATATGTCCTTTCAACACGATGCCGGGTTGGAGGAATTCCACCGTACTCTATACCTGAGCGAGCCCTACATTACTAGCGTTGTCGACAATCCGGGTCGGTCGGGGGGGGAATGCATACTCACGCACGTTTCACAACACTGCACAAGTTTGAACTGTAGGCTGTTGATTTCGAGAAACCACTAACTCTTGTTTCCTTCTTTACCTTGCAGATACCATGTCTGGACGCTGCTCGATGCTAGGGAGTCTACGGCATACTCGAAAACCATCTTATTATGACTCGCGCAGACGAGAGGGAGACAGAGAGTATGACCAGGGACATTCTAGAGAATATGATCAGGGGCACTCTACGGAATATGATCAAGGACATTCTGGATATTCAAGTCATGACAGATATGACACCGATCGGGGATACAAGCGTCGATCCCGCTCGCGTTCTCCCCCTCCTCCCAGAGATCCTGTACAGCCTCCGACCCATGCTTATCGTCCTTCTGAGTCTTCACATCGTAGATCCGCCTCTCAATCCTCTAGGCACGAACCACATCGCTCCAGAAGCGATACATCGGCCACCGTCGTTTCGGAACAACCTCCTGTTGAAGTCGCTGGGGAAGGGGCACTCAGGCTTGCGCAACTCAAGAAAGATTTCCCGACTATATGTTTTGACAACTACATATTTCCCCCGAACCTGAAGAGGATTCCGCCGTCGGCAGAGCAGTTGGTGCACGAATATGTTCACGACTTCTATGCGCAGTACAAAGTATGGTTCAAGGCCGCAGAGAAGGCGTCAGAGCTGGCTTTTGAGCGCGGGGCTGCCAACGAAAAGTCACAAGCAGAGTTGGCCCAGAAGAGCCGTATTATCGAGGTACTTAATACCGAGGATGAATCTTCTAGGAAGTCCGAAATGGAGGCCGTACAAAAGGCTGATGAAGCTCAAGCTACAATGAATAGAATGAAGCTTGAGCACTATGCTACGATGGAAGATATGGGCCATCGGAATACTCTAGTCACTGCCGAAAGGGATGCGGCGTTGAAGGAACTTAATGAGCTCAAGTCCAAACTTGCAGAAATCATCAAAGACAGGGATGATGCGCATAATGCAGCCCAAGAGGCATGCGAGCAAGCAGTGCTTCTGCGGACTGAGCGTGATGCGGCAGTGGCTAGAGTTCAAGCAGTCGAGGCGGAGACTGAGGAAAAAATTCAGCAAGCTGAAGCCAGGCTAGAGGCCGACATTGACGGTCTGCTCATCACCTACAATGTCAATGTTTTGAAGTACAGAAACTTGGCCTGGCTTCATGACTACCCAATTCATCTCCGCTGTGCCTGGGATCGATTGGTCGAGGGAGAAGAAGAAGCGCACCCGAGCGAATCGGTTGACCGATTTGAGCTCGAGAACCGGGTGCTGACGGAGGATGAGAAGAAAGTTCTTCATGAGGCTATAATTATGCACGAGAAGGAGATGGTTGGTGGTCGGTCACTGGAGGCCGGAGAAGGTTCAGGCGTCGAGCATCACGCTACTATTATCGAAGCCACCGCTCCGCCTCCATCCGAACCTGTATCCGTGGTTAGCTCACAAGCTGTTCCTGCCTATGATCCGGAGCAACCACGGCTGTCTCCTATCAATGAGCATGCCTCTGAAGCCATCCAAACATCGTCGAGCCAGACAGAGGAAGGTATTCCGAATATACTTCAAGTGCATTTTCGCTAGAAATTTCGCTTTGAAATGATTGTTCATTACTTTTCTTCTTTATTTAGTGACCAGGCCTACTCTGGCGTCCTCAGCTCGGGAGGTGACCCAAGTGCAGAAGGCTATCGCTACGGAAACGACTGTCGTGACAACGGCGGCATCTACTGAGGCGGTACAGGAAGGCTCTATGTCTCTCGACGAGCAAATGGTGAGAGAATTACTTGGTCAACAGGGAGACTTTTCTTCGGACTTGCCTTTCATCATCAGCCAACTCCCGTCGGCCTCTAGTGCTTTCGTGCAGACCGGAGTTGCCCCCAGTCAGGCCCCATCGTCTCGAGACGAAGAAATACTGGCCGAGATCCAAGCTGAAATTGAAGCTTCGGGGCGCGGAGGTAGCGCTGGAGTTAGTTCCGCGACGAGTGCTCCTATACCTTTAAATGTGATATTACCAAGTGACACGAAAGCGGGAACTCGAGCACCCACTTCGTCTTCGGTTGCGGATCCGGCCCCTTCTGTTCCTCCGGAGGGAAGCTCTCGTCCAAGTTCGAGCTCTGAAGAAGATGTGGACATCATGCCTTCACCCGAAGAACAATCGTCGGAGAAAAAGCCTACTAAACGAAGGATATCGATTCCAAGTGACTCCGATGACGAGGACGAGCCGTTGATAAAGCGGGTGAAGAAGAAAAAGTAGACCAGCCGCTTGAGCGGGCTTTTTTTAGATAGGAACTTGCTTTTTGTTTCCCTTTTGCAGGTCGTGTATAGATGCAGGTTCGGCCCCCGCTAGTAGGAATTCTTTTTTGGAAAAACTTATTGCATGTAAGCCTTTGTTTTCAGTTAATTGAAATGAACTTTTTCTTCCTTCACTTCAATTTTCATTTCTTTTGCGCCTAAGTGTTGGTAGTGTTATGTTTTTAGTCCGGAGTATTTGTGATGTTTGTCACCATCAGGTGGAATTTGTTTTTATTTGCCAAGTATAAAAGTCTTGACCATAAGTTGTGATCAATGAATAGTTGAGTCTCCGGACATCATAACACTTCGGTTAGCGATTAACACTTAGCTTATTTTTGCCCCCTAGTCTCGGGGAATAACATTTATGTTCCGGTAGTTGACTGTGTTTGTTGTAAGCCTTGAACACACGTCCACATTCTGGGGACTTAGGATAATTTTTAATCGATAGGTCGGTTCGAACTATGAGAATTCGAGAATTACCGATGTTTGTAGTTCAGTTCGCGCTACGGGAATCTGAAGTTGATGTTTTACTCTCCATTTCGCACTCCGGGAACTTGGATTTTATACTTATACTCCAATTCACACTCTGGGAAGTTGGAGTCCGTTCGCGCCCTGGGAACGAGTTGTTGAATGTTTATACTCCAATTCACGCTTCGGGAAGTTGGAGTCCGTTCACGCTCCGGGAACGAATTGTGAAATGTTTATACTCCAATTCACGCTCTGGGAAGTTGGAGTCCGTTCACGCTCCGGGAATGAATTGTGGAATGTTTATACTCCAATTCACGATCTGGGAAGTTGGAGTCCGTTCACGCTCCGGGAACGAATTGTGGAATGTTTATACTCCAATTCACGCTCTGGGAAGTTGGAGTCCGTTCGCGCTCCGGGAACGAATTGTGAAATGTTTATACTCCAATTCACGCTCTGGGAAGTTGGAGTCCGTTCAGGCTCCGGGAACGAATTGTGAAATGTTTATACTCCAATTCACGCTCCGGGAAGTTGGATTCCGTTCACGCTCCGGGAATTTATACTCCAATTCACGCTCTGGGAAGTTGGAGTCCGTTCACGCTCCGGGAACGAATTGTGAAATGTTTATACTCCAATTCACGCTCTGGGAAGTTGGAGTCCGTTCACGCTCCGGGAACGAATTGTGAAATGTTTATACTCCAATTCACGCTCTGGGAAGTTGGAGTTAAAAGAGGGATTGTCGTGTATCAATCCCTGTAAGTGTTGATGTAGTGTCCTGCCCCCGAGCTCGGGTTTCACTTAGCGAGTGACCGGTCATGTCACAGCCACTCCCTATTTGAATAAATCCCACCGTAGGATGGAATTTAGCTCTCCGTGCGTCGTGATTTTGGGCGTCATATTCAATAAATCACAGCTCTGGCTCGAAGAGACGGCATTTTATTGCTGAAACGAGAAAAGATGGCAAAGTCAGTTGCCTTATTACAAGTTTAAATCTCGAAATGCTTGAATAAAATGCAAAGGAAATAAATTAACGAAAACAAATAAGTTAAGTCTCTCATATGTAGTAGCGACGAAGACTCTCGCTATTCCAAGCTCTTGGCAAGGTAAGACCGTCAATGGTTGCTAGTTTAAACGTGCCATCTCCGAGCTTTTGCGAAATCACATACGGCCCTTCCCAATTTGGCTTCATGTGCGAAGGAACCGAAAAAATTCTTTTAAGTACGAGATCGCAGAGTTCAAAGGTTTGCGGACGGACCTTGGCATTGAATATTCGGGCGACCCGGTTTCGATATGCGGCTGTTCTCAAGTCAGCCTCTTCACGCCTCTCATCCAGTAAATCTAGAGATTCAGCAAGCAGTATGGCATTCGTCTTCGGATCATAATATGTCGCGCGATGAGAGCGCACCTCCAATTCGACAGGAATAACTGCCTCAGAGCCGTAAGATAGAGAAATCGAGTGTGACCGGTTGCAGTTTTGTGAGTTGTTCGGTAGGCCCACAATGCCATAGGAAGTTCGTCGACCCACTTGCCCCCGGCCTATTCCAGTCGTTTCTTCATAATTGACTTTATAACTTTGTTAACAGCTTCGACTTGACCATTTGCTTGAGGATGCGCCACTGCAGAGAACTTCTTGTGTATGTGAAACTGTTGGCAGAAATTTTTGAACTCAGTGCTGTCAAATTGGGCTCCGTTATCGGTGATGATAGTATGCGGGAGACCGAATCGGCAGATAACGTTGCGCACTACGAAGTTAATCACTTTTTTCATTGTAATCGTTGCAAGAGGCTCGGCTTCGGCCCATTTAGTAAAGTAATCAACTGCGACGATGGCGTACCTCGCGCCACCCTTGGCTAATGGCAGTGCTCCAATTATATCGATTCCCCATGTTGCAAACGGCCATGGGCTAACCATCTGGGTTATCTCGGTAGGCGGGGACCTAGGAATTTGAGCATGTTTCAGGCACTTGTCGCACTTTTTGGCGCATTCTGATGCATGTCGGTTAACGGTAGGCCAGTAATATCCGTATCGGAGTACTTTCTTGGCAAGTGCTTGCCCCCCAGCGTGATCGCCACATTCTCCCTCGTGTACATCGTGTAAAACTCGTTTAATTTCGTCGTGCGCGATACACCGGTGCAGGGGAACGGAGTATCCTCTTCTATACATAACTCCGTTTTGAATGACATAACGCGAGGCTTTTCGAAGGACCTGCCTCTTCTCACCCCTGCGCTCAGGGAGCGTCCCGTGCTCAATGTAATTTCGATAGGGGGTCATCCACGACTCCCTACTTGTGGTAGCCTCAAGTGCACAATTAATCTCATTCTGATCAATGCTTGGAGAGGATAGGGCTTCAACTGGAACAAGCCCCAACTGCTGAGCTTCGCCCGTACTTGCCAACTTCGCAAATGAATCGGCCTTCTGATTGCTCTCCCGGGGGATATAGAAAATGGCATAGTAATCAAAATGATCGAGAATCTCCTTGACTCGAGTTAAGTAGGCAGCTAATCTCTGGTCTTTAGCTTGGTATTCACCTCGAACTTGACATACGATCAACTGTGAGTCACAATAAATTTCTACAGCGATAATTCTTAAGTCACGGGCTAGCTTTAACCTAGTAAGCAAAGCTTCGTATTCAGCCTAATTGTTAGTCGCACGGAACTCGAACTTCAAAGCATAGCATATGGATCCGCCTTCGGGGGTTTCAAGCACTACTCCTATTCCCGAACACCGATCATTAGAGGCACCATCAGTGTATAACTTCCAAATGTATTCAGGAGATTTGCTAGTTTCAGGTAAGTCCTCAGGTACAGTGAATTCAACAACAAAATCGGCTAGGACTTGACCGTGTATGGCCCTTCTCGGAGTGTACGTGATGTCAAATTGACTCAGTTCGATATTCCATTTTAGTAACCTACCAGATGTCTCAGGCCACGTGAGGACCTGTCGTAACGGCTGATCGGTGTACACAGTAATAGGATGAGCCTGAAAATATGGGCAGAGCTTCCTCGAGGCGATGACTAGGCAGTATGCCAACTTTTCTAGCTTTGGGTAATTCCTCTCTGCTCCAGTTAACCGCTTACTTACATAATATACCAGTTTCTGCACTCGTTCCTCTTCTCGGACTAATGCTGCACTGATCGCATCTTCAGATACCGCTAAGTAGAGATACAATTGCTCGTGATCAACAGGCTTTGAAAGAATCGGCGGTGTTGAAAGATGTTGAATCAGTGACTGGAAGGCACCCTCACATTCGGCAGTCCATTCGAAGTTTCGTTTCCCTTTCCGGATCAGATCGAAGAAGGGGATGCATTTGTCGGTCGACTTCGAGATGAACCTACTTAGTGCTGCAACCTTCCCGTTGAGACTTTGAACTTGCTTTATGGTTCTTGGAGTTTGAAGATTTCTAATGGCCCAAATCTTTTCAGGGTTAGCTTCTATCCCTCGGGCGTTGACGATAAACCCAAGGAACTTTCCGGATGCAACTCCAAAATGACATTTCAGTGGATTGAGCTTCATACCATACCTCCGGAGGATATCGAACATTGATCCTAAATCCCTCACATGATCAGCAGAATACCGTGACTTCACCAACATGTCATCTACATAAACTTCCATGGTTCTTCCGATCTGGTTGGCAAACATCCGATCGACCAATCGTTGATAGGTAGCGCCGGCATTATTTAACCCAAACGGCATGACTTTATAACAGTATAGTCCCAGATCAGTTACGAAGCTTGTGTGCTCTTGGTCGGGTACATGCATGGGTATTTGATTGTAGCCCGAATAAGCATCCATGAAAGATAACAATTCGTGTTCGGCGGTTGAATCGACAAGCTGATCGATGCGTGGAAGTGGAAAGCTGTCTTTCGGGCAAGCTTTGTTCAAGTCAGAATAATCAATACACGTCCTCCATTTCCCATTCGGCTTTCGTACAAGTACGGGGTTGGATACCCACTCCGGGTATAAAGCATCTCTAATGAAACCATTCGTTTTCAATCTATCAACCTCCTCTTTAAGGGCGGCAGATCTCTCTGGATCCATACCACGCCTTTTCTGTTTGACCGGGACATACCGCGGGTCAATGTTTAAAGTGTGGCTCGCAATGTCTGGCGAGATCCCACACATGTCAGAGTGCGTCCAGGCGAACCCGTCGAGGTTCGCCCGGAGAAATTCAACCAACTCCTGCTGCGCCTCTTGGCTCAATTGTGACCCAATTTTTAGCATTCTCGAATCATCGTCATCTTCATCAATCGGGACATTGACAGTCAGTTCGGCTGGAGAAGCCTGACTCCCTGTAGATTCTTCGTTGTTGTCGTTGTCCCTTGGGTCGAGGTCTCTCTGGAATTGGTTGTGGTGCCCGGGCCGGGGCGCAGGCACCAATTGTCAATTATCAACAAAACGGACACAGAGGGATTCCTCTACGCCCTTCCCTTTCTCTCTTCGCTGCGCCTCTCGCAGCTCCGCAACATAGCAGGCTCTTCCAGCAGCCTGATCTCCATGAATTACACCGATACCACAATCGGTAGGAAAGTTCAGGGTCAAACACCACGGGGCGATTGCCGCCCGAAACTCAGCGAGGGCCGGTCGGCCCAGAAACGCGTTGTAAGGCGAGTGAATATCCAAAACAACAAATTGCAGCATGCGTACTCTTCTGCATTCTCCGATTTCCAACTCCACGGGTAACTCCACAACCCCCGTGGGTATATTAGCACTTCCATCGAAGCCGTGAATTCTGGATTGACAGGGTTTCAGATCATTGGCTTCCATCTTCATCTGATCATAGGTTCTTTTGAACAAAATATTAACTGAACTCCCGCTATCCACCAGTATCCTCTTCATCCAAGCAGGTCCGACCTTGGCGGATATAACAAGCAGGTCGATAGTCGGGGCTTCGACCTTATTTGCATCACGGTTTCGAAACACGACGTCATCAGCCATCGTCTTTTGCTGTTTTGCCGGAGCCCCTTCATCGTAACTACTGCAACACTCTAATTCCATATGCCTTACCGAGCTAGCATATGACTCCATCTCCTTCCAACTCTTATCCGCCGGATGCGGACCACCACTAACGGTGTTTATCACTAACCTTCCGCCCGTTCGGGCAGGCTCTTCTTGTCTTGGCTGATTTGGCTGATTGTTTTGGTTTGACGGGCCCGCACCACTAGACTGTGGCGCCCGTACGAACTGATCTAACTTCCTCTCTCTGATCAACTTCTCGATCAAATCTTGTAGGTGTCTGCATTCATTAGTATTGTGGCCATAACTGTCATGAAATCTACAAAACTTGCCTGTCTGAATTTGTCTCTCCGACGATGGTTTCGGAGTGGGCTTCTTATATTGCATGGCGTTGCAAGTTTGTAGGTATACATTCTCCAACGACGTATTCAGCGGGGTATAATTGTCAAACATAGGGGCCCTACGCCTTGGGCCACAGTTCTGGTCCCAATTCCTGCTCTGATTCTCATTATTCTTTGGTTGAGATTGCTTGTTCTGGATGTTTAACTGCACTTTTCCAGAGCTTTCTCCCGATTGTTTCACAGCCACATTAATTTGAATTCCTTCTCCACTGGTTCCCACGTCGTCCTGTTTCCTAGACTGCTTCGCGTCCTCACGCCTCAAGAATTGGGCGGCTTTGGAGTAGAAGCGGTCCAACGACGCAGGAGGTTTTCCTGCCAGCCAATTTTCGAAATCAGAATCTGGGTCAATCCCTTTCGTCAACGCCATCAGAATTGAATTGTCATTGGGATTGGTGATTTCCACACAAGCTTTATGAAATCTTTCCAAGTAATGTCTGAGCGTTTCTCCTGGAGCTTGAATAACGCTAGACAGGGTGTTGACATCTTTAGGCCTCGCAACATGCATGCGGAATTGTTCCACGAACTTCCTGGCCAGTTGATTGAATGACGATATAGAACGGGGTGGCAATCGCGTGAACCACATCGTTGCAATGCCCCCCAAGGAGATGGGAAAGCTCCTACACTTGACCGCATCGTCTGCTCTTGCGGCGCTCATGGACCATTCGTATTTCAGTATGTGCTGATTGGGGTCTGAGTTTCCCTCATACATTGGTAGCATGGGCATCTTAAATCGCCGAGGAGGTTCGGCATAGCGAATCTCATCTGTGAATGGGGTATGACTCCGGGAGATGCCCCAATCGTCATTGGTGAGCCCCTGACTTTCACGGATCATTTGCCTGATCATCTCTGGAAGATCCGTTGCAGCTGCGTTACGAGCATGTTGAGCCAAGGTGTGGTCGGGTTCCACAACGCGGGACTGGACCGGGCGCTGTCGACGGTCCGGGTCTCGCCTCCTTGGTTCGACTTCTTCGGGTACATACGGCTCAGCAGTTTGCCGTCGTTGATGGCGGTTCTGATCTGACAAAGTATGGATGTCAACTCCTTGTTCCGTAGCAACGGTCGTAGGATGGTTATCAGTAGTGTGTTGAGGGAGAGTGCCTCCTCGGGAGGAAGGACCCGTGTGGAAGCTGGCAGATGGGCCGACTCGTACTTGCCCGACTGTCATTGCCGGAAGATTCCCGGTAGCTTGTGCATAGTTCCCGTCCATTCGGGGTCGCGGAGGTAGGCGATGGTAATCAGAGGAAGCCGAGCTCTCCGTGGAAGACTGGGATGCGTAGTCCCTTCTAGATCGCCTGCGCTTGTGACTGCGTAGCTGGCGGGCTAACTCAGCATTAGCACGTAATTGCTCCGTCAATTGTTGCCGACACTGGGTCAGCTCTTGGAGCAACGTCTGGAACTCCTGCCTTGTCACCGGTCCGGATGGCTCCGAAGGCCCGGTGACATCTTGTGTAGACGGCAGCTGCGCGGGATTTTGCCTATCCCGGCCTTCCTGGTCACCTATGTTAGAAGTAGTTCGTGTACTCACCATTGTAGATCGTAGGATTCTTCCCTAGACTTTTATCAAATCTGAATAGAACGGAAGGAATCTGAACTTGAGATTCGGATCTTTCTCTTAGATTTATTCAATCCGGTATCGATAACAGATCCGAGGAGCAGGAGAAAAACTGTGTTTTCTTCTTAGTGAAAGCACCAAAGTGTTTGTACCAAAATTGGGCACAACACTCGTCGGAAGTTTTTGAAGAGATAATAAATGAAGAAAGTAAATTTAAACTGAGGATTATCTAACAAAAACTCCAAATAACATATAAATAAATGTGAAGACAAGCAATTTATAGTGGTTCGGCGTGCTGCCTACGTCCACTGTGAAAGTTTTTGCACTTTTATTGACTTTCTCTTGATGATTACAAGTTGATATAGCAATGAATAGCAAAGTACAGCAGTGAATTCGAAATTAACAGCAATTTAATGATGCTAAGTAATGGAGATCTTGATCCGGCAGAGTCTGTGTGCTTCAAAGTCCAAAAGTCCTTTTTCCGTTGGCCATGAGGCTCTATTTATAGGCGTTGGCTGTAGATATTTCGCTGAAAACTTGGGAGACCGCTTCTGGCACGTGAGGGGGCCCACACGCCCGTTTCCTCGAAGTTTGGGCCCACTTTGGCATCGGTTCGAACTCCATTCGAACCGATCAGGGAATCATCCAATCGAGGTGAAACTTGGTGTGGACATTCTCTAGCACGAATGCAAGCTGCTGTGAAAATTTCATGGCATTTGGATCAGTAGATTAGGAGTTATGATGGGTTCGAAATAGGCATTCACGGTGAGGCTGATTAGTTCGAAACCATGCCTTCGAAACGTTAGTTTCGAACCCATGGTTGCACGCGCCTTCGTGGTGTCGTGGAGCGCACGTTTCGAACCGGCCCGGTCTTCACTCCGAGTTGACCGCTTCGGTTCCATGTACTTCGGCACACTTGGCTCAGTGGTGGACACGTCATCTTGACTGGGTAGTCCGATGGGTTCGAACGATGTTCCCTGGATGGATTCGAACACGGATTTCGTGATGGATTCGAACAAGGCATATGTGATGGGTTCGAACTACTGGAGCTTCATGGGTTCGAACTGGTCACATTCCAATGGACTCGAGGCTCATTGCCATGAACCCAGTAGGCACGGTCTGATGCTTTCGAACCTTTGGTGTCCGGATGGGTTCGAGGTCAGTGGGTTCGAACCTGATGGGTTCGAAGATGATGGGTTCGAACCTGATGGGTTCGAACCTTCGGCCTTTCCCTCCAAATTGAATCGATCGTAACTCGAGCGTGCGAACTCCGATTGACTTGAAATTTGAGGTGCTGACTTCTATGGCCTCTCTGGTCCTGTTTCATAATTTTTAGCCCAATCCGGATCCGGACAAAATTCAGTGATATCCATAGCGAAACCAAGTATAACCAGTCTCTGAGATGAACTGTCCTTCGTCCTTGACCGAACCTTTGGTATCACGGCCTTGCCAAAAGGCGGGATAACACTGTCCTTCGTTCTTGATCAATTCTCTGGTATCACGGCCATGCCAAGAGGCGGGATAACATTTTGCCCCCTAAAGTACGTCTTGTGGGAACATGACGTGCTTTGAATAGCTGCTATTTCTCTCTGATCAATTGTCATTCTCTTTTCTATCGAGACTTATATCCTGTATTGTTGTAACCTTACGTTGACATGATTGAAACCTGTATGATAGTGCTTAGCCGTTGGCTGTTGCATTTGTAACAGGACGAGTATTCGATCCCTGCAAACGTTTAAAATCGAACGTTAGTCCAACATATATGCACATATGTTAGTTTGACCCTTGCTAGCGTTGTGCGTTTATGGGTTATTGTCAGTTTTGTTTATTATTGAACATCGTATCGAGTCTCTCTTGAACCGATTCGGATACTTGAGTTGGAACAACGCTTGATGGTTGTTTTGATAAGTCCCTTCGTATCGATCCTCTCCTGAATCAATGTAGAAGGTTGGAGAAGAAACGACTCAGTGTCGTGTGAACGTAATAGTTTCGAACCGATGGGTGCAAACTCTTATGGGTTCGAAACCTTCCTTCGAACCGATGGCTCAAAGCATTGATGGGTTCGAAAGCTTTCCTTTGAACCGATGGCTTGAATGGAGAAGAAATCACCGTTCGTGACCGTAAATTTTGAATGGAGATGTAGATGGGAGCTTCGAACCATGGCGCACGTTGGCCGTTTCGAACCGATGCGGTTCACTGCCCTGCTGCGCACTTCGTATCGATGAAGTGTGAGGGTGGTTTTGAACCGATGCAGCGTTTAGGCAGATGGCTTCGAGTGGACGTTTTGAAACGAACCATGCTATGACCGGTTGTGACCGGTCGTACTTACCGGAAGAGGATTCGCCCCGGTTAACTCCATAGCTCCATATAAATATCAGCGGCCTTCACTTCTTTCACTTTTTACTTTTCACATTTTACTGTCTATCTTCTCCTGCTTCGTTCCAAAGCCTAAGAACAAACACTGCACCGGACATTCGAACCGTTCGAGATCAAAACCTTTAATTTCTTGATCCCATCACTCAGATTAGGTAATTAGATTCAAATTCAAACGGCAAAAACACTCGAATCGATCTCATCTCCATCAATTGTTCATTCCGGAGACGGACAAAACTAGACCTGGTTTGAGAAGGGTTCGAACCGATGCCTGGATCGGAGTTCGAATTGATGATGGCGGCGGCGTTCATCGCGCTGTGCCACATCATTCCATGGAATGATTTCATGACTGCGACGCGATTCGTACCGATTGATCGTCTTTGGTGATTCCTTTCGAACCGATGGATTCGAATCTACCAGCTACCGGTTCGAAGTCATCAACTTTGCATCGATATGGGGGGCATCGATTCGAAAGTGGTTGATGTTAAGTTGAGGGTTTTCGTATCGGTTCGAACTAATCAACCACGAATCGATTCGAAGTTACCCTTCATTGATCGGTTCGAACTTGACATATGTTCATCGGTTCGAAGCGTGCTTTGCTGTATCGGTTCGAACTTGACACATGTTCATCGGTTCGAAGCGTGCTTTGCTGTATCGGTTCGAACTTGACATATGTTCATCGGTTCGAAGCGTGCTTTGCTGTATCGGTTCGAAGCGACGTTGGGATGGGTTCGAATGAGCCCCTTGTGATCGGTTCGAAACCTTTTGGACAGATACCAAAGTTTGATATTTTCTAAGCATAATTCCAACGAGCTTCACTCTTGCATACTTGGACTCTGACAACTGAATTGCATACTTGACTGCCTTTCGAAGCTCGTTGATGGGACCATAACTGAATTCACTTGAACTAATTTCCATCATACAAGCGGTGATGACGGTCAGCGATGACGGTCATTGCAACTGGAATTTGTAGCTTTGTCGTTTGCATATCTTCTATAACTTTGTGATATTTATCTAAGTAATGCATAACACTGCACAACACACATTCATACACTGTTCACTGAGGGATTAGCGGGTCTCTAGTCGTCTAATGATGGTTTCTCACGAGTAAGTCAGTTATGGAGCCTTCGAGTTCTCAGCAACAAGAAAACCCACAAGATATCCAGGGCATAGCTCCTACGAGATTAGAAGTTCCGGACATCGATCCTGAGATTATCGGCCCAGCGCCGGACGAACTTCCCAACGCGTCATTCATCGCTAACCCGTCAGATTCTGTTCCGTCTCACATTACCGAAGACATGTTGGGCAGGATATGCTTAAGGCATGGTTTGTCATTAGAAGATGTGCTAGTACCGGGGCCAAGCGACAGGCCACATAATCCGCCAGAGGGGCATACTGCATTCAATCGTCATGCATGCGTGGTTGGGAAGCTCCCTCCGTTCAATGAGTATATCAGAGAAGTTCTATCTTTTTTGAGAATTGCGCCATCCCAACTTCACCCGAACGGGTATGCTTCGGTGAACAGCCTGTTCATCATTTTTATGCAGTATCTTCATAGACCGCCGGCTCCGATCGAAATCGGATACTTGTTCAACTTCAAAACCCGCAACGATTATCCATCTTTCACCTTCTTGGAGGCAGTACGGAACTGTCAAGTGGTCACCGGGGCCTGGACCAGACTTAGTTATTATAGGACGGAATGGTTTTATGTCCGATGTCCTCCAGGCTTTGCTAGGCGGTGGTTATTCAGACGTGAGTATAGCTGAGTTTTCAAACAATTACTAAGGCAATTTTGGTCGAAGTGTGACTCATATATTCTTCTTCTTTACAGCGGTGATCCAGCGTCCTGATGGTGATCGTTTCTGGGAGATAGTACGAATATTCCAGGAGATCCCGAGCGAAGATAGGGATTTCGACGTGATATTGACAGATAGGAATCTTCGGGCCTGTGGGTTAATTGAACGGCGGCAGAGTATAATATTTGACGGGGCACAAAGAACCGTTTAGAAAAAACGAGTTAAGCATAAGAAGCCTAAAGTCATCATCGCCGAGGAAGGCGATTCTGAAAGGACCCACACCGATGAAGAGTTATCGGCCGGACCCACAGATGCCGGTCAGGACGTTACGAAGCAAAGACAAGGCAAGGCTGTCATCTTTAAATCGCCAAAAAAGGGGAGACGGAAGTCAGTCGTCACGTCTCGGGTCACTCCCGGAATTATAATTTCGGAGGGGTCTCCCACGAGAGAAGAGAGTCTCTTCGAAGGGCTTGCCGACATCCCAATCCCGGACGATATGTCCTTTCAACACGTTGCCGTGTTGGAGGAATTCCATCGTACTCTGTTCTTGAGCGAGCCCTGCATTACTAGCATGGTCAACAATCCGGGTCGGTCGGGGGGGAAATGCATACTCACACACATTTCACAACACTACACAAGTTTTAGCTGTCGGTCATTTATTTCGAGAAACCACTAACTCTGTTTTCTTCTTTGCCTTGCAGATACTATGTCTGGACGCCATTCGATGTTGGGGAGTTTGCGACATTCTCGGAAACCTTCATATCGCGAATCGCGCAGATGGGAAGGAGACAGGGACTACGATCATGGATACTCTGGGTACTCGAGTCAGGAAAGATATGTCACTGATAGGGGCTACAAGCGCCGATCCCGATCGCGTTCTCCTCCTCCTCCCAGAGATCCTGTACAGCCTACGACCTATGTTCCTCGTCCTTCTGAGTCTTCACATCATAAATCCAATTCTCAATCCTCTAGGCATGAACCACAGCGCTCCAGAAGCGATACATCGGCCGCCGTAGTTTCGAAACAACCCCCTGTTGAAATCGCTGGGGAAGGGGCTCTCAGGCTTGCGCAACTTAAGAAAGATTTTCCAAGTATATGCTTCGACAACTACATATTTCCCCCAAACCTGAAGGGAATTCCGCCATCGGCAGAGCAGTTGGTGCATGAATACGTGCACGACTTCTACGCTCAGTACAAAGTGTGGTTCAAAGCGGCGGAGAAGGCGTCGGAGCTGGCTTTGAGCGTGGGGCCGCCAATGAGAAGTTGCAGGCGGAGTTGGCCCAGAAAAGCCGTATCATTGAGGTGCTTAATACCGAGGCCGAGTCTTCTAGAAAATCCGAGATGGAAGCCATCAAAAAGGCCGATGAAGCCCAACTCATGATGGATAGAACGAAGCGTTAGCATTATGCCACGGTAGAAGACATGGGCCATCGAAATACTCTAGTCACTGCCGAAAGGGACGCGGCGCTGAAGGAACTGAATGAGATCAAGTCCAAATTCACAGAGATCGCCAAAGATAGTGATGACGCAAACAACGCAGCCCAGGAGGCGTGCGAACAGGCTGTGATTCTGCGGGCTGAGCGGGACGCAGCAGTGGCTAGAGTTCAAGCAGTTGAGGCGGAGACTGAAGAGAAAGTTCAACAAACCGAGGCCAGGCTAGAGGCCGATATTGATGATTTGCTTATCACCTACAACGCCAATGTTTTGAAACATAGAAACTTGGCCTGGCTTCAGGATTATCCAATGCATCTCCGCAATGCTTGGGAAAGATTGGTTGAGGAGGAAGAAGAGGCGCATCCGGGCGAATTGGTCGACCGATTCGAGCTCGAAAACCGGTTGCTAACGGAGGATGTGAAGAAAGTTATCCAAGATGCTATAATTACGCATGAGAAGGAGATGGTTGGCGGTCGGTCTTTGGAGGCCGGAGAAGGGTCAGGCGTCGAGCATCATGCTACTACTCTCGAAATCACTGCTCCGCCTCCATCTGAACCTGTATCTGTGGTTAGCTCACAGGTCGTTCCTGCCTATGATCCGGAGCAACCACAACTATCTCCTATTAGCGAGCATGCCTCTGAAGCTGTCGAATCATCATCAAGCCAAACCGAGGAAGGTATTCCGAACATATTTCAAGTGTATTTTCGCTAGAATTCCCGTTTCGAAGTGATTGTTTACAACTCTTCTTCTTTGTTCAGTAACCAGGTCTACTCCGGCGTCTTCAGCTCAGGAGACAATTCAAGGGCAGAAAGCTATTACCATGGAAACGACTGTCGTGACAACGGCGGCGTCTACTAAGGCGGTACAGGAAGGCTCTATGTCTCTTCATGAGCAAATGGTGAGCGAACTACTTGGTCAACAAGGAGATTTTCCTTCGGACTTGCCATTCATCATCAGCCAGCTCCCGCCAGCCTCTAGTGCTTTTGTGCAGACCGGAGTTGCCCCCAGTCAGGCCCCATCATCTCGAGATGAGGAAATATTGGCCGAAATCCAAGCTGAAATTGAAGCTGCGGGGCGCGAAGGTAGCGCCGGAGTCAGTTCCACGACGAGTGCTCCTATACCTTTAAGTGTAATATTGCCAAGTGGCACGGAAGTTGAAACTCGAGCGTTCGCCTCGTCTTCTGTTGCGAATCCGGCTCCTTCTATTCCTCCGGAGGGAAGCTCTCGTCCAGGTTCAAGCTCTGAGGAAGATGTGGACATCATGCCCTCGCCCGAAGAACAATCGTCGGAGAAAAAGCCCTCCAAACGAAGGATATCAATTCCAAGCGATTCCGATGATGACGAGCCGTTGATAAAGCGGGTGAAGAAGAAAAAGTAGATCAGCCGCTTGAGCAGATTTTTTGGTTAGATAGGAACTTGCTTTTTTGTTTCCCTTTAACAGGTCGTGTATAGATGCGGGTTCGGCCCCCGCTAGTAGGAATTTTTTGGAAAGACTTATTACATGTAAGCCCTCATTTTCAGTTAGTTGAAATGAAATTTTGCTTTCTTCACTTCGATTCTCATTTCTTCTATGCTTAAGTGTTTGTAGTGTTATGTTGTCAGTCCGGAGTACTTGTGATGTTTATCACCGTCAGGTAGAGTTTGTTTTTATTTGCCAATTATGAAAATCTTGGTCATAAGTTGTGATCGATGAATAATTGAATCTCCAGACATTATAACACTTCGGTTAGCGATTAACACTTAGCTTATTTTTGCCCCCTAGTCTCGAGGAATAACATTTGTGTTCCGGTGGTTGACTGTGTTTGTTGCAAGCCTTGAGCACACGTCCGCATTCTGGGGACTTAGGATAATTTGTAATCGATAACCTGGTTCGAACTATTAGAATTCGAGATTTATCGACGTTTGTAGTTCGGTTCGCGCTCCGGGAACCTGGAATTGATGTTTTACTCTCCACTTCGCACTCCGGGAAATTGGAGTTAGTGTGGATATCTCAGCTCGCACTTCAGGAACTTCGACTTGGCATTTACGCTTCCATTCATCCTCTGGGAGCTTGGATTTGATTTTTACACTCCAATTCACGCTCCGGGAAGTTGGAGTCCGTTCACACTCTGGGAACGAATCGTTGAATGTTTATACTCCAATTCACGCTCCAGGAAGTTGGAGTCCGTTCACACTCTGGGAACGAATCGTTGAATGTTTAAACTCCAATTCACGCTCCGGGAAGTTGGAGTCCTTTCGCGCTCTGGAAACGAATCGTTCAATGTTTATACTCCAATTCACGCTCCGGGAAGTTGGAGTCCGTTCGCACTCTGGGAACGAATCGTTAAATGTTTATACTCCAATTCACGCTCCGGGAAGTTGGATTCCGTTCGCGCTCTGGGAACGAATCGTTAAATGTTTATACTCCAATTCCCGCTCCGGGAAGTTGGAGTCCGTTCGCACTCTGGGAACGAATCGTTAAATGTTTATACTCCAATTCACGCTCTGGGAAGTTGGAGTCCGTTCGCACTCTGGGAACGAATCGTTAAATGTTTATACTGTAATTCACACTCCGGGAAGTTGGAGTCCGTTCGCGCTCTGGGAACGAATCGTTAAATGTTTATACTCCAATTCGCGCTCCGGGAAGTTGGAGTCCATTCGCCCTCTGGGAACGAATCGTTAAATGTTTATACTCCAATTCATGCTCTAGGAAGTTGGAGTCCGTTCGCACTCTGGGAACGAATCGTTAAATGTTTATACTCCAATTCACGCTCCGAGAAGTTGGAGTCTGTTCGTACTCTGGGAACTAGTTGTTGAATGAACAGACTCCATTGGAGTTAAAAGAGGGATTGTCGTGTATCAATCCCTGTAAGTGTTGATGTAGTGTCCTGCCCCCGAGCTTGGGTTTCACTTAGCGAGCGACCGGTCATATCGCAGCCACTCCCTATTTGAATAAATCCCACCGTATGATGGAACTTAGCTCTCCGTGCGTCGTGATATTGTGCGTCATACTCAATAAATCACAGCTCTGGCTCGAAGAGATGGCATTTTATTGCTGAAACGAGAAAATATGGCAAAGTCAGTTGCCTTATTACAAGTTTAAATCTCGAAATGCTAGAATAAAATGCAAAGGAATAAATTGACGAAAACAAATAAGTAAAGTCTTTCATATGTAGTAGCGACGAAGACTTTCGCTATTCCAACCTCTCGGCAAGGTAAGACCGTCAACGGTCGCTAATTTGAACGTGCCATCTCCGAGCTTTTGCGAAATCACATACGGCCCTTCCCAATTTGGCTTCATGTGCGAAGGAACCGAAAAAATTCTTTTGAGTACGAGATCGCCGAGTTCAAAGGTTCGCGGACGGACCTTGGCATTGAATAATCGGGCGACCCGGTTTCGATGTGCGGCTGCTCTCAAATCAGCCTCTTCACGCCTCTCATCCCGTAAATCCAGAGATTCAGCAAGCAATATGGCATTCGTCTTCGGATCATAGTATGTCGTGCGATGAGAGCGCACTTCCAACTCGACTGGAATAACGGCCTCAGAGCCGTAAGATAGAGAAAATGGAGTGTGACCGGTTGCAGTTTTGTGAGTTGTTCGGTAGGCCCATAATGCCATAGGAAGTTCGTCGACCCACTTGCCCCTGGCCTTTTCCAGTCGTTTCTTCAGAATTGACTTTATAACTTTGTTAACAACTTCGACTTGGCCGTTTGCTTGAGGGTGTGCCACTGCAGAAAACTTCTTATGTATGTGAAATCGTTGGCAGAAATTTTTGAACTCAGTACTGTTGAATTGGGCTCCGTTATCGGTGATGATAGTATGCAGGAGACCAAATCGGCAGATAATGTTGCACACTACGAAGTTAATTAATTTTTTCGTTGTAATCGTTGCAAGAGGCTCAGCTTCGGTCCATTTAGTGAAGTAATCAACCGCGACAATGGCGTACCTCGCGCCACCTTTGGCTAAAGGCAGTGCTCCAATTATATCGATTCCCCATATTGCAAACGGCCATGGGCTAACCATCTGGGTTATCTCGGTAGGCGGGGCTCTAGGAATTCGAGCATGTTTCTGGCACTTATCACACTTTTTGGCGTATTCCGACGCATCTCGATTAATAGTAGGCCAGTAATATCCGTATCGGAGTACTTTCTCGGCAAGTGCTTGCCCCCTAGTGTGATCGCCACATTCTCCCTCGTGTACATCGTGTAAAACTCGTTTGATTTCGTCGTGTGCGATACATCGGAGTAGGGGGACATAATACCCCCTTCTATACATAACTCCGTTTTGAATGACATATCGCGAGGCTTTTCGAAGGACCTGCCTCTTCTCACTCCTGCGCTCAGGCAACGTACCGTGTTCAATATAATTTCGATAGGGGGTCATCCACGACTCCCTACTTGTGGTAGCCTCAAGTGCATAATTAATCTCACTCTGATCAATGCTCGGAGAGGACAGGGTTTCAACGGGAACAAGTCCCACCTGCTGAGCTTCGCCCGTGCTTGCCAACTTTGCCAATGAATCGGCCTTCTGATTGTGCTCCCGGGGGATATAGAAAATAGCATAATAATCGAAATGATCGAGTATCTCCTTGACTCGAGTTAAATAAGCAGCTAGTCTCCGATCCTTAGCTTGGTATTCACCTCGGACTTGACACACGATTAATTGGGAGTCACAATAAATTTCTACAGCGATAATTCTCAAGTCACGGGCTAGCTTCAACCCTGTAAGCAAAGCTTCATATTCAGCCTCATTATTGGTTGCACGGAACTCGAACTTTAAAGCATAGCATATGGATCGGCCTTCGGTGGTTTCAAGCACTACCCCTGCTCCCGAACACCGATCATTAGAGGCACCGTCAGTATATAACTTCCATATGTATTCAGGAGATTTGCTAGTCTCAGGTAAGTCCTCAGGTATAGTGAATTCAACAACAAAATCGGCTAGGACTTGACCGTGTATGGCCCTCCTCGGAGTATATATGATGTCAAATTGACTCAGTTCGATGTTCCATTTTAGTAACCTACCAGACGTCTCAGGCCGCGTGAGGACCCATCGTTGCGGCTGATCGGTGTACACAGTAATAGGATGAGCCTGAAAATATGGACGGAGCTTCCTCGAGGCTATGACTAGGCAGTACGCCAACTTTTCCAGCTTTGAGTAGTTTCTCTCGGCTCCGGTTAACCATTTACTCACATAATGCACCGGTTTCTACACTCGGTCTTCTTCCCGGACTAATGCTGCACTGATTGCGCTTTCAGATACCGCTAAGTAGAGATACAATTGCTCGTGATCAACAGGCTTTGAAAGAATCGGCGGTGTTGAAAGATGTTGAATCAGTGACTGGAATGCACCTTCACATTCGACAGTCCATTCGAAGTTTCGTTTCCCTTTTCGGATCAGATCGAAGAAAGGGATGCATTTGTCGGTCGACTTCGAGATGAACCTACTCAAAACTGCAACTTTTCCATTGAGACTCTGAACTTGCTTTATGGTTCTTGGAGTTTGAAGATTTCTAATGGCCCAAATCTTTTCAGGGTTAGCTTCTATCCCTCGGGCATTGACGATAAACCCAAGGAATTTTCCGGATGCAACTCCAAAATGACATTTCAGCAGATTGAGCTTCATACCATATCTCCGTAGGATATCGAACATCGATCCTAAATCTTTCACGTGATCAACAGAATACCGTGACTTCACCAACATGTCATCTACATAAACTTCCATGGTTTTCCTGATCTGGTTGGCAAACATCCGATTGACCAATCGTTGATATGTAGCGCCGGCATTCTTTAATCCAAACGGCATGACTTTATAGCAGTATAGTCCCAGATCAGTCACGAAGCTTGTATGCTCTTGGTCGGGTACATGCATGTGTATTTCATTGTAGCCCGAATAAGCATCCATGAAAGATAACAATTCGTGTCCGGCAGTCGAATCGACAAGCTGATCGATGTGTGGAAGTGGAAAACTGTCCTTCGGGCAAGCTTTGTTCAAGTCAGAATAATCAATACACGTTCTCCATTTCCCATTTGGTTTCCGGACAAGTACAGGGTTGGATACCCACTACGGGTATAAAGCATCTCTAATGAACCCATTTGTCTTCAACTTATCGACCTCCTCTTTAAAGGCGGCAGATCTCTCTGGATCCATACCACGCCTTTTCTGTTTGACCGGGATATACCGCGGGTCAATGTTTAAAGTGTGGCTCGCGATGTCCGGCGAGATCCCACACATGTCAGAGTGCGTCCAGGCGAACACGTCGAGATTCGCCCGGAGAAATTCAACCAATTCCTGCTGTGCCTCTAGGCCCAATTGTGACCCAATTTTTAGCATTCTCGAGTCATCGTCATCCTCATCAATCGGGACATTGACAGTCAGTTCAGTTGGAGAAGCCTGACTCTCTGTAGATTCTTCATTGTTGTCGTTGTCCCTTGGGTCGAGGTCTCTCTGGAATTGGTTATGGTGCCCGGGCCGAGGCCCAGGCACCAATTGTCAATTACCAGCAAAACGGACGCAGAGGGATACCTCTACGCCCTTCCCTTTCTCTCTTCGCTGCGCCTCTCGCAGCTCCGCAACATAACAGGGCCTTCCAGCAGCCTGATCTCCATGAATCACACCGATACCACAATCGGTAGGAAACTTTAGGGTCAAACACCACGGGGCGATCGCCGCCCGAAACTCAGCAAGGGCCGGTCGGCCCAGAAATGCGTTGTATGGTGAGTGAATATCCAAAACAACAAACTGCAACATGCGTACTCTTCTGCATTCACCGATCCCCAACTCCACGGGTAACTCCACAACCCCCGTGGGTATATTAGCACTTCCATCGAAGCCGTGAATCCTGGATTGACAGGGTTTCAGATCTTTGGATTCCATCTTCATCTGATCATAAGCTCTCTTGAATAAAATATTGACTGAACTCCCGCTATCCACCAGTATCCTCTTCATCCAAGCAGGACCAACCTGGGCGGATATATCAAGCGGGTCGATAGTCGGGGCTTCGACCTTGTCCGCATCACGGTTCCGGAACACGATGTCATCAGTCATCGTTTTTTGTTGTTTGGCCGGAGCCCCTTCATCATAACTACTGCAACACTCAAATTCCATATGCCTAACCGAGCTAGCATATGACTCCATCTCTTTCCAGCTCTTATCCGTTGGATGCGGACCACCGCTGACGGTGTTTATCACTAACCTCCTGCCCGTTCGGGCGGGCTCTTCCTGTCTTGGCCGACTAGGCTGATTGTTTTGGATTGACGGGCCCGCACCACCAAACTGCGGCGCCCGTACAAACTGGTCTAACTTCCTTTCCCAGATCAACTTCTTAATCAAATCTTGTAAGTGTCTGCATTCATTAGTGTTGTGGCCGTAGCTGTCATGAAATCTACAAAACTTGCCCGTTTGAATCTGTCTCTCTGACGACGGCTTTGGGGTAGGCTTCTTGCATTGCATGGCATTGCAAGTTTGTAGGTATATATTCTCCAACGACGTATTCAGCAGGGTATAGCTGTCAAACATAGGGGCCCTATGCCTGGGGCCACGGTTCTGATCCCGCTTCCTACTCTGATTCTCATTATTCTTTGGTTGTGACTGCTTGTTCTGGATATTTAACTACACTTTTCCAGAGCTTTCTCCCGATTGTTTGACAGCCACATTACTTTGAATTCCTTCTCCACTGGTTCCTACGTCGTCCTGTTTCCTAGACTGCTTCGCGTCCTCACGCCTCAAGAATTGGGCGGCTTTGGAGTAGAAGCGGTCCAACGACGCAGGAGGTTTTCTTGCCAGCCAATTTCCAAAATCTGAATCTGGGTCAATCCCTTTCATCAATGCCATCAGAATTGAATTGTCATTGGGATTGGTGATCTCCACACAAGCTTTATGAAATCTTTCCAAGTAATGTCTGAGCGTTTCTCCTGGAGCTTGAATAACGCTAGACAAGGTGTTGACATCTTTGGGCCTTGCAACATGCATGCGGAATTGTTCCACGAACTTCCTGGCCAGTTGATTGAATGACGAGATAGAACGGGGTGGCAATTGTGTGAACCACATCGTAGCAATGCCCCCCAGAGAGATGGGAAAGCTCCTACACTTGACCGCATCGTCTGCTCTAGCGGCGCTCATGGACCATTCATATTTCAATATGTGCTGATTGGGGTCCGAGTATCCCTCGTACATTGGTAACATGGGCATCTTAAATCGCCGAGGAGGTTCGGCATACAGAATCTCATCTGTGAATGGGGTATGACTCCGGGAGATTCCCCAATCGTCATTGGTAAGCCCCTGACTTTCACGGATCATTTTCCTGATCATCTCTGGAAGATCCGTCACAGCTGCGTTATGAGCATGTTGAGGCAAGGTGTGGTCGGGTTCCACAATGCGGGACTGGACCGGGCGCTGTCGACGGTCCGAGTCTCGCCTCCTTGGTTCGACATCTTCGGGTACATACGGCTCAGGAGTTTGCTGTCGTTGATGGCGGTTCTGATCTGACAAAGTATGGATGTCAACTCCTGGCTCCGTGGCAATAGTCGTTGGGCGGTTGTCTGTGGTGTGTTGAGTTACAGTGCCTCCTCGGGAGGAAGGACCTGTGTGGAAGCTGGCAGAAGGGCCGACTCGTACTTGCCCGACCGTCATTGCCGGAAGGTTTCCGGTAGCTTGTGCATAGTTCCTATCCATTCGTGGTCGCGGAGGTCGGCGATGGTAATCAGAGGAAGCCGAGCTCTCCGTGGAAGACTGGGATGTGTAATCCCTTCTAGACCTCCTGCGCTTGTGACTGTGTAACTGGCGGGTTAACTCGACGTTTGCGCGGAGTTGCTCCGTCAACTGTTGCCGACTCTGGGTCAGCTCCTGGAGCAACGTTTGAAATTCTTGTCTCGTTACCGGTCCGGATGGCTCCGAGGGCCTGGTGACGTCTTGAGTAGATGGCAGCTGTTTGTGTCAAAATTGGGCACAACACTCTTCGGAAGTTTTTGAAGAGATAATAAATGAAGAAAGCAAATTAAAATGAGGATTATCTAACAAAAACTCCATGCAATAGAAAGTAAATTGCACAGAAGACAACGATTTTAGAGTGGTTCGGCGATTTGCCTACGTCCACTGTGAAGTTTTGTTATTTTATTGCTCGATATTCGGAGAATACAACTTTTATCTGACTCAGTACAGCAGTTCTTAAGCAAAAATTCGAAATCAAAGGCAGTGGTGGTGCTCTGAAGCAATTCTGGCAGCGTCCGGGCGTGCTTTGTTTCTTAAAATTCTCCGATCCCCTTTCTGAATGACCAGCGGCTCTATTTATAGGTGTAGGAGGCTGATTTTTCTCCTAAAAATGAGGTAGACCACTTCAGGCACGTGAGGGGGCCCACATGGCCGAAATCTGAAGGTCCGGGCCCACATTGGGATCGATTCGAAGTAAGGTTCGAATCGATCAAAAAAGCGTCCAATCGTGATGAAACTTGGCATGAGCATTCTTCCATGTGTATGCAGGCTTATGTGAAAATTTCATAGCATTTGAGCTTACAGATTCCAAGTTATGATCGATTCAAGTTGATGTTTTTCGTTTCCTGGATACGTTCGAATCGATTCGTCCGAGTCGATTGGTTCGAATCGATGCGCTAGCGCGTGGAGTTGATGACGTGGTGCGCATGCTTCGGGTCAATCCCCTTTTTCCTCCGAGTTTTCTGGGTCTAACCCTTGGTTGTAGCCGCCTGTATTTGGTGGATTCGAAGTACTGGATTCGAAGGTTAGCTTCCTTCGAATCGATGAGGTTGGCACTCGTTCGAATCGATCGCTGCTAGTTATTGTGGATCGATTCGAAGCTCGCTCCATTTCGTTGGATTCGAAGAGACCTCGCGTGATGGACTCGAAGACAAAAGCACTCTGATGGATTCGAACTTATGGTCTAACTAGATGGATTCGAACCAGGGCATGGTTGATGGAGTCGAAGTATTGCCGCTGGGATGGATTCGAACCAGGGCATGGTTGATGGAGTCGAAGTATTGCCGCTGGGATGGATTCGAACCAAGTCATGGTTGATGGAGTCGAAGTATTGCCGCTGGGATGGATTCGAACCTGGGTCTTTCACATGGATTCGAAATATGGCCTATTCTCCTCTTTTTCTTTTTGCGATATCTTGCGTATACGAACTCGGATTGCCCCGAAATTTGGAACATGGGTTTCTACAGCTTTGCTTGACGTGTCATATCAATTGTAGCCCGATCCGGACTCAGGCAAAATTCGTCGATACCTGAAGTCGTCCAACAATCATTCAAAGTCAAGGACGTATAATCCTGCCTCTTCCTAGTTAGTTCCTTGGTATCTCGGCCTTGCCAAAAGGCGGGATAACAGCAGCTGCGCGGGATTTTGCCTGTCCCGGCCTTCCTGATCACCAAGGTTAGAGGTAGTCCTGGTACTCACCATTGTAGGTTGTGGAATCCTTTCCTAAACTTTTATCAAACCTGAATAGAACGGAAGGAATTTGAACTTGAGATTCAGATCTCTCTCTTAGATTTATTCAATCCGGTATCGATGACAGATCCGGGGAGCGGGAGAAAAACTGTGTTTTCTCAGTGAAAGCACCAAAGTGTTTGTACCAAAATTGGGCACAACACTCGTCGGAAGTTTTTTGAAGAGATGATAAATGAAGAAAGTAAATTGAAACCGTGGATTATCTAACAAAAACTCCAAATAACATGTAAATAAATGCGTAGAAAAGCAGTTTATAGTGGTTCGGCGTGTTGCCTACGTCCACTGTGAAAGTTTTGCACTTTTATTGACTTTCTTTTGATGATTACAAGTTGGTACAACAATCAATAGCAAATTACAGCAAGGAATTCGAAATTAACAGCAGTATTATGATGCTAAGTAATGAGATCTTGATCCGGCAGAGTCTATGCGCTTCAAAATCCAAAAGTCCTTTTTTCTGTTGGCCCTGAGGCTCTATTTATAGGCGTAGGCTGCAGATATTTTGCTGAAAACTCGGGAGACCACTTCTGGCACGTGAGGGGGCCCACGCGCCCGCTTCCTCGAAGTTTGGGGCCCACTTTAGCATTGGTTCGAACTCCATTCGAACTGATCAAGGATTCATCCAATCGAGGTGAAATTTGGCGTGGACATTCTTCAACATGAATGCAAGATGCTGTGAAAATTTCGTGATATTTGGACCAGTGGATTGGGAGATATGTTGGGTTCGAAATAGGGATTCACTGTGAGGCTAATTGGTTCGAAACCACGCATTCGAAACGATGGTTTCGAACCCATGGCGGCACGTGTCTCCGTGGTGTCGTGGAGCGCAAGTTTCGAACCGGCCCGGTCTATGCTTCGAGTTGACTACTTCGACTCCATGTAGTTCGGCACGCTCGACTCGATGAGAGACACGACACTTTGACTAGTTAATTCAATGGGTTCGAATGACGCTTTCTAGATGGATTCGAACATGACCTCCGTGATGGTTTCGAACGAGACTTCTACGATGGGTTCGAACTACTGAAATTCTATGGTTTCGAACCAGTTGCATTTCGATGGATTCGAGGCCCATTGCCACGAACTCAGTAGGCACTCCTGGATGGATTCGAACCCGAGGTATCCGGATGGGTTCGAAGGCAATGGGTTCGAACCTGATGGGTTCGAAAGTGATGGTTTCGAACCTGATGGGTTCGAACCTTGGACCTTTCCCTTAAAATTGAATCAATCATAACTCGAGCGTATGAACTCCGATTGACTTGAAATTTGAGGTGTTGACTTCTATGGCCTCTCTGGTCATGTCTCATAAATTTTAGCCCAATCTGGATCCGGACAAAATTCAGCGATATCCATAGGGAAACCAAGTATAACCAACCTCTGAGATGAACTGTCCTTCATTCTCGATCAATTCTCTGGTATCACGGCCTTGCCAAGAGGCGGGATAACAAAAGCACCAGTGTATGAATATAAATCAACAATATTCAGACACAAATCACAGATCTCAACAAATAACAAGCAGCAATCCAAAGGTAATGAACAATGACACAAGTTTTTATAGTGGTTCGGCTACCTCCGGCCCATGTCCACTCCAAAGTTTTATCCTTTTATTGATTATCCTTGATGGTTACAAGTGATTACAGCAATTACATAGTCCAAATTCGAAATAAGTAGTAGTGATGATGGTATAGAGTGATCTTGGCAGCGTCCGTGCGTGCTTTCTTTCTCCAAATTCTCCTACCCCTTTTCTGAATGACCATGGGCTCTATTTATAGGTGTAGGAGGCTGATATTTCTCCTAAAATCTAGGAAGACCGCTTCAGGCACGTGAGGGGGCCCACTTGCCCGAAATCTGGAGTTCCGGGCCCACACCAGGATCGATTCGACCCTCATTTCGAATCGATCAAGGGAATGTCCAATCGAGGTGATATTTGGTGAGAACATTCTTCAACATGTATGTAAGATCCTGTAAAAATTTCATAGCATTTGGATCAACGGTTTGGAAGATATGATCGATTCAAGTTCGAAGTTCCGTGCGTTCTGCCTGGTTCGAACCCATGCTTCGAACCCACCTCCTTCGAATCCATCTCGTTTGAATCCTTCTCCTTCGAATCCATTGCTTCGAATCCCACGGAGTGCATGCGCATCGATGACGTGCCACGAATTCTTCGGGTCGATCCACCTTTTGCGTCGCGTTGAACGTTTCTTCCTCTGTTCGTATCCATCACTTCGAATCGGTACGAACACTGTCCCTTAGTCCTTCGAATCCATGAAGTTGACTCCCTGTGTATCCTTCTCGAACACTCTCTTCGCATCGATATATATGAACCCAGAAACCTACCTTTGATCGATACGAAGCAACTGTGTCAGAAACAATAACTCGATTGATTCGAATCCCATTGAGTCGAACCAACATCTAACGCGAACTTCTCGAAACCGAATCCATATTAATCGATATGAAGTGTATCGATTCGAAGTGAATGTTACCCCTGATCGATTCGAACCATCCATGCATGCCTTGCCTTTGAATGATGCGAGCCTGATGGGTTCGAATCCGATGGATTCGAACCAAGCACCACCTTGACCCCTTGATGGATTCGAACGGCATGCCTCTCCTACCATGAATCGATCATAACTCCTCCATATGAACTCCGATTAACCTGAAATTTTAAACATAGCCTTTCTCAACCCTTATCATCATCTCCAATCAATTTTGTCCCGATCGGAGTTCAACCATATTTTGACGATATCGATCGTAGCCTCGATTCCAACTGATCTCCAATCCTGATATCCAACATTCCTCGTCCATTTGTTGATATTCCAGTTTTGACCAAAAATGGGATAACACTTTGCCCCCCAAAGCATGTCTTGTGATAACAAGGCGTGTTTTTGAATAGTTCCGAATCCAGTATCCAAAGCCCATAGCCATATCGCCAGAGTATGCCATCCTTGACTGCTTCGAGCCGATGCCCAATTGCAAATCCCATAACCAAAGCCTTAGCTAATTCCATATCCATTCAAACTCAACAGCCGAGTCCTAATCCATCCTTATTCAATAGCTAATAGCCGAATCCAGGACCTCTCCGGGTCGATATCCAAATCCAAATCCATAACCCCTCCGGGCCCTTGCCAAGCGTAGTCCACCCTTGACGACCATGGTCCAGTGTCCCTGGACGTTGAGTTAACCTCTCCGGGTTCTTGCCAAGCGCAATCCATACTTGACGACCGCGGTCGAGTGTCACTGGACGTTGTATAGTGCCATGGCTTAAGTCCTAAGCCGAATCCTGGTCTCTCCGGACCCTTGTTGATCATAGTCCATACTCAACGACCTGAAAATAACAATTCATAATATAGGGCCTAAGTCCAAGGCCGAATCATGGTCGCTCTGGACCCTTGTCGAGCATAGTCCATACTCGATGACCTGAATGAGCCAATTTACCACGTTCGGGCAAAGTGACTCGCCCCTTGCCAGGCATAATCCATACCTGACGACCGTTTATCAAAAATCAGATAAAAATCCATTCAAAATCCAATCCGAAATCCCAATCCGAAATCCAATTCAAAACCAGAAAACCAGAAATCCAAAAACGGCATCCAAAACAAAAACCAGTCATCCAAAAGAAAATCCAAATCAGAAAGCAAACAAAACCAGGAGTTCAATCCAAACTCCAAAACAAAAGCGGAAAACCAAGTGTCCAATCCAAAACAGAAAAACAGATTTCACAATTCATAGCTTCGCAGTTTATTATCGTTCAGAGCATGCCTAGGGGCTATCTCCGTCCCCGTACATGTGTAAACGACTTAGCCGTTTGCTAATAGCTTGTTACTTATTCCATATTATCCATGTCAATTGATAACCAATCGACCATCATTCCTGGGCCTCACATCATCACGGTGTGAGGTAGATGGTGGCTGCTCCTGCTCCACCGCGGCATTCCGCGCTCCAACATATTGCCTCAACTGCCCATTCCTCACATGTTCTTCAATTATATCTTTTAAATGCCTGCAGCTGTTTGTTTCATGCCCATCTAAATCGTGGAAGAGACAATGCCTTCCTGATGCCTTTTCCCGTTCAGATGGCTCTCTCCTGGCCGGCCTCCGGTAAGGGAGGCGATTCAGGTTTCCATGTAAATCTGCTCCAGTGACTCGTTTAATCCTGTGTATGTGGAAAACTTTGGATCCTTCCATCGCCTTCCAGTTTTCCCTGAATTGTCATTCAGCTTCCTTTTTCCCTTATCCTTATCTGAGCTTCCATTGGATGGTCCTTCACCCTCAGTCGCGTTCACTTCCTTTAGCTTTAAATCCATACTCGCATCCTCTTGCCGAAGGAACCTTTCGGCTTCGTGAAAGAATTCCCCAAGATCCTGTGGGGGATCTCATATTAAAGACACCTTGAAATCCAAATCCTCCATGATTCCCGATACTGTTGCCATCAAAACCATCGATGGATCTGGCCGATCCACCGAAGCAACCGCCGCATTGAATCGAGTTAGAAAACCTCTAAGAAATTCATCCGTCCTCTGTTTTACTGACGTTAATGTCATCACGTTCTTTGGCCTCTTGATATGAACCCAAAATTGCCCCAAAAACCTATCCACCAATTCCCTCCAAGTCCTGATAGATCCTTCTCCTAGCTGCCTAAACCACATTGCAGCTAAATCCGTCAAATACAAAGGGAAACATCGGGCAATCACTTCCTCTGATGCCCCCAGCACCTCCATGTGCCTGGTGTACCTCATCAAGTGATCAGTTGGGTCTGCCTTTCCATCATATGCCTCCACGCTCGGTAGCTTGAACTTAGGTGGGTTCTGGGCCATCTTGATTTCCCGAGTAAACGGACTCCGGTTTACCCCTTCAAGGTCTCTATTGGTCAAGCCTCCATGCATGGTTTTTCTGATGATTTCCACCAATCCAGAACTGTCTGTCGGGGGTTTCACCCCATGCCCCCGGGGGAACTCCGATACATATTCTTCGTGTGGCTCATCAACAGCGACATTAGCCCTAGCCTGCTGAACTCCTTCCAAAGATCTTCCTGCGTTAGATCCTGTGGGCCTGCCCCCAAGCCCTTGTTGATTGCCTTCCAGTTCTGTACCCTGTCTTCCATAGGGTTCCACTATCCTGGCTCCTTGTTCCATATCAGTTGCAGTTGTAGCTGGTCCTAGATTCTGTATTCCTGCGTTCCTTATATGTTCAAAGAAGGTCTGCATCATTTCCTGTTTACTCTTCAACAACCTCTCTTGCAGTGAATTTGTTATAGCTTCCATTTCGTCTCTGGTGATATAGATGGAAGCCTGTCCTACTCCAGCTCCAGAGGATGCCTCCTGACTTCCTCCTTGTTGGCTCCGATCAGCTCTTTGTCTTGTTTGTCGAGTCATTGTCTCTGAGTCGGGATTCTTCGAACTCTTAAATCTAAACTCTGAATTTGGCGTAGCGGGTGCTAGTCCTTCTCAGTGAAAGCACCAAAGTATTTGCGCCAAAATTGGTCACAAACCCCAAATACCGTGAATACACTAGTGTATGAATATAAATCAACAATATTCAGACACAAATCACAGATCTCAGCAAATAACAAGCAGTAATCCAAAGGTAATGAACAATGACACAAGTTTTTATAGTGGTTCGGCTATCTCCGGCCTACGTCCACTCTAAAGTTTTATCCTTTTATTGATTATCCTTGATGGTTACAAGTGATTACAGCAATTACAAAGTCCAAATTCGAAATAAGTAGTAGTGATGATGGTATAGAGTGATCTTGGCAGCGTCCGGGCGTGCTTTCTTTCTCCAAATTCTCCGACCCCTTTTCTGAATGACCAGGGGCTCTATTTATAGGTGTAAGAGGCTGAAATTTCTCCTAAAATTTGAGAAGACCGCTTCAGGCACGTGAGGGGGCCCACTTGCCTGAAATCTGGAGTTCCGGGCCCACACTAGGATCGATTCGACCCTCACTTCGAATCGATCCAGGAAATGTCTAATCGAGGTGAAATTTGGTGAGAACATTCTTCAACATGTATGTACGCTCCTGTAAAAATTTCATAGCATTTGGATCAACGGTTTGGAAGATATGATCGATTCAAGTTCGAAGTTCCGTGCGTTCTGTCTGTTTCGAACCCATGCTTCGAACCCACCTCCTTCGAATCCATCTCGTTTGAATCCTTCTCCTTCGAATCCATTGCTTCGAATCCCTCGGAGTGCATGCACATCGATGACGTGCCACGAATTCTCCGTGTCGATCCACCTTTTGCGCCGCGTTGAACGTTTCTTCCTCTGTTCGTATCCATCACTTCGAATCGGTACGAACACTATCCCTTAGTCCTTCGAATCCATGGAGTTGACTCCCTGCGTATCCTTCTCGAACGCTCTCTTTGCATCGATATGTACGAACCTAGAAACCTCCCTTTGATCGATACGAAGCAACCGTGTCAGAAACAATAACTCGATTGATTCGAAGCCCATTGAGTCGAACCAACATCTAACGTGAACTTCTCAAAACCGAATCCATATTAATCGATATGAAGTGTATCGATTCGAAGTGAATGTTACCCCTGATTGATTCGAACCATCCATGCATGCCTTGCCTTCTAATGATGCGAGCCTGATGGGTTCGAACCAAGCACCACCTTGACCCCTTGATGGATTCAAACGGCATGCCTCTCCTACCTTGAATCGATCATAACTCCTCCATATGAATTACGATTAACCTGAAATTTTAAAAATAGCCTTTCTCAACCCTTATCATCATCTCCAATTAATTTTGTCCCGATCGGAGTTCAACCAAATTTTGACGATATCGATCGTAGCCTCGATTCCAACTAATCTCCAATCCTGATATCCATCATTCCTCGTCCATTTGTTGAAATTCCAGTTTTGACCAAAAATGGGATAATACAACAAATCTTGGTGTCAATTTTCCTTTCTTCCCGAATCGAATAACATTCTTCAGTGGAGAAATCTTCACAAAAACCATATCACCTACGTCGAATTCCAAATCCTTACAACGCTTATCAGCATAACTTTTCTGACGGTCTTGGGCTGCCTTCATTCGTTGCCGAATGATCTCTATACAATCCGAAGTCTGCCGAGTCATTTCGGGCCCAAGTATCAACTTTTCCCCAATTTCAACCCAACATGTCAGAGAGTTACACGGTCTTCCATACAGTGCCTCATATGGTGCCATACCAATATTTGACTGGTAACTGTTATTATACGCAAATTCCACCAAATGAAGATGATCTTCCCATGATCCTCCGAAATCCAAAACACATGCTCTGAGGAGATCTTCCAAAACTCGGTTGACTCTCTCGGTCTGACCATCTGTTTGGGGGTGATAAGCTGTACTCAAACACAACTCGGTTCTCAAAACTTCCTGGAACCTCTTCCAAAATCCACTAGTGAACAATGGGTCTCGATCACTCACTATACTTTTCGGAATACCATGGAATCGAACTATCCACTTAACATACAACTCAGCCAACTTCGATGCAGTCCTAGTTGACCGAACAAGAATGAATCTTACACTCTTGGTCAAACGATCTACGATGTCACAAATCCCTTCATTTCCCGCTCTTGTTCTAGGTAGACCATCGATAAAATCCATCGATATTTGCTCCCACTTCCATGTAGGAACTTCTAATGGCTGAAGCAATCCACTTGGCTTCTTCTGTTCAGCTTTTACCAAGTGGCAGTTCATACATTTGGAAATAAAATTTCCAACATCCTTCTTCATGCCTTCCCAATAATAGGTTCTCTTCATATCCCGATACATCTTATTTCCACCTGGATGAATTGTCAGCTTTGAGTGATGACTTTCCTTCAGAACTTCATCTCTCAATTCATCTATATCGGGAACAACTAATCGTCCTTGTTTTCGAAGCCAACCCTCTCGATCGACCTCGAATCCTTTATCCTTTTCTGGGTTCAATCCAGATTCCAAATCACGGATAATCTTGACAATCTTATTGTCTCGCTTTTGGCTCTTGCCAATCCTTTCCACAAGAGTAGGTATTATCGTTAAGTTTGCCAACATCTCAGGTTCCAATTTGTTGAATATGCGCTTATATGATTTTTGTTTGATGATAATAAACATATATACATTCGTTTAAATGTATTTGTTAATATACTATTTATTTTCACAGATTAAATAAATATTTGCTGAATAAAATAAATAACACAGATTTTGAATTCAAACGAATATTTTATTCAAACAAATATTTATTACAATTTTGAATAATACAATTTCAAGCTCTCACTATACTATACAACTTTGATTACAATTACATCACATTTCACATTTACATGTTCACCTCACTACATATCACTCACACTCGTATTTTTATCTACAACTGCATTCCAGTTTGAATCCAGCATCTGAGCAATCTGCAAAAATATTCACTAACGCAGTAATATTGAAAATAAAATATTTTTGCAATACAAAATAAAAGATGATTTTGAAAACCTTGTTTGCCTCAGTTATTTGGGTTGTTCGTCATAATTTAAATTTGAATTCATCATACACGAACAACTTGGGACATACACAGTATATTACTGTATATGCCACAAGGCCGTGCACACCGATATATACACTTGATTGATTTACAGGGACAGGTGAGCACAGGTCAAACCCAAATAAAAAGTCGGGTTCAACTCACGTGCAATAATATAAATGTCACAATTCTCAGCACAAGGTCAAACCCGAGTGTTTGAAACTGGATTCAACACAGGTGCAGTTCGAATATACTACAGTGCAGATAAACAAATCAAGTTCAAGCAAGTGCCAACAAAGAATCAAAGCTCGACCAACATAATGCAACTATGTTCAAATATGACATGAATGCAATAAAGACCAACTGCCAGCAAATGCACCGAACAAGTTGCCAACATACACTCCAGACCACAACAAAGGCAATGTACAAATACAACTATGTTTAATGAATCCAGACAGAATATCAATAGTGAAGAAAACAAAGCAAGAACAACATGTATACAGACCAGACCAAAGTGATGCAAGGTCAGAGAAGCATCTAAAGCAGGGATATCAATGCAGTTGCAACATAGGTGACACAAGTGATACAAGACAAGATGCAGTGGTACATGACCACACAATTATACCAATGAACTAAGATCAGAGACCAATGAAGTTAAGACACAAATATGCATATGAAAGCAACATGACTCGACAACGGCTACAACACAAGCACAGCAAACAGAAGTGCAATTCCAAGTGAAGAACCAGACTCAAGTTAGTGCACAGTGCATATATGATGCATACAAGTCATGGCCGAGCATTGTCTACGCCAGCAAGATACAATGCAAACACAAACTGCAGTGGACAGCAAGCTAATTCAAGCTAACCAAATGATCAACGGTCGAAACAAATTGCAACAGCACTAATGCAACAATGGACAATGCAAGATAGAAACAACAGCATGACCAAGCTGCTGCATAACATAAGTGCAGACGAGCAAATGCCAACATGAGTCAATACTACAGAGACTAGACCAAAGTGCATGAACACAGTAGAGACCACAAGGCAGTGAACATGTGCCTGCATTAAATCCATATAACCAAGGCCAAGGACAGTGGATTCATATCAAAACATCAATAATGCATGAAACAATGAAACAGCCAGCTACAACAAGGACCAAGTCAAAATCCAGCTATGGAAACAATGGAGTCGAGATGAACAATACAACCAACAATGCAAACAAGTACCACATGGCATCAGCTAAGTAATCAAGTGAACAACAATGCAACATGAAGTGAATGCATCAGTACAGGAATGCAAGAAAGGACTTGAATAAGCCGTGAACAAAATTTCAAGTTGATCAATTTACAGTGAAGATGGTCATGCCATAGTCAACAAGAAAGGCAACGCAAAAATCATTGACCAAGTTAAAATTCAAAGCCAAGAAAATTCAAACCAATTCAAGAATTCCAAGCCGTGGTCATCACGTAATGATTCAATACCGTGAATGTTAAACAACCAAAATATATACGTGAATTGAAGAAGTCAGCAATCATCTCAAACATCCAAGCTAAAATCAACGGCCGAACAAATTATTTGACAAATTCAAATAAAACATATACGAACGCAATAATACGAATTCAAATCCTATATAAACCAAAATCATCATCGGCATAATGATAGAGTTCGAATACGAAAATCGAAAGGCAACCAAACAAAAATTCTCACCTTAAGCACAAATCGAACTCCATCAATTCGAAGCAGCCGAAGTGAGCATCAATCAATCAAGGATACAAGCAAGAGATCTTCGAATCAATTAACATACTGTCGGCGCTTCGAAAAGCCCTAAATTGTATCAAGGGACGAAGCCCTAAAATTGAAAGAGGAACGGCCACCATTGAATACGCAAGACGAACGAAGCAAAGAATAAAGAGACGGGTCGAATTGAAGAATGGGCCGGCCTATTTCTCTAACGCAATTTTGATTTAAGGGCTTTAAGCTTTTAATTAGGGTTTATTTTTAATTGTTTTTTAATTTGTAATTTTCTTTATTTAAACCGTTTTATTTTTCTAGTCGTGTGACTAGGGTGCAAACTACGGTGTGTAGTTTGGGAATTTGCAACTCGGTAGTTCAGTTGTGGTCAAGGTTTTGAGCGTAGAGTTAGGTTAGTCAATAGCGGGTATAGCGAGTTTACGTGTGTAAGCGAGGGACTATCTAATTTCTAGTAGAAACCTTGGGGGCAGCACGTAGGCAGGGTTTTGCCGAAGCTGGGTAAATTCTGTGTTGTTCTGTTCTGCATTTTATTCTGCTATTTATTTCTGTGCTGATAATATTCTGTGATCTGTGTTAATATTAGTTTATAAGCTTCCGCGATTAATTTTTATAATTAACACTATCACCCTATTCACCCCCCCTCTAGGGTGAAATCGATCCTACAAGTGGTATCAGAGCTAGGAATAGAAGTCATCAATTGTTTTAAAAATTCGATTTTTTTTCCAAAATCAATTTTTGTTTTAAAAATTTGAATTTTTTAAATGGCTTCTTTTAATAACGCTTTTGCAGAGGGGTAGTCGATAGTTAGACCACCAATGTTCAATGGTGAATATGCTTATTGGAAAAATAGGATGGAAATATTTCTAAAAACCATTGACGCATGGAATATTGTTGAGACAGGTTATAGAATACCAACTATAACTGTAGATAATCAGGAAATAGAGAAACCAAAGGAACAATGGACAGAACTAGAAAATAAATTACAGAATACTAATGCTAAAGCTATGAATTCTATTATTTGTTCATTGGATCAATTTGAATTTAATCGTGTCTCACATTGTCTAACTGCACAGGAAATATGGCACACGCTCGAAGTGACTCACGAAGGAACATCTCAAGTCAAAGAATCTCGCCTTGCAATGCTAAGCAGCGAATACGAGAACTTCAAAATGGCGAAGGAATAAAATGTCAAAGAGATGTACGGACGACTCTCTAATATCGTATACGAATCAAAAGCTCTCGGAAAAACATACACCGAATTGGAAATAGTCCGAAATATTCTCAGAGTCCTTCCACGAAGCTTTGAAGCAAAAGTAACTGCCATACAAGAATCGAAAGATTTAAAACAACTCAAAGTTGAAGAACTCATCGGAAATCTCACCACATATGAGCTAGAGATAAAATTCAAAGAAGAGCGTGAAGAAGGAGATACTCGAAAGAAATCGATAGCTCTCAAAGGAACAACTAAAAGTGATGACGATGACGATGATAATGGTGCAGAAGAACTAGAGTTGTTAATAAATAAATTCAAAAAATGGCATCGTAAACACGGAAATCCAGCTCGAAATCAGGAATTGAAAAGCAGAATAAGCAAAGCAATTGACTACTCAAAAGAACATAAGTTTATTTGTTATAATTGCAACAAACCCGGTCATATCAAGCCCGATTGTCCACAAATTAAACTCAGCCATGGAAAGAAACAGAAAAAGAAAAGTTTTGCAGCCACTTGGGATGAAATAGACGAGAATGATCAAAGCACTGGCAGTGAAAGCGAAAAAGCAGAATTGTGTCTTCGAGGTGATACAACTGACAGTGACGATGACGAGCCAAGTGAGGTATCAAAACTTACCCATTCTGAGTTGCTTATATATTTTCATGAAATAAACGGCTGTTATGAACGACTTAGGGAAAAATATGCTAAACTCGAATCTCAAAAGGATACTTTGATAGAATGTAATGAACAACTTGACCAATTAGTTAAAACCTATCAAAGTAGGATCCCTAAGTGTGATAAGTGTCCAACATTCGAAGAGGAAATTAGAAAATCAGAAATCAATATAAAAACACTTGAAAATGAAATTCTGATTTTAAAAGAAAATGAAAATACTAGGAGAGAAAATTCTATCAAAAAGTGCACTCAATTGTTGAACGAAAATAATTCTCTCAAAACACAAGTCCAACAATTGTCAACGACTTTAGATAAATTTTCAAAAAGTGAAAAATCGTTGAATATGCTATTAGGAAAGCAGACTGTTAATACGGTTAGACAAGGACTTGGATATAATAATTCGAAAACTGTTGAAAGCAATATTAATCAAGTTAATTCTATGTGCACAATTTGTAGAAAATATGGACACGATCACAATAATTGTTGGTATAGACCCAAACATGTGAAAACTATACCGATTTGGGTTCCAAAAGGCACAAATATAAAATCTCTCAAAGTGAAACAAATTTGGGTGCCGAAGGGAACGATTATAAATAGTTTTGGGTCTTCACAAAATTGTTTTTCGAAATTTTCTGCCAATAACAACCATGGACCTATAAAAACAAATAGGTCACATAAAACTTCTCCCGTGTAGGTGTGGTGGCAGGCTAAGGAACAACAATGGTGTTATCTGGATTTTGGCTGTTCCAGAAACACAACGGACGACAAAGCAAAGTTCCTTAGCCTAGTATAAAGGTGACAGAATCACAATGGACAACGACTAAAAATATCGTAAAGGTAAAAACAGGTAAAAGTATATTTATACGATATATTAAATGTGATAATCTGCACCATATTCTGAATTAAATCAGCCAATTATGCGATGATGATGATTTTGATTCTGACTTTATTCAACATTGTTAGCCAATTATATTCTTATGCCAAAAACACTATAATAATCTCTAGATTCTTTGAGTTACTTCATATACATCAGTTTGGATTAAAAATAGTGTTTTGTTGGATATTATGATTGATGATAATCTTCTTGGCTAAAACTATATTCACGGTTTCTTCTATTTACATGGCTTTAAAATCCTAATGAATTCTATTTAAAAAAATTGTAAAAAGGATTTTTTTTTTTTGTTGAAATTGTTGAAACTTTTAAGAAATTGCTTTGAAATAAAAATGATGTTTGATGGCTTCTAAAATTGACACTTTGATATTTGTTTGATTGTTAACACGATTTCAAATTCAAAACCAAGAGAATTTCATTTAAAATTTGTTGGAAATAATTTTGAGATAGCTTGTTGAAATTTCACAATCTGGTCTTTGAAATCCATCGAGTGATTATTGAGTGAAATTTAAATTCAGATGCAGAATACACTGGTAATATGGTTGATAGAAAAATTACTAGTGGAATGTGATTAATTTTTGACACAATCATTTACTGCATCATTTTTCAAAGAAAATGTCTGCATATTTTTCATTTGAAATAATTTTTTAAATAGCAGAAAATTTTCTTATAAAACCCCTTTAGAAAATCATTGTTGACCTTGTATCAGATTAGTTATTTAAGAAAACTTGATTTTATAACTATTTTTGAAATTGAATTCAAATAACTATATTAACTAATCCGACCCCCTAATAATTATCGAGAAGATATATAGTGATTGAAAATAAGATGAGTGTTGATATTGATCAAATATTATAACTCGAGAAAGTATAATTAGTAAATTTCTTTCGAAATTTAAACGAGAGTTATAAAACTTTTTGTTGGTACAAATTCCATGACCATCTCTATTTCTATCATATTTCTAACAACCATCACTCATCAAAATTCTATATAGTATGTCAATATGTGGTATTTTAAACGGGAAATCATTTGTGCTTCAATTTATTATATTTTTAGCAATAAAATAAATATCCAAAGTTTTCACTCTCATTTAAAAGTCCTCACGGTTATGCATGGGTGAACTACTTGGATTTTTGATTATGCGCTTCCATGCTCATTTAAAAGTCCTCACGGTTATGCATGTATGGAACGCATATCAAAATTAATTGGTTAAATAGACAAGTTGATTCTAATCCCATTTAAAAGTCCTCACGGTTATGCGTGGTTAGAAGATACTTGAATTCATTTTTAAAATAAAAATAAAAATTGTGAATACTACTAATCTCATTTAAAAGTCCTAACGGTTATGCATGGTTAGTAGATATTCAAATTTCCTGAAATAAATATACCACAAATAGACACGACTATATGGTTTTATTTGATGAAATCAATCATATCATTCTAAAGTGGAATATGCGTCAATTAAAAGATTTATGATTTTTGTTTGATTTATTATCGAAATTTAATTTTTATATTCAATTGAGTTTTAATGTTGAATTAATATCAATCACTATATCTTTACTTTTCTATTACTATTATTCTTTTGCTGATAACAAAAAGGGGAGAGAAAAGTTAAGATTTTTTAAAAAGGGAGAGAAAAGGTCAAAGAAGTTTTCAATATGCATATAGACTCATTTGCATATTTTATTTGTATGCATATATGTAGGGGGAGTCATATATGTAGGGGGAGTATCATATAGAAAGGAAGCATTCAAATAGCGGGAGCAATTGAAATTATCAAATACATTTAATATATTCAAAATCTTAAATATATGTTTGTTATCATCAAAAGGGGGAGATTATTGAATATGCGCTTATATGATTTTTGTTTGATGATAATAAACATATATACATTCGTTTAAATGTATTTGTTAATATACTATTTGTTTTCACAGATTAAATAAATATTTGCTGAATAAAATAAATAACACAGATTTTGAATTCAAACGAATATTTTATTCAAACAAATATTTATTACAATTTTGAATAATAGAATTTCAAGCTCTCACTATACTATACAACTTTGATTACAATTACATCACATTTCACATTTACATATTCACCTCACTACATATCACTCACACTCGTATTTTTATCGACAACTGCATTCCAGTTTGAATCCAGCATCTGAGCAATCTGCAAAAATATTCACCAACGCAGTAAAATTGAAAATAAAATATTTTTGCAATACAGAATAAAAGATGATTTTGAAAACATTGTTTGCCTCAGTTATTTGGGTTGTTCGTCATAACTTAAATTTGAATTCATCATACACGAACAACTTGTGACATACACAGTATATTACTGTATATGCCACAAGGCCGTGCACACCGATATATACACTTGATTGATTTACAGGGACAGGTGAGCACAGGTCAAACCCAAATAAAAAGTCGGGTTCAACTCACGTGCAATAATATAAATGTCACAATTCTCAGCACAAGGTCAAACCCGAGTGTTTGAAACTGGATTCAACACAGGTGCAGTTCGAATATACAACAGTGCAGATAAACAAATCAAGTTCAAGCAAGTGCCAACAAAGAATCAAAGCTCGACCAACATAATGCAACTATGTTCAAATATGACATGAATGCAATAAAGACCAACTGCCAGCAAATGCACCGAACAAGTTGCCAACATACACTCCAGACCACAACAAAGGCAATGTACAAATACAACTATGTTGAATGAATCCAGAAAGAATATCAATAGTGAAGAAAACAAAGCAAGAACAACATGTATACAGACCAGACCAAAGTGATGCAAGGTCAGAGAAGCATCTAAAGCAGGGATATCAATGCAGTTGCAACATAGGTGACACAAGTGATACAAGACAAGATGCAGTGGTACATGACCACACAATTATACCAATGAACTAAGATCAGAGACCAATGAAGTTAAGACACAAATATGCATATGAAAGCAACATGACTCGACAACGGCTACAACACAAGCACAGCAAACAGAAGTGCAATTCCAAGTGAAGAACCAGACTCAAGTTAGTGCACAGTGCATATATGATGCATACAAGTCATGGCCGAGCATTGTCTACGCCAGCAAGATACAATGCAAACACAAACTGCAGTGGACAGCAAGCTAATGCAAGCTAACCAAATGATCAAAGGTCGAAACAAATTGCAACAGCACTAATGCAACAATGGACAATGCAAGATAGAAACAACAGCATGACCAAGCTGTTGCATAACAGAAGCGCAGACAAGCAAATGCCAACATGAGTCAATACTACAGAGACTAGACCAAAGTGCATGAACACAGTAGAGACTACAAGGCAGTGAACATGTGCCTGCATTAAATCCATATAACCAAGGCCAAGGACAGTGGATTCATATCAAAACATCAATAATGCATGAAACAATGAAACAACCAGCTACAACAAGGACCAAGTCAAAATCCAGCTATGGAAACAATGGAGTCGAGATGAACAATACAACCAACAATGCAAACAAGTACCACATGGCATCAGCTAAGTAATCAAGTGAACAACAATGCAACATGAAGTGAATGCATCAGTACAGGAATGCAAGAAAGGACTTGAATAAGCCGTGAACAAAATTTCAAGTTGATCAATTTACAGTGAAGATGGTCATGCCATAGTCAACAAGAAAGGCAACGCAAAAATCATTGACCAAGTTAAAATTCAAAGACGAGAAAATTCAAACCAATTCAAGAATTCCAAGCCGTGTTCATCACGTAATGATTCAATACCGTGAATGTTAAGCAACCAAAATATATACGTGAATTGAAGAATTCAGCAATCATCTCAAACATCCAAGCTAAAATCAACGGCCGAACAAATTATTTGACAAATTCAAATAAAACATATACGAACGCAATAATACGAATTCAAATCCTATATAAACCAAAATCATCATCGGCATAATGATAGAGTTCGAATATGAAAATCGAAAGGCAACCGAACAAAAATTCTCACCTGAAGCACAACTCGAACTCCATCAATTCGAAGCAGCCGAAGTGAGCATCAATCAATCAAGGATACACGCAAGAGATCTTCGAATCAATTAACATACTTTCGGCGCTTCGAAAAGCCCTAAATTGTATCAAGGGACGAAGCCCTAAAATTGAAAGAGGAACGACCACCATTGAATACGCAAGACGAACGAAGCAAAGAATAAAGAGACGGGTCGAATTGAAGAATGGGCCGGCCTATTTCTCTAACGCAATTTTGATTTAAGGGCTTTAAGCTTTTAATTAGGGTTTATTTTTAATTGTTTTTTAATTTGTAATTTTCTTTATTTAAGCCGTTTTATTTTTCTAGTCGTGTGACTAGGGTGCAAACTACGGTGTGTAGTTTGGGAATTTGCAACTCGGTAGTTGAGTTGTGGTCAAGGTTTTGAGCGTAGAGTTAGGTTAGTCAATAGCGGGTATAGCGAGTTTACGTGTGTAAGCGAGGGACTATCTAATTTCTAGTAGAAACCTTGGGGGTAGCACGTAGGCAGGGTTTTGCCGAAGCTGGGTAAATTCTGTGTTGTTCTGTTCTGCATTTTATTCTGCTATTTATTTCTGTGCTGATAATATTCTGTGATCTGTGTTAATATTAGTTTATAAGCTTCCGCGATTAATTTTTATAATTAACACTATCACCCTATTCACCCCCCCTCTAGGGTGAAATCGATCCTACACAATTCACATCTGGGCCTGAAGTCAAATCCAGCCACATACTCAAGATTCTTCCATTCTGAAAACATGGCTCCCAATCCTGCATGTTTTCGACTTAACGCATCTGCCACTGTGTTACCTTTTCCCGGAGTATAGGCTATACCAAAATCATATGATGCTAAAAACTCTAGCCACCTTTGCTGTCGAAGATTCAGATCCTTTTGGGAGAAAAGATACTTCAACGACTTATGATCTGTGAACAATTCGAATCGAACTCCCAATAAATAATGTCTCCACATCTTTAGAGCTAAAACAATCGCCGCTAACTCCAAATCATGAGTCGGATAATTCCTTTCATGCGGCATCAGTTGTCGACTTCCATACGCAACAACTTTACCCTTTTGCATCAGCACTGCTCCAAGTTCAGTACCACATGCATCGGTGTAAACCACCATCTCATCATTCCCACTTGGAATAGTCAAAACAGGAGCACTCGTCGGTCGCTCTTTCAGAATTCCGAAAGCTTGCTCACACCTAGCATTCCATCTGAATACTTGGTTCTTTTTCGTCAATCCTGTTAACGGTGCAGCTATCTTGGAAAAGTCTTTGATAAACCGACGATAATATCCTGCTAATCCAAGAAAACTTCTCACATCAGATGCATTCTTAGGTCTAACCCAATCCTGGATCGCTGCCACCTTAGCGGGATCAACCGCCATTCCATTTCTAGAGATAACATGGCCTAAGAACCTCACTTCACTGTTCCAGAAGTCACACTTCGAAAACTTAGCTCTCAGCTGATATTTCCGCAAAGTTTCCAAACCAATACGCAAGTGCGTCTTGTGCTCTTCTTCAGTTCTAGAATAAATCAAAATATCATCCACGAACACAAGTGCGAACTTGTTCAACTGATCCCTGAATACTCTATTCATAAGATCGACATATTATGCTGGTGCATTAGTCAATCCAAACGGCATTACCAGCCACTCATAAAAACCAGATGGTGTCCTGAAAGCAGTCTTCGACAAACTATCCTTTGCCACTCTCAACTAGTGAAATCCCTTTGCCAAATCCATCTGAGAAAACACCTTAGCTTGGTGAAGCTGATCAAATAAGTCATCTATTCTCGGCAATGGATACTTGTTCTTCTTAGTCACCTTATTCCGCTCACGATAATCCACGCACAACCTCAACGATCCATCCGCTTTGGTTGCAAACACAACTGGTGCACCCCATTCCGACACACTACGCCGAATGAATCCTTTCTGTAAAAGGTCATCAACTTGCACCTTCAACTCTTGTTGTTCCCTAGGCGTCATCCGCCTAAGAGGCATCACAACAGGTCTGGCCCCCTCAACTAGATCGATACGAAACTCGATCTCCCTATGCGGCGGTAACCCTTTGACTTCATCAAAGACGTCCTCAAATCCATTCACAACCGGCATAAATGACAGTCCATCCCGTGGAACAACCAGCGAATACATGAAGCTCATGAAGACGCCTTCTTCATCTTACATCGTATCACAACCTTTCGCACCTCCACATTCTCGATTGTCACCTCCAGCCTTTCACAATCAACCTTCGCCGCATACTTCCTAAGCCAGTCCATAACCAATATAATTCAGAACCCCGCAAAGTTCAGAACAAAACAATCACAAACGAAAGAGCAATCATGACTCGATACAACTAGACCACGGCATATCATACACAAACATGAGGAACCCCCAACTGGATTAGTCACAACCAATGGCCTATCAACAATATCCGGTTCTAAACCCAACCGGCCTACAAGATCATTACAAACAAACGAATGCGACGCCCCAGTATCAAATAACACTCTTACTGGAACACCACATATGGAAAGAGTACCTTGAACCACCACACTCTTCCCCTTCTCTTCAGCAGTAGGAGCTTTTGAAGATGATGGAATAACACCCAAAGCATAAGCTTGCACGATCTTCTTATCTTTCCTCGGTTCTGGGCAATTCCTCTTGATATGCCTCAGCTTATCACAGTTATAACACTTTCCCGGCACTTTCGGATTCTTGCAATCTCTAGAAAGATGGCCCTTCTGCTGACAATTGAAGCAGGTTACTTCGCCCTTCGGCTTCTTCTGGCCATCCTTACCCTTCTGTTGCTGCTGCTTCCTCTTCTTGTTATCACCCTACTGTGGTTTAGACTCCTCCTTGGTCACAGCAACAACAGGTCCTTCCTTAGGAAACAGATTCTCATGCCTGAGAGCTTTCTCCACAAGCTTCTCAAATGGATCATCCAAATGATCCACTAACTGTCTCCCAAGATAAGTGTCCAAGCCTGTAACAAACTTCTCGTTCTTTTGTTAGGGAGATTCAATATACGATCTGGCATACTTGGACAGAGCTTCAAACTCAGAAACATACTCAAGAACTGATCTTCCACCTTGCTTGAGTTCCACAAACTTCTTAAACAAAACAGATTTCTGAGCTGTAGAAATGAACTTAGCTTCAAATCTGGCTTGGAATTATTCCCAAGTAATCTCTTCCTCTGGAGTATCAATGGTGATAGAATTCCACCAATCAGAAGCTCTTCCGTGTAACTGTCTCGATGCGAGCTTCCTTTTGGTTGCATCCTCAATTCCCAAATCACCAAAGATCCTTCTACAAGCATCAATCCACCTCTGAACTTCAATAGTCGATTCTGTTCCCAAGAAAGCTTTTCCTCCAAGAGCAGCATAGTCCTTGCACAACTTAGCAAAATCCACTGGTTTTGGAACTTGAACTTGAACTCCAACATCTACCGATGGCCCCGGAGCTGGTATCCTTCTCATGATCGAAGTCATCATAGCTTCGAACATCGCAGCATAATCAGCAGCCCCATCAACAGCACGGCCTTCCCTAGCAGTTGGTCTCTCTCTTCGACTCATCCTTAATATCTACAAAAAGGAATGACTTAGAACACCTTGAGAAACAACTGCATAAGGAGTTCAAATCCTTCTAAGCTACTATATTATATATAGTAATCATCCATCAAAATACAATTACGTCTCTCATACGTAGTTACGTCAGCGAGCGTTGGCTAAAAATCGATTAACCAAAGCTCTGATACCAAATGTGACGACCACCCATGACTCCCGCACGAAACATGAGAATGTTGCGCTGAAAGGTGTGCCAAGCAGCCATGGACGATAGTCAGGGTAAGGTAAAAACAACAAACTCTATCTTATAACTCACAGCGCATGGACAAAATACAATAGAGAAATATATATAGTGAAGCTCCATAACAGAATATCATCATATAAACTTCATAAGGGTTTGATACAAGCATCCGAAACACAATACATCAAGCCTCACTACATAACACTCAAAGCATATACAAGCAGCAGAACATCCAGTACATATAGTAAGAAAACTAGTATGCTAGCCTCTAGCTCGTCTTCGTCATCAACATCGTAGATCCTTAAGAACAGCACCTATCACCTGCTACCTAGTCTGCCCATCCCAACATGGATGAACAGCCCAAGGTAATAAGAGTTGAACATAAAACCTTGAGTCAGACAACAGTCCTAGTGAGCGGTAAATTAACTAACAACATACCAAAAGAGCATAAAGGATAAAAGGAATTGGAACCCAAACCATCCCACTCTACCTCTTTCTACAGTGATAGCCCCTAGACACACTAAACAGAAGTAAGCATAGCAAATCAGGCATTCAAGGTAAATCAATTGTCACTCGGGTCAAGGTCGGTGTTTTCCAAATACAAACCCCCAAGGCCTAAACCAAGATCAGATAAGCACCCAAAAAACATCGCTCTTGAGTCCGAATGACGATACATCCATAACATCCAAACATCCATGGCTCTGCTATCACTGTTATCATTGCTTCGAAATCACCGTTACTTGAATGACCGGCACATTCTTTCAGCCGTACGTCAAGGGCTAATGGTAACCCCGGTTCTAGACAAACTCCGCACGTCATCGTGACCCGTGCCTAGGACTTACCTACTCTGCCCAGAGTACTCGACCACCTGCCTGTAGTCTTTTGGGTGTCCCGACCACCTACCTGTAGTCGTTTGAACGCCCCATGTACTCTTGCTTTGAGTTTACTAGAACCTTCAACAACGATGAAATCCAAGCCTCCTAGTCATCCTCCTCGACGACTATTCTCATACTAGCCGAAGCTGCCTCTCGAGCAATCCATTATCAACCAACTCGAACCATCCCTCGAGTTATCAACATGCTTGGAATGATCCCGTCTGGATTATACCAAGGCTACGTCACATAATGCTTCACCTCATCTCATCTATAGCAAAGCCCTATCTTAACATCATCATCCAATCCATCCATATGAGCTTCATCACCCACTTCATATGCCACAGCAGCTTTCCCATTCAAGAGCCTCTTCCTTAGCTTCTGAATCATCTTCGACCATACTTGTCTAGATCCAACCATAAATCAACTAATTCATAACAATCAGTGAAGGCAATCATAAATCCAAGGTAATCAAACATTCAACATGATCTAAATAAACAATTATGACAATAATGGCAATCTTGTAAATAAAGAGTCCAAATCTAACAAGCATGAATAATGGAGATTATCACTACAACTTGATGGATGAACTTGCATAGGTTAACATGTAGTAAAATAGATATCAGAACTTCATGAACGATGGATCTACATGCTGACGTAAGGAAAATGCAAGAAATCACTATTTTTAACACACAAACAAGCCATCGATCCAATATACTCCTTTGGGTCCGTGTGAGAGATAACCACCACTCACCGAATCACCTAAACACCTCAAAAGCTACTAACTTCAGATCTGGACAGCAAGCATTCTAACTTGATCCACCAAAATCTTACTTCAAATGATGAAATCTCTCTTTGAAGAATATAGATCTTCAACTTTAGCTCTTAGATCTTCGATCTTGATCTTCGATTTGGATGGAAGGAAGCACTAGATTAAATTGGAGAAAAGAAGTGAAGAAGTGTTGTAGTCGAGCTCTCAAAATGGCAGCACTTCGTCCATGACTCATCAGACCCCCACGGCTTACGACCTAGGCTACTTCACGACTCAACGACCTAACCACTTCAAGTCCTAACATGACCTAACGACTTAACTGGGTACGACTTAGCGACCTAACACACTGCCGCATTTCTACCTAAGTCCTAAGTCATATGGACGACTCAACAACCTACCGACTCACGACTTAGCAGTGCCCCCGACCTAACAACATAACCCTTTACTCTATTGACCTAACACAAAGTCAACCTAAAACATGGCCGACCTAACACAGACACGGCTTAACAACCCCGATCTAACACCCTAATCTTAACTCGTCCACGACTTATCCAAACACACAAGGTCTCACGACCTATGCCATCTTCCTTAAGTCGCTCGAACGACCTATCTCTTAGGTCGTTAACCCATTAATCTGTTAAGCCGCTAATACCCTTAAACCGTTAACTTCCCTAGGTCGGTCGATTCTATAGGTCGGTCCAACTTGTTAGCTCCTAAGTCGCTAACTCCTTAAGTCGGCCAATCTCTTGAGTCATTTACTACCCTAAGTCGGTCACTACCTTAACTCGGTAACCCTTAGGTGGGTCAAACCTTAAGTCGTTAAGCTGGCTTACCTTCTAAACCATTAAGCCCTAAGCCGCTCACTAACTACTAGGTCGTTAACTCGTTCGACCGACTCATCCTTAAGCCGATGACCTCTATAGGTCGCTCCACCAACCTAAGCACTACACGACTCAACTCCGAACGACTTAAGCTTAGGTTGACTCATACTCTAAACGACTTAACACCATCAACGACTTAATGGCAACTATTTTACGATATGTCGACACATAAAATACGGGTCGTTACATGTGTGGGGTATGCATCAAGCCATGCCAGGCTTCTGTACCTTAGTACGTTGGCGTTGTAAGTGTTGAGAAGCTCCTCTATCTCTTCCTTGAGCTTGGTCTCCGCCAACCGGACTTTATCATCAACTCCAGCTTCCACCTCACGGACCCTTTCCATGGCCGCGTCCCTTTCTCTTAGGAGCTCAACCGCCTGATCGCACGCTTCCTGTGCGAAAACGTTAGCGGCATCTCTCTCCTTCATAATCTCTGAAACCCTAGCCTTAAGCTCATTTAACTCCTTCAGAGCCGCGTCCCGCTCGGCGGTAACAATGGTGTTCCTGTGGCCCATGTCCTCCACCGTGGCATAATGTTCACGCTTCATCCTATCCATCATCGCCTGAGCTTCGTCAGCTTCCTTAAGGGCCTCGATTTCGGATTTATGAGAAGACTCGGCCTCACTTTTGAGTGCTTGGATAATCCGATCTTTGTGATCGAGCTCCTTCTCTAACTTCTCAATCACGACCGCCCGGTCGAAGGCCACCTTTGAAGCTTTCTTCGCATTTTTTGACCATTCCTGATACTGGAAAAATATATCCGTGACATAATCCTGCACCATGGGACCAACTGACTACGGTATCCTTTTTAGGCATGGGTGAAAAAAAACCCATCGAAGCAAATATCAGGGAAATCTTTTTTCAATTGAGCAAGCCTCTCTGCTCCTTCCCCCGTAGGCTCGGCCAACGCCTGCTCTGTTGCCGGAGAAGCCGTAAATTTAGACCTATGGTGAGCTTCTGATCTTGATGGCCGAGAAGACGGTTTGTGCCGTGAAGACTCCGGAGCCCTTGAAACATGAACCGGAGGCGGCACAGGAGTTCTGAGAGGAGGTGTGCGTGATCGAGAACGACTTATATACCCTCTGTCCCTATCAGTACGCTCCTGACTGGAATAACCCTGATCGTGCTCCCTATCTCCTTCTCTCCTTTGTGACTAGTAATAAGACGAAGATCTGCGTTTGCCACGCAGACTACCGAGCATCGAGCCACGACCGGACATGCTACCTGCAAGTCGAAAAGGAGACTAAAGTTAATAATCTTTCACAGTAGGCGTCTTACATTCAAAAATCGTGTAGTAACGCGGAGTGTGAATGCATGTGTTACCCCCCGACCAACCTGATGTGCTGACCACGTCAGAAGGAAGAGACTCGCTTAAAACTAGGGCGTGCTGAGATTCATCCAATCCGACGTCGTGCTGCGCAAACTCATCGTCCGGAATTGGAAGATCGGCGAGCCCTTCATAAAGGATTTCTGTCCTTGTGGGAGATATCTCCGAAATTCTGATCCCGGAAGCGGGCCGAGACGTTACCACAGATTTCCATCTCCCCTCTTTAGGTTGCGTAGAGATGGCAGCCTTGCCTTTTCTCTTTTCTTCAGAGTTCGGGGGCATATCCATAGGCTCAGCCAAAGGCTCATCATCAGTATGAGTTCTTTCCGAGTCAGCTTCCTCGATTATGATAACTTTAGGCTTTCTTCGTTTAACTCGTTCTTTCGAGGCAGTTCTCAAGACATCGTCAAGAATTATGCTTTGTCTTCGTTCAATCAGTCCAAGAATCCTAAGATTCCTATCTGTCGATAGCAACTCGATATTCCGCTCTTTACTTGGGATTTCTTGAAGAACCCAAACTATCTCTTTGTAACGTTCACCTTCGGGTCGGTGGATTATTGCTGAAAAGAAAAAGAGATGTGAGTCCCACTTCATCCATATCTTTCTTATCAACTACCGAAGAAAATAACAATACTCACGTCTAAATAGCCATCGCTGAGCAAACCCTGGGGGGCATCTAACATAAAACCATTCCGTCCTGAAGTAGCTCAATCTAGTCCAAGCCCTTGTGATCACTTGGCAATTTCTTACCGCCTCCAAGAATGTAAAAGATGGACTATCATTCCAACTCTTGAAGTTGAACAAGCATCCGATCTCAATCGGGAGTGGCGATCGATAGAGATACTCCATAAATGCAATGAACAAGCTATTGAGTGACGCATATCCGTTTGGGTGCAGCAGAGATGGGGCGATCCTTAAAAATGACAATACTTCTCTTATATACTGGTTAAATGGAGGGAGTGTCCCAGCTGCGCACGCGTGGCGATTGAATGCGGTATATCCCTCCGATGGATTTTGCGGTCTATCGTTTGGCCCCAGCAGCAATACATCATCCATCGACAAAACATGCTTCAAGCATATTCTGTCTAGCATGTCTTTCGAAATGTTGGATGAAAAAGAGTCTGATGGGTTACTAATGAAGGATGCGTCAGGTAAATCATCCGGAGCTGGACAGATAACTTCAATCTCAATCTCCGGTACATCAAGCACAGGAGGGACTGAACTCTGAGTTTATTGCGGCTGCGAACCTGAAGTTTCCATAAGTAGCTAACCCACGAGAAATTATCGTTAGATGCTAAATAGCCCGCGCATTTCCCGGTGTAAAGTGCATGAATGTGTCGTGGTGTGCTGTGCATTACTTGAGAAAACTCTACATAATAAACTGAAATGTATGAACGACGGAACTCTGAAAATTAGACCGGAAATGACCGTCATAGCTGACCGTCACAACCGTACCATCCAGACGCAAGCGGTCAATCCAAGTTAAAGTTCGTTACATTTTTGTTAAGTAACGGTTCCATCGGCGAGTTTCGAAAGGTAGTCCAATATGCAGTTCTACGGTCAAGTTCAGTTATGCAAGGAAGAAGCTCGTCCGAGTCAAGTATTCTAATGCGCAAAAGTTCTCTAAATTCGTTTAATCTGAACTTGGAATCTGTCGCCACAGTTCAAATTCGTATCGAGTCAGAGATATATCATCGACCTTGTTCAAATCGATACATTTCGTATCGATCAGGTTCGACTCGATACGTTTCGTATCGATCAGGTTCGACTCGATATGTTTCGTGTCGATCCAGTTCGAAATGGTACATTTCGTATCGATCAAGGGCATGCCATTTCACATCGATCTGAAAACACTGGCTTCGCATCGGTCGTCGCTATCATATTCACATCGATACGAAATCGCATAATCCCCTTCGATTCGAAAACTATTATTACAGATCGACATGAAACGAATGTAGAGTCGTTCCTCCATAACTCCTTCTCCAAAAAGGCCTCAACTCCATGGCCGCGCTCTATCCCCAATCTTGCTCTCACTCTCAAACTCATCGAAACTGGTCATAAAAGCAAGAAGGATGGTTGAGATTTTGATTTTCGTCATTCTGAACATGATTCTATCCATTAATTACCTGATTTTAATGTTTAAATTTGAAGGGTTGAAGGACTGAATCGATTCGAACACTAAAGCAGTTCTTTCTCTTGGGCTCTCTATTGATACAAAAGCAAAAGGCAGCAGTAAAAGTAAAAAAGTGAAAAATGGCTAAGTCATAGTTATTTATATGAAGCCTAGAGGGAACTGAATCGATTCGCCTCCTAGACCGCTTAACTCGTCGCAACCGGTCACACTGCGAATCGAATCGAACGCCTTGGTCAAATCCATCGGACCAAGACTCTCCATCGATTCGAAATGGACAGTAGATCCATCGATACGAAGCAAGCAGTAAGGACGACCAATGATTGTGAACTCCATCGGCTCAAAGCCCTCGTTCGCGTCGACAAGTTCGCAAATCCATCCACTACATATCAATACGAACATCAATTTCGTATCCATCATTTTACATCGATATGAATAGATATTTCGCATCCATCCAAAAACTCATCGATACGAACGGATGTTTCGTATCCATCAAAGCTCATAGATACGAACTATCATTTCTTATCCATCATTTCGGCTCGCATCGATACGAAAACCACTTTTCAACCTTTTACATCGATTCAGGATAGGATCGATACAAGAGGATAGTCAGAAAACAAGCATCAAGCGTTGTTTCAACTCGAATATCAAATCGATTCATGAGAGAATCAATACGAAATCCGATAACAAACTAACTGACAATGACTCGTGAACACGCAACGTTAACGAGAGTCAAATCAACATATGTGCAAGTATGTCGAACTAATACTCGATTTTCAACATTTACATGGATCGAATACTCATCTCATTACGATTACGGCGACAAACAGCCAATCACTATTACACAGCAATCAGTTATATCAACGCAAGGTTATGCGATACAAAGTACAACTTTCATCAAAAGAGAGCAATGATTGTTTAGAGAGAAATTGCAACTTTTCAGAGCACGTCATGTTTGCACAAGACGTACTTTGGGGGGCAAATGTTATCCCGCCTTTTGGCAAGGCCGTGATACCAAGGAATTGACTGGAAATCAAAGGATCACTCCTCCCAGATATCAAGCCTACACAGGTTCGCTATGGATGTCAATGAATTTTGTCCGAGTCTAGATTGAGCTACAATTGATAGGACGTGACAAGCAAAGCCATAAAAGCCAGCATTCCAAATTTTAAGTCAATCCGAGTTCATATGCTCGAGTTATAATCAATTCAATCTAGAGGAAACGGCCCAGCGTTCGTATCCATTGCCGCTGTTGATTTCGTATCTATCATCGAACTCCGGTTCGAATCCATCAGCAGTTCGTACCGATCAAGTTTCAGCAACTTCGTATCCATCGAAGTGTCGTCATTCATATCGATCAAGTTCGAATCCATTGAAGTACCTCGGTTCGACTCGGTCTCATTCGAATCCATCGGCAGAAAGCCCGCTTCGCATCCATCGTAGAAGCCTCTGTTCGTATCCATCAGGCAGCTGCTGTTCCTATCCATCAGTGACTGCCGTTCGAACCCATGAGTGAAGCCTTGTTCGAATCCACTGGTGAGGCTTCATTCGAATCCATCAAGGCAAGGAACCTTGGTGACATGTCATCCATCGATGCGAATGCGCCGAGATATATGGAGTCGATGCGGTCAACTTGTAGTGAAGTCCGGATCGAGGCGAAGTTTACGCTCCGCATCATCGCAAAGGTGCGTGCCACCATCGATTCGAAACCATCGGCTCTGTCATCCCACCTTTTGGTCAAGGCTGGTATATCAACAAACTGGCAAGGAATGATGGATATCAGGATCGGAGTTCAATTGGAAACAAGGCTGCAATGGATGTCGTGTGGGCCCACTCACGTGCCAGAAGGAGTCTCCCGAAGTTTCAACTCGATCTCAGCCTCCTAGGCCTATAAATAGCCCCCTGAAGGCTACAGAAAAAGGATATTTTTTCCATTGGACGTCCAGAATCTGCCGGATTCAACTCTACACTTCATCATCACCATTGTAATCAAATTACTTTATCGTAATCGTTGCAATTATCTGTAATCATCAAGGATAATCAATAAAAAGGATAAAAACTTTGGAGTGGACGTAGGCCGGAGATAGCCGAACCACTATAAATTGTGTGTCTTCATTTATTATTTCTGGATTGTTGTTTGCTGTTTGCTGGGATTTGTGATTTGTGTCTGAATATTGCCGATTTGTATTCATACACTGGTGCTTTCACGGTATTTGGGGTTTGTGACCATTTTTGGCGCAAACACTTTGGTGCTTTCACTGAGAAGGACTAGCACCCGCTACATCAGATTCGAAGTTCATATTTGCAGAGTTTGAGGACATCAGATTTGAAGACAATAAATAGGCAAAATAGTAGAAGGCAAAGGGCTGAGAGAAGCCAATAGGAAGAAAGTCAAGAAGCTGGAGAGGGGTAAGCCTCCATCATCACTAGGGATGAAATGGAAGTTATAACAAATTCACTACAAGAGAGGTTGTTGAAAAGACAACAGGAAATGATGCAGACTTTCTTTGAGCAGATGAGAGCTGTAGGGACGTAGAACTTAGGAGCAGCTACAACGGCTGTGGATGCAGGACAAGGAACTAGTGTTGTGGAACCCAATAGAGGATAGGGTACAGAGCCAGAAGACAATCAGCAAGGGCTTGGGGGCAGGCCTGTAGGATCCAACATAGGAGGACCTTTGGAAGGAGTCCAACAGGCTAGAGTCAACGTTGCTTCTAGTGAGCCACATGAAGAATATGTGCCGGAGTTCCCTCGGGGGCAACCCCTGACAGACAATGCTGGATTGGTAGAGATAATCAGGAAAATTGTGTGAGGTGGCTTGACCAATAGAGATTTGGAAGCGGTGAACAGTAGTCCGTTCGCTCGGGAAATAAGAATGGCTCAGAATCCACCTAAGTTTAAGTTACCTAGCGTGGAGGTATACAATGGCAAGACAGACCCAACTGATCACTTGATGAGGAACACGAGACACATGGAGGTGCTGGGGGCATTGGAGGAGCTGATGGCCCGATGTTTCCCTTTCTATTTGACGGATTTAGCTGCAATGTGGTTTAGGCAGCTTGGAGAAGGATCTATCAGGACTTGGAGGGAATTGGTGGATAGGTTTTTTTGACAGTCTCGAGTTAACATCAAGAGGCCGAAGAACGTAATGACGCTGACATCGGTAAAGCAAAAGATGTAAGAATCGCTTAGAGGTTTTCTAACTCGATTCAATGCGGCAGTTGCTACGGTGGATCTGCCGGATCCATCGATGGTTTTGATGGCGGCGGTATCACGAGTCAGGGAGGATTTGGATTTCAAGGTGTCTCTAGTACGAGATCCCCCACAGGATCTCGATGAATTCTTTCACGAAGCCGAAAGGTTCCTTCGACAAGAAGATGCGAGTATGGATTTAAAGCTAAAGGAAGTGAACGCAGCTGGGGGTGGAGGACCACCCAACGGAAGCTCAGATAAGGATAAAGGAAAGAGGAAGCTGGATGATGATTCAGGAAAGGCCAGAAAGTGATTGAAAGATCCAAAGTTTTCTACGTACACAGGATTGAACGAGTCGCCCGAGCGAATATACATGGAGACTCGGAATCGCCTTCCTTACCGGAGGCCGGCTAGGAGTGAACCTTCAGAACGGGAAAGGGCATCAGGAAGGCACTGTCTATTCCACGATTTCGACGGACATGAGACCAACAGTTGCAGGCATTTAAAGGATATAATCGAGAAACATGTGAGGAACGGGCAGCTGAGGCAGTATGTTGGAACACGGAATGCAGCGGTGGAGCAGGAGCAACCACCGACCACCTCACACCGTGATGATGTGAGGCCCAGGGATGACCGTCGATTGATTATCCATTGACCTGGATAATGTGAAATAAATAACAAACCATTGGCAAGTGACCAAATCATTTACACATGTACGGGGATGGAGATAGCCCCTAGGCATGCTCTGAATGATGATAAATTGCATAGCTATGGTTTGTGAAATCTTTTTTTTTATTCTGGATTGGACACTTGATTTTCTGGTTTGGTTTTGGAGTTTGGTTTGAACTCCTGTTTTTGTTTGCTTTCTGGCTTGGAATTTCCTCTTGGTGACTGGTTTTTGTTTTGGATGCTGTTTTGGATTTCTGGTTTTCTGGTTTTGATATGGATTCTGGATTGGATTTTGATTGGATTTTTATCTGGTTTTTGATAAAAGGTCGTCAGGTATGGATTATGCCTGGCAAGGGGTGAGTCGTTTTTCCCAAACACGGTAAAGCGACTCGTTCAGGTCGTCGAGTATGGACTATGCTCGGCAAGGGTCCGGAGTGACCATGATTCGGCCTAGGACTTAGGCCTTATATTATCAATCGTTATTTTCAGGTCGTTGTGTATGGACTATGATCAACAAGGGTCCGGAGAGACCAAGATTCGGCTTAGGACTTAAGCCACGGCATTGCACAACGTCCAGGGACACTGGACCACGGTCGTCAAGTGTAGATTGCGCTTGGCAAGAACCCGGAGAGGTTAGCTCAACGTCCAGGGACACTGGACCAAGATCGTCAGGTGTGGATTGCGCTTGGCAAGAACGCGGAGAGGTTAGCTCAACGTCCAGGGACACTAGACCACGGTTATCAAGTGTGGATTGCGCTTGGCAGAAGCCCATAGAGGCTATGGATTTGGATATCGACTCGGAGAGGTCCTGGATTCGGTTATTGGCAAATGGATAAGGATGGAATAGGACTCGGTTGTCGAGTTCGCATGGAATTGGAATTGGCTATGGACTTTGGATGTCGAATTCGGAACTATTCAAAACACGCCTTATCATTACAAGGCATGTTTTGAGGGGAAAATGTTATCCCACCTTTTGGTCAAGGCTGGGATACCAACAAACTTGCAAGGAATGATGGATATCAGGATCGTTGTTCAATTGGAAACAAGGCTGCAATGGATGTCGTCAAAATTTGGCCGAGCTCTGATCAGGACGGAATCGATTGGAATGATGATGAGGACTAGGGAAGGCTATGTTTCAAATTTCAGGTTAATCGGAGTTCGTATGAAGGAGATATGATCGATGCAAGGTAGGAAGGACATGCTGTTCGTATCCATCGAAGTGTAGGAAATAGTTCGTATCGATGGTTTCGCATCGATTAGTGGAGACGGTTCGTATCAATACGTTTCGTATCGATCAGGTAGTTGGTGTGTCGTATCGATCGGCTTCATATCGATTGGTTTTGGTTCGACTTGATACGGTTCACATCGATCAAAGGTTGGACAGGGTGAAAGACTTCGAATCGATATGGTTCGTATCGATCAGCATGGACACAGCTCAACGGTTTCATATTGGTTGGGATGGAAAGGAGGTGGCATGTCTCCAATCGATGCTTTCGTAGCGATGGCAGAGAAGTTTGGCTCTTTCGAATCCATCAGGTAAAACCTTGTTCGTACCCATCAGGTAAGGTCTCGTTCGTATCCATCCTAAGAATTAGGTTCATGTCCATTTCCATTAACACTTCATGTCGATCCCCCCATACTCATTTCATATCTATCAATGGAAACTGTACGAAACATACTCTTGGGGTCGATACGAAGAGAGACACGAGTGGATGGATGAGAACGAACGATGTTATGGATATGAACAAGTGTGAGGAAGATCGACGAATCAAGCGGAGATTCATTCAAAGCGGCTAAGGATAAGCACGTTTCGAAGGAGGAAGCGTTCAACACGGGAAAAAAGGTGGATCGGCCCAGGGATCTCGCGACACGTCATCGATACGCACGTGCTCCTAATCGAGTCGAAGACGATGGATACGAAGCATGGATTCGAACCAGGCAGAACACACAGAACCTTTATCTCATATCGATCATATCTCCCAAACCACTGATCCAAATGCAACAAAATTTTCACAGCAGCTTGCATACAAGGTAAGGAATGTTCCTGCCAAGTTTCAGCTCGATTGGATCATTTTCTGATGGATACGAAATCTGTTCGTATCGATCACAGATCGAGTCGATACATGGTGGGGTCGGTCGCGCGGGCCCACTCACGTGCCAGAAGGAGTCTCCCGAAGTTTCAACTCGATCTCAGCCTCCTACGCCTATAAATAGCCCCCTGAAGGCTATAGAAAAAGGATCTTTTTGCCATTCGACGTCCAGACTCTGCCGGATTCAACTCTACACTTCATCATCACTATTGTAATCAAATTACTTCATTGTAATCACTGCAATTATCTGTATTCATCAAGGATAATCAATAAAAAGGATAAAAACTTTGGACTGGACGTAGGCCGGAGAAAGCCGAACCACTATAAATCGTGTGTCTTCGTTTATTATTTTAGGATTGTTGTTTTCTATTTGCTGGGATTTGTGATTTGTGCTTGAATATTGCTGATTTGTATTCATACACTAGTGCTTTCACGGTATTTGGGGTTTGTGACCATTTTTGGCGCAAACAGGTTCAAAGAGATGGATTCAAACCAAACAGCCACTCGAGAATGCTCAGTTCGTATCGACTATATCTCACAATCCACTGATCCAAATGCCATGAAATTTTCACAAGAGCTTGCGTGCATGTTGATGATTGTCTCCCCCAAGTTTCAGCTCGATTGGACATCGTCTTGATCGATGCGAAATGATTTTGTATTGATCACAGATCGACTCGAAACTTCCTCAGGTTGGACACGTTGGTCCACTCACGTGCCAGAAAAATTCCCCCGAGATTTGAGCGAAGTCTCAGCCTCCTACGCCTATAAATAGAGCCCCGGAGCCTACAGAAAAAGGATCTTTTGACTCTCAAGGGCCAAGACTCTACCGGATTGAGATCTCCATCATCTTACATCATATTCTTGCTGTCAATTTCGAATTTCCAGTTGTAACTTGCTGCTGAATGCTGTAACAACTTGTAATAATTGAAAGAAAATCAATAAAGTTGTAAAAACTTCATAGTGGACGTAGGCAACACGCTGAACCATGATAAATCACTTGTCTACGCATTTACATTACTGCTATTTGGAGTTTTTGTTAGATAATCCTCATTTTTAATTTACATTCTTCATTTTTATCTCTTCAAAAACTCCCGAAGAGTGTTGTGCCCAATTTTGGTACAAACCACTGGTTAGTTTCATACCCAAAAAGTCATATCCGAACCTCAATCAGGTCTTGGAGGTTTTTTACCCTTCGTTTCTTTGTCACGTGGATTTTTTCTGTAAGATGGGATCCCCGTGGCTGGTCTATGATTTACCATCGCTGGAGAGTGGTGCACCATGGTGCTGCACCATTTCAAATCCATGAACCCATTTCTAAAAGTCGTACGACACTGTTTCGTCATTTTGGACGGATGTCGCACCTTGCACTGTAGATGTTGCACCTTATGGATATCGATTCTTCGGAGGGCCATAACTCTTGGCTCGTTTAGAGTTACGGGAGACAAAATAAGTCAAAACGAAGATATCTGTGAGTTCTACAGCTATGACCGCTTTCAGCCATCACCGGTAAGTTTCATACCCAAAAAATCCTATCCGAACCTCAATCTCGTCTTGGAAGTTTTTTACCCTTCGTTTTTTCGTCACGTGGATTTTTTCTGTAAAATGGGATCCCCGTGGCTGGTTTATGATCTACCATCGCTGGAGAGTGGTTCACCATTGTACTGCTCTTTCAAATCCATGCACCCATTTTTAAAGTCATACGGCACTGTTTCTTCATTTTGGACGGATGTTGCGCCTTGCACCGTAAATGTTGCACCCTGTGGATATCGATTCTTCGGAGGGCCATAACTCTTGGCTAGTTCAGAGTTACGAGAGCCGTAACCAGTCATAACGAAGCCCTCTGTGACTTCTACTACTATGATAGCTTTCAGCCGTGACTGGTTAGTTTCGTACCAAAAAAAACCTATCCGAACATCAATTGGGTCTTGGAAGTTTTATACCCTTCATTTTTTCATCACGTGGATTTTTTCTGTGAAACGGGATCCCCGTGGCTAGTCATTGATTTACCATCGCTGGAGAGTGTTGCACCATGTTACTGCTCCATTTCAAATCCATGAACCCATTTCTAAAAGTCATACGACACTGTTTCGTCATTTTGGACGGATGTTGCACCTTGCACCGTAGATGCTGCACCATGTGGATATCGATTATTCGGAGGGCCATAACTCTTGGCTCGTTTAGAGTTACGAGAACTATAACAAGTCAAAACAAAGATATCTGTGAGTTCTAAAGCTATCGCTTTCAGCCGTCACTGGTTAATTTCATACCAAAAATTGCTATCTGAACCTCAATCGGGTCTTGGAAGTTTTTTACCCTTTGTTTTTTCGTCACGTGCATTTTTCTGTAAAACGGGATCCCCGTGGCTGGTCTATGATTTACCATTTCTAGAGAGTGGTGCACCATGGTACTGCTCCGTTTCAAATCCATGAACCCATTTCTAAAAGTCGTACGACACCGTTTCGTTTTTTTGGATGGATGTTGCGCCTTGCACCGTAAATGTTGCACCCTGTGGATATCGATTTTTCGGAGGGCCATAACTCTTAGGTCGTTTAGAGTTATGAGAGCCATAACCCGTCAAAATGAAGCTCTCTATGAGTTCTACTACTATGACAGCTTTCAACCGTCACTGGTTAGTATCGTACCCAAAAAATCCTATCTGAACCACAATTAGGTCTTTGAAGTTTTTTACCCTTTGTTTTTTTCGTCACGTGGATTTTTTCTGTAAAACATGATCCCCGTGGATAGTCTATGATTTACCATCGCTGAAGAGTGGTGCACCATGGTGCTGCTCCGTTTCAAATCCATGAACCCATTTCTAAAAGTCATACGACATTGTTTCATCATTTTGGACGGATGTTGCACCTTGCACCGTAGATGTTGAATCATGTGGATTTCGATTCTTCAGAGGGCCATAACTCTTGGCTCGTTTAGAGTTACGGGAGCCATAACCAGTCAAAACAAAGATATTTGCGAGTTCTACAGCTATGACCGCTTTCAGCCGTCACTGGTTAGATTCATACCCAAAAAATCCTATCCGAACGTCAATCGGGTCTTGGAAGTTTTTTACCCTTCGTTTTTTCGTCACATGGATTTTTCTGTAAAATGGGATCCCCGTGGTTGATCTATGATTTACCATCGTAGGAGAGTGGTGCACCATGGTACTGCTCCGTTTCAAATCCATGAACCCATTTCTAAAAGTCGTACGGCACAGTTTCGTCATTTTGGACGGATGTTGCGCCTTGCACCATAAATGTTGCACCCTGTGGATATCGATTATTCGGAGGGCCATAACTCTTGGCTCGTTTAGAGTTACGTGAGCCGTAACCAGTCAAAACGAAGATCTTTGTGAATTCTACTACTATGACAGCTTTCAGCCGTCACTGGTTAGTTTCGTACCCAAAAATCCTATCCGAACCTCAATTGGGTCTTGTAAGTTTATTACCCTTCATTTTTTCGTCACGTGGATTTTTTCTGTAAAACGGGATCCCCTTGGCTAGTCTATGATTTACCATCGCTAGAGAGTGGTGCACCATGGTACTTCTCCTTTTTAAATCCATAAACCCATTTCTAAAAGTCATACGGTATTCTTTCTTCATTTTGGACGGATGTTGCACCTTGCACCGTAGATGTTGCACCCTGTGGAAATCGATTCTTCGGAGGGCCATAACTCTAGGCTCGTTTAGAGTTACGGGAGCCATAACCAGTCAAAACAAAGATATCTGTGAGTCCTACACGTACGACCGCTTTTAGCCGTCCCTAGTTAGTTTCATACCCCAAAATTCCTATCCGAACCTCAGTCGAGTCTTGGAAGTTTTTTACCCTTGGTTTTTTCGTCACATGGATTTTTTCTGTAAAAGACGATCCCCGTGGCTGGTCTATGATTTACCATCACTAGAGAGTGGTGCACTATGGTACTGCTATGTTTCAAATCCATGAACCCATTTGTGAAAGTCGTACGACATTGTTTCGTCATTTTAGACGGTTGTTGCGCCTTGCACCGTAAATGTTGCACCCTGTGAATATCGATTCTTCAGAGGTCCATAACTCTTGGCATTTTAGAGTTATGAGAGCCGTAACCTATCAAAACAAAGCTCTCTGTGATTTCTACTACTATGATAGCTTTCAGCCGTCATTGGTTAGTTTCGTACCAAAAAAATCCTATCCGAACCTCAATCGGGTCTTGGAAGTTTTTTACCCTTCGTTTTTTCATCACGTGGATTTTTTCTGTAAAAGACGATCCCCGTGGTTGGTCTATGATTTACCATCGCTTGAGAGTGGTGCACTATGGTACTGCTGCGTTTCAAATCCATGAACCCATTTCTAGCACCGTTTCGTCATTTTGGACGGATGTTGCGCCTTGCGCCATAAATGTTGCACCCTGTGGATATCGATTCTTCGTAGGTCCATAACTCTTGGCATGTTTATAGCTATGAGAGCCGTAACCAGTCAAAACGAAGATCCCTGTGAATTCTACTACTATGATAGCTTTCTGACGTCAGTGGTTAGTTTCGTACCCAAAAAATCCTATCCGAACCTCAATCGGGTCTTGGAAATTTTTTACCCTTCGTTTTTTCGTCACGTGGAATTTTTCTGTAAAACGGGATCCCCATGGCTAATGTATGATTTACCATCGCTGGAGAGTGGTGCACCATGGTACTGCTCCTTTTTAAATCCATGAATCCATTTCTAAAAGTCATATGATATTGTTTCTTCATTTTGGACGGATGTTGCACCTTGCACCGTAGATGTTGTACCCTATGGATATCGATTCTTCGGAGGGCCATAACTCTAGGCTCGTTTAGAGTTACGGGATCCATAACCAGTCAAAACAAAGATATCTGTGAGTTTTATAGCTATGACCGCTTTCAGTCGTCCCTGGTTAGTTTCATACCCAAAAAATCCTACGCGAACCTCAATCGGGTCTTGAAAGTTTTTTACCCTTCGTTTTTTCGTCACTTGGATTTTTTCTGTAAAACGGGATCCCCATGGCTGGTATATTATTTACCATCGCTGGAGAGTGGTGCACTATGGTACTGCTCCGTTTCAAATCCATGCACCCATTTGTAAAAGTCGAACGACATTGTTTCGTCATTTTGGATGGATGTTGCGCCTTGCACCGTAGATGTTGCACCCTGTGGATATCGATTCTTCGGAGGGCCATAACTCTTGGCTCATTTAGAGTTACGGGAGCCATAACCATTCAAAACAAAGATATCTGCGAGTTCTATGGCTATGATAGCTTTCAGCCGTCACTAGTTAGTTTCTTATCCAAAAAATCCTATCCGAATCTCAATCGGGTCTTGGAAGTTTTTTACCCTTCGTTTTTTCATCACGTGGATTTTTTCTGTAAAACGGGATCCCCTTGGCTGGTCTATGATTTACCATCGCTGGATAGTGGTGCACGTAGTACTACCCCGTTTCAAATCCATGCACCAATTTCTAAAAGTCGTACGGCATTGTTTCGTCATTTTGGACGGATGTTGCACCTTGCACCGTAGATGTTGCACCCTGTGGATATCGTTTCTTCGGAGGGCCATTACTCTTGGCTCGTTTAGAGTTATGGGAGCCGTAACCAATCAAAACAAAGCTCTTTGCGAGTTCTATAACTATGATAGCTTCCAGCCATTACTGGTTAGTTTAATATACAAAAAATCCTATCCGAACCTCAATCAGGTCTTGGAAGTTTTTTACCCTTCGTTTTTTTGTCACGTGGATTTTTCTGTAAAACGGGATCCACGTGGCGGTCTTTGATTTACAATCGCTTTAGCGTGGTGCACCATAGTACTACTCCATTTCAAATCCATGCACCCATGTCTAAAAGTCGTACGGCATTGTTTCGTCATTTTGGACGGATGTTGCACCTTGCACCATTAATGTTGCACCCTTTGGATATCGATTCTTCGGAGGGCCATAACTCTTGGCTCGTTTATAGTTACGGGAGCCATAACCAGTCAAAACGAAGATACCTATGATTTCTACTGCTATGACTCCTTTCAGCCGTCACTGATTAGTATCATACCCAAAAAATCCTCCCCGAACCTCTATTGGGTCTTGGAAGTTTTTTTCCCTTCGTTTTTTCGTCACATGGATTTTTTCTGTAAAATGGAATCCCCATGGCTGGTCTATGATTTACCATCGCTGGAGAGTGGTGCACCTGTTTCAAATCCATGCACCCATTTCTAAAAGATTTACGGCGCTATTTCGTCATTTTGGATGGATATTGTGCCTTGCACCGTAGATGTTGCACCCTGTGGATATTGACTCTTCGGAGGGCCATAACTCTTGGCTCGTTTTGAGATACGAGAGCCGTAACCAGTCAAATGAAGCTCTCTGTGAGTTCTACTACTATGACAGCTTTCAGCCGTCACTGGTTAGTTTCGTACCCAAAAAATCCTATTCGAAGCTCAATTGGGTCTAGGAAATTTTTTACCCTTCGTTTTTTCGTGACGTGGATTTTTTCTGTAAAACGGGATCCCCGTGGCTGGTCTTTGATTTACCATCGCTTTAGAGTGGTGCACCATAGTACTGCTTCATTTCAAATCCGTGCACCCATTTCTAAAAGTCATACGGCATTGTTTCGTCATTTTGGACGGATGTTGCACCTTGCACCATAGATGTTGCGTCCTGTGGATGTCGATTCTTTGGAGGGCCATAACTCTTGGCTTGTTTGGAGTTACGGGAGCCATAACCAGTCAAACAGAAGATACCTGTGAGTTCTACAGCTATGGAGGCTTTCAGTCATAACTAGTTAGTTTCATACCCAAAAAATCTTACCCAAACCTCAATTGAGTTTTGGAAGTTTTTTACCCTTCGTTTTTTCGTCACGTGGAATTTTTTCTGTAAAATGGGATCCCCGTGGTTGGTCTGTGATTTACCATCGCTGGAGAGTGGTGCACCATGGTGTTGCTCTGTTTCAAATCCATGAACCCATTTCTAAAAGTCGTACAACACTGTTTCGTCATTTTGGATGGATGTTGCGCCTTGCACCGTAGATGTTGCACCCTGTGGATATCGACTCTTCGGAGGGCCATAACCCTTGGCTCGTTTAGAGTTACCAGAGCCGTAACCAGTCAAACGAAGCTCTTTGTGAGTTCTACTACTATGGCAGCTTTCAGCCGTCAGTGGTTAGTTTCGTACCCAAAAAATCCTATCCGAACCTCAATTGGGTCTAAGAAGTTTTTTACCCTTCGTTTTTTCGTCACGAGGATTTTTTTTGTAAAATGGGATCCCCGTGGCTAGTCAATGATTTACCATCGCTAGAGAGTGGTGCACCATGGTACTGCACTGTTTAAAATCCATGAACCCATTTCTAAAATTCATACGACACTGTTTCGTCATTTTGGACGGTTGTTGCACCCTACACCGTAGATGTTGCACCCTGCACCGTAGATGTTGCACCCTATGGATATCGATTCTTCGGAGGGCCATAACTCTTTGCTCATTTAGAGTTGCGGGAGCCATAACAAGTAAAAACGAAGATATTTGTGAGTTTTACAGCTATGACCGCTTTCAGCCATCAATGGTAAGTTTCATCCCAAAAAAATCCTATCCGAACCTCAATCGGGTCTTTGAAGTTTTTTACCCTTCGTTTTTTCGTCACGTGGATTTTTTCTATAAAGTGGGATTCCCGCGGCTGGTCTATGATTTACGGTCGCTGGAGAGTGGTGCACCATGGTACTGTTCTGTTTCAAATCCATGCACCCATTTCCAAAAGTCGTACGGCACTGTTTCGTCAGTTTGGACGGATGTTGCGCCTTGCACCGTGAATGTTGCACCCTGTGGATATCGATTCTTCGGAGGGCCATAACTCTTGGCTCATTTAGAGTTATGTGAGCCGTAACTAGTCAAAATGAAGCTCTCTATGAGTTCTACAACTATGACTGCTTTCAGCCGTCACTGGTTAGTTTCGTACCCAAAAATCCTATCCGAACCTCAATTGGGTCTTGGAAGTTTTTTACCCTTCGTTTTTTCGTCACGTGGATTTTTTCTGTAAAACGGGATCCCCGTGGCTAATCTACGATTTACCATCGCTGGAGAGTGGTGCACCATGGTTCTGCTCTATTTCAAATCCATGAACTCATTTCTAAAAGTCATACGGTACTGTTTCGTCATTTTGGACGGATGTTGCACCTTGCACCGTAGATGTTGCACCCTGTGGATATCGATTCTTCGGAGGGCCTTAACTCTTGGCTCGTTTAGAGTAATGAGAGCCGTATGCAGTCAAACGAATCTCTCTATGTGTTCTACTACTATGATAGCTTTCTGCCGTCAATGGTTAGTTTCGTACTCAAAAAATCCTATCCGAACCTCAATTGGGTCTAGGAAGTTTTTTACCCTTCGTTTTTTCGTCACGTGGATATTTTTTTTGTAAAACGGAATCCACGAGGCTAGTCTATGATTTACCATCGCAAGAGAGTGGTGCACCATGGCACCGCACCATTTTAGATCCATGGACCCATTTCTAAAAGTCGCACGACACTGTTTCGTCATTTTGGATGGATGCTGCACCTTGCACCGTAGATGTTGCACCCTATGGATATCGATTCTTCGGAGGGCCATAAATCTTGGCTCGTTCAGAGCTACGGGTGCCATTACAAGTCAAAACGAAGATTTCTATGAGTTCTGCAGCTATAACCACTTTCATCCATCACTGGTATGTTTCATACCCAAAAAAATCCTATCCGAACCTCAATCGGGTCTTTGAAGTTTATTACCCTTCGTTTTTTCGTCACGTGGATTTTTTCTGTAAAACGAGATCCCCGTGGCTGGTCTGTGATTTACCATCGCTGGAGAGTGGTGCACCATCGTACCGCTCCGTTTCAAATCCATGCACCCATTTCTAAACGTCGTACGGCATTGTTTCGTCATTTTGGACGGATGTTGCACCTTGCACCATTAATGTTGCACCCTGTGGATATCGATTCTTCAGAGGGCCATAACTCTTGGCTCGTTTACAGTTACGGGGGCCATAACCAGTCAAAACGAAGATACCTGTGAGTTCTACTGCTATGACTACTTTCAGCCGTCATTGGTTAGTATCATACCTAAAAAACCCTACCCGAACCTCTATTGGGTCTTGAAAGTTTTTTACCCTTCGTTTGTTCGTCACATGGACTTTTTCTGTAAAATGGGAACCCCGTGGCTGGTCTATGATTTACCATCACTGGAGAGTGCTGCACCTATTTCAAATCCATGCACCAATTTCTAAAAGGTTTACGACGCTATTTCGTCATTTTGGACGGATGTTGCGCCTTGCACCGTGGATGTTGCACCCTGTGGATATCGATTCTTCGGAGGGCCATACCTCTTGGCTCGTTTAGAGTTACGAGAGCTGTAACAAGTCAAATGAACCTCTCTGTGAGTTCTACTACTATGACAGCTTTTAGCCGTCACTGGTTAGTTTCGTACCCAAAAAATCCTATTCGAACCTCAATTGGGTCTAGGAAGTTTTCTACCCTTCGTTTTTTCGTCACGTGGATTTTTTCTGTAAAACGGGATCCCCGTGGCTGGTCTTTGATTTACCATCGCTTTACAGTGGTGCACCATAGTACTGCTCCGTTTCAAATCCATGCACCCATTTCAAAAAGTCGTACGGCATTGTTTCGTCATTTTGGACGGATGTTGCACCTTGCACCGTAGATGTTGCGCCCTGTGGATATCGATTCTTTGGAGGGCCATAACTCTTGGCTCGTTTAGAGTTACGGGAGCCATAACCAGTCAAAAAGAAGATACTTGTGAGATATACAGCTATGGAGGCTTTCAGCCGTCACTGGATAGTTTCATACCCAAAAAATCTTACCCGAACCTCAATTGGGGTTTCGAAGTTTTTTACCCTTCGTTTTTTCGTCACGTGGATTTTTTCTGTAAAATGGGATCCCCTTGGTTGGTCTATGATTTACCATCGCTGGAGAGTGGTAAACCATGGTACTCCTTTGTTTCAAATACATGAACCCATTTCTAAAACTCGTACGACACTGTTTCGTCATTTTGGATGGATGTTGCGCCTTGCACCGTAGATGTTGCACCCTGTGGATATCGATTCTTCAGAGGGCCATAACTCTTGGCTCGTTTAGAGTTACGAGAGCCGTAACCAGTCAAACGAAGCTCTCAGTGAGTTCTACTACTAATGAAGCTTTCAGCCGTCAGTGGTTAGATTCGTCCCCAAAAAATCCTATCCGAACCTCAATTGGGTCTAGGATGTTTTTTACCCTTCATTTTTTCGTCACGTGGATTTTTTTTTGTAAAACGGGATCCCCGTGGCTAGTCTATGATTTTCCATCGCTAGAGAGTGGTGCACCATGGTACTGCACCGTTTAAAATCCATGAACCCATTTCTAAAAGTCGTACGGCACTGTTTCGTCATTTTGGACGGTTGTTGCACCCTGCACCATAGGTGTTGCACCCTGCACCGTAGATGTTGCACCCTATGGATATCAATTCTTCGGAGGGCCATAACTCTTGGCTCGTTTAGAGTTACGAGAGCCATAACAAGTAAAAATGAAGATATCTGTGAGTTCTACAGCTATGACCACTTTCAGCCATCACTGGTAAGTTTCATACCCAAAAAAATCCTATCCAAACCTCAATCGGGTCTTTGATGTTTTTTACACTTCGTTTTTTCGTCACGTGGATTTTTTCTGTAGAACGGGATCCCCGTGGCTGGTCTATGATTCACTGTCGCTGGAGAGTGGTGTACCATGGTACTTCTATGTTTAAAATCCATGCACCCATTTCTAAAAGTTGTAGGGCACTATTTCGTTATTTTAGACGGATGTTGCGCCCTGCACCGTAAATGTTGCACCTATGGATATCGATTCTTCGGAGGGCCATAACTCTTGGCTTGTTTAGAGTTACGCGATCCGTAACCAGTCAAAATGAAGCTCTTTGCGAGTTCTACTACTATGACTGCTTTCAGCCATCGCTGGTTAGTTTCGTACCCAAGAATCCTATCCGAACCTCAGTTTGGTCTTGGTAGTTTTTTACCCTTCATTTTTTCGTCATGTGGATTTTTTCTGTAAAACAGGATCCCCGTGGATAGTCTATGATTTACCATCGTTGAAGAGTGGTGCACCATGGTACTGCTCCGTTTCAAATCCATGAACCCATTTCTAAAAGTCATATGGCACTGTTTCATCATTTTGGACGGATGTTGCACCTTGCACCGTAGATGTTGCACCCTGTGGATTTCGATTCTTCAGAGGGCCATAACTCTTGGCTCGTTTAGAGTTACGGGAGCCATAACCAGTCAAACGAAGCTCTCTCTAAGTTCTACTACTATGACAGCTTTCAGCCGTCACTGGTTAGTTTCGTACCCAAAAAATCCTATCCGAACCTCAATTGGGTCTAGGAAGTTTTTTACCCTTCGTTTTTTTGTCATGTGGATTTTTTTTGTAAAACGGGATCCCCGTGGCTAGTCTATGATTTACCATCGCTAGAGAGTGGTGCACCATGGCCTCACACCATTTCAAATCCATGAACCCATTTCTAAAAGTCGTACGACTCTGTTTCGTCATTTTGGACGGATGTTGCACCTTGCACCGTATATGTTGCACCCTATGGATATCGATTCTTCGGAGGGCCATAACTCTTGGCTTGTTTAGAGTTACGGGAGCCATAGCAAGTCAAAACGAAGATATCTGTGAGTTCTACAGCTATGAGCACTTTCAGCCATCACTGGTAAGTTTCATACCCAAAAAAATCATATCTGAACCTCAATCGGGTCTTTGAAGTTTTTTACCCTTCGTTTTTTCGACACATGGATTTTTTCTGTAAAACGGGATCCCCGTGGATGGTCTATGATTTACCATCGCTGGAGAGTGGTGCACCATGGCACTGCTCTGTTTCTAATCCATGCACCCATTTCTAAAAGTCGTACGGCACTGTTTCGTCATTTTGGACGGATGTTGCGCTTTGCACCGTAAATGTTGCACCCTGTGGATATCGATTCTTCGAAGGGCTATAACTCTTGGCTCGTTTGGAGTTACGAGAGTCGTAACCAGTCAAAACGAAGCTCTCTGTGAGTTCTACTACTATGACAGCTTTCGGTCATCACAGGTTAGTTTCGTACACAAAAAATCCTATCCGAACATTAATTGGTTAGTTTCGTCACTGGTTAGTTTCGTCACGTGGATTTTTTCTTTAAAACGTGATCCTCGTGGCTAGTCTATGATTTACCATCGCTGGAGAGTAGTGCACCATGTTACTGCTGCGTTTCAAATCCATGAACCCATTTCTAAAAGTCATACGGCACAGTTTCGTAATTTTGGACGAATGTTGCACCTTGCACCGTAGATGTTGCACCCTTTTGATATCAATTCTTCGGGGTGCCATAACTCTTGGCTCGTTTAGAGTTACGGGAGCCATAACCATTCAAAACAAAAATATCTGTGAGTTCTACAGCTATGACCGCTTTCAGCCGTTACTGGTTAGTTTCATACCCAAAAAATCCTATCTGAACCTCAATCGGGTCTTGGAAGTTTTTTAACCTTCTTTTTTCGTCACGTTGATTTTTTCTGTAAAACCGGATCCCCGTGGCTGGTCTATGATTTACCATCGCTGAAGAGTGGTGCACCATGGTACTGCTCCATTTCAAATCCATGAACCCATTTCTAAAAGTCGTACGGCACTATTTCTTCATTTTGGACGGATGTTGCACCTTGCACCGTAGATGTTGCACCCTATGGATATCGATTCTTCAGAGGGCCATAACTCTTGGCTCGTTTAGAGTTACGGGAACCATAACCAGTAAAAATGAAGCTATCTCTGAGTTCTACAGTTGTGACCGCTTTCAGCCGTCACTGGTTAGTTTCATACCCAAAAATTCCTATCTGAACCTCAATCGGGTCTTGGAAGTTTTTTACCCTTCGTTTTTTCGTCACATGGATTTTTTTTGTAAAACAGGATCTCCGTGGCTGGTCTATGATTTACCATCGCTCGAGAATGGTGCACCATGGTACTGCCCCGTTTCAAATCCATGCACCCATTTCTAAAATTCGTACGACAATATTTCGTCATTTTGGACGGATGTTGCGCCTTGCACCGTAGATGTTGCACCCTATGGATATCGATTCTTCGGAGGACCATAACTCTTGGCTCGTTTAGAGTTACGGGAGCCATAACCATTCAAAACAAAGATATCTGCGAGTTCTATAGCTATGATAGCTTTCAGCCGTCACTGGTTAGTTTCTTACCCAAAAAATCCTACCTGAACCTCAATCGGGTCTTGGAAGTTTTTTACCCTTCGTTTTTTCGTCACGTGGATTTTTTCTGTAAAATGGGATCCCCATGGCTGGTCTATGATTTACCATCGCTAGATAGTGGTGCACGTGGTACTGCCCCGTTTTAAATCCATGCACTAATTTCTAAAAGTTGTAAGGCATTGTTTCGTTATTTTGGATGGATGTTGCACCTGCACCGTGGATGTTGCACCCTGTGGATACCGATTCTTCGGAGGGCCATTCTCTTGGCTCGTTTAGAGTTACGGGAGCCGTAACCAATCAAAACGAAGCACTTTGCAAGTTCTATAGCTATGATAGCTTTCAGCCATCACTGGTTAGTTTCATACACAAAAAATCCTATCCGAACCTCAATCGGGTCTAGGAAGTTTTTTAACCTTCGTTTTTTCATCACGTGGATTTTTTCTATAAAACGGGTTCCCGTACCTGGTCTTTGATTTACCATCGCTAGAGAGTGGTGCACCATGGTACTGCTCTGTTTCAAATCAATGCACCCATTTCTAAAAGTCGTACGACATTGTTTCGTCATTTTGGACGAATGTTGCACCTTGCACCGTTGATGTCGCACCCTGTGGATATCGATTCTTCGGAGGGCCATAACTCTTGGCTCGTTTAGAGTTACCGGAGCCATAACCAGTCAAAACGAAGATACGTGTGAGTTCTACTGCTATGAATGCTTTCAGCCGTCACTGGTTAGTTTCATACCCAAAAAATCCTACCTGAACCTCAATTGGGTCTTGGAAGTTTTTTACCCTTCGTTTTTTCATCATGTGGATTTTTTCTGTAAAATGGGATCCCCGTGGCTGGTCTATGATTTACCATCGCTGGAGAGTGGTGCACCTTGGTACTGCTCTATTTCAAATCCATGCACCCATTACTAAAAGACGTATGACGTTGTTTAGTCATTTTGGACGGATGTTGCACCTTGCACCGTAGATGTTGTACCCTGTGGGTATCGATTCTTCTGAGGGCCATAACTCTTGGCTCGTTTAGAGTTACGGGAGCCAGTCAAAACGAAGATAACAATGAGTTCTAAGCTATGGAGGCTTTCAGCCATCACTGGTTAGTTTCATACCCAAAAAATCCTATCCGAACCTCAATTGGGTCTTGGAAGGTTTTTACCCTTCAATTTTTCATCACGTGGATTTATTCTGTAAAATCGGATCCCCTAGGCTGGTCTATGATTTACCATCTCTGGAGAGTGGTGCACCATGGTTCTGCTCCGTTTCAAATCCATGAACCCATTTCTAAAAGTAATACGTCAATGTTTCGTTATTTTGGATGGATGTTGTGCCTTGCACCGTAGATGTTGCACCCTGTGGATATCGATTCTTCGGAGGGCCATAACTCTTGGCTCGTTTAGAGTTACGAGAGCTGTAACTAGTCAAACGAAGCTATCTTTGAGTTCTACTACTGTGATAGCTTTCAGCCGTCACTGGTTAGTTTCGTACCAAAAAAATCCTATCCGAACCTCAATTGGGTCTAGGATGTTTTTTACCCTTCGTTTTTTCGTCACGTGGATTTTTTTTGTAAAACGGGATCCCCGTGGCTCGTCTATGATTTACCATCGCTAGAGAGTGGTGCACCATGGTACTACACCATTTCAAATCCATGAACCCATTTCTAAAAGTCGTAAGGCACTGTTTCGTCCTTTTGGACGGTTGTTGCACCTTGCACCGTAGATGTTGCACCCTATGGATATCGATTGTTCGGAGGGCCATAACTCTTGGCTCGTTTAGAGTTATGGGAGCCATAAAAAGTCAAAACAAAGATATCAGTGAGTTCTACGGCTATTACCGCTCTCAGCCATCACTTGTTAGTTTCATACCCAAAAAATCCTATCCGAACATCAATCAGGTCTAGGGAGTTTTTTACCCTTCATTTTTTCATGACGTGGATTTTTTTATGTAAAACGGGATCCCCATGGCTGGTCTATGATTTACCACCACGGGAGAGTGGAGCACCATGGTACTGCTCCGTTAAAAATCTATGAACCCATTTCTAAAAGGCCTAAGGCACGGTTTCGTCATTTTGGACGGATGTTGCACCTTGCACCGTAGATGTTGCACCCTGTAGATATCGATTCTTCCGAGGGCCATAACTCTTGGCTCGTTTAGAGTTAGGGGAGCCATAACAAGTCCAAACGAGGCTATCTATGAGTTCTATAGCTATGATAGCTTTCAGCCATCACTGGTTAGTTTTATACCCAAATAATCCTATCCAAACCTCAATCGGGTCTTGGAAGTTTTTTACCCTACGTTTTTTCGTCACATGGATTTTTTCTGTAAAACGGGATCCTCGTGGCTAGTATATGATTTACCATCGCTGGAGAGTGGTGCACCATGGTACTGCTCTATTTCAAATCCATGCACTCATTTCTAAAAGTCGTACGGCATTGTTTCGTCATTTTGGACGGATGTTGCACCTTGCACAATAGATGTTGCTCCCTGTGGATATCGATTCTTCGAAGGGCCATAACTCTTGGCTTGTTTAGAGTTACAGGAGCCGTTACTAGTCAAAACGATGCTCTCTGCGAGTTTTATAGCTATGACAGTTTTCAGCCGTCACTGGTTAGTTTCATACCCAAAAAATCCTATCTGAACCTCAATCAGGTCTTGGAAGTTTTTTACCCTTCGTTTTTACGTCACGTGGATTTTTCTGTAAACGGGATCCCCGTGGCTGGTCTATGATTTACCATCGCTGAAGAGTGTTCCCCCATGGTACTGCTCCGTTTGAAATCCATGCACCCATTTTTAAAAGTCGTACGACATTGTTTCGTCATTTTGGACGGATGTTGCACCTTGCAACATAGATGTTGCACCCTGTGGATATCAATTCTTCGGAGGGCCATAACTCTTGGCTAGTTTAGAGTTACGAGAGCCATAACTAGTCAAAATGAACATATTTGTGAGTTCTACAGTTTTGACTGCTTTCAGCCGTCACTAGTTAGATTCATACCCAAAAAATCCTATCCGAACCTCAATCGGGTCTTGGAAGTTTTTTACCCTTCATTTTTTCGTCACGTGGATTTTTTCCATAAAACGGCATCCCCGTGGCAGGTCTATGATTTACCATCGCTGGAGAGTGGTGCACCATGGTACTGCCCTGTTTCAAATCCATGCACCCATTTCTAAAAGTCGTACGACACTGTTTCGTCATTTTGGATGGATGTTGCACCATGCACCGTAGATGTTGCAGCCTATGGATATCGATTATTCGGAGGGCCATAACACTTGGCTCGTTTAGAGTTACAGGAGCCATAACCAGTCAAAACAAAGCTATCTGTGAGTTCTACTGCTTTGATCACTTTCAGCCATCAGTGGTTAGTTTCATACCCAAAAAATCCTTTCCGAACCTCAATCGGGTCTTGAAAGTTTTTTACCCATCGTGTTTTCGTCACGTGGATTTTTTCTATAAAATGGGATCCCCGTGGTAGGTCTATGATTTACCATCGCTGGAGAGTGGTGCACCATGGTACTGCTCCGTTTCAAATCCATGCACCCATTTCTAAAAGTTGTACGACACTGTTTCGTAATTTCGGACGGATGTTACGCGTTGCACCGTAGCTGTTGCACCCTATGGATGTCGATTCTTCGAAGGGCCATAACTCTTGGTTTGTTTAGAGTTACGGGAGTGGTAACTAGTCAAAACGAAGCTCTCTGCGAGTTCTATAGCTATGAAAGGTTTCAGCTATCACTGGTTAGTTTCATATCCAAAAAATCCTATCCGAACCTCAATCGGGTCTTGGAAGTTTTTTACCCTTTGTTTTTTCGTCACGTGGATTTTTTCTGTAAACGGCATCCCCGTGGCTGGTCTATGATTTACCATTGCTGGAGAGTGGTCCACCATGGTACAGCTCCGTTTGAAATCCATGCACCCAGATCTAAAAGTCGTACGGCATTGTTTCGTCATTTTGGACGGATGTTGCACCTTTCACCGTAGATGTTGCACCCTGTGGATATCGATTCTTCGGATGGCCATAACTCTTGGCTGGTTTAGAGTTACAAGAGCCATAACGAATCAAAATGAAGATATCCGTGAGTTCTACAGCTATGACTGCTTTCAGCCGTCACTAGTTAGTTTCATACCAAAAAAATCCTATCCGAACCTCAATCGGGTCTTGGAAGTTTTTTTACCATTCGATTTTTTGTCACGTGGATTTTTTCTGTAAAACGGGATCCCAATGGTAGGTCTATGATTAACCATCGCTGGAGAGTGGTGCACCATTGTACTGCTTCGTTTCAAATCCATGCACCCATTTCTAAAAGTCGTACGGCAAGGTTTCGTCATTTTGGACGGAAGTTGCACCTCGCACCGTAGATGTTGCACCTTGTGGATATCGATTCTTCGGAGGGCCATAACTCTTGGCTCCTTTAGAGTTATGGGAGCCATAATCAGTCAAAACGAAGATGTCTATGAGTTCTACAGCTGTGACGGCTTTCAGACATTACTGGTTAGTTTCATACCGAAAAAATCCTATCCGAACCTCAATCGGGTCTTGGAAGTTTTTTACCCTTCGTTTTTTCGTCTCGTGGATTTTTTCTTTAAAGCGGGTGTTTGCACCAAAATTGGGCACAACACTATTCGAAAGTTTTTGAAGAGATTATAAATGAAGAATATAAATTGAAACAGAGGATTATCTAACAAAAGCTCCAAATAATATGTATATAAATGCGTAGACAAGAAGTTTATAGTGGTTCGGCGTGTTGCCTACGTCCACTGTGAAGTTTTTTTACTTTTATTAATTCTCTTTGAATAGTTACACGCAATTACAGCAAACAACAGCGGAAAACAACTTGGAATTCGAAATCAACAGTGAAGGAATGATGCAAATTCCAATCCGGTAGAGTCTAGGCGCTTGAGAATCCAAAGATCCCTTTTCTGTTGGCTTTGGGGCTCTATTTATAGGCGTAGGAAGCTAAGATCTCGCCCAAATTCCGTAAGACTTGGTCTGGCACGTGAGGGGGCCCACGCGGCCGTTTCCTGAAAGTTTTGGCCCAAACTGAGATCGATACGAAGCCATTTCGTATCGATCAAGATAATGTCCAATCGAGCTGAAATTTGGTGTGAAGCTTCTTTGACATGTGCGTAGTCTTCCCTGAAAATTTCATAGCATTTGAATCAGGGGATCGAGATATATGGTCGATACGAAATTGAGTTTTACGGTTTCTTTTTTGTTCGAATCGATTCGTTCGAATCGATTGCTTTGACTCCAACAATTCACGTGATCTCATGATGAGGTGGCTCGCACACTTCACCTCGATCCGGTCTTTGCTCCGTGTTGACTGCATCGTCTCCATAGATCTCGCCTCATTCTCATCGAGGAACGACACGTCATCCTAGCTTGTTGACTTGGCGGATTCGAGCAAGATATCACTTATGGATTCGAGCCACATTTCTCAAGGTTAATTGATACGAACCGGGGTCTTCTGATGGATACGAAATGGAGCAATCTAATGGATGCGAAGCAGAGCAATCTGATGGATACGAAATGGAGCAATCTGATGGATACAAAGTAGAGCAATCTGATGACACTAAACAGAGCAATCTGATGGACACTTGCCAGTCGTTACGAAACACATTCCTTTATAATGGATTCGAAATCCACCGATACGAACTCGATGGATTCGAACACTGCTGCCCCGGTCGATACGACGTGATGGGATCCTATCGATATGAATAGTATCGATACGAAGCGAACACACTTCGATGGATACGAAACCAACTTTACTCGATGGATACGAACGCTGAGCCGTTCCTTCTTCATTGAATCGATCATAACTTGAGCGCATGAACTCGGATTGACTTGAAATTTGAGATGTTGGCTTCCACGATCTCTCTTATCATGTCCTATCAATTGTAGCTCAATCCGGACTCAGACAAAATTCGTCGATACCCATAGCGGGTCAAACATGGCTCTCGATCGATTGTTGGTATTCCGGCCTTGCCAAAAGGCAGGATAACATTTGCCCCCCAAAGTACGTCTTGTGGAAACATGACATGCTTTGAAAAGTTGCCTTCCTTCTCTGAACAATCATCTCTCTTTTGTCAAACGCGGTAACTTGGCGTTAACGTGAATCTTGTATTACAGTGTTTAGCTGTTCGTTGAATCTCTTGTGTCAGATGTTGTATTGATCTTCTCCTGAGTTGATGTAGGAGGTTGAATGATTGCCTTCGTATCGATGGATAAGGAATTTGTTGTGTGCGAAACGTGCATTCGTACCGATCAAGATGGTTGAATTGTGATGGATACAAAACTACCAGTGTTCGCATCGATATGTCTGTACCGCTTCCGGTTCAATGATTGCGAAATGGACATTTCGAATCGATCCAGGTTGGGTGGATTCGTATCGATGGATGTTGGCTTTCGGAAGCGTTACCAGGGCATGATTCGGTCGACACGGTTTGTATTAACGGCCTGTGAATGGAACCGAGTCGAGCAGTGGCTTCGAAACGATGAGGTCTGAAAGGAATTTCACCTCGATGAAGGCAAGGCCCAAGGGGCTCGAAAGAACAGTTCGAATCAAAGTTCGCTTGGACTGGATGTGGCCGGTCACGCGTACCGGAAGGTGAATCGACCCGGTCACACACCATCGACCCTATAAATACTCCGGCCTTCTCACTTTTTACCTCTTTTACCTTTTTACATCCGCCTCCATTCTTGCTTCTCGGTTCGAAACATCAGAAGGGACAAATTCAATCATGCCATCGGTTTGTTTGATCTCGAATTTGCTACTGCTCGAATCCTTTCTCTAAATTAGGTTATCAAACGCGATTTCAATCATCAATCATAATTTCAGATCCATACTTCTTCCTTCGACCATCTGTTCTGGACTTAGGTAAAACCAGATCTGGTTTGGAGAAGAGGGATTGGAGAGGGTAAGTTCGAATCGATCTGGGGGTTCAGCGTTCGAGTTGAGGAAGATGAGAATCTCTTTCATTGAGTTTTGCATCGATCTCTGGGATGCTTCGATGGAGAAAATGGAGTTTGTACCGATGGCTACGGCGACAGAGCGTGTTGATTCGAAACGATTGATACGAAAATAAGCTCATGACCGATTCGGCGCCTTCAACTTTATATCGATTCGGGTTATGGTTTATGATCGATACGAAGGGTATCGATTGGAAGGTAATCGATCTCGAGTTAAGGAACCCCTGATCGGTACGAACCAGGCCACCAGAGATCGATGCGAAAGCACCCTACTCTGATCGATATGAACTCGGGCTTTGGAACATCGATTCGAAGTATGCTTCCGGCATCGATTCGAATTGACTCAGGATGGATTCGAACAAACCCCTGTTGATCGATTCGAAACCACTTATGATGGATATGAGACCTTAGCATTTTCTCAGCATAATTCCGATGAGTTTCATTTTTGCATATTTGGACTTAATAATTAAACCACATACTTGACTACCTTTCGAAGCTCGTCGATGGAACTGTAACAACTTTAACTGCTTGCATATTCTTTTTAACTCCTCAACATTCTTCAAGTAATGAGCACCTTTGCACTACATACATTCATACACTGGGGAATGCATGGGTCTCTTGTCGTCTAACGATGGTTTCTCATGAGTTAGCTAGTTATGGAGCCTTCGAGTACACAGCAGCAAGAAAACCCGCAAGAAATTCAGAGTACAGTCCCTCTGAGACAAGAGGTCCCGGACATTGAGCCTAAATTAGTTGGTCCAGCCCCGGATGAACTACCCGATGCATCATTCATTCCCAATCCACGAGATTCTGTCCTGTCTCACATCTCTGAAGATATGTTGGGGAGAGTATGCTTGAGGCGTGGCCTGTCGATGGACGACGTGCTATTGCCGAGACCAAATGATAGGCCACACAATCCACCGGAAGGATACACTGCATTTAACCGTCATGCGTGTGCCGCCGGAACGCTACCTCCATTTAACGATTATATAAGAGAAGCGTTATCATTCTTAGGAATAGCTCCATCTCAACTGCACCCGAACGGGTTTGCTTCACACAACTGCTTGTTTATCATCTTCATGGAGTACCTTCATCGGCCACCAATCCCAACCGAGATCAGATATCTATTCAATTTCAAAAGCCGAAACATTACTCCATCTTTTACATTTCTGGAGGCGGTTAGGAACTGCCAGGTGGTCACCAGATCCTGGACTAGGTTAAGCTACTATAGGACGGAGTGGTTTTATGTCCGATGTCCTCCAAGATTCGCTCGACGTTGGTTATTCAGACGTGAGTATGGCTGAGCTTTCGAATAATTACTACATCGTTTACCGTTGAAGTAAAATTTACATCTTTACCTTTTTACAGCCATAATTCAGCGACCGGAAGGTAGACATTTTGAAGAGATAGTCCGGGTGCTTCAAGAAATCCCCAGTGAAGATAGGGATATTGAACTGCTCCTGACCGAAAGAATTTGAGAACTCTTGGGCTAATCGGGCGAAGGAAAAGCATATTGCTTGATGGCGCTCTAAAAGCAATCTCGAAAGAGCGAGCCAGACGAAGAAAGCACGAAGTTATTGTAGTTGAGGAGCCTGACTCAGAGAAAACCCATACTGACGAGGAACCCCTAGCCGGGCCCGTAGATGATGCCCAGGATGTCGATGAGCAGAGAAAAGTCAAGGCTGCTATCTCTAAACCACTTAAAAAAGGGAGATGGAAATCGGTGGTTACGTCTCGGTCCACCTCCGGAATTAGAATTTCGGAAATGTCTCCCTCTAGAGCGGAGCATCTTCATGAAGGACTTGCCGATCTTCCGATTCCGGACGATGTGTCCTGGCAGCGGGACGTCGGAATGGATGAAACCTCACGAACCCTAGTTTTAAGCGAGTTTTTTCCCACTGATATGACAGACATATCCGGTTGGTCGGGGGGATGCACATTCATACATATTTCACAACACTGCATGACCTTTGACCGTAAATTACTCTTTTGAAAGGTTATTAATTCTACTTTATTTTGCCTTGCAGATACTATGTCGGGGAGAGGTTCAATGCTGGAAAGTCTCCGACATGCCCGTAAATCTTGGTACCATGAATCGCGCAGATGGGAAGGGGATAGAGATTACGACCAGGGATACTCTGGATATTCTAGTCAAGAGAGATGCGACAAAGATAGAGGCTATATGCGTCGATCTCGATCGCTTACTCCTCCTCCTCCCAGAGATCCCATACAACCTCCGGCTTATGTCTCTCGTCCCTCTGAGCCTTCACGTGACAAGTCTACCTCTCAATCTTCTAGGCATGAATCTTACCGCCCCAGAACCGAGACATCGACTGCCGTAGTTACAGAACAGCCCCCTGCAGAATTTCTGGGGAAGGGGCGATCAGGCTCGCCCAGCTAAAGAAGGATTTTTCGACTATTTGTTTTGATAATTATATTTTCCCTCCTAATCTGAAGAGAATTCCAATGGAGGTTGAACAGATGGTGCACGACTTCTACGCCCAGTATAAGGCATGGTTTAAAGCGGTTGAGATAGCTTCGGCATTGGCCTTTGAGCGTGGGACCACCATCGAGAAGTTGCTGGCGTAGTTGGCTCAAAAGAGCCATATTATTGATGTGCTAAACACTGAAGCTGAATCTTCTCGAAAATCTGAAATGGAAGCTATCAAAAAAGCCAACGAAGCCCAGGCAACGATGGATTGGATGAAACATGAGCATTATGCCACGGTGGAGGATATGGGCCATCGGAACACCTTGGTCACTGCCGAAAAGGACGCAGCTCTGAAGGAGCTAAATGAGCTTAGGTCCAAATTTGCCGAAATCGCCATGGATAGGGATGATACGAACAGCGCAGCCCAAGAGGTGTGTGAACAAGCCGTGATGCTTCGGACTGAACGGTATGCGGCAATAGCCAAGGTTCAAGCGGTCGAGACGGAGGTTGAGGAGAAAGTTCAACAAGATGAGGCCAGGCTGGAGGCCGACATTGAAGATCTCCTCATCACCTACAATGCCAATGTGTTGAGGCATAGAAATTTGGCATGGCTTCAAGACTATCCGGTACACCTCCGTAGCACCTGGGACCGATTGGTTGAGGAGGAAGAAGAAGCGCATCCGGATGAATCGGTCGATCGATTTGAACTAGAAAACCGGTTGCTGACAGATGATGAGAAAAAGATCCTCCATGACACTATTATTGTTCATGAGAAGAAGATGATTGGTGGCCGATCTCTGGAGGTTGGAGAGGGATCAGGTGTTGAGCATCAAGCTATCGTTCTTGAAATCACCGCTCCACCTTCGTTAGAGCCTGTATCTGTGGTTGATTCACAATCTGTTCCTGCTTATGACCCAGAACAGCCGCGGTTATCTCCTATTCGGAAGCACGTCTCTGAGGTCGTCCAACCGTCAACGAGTCAAACTGAGGAAGGTACTCCGAACATATCTCAAGTGTGTTTTCACTAGATCATTTGTTTTGAAGTGATTGCTTATAACTCCTTCTTTTCTTTGTTCAATAACCAAAATTACCACGGCATCTTCGGCTCAAGAATCTATTCAAGGGAAAAAGGCCATCACACTGAAACGACTATCGTGACAACGGCAGTGTCTACTGAGATGGCGCGGGAGGGCTCCCTATCTCTCGACGAACAAATGGTGAGCGAGCTGCTTGGCCAACAGGGAGACTCTTTTACAGACTTGCCATTTATCATTAGTGAGCTCCTGCCAGCCTTTAGCTCTTTGACGCAGACCGCAGTTGCCTCCAGCCAGGCCCAATCGGCTCGAGACGAGGAAATTTTGACCGAGATCAATGCTGAAATTGAGGATGCGGGGCATGAGGGCAGCACTGGTATTAGGACTACGGTGCATAGTCCAACGCCATTAAATGTGATATTGCCAAGTGGCACTGTGGTCGATACTAGGGTGTCTACCTCATCTTCCGTTGCGGATCCAGTCCTTCCAACTCCTCCAGTGGGAAGCCTCCATTTGAATTCAAGCTCTGAGGAGGACATCGACATTATGCCCCCAGCCGGAGAGTAGCCACCGAAGAGAAAGAACTCAGCACGAAGGATCTCTGTTTCCAGCGAGTCCGATGACGAACCGCTAATAAGGCGGTCGAAAAAGAAGAAGTAGACTGGCCACTTGAGCAGATGTTTTGGTAGATAGGGACTTGTTTTCGTTTTCCTTTAGTAGGTCGTGTATAGATGCAGGTTCGGCCCCTACTAGTAAGAATTCTTTTTTGGAAGAACTTATTTGCATGTAAGTCCTTGTTTCTAGTTAGTTGAAATAAAATATTGCTCTTCTCATTCCAACTGTTTCTCCTGCTTAAGAGTTGTAATAATTGGTTTACGACCGTGCTTTTTTGTGAATGTCCACATTTCGGGGGCCCAAAATAATTTGCGAGAAATAATTCGGTTCATGCTTCGAGAGCTCGATGATTATCCATGCTTATGATACAGTTCACACTTTGGGAACTTGGAATTAAGGCTTGTATTCCGGTCCACGCTCCGGGGACGCAGAATTATTTCAACGTTTATACTACAGTTCGCACTCTGGGAATCTTGAGTTAATGATTGTTTATGCTTTAGTCCGCGCTCCGGGGACTTAGAGTTATTTTAAAGTTTATACTCCAGTTCGCACTCTGGGAATTTGGAGTTAATGTTAGTACTCCGGTTCGCTCTAAGGGAACCAAGAGTTGTTTTAAAGTTTGTACTCCAGTTCGCACTCTGGGAATCTGGAGTTAGTGTTTATACTCCAGTCCGCGCTCCGGGGACTTAGAGTTATTTTGAAGTTCATACTCCAATTCGCACTCTGGGAATTCGGAGTTAGTGTTTTATACTCCGGTTCGCACTCCGGGAACAAGGAGTTGATGTTTATACTCCAATTCGCACTCCGAGAATTTGGAGTTAGTGATTTATACTCCTGTTCGCACTCTGGCAACAAAGAGTTGATGTTTATAATCCAATTCACACTCTGAGAATTTGGAGTTAGAGGGAGGATTGTCGTGTATCAATCCTTGTGAATGGCGATGTGGTGTTCTGCCCCCGAGCTCGGGTTTCATTTAGCGAGTGACCGGTCGTATCACAGTCACTCTCTATTTGAATAAATCCCACCGCATGATGGAACTTAGCTCTCCGTGCATCATGATATTGTACGTCATAATCAGTAAGTCATAGCTCTGGCTCAAAGAGATGGCATTTTATTGCTGAAATGAAAGAAGCATGGCAAAATCAGTTGCCTTATTACAAATTCAAACTTCGTAATGCAAAATAAAATGCAAAGGATTAATTTGACGAAAATAGATAAGTAGAGCCTGTCATGTGTAATAGCGACGGAGACTCTCGCTGTTCCAGGCCCTCGACAAAGTAAGACCGTCAACGGTCGATAACTCGAACGTGCCCTCTCTGAGCTTTTGTGAAATCACGTACGGCCCGTCCCAATTCGGTTTCATGTGCGAAGGGACCGGATAAATTCTCTTGAGTACGAGATCACCGAGTTCAAAGGTTCGCGGACGGACCTTGACATTGTATATTCGGGCGATTCGACTTCGATATGCGGCTGCCCTCAAATCAGCCTCTTCACGCCTCTCATCGAATAAATCCAGAGATTCAGCAAATAGTATGGCATTCGTTTTTGGATCATAATATGTCACACGATAAGAGTGTACTTCCATTTCGACTGGAATGACGGCTTCAGAGCCATACGATAGAGAAAATGGAGTGTGACCGGTTGCGGTTTTGTGAGTCGTTCGATAAGCCCATAACGCCATAGGAAGCTCGTCGACCCACTTGACCCCGGCTTTTCCCAGTCGCATTTTAGAATGGATTTGATAACTTTATTAACAGCTTCGACCTGACCATTCGCTTGAGGGTGTGCTACTGCATAGAATTTCTTATGGATGTGAAATCAGTGGCAGAAATTCTTGAATTCAATACTGTCGAATTGGGCTCCGTTATCGGTGATAATAGTATGCGGGAGACCATGCCGGCGTTGCGTACTACGAAGTTGATTACTTTTTTCGTTGTAATCGTTGCAAGAGGTTTAGCTTCGGCCCATTTGGTGATGTAATCAACTGCGACGATGGCGTACTTTGCGCCACCTTTAGCTAAAGGCAATGCTCCAATTATATCGATTCCCCACACTGCAAACGACCAAGGGCTAACCATTTGGGTTATCTCAGTAGGTGGGGCCCTAGGAATCCGAGCATGTTTCTGGCACTTGTCACATTTTTTGGCGTAGTCTGATGCGTCTCGATTAACAGTGGGCCAATAATATCCGTATCGGAGTACTTTCTTGGCGAGTGCTTGCCCCCCAGTGTGATTGCCACACTCTCCTTCGTGTAAGTCGTGTAACACTCGTTTGATTTCATCATGCACGATACACCGGAGTAGAGGAACAGAGTACACTCTCCTATTCATAACTCCGTTCTGAACGACAAACCGCGAGTCTTTTCGAAGGACCTGCCTCTTCTCGCTCCTGCGCTCTGGAAATATCCCATGCTCAATGTAATTTCGATAGGGGGTCATAAATGACTCCCTGCTGGTAGTAGCCTCAAATGCATACTTAATCCCCATCTGATCAATTCTCGGAGAAGATAGAGTTTCAACGGGAACGATCCCCAACCGTTGAGCTTCGCCCGTACTTGCCAATTTTGCCAACGAATCGGCCTTTTGATTATGCTCTCGGGGAATGTAGAAAATGGCATAGTAATCGAATTGATCAAGAATCTCTCTGACTCGAGTTAGATAAGCAGCTAGTCTTCGATCCTTGGCCTGATATTCACCTCGGACTTGACATACGATTAATTGGGAATCACAGTAAATCTCTACAGCGACAATTGTCAAGTCATGGGTCAGCTTCAACCCAGTAAGCAAAGCTTCATATTCAACTTCACTGTTGGTTTCACGGAACTCGAACTTTATAGCGTAGCATATGGATTCGCCCTCGGGGGTTTCAAGTACTACCCCTGTGCCCGAACATCGATCATTGGATGCACCATTAGCACTCGGGAGATTTGCTAGTCTCAGGTAAGTCCTCGGGTAGAGTGAATTCGGCAATGAAATCCGTTAGGACTTGACCGTATATGGCCCTTCTTGGGGTATAAGTTATGTCGAATTGGCTCAGTTTGATGTTCCATTTCAGTAACCTGCCAGACGTCTCAGGCCGCGTGAGGACCTGTCGTAACGGCTGATCGGTGTACACAGTAATAGGATGAGCCTGGAAATGCGGACGGAGCTTCCTCGAGGTGATGACTAAGCAATAGGCCAACTTTTCCAGCTTTAGATAATTTCTCTCGGCACCGGTAAATCATTTACTGACGTAGTAGACCGGTTTTTGCACTCGGTCCTCTTCCCGATCTAACGCAGCACTGATTGCGTCTTCGGATACCTCCAAGTAGAGATATAACTGTTCATGGTTAATAGGCTTTGAAATAATCGGCAGTGTGGAAAGATGTTGAACTAGTGATTGAAATGCACCTTCGCATTCTGCAGTACATTCGAAGTTTCGTTTCCCTTTTCGGATCAAATCAAACAAGGGAATGCATTTGTTGGTTGACTTCGAGATGAACCTGCTCAGTGCTGCAACCTTCCCGTTAGGATTCTGAACTTGCTTTACGGTCCATGGAGTTTGAAGATTCCTGATAGCCCAGATCTTTTCAGGGTTAGCCTCTATCCCACAGGCGTTGACGATGAACCCAAGGAATTTTCCGGATGCGACTCCAAAATGACACTTTAGCGGATTAAGCTTCATCCCATATCTCCAGAGGATATTGAACATCGATCCCAAGTCTCTGACGTGATCAACGGATTACCGTGACTTTACCAACATGTCATCTACAGAAACTTCCATAGTCTTCCCGATCTGTTCGGCAAACATCCGGTTGACTAAGCATTGATAGGTTGCGCCAGCGTTTTTTAATCCAAAAGGTATGACTTTGTAGCAGTACAGTCCCAGATTAGTTACGAATTACTATCTTTCATGGATGCTTACTGACAAGTTCTCCATTTCCCATTCGGCTTCCGGACAAGTACAGGGTTGGATACCCACTCCGGGTATAAAGCATCTCTAATGAACCCATTCGACTTCAATTTATCGACCTCTTCTTTTAGGGCGGCAGATCTCTCTAAATCCATACCGCGCCTTTTCTGTTTGACCGGGATATATCGTGGGTCAATATTTAAAGTGTGGCTCGTGATGTCCAGCGAGATTCCGCACATATCGGAGTGCGTCCAGGCGATTAACTGAGACCCAATCTCCCACATTCTCGAGTCATCGTCAGTGTTATCCCACTTTTTGCCAAAACTGAGATATCCAAAATTTAATAAGAATCTATGATTACTATTCTTGAATATCAACTGAGTATTGCAGGATAACCATGGATATCAATGAATTTTGACAGAGTCCAGATTGAGCTACAATTAATAGGACATGACAAGAAAGATCATAGAAGTCCACATTTCAAATTTCAAGTCAATCCGAGTTCGTATGCCCGAGTTATGATGGATTCGAGTTAAGAGAAATGGACCCTGCTCGGTTCGAATCGATCACCCCTTCACTAGTTCGAACCCATCAAAGCAGGCATCATGTTCGAACCAATAGGCAGAGATATCGTTCGAACCCATCAGCTAGTGCCTGCTTCGACTCCACCAACTTTGGCTCCGTTCGCATCGAATTCATCACAATGGCCTACCTTCGAATCCATCAGGACAGGCCTCATGTTCGATTCCACCAAGCAACGCTCCATTTACTTCGAATCCATCAGAGTGCTACTATCCTCGAATCCATCGCCTTCGAATCCCCACGAGTAAGGCAACTTCGAATCGATCTGCAGTGGGGCATTTGAATCGATTCGAACGACAACCAGTCCCATCGATACGAAGGAAGCGCTCTTCGAATCAATGCTCTTCAAATCCACCAAGCAACGCGGCAAAAACCCAGGGATATGACCCAGAATACTCGGAGAAAAAGAGGGGTTGACCCGGAGTATGCGCACCACGTCATCAACTCCACGCGCCAACGTATCGATTCGAACCAATCGATTCGGACGAATCGATTCGAACAACCCCAGGAAGCGAAAATCTTCAACTTGAATCGATCATAACTCGAGATCTATAAATCCAAATGCCATGAAATTTTCACAAGAGCTTGCATATACACAGAAGAATGTTCACGCCAAGTTTCATCACGATTAGACACTTTTTCGATCGATTCGAACCTGACTTCGAATCGATCCCAATGTGGGCTCGGATCTTCAGATTTCGGCCATGTGGGCCCCCTCACGTGCCTGAAGCAGTCTACCATATTTTTAGGAGAAATATCTGCCTCCTACACCTATAAATAGAGCCCCTGGTCATTCAAAAAAGGGGATCGGGACATTCTACCATCATTCAAGTAACAAGGCTCTGCTGGATTCATTCCTACACATCAAGATAGTCAATATACTCAAAATTCATCACAGTAACTGCAGTAATCATTTGTAATCAGCAAAGAACATCAAAAAAAAGATAAAATCATTGAAGTGGACGTAGGCCGGAGATAGCCGAACCACTATAAAATCGTGTGTTCCTGTTTATTATTTCTGGATTGTTGTCTATTGTTTGTTTAGATTTGTGATTTGTGTTTGAATATCGGTGATTTATATTCCAACACTGGTGCTTTCACAATACTTGGGGTTTGTGACCAATTTTGGCGCAAACACTTTGGTGCTTCCACTGAGAAGGACTAGCTCCCGCTACACCAAATTCAGAGTTCAGATTTAAAAGTTTGAAGAATCCCGACTCAGAGACAATAACTCGACAAACAAGACAAAGAGCTGATCGGAGCCAACAAGGAGGAATCCAAGAGGCATCCTCTGGAGCTGGAGAGGGACCTACTTCAATGTACATCACTAGAGATGAGATGGAAGCTATGGCTAATTCGTTACGCGAAAGCATGATGAAGACTCAACAGGAGATGCTGCAGAATTTCCTTGAACAAATGAGGGCGGCGAATATGCGAAACCTTGAACCTACTACAACTCCGAGTGCGGGACAAGGGATCAGGATTGCAGGAGCTAACGAAGGTCAGGTTCAAGACCAGAATGCAGAAATGGAAGGTAATCAACAAGGACTTGGGGGCAGACCCTCGGGATCCGATGCTGAAAGACCAATAGACGGAGCACAACAAGCTGGAGCCAATGCTAATGCTAGCGAGCCCCACGAAGAGTATATACCAGAATTCCCTTCAGGGCTCAGGGGGAAGGACAGGAACATGACAAAGGGTCAACACCTAGTTGGAGATGAGAGTGTTTTCCCACCTTTCGGCAAGGCCGTGATACCAGAGGATTGATCAAGAACGAAGGACAGTTCATCTCAGAGATTGATTACACTTGGTGTCGCTATGGATATCGCTGAATTTTGTCCGGATCCGAATTGGGCTAAAATTTATAAGACATGACCAGAGAGGCCATAGGAATCAACACCTCAAATTACAAGTCAATCGGAGTTCGCACGCTCGAGTTATGATCGATTCAATTTGAAGGGAAAGTCCAAAGGTTCGAACCCATCAGGTTCGAACCCATCACTTTCGAACCCATCTGGTTCGAACCCATTGACTTCGAACCCATCCGGACATCATAGGTTCGAAAGCATCAGACCATTCTTACGAAGTTCGTAGCAACGAGCCTCGAGTCCATCGGAATGCAACCGTTTCGAACCCATGAAGCTCCAGTAGTTCGAACCCATCACGTATGCCTCGTTCGAATCCATCACGGAGGTCATGTTCGAATCCATCCTGAAAGCATCATTCGAACCCATCGGACTACCCAGTCAAGATGACGTGTCCCTCATCGAGCCATACATGCCGAAGTACCTGGAACCGAAGCGGTCAACTCGGAGGGAAGACCGGGTCGGTTCGAAACTCGCGCTCCACGACACCACGAAGGCACGTGCCACCATGGGTTCGAAACCAACGTTTCGAAGGCATGGTTTCAAACCAATCAGCCTCACCATGAATGCCCATTTCGAACCCAGCATAACTCCTAATCTACTGATCCAAATGCCACAAAATTTTCACAGCAGCTTGCATTCATGCTAGAGAATGTCCACACCAAGTTTCACCACGATTGGATAATTCCCTGATCGGTTCGAATGGAGTTCGAACCGATGCTAAAGTGGGCCCAAACATCGAGGAAGCGGGCGTGTGGGCCCCCTCACGTGCCAGAAGCGGTCTCCCGAGTTTTCAGCGAAATATCTGCAGCCTACGCCTATAAATAGAGCCTCAGGGCCAACGGAAAAAGGACTTTTTGGGATTTTGAAGCGCATAGACTCTGCCGGATCAAGACCTCCATTACTTAGCATCATCAAATTGCTGTTAATTTCGAATTCACTACTGTACTTTGCTATTGATTGTTGTATCAACTTGTAATCATCAAGAGAAAGTCAATAAAAGTGCAAAAACTTTCACAGTGGACGTAGGCAACACGCTGAACCACTATAAATTGCTTGTCTTCGCATTTATTTATATGTTATTTGGAGTTTTTGTTACATAATCCTCAGTTTAAATTTACTTTCTTCATTTATTATCTCTTAAAAAACTTCCGACGAGTGTTGTGCCCAATTTTGGTACAAACACTTTGGTGCTTTCACCGAGAAAACACAGTTTTTCTCCTGCTCCTCGGATCTATTATCGATACCGGATTGAATAAATCTAAGAGCAAGATCCGAATCCCAAGTTCAGATCCCTTCCGTTCTATTCAGATTTGATAAAAGTCTAGGGAAGAATCCTACGATCTACAATGGTGAGTACACGAACTACTTCTAACATAGGTGACCAAGAAGGCCGGGATAGGCAAAATCCCGCACAGCTGCCATCTACACAAGACGTCACCGGGCCTTCGGAGCCATCCAGTCTGGTAACAAGACAAGAGTTTCAGACGTTGCTCCAGGAGCAGACCCAGAGTCGGCAACAGTTGACGGAGCAACTACGTGCTAACGCTGAGTTAACCTGCCAGCTGCGCAGTCACAAGCGCAGGCAGTCTAGAAGGGACTACGCATCCCAGTCTTCCACGGAGAGCTCGGCTTCCTCTGATTACCATCGCCGACCTCCGCGACCCCGAATGGACGGGAACTATGCACAAGCTACCGGGAATCTTCCGGCAATGACAGTCGGGCAAGTACGAGTCGGCCCGTTTACCAGCTTCCACACGGGTCCTTCCTCCCGAGGAGGCACTCTCCCTCAACACACTACTGATAACCGTCCTACGACTGTTGCTACGGAACAAGGAGTTGACATCCATACTTTGTCAGATGAGAACCGCCATCAACGACGGCAAACTCCTAAGCCGTATGTACCCGAAGAAGTCGAACCAAGGAGGCGAGACCCGGACCGTCGACAGCGCCCGGTCCAGTCCCGCGTTGTGGAACCCGACCACACCTTGGCTCAACATGCTCATAACGCAGCTACAACGGATCTTCCAGAGATGATCAGGCAAATGATCCGTGAAAGTCAGGGGCTTACCAATGACGATTGGGGCATCTCCCGGAGTCATACCCCATTCACATATGAGATTCTCTATGCCGAACCTCCTCGGCGATTTAAGATGCCCATGCTACCAATGTACGAGGGAAACTCGGACCCCAATCAGCACATACTGAAATATGAATGGTCCATGAGCGCCGCAAGAGCAGACGATGCAGTCAAGTGTAGGGGCTTTCGCATCTCCCTGGGGGGCATTGCAACGATGTGGTTCACACGATTGCCACCCCGTTCTATATCGTCATTCAATCAACTGGCCAGGAAGTTCGTGGAACAATTCCGCATGCATGTTGTGAGGCCTAAAGATGTCAACACCCTGTCTAGCGTTATTCAAGCTCCAGGAGAAACGCTCAGACATTACTTGGAAAGATTTCATAAAGCTTGTGTGGAAATCACCAATCCCAATGACAATTCAATTCTGATGGCGTTGATGAAAGGGATTGACCCAGATTCTGATTTCGGAAATTGGCTGGCAGGAAAACCTCCTGCGTCGTTGGACCGCTTCTACTCCAAAGCCGCCCAATTCTTGAGGCGTGAGGATGCGAAGTAGTCTAGGAAACAGGACGACGTGGGAACCAGTGGAGAAGGAATTCAAAGTAATGTGGCTGTGAAACAATCGGGAGAAAGCTCTGGAAAAGTGCAGTTAAACATCCAGAACAAGCAATCTCAACCAAAGAATAATGAGAATCAGAGCAGGAAGCGGGACCAGAACCGTGGCCCAAGGCGTAGGGCCCCTATGTTTGACAGTTATACCCCGCTGAATACGTCGTTGGAGAATGTATACCTACAAACTTGCAACGCCATGCAATATAAGAAGCCCACTCCGAAACCATCGTCGGAGAGACAAATTCAGACAGGCAAGTTTTGTAGATTTCATGACAGTTATGGCCACAATACTAATGAATGCAGACTCCTACAAGATTTGATCGAGAAGTTGATCAGAGAGAGGAAGTTAGACCAGTTTGTACGGGCGCCGCAGTCTGGTGGTGCAGGCCCGTCAAACCAAAACAATCAGCCAAATCGGCCAAGACAAGAAGAGCCTGCCCGAACGGGCGGAAGGTTAGTCATAAACACCGTCAGCGGTGGTCCGCATCCGGCGGATAAGAGCTGGAAGGAGATGGAGTCATATGCTAGTTCGGTTAGGCATATGGAATTTGAGTTTTGCAGTAGTTACGATGAAGGGGCTCCGGCAAAACAGTAGAAGACGATGGCCGTTGACATCGTGTTTCGAAACCGTGATGCAGATAAGGTCGAGGCCCCGACCATCGACCCGCTTGTTATATCCGCCCAGGTTGGTCCTGCTTGGATGAAGAGGATACTGGTGGATAGCGGGAGTTCAGTTAATATTTTGTTCAAAAGAGCCTATGATCAGATGAAGATGGAAGCCAAAGATCTGAAACCCTGTCAATCCAGGATTCACGGCTTCGATGGAAGTGCTAATATACCCACGGGGGTTGTGGAGTTACCCGTGGAGTTGGGAATCGGTGAATGCAGAAGAGTACGCATGTTGCAGTTCGTTGTTTTGGATATTCACTCGCCATACAACGCGTTTTTGGGCCGACCGGCCCTTGCTGAGTTTCGGGCGGCGATCGCCCCATGATGTTTGACCCTGAAGTTTCCTACCGATTGTGGTATCGGTGTTATTCATGGAGATCAGGCTGCTGGAAGGGCCTGTTATGTTGCGAAGCTGCGGGAGGCGCAGCGAAGAGAGAAAGGGAAGGGCGTAGAGGAATCCCTCTTCGTTCGTTTTGCTGATAATTGACAATTGGTGCCTGGGCCCCGGCCCGGGCACCACAACCAATTCCAGAGAGACCTCGACCCAAGGGACAACGACAACAACGAAGAATCTACAGAGAGTCAGGCTTCTCCAGCCGAACTGACAGTCAATGTCCCGATTGATGAAGATGATGATGATTCGAGAATGCTAAAAATTGGGTCACATTTGAGCCAAGAGGCGCAGCAGGAGTTGGTTGAATTTCTCCGGGCGAACCTCGACGTGTTCGCCTAGACGCACTCTGACATGTATGGGATCTCGCCAGACATTGCGAGCCACACTTTAAACATTGACCCGCGGTATATCCTGGTCAAACAGAAAAGGAGTGGTATGGATCCAGAGAGATCTGCCGCCCTTAAAGAGGAGGTTGATAAATTGAAAACAAATGGTTTCATTAGAGATGCTTTATACCCGGAGTGGGTATCCAACCCCGTACTTGTACGAAAGCCGAACGGGAAATGGAGGACGTGTATTGATTATTCTGACTTGAAGAAAGCTTGCCCGAAAGAAAGTTTTCCACTTCCACGCATCGATCAGCTTGTCGATTCAACCGCCGGACACGAATTGTTATCTTTCATGGATGCTTATTCGGGCTACAATCAAATACCCATGCATATGCCCGACCAAGAGCACACGAGCTTCGTGACTGATCTAGGACTATACTGTTATAAAGTCATGCCGTTTGGATTAAAGAATGCCGGTGCTACCTATCAACGATTGGTCAATCGGATGTTTGCCAACTAGATCGGAAGAACCATGGAAGTTTATGTAGATGACATGTTGATGAAGTCACGGTATTCTGTTGATCATGTGAGGGATTTAGGATCAATGTTCGATATCCTCCGGAGATATGGTATGAAGCTCAATCCACTGAAATGTCATTTTGGAGTTGCATCCGGAAAGTTCCTTGGGTTTATCGTCAACGCCCGAGGGATAGAAGCTAACCCTGAAAAGATTTGGGCCATTAGAAATCTTCAAACTCCAAGGACCATAAAGCAAGTTCAAAGTCTCAACGGGAAGGTTGCAGCACTAAGTAGGTTCATCTCGAAGTCGACCGACAAATGCATCCCCTTCTTCAATCTGATCCGGAAAGGGAAACGAAACTTCGAATGGACTGCCGAATGTGAGGGTGCCTTCCAGTCACTGATTCAACATCTTTCAACACCGCCGATTCTTTCAAAGCCTGTTGATCACGAGCAATTGTATCTCTACTTAGCGGTGTCTGAAAGCGCGATCAGTGCAGCGTTAGTCCGAGAAGAAGACCGAGTGCAGAAACCGGTGTATTATGTAAGTAAGCGGTTAACCGGAGCCGAGAGGAATTACCCAAAGCTGGAAAAGTTGGCGTACTGCCTAGTCATTGCCTCGAGGAAGCTCCGCCCATATTTTCAGGCTCATCCTACTACTGTGTACACCGATCAGCCGTTACGACAGGTCCTCACGCGGCCTGAGACGTCTGGTAGGTTACTAAAATGGAATATCGAACTGAGTCAATTTGACATCACGTACACTCCGAGAAGGGCCATACACGGTCAAGTCCTAGCTGATTTTGTTGTTGAATTCACTGTACCTGAGGACTTACCTGAAACTAGCAAATCTCCTGAATACATTTGGAAGTTATACACTAATGGTGCCTCTAATGATCGGTGTTCGGGAGCAGGAGTAGTGCTTGAAACCCCCGAAGGCCGATCCATATGCTATGCTTTGAAGTTCGAGTTCCGTGCGACTAACAATGAGGCTGAATACGAAGCTTTTCTTACTGGGTTAAAGCTAGCCCATGACTTAAGAATTATCGCTGTAGAAATTTATTGTGACTCACAGTTGATCGTATGTCAAGTTCGGGGTGAATACCAAGCTAAAGACCGGAGATTAGCTGCCTACTTAACTCAAGTCAAGGAGATTCTCGATCATTTTGATTACTATGCCATTTTCTATATCCCCCGGGAGCGCAATCAGAAGGCCGATTCATTGGCGAAGTTAGCAAGTACGGGCGAAGCTCAGCAGTTGGGGCTTGTTCCCGTTGAAAACCTGTCCTCTCCAAGCATTGATCAGAATGAGATTAATTGTGCACTTGAGGCTACCACAAGTAGGGAGTCGTGGATGACCCCCTATCGAAATTACATTGAGCACGGGACGCTGCCTGAGCGTAGGAGTGAGAAGAGGCAGCTCCTTCGAAAAGCCTCACGTTATGTCATTCAAAACGGAGTTATGTATAGAAAAGGATACTCCGTTCCCCTACTCCGGTGTATCGCGCACGACGAAATTAAACGAGTTTTACACGATGTACACGAGGGAGAATGTGGCGATCACACTGGGGGGCAAGCACTTGCCAATAAAGTACTCCGATACGGATATTACAGGCCTACCGTTAACCGAGATGTGTCAGAATACGCCAAAAAGTGCGACAAGTGCCAGAAACATGCTCGAATTCCTAGGGCCCCACCTACCGAGATAACCCAGATGGTTAGCCCATGGCCGTTTGCAACCTGGGGAATCGATATAATTGGAGCACTGCCATTAGCCAAGGGTGGCGCGAGGTACGCCATCGTCGCGGTTGATTACTTTACTAAATGGGCCGAAGCTGAGCCTCTTGCAACGATTACAACGAAAAAAGTGATTAACTTCGTAGTGCGCAACATTATCTGCCGATTCGGTCTCCCACATACTATCATCACCGATAACGGAGCCCAATTTGACAGCACTGAGTTCAAAAATTTCTGCCAACGGTTTCACATACACAAGAAGTTCTTTGCAGTGGCGCATCCTCAAGCAAATGGTCAAGTCGAAGCTGTTAACAATGTTATAAAGTAAATTCTGAAGAAACGACTGGAAAAGGCCGGGGGCAAGTGGGTCGACGAACTTCCTATGGCATTATGGGCCTACCGAACAACTCACAAAACTGCAACCGGTCACACTCCATTTTCTTTATCTTACAGCTCTGAGGCCGTTATCCCAGTTGAGTTGGAAGTACACTCTCATCGCGTGACATATTATGATCCGAAGACGAATGCCATATTGCTTGCTGAATCTCTGGATTTACTGGATGAGAGGCGTGAAGAGGCTGATTTGAGAGCAGCCGCATATCGAAACCGGGTCGCCCGAATATTCAATGCCAAGGTCCGTCCGTGAACCTTTGAACTCGGCGATCTCGTACTTAAAAGAATTTTTCCTGTTCCTTCGCACATGAAGCCAAATTTGGAAGGGCCATATGTGATTTCGCAAAAGCTCGGAGATGGCACATTTAAACTAGCAACCGTTGACGGTCTTACCTTGCCAAGAGCTTGGAATAGCGAGAGTCTTCGTCGCTACTACATATGAGAGACTTAACTTATTTGTTTTCGTCAATTTATTTCTCTTGCATTTTATTCTAGCATTTCGAGATTTAAATTTGTAATAAGGCAACTGACTTTGCCATATTTTCTCGTTTCAGCAATAAAATGCCATCTCTTCGAGCCAGAGCTGTGACTTATTGGCTTTGACGCACAATATCACGACGCACGGAGAGCTAAGTTCCATCCTACGGTGGGATTTATTCAAATAGGGAGTGGCCGTGATATGACCGGTCACTCGCTAAGTGAAACCCGAGCTCGGGGGCAGGACACTACATCAACACTTACGGGGATTGATACACGACAATCACTCTTTTAACTCCAACTTCACAGAGCGTGAATTGGAGTATAAACGTTCCACAATTCGTTCCCGGAGCGTGAACGGACTCCAACTTCCCAGAGCGTGAATTGGAGTATAAACGTTCCACAATTCGTTCCCGGAGCGTGAACGGACTCCAACTTCCCAGAGCGTGAATTGGAGTATAAACATTCCACAATTCGTTCCCGGAGCGTGAACGGACTCCAACTTCCCAGAGCTTGAATTGGAGTATAAACATTCCACAATTCGTTCCCGGAGCATGAACGGACTCCAACTTCCCAGAGCGTGAATTGGAGTATAAACATTCCACAATTCGTTCCCGGAGCGTGAACGGACTCCAACTTCCCAGAGCGTGAATTGGAGTATAAACGTTTCACAATTCGTTCCCAGAGCGCGAACGGACTCCAACTTCCCGAAGCGTGAATTGGAGTATAAACATTCAATAACTCGTTCCCAGAGTGCGAACGGACTCCAACTTCCCGAAGCGTGAATTGGAGTATAAGCACTCAGTGATTCGTTCCCAGAATGTGAATGGATTCCGACTTACCAGAGCGCGAATTGGGGTATAAGTATAAAATCCAAGTTCCTAGAGTATGAATGGGAGCGTAAGTGCCAAGTCGAAGTTCCCGAAGTGCGAACTGAAATATCGACAGTATCTCCAAGTTCCCGGAGTGGGAAATGGAGAGTAAAACATCAACTTCAGATTCCCGGAGCGCGAACTGAACTACAAACGTCGGTAATTCTCGAATTCTCATAGTTCGAACCGACCTATCGATTAAGAATTATCCTAAGTCCCCAGAATGTGGACGTGTGTTCAAGGCTTGCAACAAACACAGTCAACTACCGGAACACAAATGTTATTCCCCGAGACTAGGGGGCAAAAATAAGCTAAGTGTTAATTGCTAACCAAAGTGTTATGATGTCCGGAAACTCAACTATTCATCCATCACAACTTATGATCAAGACTTTTATACTTGGCAAATAAAAACAAATTCCATCTGATGGTGACAAACATCACGAGTACTCTGGACTGACAACATGACATTGCAAACACTTAGGCACAAAAGAAATGAGAATTGAAGTGAAGAAAGAAAAAGTTCATTTCAACTAACTGAAAACGAAGGCTTACATGTAATAAGTCTTTCCAAAAAGAATTTCTACTAGCGGGGGCCGAACCCGCATCTATACACGACCTGCTAAAGGGAAACAAAAAGCGAGTTCCTATCTAACAAAAGCCCGCTCAAGCGGCTGGTCTACTTTTTCTTCTTCACCCGCTTTATCAACGGCTCATCGTCGTCATCGGAGTCGCTTGGAATCGATATCCTTCGTTTAGTGGGCTTTTTCTCCGACGATTGTTCTTCGGGTGAAGGCATGATGTCCACATCTTCTTCAGAGCTCGAACTTGGACGAGAGCTTCCCTCCTGAGGAATAGAAGGAGCCGGATCCGCAACCGAAGACGAATTGGGCGCTCGAGTTCCCGCTTCCGTGTCACTTGGCAATATTACATTTAAAGGTAAAGGAGCACTCGTCGCGGAACTAACTCCAGCGCTACCTCCGCGCCCCGCAGCTTCAATTTCAGCTTGGATCTCGGCTAGTATTTCTTCATCTCGAGACGATGGGGCCTGACTGGGGGCAACTCCGGTCTGCACGAAAGCACCAGAGGCCGGCGGGAGTTGGCTGATGATGAAAGGCATGTCCGAAGAGAAGTCTCCCTGTTGACCAAGTAATTCTCTCACCATTTGCTCGTCGAGAAACATAGAGCCTTCCTGTACCGCCTCAGTAGACTCCGCCGTTGTCACAACAGTCTCCGTAGCGATAGCCTTCTGCCCTTGAGTCGCCTCCCGAGCTGAAGCCGCCGGACTAGGCCTAGTTACTGAACAATGAAGAAGAGTTGTAAATGGTCACCGCGAAACAAGAATTTTAACAAGAATACACTGGAAATATATTCGGAATACCTTCCTCGGTTTGGCTTGATGATGTGTGGCCAGCTTCAGAGGTATGCTCGCTAATAGGAGATAGCTGTGGTTGCTCCGGATCATAGGCGGGAACAGCTTGTGAGCTAACCACGGATACAGGTTCGGATGGAGGCGGAGCGGTAATTTCGGAAGTTGTAGCGTGATGCTCGACGCCTGAACCTTCTCCGGCCTCCAGCGACCGATCGCCTACCCTCTCCTTCTCGTGCGCAATTATAGCCTCGTGAAGAACTTTCTTCTCATCCTCCGTCAGCACCCGGTTCTCGAGGTCGAATCGGTCAACCGATCCGCCCGGATGCGCTTCCTCTTCTCCCTCAACCAATCGATCCCACGCACAGCGGAGATGAGTTGGGTAATCATGAAGCCAGGCTAAGTTTCTATACTTCAAAACGTTGGCGTTGTAGGTGATAAGCAAATCACCAATGTCGGCCTCTAGCCTGGCTTCGGCTTGCTGAACTTTTTCTTCTGTCTCCGCCTCGACTGCTTGGACTCTAGCCACTGCTGCATCACGCTCAGTCCGCAGAAGCACAGCTTGCTCGCACGCCTCGTGGGCTGCATTATGCGCGTCATCCCTGTCTTTGATGATTTCTGCAAGTTTGGACTTGAGCTCATTAAGTTCCTTCAACGCCGCGTCCCTTTCGGCGGTGACTAGAGTATTCTGGCGGCCCATATCTTTCATCGTGGCATAGTGCTCAAGCTTCATTCTATTCATCGTAGCTTGAGCTTCATCAGCCTTTTGTCCGGCCTCCATTTCAGACTTCCTAGAAGATTCAGCCTCGGTATTAAGTACCTCGATGATACGGCTCTTCTGGGCCAACTCTGCTTGTAACTTTTCGTTGGCAGCCCCGCGCTCAAAAGACAGCTCTGACGCTTTTTCTGCAGCTTTGAACCATACTTTATATTGAGCATAGAAATCGTGCACATAGTCATGCACCATCTACTCCGCTGTCGGCGGAATTCTCTTCAGGTTCGGGGGGAATATATAGTTGTCGAAGCATATGGTTGGGAAATCCTTCTTGAGTTGCGCAAGCCTGAGTACCCCTTCCCTAGCAATTTCAACAGGGGGTTGTTCCGAAACAACGGCGGCCGATGTATCGCTTCTGGAGCGATGTGGTTCATGCCTAGAGGATTGAGAGGCGGATATATGATGTGAAGACTCAGAAGGACGAGAAACATGGGTCGGAGGCTGTACAGGATCTCTGGGAGGAGGAGGAGAACGTGATCGGGATCGACGCCTGTATCCCCTATCGGTGTCATATCTTTCATGACTTGAATACCCGGGATGTCCCTGATCAATTTCCCTAGAATGTCCCTGGTCATATTCTCTGTCTCCTTCTCGTCTGCGCGAGTCATAATAAGATGGTTTTCGGGTATGCCGTAGACTCCCTAGCATCGAGCGGCGTCCAGACATGGTATCTGCAAGGCGAAAAAGAAAACAGAATTAGTGGCTTCCCGAAATCGGTGACCAACGACTAGAAATTGTGTAGTGTTGTGAAATGTGTGTGAGTATGCATTCCCCCCCCCCCCCCCCGACCGACCCGGATTGTCGACCACGCTAGTAATGTGGGGCTCGCTCAGGTATAGAGTACGGTGGAATTCCTCCAACCCGGCATCATGTTGAAAGGACATATCGTCCGGGATTGGGATGTCAGCAAGCCCTTCAAAACGACTCTCTTCTCTCGTGGGAGGCCCCTCTGAAATTCTAATTCCGGGAGTGACCCGAGACGTGACAACTGATTTCCACCTTCCCTTTTTTGGCGATTTAAAAATGGCAGCCTTGCCTTGTCTCTGCTGTGTAACATCTTGACCGGCATCTGTGGGACCGGCCGGTAAATCATCATCGGTTTGGGTCTTTTCAGAATCGCCTTCCTCAGTGATAACGACTTTGGGTTTTTTGTGCTTGATTCGTTTCTTCGAAACCATTCTTTGTGCCCCATCAAATATTATGCTCTGCCGCCGTTCAATCATTCCACAAGCCCGAAGATTTCTGTCCGTCAACAGCACGTCAAAGTCCCTATCTTCACTCGGGATCTCCTGAAATAATCATACTATCTCCTTGAAGCGATCACCGTCAGGGCGTGGAATCATCGCTGTAAAGAAAGAAAATATATGAATCACACTTCGACCAGAATTGCCTTAGTAATTGTTTGAAAACTCAGCTGTACTCACGTCTGAATAACCACCGCCTAGCAAAGCCTGGAGGACATCGGACATAAAACCATTCAGTCCTATAATAGCTGAGTCTGGTCCAGGCACCGGTGACCACTTGACAGTTCCGTACTGCTTCCAAGAATGTAAAAGATGGATAATCATTGCGGGTTTTAAAGTTGAATAAGTATCTGATTTCGATCTGGGCCGGCGGTCTATGAAGATACTCCATGAACGCGAGAACAGGCTATTCACTGAAGCGTACCCGTTCGGGTGGAGTTGGGATGGTGCAATTCCCAAATAAGATAGAACTTCTCTGATACACTCGTTAAACGGGGGGAGCGTCCCAGCCGCACATGCATGGCGGTTAAATGCGGTATACCCCTCTGGCGGATTATGTGGCCTATCACTCGGCCCCGGTAATAGCACATCTTCTAGAGATAAGCCGTGCCTTAGGCATATTCTGCCCAACATATCTTCAGTAATATGAGACGGGATAGAATCTGACGGGTTAGCGATGAATGATGCATTGGGAAGTTCGTCCGGCGCTGGGCCAACAATCTCTGGATCGATGTCCGGAACTTCCAATCTCGGAGGAGCTGTGCCCTGAATATCCTGTGGGTTTTCCTGTTGCTGAGAACTCGAAGGCTCCATAACTAGCTAACTCATTAGAAACCATCGTTAGACGACAAAAGACCCGTGTGTTCCCCAGTGTGTAATGTATGTGTGTGTGCGGTGTAGTGCCGTGCCTTACTTACATAAATATCGAAGACTTAAAGTATTAAAGTGTTTATGTAAACGACGAAGCTACAAAGCCCGGTCGCGATGACCGTCATCGCTGACCGTCATCACAAATGCTTTACGTTGGAAAGATCAGTTTGAATGAAAGTTGTTATGGTCCCATCAACGAGCTTCGAAAGGCAGTCAAGTATGCAAGTTGTTTGTCAAAGTCCGAGTATGCAAGAGTGAAGCTCGTCGGAGTTATGCTCAGAAAGAATCAATCTTTGATATCCATCATATAAAGTTTTGAACCGATCACAAAGGCTCGTTCGAACCCATCACCATCCTTCACTTCGAATCGATACTAAGAGGTCCGCTTCGAATCAATCCCGCAAGGCACGCTTCGAACCAATGCACGGAGATTAAGTTCGAACCTATTAGTAAAGGGGGACTTCGAATCGATCCTTGGCCAGCCGGTTCGAACCGATGTGGAAGCTCTCAATTTGACATCGAGCACGTTCGAAACGACAGACTCCGTATCGATGTAAAATAGAGAACTTCGAAACAATAGCAGATGGATTCGAAACCGTTGGTTCGAACAAACCCTTTGAAGGGATCCATTCGGTACGAACTGCGCCGGCCCCATAAGGTCATCCCAGGAATCGATACGAAAGCCAAGGAGGAAGATAACGCCAACATCATCGATTCGAACACAAGTCTCTGCCTTGGTTCGAAGTTTCATCCAAAAGCCAGATCTAGATTTACCAAGTCCCAAAAAGGGTCGATTGATGAAGGGATGATGGATTCGGGGTAGCTCTGCTGTATGGATTCGAGATCAATTACCTAATTTGGCTGATGAAGTTGAAGAACAGAAAACTTGGGTCACAGATGGTTCGAACACACGGTGCAATGCTTTCTATCCTGAAGCTTCGAGAACAAAGAAGTGGGCAGTAAAAAAGTAAAGTAAAAAGTGAAAATGGGAGAGGCCGCTGCTATTTATATGGGGTAAAGATGACCGGGTCGTTTCGTCTCCCCGGTAGGGTTCGACCGGCTGCAACAAGTCAACGTACATCATCGGTTCGAAGTATGGTTTCGAAACCACACGACGCCACCGATACGAGGTACGTAGCAGAGCAACAGGCCGCATCGGTTCGAAACAAACTACATGCCCCATGGTTCGAAGCTCCCAGCTACATCTCCATCCACAATTTACAGTCACGAACGGTGATTTTGTCTCTAGTCAAGCTATCGATCCGAAGGAAGACTACGAAGCCATCAGTGTTTTGGCCCATCGGTTCGAAGGAAAGCTTTCGAACCCATCAACGCTTCGAGCCATCGGTTCGAAGGTAGGTTTCGAACCCATCGAAACATGCACCAACCGGTTCGAAACTACTACGTCCACACGACACTGAGTCATCTTTTCTCCAACCTTCTACATTGATTCAGGAGAGGATCGATACGAAGGGTCTTAAAAAAAAAACAACCATCAAGCTTTGCTTCAACTCAAATTTCCGAATCGATTCAGGAGAGAGTCGATACGGCATTCAACAGCAAACCAAATTGACAACGACCCGTAGACGCACAACGCTAACAAGGGTCACACTAATATATGTGCATATATGTTGGACTAACGTTCGATTTTAAACGTTTACAGGGAACGAATACTCGTCCTGTTACAAATAAGCACTATCATACAGCTTTCAATCATGTCAACGCAAGGTTACAGCAATACAGGATATAAATCTCGATAGAAAAGAGAATGATAATTGATCAAAGAGAAATTGCAGCCATTCAAAGCACGTCATGTTCCCACAAGACGTACTTTGGGGGGCAAAATGTTATCCCGCCTTTCGGCAAGGCCGTGATACCAGAGGATTGATCAAGAACGAAGGACAGTTCATCTCATAGATTGATTACACTTGGTGTTGCTATGGATATCGCTGAATTTTGTCCGGATCCGGATTGGGCTAAAATTTATAAGACATGACCAGAGAGGCCATAGGAATCAACACCTCAAATTTCAAGTCAATGGGAGTTCGCACGCTCGAGTTACGATCGATTCAATATGAAGGGAAAGGCCAAAGGTTCGAACCCATCAGGTTCGAACCCATCACTTTCGAACCCATCAGGTTCGAACCCATTGACTTCGAACCCATCCGGACATCATAGGTTCGAAAGCATCAGACCATGCTTACTAAGTTCGTAGCAACGAGCCTCGAGTCCATCGGAATGCAACCGGTTCGAACCCATGAAGCTCCAGTAGTTCGAACCCATCACGTATGCCTCGTTCGAATCCATCATGGAGGTCATGTTCGAATCCATCCTGAGAGCATCATTCGAACCCATCGGAGTACCCAGTCAAGATGACGTGTCCCTCATCGAGCCATACATGCCGAAGTACCTGGAACCGAAGCGGTCAACTCGGAGGGAAGACCGGGCCGGTTCGAAACTCGCGCTCCACGACACCACGAAGGCACGTGCCACCATGGGTCGAAACCAACATTTCGAATGCGTGGTTTCGAACCAATCAGCCTCACCGTGAATGCCCATTTCGAACCCAACATAACTCCTAATCTACTGATCCAAATGCCACAAAATTTTCACAGCAGCTTGCATTCATGCTAGAGAATGTCCACACCAAGTTTCACCTCGATTGGATAATTCCCTGATCGGTTCGAATGGAGTTCGAAACGATGCTAAAGTGGGCCCAAACATCGAGGAAGCGGGCGTGTGGGCCCCCTCACGTGCCAAAAGCGGTCTCCCGAGTTTTCAGCGAAATATCTGCAGCCTACGACTATAAATAGAGCCTCAGGGCCAACGGAAAAAGGACTTTTTGGGATTTTGAAGCGCATAGACTCTGCCGGATCAAGATCTCCATTACTTAGCATTATCAAATTGCTGTTAATTTCGAATTCACTGCTGTACTTTGCTATTGATTGCTGTATCAACTTGTAATCATCAAGAGAAAGTCAATAAAAGTGCAAAAACTTTCACAGTGGACGTAGGCAACACGCCGAACCACTATAAATTGCTTGTCTTCGCATTTATTTATATGTTATTTGGAGTTTTTGTTAGATAATCCTCAGTTTAAATTTACTTTCTTCATTTATTATCTCTTCAAAAACTTCCGACGAGTGTTGTGCCCAATTTTGGTACAAACAGAGAGGATGATTAGTCTCATGCGACGAGTCATGAGAGGAGGATTGTCTAGTGGAGGGCTGGAAGAAGTTAGTCGGAGTCCGTTCGCTCCAAATATCAGGAACGCAAGGAACCCTTCAAAATTCAAGTTACCATCGCTGGATTCTTATGATGGAAAATCAAACCCTACCGCGTATATAACCAGGTACATCAGCCACATGGAAGTACTGAGGGCACCTGAGGAAGTGATGGCGCGATGCTTCCCCCTATACTTATCGGATTTGGCTACGCTTTGGTTCAGACAACTGGAAGCTGGATCAATCAGAACGTGGAGCGAGCTTGTAGAGCACTTCATGAAACAATTTAGGGTCCACGTGACGAGACCCAAGAATGTGATGACACTGGCTACCTTAAAGCAAAGGACCGGAGAGTCCTTGAGAGAATTCCTATTACGATTCAATGCAACGGTGGCTTCTGTAGATCGCCCGGATCCATCGATGATTCTGATGGCGGCGGTGGCAGGAGTTGGCGAAGGCACTAAATTCAAAGATTCTTTGACGAAGGATCCGCCACAAGACCTCGATGAGTTTCACCATGAAGCCGAGAAATTCATTCGGCTAGAAGAATCACGTGTTGAGAGACAAGACACGAATGCTGTGCAAGGCGATGGAACCGCCAGAGGACAGCCCGGAGTGGACAAAGGAAAGAGAAAGCAGGATGACAGACATGATGGTCCTGAGAAGCGGAAGAAATTCCGGGAAACAAGATTCAGAAATTACACAGATTTGACTGCAAGCCCAGAACGGATCTACACTGAAACTCGGGGGCAACTCCCCTATCGAAACCCACCTATACGGGATCCCACTGAGCGGGAGCGCAGGACTAGAAAATATTGCTTATTCCATGAGCTGGATGGGCACACTACTGATGAATGCCGCCACTTAAAAGATGAGGTGGAGGAACATGCTAGAAGTGGTAGATTTCCACAATATATCAGAGAACGAACAGTGGCAGCAGCCCCTGAACGGCTACTGCCCCCACCTAACAGGAATGATCCTGGATCGGGGTCACGACTCGTCATCAACTGATTATGATGGCAAGAGCCAAGTCCAAGACACAGGCTTTGGTCGATTGATTTCTTTAGCTTTGATTTTAAAATAAACAATTATTCCACTTACACATGTACGGGAACCGGAGAGATCCCTAGGCATGCTCTGAGATGACAATAGATTAATCTGCCCGGAGAGGCAATATCTAGTTTTCCTGGTGTTTGAGATTGAACATCCAGGCTTTGAATTTAATAAATAAAATTGAATTTCTTAAAGTAAACCTTTGACCGGAGAGTTAAAGGATGAATATCGAATACCACTATAAGAATGATCGCCTTACGGCTTTACCCGGAGAGGTGGAGTCTATAAGGCAAGAAATGAGTTGCTTTGCCGGAGAGCGACAGGATCGACTCACTTATCGTCGTTTCACCTTCACCGGAGAGTGACAGGATGGGATCCGACAAGAGTCCGGAGTGACTATGATCGGCCGATGATTCAGGTCATGATATTGCTTAATGTTCAATTGCATTGAACCGGAGTGCAAGAAGTGAGTCGCTTCGCCGGAGAGCGACAGGATCGACTCACTTATCGTTGTTTCCCCTTCACCGGAGAGTGACAGGATGGGATCCAGCAAGAGCCCAGAGAGGCTATGATCGGTTTCGAACAACCAAGACATCGCTATATGCCCTAACTGGGGACAGAGTGCAAGGGATAGAAAGCAACGCCAGAGTGCTATAGGATCTTTCTATTCGATCGCTAAGTTTGGAATGGGCTTGGAAAGGGTCCAGAATGACCATCAATAGTCCGGAGAAACTATAAAACTTAATTGCTAACTTCCATGAACGGAAATGAACACAGATTCGGCTTCGAACAGCCATAAACATGATTAACATTGCAGTAGCTATGAATGAAATGCGAATTCACTATACTTGATTCAAGATCGTTCAAAACATACCTTTTACAAAAAGGCATATTTTGGGGGGCAAAGTGTTATCCCACTTTTTGCCAAAACTGAGATATCCAAAATTTACTAAGAATCTATGATTACTATTCTTGAATATCAACTGAGTATTGCAGGATAACCATGGATATCAATGAATTTTGGCGAAGTCCAGATTGAGCTACAATTGATAGGACATGACGAGAAAGATCACAGAAGTCCGCATTTCAAATTTCAAATCAATCCGAGTTCGTATGCCCGAGTTATGATGGATTCAAGTTAAGAGAAATGGACCCTGCTCGGTTCGAATCGATCACCCCTTCACTAGTTCGAACCCATCAAAGCAGGCACCATGTTCGAACCGATAGGCAGAGATATCGTTCGAACCCATCAGCTAGTGCCTGCTTCGACTCCACCAACTTCGGCTCCGTTCGCTTCGAATCCATCACAATGGCCTACCTTCGAATCCATCAGGACAAGCCTTACGTTCGAATCCACCAAGCAACGCTCCATTTACTTCGAATCCATCAGAGTGCTCCTGTCCCCGAATCCATCGCCTTCGAATCCCCACGAGTAAGGCAACTTCGAATCGATCTGCAGTGGGGCATTTGAATCGATTCGAACGACAACCAGTCCCATCAATTCGAAGGAAGCGCTCTTCGAATCAATGCTCTTCAAATCCACCAAGCAACGCTGCAAAAACCCAGGGATATGACCCAGAATACTCGGAGAAAAAGAGGGGTTGACCCGGAGTATGCGCACCACGTCATCAACTCCACGCGCCAACGTATCAACTCGAACCAATCGATTCGGACGAATCGATTCGAACAACCCCAGGAAGCGAAAATCTTCAACTTGAATCGATCATAACTCGAGATCTATAAATCCAAATGCCATGAAATTTTCACACGAGCTTGCATATACACAGAAGAATGTTCACGCCAAGTTTCATCACGATTGGACACTTTTTCGATCGATTCGAACCTGACTTCGAATCGATTCCAATGTGGGCCCGGATCTTCAGATTTCGGCCATGTGGGCCCCCTCACGTGCCTGAAGCGGTCTACCATATTTTTAGGAGAAATATCTGCCTCCTACACCTATAAATAGAGCCCTTGGTCATTCAGAAAAGGGGATCGGGACTTTCTACCATCATTCAAGTAACAAGACTCTGCTGGATTCATTCCTACACATCAAGATAGTCAATATACTCAAAATTCATCACAGTAACTGCTGTAATCATTTGTAATCAGCAAAGAACATCAAAAAAAAGATAAAATCATTGAAGTGGACGTAGGCCGGAGATAGCCGAACCACTATAAAATCGTGTGTTCCTGTTTATTATTTCTGGATTGCTGTCTATTGTTTGTTTAGATTTGTGATTTGTGTTTGAATATCGCTGATTTATATTCCAACACTGGTGCTTTCACAATACTAGGGGTTTGTGACCAATTTTGGCGCAAACAGTCACCATCGTCGATTGGAACATCAATCGTCAGCTCAGCCGGAGAATCTTGACTCTCCGTAGATACTCCTTTGTTATCGTGTTCTCTCGATTCAAGATCCCTCTGGAACTGGTTGTGGTGCCCGGGCTGAGGCCCAGGCACCAATTGTCAATTGTCCGTAAAGCGGATGCAGAGAGATTCCTCTACGTCCTTCCCTTTCTCTCTTCGCCGTGCCTCGTGCAGCTCTGCAACATAACAGGCTCTTCCAGCAGCCTGATCTCCATGAATCGCACCGATACCGCAATCGGTAGGAAATTTAAGGGTTAAACACCACGGGGTGATTGCTGGCCGAAATTCAGCAAGTGCCGGTCGACCAAAAATGCATTGTATGGTGAATGAATGTCCAAAATAACAAATTGCAGCATACGCACTCTACTACACTCACCGACTCCCAACTCCACGGGTAACTCCACAACTCCCGTGGGTATGTTAGCACTTCCATCGAAGCCGTGGATCCTGGATTGACAAGGTTTCAGGTCCTTGGCTTCCATTTTCAATTGGTCATAAGCTCTCTTGAGCAAAATATTAACAGAACTTCTGCTATCCACCAGTATCCTCTTCATCCAAGTAGGACCAACCTGGGCGGATATAACAAGCGAGTCAATAGTCGGGGATTTGACCTTATCAGCATCACGATTTCTAAACACGATGTCATCTCCCATCGTCTTCTGTTGTTTGGCCGGAGCCCCTTCGTCATAACTACTACAACACACGAAGTCCATATGCCTAATTGAGCTAGCATATGACTCCATTTCCCTCCAGCTTCCGTCTGCTGGATGAGGACCACCACTGACTGTGTTTATCACTAATCTCCCGCCCGTACGGCGGGTTCCTCCTGTCTTGGTTGATTCGGCTGACGGTTTTGATTTGACGGGCCCGCACTACCAGACTGCGGCGCCCGTACGAACTGATTCAACTTCCTTTCTCTGATCAATTTTTCGATTAAATCCTGCAAGTGTCTGCACTCATTGGTATTGTGGCCATAGGTGTTATGGAATCTGCAAAACTTGCCCGTTTGAATTTGTCTCTCCGATGACGGTTTCGTAGCAGGCTTCTTGTATTTATGGCGTTACAAGTTTGTAGGTACACGTTTTCCAACGACCTATTTAGCGGAGTATAATTGTCAAACATAGGGGCCCTACGCCTCGGGCCACGGTTCTGATCCCGCTTCTTGCTTTGATTACTAGACTGCTTCGCGTCCTCACGCCTTCACGCCTCAAGACTGCGTCGTCTTGCTTCCTAGACTGCTTCGCGTCCTCACGCCTCAAGAATTGGGCGGCTTTGGAGTAGAAGCGGTCCAACGACGCGAGAGGTTTCTCTGCCAATCAATTTCCAAATTCTGAATCAGGGTCAATCCCTTTTGTCAATGCCATCAGAATTGAGTTGTCACTGGGATTGGTGATCTCTACACAAGCTTTATCGAATCTCTCCAAATAGTGTCTAAGCATTTCTCCTGGAGCTTGAGTGACGCTAGACAGAGTGTTGATATCTTTAGGTCTCGCAACATGCATGTGGAACTGCTCCACAAACTTCCTAGCCAGTTGATTGAACGAAGAGATAGAACGGGGTAGCAATCATGTGAACCACATCGTAGCAATGCCCCCCAAGGAGATGGGAAAACTCCTACACTTCACCGCATCGTTAGCCCTTGCGGCGCTCATAGACCATTCGTATTTCAAGATGTGTTGATTGGGATCTGAGTTTCCTTCATACATCGGTAACGTCGACATCCTAAATCGCCGAGGGGGTTCGGCGTACAGAACCTCGTCCGTGAATGGGGTGTGACTCCGGGAGATTCCCAGGTCGTCGTTCGTAAATCCCTGACTCTCACGGATCATCTGCCTGATCGTAGCCGAAAGATCCGGCACAACTACATTTTGGGCTTGTTGGGCCAAGTTGTGGTCGGGTTCCGCAATGCGAGGCTGGACCGGACGCAGTCGACGGTCCACATCTCTCCTCCTTGGCTCAACATCTTCTAGCACATACGGCTCAGGAGTCTGCCTCTGTTGATGGCGATTATGATCTGGTAGATTATGAACATCAACCCCCGGCTCCGTAGCGGTGGTTGCAGGGCGGTTATCTGTGGTGTGCTGTGGAATAGTGCCTCCACGGGAGGAAGGCTCTGTATAAAAGCTGGCAGATGGACCAACTCGTATTTGTCCGACCGTCAATGCCGGTAGGTTTTTGGTAGCTTGCGCATAACTCTCGTCAAGTCGGGGCCGTGGAGATTGGCGACGATAATCAGAAGAAGCTGAACTCTCTGTGGAAGAATGAGATGCGTGATCTCTCTTGGATCGCCTGCGCTTCTGACTGTTTAGCTGGCGGGTTAATTCAGCATTGGCGCGTAGTTGCTCGGTCAGCTGTTGCCGACTCTGGGTCAGCTCTTGGAGCAACATCTGAAACCCTTTCCTAGTTACCGGTCCGGATGATTCTGAAGGCCCGATGACATCCTGAGTAGATGGCGGCAGCTGCGCGGGATTTGTCCTATCCCGGCCTTCTTGGTTGCCAATGTTGGAAGTGGTCCTGGTACTTACCATCTTGAATCGTAGAATCCTTTCCTAGACTTTAAGCAAATCTGAATAGAACGAAAGGAATCTGTACTTGAGATTCGGATCTCTCTCTTAGATTTGTGCAATCCAGTATCGACGACAGATCCGGGGAGCAGGAGAAAAACTGTGTTTTCTCGGTGAAAGCACCAAAGTGTTTGTACCAAAATTTGGCACAACACCCTTCCGAAGTTTTTGAAGAGATAATAAATGAAGAATATAAATTGAAACAAAGGATTATCTAACAAAAACTCCAAATAATATGTATATAAATGCGTAGACAAGCAGTTTATATTGCTTCGGCGTGTTGCCTACGTCCACTGTGAAGTTTTTGTACTTTTAGTAGTCCTCTTTGAATAGTTACAAGAAATTACAGCGAACAACAGCGGAAAAAAACTTGGAATTCGAAATCAACAGCGAAGGAATGATGCAAATTCCAATCCGGCAGAGTCTAGGCACTTGAGAATCCAAAGATAGCTTTTCTGTCGGCTCTGTGGCTCTATTTATAGGCGTAGGAAGCTAAGATCTCGCCCAAATTCCTTAAGACTTGGTCTGGCACGTGAGTGGGCCCATGCGACCGTTTCCTGAAAGTTTTGGCTTAATCTGAGATTGATACGAATCCATTTTGTATCGATCAAGATGATGTCCAATCGAGCTGAAATTTGGTGTGAAGCTTCTTTGACATGTGCGTAGTCTTCCCTGAAAATTTCATAGTATTTGGATCAGTGGATCGAGAGATATGGTCGTTACGAGATTGAGTTTTCTGATTTCTGTTTTTTTCGAATCGATTCTTCGAATCTATTGCTTCGGCTCCATCAATTCACGTGATCTCGTGATGAGGTGGCTCCCATACTTCGCCTCGATCCGGTCTTTGCTCCATGTTGATTCCATTGTCTCCATAGATCTCGCCCCATTCTCATCGAGGGACGACACGTCATCCTAGCTTGTTGACTTGGTGGATTCGAGCAAGATATCACTTATGGATTCGAGCCTCATTGCTCAAGGTCAATCGATACGAACCGGGGTGTTCTAATGGATACGAAATGGAGCAATCTGATGGATGCGAAGCAGAGCAATCTGATGGATGCGAAGCAGAGCAATTTGATGGATACGAAACGGAGCAATCTGATGGATACGAAGCAGAGAAATCTGATGGACACTAAATAGAGCAATCTGATGGACACTTGCCAGTCATTACGAGACACATTCCTTTCTAATGGATTCGAAATCCATTGATACGAACTCGATGGATTCGAACACTGCCGCCCCGGTCGATACGAGGTGATGGGATCCTATCGATACGAATCGTATCGATACGAAGAGAACACACTTCGATGGATACGATACCAACTTTACTCGATGAATACGAACGCTGAGCCGTTCCTTCTTCATTGAATCGATCATAACTTGAGCGCATGAACTCGGATTGACTTGAAATTTGAGATGTTGACTTCCACGATCTCTCTTATCATGTCCTATCAATTGGAGCTCAATCCGGACTCAGACAAAATTCGTCGATACCCATAGCGGGTCAAACATGGCTCTCGATCGATTCTTGGTATTCCGGCCTTGCCAAAAGGCAGGATAACAGCGGGATCCCTGTAGGTGGTCTATGATTTACTATCACTGGAGAGTGGTGCACCATTGTACTGCTCCATTTCAAATCCATGCACCCATCTTTAAAAGTCGTATGGCACTGTTTCGTCATGTTGGACGGATGTTCCGCCTTGCTCCGTAGATGTTGCACCATGTGGATATCGATTCTTCGGAGGGCCATAACTCCTGGCTCGTTTAGAATTACGGGAGCCGTGACAAGTCAAAACGAAGCTCTCTGCGCGTTCTACAGCCATTATAGCTTTCAGCCGTCACTGGTTAGTTTCATACCTTAAAAATCCAATCCGAACCTCAATCGGGTCTTGGAAGTTTTTTACCCTTGGTTTTTTCGTCACGTGGATTTTTTCTGTAAAACGAGATTCCCATGGCTGGTCTATGATTTACCATCGCTGGAGAGTGGTGCACCATGGTACTACTCCAATTCAAATCCATGCACCCATTTCTAAAAGTCGTACGGCATTGTTTCGTCATTTTGGACGGATGTTGCACCTTGCACCGTAGATGTTGCACCCTGTGGATATCGATTCTTCGGAGGGACATAACTCGTTGCTCGTTTAGAGTTATGGGAGTCATAAGCAGTCAAAAAGAAGCTCTCTATGAGTTCTACTGCTATGATAGCTTTCAGCCATCGCTGATTAGTTTCATACCCAAAATATCCTATCCGAACCTCAATCGGGTCTTTGAAGTTTTTTACCCTTCGTTTTTTCGTCACGTGGATTTTTTCTGTAAACGGGATCCCCGTGGCTGGTCTATTATCTACCATCGTAGGAGAGTGGTGCACCATGGTACTGCTCCGTTTCAAATCCATGCACCCATTTCTAAAAGTCGTACAGCACTGTTTCGTCATTTTGGACGGATGTTGCACCTTGCACCGTAGATGTTGCACCTTGTGGATATCGATTCTTCGGAGGGCCATAACTCTTGGCTCATTTAGAGTTACGAGAGCCATAACCAGTCAAAACGAAGCTATTTGTGAGCTCTACAGCTATGACCGCTTTCAGCTGTCACTAGTTAGTTTCACACCCAAAAAAATCCTATCCGAACCTCAATCGGGTCTTGAAAGTTTTTTACCCTTCGTTTTTTCGTCACGTGGATTTTTCTATAAAACGAGATCCCCTTGGCCGGTGTATGATTTACCATCGTTGGAGAGTGTGCACCATGGTACTACTCCGTTTCAAATACGTGAACCCATTTCTAAAAGTCCTACGGCACTGTTCCCTTTTTTTGGACGGATGTTGCACCTTGCACCGTAGATGTTGCACCCTGTGGCTATTGATTATTCGGAGGGCCATAACTCTTGGCTCGTTTAGAGTTATGGGAGCCATAACCAGTCAAAACGAAGAAATCTGTGAGTTCTACAACTATAACCACTTTCAGCCGTCACTGGTTCGTTTCATACCTAAATAATCCTATCCGAACCTCAATCGGGTCTTGGAAGTTTTTTACCCTTCGTTTTTTCGACACGTGGATTTCTTCTGCAAAACGGGATCCCATTGGCTGGTCTATGATTTACCATCGCTGGAGAGTGGTGCACCATGATACTACTCCATTTCAAATCCCTACACTTATTTCTAAAAGTCGAACGACACTGTTTCGTCATTTTGGACGGATGTTGCGCCTTGCACTGTAGATGTTGCACCCTATGGATATCGATTCTTCGGAGGGCCATAACTCTTGGCACGTTTAGAGTTACGGGAGCCGTAACTAGTCAAAATGAAGCTCTCTACGAGTTTTATCACTGTGATAGCTTTCAGCCATCACCGGTTAGTTTCATACCAAAAAAATCCTATCCGAACCTCAATCGGGACTTGGATGTTTTTTAGCCTTCGTTTTTTCGTCACGTGGATTTTTCTGTAAAACTGGATCCCCGTGGCTGGTCTATGATTTACCATCGCCGGAGAGTGGTGCACCATGGTACTGCTACATTTCAAATCCATGCACCCATTTCTAAAAGTCGTACGGCACTGTTTCGTCATTTTGGACGGATGTTGCACCTTGCACCGTAGATGTTGCACCCTGTGGTTATCGATTCTTCGGAGAGCCATATCTCTTGGCTCGTTTAGAGTTACGGGAGCCATAACCTGTCAAAACGAATATATTTGTGAGTTCTACAGCTATGACTGCTTTCAGCCGTCACTAGTTAGTTTAATACCCAAAAAATTCTATGCGAACCTCTATCGGGTCTTGGAAGTTTTTTACCCTTCATTTTTTCGTCACGTGGATTTTTTCTGTGAAACGGGATCCCCGTGGGTGGTCTATGATTTACCATCGCTGGAGAGTGGTGCACCATGGTACTGCTCCGTTTCAAATCCATTCACCCATTTCTAAAAGTCGTACGGCATTGTTTCGTCATTTTGGACGGATGTTGCGCCTTGCACCGTAGATGTTGACCCTGTGGATATCGATTCTTCGGAGGGCCATAACTCTTGGCTCGTTTAGAGTTACGGGAGACGTAACCTGTCAAAACGAAGCTCTCTGCGATATCTATAGTTATGACTGCTTTCAGCCATCACTGGTTGGTATCATACCCAGAAAATCCTATCCAAACCTCAATCGGGTCTTGGAAGTTTTTTACCCTTTTTTTTTCGTCACAGGGATTTTTTTTGTAAAACGGGATCCCCGTTGCTGGTCTTTGATTTACCATCGCTAGAGAGTGGTGACCATGGTATTGCTCCACTTCAAATCCATACACCTATTTCTAAAATTCGTACGACACTGTTTCGTCATTTCGGACGGATGTTGCACCTAGCACCGTAGAAGTTGCACCCTGTGGATATCGATTCTTCGGAGGGCCATAAATCTTGGCTCGTTTAGAGTTACGGGGGACATAACCTGTCAAAAAGAAGCTCTCTGTGAGTTCTACTTCTATGACCGCTTATAGCCGTCACTGGTTAGTTTCATTCCCAAAAAATCCTATCCGAACCTCAATCGGGTCTTGGAAGTTTTTTATCCTTTGTTTTTTCGTCATGTGGATTTTTCTGTAAATGAGATCCTTGTGGCTGGTCTATGATTTACCATCGATGGAGAGTGGTGCACCATGGTACTCCTCCATTTCAAATCCATGCACCCATTTCTAAAAGTCGTACGGCACTGTTTCATCATTTTGGACTGATGTTCCGCCAAACACCGTAGATGTTGCACCCTGTGGATATCGATACTGCGGAGGGCCATAACTCTTGGCTCGTTTAGAGCTACGGGAGTCATAACAAGTCAAAACAAAGATATCTATGAGTTCTACAGCTTCGACCACTTTCAGCCGTCACTGATTAGTTTCATACCCAAAAAATACTATTCGAACCTCAATCGGGTCTTGGAAGTTTTTTACCCTTCGTTTTTTCGTCACGTGGATTTTTTCTGCAAAACGGGATCCCCATGGCTGGTCTATGATTTACCATCGCTGGAGAGTGGTGCACCATGGTACTGCTCCGTTTCAAATCCACGAACCCATTTCTAGAAGCCGTATGACACTGTTTCGTCATTTTGGATGGATGTTGCGCCTTGCACCGTAGATGTTGCACCCTATGGATATCGATTCTTCGGAAGGGCCATTACTCTTCGCTCGTTTAGAGTTACGGGAGCCATAACCAGTCAAAACAAATCTATTTGTGAGTTCTACAGCTATGACCGCTTTCAGCCGTCACCGGTTAGTTTCATACCCAAAAAATCCTATCCGAACCTCAATCGGGTCTTGGAAGTTTTTTACCCTTCATTCTTTTGTCACATGGATTTTTTCTGTAAAACGGGATCCCCATGGCTGGTCTATGATTTACCATCGCTGGAGAGTGGTGCATTATGGTACTGCTCCGTTTCAAATCCATGAACACATTTTTAAAAGTCGTACGGCACTGTTTCGTCATTTTGGACGGGTGTTGCACCTTGCGCCGTAGATGTTGCACCCTGTGGATATCGATTCTTCGGAGGGCCATAACTCTTGGCTCGTTTAGAGTTACGTGAGCCAATAGTCAAAACGAAGCTATCTGTGAGTTCTACAGCTATGGCCACTTTCAGCCATTACTGGTTAGTTTCATACCCAAAAAATCCTATCCGAACCTCAATCGGGTCTTGGAAGTTTTTTACCCTTCATTTTTTCGTCACGTGGATTTTTTCTCCAAACGGTATCCCTATGGCTGGTCTATGATTTACCCTCGCTGGAGAGTGGTTCACTATGGTACTGCTCCGTTTCAAATCCATGCACCCATTTCTAAAAGTCGTACGGCACCGTTTCGTCATTTTGGACGGATGTTGCACCTTGCACCGTAGATGTTGCACCCTATGGATATCGACTCTTCGGAGGGCCATAACTCTTGGCTTGTTTAGAGTTACGGGAGCCATAACAAGTCAAAACAAAGCTATTTGTGAGTTCTACAGCTATGACCGCTTTCAGCCGTCACTTGTTAGTTTTATAACCAAAAAATCCAACCCGAACCTCAATCGGGTCTGGGAAGTTTTTTACCCTTCGTTTTTTCGTCACGTGGATTTTTTTATGTAAAACGGGATCCCCGTAGCTGGTCTATGATTTACCATCACTGTAGAGTGGTGCACCATGGTACTGCTCCATTTCAAATCCATGCACCCATTTCTAAAAGTCGTACGGCACTGTTTCATAATTTTGGACGGATGTTGCGCCTTGCACCGTAGATGTTACACCCTGTGGATATCGATTCTTCGGAGGGCCATAACTCTTGGCTCGTTTGGAGTTATGGGAGCCATAACCAGTCAAAAAAAATCTATCTGTGAGTTCTACACCTATGACCACTTTCAGCCGTCACTTGTTAGTTTCATACTCAAAAAATCCTTTCCGAACCTCGATCGGGTCTTAGTTGTTTTTTACCCTTGGTTTTTTCGTCACGAGGATTTTTTCTGCAAAACGGGATCCCCGTGGCTGGTCTATGATTTACCATCGCTGGAGAGTGGTGCACCATGGCGCTGCTCCGCTTCAAATCCATGAACCCATTTCTAAAAGTCGTACAACACTGTTTCGTCATTTTGGACGGATGTTGCACCTTGCACCGTAGATGTTGCACCCTGTGGATATCTATTCTTCGAAGGGCCATAACTCTTAGATCATTTGGAGCTACGAGAGCCATGACTAGTCAAAAGAAATCTATCTGTGAGTTCTACATCTATGACCGCTTTCAGCCGTCACTGGTTAGTTTCATACCCAAAAAATCCTTTCCGAACCTCAATCTGGTCTTGGAAGTTTTTCACCCTTCGTTTTTCGTCACGTGGATTTTTTCTGTAAAACGGGATCCCCGTGGTTGCTCTATGATTCACCATCGCTGGAGAGTGGTGCACTATGGTACTGCTCCGTTTCTATTCCATGAACCCATTTCTAAGAGTCGTACGGCACTATTTCGTCGTTTTGGACGGATGTTGCACCTTGCACAGTAGCTGTTGCACCCTATGCATATCGATTTTTCGGAGGGCCATAACTCTTGGCTCGTTTGGCGTTACGAGAGCCGTAACCAGTCAAAACGAAGCTCTCTACGAGTTCTATAGCTATGATAGCTTTCAGCCGTCACTGGTTAGTTTGATAACAAAAAAATCCTTTTCGAACATCTATCTGGTCTTCGAAGTTTTTTACCCTTCGTTTTTTCGTCACGTGGATTTTTTATGTAAAACGGGATCCCGTGGCTGGTCTATGATTTACCATCGCTGGAGAGTGGTGAACCATGGTACTGCTCCGTTTCAAATCCATGCACCCATTTCTAAAAGTCGCACGGCACTGTTTCGTCATTTTGGACGGATGTTGCCCCTTTCACCGTAGATGTTGCACCCTGTGGATATCGATTCTTCGGATGGCCATAACTCTTGGCTCGTTTGAAGTTACGGGAGCCATAACCAGTCCAAACAAATCTATCTGTGAGTTCTACAGCTATGACCGCTTTTATCCGTCACTGGTTAGTTTCATACCTAAAAAATCCTTTTCGAACCTCGATCCGGTCTTGGATGCTTTTTACCCTTGCTTTTTTCGTCACGTGGATTTTTTCTGTAAAACGGGATCTCCGTGGCTGGTCTATGATTTACCATCGCTAAAGAGTTGTGCACCATGGTACTGCTCCATTTCAAATCCATGAACCCATTTCTAAAAGTCGTACGACACTGTTTCGTCATTTTGGATGGATGTTGCACCTTGCACCGTAGATGTTGCACCCTGTGGATATCGATTCTTCGGAGGGCCATAACTCTTGGCTCGTTTCGAGCTAGAGGAGCCATAACCAGTCAAAAGAAATCTATCTGTGAGTTCTACAGCTATGACCGCTTTTAGCCGTCACTGGTTAGTTTCATACCCAAAAAATCCTATCCGAACCTCAATCGGGTCTTGGAAGTTTTTTACCCTTCATTATTTCGTCACGTGGATTTTTTCTGTAAAACGGGATCCCCATGGCTGGTCTATGATTTACCATCGCTGGAGAGTGGTGCACCATGGAACTGCTACTTTTCAAATCCATGCACCCATTTCTAAAAGTCATACGGCACTGTTTCATCATTTTGGACGGATGTTGCGCCTTGCAATGTAGATGTTGCCCTCTGTGGATATCGATTCTTCGGAGGGCCATACCTCTTGGCTCGTTTAGAGTTACAAGAGCCGTAACCAATCAAAACGAAGCTCTCTGCGAGTACTATAACTATGATGGCTTTCAGCCGTAACCTGGTTAGTTTCACACCCAAAAAATCATTTCCGAACCTCAATCGGGTCTTTGAAGTTTTTTACCCTTCGTTTTTTCGTCACGTGGATTTTTTCTGTAAAACGGGATCCCCGTGGCTGGTCTATGATTTACCATTGCTGGAGAGCGGTGCACCATGGTACTGCCCCATTTCAAATCCATGAACCCATTTCTAAAAGATGTACGACACTGTTTCGTCGTTTTGGACGGATGTTGCACCTTGCACCGTAGATGTTGCACCCTATGGATATCGATTCTTCGGAGGGCCATAACTCTTTGCTCGTTTGGAGTTACGAGAGCCCTAACCAGTCAAAACGAAGCTCTCTACGAGTTCTATAGCTATGATGGCTTTCAGCCGTCACTGGTTAGTTTCATACCCAAAAAATCCTTTTCGAACCTCAATCGCGTCTTGGAAGTTATTTACCCTTCGTTTTTTCGTCACGTGAATTTTTTCCGTAAACGGGATCCCTGTGGGTGGTCTATGATTTACCATCGCTGGAGAGTGGTGCACCATGATACTGCTCCGTTTCAAATCCATGCACCCATTTCTAAAAGTCGTACGACTCAGTTTCGTCATTTTGGATGGATGTAGCACCTTGTACCGTAGATGTTGCACCCTATGGATATCGATTCTTCGGAGGGCCATAACTCTTGGCTCGTTTGGAGTTACGAGAGCCGTAACCAGTCAAAACGAAGCTCTCTGCGAGTTCTATAGCTATGATGGCTTTTAGCTGTCACTGGTTAGTTTCATACCCAAAAAGTCCTATCCGAACCTCAATTGGGTCTTGGAAGTTTTTTACCCTTCATTTTTTCGTCCCGTGGATTTTTACTGAAAAATGGGATCCCGGTGGCTGGTCTATGATTACCATCGCTAGAGAGTGGTGCACCATGGTACTTCCCCGTTTCAAATCCATACCCATTTCTAAAAGACATAAGGCGCTGTTTCATGATTATGGACGGATGTTGCACCTTGCACCGTAGATGTTGCACCTTGTGGATATCGATTCTTCAGAGGTCCATAATTCTTGGCTTGTTTAGAGCTACGGAAGCGGTAACCAGTCAAAACAAAGTTATCTGTGAGTTCTACAGCTATGACAGCTTTCAGCCGTCACTGGTTAGTTTCATACCCAAAAAGTCCTACCCGAACCTCAATCGGGTCTTGGAAGATTTTTACACTTCGTTTTTTCGTAACGTGGATTTTTTTCTGTAAAACGGGATTCCCGTGGCTGGTCTATGATTAACTATCACGGGTGAGTGGTGCACCATGGTACTGCTCCTTTTCAAATCCATGAACCCATTTCTAAAAGTCGTACGACACTGTTTCATCATTTTGGACGGATGATGCACATTGCACCGTAGATGTTGCACCCTGTGGATATCGATTCTTCGGAGGGCCATAACTCTTGGCTCGTTTAGAGTTATTGGAGCCATAACCAGTCAAAACGAAGCTATTTGTGAGTTCTATAGCTATGACCGCTTTCAGCCATCACTGGTTAGTTTCATACTCAAAAAATCCTATATGAACCTCAATCCGGTCTTGAAAGTTTTTACCCTTCGTTTTTTTGTCACGTGGATTTTTTTCTGTAAAACGGGATCCCCGTGGCTGGTTTATGATTAACCGTCGCTGGTGAGTGGTGCACCATGGTACTACTCCGTTTCAAATCCATGAACCCATTTCTAAAAGTCGTACGACACTGTTTCGTCATTTTGGATGGATGTTGCACATTGCACCGTAGATGTTGCACCCTATGGATATCGATTCTTCGGAGGGATATAACTCTTGGCTCGTTTAGAGTTACGGGAGCCATAACCAGTCAAAACGAAGCTATTTGTGAGTTATACAGCTATGACCGCTTTCAGCCATCACTGGTTAGTTTCATACCTAAAAAATTCTATCCGAACCTCAATCCGGTCTTGAAAGTTTTTTACCCTTCATTTTTTCGTCACGTGGAATTTTTTTATGTAAAACGGGATCCCCGTGGCTGGTCTATGATTTACCATCGCTGGAGACTGGTGCACCATGGTACTGCAACGTTTCAAATCCATGCACCCATTTCTAAAAGACGTACGGCACTGTTTCGTCATTTTGGACCGATGTTGCGCCTTGCACCGTAGATGTCGCACGCTGTGGATATCGATTCTTCGGAGGGCCATAACTCTTGACTCGTTTAGAGTTACGAGGGCTGCAACCAGTAAAAATGAAGCTCTCTACGAGTTCTACATCTAAGACCGCTTCCAGCCGTCACTGGTTAGTTTCATACCCAAAAAATCCTTTCCGAACCTCAATCGGGTCTTGAAAGTTTTTTACCCTTCGTTTTTTCGTCACATGGATGTTTTCTGTAAAACGGGATCCCCATGGCTGTTCTATGACATACCATCGCTGGAGAGTGGTGCACTACGGTACTGCTTCGTTTCCAATCCATGCATCCATTTCTAAAAGTCGTACGGCACTGTTTCGTAATTTTGGACGGATGTTGCACCTTGCACCGCAGATGTTGCACCTTGTGGATATCGATTCATTGGAGGGCCATAACACTTGGCTCTTTTAGAGTTACGGGAGCGATAACCAGTCAAAAAGAAGCTCTGTGCGAGTTCTACTGCTGTTATCCCGCATTTTTAGAAAGGCCGTGATACCAAAAGATTGATCGAGAAACCAAAGAAAGTTCGTCTCAAAGATTGATCAACTCGGCAACATCACAAAGCAAATCTCCGTTAGGTCGCTAACGACCTAAGACCAAACGACCTAAGACCTAAGACCTAACGACCTACGACATAAGACCTAACGACCTAAGACCTAAGACCTAACGACCTAACGACCTAAGACCTAAGACCTAAGGCCTAAGACCTAAAACCTAAGACCTAACGACCTAAGACCTAGGACCTAACACCTAAGACCTAACGACCTAAAACTTAAGACCTAACGACGTAAGACCTAACGACCTAACGACCCAACGACCTAACGACGCAACGACCTAACGACCTAACGACCTAAGACCAAAAAACTAACTGTTTGTGTCAAAATTGGGCACAACACTCTTCGGAAGTTTTTGAAGAGATAATAAATGAAGAAAGCAAATTAAAATGAGGATTATCTAACAAAAACTCCAAGCAACAGAAAGTAAATTGCACAGAAGACAACGATTTAGAGTGGTTCGGCGATGTGCCTACGTCCACTATGAAGTTTTGTCACTTTATTGCTCGATATTCGGAGAATACAACTTTTATATGACTAAGTACAGCAGTTCTTAAGCAAAAATTCGAAATCAAAGGCAGTGGTGGTGCTCTGAAGTAATTCTGGCAGCGTCCGGGCGTGCTCTTTCTCTAAAAATTCTCCGATCCCCTTTCTGAATGACCAGGGGCTCTATTTATAGGTGTAGGAGGCTGATATTTCTCCTAAAAATGAGGTAGACCGCTTCAGGCACGTGAGGGGGCCCACATGGCCGAAATCTGGAGGTCCGGGCCCACATCAGGATCGATTCGACCCTTGGTTCGAATCGATCAAAAAAGTGTCCAATCGTGATGAAACTTGGCGTGAACATTCTTCATGTTGGCAGTAAGCTACTGTGAAAATTTCATAGCATTTGGACTTACAGATTCCAAGTTATGATCGATTCAAGTTGGTGATTTTCGCCTACTATTGCTATTCGAATCGATTCGTTCGAATCGATAGTTCTTGAACTTGGTTCCTTCGAATCGACTTGCTTGCATCAATCTGTTCGAGTCGATCTTCCTTCTGTGCATGCTTCGAGTCGGCGCTACTCCTGCTTCGAGTTTTCTGAGTTGACTCTCGGGTTTTAGCTGTGTGGACTTGGTGGCTTCGAGGTGTTGAATTTGATGATTCGTCTTCTTCGAATCGATGATGTTGGCACCTGTTCGAATCGATCATTGTTAGCTACCGTGGATCGATTCGAAATGGTCTCAATTATGTTGGGTTCGAAGCAAGGGTTGCTTCGATGGATACGAACTAAGGTCCAGGACTCGATGGATTCGAAGCAAGGCGCGCAGGGTTGGATTCGAACCATAGCTGTCTTGATGGATTCGAAGCAAGGCGCGCAGGGATGGATTCGAACCATAGCTGTCTTGATGGATTCGAAGCAAGGTAAGTTGGGTGGATACGAACTATAGCTGTCTCGATGGATTCGACCTAGAACATAACGGGATGGATTCGAACCATTTTTTGATGGATTCGAACAGCATCCCTCCATGCCTTGTACCAACCATATTTTGTCCGTGTGAACTCCGATTGACTTGAAATTTAGAACGCTGGTTCCCTGGGCTTTTCTTGGCGTGCCTCACCAATTGTAGTCCGGTCCGGATTCAGACAAAATTCATTGATATTTGATAACCGTCCGACAATCATTCAAAGCTAAGGACGTATGATTCTGCTTCTTCCTAGTTGTTTCCTTGGTATCTCGGCCTTGCCAAAAGGCGGGATAACATTTGCCCCCCAAAGTACGTCTTGTGTAAACACGACGTGCTTTGAAAAAACTGCAATTTATCGATGGAGAGTCAGAGCATGCTTTGTTGAGTGTTGTATTCTCTATTGCCGTATTTAGCCGTCGTACGATTGTAACTGGCCGTTTATCATCGTGACTATGACGCAATGGACATCTGACTCCTGTGAATGACAAAGGTCGTATATTAGTCATACATACTTGCATATAAGTATCACTTTAAGTTGGATCAACGTTGCGTGATTGCAACTTGTGGTTTGTTTGGTTTGCTATCGAATCCTGTATTGGTCCTTTCCTGAATTGATGTGAAAGGGTGGTCAAGCTATTCTTAGATTGAAGTGATTCGTTCGACCCGATTGGCCTTGATGGATTCGAAGCGGAGTTGGTTCGAATCGATAGTTCTTTGGACCGAGTTTTCGGTTGGCAACCTCTTCGAATCGATGATGCCTCGAACCGATGAGGCAAAGATGGGTTCGAGTTGAAGTTCGTTCGAAACGGTGGCCGTTCGAATCGATTCGGCATGGATGGATTCGAAGTGGAGTGCATGTTGATGGATTCGAATGTATGGCTTCACAGCAACGCGTGGCTTCGGTAGTGTGATGGATTCGAAGAACATGGATGGATTCGAGGTCGTGATGGGTTCAAAGCCTCATAGTTCGAATCGATGGGGCTTTTGACCTGCAACAAACGGTCACCTTGACCGGGAGGCAAATCGCCACAACCCATTTCATATAAATATGCGAGGCCGGCTTCACTTTCACTTTTTACTTTTTACCATCTACTGTTTCTATTGCTTCGATTCGATCCTTCAAAAGCAATAATCCTCGCGCCCTCCACTCGAATCCCTCGAAAATCCTCCGAGCTTTCCCTCCAGCAAACTTAAATCAGGTATTTTGGGGAATGGCTTCGAGATTGAAATGAAGGAACTGGGGATCTATATCAATTCGACTCCCTTATTTCGAAAACCTTGAGGAAAACCTTGGATTGTTTGGGACGAGCCGACTCGATGGATTTGGGGAAACGAGTTCAACCAAATCGAATCGACCTTAAGCGCTATCTTGGAGACATACTACTGCTTCGTATCGATTCGACCGCTTGTGGTTCGAATCGATCAAGGACGTCATACCTCGAATCGATGGCTTCATGGATTCGAAGCTTCATGGATTCGAAGCTTCATGGATTCGAAGCTTCATGGATTCGAAGCTTCCTCACCTTAAGGCTTTGCATCGGTTCGAACTTCACGGGGTCGAGGTGCATGGATTCGAACCTTTTCGAATCGATGCGTATCGATTCGAACTGATGGATTCGAACTCCGTGACACTTGCACTTCTGATTTCTTGACTTGATCCAATATCCATGACCAATCTTAAGTTTAACTTTGACGAACTTTGCATACTTGACTCCGACGAGCTTAGGCCTTGCTTGATCGAACTTGACTCGACCTCCCTGTTGAAGCTCGTCGATGGAACTGTGACTTAAATTAAAGAATATGACGAAGTTACACTTGAATTGATTGGTGGCGTCCGGATAGCGTGGGAGTGACGGTCAGCGATGACGGTCACTTTTATCTCCAAATTCCAAAGTTTTATCGCTCGGGCTTCTGTTCCAATCTTGTAAAATATGTTTAAGTTATGCACATCACTTGCACTGCACATTGCACTCATACACTTCATGCTGGGGAATCCATGGGTTTATCATGTACTTAACGCTGCTTTCTGGTGAGTTAGTTAATTATGGAGTCTTCGGGTTCGCAACAACAAGAAGTACAAAGTTCGCCCCCTCCGGCGCTTGAGGTTCCGGAAATTCCATCCGATGTAGTTGACCCAGCTCCGGACGAATTACCGGAGGCTATATTTATCGAGGATCCTGTCGATTCCGTTCGATCTAATATCTCCGAGTCCCTATTGGATCGGATATGCATGAAGCACAACATATCACCTGACGATGTTTTATTGCCTAGTGCCGGCGATAGACCACATAATCCGCCTGAGGGTTATACAGCCATTTATCGTCATGTTCTTGCGGCTGGATCTCTCCCCCCTTTTAACCAATATCTCAGGGATATGTTGTCGTTCTTGGGAATTGCTCCTTCCCAACTTCATCCCAACGGGCATGCGCTACTGAATAGCATCTTCGTTATATTTATGGATTGCCTTTTTCGTCCGTCGATTCCAAATGAGATCCGTCACATATTCAACTTCAAAAGTCGGGGTGATAGTCCATCTTTCACTTTTCTGGAGGCGGTTAGAAATTGTCAGATCGTGACCGGGGCTTGGACTAGGCTTAGCTACTTTAAGAATGAATGGTTTTATGTGCGGTGCCCCCCAGGGTTTGCTAGGAGATGGTTGTCCAAACGTAAGTGTTATAAGTTACCTCTGAATGGTCACACTTAATACTTGCACTAATACTCTATTATTCTCATAGCCATCATTTCGAGACCAACCGGTGGGCGTTATAGAAGTGTTGTTGAAAGCTTGCAAGCGGTCCCAAGTGAATTAAGGCACATCGACGTGTTGCTGACCGATAATAACTTAAGGACATTGGGCCTGATTGAAATGAACCAAAGTATCGCGATCGAGGGGTTGGCAAACCAGGCTTCAAAGAAAAAGAAGAAAGTTGCGAAAAGAAAACCCGGTATCGTGATAAAAGAAGCGAGCGATGATGAAAGAACGCCTACTGATACCGAAATTGCAGCTGACCTTTCCCGAATAGAAGAGGGACGGAAAGGCAAGGCTGCTGTTCCCAAGTTTAAGAGATGGAAGTCTGTAGTTGTATCTCGTCCCATTCCTGGGATCACTTTTTCTGCTGCCACCCCTCATCAACCAGGACATATCTTTGGAGGGTTAGATGATGTTCCCATCCCGGATTACGTATCTCTTCACCATGAATCCGGGTTGGAGGAGCTTCGGGAAGCGCTAGACATAAGCGAATCTTTACCCGTTAGTGTAGTCGACACTTCTGGTTATTCTGGGGGCCTTGCACATTTGTATACACTTTCACAACACTGCACGTCTTCCGCATGTATTGCAATGTTTTCTCTTGACATTTAACCAAGTTGTTTCTTTCTTCCAGGCACTATGTCGGACCGCCCTTCTACCTTGGACAGGCTTCGGCGAGCCCACCACTCCTCATCTTATTATGAATCCCGTCGCAGAGATTCCGATCGCGACCGCGAGCGAAGATACTATGAACAGGAGCAACGAGATAGGGATCAATCCCGTTATTATTCCAGTCAAGAACGTTCCGATAGGGATCGAAGGCATCGGTCACCCTCTCGCTCTCCTCCGCCATCCAGAGGTCTTGCTCCTGCCCCTGAACCTTCTCGACAACAGCAGTCTTTACAAGTTTCAAAGTCTGGTTCACATCGCCCCAGGACTGACACAGTTGTAACCACAACTATAGAAGAGGCTCCTCTCGAGCCCTCTGGTGAAGGGACTATTAGAATCGCCCAGCTGAAAAAAGACTTCCCCGAAATATGCTTTGATGGTTACATTTTTCCTCCCAACCTTAAAAGGATTCCTGAAGAGGCCGTGCACACTGCCATCAGTTATACCCGCGATTTTTATGCTCAATATAAAGAATGGTATAAGGCGGCCGTCAAAGCTTCGAAATTAGCTTTCGATCAGCTAAAATCATCGAGAAGCTGGAAGCCGATTTGGCCCAGAAGAACCGTATAGTCGATGTTCTTCAAACCGAGGTGGAATCTTCCCGTAAAACCGAAGTTGAGTCGTTAAAAAAGGTCGATGATACATTGGTTGAGATGGCGAAGATGCAGCAAGCTCATTGCACCTTAGTTGAGGATTTCGGCCATCGATATAAGAATGTTGAGGCCGAACGTGATGCGGCGGTCAAAGAATTGGAGGAGCTGAAGGCTAAGTTTGCCGATTTAGAGAAAGAAAAAGATGATGCTAACGTGAGTGCGCAAGAAGCGTGTGAGCAGGCTGTGTCCCTCCGGGCTGAGCGAGATGCAGCTATTGCCAGGGTTGAAGCCGTGGAGGCAGAGGTAGAGGGGAGAGTCCAGGCTGAATTGTTCAGGGTAGAGGCGGAGTTTGATGATCTCCTTGATACTTATAATTCTAATGTGCTTGAGCACAGGAACCTTTCATGGCTCGGAGATTATTCTACTCTTTTACTTAGTGCTTGGAAAAAGTTGGTGGCGAACAAAAAAGCATCTCTCCCGGAAGGTGTTGTGGACGAGTTTGAGCTTGAATCTCGTTTGTTAAGCGAAGAAGAGAAGAAACTTCTTCATGAAGCAATGATCTCCGCCGAGAGAGAGAGACTTGGTTTTCACCACGTAGAAACCGGCGAGGGTTCTGGAACTGCGCATCACAGTGGGGATGCTTCAACAATTGTCCCAACCTCGTATGGAGCTACAGCGACAGTTGAGCCACATATTGTTCCTGCCTATAATCCAGATCAACCGGAAATATCTATTGGTACAACTACGGTTTCCGCACCCATTTCTGCTCCAAGTCAAGGTAAAGAAAATACTTCAGGCATTCCTAAAGTGTTTCAGAATGAATTGGATTCTGTGGCGATCGCTTAATTGATTTTCCTTGTTCTTTTCTGAATTAGGGACTGAGAGTAATGTGCCTGTTCCTCCAATGCCGCAAACTTCGCAGCCAACACAAGGGGCTGTTGTTACTGAAGCTGTCATGACTACCGTTGTTACCAGCGAGACGGGAGAAGGGAGTTCAATGTCGCTTGACGCTCAAATGATCGAGGAGCTCCTTAAGCAACCCTGTGATCTTTTTACGGATCGGTCTTATGCAATGAGTGGAATCGCTCCAGCCTTTAGCTCGTTTATGCCAACCGTTAGTGCATCCGGCGCTGTCCATCCTTCCCGAGAAGAGGAAATCTTTGCAGAGATAAGTGCTGAAATGGCGGCTACAACAACGGTTGGCAGTTCCGGGGGTAATGCTGCCCCGCCGAGCTTAACTCCTCTAATGATCATATCTCCCGGAGGTACTGTTATAACTTCGGGTGCCGGGGCTCCTCCTCCTGTTACGGCTTCTTTGTCTCCAGGTCGTCCTTCTCAGAGACCCTCCGTCCCTTCCAGCTCTGAAGAAGATGTTGACATCATGCCGGATCCGGAGGAACAACCAAAAAAGGGCAAGAAGTCTCACAGGAAGTCGGGTAGTGGTTCCGGCGACGCAACTCCCAAGAAGAGACGACGAAAGAAGAAGGATTAAAGACTTAGACCCGCATGCCTTGTTTGTTGATAATAACCTTTTCTTCCGATTAGAGTCGTGTATAGGTGTGGATTCGACACCCACTTGATTGAAATTTCATTTTGTCATGTACTCGAACCCTTTTTTGCTGATTGATGAAATAGAAAATGACGCTTTCTAGAATTTCTTAACTGTTGTGTTGATTGTCTTGTGCTCGTATATGCCGTTTTTGCACACATGTCCATTCTTCAGGGATTAATCACAACTTGTATTTAACAGCTTATGCACCAATTTATACTCCGAGAATTCTGAGTTAGTAATTATACTTTAGTCCACACTCCGGGGACTTATGTTTATTTTGATGTTTATACTCCAATTCGCACTCCGGGAAATTTGGAACTAGTGATTATATTTTAGTCCACGCTCCGGGGACTTGTATTTATTTTATGTTTATACTCTAATTCGCACTCCGGGAATTTGGAGTTAGTGATTATATTTTAGTCCACGCTCCGGGGACTTGTATTTATTTTATGTTTATACTCCAATTCGCACTCCGGGAATTTGGAGTTAGTGATTATATTTTAGTCCACGCTCCGGGGACTTGTATTTATTTTATGTTTATACTCCAATTCGCACTCCGGGAATTTGGAGTTGGCTCACACTTGGGGAGCAATGGATTTATACTCAGGTTCGCGCTCCAGGAACCGAGAGTTGGAAGTTTATACTCCAATTCGCGCTCCGGGAATTTGGAGTTGGCTCACACTTGGGGAGCAATGGATTTATACTCAGGTTCGCGCTCCGGGAACCGAGAGTTGGAAGTTTATACTCCAATTCGCGCTCCGGGAATTTGGAGTTGGCTCACACTTGGGGAGCAATGGATTTATACTCAGGTTCGCGCTCCGGGAACCGAGAGTTGGAAGTTTATACTCCAATTCGCGCTCCGGGAATTTGGAGTTGAAGGAGGGAATGTCGTGTATCAATCCCTGCAATTGCTGGTGTAGTGTTCTGCCCCCGAGCTCGGGTTTCACTTAGCGAGTGACTAGTCGTGTCGCAGCCACTCCCTATTTGAATAAATCCCACCGTATGATGGAACTTAGCTCTCCGTGCATCGTGATGTTGTACGTCATACTCAGTGAATCACAACTTTAGCTCAAAGAGATGGCATTTTATTGCTGAAACGAGAAAATATGGCAAAGTTAGTTGCCTTATTACAAATTCAAATCTCGAAATGCTGAAATAAAAATGCAAAGGAATAAATTGACAAAAAATAAATAAAGTCTTTTATGTGTAGTAGCGACGGAGACTTTCGCTATTCCAAGCTCTTGGTAAAATGAGACCATCAACGGTTGATAGTTTGAATGTGCCATCTCCAAGCTTTTGTGAAATAACATACGGCCCTTCCCAATTTGGCTTCATGTGTGAAGGAACCGGATAAATTCTTTTGAGCATGAGATCGCCAAGTTCGAAGGTTCGCGGGCGGACCTTAGCATTGTATATTCGAGCGACTCGACTTCGATAAGCGGCTGCCCTCAAATCAGCCTCATCGCGCTTCTCATCGAGTAAATCCAGAGATTCAGCAAGCAATATGGCATTTGTTTTTGGATCATAATACGTTACCCGGTGAGAGGGGACTTCTAATTCAACTGGAATGACGGCTTCGGAGCCATAAGATAGAAAAAATGGAGTGTGACCGGTTGCAGTTTTGTGAGTTGTCCGGTAGGCCCATAACGCCATAAGGAGTTCATCAACCCATTTACCTCCGACTTTTTCCAGCCGCTTTTTAAGGATGGATTTGATAACTTTATTAACAGCTTCGACTTGTCCGTTTGCTTGGGGGTGTGCTACTGCAGAGAATTTCTTATGGATGTGAAATCGTTGGCAGAAATTCTTGAACTCAATACTATCGAACTGGGCGCCGTTATCGGTGATGATAGTATGTGGGAGACCAAATCGACAGATTATATTCCGTACTACGAAGTTGATCACTTTCTTTGTAGTAATTGTTGCAAGAGGTTCGGATTCGGCCCATTTCGTGAAGTAATCAACTGCAACGATTGCATATCTCGCGCCGCCCTTTGCCAGAGGCAATGTGCCGATGATATCTATTCCCCATACCGCAAATGGCCAAGGACTGACCATTTGGGTTATCTCGGTAGGAGGGGCCCTTGGAATTCGGGCGTATTTCTGGCATTTGTCGCACTTTCTTGCATAATCTGCAGCATCGCGATTAACAGTAGGCCAATAATATCCGTATCGAAGTATTTTCTTTGCCAATGCTTGCCCCCCAGTGTGATCGCCACATTCTCCTTCGTGCACATCATGTAACACTCGTTTGATTTCATCGTGCGCGATACATCGGAGGAGAGGAACAGAGTATCCTCTTCGGTACATGACTCCATTTTGAACAACAAACCGTGACACTTTTCGGAGAACTTGTCTTTTCTCGCTCCGACTTTCAGGCAATGTACCATGTTCGATATAGTCTCGATAAGGAGTCATCCATGATTCCTTATTGGAGGTAGCTTCAAATATGCAATCAGTCTCTATTCGATCTATGCTTGGGAAGGATAGGGTTTCGACCGGAACAAGCCCTAATTGTTGAGCTTCACCTGAACTTGCTAACTTTGCCAATGAATCAGCCTTTTGGTTGCGCTCTCGGGGTATATAGAAAATGGCATAGTAATCGAATTGATCAAGTACCTCCTTGACTTGATTTAAGTAAGCGGCTAGTCTTGGGTCTTTGGCCTGATACTCTCCTCGAACTTGGCATACCACTAATTGGGAATCACAGTAAATTTCTACGGCGATGATTCTCAGGTCACGGGCAAGCTTTAGCCCGGTAAGTAGAGCTTCGTATTCGGCTTCATTGTTTGTAGCGCGGAATTCGAACTTCAAGGCATAACATACGGATCGTCCCTCGGGAGTTTCAAGTACTACCCCTGCTCCTGAACATCGATCGTTGGATGCACCATCAGTATACAGCTTCCATATGTATTCAGGAGATTTGCAATTTTCTGGTAAGTCTTCGGGAATTGTAAATTCAGCTATAAAGTCTGCTAAAACTTGACCATGAATGGCTCTCCTTGGTGTATATGTAATGTCAAATTGGCTCAATTCGATGTTCCATTTCAGTAATCTACCAGACGTCTCAGGTCGTGTGAGGACTTGTCGTAACGGCTGATCAGAGTACACAGTGATAGGATGAGCCTGAAAATAAGGACGGAGCTTCCTTGAGGCAATGACCAGGCAATATGCCAATTTTTCAAGCTTTGGATAATTTCTCTCGGCTCCAGTTAATCGTTTACTCACGTAATCGACCGGTTTTTGCACTCGGTCTTCTTCCCGAACTAACGCAGCACTGATCGCGTTTTCTGACACCGCTAGATAGAGATATAATTGTTCATGATCCACAGGCTTTGAAAGGATTGGCGGTACAGAGAGATGCTGGACCAGTGATTGAAATGCGCCTTCACATTCTGCAGTCCATTCGAAGTTTCTTTTTCCTTTTCGAATTAAATCAAAGAAAGGAATACATTTGTCAGTTGATTTCGAGATAAATCTACTTAGTGCCGCAACTTTTTCATTAAGACTCTGAACTTGTTTAATGGTCTTCGGAGTTTGGAGATTTCTGATAGCCCAGATTTTTTCGGGGTTGGCTTCTATTCCTCGAGCATTGACGATGAAACCAAGGAACTTTCCTGATGCAACTCCGAAATGACACTTTAGTGGGTTAAGCTTCATCCCATATTTCCGAAGAATGTTGAACATTGACTCTAAGTCTTTGACGTGATCGATAGAGTACCGTGATTTCACCAACATATCGTCTACATAAACCTCCATGGTTTTCCCAATCTGGTCAGCAAACATTCGGTTGACTAAGCGTTGATAAGTTGCGCCGGCATTCTTTAATCCAAAAGGCATGACTTTGTAACAATATAGCCCCAAGTCGGTCACAAAGCTTGTGTGCTCTTGGTCAGGTATATGCATCGGTATCTGATTATAACCTGAGTACGCATCCATAAAGGATAATAATTCATGTCCGGCTGTTGAATCTACCAGCTGATCGATTCGGGGAAGTGGAAAGCTATCTTTTGGGCAGGCTTTATTCAAGTCGGAGTAATCGATACATGTTCTCCACTTCCCGTTCGGTTTTCGGACGAGTACGGGATTGGACACCCACTCCGGGTATAAGGCATCCCTGATAAACCCATTCGTCTTCAATTTATCAACCTCTTCTTTAAGGGCAGCAGATCTCTCCGGATCCATACCACGCCTTTTCTGTTTGACCGGGATGTACCGCGGGTCAATATTCAAGGTGTGGCTCGCAATGTCTGGCGAGATTCCACACATATCAGAATGCGTCCAAGCGAATACGTCGAGATTCGCCCGGAGGAAATCAACCAATTCCTGTTGTGTTTCTGGTTTCAATTGCGACCCAATTTTCAACATTCTCGAGTCATTGCCATCATCGTCAATCGGGACATCAATAGTTAGTTCTGCCGGCGAAGCTTGACTTTCTGTAGATTCTTCCTTATTATTATTGTCCCTTGGGTCAATATCTCTTTGGAATTGGTTGTGGTGCCTGGACCGAGGTCCAGGCGCTAATTGTCAATCATCAGCGAAGCGAACGCAGAGCGATTCCCCTACGTTCTTTCCTTTTTCTTTCCGTTGCGCTTCCCACAACTCAGCAACATAACAGGCTCTTCCAGCAGCCTGATCTCCTTGCACAACTCCTATCCCGTGGTCAGTGGGAAATTTCAGAGTTAGACACCATGGAGCAATAGCAGCCCTGAATTCAGCAAGGGCTGGTCGGCCCAAGAAAGCATTGTACGGAGAAGGTATGTCCAAGACAACAAAATGCAGTATCCGAACTCTTCGGCATTCTCCCATTCCCAACTCCACTGGTAATTCGACTATTCCGGTTGGTATCGTTGCACTTCCATTGAAACCTTGAACTCGTGATTGGCAAGGTTTCAAGTCCTTAGCTTCCATCTTCATTAAATCGTATGCTCTTTTAAATAATATGTTTACAGAGCTCCCACTATCCACTAAGATCCTCTTCATCCAAGCAGGACCGACTTGAGCGGATATAACCAGTGGGTCAATCGTTGGAGCTTCAACTCTATCGGCATCTCGGTTTCTAAATACGATTTCATCAGTCATAGTCTTTTGTTGCTTAGCTGGTGTCCCATCTTCAGTGTTGCTACAACATTCAAAGTCCATATGCCTAATTGAGTTAGCATATGACTCCATCTCCCTCCAACTCCGGTCTGCCGGATGGGGTCCACCGCTTATCGTGTTGATAACCAACCTCCCGCCTGTACGGGCAGGTTCGTTCTCCCTTTCCTGATTTTGTGTTCGATTTTGATTGGATGGGCCCGCTCCCCCAGGCTGTGGTGCCCGAACAAATTGATCCAACTTTCTTTCTCTGATCAGTTTTTCCATGAGTTCCTGCAAGTGCCTGCAATCATTGGTGTTATGTCCATAACTTTCGTGAAATCTACAGAATTTTCCTGTTTGAATCTGTCTTTCCGATGATGGCTTTGGAGTGGGCTTTTTGTATTGCATAGTATTACAAGTTTGTAGGTACACATTCTCCAGTGATGTGTTGAGTGGCGTGTAACTGTCAAACATTGAGATTCTACGCCTCGGACCACGAGTCTGGTCTTGTTTCTTGTTTCGGTTATCACCGTTCCTTGGTTGTTGAGTCTGTTTATTTTGAATATTCAACTGGACTTTTCCTGAATTCTCGCCAGACTGCTTAACCGCAACATTACTTTGAATGCCTTCACTGCTGGGCCTTGCATCGTCCTGCTTCCTAGACTGTTTCGCATCCTCTCGCCTCAGGAATTGAGCGGCTTTGGAATAGAAATGGTCCAACGATGCGGGAGGCTTTCCAGCCAACCAATTTCCAAATTCAGAATCAGGATCGATTCCTTTAGTCAAAGCTATTAAAATAGAATTATCATTAGGATTAGTGATCTCTGCACATGCAGCATTGAACCTTTCCAGGTACCGCCTGAGTGTCTCTCCGGGAGCTTGAGTGACACTTGATAAAGTATTTACATCTTTAGGTCTGGCAATATGCATTCGAAACTGTTCTACAAACTTGGTGGCCAATTGATCAAACGAGGAAATGGATCGTGGGGGTAATCGTGTGAACCACATGGTTGCAATCCCTCCAAGGGAAATGGGAAAACTTCGGCATTTTACCGCATCATCAGCTCTAGCTGCCGTCATTGACCATTCATATTTCAAAATATGTTGATTTGGGTCGGAGTTTCCTTCGTACATGGGCAGGGTTGGCATCCTAAATCGTCGAGGGGGTTCAGCATGCAATATGTCATCGGTGAATGGGGTATGACTTCGAGAAATTCCCCAATCATCGTTTGTCAGGCCTTGGCTTTCGCGAATCATCTGGCGTACCATGGCTGAGAGATCTGGCATAGGAACATTTCGTGTGTGGTGAGCCATGGTGTTGTCGGGTTCCATAGTGCGAGACGGGATCGGTCGCTGTCGACGGTCCGTGTCTCGCCTCCTTGGTTCAATGCTCTCTGCGATGTATGGTTCTGAAGCGTGTCCTTGTTGATGGTAATTCTGGTTGGAGTGATTTCGAGTGTCAACTCCTATATCAACTGCAGCGGTTGTGGGAGTATGACCATCTGTGGTATATTGTGGAATGGTGCCTCCTCGGGAGGAGGGCCCAGTATGAAGGCTGGTAGATGGGCCAACCCTTACTTGCCCAACAGTTAATGCTTGTTGATTGTCAACAGCTTGTGTTTGGTTTCCGTCTAACCTAGGACGGGTAGATCGGCCATTATAATCAGATGAAGCAGAGCTTTCAGTGGAAGAGTGAGGGGCTTGATCCCTTCTGGACCTCCTTCGCCTTTGCTGGTTCAGCTGATTGGTCAATTCAGCGTTAGCGCGCAACTGCTCAGTTAGCTGTTGTCGGCTTTGGGTTAATTCCTGTAATAGCACCTGAAACTCCTGTCTTGTTACTGGGCCTGACGGATCCGTATGTCCAGTAGCATCATGATTGGTTGATTGCAGTTGCGCAGGATTTTGCCTATCCCGGCCTTCTTGATCACCAACGTTAGAAGTAGTTCTTATACTTACCATTTTGAAAAGTTGAATCCTTTCCTAGACTTTAGACAAATCTGAATAGGACGGAAGGAATTTAGAAACAGAATCTGGATCTTTCTTCTTAAATTTATGCAATTCGGTATCGAGGATAGATCCAATGAGCAGGAGAAAAACTGGGTTTTTCTCGGTGAAAGCACCAAAGTGTTTGTGTCAAAATTGGGCACAACACTCTTCGGAAGTTTTTGAAGAGATAATAAATGAAGAAAGCAAATTAAAATGAGGATTATCTAACAAAAACTCCAAGCAACAGAAAGTAAATTGCACAGAAGACAACGATTTAGAGTGGTTCGGCGATGTGCCTACGTCCAATATGAAGTTTTGTCACTTTATTGCTCGATATTCGGAGAATACAACTTTTATATGACTAAGTACAGCAGTTCTTAAGCAAAAATTCAAAATCAAAGGCAGTGGTGGTGCTCTGAAGTAATTCTGGCAGCGTCCGGGCGTGCTCTTTCTCTAAAAATTCTCCGATCCCCTTTCTGAATGACCAGGGGCTCTATTTATAGGTGTAGGAGGCTGATATTTCTCCTAAAAATGAGGTAGACCGCTTCAGGCACGTGAGGGGGCCCACATGGCCGAAATCTGGAGGTCCGGGCCCACATCAGGATCGATTCGACCCTTGGTTCGAATCGATCAAAAAAGTGTCCAATCGTGATGAAACTTGGCGTGAACATTCTTCATGTTGGCAGTAAGCTACTGTGAAAATTTCATAGCATTTGGACTTACAGATTCCAAGTTATGATCGATTCAAGTTGGTGATTTTCGCCTACTATTGCTATTCGAATCGATTCGTTCGAATCGATAGTTCTTGAACTTGGTTCCTTCGAATCGACTTGCTTGCATCAATCTGTTCGAGTCGATCTTCCTTCTGTGCATGCTTCGAGTCGGCGCTACTCCTGCTTCGAGTTTTCTGAGTTGACTCTCGGGTTTTAGCTGTGTGGACTTGGTGGCTTCGAGGTGTTGAATTTGATGATTCGTCTTCTTCGAATCGATGATGTTGGCACTTGTTCGAATCGATCATTGTTAGCTACCATGGATCGATTCGGAATGGTCTCAATTATGTTGGGTTCGAAGCAAGGGTTGCTTCGATGGATACGAACTAAGGTCCAGGACTCGATGGATTCGAAGCAAGGCGCGCAGGGATGGATTCGAACCATAGCTGTCTTGATGGATTCGAAGCAAGGCGCGCAGGGATGGATTCGAACCATAGCTGTCTTGATGGATTCGAAGCAAGGTAAGTTGGGTGGATACGAACTATAGCTGTCTCGATGGATTCGACCTAGAACATAACGGGATGGATTCGAACCATTTTTTGATGGATTCGAACAGCATCCCTCCATGCCTTGTACCAACCATATTTTGTCCTTGTGAACTCCGATTGACTTGAAATTTAGAACGCTGGTTCCCTGGGCTTTTCTTGGCGTGCCTCACCAATTGTAGTCCGGTCCGGATTCAGACAAAATTCATTGATATTTGATAACCGTCCGACAATCATTCAAACCTAAGGACGTATGATTCTGCTTCTTCCTAGTTGTTTCCTTGGTATCTCGGCCTTGCCAAAAGGCGGGATAACACTAACGACCTAAGATGTGACGACCACCCATGACTCCCGCACCAGAACAAGGAATTAGTGCGCTGAAAAGTGTGCCAGGCTGCCATGGACAATGGTCAAGGTAAGAATAACATCGCAGAATCTATCGTATTACTCACAGCGCATGGATAAAATACAATAGAAAAGTATACATAGTGAAGCTCCATAGAACAGAATCTCATCATATAAACTCAATATAGTTTTATACAATCATCTGAATAGTCAATACATCCAGCCTCACTACATAACACTCAGAGTATCAAAGAAACAGCGGAATATCCAGTACATATAATATGAAAATAATATGCAAAAGCCTCCTGCTAGTCTTCGCCATCAACAGCGGCATCAACTACCAAGAACAGCACCTGCCACCTGCTACCTAGTCTGCCCATCCCAACATGGATGAACAGCCCAAGGTAATAAGAATTGAACATAAAATCTTGAGTCAGACAAAGTCCTAGTGAGCAGTAAATAAACTATCATACATACCAAAAGAGCATAAGGATAAAAAGGAATAGGAATCCAACCATCCCACTCCGCCTCTTTCTACAGTGATAGCCCCTAGACACACACTAAAGAGAAACAAGCATAGCAAGCAGATAATTAAAGTGAAACAATGATCACTCGAGTCAAGGTCGATGTTTTCCAAACACAAACCCCCAAGGCCTAAACCAAGATCAGATAAGCACCCGGAAAACACCGCTCTTGAGACTGAATGATGACACAACCAAACATCCATGACTCTTGGCTATCACTGTTATCATTGCCTTGATTCCATTGTTAATTGAATGACCGACACATTCTTTCAGCCGTTAGTCAAGGTCTAATTGCAACCCCGGTTCTAGACATGACTCCGTACGTCGTCACAGCCCGTGCTTAGGAATTTTCGCAACTACCAAGAGTACTAGCACGTCGTCGCAGTCCGTGCTTGGGACTGTCGAATCTGCCCAACGTACTCCTGCTTTGAGCATGCTAGAACCTTCAATAACGATGAAATCTCAGCCTCCTAGTCATCCTCCTCGACGACTATTCTCATTTTGGCCCAAGCGCCTCTCGAGCAATCCATTATCAACCAACTCGAACCGCATCATCGAGTTGTCAACATGCTTGGAATGATCCCACCTGGATTAAACCAAGACTATCTCACATCATACTTTGCTTCATCGCATCTTAGCAAAGTCCATCTCATCATCATGCTTCGCATCATCATATCATGGCAAAGTCCATCTCAACGTCATGCTTTGCTACCTCTAATCATAGCAAGTCCATCATCATCGAATCCATACATATGAGCTTCATCACCCGCTTCATATGCCACAGGCAACTTTCACCATTCAAGAGCCTTTCCACTTAGCTTTTGAATCGTCTTTCAACCAACTTGTCCAAATCAACTACTAGCTAATTTGAAACAATCAAACCAATCATAAGTTCAAACAATCAAACATTCAAACAAGATCTAACAAGCAATCATACAAGAATGGCAATGTCGTAATTAAAATGTCCAAATCCAACAAGTATGAATTATAAGCAATATCTCTACAACTTGATGGACAAACGTGCATAGGTTAACATGTAGTAAAATTGGTATCAAATCTTCATAGACCATGGATCTACATGCAGACTTAAGAGAAATGCGAGAAATCCCTATCTTTTAACACATAAACAAGCCACCGATCCAATATACTCCTTTGGGTCCGTGTGAGAGATAACTACCACTCACCGAATCACCTAAACACGTCAAAAACAATCAACTCCAGATTTTGACAGCGAAGAACCAAGCTTGATCCGACAAGATTCCGCTTCAAACGGTGAAATCTCACTTTGTTGGATGAAGATCTTCAACTTTGGCTCTTGGATCTTCGATCTTGATCTTCGATCTTGAATGGATGTAAGCACTAGATTAGAGTGGAGAAAAGAAGTGAAGAAATGTAGTAGTTGAGCTCTCAAAATGGCAGCACTTCGTCGCTTCAAAATTCAGTGCCAAAAAGTGAGCAAAACCCCTCTATTTATGGGCTGATAACCCCATGAGTCGTCCGCCCATGAGTCTTCGCCGACTCATCAGACCCCCACGACCTATGACTCATCAATCCTGGCCGACCTATCCTAACTCGTAAACGACTCATAGCATACACGGCCTAACACGTGCACGCGACTTAAAAACACTGCCGCATCCCTTAACTCGAACCACCGACCTAACACAACACGGGTTAACATACCACGGCTTAACCAGATACGACTCAACACAGGCTCGACCCAACACTAAGTCGCTCACACGACTCAACCTACATGCGACTCACGACCTAACCCTAACACAGAGTCTCAACGACCTATACCGTAGCGAATTAATAACACTGCCGACTCATACGACCTAACGACTTACCATAAGTCGTCCAACGCCCTAACGACTTAGCCCTAGTGCCGACCCAACACCTATGCGACCTAAAACATGTACACGACCTAACACTCATAGGACCTAACGACCTAACTGGGTGCCGACTTACCCATCATATAACCTAAGCCCCTCACCCTTAAGTCGTTGTCCTACTTAGGTCAACCAAACTCTTAGGTCGCTTATCCACTAAGTCGGTCACTACCTTTGAGTCGCTCGTATCCATAGGTCGTTAACTTTTATGAGTCGGTCACCCTCTAAACTTCCTTAAGTCGGCAACACCTCAAGTCGTTAACTTCTATTAAGTCGGTCATCTACTAAGTCGGCTACCTCCTTAACTCGGCCACACTTCTCTAAGCCGTAGCCTCCTTAGGTCGTCACTAAATCACTAAGTCATAACACACTAACTCGTATACGACCTAACCAAGAGCCGATCTAAGGACCATATGCAACCGAGTTAACTTCCTTACGAGCTATCTTTTACACGACTTAGGCTATTGATGACATAAACAACACTAATGACCTGCAAATTCTACGATTTATCGACACATAAAATACGGGTCGTTACATTCTCTCCCCCTTAGGAATTTCGCCCCCAAAATTCCAAGCAACAAGAGCAACCAAAATTATTCCGCATGCCTACCATCCATAGCAATCAACAAACCATGCATCCAATTCCTAGCCTAGCATGCAGAATTCTAAGATAGAACAAGCTACAAGTTCATGAGATGTCACGACACCTTAGGGCCATACCTCGAAGAGTTCAGGATGAGCTGCCTTCATCCTCTCTTCCTCCTCCCACGTACAGTCGTTAACATCATCACTCCATTGTATCTTGAGCAACGTAATTGTCTTCCTCCTAAGCTGTTTCGTGTCGGTTTCAATAACACGAAGCGACTTACGAGGTCTCGTAACAACTGGATCGACCTCTAAATCTTCACAGCTATCAGCGGAAACCACTATATTCGAGTCGTGCACATACTTTCGTAGACAAGATACATGAAAAACATTGTGCACATCCGACATCTTCTCTGGTAACTCCAATTTATAAGCGAGCTTTCCAATTCGCTCGATGATTGGGAATGGTCCAACAAATCTCGGAGTCAATTTTCCTTTCTTCCCGAATCGAATAACATTCTTCAGTGGAGAAATCTTCACAAAAACCATATCACCTATGTCGAATTCCAAATCCTTACGACGCTTATCGGCATAACTTTTCTGACGACCTTGGGCTGCCTTCATTCGCTGCCGAATGATCTCTATACAATCCGAAGTCTGTCGAATCATTTCTGGCCCAAGTATCAGCTTTTCTCCTGCTTCCAACCAACATGTCGGAGACTTACATGGTCTTCCATGCAGTGCATCATATGGTGCTATACCAATGCTTGACTGGTAACTGTTATTATACGCAAATTCCACCAAATGAAGATGATCTTCCCATGATCCTCCGAAATCTAAAACATATGCCCTCAGGAGGTCTTCCAGAACTCGGTTGACTCTCTCAGTCTGACCATCTGTTTGGGGATGATAGGCTGTACTCAAACACAACTCGGTTCCCAAAACTTCCTGGAAGCTCTTCCAGAATCCACTAGTGAACAATGGGTCTCGATCGCTCACTATACTCTTCGGAATACCATGGAATCGAACTATCCACTTAATATACAATTCAGCCAATTTCAATGCAGTCCTAGTTGATCGAACAGGAATGAATCTTGCACTCTTAATCAAATGATCTACAATGACCCAAATCCCTTCATTTCCCGCTCTTGTCCTAGGTAGACCATCGATAAAATCCATCGATATTTGCTCCCACTTCCATGTAGGATCTTCTAATGGCTGAAGCAATCCACTTGGCTTCTTCTGCTCAGCTTTTACCAACTGGCAATTCATACATTTGGAAATAAAATTTCCAACATCCTTCTTCATACCTTCCCAGTAAAAGGTTCTCTACATATCCCGATACATCTTATTTCCACCTGGATGAATTGTCAACTTCGAGTGATGACTTTCCATTAGAACTTCATCCCTCAATTCATCTATATCGGGAACAACTAATCGTCCTTGCTTCCGAAGCCAACCCTCTCGATCAACTTCGAAACCTTTATCCTTTTTTGGGTTCAATCCAGATTCCAAATCACGGATAATCTTGACAAGCTTATCGTCTTGCTTTTGGCCTTCGCCAATTCTTTCCACCAAAGTAGGTCTTATCGATAAGTTTGCCAACATCTCAGGTTCCAATTCACACCTAGGCATGAAATCAAATCCAGCCAAATACTCGAGACTCTTCCATTCCGAAAACATGGCTCCCAATCCTGCATGTCTTCGACTTAATGCATCTGCTACTGCATTACCTTTTCCTGGAGTATAGGCTATACCAAAATCATATGATGCCAAAAACTCTAGCCATCGTTGCTGCCGAAGATTCAAATCCTTTTGGGAGAAAAGATACTTCAACGACTTATGATCCGTAAATAACTCGAATCGAACTCCCAATAGGTAATGTCTCCACATCTTCAGAGCAAAAACAATCGCCGCTAACTCCAAATCATGAGTCGGGTAATTCCTTTCATGCGGCTTCAGTTGTCGACTTGCATACACAACAACTTTATCCTTCTGCATTAGCACTGATCCTAATCCAGTACCACATGCATCGGTGTAAACCACCATCTCTTCATTCCCACTTGGAATAGTCAAAACAGGAGTACTTGTCAGTCGCTCTTTCAGGATTCCGAAAGCTTGCTCACACTTAGTATCCCAACTGAATACCTGATTCTTTTTCGTCAATCCTGTTAATGGTGCAGCTATCTTGGAAAAGTCTTTGATAGACCGACGATAGTATCCTGCTAATCCAAGAAAGCTTCTCACATCAGATGCATTCTTAGGTCTAACCCAATCCTGGATTGCTGCCACCTTAGCGGGATCAACCGCTATTCCATTTCCAGAAATAACATGGCCTAAGAACCTCACTTCACTCTTCCAGAAGTGACACTTCGAAAACTTAGCCTTCAGCTGATGTTTCCGCAAAATTTCCAAAACGATCCGCAAGTACGTCTTGTGTTCTTCTTCGGTTCTGGAATGAATAAGAATATCATCCACGAACACAAGCATGAACTTGTTCAACTGATCCCTGAATACTCTATTCATAAGATCCACAAAATATGCTGGTGCATTGGTCAATCCAAACGGCATTACCAGCCATTCATAAAAACTGGATGGTGTCCGAAAAGCAGTCTTCGGCACACTATCCTTAGCACTCTTAACTGGTGAAATCCCGTTGCCAAATCCATCTGAGAAAACACCCTAGCCTCGTGAAGCTGATCAAACAAGTCATCTATTCTCGGCAATGGATACTTGTTCTTCTTAGTCACCTTACTCAGCTCATGATAATCGAGACACAACCTCAACGATCCATCTGCTTTGGTTGCGAACACAACTGGTGTGCCCCATTCGGACACACTACGCCGAATGAATCCTTTCCGTAAAAGGTCATCAACTTGCACCTTCAACTCTTGCTGCTCCCTAGGCGCCATCCGCTTAAGAGGCATCACAACTGGTATGGCTCCCTCAACAAGATCGATACGAAACTCGATCTTCCTATGCGGCGTTAACCTTTTGACTTCCTCAAAGACGTCCTCAAATCCATTCGCGATCGGCACCGATGACAGTCCATCCCGTGGAACAACCAGCGAATACATGAAGCTCATGAAGACGCCTTCTTCATGCTTACATCGTATCACAGCCTTTCGCCCCTCCACATTCCCGACTGTCACCTCCAGCCTCTCACAATCAACCTTTGCCGCATACTTCCTAAGCCAGTCCATGCCCAAAATAACTCTGAACCCCGCAAAGTTCAGAACAAAACAATCACAAGCAAAAGAGCAATCGTGACTCGATACAACTAGACCACGGCATATCATACACAAACATGACGAACCCCTAACTGGATTAGTCACAACCAATGGCCTATCAACAATATCCGGTTCTAAACCCAACTGGCCTACAAGATCATTACAAACAAACAAATGCGACGCCCCAGTATCAAACAGTACTCTAACTGGAACACCACATATGGAAAGTGTACCTTGAACCACCACACTCTTCCCCTTCTCTTCAGCAGTAGGAGCTTTCAAAGACGATGGAACAGCCCCCAAAGCATAAGCTTGCACAATTTGCTTGTCCTTCTATGGTTCTGTACAATTCCTCCTGAAATGCCCCGGCTTGTCATAGTTGTGGCACTTTGCCGGCGCCTTCTGATTCTTACAATCCCTGGAGAGATGGCCCTTCTGCTGGCAATTGTAGTAGGTCACTTCGCCCTTCGGTTTCTTCTGGCCATTCTTACCCTTCTGCTGTTGCTGCTTCCTCTTCTTATTTCCACCTTGATGTGGTTTGAACTCTTCCTTGGTCACAGCAACAACAAACCCTTCCTTAGGAATCAAACTCTCATGCCTGAGAGCTTTCTCCACAAGCTTCTCAAATGGATTGTCCACATGATCCACCAACTGTCTCCCAAGGTAACTATCCAAGCCTGTCACAAACTTCTCATTCTTCTGATAGGGAGACTCAATATATGACCGGGCATACTTGGACAAAGCCTCGAACTCAGAAACATACTCAAGAACAGGTTTCCCACCTTGCTCGAGCTCCCCAAACTTCTTGAACAGAACAGATTTCTGAGCCGTAGAAATGAACTTAGCTTCAAATCTAACTTGAAATTGCTCCCAAGTGATCTCTTCTTCCGGAGTATCAATGGTGATACAGTTCCACCAATCAGCAGCTCTTCCCTAAAGCTGCCTTGATGCAAGCTTCCTCTTAGTTGCATCCTCTATTCCCAAATCACCGAAGATCCTTCCACAAGTATCAATCCACCTCTGAACCTCAATGGTTGACTCTGTTCCCAAGAAAACCTTTCCTACAATAGTAGTATAATCTTTACACAACTTAGCAAAATCCACCGGTCTGGGAGCTTGAACTTGAACTCCAACATCCACCGATGGCCCTGAAGCTGGTATCCTTCTCATGATAGAAGTCATCATAGCCTCAAACATCGCACCATAATCAGTAGCTCCCTTAGCAGCACGGCTTTCCCTAGCAGCTTGTCTCTCACTTCGACTCATTCTTAATATCTACAAAAAGGAATAATTTAGAACACCTTGAGAAACAACTGCATAAGGAGTTCAAATCCTTCTAAACTACTATATTATATATAGTAATCATTCATCAAAATACAATTATCGTCTCTCTTACGTAATTACGTCAGCGAGCGTTGGCTAAAATCGATTAACCAAAGCTCTGATACCAAATCTGACGACCGCCCATGACTCCCGCAACAGGACAAGGAATTAGTGCGCTGAAAAGTGTGCCAGGCAGCCATGGACAATCGTCAAGGTAAGAATAACATCGCAGAATCTATCGTATTACTCACAGCGCATGGTTAAAATACAATAGAAAAGTATACATAGCGAAGCTCCATAGAACAGAATCTCATCATATAAACTCAATATAGTTTTATACAATCATCTGAATAGTCAATACATCCAGCCTCACTACATAACACTCAGAGTATCAAAGAAATAGCGGAATATCCAGTACATATAATATGAAAATAATATGCAAAAGCCTCCTGCTCGTCTTCGCCATCAACAGCGGCATCAACTACCAAGAACAGCACCTGCCACCTGCTACCTAGTCTGCCCATCCCAACATGGATAAACAGCCCAAGGTAATAAGAATTGAACATAAAATCTTGAGTCAGATAAAGTCCTAGTGAGCAGTAAATTAACTATCATACATACCAAAAGAGCATAAGGATAAAAAGGAATAGGAATCCAACCATCCCACTCCGCCTCTTTCTACAGTGATAGCCCTAGACACACACTAAAGAGAAACAAGCATAGCAAGCAGATACTTAAAGTGAAACAATGATCACTCGAGTCAAGGTCGATGTTTTCCAAATACAAACCCCCAAGGCCTAAACCAAGATCAGATAAGCACCCGGAAAACACCACTCTTGAGACCGAATGATGACACAACCAAACATCCATGACTCTTGGCTATCACTGATATCATTGCCTTGATACCATCGTTAGTTGAATGACCGGCACATTCTTTCAGCCGTTAGTCAAGGTCTAATGGCAACCCCAGCTCTAGACATGACTCCGTACGTCGTCGCAGCCCATGCCTAAGAATTTTCACAACTACCCAGAGTACTAGCACGTCGTCGCAGCCCGTGCTTGGGACTATCGAATCTGCCCAACGTACTCCTGCTTTGAGCATGCTAGAACCTTCAATAACGATGAAATCTCAGCCTCCTAGTCATCCTCCTCGACGACTATTCTCATTTTGGCTCAAGCACCTCTCGAGCCATCCATTATCAACCAACTCGAACCGCATCATCGAGTTGTCAACATGCTTGGAATGATCCCGCCTGGATTAAACCAAGACATCTCACATCATACTTTGCTTCATCGCATCATAGCAAAGTCCATCTCATCATCATGCTTCGCCTCATCATATCATGGAAAAGTCCATCTCAACGTCAAGCTTTGCTACCTCTAATCATAGCAAGTCCATCATCATCGAATCCATACATATGAGCCTCATCACCCGCTTCATATGCCACAGGCAGCTTTCACCATTCAAAAGCCTTTCCACTTAGCTTTTGAATCGTCTTTCAACCAACTTGTCCAAATCAACTACTAACTAATTTGAAACAATCAAACCAATCATAAGTTCAAACAATCAAACATTCAAACAAGATCTAACAAGCAATCATACAAGAATGGCAATGTCGTAATTAAAATGTCCAAATCCAACTAGTATGAATTATAAGCAGTATCTCTACAACTTGATGGATAAACGTGCATAGGTTAACATGTAGTAAAATTGGTATCAAATCTTCATAGACCATGGATCTACATGCAGACTTAAGAGAAATGCGAGAAATCTCTATCTTTTAACACATAAACAAGCCACCGATCCAATATACTCCTTTGGGTCCGTGTGAGAGATAACTACCACTCACCGAATCACCTAAACACCTCAAAAACAATCAACTCCAGATTTGGACAGCGAAGAACCAAGCTTGATCCGACAAGATTCCGCTTCAAACGGTGAAATCTCACTTTGTTGGATGAAGATCTTCAACTTTGGCTCTTGGATCTTCGATCTTGATCTTCGATCTTGAATGGATGTAAGCACTAGATTAGAGTGGAGAAAAGAAGTGAAGAAATGTAGTAGTTGAGCTCTCAAAATGGCAGCACTTCGTCGCTTCAAAATCCGGTGCCAAAAAGTGAGCCAAACCCCTCTATTTATGGGCTGATAACCCCATGAGTCGTCCGCCCATGAGTCGTCGCCGACTCATCAGACCGCCACGACCTACGACTCATCAATCCTGGCCGACCTATCCTAACTCGTAAACGACTCATAGCATACACGACCTAACACGTGCACGCGACTTAAAAACACTGCCGCATCCCTTAACTCGAACCACCGAACTAACACAACACGGGTTAACATGCCGCGGCTTAACAAGATACGACTCAACACAGGCTCGACCCAACACTAAGTCGCTCACACGACTCAACCTACATGCGACTCACGACCTAACCCTAACACAAGGTAATAACGACCTATACCGTAGCGACTTAATAACACTGCCGACTCATACGACCTAACGACTTACCATAAGTCGTCCAACGCCCTAATGACTTAGCCCTAGTGCCGACCCAACACCTATGCGACCTAAAACATGTACACGACCTAACACTCATACGATCTAACGACCTAACTGGGTGCCGACTTACCCATCATATAACCTAAGCCCCTCACCCTTAAGTCGTTGTCCTACTTAGGTCAACCAAATTCTTAGGTCGCTTATCCACTAAGTCGGTCACTACCTTTGAGTCGCTCGTATCCATAGGTCGTTAACTTTTATGAGTCGGTCACCCTCTAAACCGCTAACCCACTAACTTCCTTAAGTCGGCAACACCTTAAGTCGTTAACTTCTAAAAAGTCGGTCATCTACTAAGTCGGCTACCTCCTTAACTCAGCCACACTTCTCTAAGCCGTAGCCTCCTTAGGTCGTCACTAAATCACTAAGTCATAACACACTAACTCGTATACGACCTAACCAAGAGCCGATCTAAGGACCATATGCAACCGAGTTAACTTCCTTACGAGCTATCTTTTACACGACTTAGGCTATTGATGACATAAACAACACTAACGACCTGCAAATTCTACGATTTATCGACAGGTAAAATACGGGTCGTTACATTCTCTCCCCCTTAGGAATTTCGCCCCCGAAATTCCAAGCAACAAGAGCAACCAAAATTATTCCTCATGCCTACCATTCATAGGAATCAACAAACCATGCATCCAATTTCTAACCTAGCATGCAGAATTCTAAGATAGAACAAGCTACAAGTTCATGAGATGTCACGACACCTTAGGGCCATACCTCGAAGAGTTCAGGATGAGCTGCCTTCATCCTCTCTTCCTCCTCCCACGTATAGTCGTTAACATCATCACTCCATTGTATCTTGAGCAACGTTATCGTCTTCCTCCTAAGTTGTTTCGTGTCGGTTTCAACAACACGAAGCGGCTTACGAGGTCTCGTAACAACTGGATCGACCTCTAAATCTTCACAGCTATCAGCAGAAACCACTGTATTCGAGTCGTGCACATACTTCCGTAGACAAGATACGTGAAAAACATTGTGCACATCCGACATCTTCTCTGGTAACTCCAATTTATAAGTGAGCCTTCCAATTCGCTCGATGATTGGGAATGGTCCAACAAATCTCGGAGTCAATTTTCCTTTCTTCCCGAATCGAATAACATTCTTCAGTGGAGAAATCTTCAAAAAAACCATATCACCTATGTCGAATTCCAAATCGTTACGACGCTTATCGGCATAACTTTTCTGACGATCTTGGGCTGCCTTCATTCGCTGCCGAATGATCTCTATACAATCCGAAGTCTGTCGAATCATTTCTGGCCCAAGTATCAGCTTTTCTCCTGCTTCCAACCAACATGTCGGAGACTTACATGGTCTTCCATACAGTGCCTCATATGGTGCTATACCAATGCTTGACTGGTAACTGTTATTATACACAAATTCCACTAAATGAAGATGATCTTCCCATGATCCTCCGAAATCTAAAACACATGCCCTTAGGAGATCTTCTAGAACTCGGTTGACTATCTCAGTCTGACCATCTGTTTGGGGATGATAGGCTGTACTCAAACACAACTCGGTTCCCAAAACTTCCTGGAAGCTCTTTCAGAATCCACTAGTGAACAATGGGTCTCAATCGCTCACTATACTCTTCGGAATACCATGGAATCGAACTATCCACTTAATATAAAATTCAACCAATTTCAATGCAGTCCTAGTTGATCGAACAGGAATGAATCTTGCACTCTTAGTCAAACGATCTACAATGACACAAATCCCCACATTTCCCGCTCTTGTCCTAGGTAGACCATCGATAAAATCCATCGATATTTGCTCCCACTTCCATGTAGGGACTTCTAATGGCTGAAGCAATCCACTTGGCTTCTTCTGCTCAGCTTTTACCAACTGGCAATTCATACATTTGGAAATAAAATTTCCAATATCCTACTTCATACCTTCCCAGTAATAGGTTCTCTACATATCCCGATACATCTTATTTCCACCTGGATGAATTGCCAACTTGGAGTGATGACTTTCCCTTAGAATTTCATCCCTCAATTCATCTATATCGGGAACAACTAATCGTCCTTACTTCCGAAGCCAACCCTCCCGTTCAACTTCGAATCCTTTATCCTTTTCTGGGTTCAATCCAGATTCCAAATCACGGATAATCTTGACAAGCTTATCGTCTCGCTTTTGGCCTTTGCCAATTCTTTCCACCAAAGTAGGTCTTATCGATAAGTTTGCCAACATCTCAGGTTCCAATTCACTCCTAGGCATCAAATCAAATCCAGCCAAATACTCGAGACTCTTCCATTCCGAAAACATGGCTCACAATCCTGCATGTCTTCGACTTAACGCATCTGCTACTGCATTACCTTTTCCTGGAGTATAGGCTATACCAAAATCATATGATGCCAAAAACTCTAGCCATCGTTGCTGCCGAAGATTCAAATCCTTTTGGGAGAAAAGATACTTCAACGACTTATGATCCGTAAACAACTCGAATCGAACTCCCAATAGGTAATGTCTCCACATCTTCAGAGCAAAAACAATCGCCGCTAACTCCAAATCGAGAGTCGGGTAATTCCTTTCATGCGGCTTCAGTTGTCAACTTGCACACGCAACAACTTTATCCTTCTGCATTAGCACTGCTCCTAATCCAGTACAACATGCATCAGTGTAAACCACCATCTCTTCATTCCCACTTGGAATAGTCAAAACAGGAGCACTTGTTAGTCGCTCTTTCAGGATTCCGAAAGCTTGCTCACACTTAGTATCCCAACTGAATTCCTGATTCTTTTTTGTCAATCCTGTTAATGGTGCAGCTATCTTGGAAAAGTGTTTGATAAACCAACGATAGTATCCTGCTAATCCAAGAAAGCTTCTCACATCAGATGCATTCTTAGGTCTAACCCAATCCTGGATTACTGCCACCTTAGCGGGATCAACCGCTATTCCGTTTCCAGAAATAACATGGCCTAAGAACCTCACTTCACTCTTCCAGAAGTGACACTTCGAAAACTTAGCCTTCAGCTGATGTTTCCGCAAAATTTCCAAAACGATCCGAAAGTGCGTCTTGTGTTCTTCTATAGTTCTGGAATAAATCAGAATATCATCCACGAACACAAGCACGAACTTGTTCAACTGATCCCTGAATACTATATTCATAAGATCCACAAAATATGCTGGTGCATTGGTCAATCCAAATGGCATTACCAGCGACTCATAAAAACCAGATGGTGTCCGAAAAGCAGTCTTCGGCACACTACCCTTAGCCACTCTTAACTGGTGAAATCTCATTACCAAATCCCTCTGAGAAAACAACCTAGCCTCGTGAAGCTGATCAAACAAGTCATCTATTCTCGGCAATGGATACTTGTTCTTCTTAGTCACCTTATTCAGCTCACGATAATCGACACACAACCTCAACGATCCATCTGCTTTGGTTGCGAACACAACTGGTGCGCCCCATTCAGACACACTACGTCGAATGAATCCTTTCAGTAAAAGGTCATCAACTTGCACCTTCAACTCTTGCTGCTCCCTAGGCGCCATCCGCCTAAGAGGCATCACAACTGGTCTGGCTCCCTCAACTAGATCGATACGAAACTCGATCTCCCTATGCGGCGGTAACCCTTTGACTTCCTCAAAGATATCCTCAAATCCATTCGCGATCGGCACCGATGACAGTCCATCCCGTGGAACAACCAGCGAATACATGAAGCTCATGAAGACGCCTTCTTCATGCTTACATCGTATCACAGCCTTTCGCCCCTCCACATTCCCGACTATCACCTCTAGCCTCTCACAATCAACCATTGCCGCATATTTCCTAAGCCAGTCCATGCCCAAAATAACTTTGAACCCCGCAAAGTTCAGAACAAAACAATTTCAAGCAAAAGAGCAATCATGACTCGATACAACTAGACCACGGCATATCATACACAAACATGACGAACCCCCAACTGGATTAGTCACAACCAATGGCCTATCAACAATATCCGGTTCTAAACCCAACCGGCCTACAAGATCATTACAAACAAACGAATGCGACACCCTAGTATCAAACAATACTCTAACTGGAACACCACATATGGAAAGTGTACCTTGAACCACCACACTCTTCCCCTTCTCTTCAGCAGTAGGAGCTTTCAAAGACGATGGAACAGCCCCCAAAGCATAAGCTTGCACAATCTGCTTGTCCTTCTGTGGTTCTGGACAATTCCTCCTGAAATGCCCTGGCTTGTCATAGTTGTGGCCCTTTGCCGGCGCCTTCTGATTCTTACAATCCCTGGAGAGATGGCCCTTCTGCTGGCAATTGTAGCAGGTCACTTCGCCCTTCGGTTTCTTCTGGCCATTCTTACCGTTCTGCTGTTGCTGCTTCCTCTTCTTATTTCCACCTTGTTGTGGTTTGAACTCTTCCTTGGTCACAGCAACAACAGACCCTTCCTTAGGAAACAAACTCTCATGCCTGAGAGCTTTCTCCACAAGCTTCTCAAATGGATCGTCCACATGATCCACCAACTGTCTCCTAAGGTAACTATCCAAGCCTGTCACAAACTTCTCATTCTTCTCATAGGAAGACTCAATATATGACCGGGCATACTTGGACAAAGCCTCGAACTCGGAAACATAATCAAGAACAGGTTTCCCACCTTGCTTGAGCTCCCCAAACTTCTTGAACAGAACAGATTTCTGAGCCGTAGAAATGAACTTAGCTTCAAATCTAACTTGAAATTGCTCCCAAGTGATCTCTTCTTCCGGAGTATCAATGGTGATAGAGTTCCACCAATCAGCAGCTCTTCCCTGAAGCTGCCTTGATGCAAGCTTCCTCTTAGTTGCATCCTCTATTCCCAAATCACCGAAGATCCTTCCACAAGTATCAATCCACCTCTGAACCTCAATGGTTGACTCTGTTCCCAAGAAAACCTTTCCTCCAAGAGCAGTATAATCTTTACACAACTTAGCAAAATCCACCGGTCTGGGAGCTTGAACTTGAACTCCAACATCCACTGATGGCCCTGAAGCTGGTATCCTTCTCATGATAGAAGTCATCATAGCCTCAAACATCGCACCATAATCAGTAGCTCCCCTAGCAGCACGGCTTTCCCTAGCAGCTTGTCTCTCACTTCGACTCATTCTTAATATCTACAAAAAGGAATAATTTAGAACACCTTGAGAAACAACTGCATAAGGAGTTCAAATCCTTCTAAACTACTATATTATATATAGGAATCATTCATCAAAATACAATTACGTCTCTCTTACGTAATTACGTCAGCGAGCGTTGGCTAAAATCGATTAACCAAAGCTCTGATACCAAATCTGACGACCGCCCATGACTCCCTCACCAGAACAAGGAATTAGTGCGCTGAAAAGTGTGCCAGGCAGCAATGGACAATGGTCAAGGTAAGAATAACATCGCAGAATCTATCGTATTACTCACAGCGCATGGATAAAATACAATAGAAAAGTATACATAGTGAAGCTCCATAGAACAGAATCTCATCATATAAACTCAATATAGTTTTATACAATCATCTGAATAGTCAATACATCCAGCCTCACTACATAACACTCAGAGTATCAAAGAAACGGCGGAATATCCAGTACATATAATATGAAAATAATATGCAAAAGCCTCCTGCTCGTCTTCGCCATCAACAGCGGCATCAACTACTAAGAACAGCACCTGCCACCTGCTACCTAGTCTGCCCATCCCAACATGGATGAACCGCCCAAGGTAATAAGAATTGAACATAAAACCTTGAGTCAGACAAAGTCCTAGTGAGCAGTAAATTAACTATCATACATACCAAAAGAGCATAAGGATAAAAAGGAATAGGAATCCAACCATCCCACTCCGCCTCTTTCTACAGTGATAGCCCCCAGGCACACACTAAAGAGAAACAAGCATAGCAAGCAGATAATTAAAGTGAAACAATGATCACTTGAGTCAAGGTCGATGTTTTCCAAATACAAACCCCCAAGGCCTAAACCAAGATCAGATAAGCACCCGGAAAACAACGGTCTTGAGACCGAATGATGACACAACCAAACATCCATGACTCTTGGCTATCACTGTTATCATTGCCTTGATACCATCGTTAATTGAATGACCGGCACATTCTTTCAGCCGTTAGTCAAGGGCTAATGGCAACCCCGGTTCTAGACATGACTCTGCACGTCGTCGCATCCCGTGCCTAGGAATTTTCGCAACTACCCAGAGTACTAGCACGTCGTCGCAGCCCGTGCTTGGGACTATCGAATCTTCTTAACGTACTCCTGCTTTGAGCATGCTAGAACCTTCAATAACGATGAAATCTCAGCCTCCTAGTCATCCTCCTCGACGACTATTCTCATTTTGGCCCAAGCGCCTCTCGAGCCATCCATTATCAACCAACTCGAACCGCATCATCGAGTTGTCTACATGCTTGGAATGATCCCGCCTGGATTAAACCAAGACTTTCTCACATTATACTTTGCTTCATCGCATCTTAGCAAAGTCCATCTCATCATCATGCTTCGCCTCATCATATCATGGCAAAGTCCATCTCAACGTCATGCTTTGCTACCTCTAATCATAGCAAGTCCATCATCATCGAATCCATACATATGAGCTTCATCACCCGCTTCATATGCCACAGGCAGCTTTCACCATTCAAGAGCCTTTCCACTTAGCTTTTGAATCGTCTTTCAACCAACTTGTCCAAATCAACTACTAGCTAATTTGAAACAATCAAACCAATCATAAGTTCAAACAATCAAACATTCAAACAAGATCTAACATGCAATCATACAAGAATGGCAATGTCGTAATTAAAATGTCCAAATCCAACAAGTATGAATTATAAGCAATATCTCTACAACTTGATGGATAAACGTGCATAGGTTAACATGTAGTAAAATTGGTATCAAATCTTCGTAGACCATGGATCTACATGCAGACTTAAGAGAAATGCGAGAAATCTCTATCTTTTAACACATAAACAAGACACCGATCCAATATACTCCTTTGGGTCCGTGTGAGAGATAACTACCACTCAACGAATCACCTAAACACCTCAAAAACAATCAACTCCAGATCTGGACAGCGAAGAACCAAGCTTGATCCGACATGATTCTGCTTCAAACGGTGAAATCTCACTTTGTTGGATGAAGATCTTCAACTTTGGCTCTAGGATCTTCGATCTTGAATGGATGTAAGCACTAGATTAGAGTGGAGAAAAGAAGTGAAGTAATGTAGTCGTTGAGCTCTCAAAATGGCAGCACTTCGTCGCTTCAAAATCCGGTGCCAAGAAGTGAGCCAAACCCCTCTATTTATAGGCTGATAACCCCATGAGTCGTCCGCCCATGAGTCGTCGCCGACTCATCAGACCCCCACGACCTACGACTCATCAATCCTGGCCAACCTATCCTAACTCGTAAAAGACTCATGGCATACACGACCTAACACGTGCACGTGACTTAAAAACACTGCCGCATCACTTAACTCGAACCACCGACCTAACACAACACAGGTTAACATGCCGCGGCTTAACCAGATACGACTCAACACAGGCTCGACCCAACACTAAGTCGCTCACACGACTCAACCTACATGCGACTCACGACCTAACCCTAACACAGGGTCTCAACGACCTATACCGTAGCGACTTAATAACACTGCCGACTCATACGACCTAATGACTTACCATAAGTCGTCCAACGCCCTAACGACTTAGCCCTAGTGCCGACCCAACACCTATGCGACCTAAAACATGTACACGACCTAACACTCATACGACCTAACGACCTAACTGGGTGCCGACTTACCCATCATATAACCTAAGCCCCTCACCCTTAAGTCGTTGTCCTACTTAGGTCAACCAAACTCTTAGGTCGCTTATCCACTAAGTCGGTCACTACCTTTGAGTCGCTCGTATCCATAGGTCGTTAACTTTTATGAGTCGGTCACCCTCTAAACCGCTAACCCACTAACTTCCTTAAGTCGGTAACACCTTAAGTCGTTAACTTCTATTAAGTCGGTCATCTACTAAGTCGGCTACCTCCTTAACTCGGCCACACTTCTCTAAGCCGTAGCCTCCTTAGGTCGTCACTAAATCACTAAGTCATAACACACTAACTCGTATACGACCTAACCAAGAGCCGATCTAAGGACCATATGCAACCGAGTTAACTTCCTTACGAGCTATCTTTTACACGACTTAGGCTATTGATGACATAAACAACACTACTGACCTGCAAATTCTACGATTTATCGACACGTAAAATACGGGTCGTTACATAAGACCTCAGACCTTAGACCAAAGGACCTAAGACCTAAGACCTAACGACCTAAGACCTAATGACCTAACGATCGAACGACCTAACGTTCTCCTATAAATACCTCGCCTACTCCAAATTCAAGAGGAGCTTTTCCCGGACTTTGAAGCACCAAGACTCTGCTGCTTTCTCGACCTCCATAACACTTCATTTACCAACAACACTTCAAAGAGCCAAGAGAAGAGATCAACCACGTTCAACATGAATCCGAAGAGCAATTCATCGTCAAAGTTCTAGCTACTTGTCTTGATCATATTGTAATCGAAGATTGATTGTAAAAGTTGCAATCGAATCAGCAATAAAGAAGAGAAAAAGTGGATGTAGGCTTGACTTTGAGCCGAACCACTATAAAAATTTTTGTCTTTTTACTGTTTTTGCTATTTTCTGTTTACTTTTTGTTCCCGTGCAAACGGGCGATGCTTTTCACTTTATCACAAATCTCACCGGGGGTGTTGTTATCCCACCTTTTGGCAAGGCCGTGACACCAAGGACTTGACTAGAAACCAAGGATAGTTCGTCTTGAAGATCGTTAATGCATAGTCTACAATGGATGTCGGTAAAAAATTTCGAAGTCCAGATCGAGCTACAATTTATATGACATGACAAGAAAAGCTAATGAAGCCAACATTCCAAATTTCAATTCAATCGGAGTTCGTATGCTTAAGATATTGATCGATCACGGTTGAGAAATCCAAACTTGCATCGATCATAACTCAAGATCTACAACTCCAAATGCAACCAAATTTTCACATTAGCTTACTACAATGAGGAATGTTCATGCCAAATTTCAGCTCAATCTGGTCAAATCTTGATCGATTCCAAATTCATACTTATCGATCACCGTCCGAAAAACTCCAACTTGCATCGATCATATCTCACGATCCATAAGTCCAAATGCTTTGAAATTTTCACAGAAGCTTACTGGAAACCAAGGAAGGTTTACGCCAAATTTCAGCTCGATTGGATCAAATCTTGATGGACACGAAATTCATTCGCATCCATCACGGATCGGGCCGAAACTTTGTGGGATCGGTCGCGTGGGCCTCCCCACATGCAAGAAAAAGTCTCCCGAGATTTGAGCGAAATATCAGCCTCATACGCCTATAAATTGGCCCCCAAAGCCATTAGAAAAGGGATCTTTTTTCTCTCCTACGTCCAGGATCTGCTAGATCTATTTTTGTACCTCATAGCTGCTGTTGTATAAAAATCTCAACATTATAATCCATTGTAATCTGCGGTAATCAGTTGTGATCGGCAAGTGAATATCAATAAAATCATCAAACTTCATAGTGGACGTAGGCAACACGGCGAACCACTCTAAAACTCAGTGTATCTGTGAATTTTCTTATATGTTTATTGGTGTGTTTGTTAGATATGCTTCATTTTACATTTATTCTCATCATTTTATCTCTTCAAACACATCCGAAGAGTGTTGTGCCCAATTTTGGTACAACCACTTTGGTTCTTTCACCGAGAAAAACGCAGTTTTTCACCCGTTCCTTGGATCTACTTTCGATATCGGATTTCATAAATCTAAGGAGAAGATCCAGATCTATTGTCAGGGGTTCCTTCTACACTATTCAGATTGCTCCAGATCTAAGAGGAACCATATTCATCATGAAGTCCGTACTCATATTTTCGAATCCAGAAAATATGTTGTTTTTCGTACCCATATTTTCGAATCCAGAAAATATGCTGAATTTCATACCCATATTTTCGAATCCAGAAAATATGCTATTTTTCGTACCCATATTTTCGAATCCAGAAAATATGCTGAATTTCGTAACCATATTTTCGAATCCAGAAAATATGCTGTTTTTCATATCCATATTTTCGTATCCATGAAAATATGATGAATTTCGTACCCATATTTTCGAATCCAGAAAATATCCTTAATTTCGCACCCATATTTTCGAATCCAGAAAATATGCTGTTTTTCGTATCCATGAAAATATGATGAGTTTCGTACCCATATTTTTTAATCCAAAAAATATGCTGTTTTTCGTATCCATGTTTTCGAATCCAGAAAATATGCTGTTTTTTATATCCATATTTTCGTATCAATGAAAATATGATGATTTTCATACCCATATTTTCGAATCCAGAAAATATGCTATTTTTCGTATCCATGTTTTCGTATCCATGAAAATATGATGGATTTCGTACCCATATTTTCGAATCCAGAAAATATGCTGAATTTCGTACCCATATTTTCGAATCCAGAAAATATGCTGTATTTGGTATCCATATTTTCGTATCCTTGAAATATGATGAATTTCGTACCCATATTTTCGAATCCAGAAAATATGCTGAATTTCATACCCATATTTTCGAATCCAGAAAATATGCAGTTTTTCATATCCATATTTTCGTATCCATGAAAATATGATGAGTTTCGTACCCATATTTTCGAATCTAGAAAATATGCTGTTTTTCGTATCCATGTTTTCGTATCCATGAAAATATGATGGATTTCGTGCCCAGGTTTTCGAGTCCAGAAAATATGGTGAATTTCGTACCCATATTTTCGTATCCATGAAAATATGGTCATTTTCGTATCCATGTTTTCGTACCCATAAAATATGGTCATTTTCGTATCCATATTTTCATGCCCAGAAAATACGGTTCTTTTCGTATCCATGTTTCCGTATCTAGAAAATATGGTTCTTTTCGTATCCATCCAAAGGTGGCTTCCTTGGCATCGACCTTATTCGTAGCCCTCAGCAAGCATTCGTTCGAATCGATCAGGATGTACTATTTCGTATCCATCTTGGAAGACCTTGTTCGAATCCATTGGGGCTCGTTAGTTCGTGTCCATCAAGTTACTTCGTATCCATCACGGAACCACTGTTCGTATCCATCAAGTTGGAGCAAAAAGCGATGGATACGAAAAGTGATCGATATGAAATTATATCGATACGAAAACCGATCGATACGAAATGATGGATACAAAGTGCATCTGCTGATCGATCCAGCCAGCTGCATTTCACATCGATACGAACTATGCAGTTCGAATCCATCAAATCACCACCTCCAGAAGCCAATATTCATCGATACGAATTGCGAATCATCAGTTCATTTCCAATGACATCGAGCTCATCGATACGAAATGGAGTCCACTGCAATGGAGTGCAATGAATTTCATAATCATCGATGCGAATGAACATTTCGTATCCATCATTTAAAAAAAATATTTTCGGGTACGATCCAAATTTCATAATCATCGATGCAAGAGCACACGCATAGTTAATTCAAAACCTAACTTAGTAGAGGAACACTCTGATTGTTCCATGACTGGACAGGACATAGGAGATTACAGCAGCAATTGTTGAATTGCAATCAAGGAATGGGTAAAGAAATACTACTCAACTGGTGCTTCCAGAGGCTGGAGAACCTAGCTAATATGCCAAAAACTAGAATTGGTTGATGTATCATGCTTTTAAGGTGACTGCAACTTCCCACCAATTGACTAGTTTTTAAACTCCTAAACTGACAATTATTATGCGATGGCTAGTATGACTACTACTCTACGCTGTCAACTGTGCCAAATCAAAGCATAGCTGGTCACCATTGAACCATCTTCAAATGCCCATAATCTTAATCATTCCACGTCCATACAATCTAAAGAGGATTTCCTTAATACGCTATACGGGCCTCTTTCCTGGTGAAAATCAGAAATAATCACCAATCTTTTAGCCCGTTTTAACCAACTTGCCGTCCAATCGGCATTACCAACCACTCGAACGTTGGACAATCATGCATACATCATGCATACCATTCCTACTTCTCAGGTTGCTAAAGGGAATAAAGAAGATGGCAGCCAACGAATTGATCAAAATCCACGGCCCGTTGCTGCCAACACTTATAAATGAAATCAGCACAAAAGCTTATTTCCAGAGTTTGATAAGAGAACTGGCGGATAGCCACCAACAACTACACCAACATAACCTATATAATATTGAATTGACGAACTAGATGAAGGATCGGTGTCGCAAGATAAGGAGAAAACCTACTCCATACTCTAAGTTGAGATGCTCCTCTTCTTTAGATGGCTACCGAGGAGGCCAACGCCATAAGGCTGCTTTGGAAAGGATAGCTCTGACAATATGTTCAAGCCACATAAAACGAAGGGCCGGAAAACCCCGACCCCTATCAATCAAGAACTTTGATCAGACTGAACCATTTCCGTTAGACTTCCTACTGTGAAGGGCTGGACCGAAGTGCAATAGCGAGCATACGATGCCGCTTCACACATCAATGAGATTTAATCCGATCTCTTTTGAATTAATTCTATTTCAATTTCGTTTATGTTGCGAAATATGACCGACTTGAATTAAACTACTTGCAAATGATGCAGGTAACCGAGTACTTAAGGATGGGTGCAAAACAATCTCCGTGGACTATGCTCAATTCATTGAGGTATCTGTTTGTACCAAAATTGGGCATAACACTCGTCGGAAGTTTTTGAAGAGATAATAAATGAAGAATGCAAATTGAAACTAAGGATTATCTAACAAAAACTCCAAATACATGTAAATAAACGCGTAGACAAACAATTTATAATGGTTCGACGTATTGCCTACGTCCACTGTGAAGATTTTTTACTTTTATTGTCTTTCTTTCAATGATTACAAGCTGGTACAGCAATCTACAGTGAATTACAGCTAGGAATTCGAATCCAACAGCAAGATTATGATATAAAATGATGGAGATCTCAATCCAGCAGAGTCTAGGCGCTTCAGAATCCAAAAGTCCCTTTTTTGTTGGCCCTGAGGCTCTAGTTATAGGCGTAGGCTGTAGATATTTTGCTGAAAACTCGGAAGACCACTTCTGGCACGTGAGGGGGCCCACGCGCCCGTCCCCTGGAAGTTTGGGCCCACTTCGGCATCGGTTCGAACTCCATTCGAACCGATCAAGAATTCATCCAATCGAGGTGAAATTTGGCGTGGACATTCTTCAACACGAATGCAAGCTGCTGTCAAAATTTCATGGCATTTGGATCAGTGGATTGCGAGATACCATGGATTCGAAATGGGGTTTAAAGCATGGCTGTTTGGTTCGAAACCATCCATTCGAACCGATGGTTTTGAACCGATGGTGGCACGCGCCCTCGTGGTGACGTGGAATGCAAATCTCGAACCGCTCCGGTCTTCACTCCAAGTTGACCGCTTCGATTCCATATATCTCGGCGCGTTCGACTCGATGGATGACACGTCATTATGGTTAGCTGACCCAGTGGGTTCGAATGAAGCTTCTGTGATGGGTTCGAACAAGGCTTCACAGGTGGGTTCGAACAAGGCTTCTTTGGATGGAGTCGAACGACCGATGCTTGATGGATTCGAACCAGCTACTCTCCGATGGATTCGAGGTCCATTGTTACGAACTTGATAGGTTCGAACTTGATGGATTCAAACCCGAGGCACGTTGATGGGTTTGAAGGTGATGGGTTCGAACCTGATGGGTTTGAAGGTGATGGGTTCGAACCTGATGGGTTCGAAGCTGATGGGTTCGAACCTGATGGGTTCGAAGGTGATGGGTTCGATGCCTAGGCCTTTTCCTTCAAATTGAATCGATCATAACTTGAGCGTATGAACTCCAATTGACTCGAAATTTGAGGTGGTGACTTCTATGATCCCTCTGGTCATGTCTTATCAATTGTAGCTCAATCCGGACTCAGACAAAATTCAGTGATATCCATAGTGAAATGAAGTATGATCAACCTTTGAGACTAACTGTTCTTCATTTTCGATCAATTTTCTGGTGTCACGGCCTTGCCAAAAGTCGGGATAACATTTTGCCCCATAAAGTACGTCTTGTGGGAACATGACGTGCTTTGAATAGCTGCAATTTCTCTCCGAACAACTATCGTTCTCATTTTTATTTAGACTTGTATTCCGTATCGCTGTATCTTTGCGTTGACACGACTGACTGCTGTATAGTAGTGCTTAACCGTTAGCTGTTGCACTTGTAACAAGATGAGTATTCGATCCCTGCAAATGTTTAAGATCGAATGTTAGTTTGACATATATGCACATATGTTATTTTGACCCTTGTTAACGTCGTGCGTTCACGAGCCGTTGTCAGTTTTGTTTGCCATCGAATTCCGTATCGATCCTCTCCTGAACCGATTTGGAAACCTGAGTTGAGGCAACGTTTGATGATTGTTTTGAGAAAAACACCTTCGTATCGATCCTCTCCTGAACCGATATAGAAGGTTGAAGTAATTGTATTTACGTTGCGCGAATGCAACATTTCAAACCGATGGGTGTGAGCTCCGATGGGTTCGAATTCAACATTCATATAGATGGAGTACACTCATGCAATGGTAGGTACGAAGCAGACATTCGAACCGATGACTTGGATGAGTACGAAACCTTCGTTCGTACCGATGAGGAAAAATGGATACGAAACTGTAGTTCGTATCGATTGGAAATGATGGGTACGAAGTCATCGTTCGTGACAGTAGGTTGTGGATGGAGATGCAGACAGGGGCTTCGAACCGCTGTGCCCGCTGGTCGTTTCGAACCGATGCGGCTTGTCACTCTGCTATGTGCTTCGCATCGGTGAAATTTGAGGTGAACTTCGAATCGATAGGGCCTTAGGCCGATGGATTTGAAGGCTGACTTCGAATCGATCTCGCATTTGACCGGTTGTGACCGGTTGGGTTAACTGGGATACGAAGCGGCGCGGTCACATCCCAGGCTTCATATAAATAGCAGAGGATTTCGCTTTTTTCACTTTTTACTCTCGCCTTGCTTTCACTGTGCATTGCATCGTTTCGAAGCTTTAAAGAAGTGGGCACTATGTCTTGTATTCGAACCATTCGATATCCAAGTCTTTAATTCCTCGAATCTACCACCGAAACTAGGTAATTAACCTCGAATCCACACGGCAAAGCTACCTCGAAACCACGTCTTCTTCATCGATTGGCCACTCTGGTGATTGGTAAAGCCGGATCTGGCCTGGGGGAGCTTCGAAACCATTTGGAGACTCTTGTTTGAATCGATGATGGCCGCATCATTTTTCTTGGATCTCGCATCGATCTTTTGGACGACCTTATGGGGGTGACGCAGTTCGCACCGATTGATGGGATCGAATGGTCCATTCGAATCGGTGGATTCGAAACCGTTGGTTATCGGTTCGAAGTCCTCAACTTCGTATCGATTACGACCAGGATCGATTCGAACGATATCAATGTTAAGTTGGGGGTTTCTGATCGGTACGAACTAGCCAAGCAAGGATCGATTCGAAGTCATCCATTTTTGGTCGATTCGAACTCAACACATGATCATCGTTTCGAAGCGTGTCTTCCAGTCATCGATTCGAAGTGATGTTAGGTTGGTTTCGAGCTAGGTCCCTGTGATCGGTTCGAACCCTCTATGATGGATTCCAAAGTTTGACGTTTCTAAGCATAACTCCGACGAGCTTCATTCCTGCATATTTGGACATATTAAACTGCATACTTGACCACCTTTCGAAGCTCGTCGATCGAACAATAAGAACTTCTATTCGAATCAATTTCCCTCACGTAAAGGGTTTAGAGATGACGGTCAGCGATGAAGGTCATCAAAACTGGACTCTGTAGCATTGTCGTTTGCATATTTTCTTTAATTCTGCTGTATTCATCTAAGTAATGCACAGCACTGCAAGACACACATTCATACACTATACACTGGGGAACTCACGGGTTTCTTATCATCTAATGATGGTTTCTCATGAGTTAGCCAGTTATGCAGCCTTCGAGTTCACAGCAACAAGAAAACCCTTAAGATATCCAGAGCACGGTTCCCCCAAGATTAAAGGTTCCGGACGTTGATCCCGAGATTATCGGCCCTGCGCCGGATGAACTTCCCAACGCGTCATTTATTGCCAATCCATCAGATTCTGTCCCATCTCATATATCCGAAGATATGTTGGGGAGGATATGCCTGAGGCATGGTTTGTCGCTAGATGATGTGTTACTACCGGGGCAAAGTGACAGGGCACACAATCCGCCGGAGGGGTATACTACATTTTATCGCCACGCGTGCGCGGCTGGGACGCTTCCTCCGTTCAATGAGTATATAAGAGAAGTGCTATCTTTTTGGGAAATGCACCATCCCAACTTCACCCGAACGGGTATGCTTCGGTGAACAGCCTGTTCATTGTTTTTACGGAATACCTTCATAGACCACCGGCCCCGACCGAAATCAGATACTTGTTCAACTTCAAAACTCGGAACGGTTACCCATCTTTTACATTCTTGGTGGCAGTACGGAACTGTCAAGTGGTCACCGGGTCCTGGACCAGGTTGAGCTATTATAGGACGGAATGGTTCAACGTCAGATGTGCTCCAGGCTTTGCCAGGCGATGGTTATTTAGGCGTGAGTACATCCGAGTTCCCAAACAATTACTAAGGCAATTTCAGTCGAAGTGTGACTTATATGTTTTTTTTCTTTACAGCGATGATCCAGCGTCCTGACGGTGAAAACTTTAAGGAGATAGTACGAGTGCTCCAAGAGATCCCGAGCGACGATAGGGATATTGACGGATAGGAATCTCCGGACTTGTGGGCTAATCGAACGACGGCAGAGTATAATATTCGACGGGGCGCAAAGGATCGTTTTGAAAAAACGAGCCAAGCACAAGAAGCCCAAAGTCATTATAGCCGAGGAAGCTGACTATGAAAAAACCCACACTGATGACGAGCCACCGGCCGGGCCCACAGATGTTGGTCAGGATGTTATGAAGCAAAGAAAAGGCAAGGCCGCCATTTTCAAATCGCCAAAAAAGAGAAGATGGAAGTCAGTCGTCACGTCCCGTGTCACTCCCGAAATTAGAATTTCGGAGGGGTCTTCCACGAGAAAAGAAAGTCTCTTTGAAGGGCTTGCCAATGTCCCAATCCCGGACGATATGTCCCTTCGACACGATGCCGGGTTGGAGGAATTCCATCGTACTCTAGACCTGAGCGAGCCTTATGTTACTAGCGTGGTCGACACTCCTGGTTGGTCGGGGATGGAATGCATATTCACACACATTTTACAACACTATATAACTTTTAGTCGTAGGTCATCGGTTTCGAGAAACCACTAACTTTGTTCTTTTCTTTGCCTTGCGGATATTATGTCTGGACGCGGTTCAATGCTAGGGTGTCTGCAACATGCTTGGAAATCATCATATCACGAATCGCGCAGACGGGAAGGAGACAGGGATTACGATCAGGGGTATTCTGGATACTCTAGTCATGAAAGATATGATACAGACAGAAGCTACAGGCGTAGATCTCGATCGCGCACTTCTCCTCCTCCCAGAGATCCTATACAGCCTCCGGCCTATGTTTCTCGCCCCTCTGAGCCTTCGAGTCATAAGTCCACTTCTCAATCTTCCAGGCACGATTCACACCGCTCCAGAAACGAGACATCGACTGCCGTGGTTTCGGAACAGCCTCCTGCTGAAATTGCTGGGGAAGGGGCACTCAAGCTTGCCCAACTTAAGAAAGATTTTCCAACTATATGCTTTGACAACTATATATTTCCCCCAAACTTGAAAAGAATCCCGCCGTCGGCGGAGCAGATGGTGCATGACTTCTACGCTCAGTATAAATTATGGTTTAAAGCGGCAGAGAAGGCGTCGGCGCTGGCCTTTGAGCGTGGGGCCGCCATCGAGAAGTTAAAGGCGGAGTTGGCCCAGAAGAGCCGCATTTTTTGAAGCGCTTAACACCGAAGCCGAATCTTCCAGGAAGTCTGAGATGGAAGCCATCAAAAAGGCTGACGAAGCCCAAGCCATGATGGACAGAATGAAGCTCGAGCATTATGCCACGGTGGAGGACATGGGCCATCGAAATACCCTGGTCACTGCTGAAAGGGATGCGGCGCTGAAGGAGCTAAATGGGCTCAAGTCCAAATTCGTCGAAATCGCCAAGGATAGGGACGATGCGAACAACGCAGCCTAGGATGCATGCGAACAAGCTGTGATACTCCGGACTGAGCGAGACGAGGCAGTGGCCAAAGTTCAAGTGGTTGAGGCGGAGATTGAAGAGAGAGTTCAACAAGCTGAGGCCAGGCTAGAGGCCGACATTGAAGATCTGCTTATCACGTACAACGCCAATGTATTGAAGCACAGAAACTTGGCCTGGCTTCAGGATTACCCAGTTCATCTCCGCAGTGCTTGGGAACGATTGGTTGAGGGGGAAGAGGAGGCGCATCCGGACGAATTAGTCGACCGATTCGTGCTTGAAAACCGGTTGCTAACAGATGATGAAAAGAAGGTCCTCCACGATGCTATAATCGCTCATGAGAAGGAGATGGTTGGTGGTCGGTCTTTGGAGGCCGGAGAAGGGTCAGGCATTGAGCATCGTGCTACCACTCTCGAAATCACTGCTCCGCCTCCGTCTGAACTTGTATCTGCGGTTAGTTCACAAGCCGTTCCCACTTATGACCCAGAGCAACCGCGGTTATCTCCTATTAGCGAGCATGTCTTCGAAGCCATCCAACCATCAACGAGCCAAACTAAGGAAGGTACTCTGAACATATCTCAAGGGAATTTTCGCTAGAACTCTCGTTTCGAAGTGATTGTTTATAACTCCTCTCCTTTATTCAGTAACCAGGACTACCCCGGCGTCTTCGGCTCAGGAGCCGATTTAAGGGCAGAAGGCTATTACTACTGAAACGACTGTCGTGACAACGGCAGCGTCGTAGGAAAGCTCTCTGTCTATTGACGAACAAATGGTGAGCGAATTACTCGGTCAACAGGGAGACTTCTCTTCAGACTTGCCATTTATCATCAGTGAGCTCCCGCCTGCCTCTAGCTCTTTCGCACAGACCGGAGTTACCCCAGCCAAGCCCCATCAACTCGAGACGAGGAAATCTTGGCCGAAATCAATGCCGAAATAGAGGCTGCGGGGCGTGAAGGCAGTGCCGGAGTTAGGTATACGACGCATGCTCCAGCACCTCTAAGTGTGATATTGCCTGGCGGCACAAGGGTTGATACTCGGGCGCCCGCCTCGTCTTCTGTGGCGGATCCGGTTCCTCCTACTCCTCCGGATGGAAGCCTCCATCTAGATTCGAGCTCCGAGGAAAACGTTGACATTATGCCCTCGGCCGAAGAACAATCGTTGGAGAGGAAGCCCTCCAAACGAAGAATCTCAGTTCCAAGCGATTCCGACGATGACGACGAACCGTTGATTAGACGGACGAAGAAGAAGAAGTAGATCGACCGCTCGATCAGGTCTTTCGGTAGATAGGAACTTGTTTTTGTTTCCCTTTAGTAGGTCGTGTATAGATGCGGTTTCGGCCCCTGCTAGTTGGAATTCTTTTTTGGAAGAACTTATTTGTACGTAGGCTTCAATTTTTAGTTGGTTGAAATAAAACGTTGTTTTCACTTGTTTCAACTGTCTTTTCTTCTCATGTGGTGCAATGATTGGTTTACGACCGCGCTTCTCTTTGAATTCCGAACGCATGTCCACACTTCGGGAACTTAGAATAATTTCAACGTTCATATTCCAGTTCGCACTCCGGGAATCTGGAATTAGTGATTGTTTATGTTTCCTTCTGCGCTCCGGGGACTTAGAGTTATTTCACAGTTAATACTCCAGTTCACACTCTGGGAGCTCGCACTCTGGGAGCGTTCAACTTACAATCCGATTCGCACTCCGGGAATCAAGAGATGATGTTTATACTCCAATTCGCACTCTGGGAATTTGAAGTTAGCTCACACTCTGGGAGCGATGGATTTATACTCCGGTTCACACTCCGGGAACAGAGAGTTGAAGTTTTATACTCCAATTCGCATTTCGGGAATTTGGAGTTGGCTCACACTCTTGGAGCAATGGATTTATACTCCTGTTCGCACTTCGGGAACCGAGAGTTGAAGTTTTATACTCCAATTCGCACTCTGGGAATTTGGAGTTGGCTCACACTCTGGGGGCGATGGATTTATACTCCGGTTCACACTCCGGGAACCGAGAGTTGAAGTTTTATTCTCCAATTCGCACTCTGGGAATTTGGAGTTGGCTCGCGCTCTGGGGGTGATGGATTTATACTCCAGTACGCACTCCGGGAACCAAGAGTTGAAGTTTTATACTCCAATTCGCACTCTGTGAATTTGGAGTTGGCTCACACTCTGGGAGCGATGGATTTATACTCCGGTTCGCACTCCGGGAACCAAGAGTTGAAGTTTTATACTCTAACTCGCACTCTGGGAATTTGGAGTTGGCGGAGGGATTGTTGTGTATCAATCCCTGTAAATGTTGATGTAGTGTCCTGCCCCCGAGCTTGAGTTTCACATAGCGAGTGACCGGTCATATCGCAGTCACTCCCTATTTGAATAAATCCCACCGTATGATGGAACTTAGCTCTCCGTGTGTCGTGACATTGTACGTCATACTCAATAAATCACAGCTCTGGCTCGAAGAGATGGCATTTTATTGCTGAAACGAGAAAATATGGAAAAGTCAGTTGCCTTATTACAAGTTTAAATCTCGAAATGCTAGAATAGAATGCAAAGGAATAAATTGACGAAAATAAATAAGTAAATTCTTTCATATGTAGTAGCGACGAAGACTTTTGCTGTTCCAAGCCCTTGGCAAGGTAAGACCGTCAACGGTCGATAATTTGAACGTGCCATCCCCGAGCTTTTGTGAAATCACATACGGCCCTTTCCAATTTGGCTTCATGTGCGAAGGAACCGGATAAATTCTTTTGAGTACGAGATCGCCGAGTTCAAAGGTTCGTGGACGGACCTTGGCATTGAATATTCGGGCGACTCGGCTTCGATACGCGGCTGCCCTCAAATCAGCCTCTTCACGCCTCTCATCCAGTAAATCAAGAGATTCAGCAAGCAACATGGCATTTGTCTTCGGATCATAGTACGTCGTGCGATGAGAGCGCACTTCCAACTCGACTGGAATAACGGCCTCAGAGCCGTAAGATAGAGAAAATGGAGTGTGACCGGTTGCAGTTTTGTTAGTTGTTCGGTAAGCCCATAATGCCATAGGAAGTTCGTCGACCCACTTGCCCCCGGCCTTTTCCAATCGTTTCTTTAGAATGGACTTTATAACTTTATTAACAGCTTCGACCTAACCATTTGCTTGAGGGTGTGCCACTGCAGAGAACTTCTTATGTATGTGAAATCGTTGACAAAAATTTTTGAACTCGGTACTGTCGAATTACTTACATACAACACTTCATCAACAAACTTCAACATACAATTCATCTCTACTACCCTACCGACCATCAACAACAAGCAGAGAGCCTCATCATCACTGCAACAGCAGTACCATCCTTCAAACAAATAACTACTCGCACTGCACTGCATACATACCATGTCACTGACGTTTCATCTCCTTCTACAATCAATACCAGCAACCTTCTTCTGACATCCCCATTATTGCCTGCATTCATTCTCCATCCAACACAACCCATACTTCTGCCTGAACAAAACACTACTTCTGCTCTTCAACAACCCAATCACTCATACACCCTCACCACTGTCTCTGCCAATACATCAACCTCTGCCATCTCCTTCGACCTCACCACGTAGCAGTCCAAGCAAACCACCAACCTTCAGCCAATCACCGAAGCAACCCCCATCCAAAGAAATCAACAATCAATCGAAATCGCGAAGACCATCTACCAATCCTCAAATCGAACCACAGCGATCCTCACCACAACCAGAAATCACAGTTCGCATCACCTCATTGAACCGCGAGCACGCAACGCAATCGCCTCCATCTTCTAACCCGAACCACTGTCATCACCAAAACACTCCAATTCGAACTCACTTGACCAAGACGCCGTGCCTGAAGCGAACAAACTCATCCACACGCGACCACTTCGTCCCACCGCAGTGAATCGAACAGTCGCGAACAAGTTTTTCAATCTTTGAACCAACTCGATTTGTGAACAAAAAAAAATAAAAATAAAAATAAAGAGTATTCGCTTGGCAATTCTCAACTCGATTGGAGATTTTGGAAATTTCATAATTGGGGATTATTTGTTGTTTTGTTCTGTTGATTGAGAAGGGTAAATCGTTTTATTTTATTTGTCTAACTGGGCCGCGATATTTTGCATTTGAACGGGTTTAATTTTATTTCGAGGATAGTTGTTTTACAGTGTGCTTTGAGTGTTTGTGTGTTCTGAACTGTTTTGAATTGTGAAGAACTTTTGTTTATTACTTGAAAAGAAAAAACATTTTTCACTGTCATTTGTTTTGCTTGGTTTCATTTGATTTCAATAGTTTTTCTTTTCATTTATTTTCGTTTCTTCTTTGGTTAAAAAAAAAATTTTTTTTTTTTTTTTTTTTTTTTTTTTTTTTTAAGTAAAACCCTACTTTTAAGTTTCCTTTCCAAAAAAAAAAAAAAAACTTGTATATATCTTGTTTTTATTTCAGGGTGCCAAAGCAGAATTGCAGAAGGAGGAGACTTGCTTGCTAAAATAAATTGTTGCCTTCGAGCTTGCCAAAAAAAAAAATTGCTTGCTTATTTATAATTTTCTTTTTATTTTCCTTGCATTGTATATATCTATTGTTTCTGTTTGTCTTGCATTGTTAGTTGCTTGCATTAACCAAAAAAAAAAAATTCAAAATCAAAAACAAAATTTCATTCTAGTTGCATTATTAATACACGTTTTATTTCAGCTTTGCATTTCATCTTAGAATTTGATTAAATAAAAACTCGCTTAATTGTATATTGACAGTTGTCTTCTTTGAACAATTTAATTTCTTGGTGTCTAGGCTACGGCAGAGTAATAACCATTTATAAATATTACGATGATTCGTAAATATTATAGTGGTTGTTCCTCTGAAGGTACTTAAACCTTCGGCTGCATTGCTACGGTGATTCGTGGTGCACCGATAAATCCTGCCCGTTACCTGGCTGAGAACTATCTTGTTTATCTAAGACAACTTGTGAATATACAATTTTGGGTTAACTTAGGATAAATCATTTGTAATTAACCCTTGCATTCACTTAGTTGCATTAGTTCATGCATATTAAAAAAAAACAAAAAAAATTCAAAATCCAAAACTAAAAAAAATTGTTAATATTTCTTAACTTATTTTTTTTTTTTTCTTTTCTTTTGAAAATTTTCAAACCAAAAATCCAAAAAAAAATTAAAATCAAAAATCCAAAAAAATCTTTTCAAAAAAAAATTGAAACCCAAAAACAAAACAAAAATCAATTTTCGATTTTGAAAATTAGATTCTACTTGTAAATATTTTTGTTTATAAAAAAAAAAACCAAAAAAAAAAAAAAAATCTTAAAAATGTCCGAGTTTCCTTTTTCTTACTCACTTGATTTTAGTTGTGAAAATCAATATAATCCATATGAGTTCACTCCAAATTCGTATGGATATTTTAACAACAACTATTGTGTAAATAATTCAAATTTCGAACAACAAAATTTTCAAAACGATGACCAACATTCGACTCTTGAAAATAGAATTGAAATGATTTCATCTTTACTCGAACTTTCTACACGACAAAATCAAGAGATAAATGATTTATGTAATTCTGATTTGTGTAATAACTCGAGTCGAGGATTTCAAAATTTGAATTCAATTCAAAATTCAAACGATTACGATTATAACCCATGCCAATTTAATTTCAAGCTCCAAAATGAATTCCAAACTCAACATGAAAATGGGAACAACTTTTCAAACGAATTTGGCAATGGGAATAATCTTAACCATGTTACGAGTGAAAATTTTTGTTCTCAACAAATCCAAATCGAAAATTCTCAATTTAATAACTATAGATTGGATTTTATTGAACAAATGAATGAAATTTACGATGATCACACGGATTTGTTGTTTGAAACTTATATGAAACAACGTGAACAACAAAATCAAATCTCAACGTGTGATGAGTCAAGTGATAATCCATCTTTTACCCAAATTGACGATTTTCAAACAACAACTTTTAAAACTGAAAATAACAATCTTAATAAAATTGTTGAAAAAACGGTAATTGAGTTGGATTTCAATTCTTTTGAGGGTGAGAAACTCGATTTAAATTTCGATCTTCCTTTTTCTGAAAATTTGAATACAACAACTTTGGATTTTGAAATGGATATATGCGATGAAGTTGTTGATAATTCAACAAAGGAAGACGAATTTAATGAACATGAATTCTTTGGACTTTTCGAAAATGAGTTGTTAAATTATGAAGGGGAAGATTTACATCACCATTTTGATTTTGAAATCAATAATTTTGAAGAATTTTTCAATGACAAACTTGAATTTCAATTTGGTGAAAATAAACTTGAATTTCAATCACTTGTTTTATCTGCCCCAAAAATCATCGAAAACAAAACAACTCATTCAATTTTCAATAAAACGACATTCGTTTTTCCAAATCAACATTCAACTTCAAAATCTTTTATGGTTTGGTTTTTCGAGCTTAAGCTGTGTCTCGTATACTCGACGAGACAAATGAATCGGTTTTTGGAAGACCGTTTCATTTACTTTTTGACAATATACTTTCTGATCTCGTGTAAATACCTTTCGTTTTCATGTAAATAATAATAAGCATCCCTTTCACTTAGGTTGACTGTGGGGACACAGTCAAAATCAAGTGTGGGGGGAGACTCATCTTCATTTTTTTTTCATGGTTTATTTTTGCTTTAAAATCAAAAAAAAAAAATTTAAAAAAAAATCCCAAACACAAATTTTCTTTTGATTTATTTTTAAAAGAAACACTATAAGATAAATATATGCTTTGGTTTATTAAATTGAAATTTTTGAAAATTTATTGGTCTTAACAAAAATAAAAATGAAGTTTGATTACAAATAATTTTGGTTTAACTAGTATATAGGAAGATTCATACGTGTTGATTATGAAGTACATCCTAATTGAAAATCTTTGTTTTAAAAAGTGGTTTATTTAATGTAAAGGATATAACATTTTTTTTGTCTTCTAAGTTAAATGGTGCTAAGGTGATTTTGCAAAACTCCCTCTCAAAAAAATATAAAAATAAAAAATAATAACATCCAAGTATTCACTCTCATTTAAAAGTCCTCACGGTTATGCATGGGTGAATTACTTGGAATCTTTGATTATGTGCTTTCATACTCATTTAAAAGTCCTCACGGTTATGCATGTATGGAACACAAGTAAAAAAAAAAAAAACCACCTACGGTCGATAGGTGTATGCACGAAAGTGTGTGCACTCGCCATGCTCTGTACTCCCCTCACATAAGCCCGAAAGGCAGTGCATGGGTGGTATATCTGGCCTCAGTTTACCTGAGCTAGGTGTGTAATTTTTCTTGCAAATAATGAGAGAGCAAGCAATTGAAATCCTAGCACTATTTTTACTTATTTGATTTGATCTGTTATTGAAAAGAAATGAAAATACCACTTTGATAAACTTTGATAATCAACTAAGGATCCATTTTATAATTACACTTTGTTATCAACCGAAACAACAAGTTAAACTATTGTCTATTTGTTATGATAACTTGATTTTTGTTGAAAATTTTGACGAGTAAATGACATAAATTTTCAAGATAATAACCAAAACCTATATTTAACTTATTTGTGTCAATTTAAAAATAAATCCTTCATTTGTAAATATTTTCAAAATTTTGCATTCATCTCTTTGTAAATAAATCGTGCATTTTGTAAATATTTTCATCATGCATTTGGATTTTGTGGGTAGTATCCGCTGAAAACCCTCACGAGACAACACTCGTCCTACTGGGGACACCCAGAGGTTTAACGGCTTATTGCATACGCTCAATGCAATCGTGCTCCCTACGAAAACGGATTTACCTTAGTTTTAGTTTATTCGAGGACGAATAAAAAGATAAGTGTGGGGGTATTTGATGTGCACGTAAATGTGCATATTTTTACCACCATATTTATTCTATTTAAATTAAATAAATGATCATATTGGGTATTTTAACTTGTTTAAACCAAATTCCAATTATTTTCAAATTGTCACATATTCATCTTCATATAGGGACAAAATTGTCTTTTTTTTTGTGCATTTATTAATTTGTGAAAATTTAATTGAAAATTTCTATGTGTTTTGTAGGAATTAAAATTCAAACACAAGTGGCTTCATGAAAATATATGTATGCACAAGGGTGAATAGAACAAATGAAGATGGAAATAATTCAAAGGCATGATAATGGAGGACCCCACCTACCCACCTACCTTAATGTACAAATTGAAGGCTAATGCACATGCTTATGAAGTTAATGGCTTCATGTACACTTAATGAGGGATTAAGACATGTTAATGGTTACTTGGCCTCCACACTTCCTAGGGGGCATTTTGGGCATTCCCTAAAAAGTGAATTAGGGTTTCTAACTTGTATAAATACCCCTTATGTTTCATGTAGTCATCTTGCTCTTAGTTAGTTAGTTTTAGTTTAGAAAATAAATCAAAGCTCTCTTTCTTTCCATGGCTACTTAGCCATTTCTTCTCTTATGTAATTCTTTTCTATTATGCAATGTTAATTAGTGTTTCCTTTTACTTACATGTTCATTTCCTTTCATGCTAGTAGTGTAGATTTACTTTTATGCAAGTAGAATAATTTTTCCTTTCATTTTGCTCTCTTTTTCTCTTCTTGTTTAATGTTGTTTTCTACATTTGTTCATATGATAACAAATATGAAAGCTTAATCCCTTCAATTTAGGGGTAATGAAGCTCTCTAGTATGTAGATCCAACATTTTGTTGTTTATGCTCTCTTTTGTGCTTAAATGAAATGTTTTGAAGTGGTTTAACTTGTTGTTTTAGCTTTGAATTTGATAGTCTATGTTGTTCATAACAAATAGGCTATGCTTAAACAAACATAACACAAATTGCCTATTCATCTAAATATGATTATGGCAAAGAAGTGAATGTTGAAATTGAAATTTGATAGCCTATATTTCTAAACAATAGTTAATAGGCTATGCTTAAAATAGATTTTTATTTCAACTTTGTTGTCATATTTCATGAGAGTTAAATGTGTATTAGTGGTTGTGTTATAGTTTGATGGTTTATATTGAGCTAATTAATAGCACAAATATACCATACTTATGATAAGCACATCAACTAATTCACTAATGACAAGAAAAGAGAGATCATAACTTCATTTTGTTGATTTATATGATCTAGAGAGTGAATTTATCTCTAAATTGTTCTTTTAACTCTCATATTTTTATCCATTTTTCTTTTGCTAGTTTTTATTAGTTTCTTACATTTTTAGCTAATCGCACTTTCAAGTTTGGTTAATTTGATTGAATAGAATTTTAAAATCATCAATTCCCTGCGGATCGACCCGTATTCGCCGCGTGCTACATTCGTACACCGTGCGCTTGCGGTATAAATTTTTATTTCAAAATTCGTTCGACGGTTTTCTAAACCGATAGAATTTCCGTCGACGAACATATGCGGGAGACCAAATCGGCATATAATGTTGCACACTACGAAGTTGATCACTTTCTTCGCTGTGATCGTTGCAAGAGGCTCTGCTTCGGCCCATTTGGTGAAGTAATCAACTGCGACAATGGCGTACCTTGCGCCACCTTTGGCTAAAGGCAGTGCTCCAATTATATCGATTCCCCATACCGCGAACGGCCAGGGGCTAACCATCTAGTTTATCTCGTTAGGTGGAGATCTAGGAATCCGAGCATGTTTCTGGCACTTATCACATTTTTTGCCGTAGTCTGATGCATCTCGATTAACAGTAGGCCAGTAATATCCATATCGGAGTACTTTCTTGGCGAGTGCCTGCCCACCAGTGTGATTGCCACATTCTCCCTCGTGCACATCGTGTAACACTCGTTTGATTTCGTCATGTGCGATACATCGTAGTAGGTGAACAGAGTACCCCCTTCTATACATAACTCTGTTTTGAATGACAAACCGTGAGGCTTTTCGAAGGACCTGCCTCTTCTCACTCCTGCGCTCAGGCAATGTCCTGTTCAATATAATTTCGATAGGTGGTCATCCACGACTCCCTACTTGTGGTAGCCTCAAATGCACGATTAATCTCATTTTGATCAATGCTCGGAGAAGATAGGGTTTCAACGGGAACAAGCCCCAACTGCTGAGCTTCTTCGCCCGTACTTGCCAACTTTGCCAACGAATCGGCCTTCTGATTGCGCTCCCGAGGGATATAGAAAATGGCAAAATAATCGAACTGATCAAGAATTCCCCTGACTCGAGTTAAATAAGCAGCTAATCTTCGATCCTTAGCTTGGTATTCTCCTTGGACTTGACAAACGATCAATTGGGAGTCATAATAAATCTCTACAGCAATAATTCTCAGGTCGTGGGCCAGCTTCAACCCAGTAAGAAAAGCTTCATATTCAGCCTCATTGTTTTTTTTTTTTGGCAAGGCCGACGGGGTTGGATGGTCCCCGACCATTTTATTGCAACACCAGGGAAAAACAAATACAACAGAGAGCATAAAGCTCATAGAATACAGAGGAGACTATGGTGTTGCAAATGGATCGGCCTTTGGGGGTTTCAAGCACTACCCCTGCTCTCGAACACCGATCATTAGAGGCACCGTCAGTATATAACTTCCATATGTGCTCAGGAGATTTGCTATTCTCAGGTAAGTCCTCAGGTACAGTGAATTCAGCAACGAAATCTGCTAGGACTTGGCCGTGTATGGCCCTTTGTTCGTCGACGGAAATTCTATCGGTTTAGAAAACCGTCGAATGAATTTTGTTTAAAAATAACCGCAAGCACACGGTGTACGAATGTAGCACGTGGCGAATACGGGTCGATTCATAGGGAATTGTTGATTTAAATTTCCTACTCAATCAAATTAACCAAAGTTGAAAGAGTGATTAAGTAAAAAATGGAGAAAAATGACACAAGAAAATAAATAAAAATAAAAGAAAATGAAGTTATGATCTGTCTTTTCTTTTTCATTAGTTAGATTAATTGATGTGCTTATCATAAGCATGGCCTATTTGTGCTATTAATTAGCTCAACATAAGCCATCAAACTATAGCACACCCCTTAAACCATTTACTAACTCACATGAAAAATGATAACAAAGTTGAAAGAAAAATCTATTTTAAGTATGGCCTATTAACTATTAATTAGAAATATAGACCATCAAATTTTAATCTCGACATTCACTTCATTACCATCATCATATGTAGATGAAGAGGTAATTTGTGTTAGTGATTGTTTAAGTATAGCCTATTTGGTGTCAACAATATAGTCTATCAAATTCAAAGCAAAAACAACAAGTTAACCACTTCATACATTCTCATTAAAGCACAAAAAGAGAGTATAAAAAATCAAAATGTTGAAGCTACATGATTAGAGGCTTCATTACCTTTAAATTAAAGGGATTAGCCTCTCATATTTGTTATCAAAACAACAAATGTAGCATGCAACATGAAAGCAAAAAGAAAGAAAAAGAGAGCAATATGAAATGAAAAACTATTCTAATTGCATAAAGGAAAATCTACACTACTTGCATAAAAGGAAATTAACATGTAATTAGAAAGAAACAAAAATTAACATTGCATAAAAAAAAGAATTACAAAAGAGAAGAAATGGCTAAGTAGCCATGGAAAGAAAGAGAGCTTTCTTTTATTTGATCCAAACTAATCTAAAGAGAAGGAGGCCTAAAAGAGACTAAGGAAGAGATAATGTTACATGAAACATAAGGGGTATATATACAAGTTTAAAACCCTAATTCCTATTTTTGGGGAATGCCCAAAATGCCCATGTGAAAATGTGGAGGCCAAGTTATCATTAGCATGTTTTAATCCCCACTTAAATGTACATGAAGCCATTAAATCCATAAGCATGTGCTTTAGCCTTTAATTTGTACATTAAGGTAGGTGGGTAGGTGGGGTCCTCCATGATCTTCACTTTGAATTGTTTCCATCTTCATTCATTTGTATCGATTTTGTGCAAGCATATCTTCATGAAACCACTTGTAAAAGTCACCAAATTTCCTACAAAAAACATAGAAAATTCTAAGTAAATTTTCACAATTTAATAAATGCACAAAAATGACCATTTCACCCTTGTATGAAGATGAATGTGTGACAATTTGGAATTAATATGAATTTTGGTTAAAACAAGTTAAAATACCCAATATGATCATTTATTTAATTTAAATAGATTAAATATGGCGATAAAAATGTGCACATTTACGTGCACATCACCCTTCTCGGGGTATACGTGATGTCGAATTGACTCAGTTCGATGTTCCATTTTAGTAACCTACCAGACGATTCAGGCCGCGTGAGGACCTGTCGTAACGGTTGATCGGTGTACACAGTAATTGGATGAGCCTGAAAATATGGACGGAGCTTCCTCGAGGCAATGACTAAGCAATATGCCAACTTTTCCAGCTTGGGATAGTTTCTCTCGGCTCCGATTAATCGTTTACTTACAAAATATCCGGTTTTTGCACTCGGTCCCCCTCCCGGACTAATGCCGCACTGACTGCGCCTTCAGATACCGCCAAGTAGAGATACAACGGCTCGTGGTCAACAGGCTTTGATAGAATTGGCGGTGTAGAAAGAAGTTGAACCAGTGACTGAAATGCACCCTCGCATTCTGCAGTCCACTCGAAGTTTCGTTTCCCTTTTCGGATCAGATCGAAGAAAGGGATGCATTTGTCGGTTGACTTTGAGATGAACCTACTCAATGCTGCGAATTTTCCATTGAGACTCTGAGCTTGCTTTATGGTCCTTGGAGTTTGAAGATTTCTAATGGCGCAAATCTTTTCAGGGATGGCTTCTATCCCTCGGGCGTTGACGATGAACCCAAGGAATTTCCCGGATGCAATTCCAAAATGACATTTTAGCGGATTGAGCTTCATTCTATATCTCCAGAGGATATCGAACATCGATCCCAAGTCCCTAACATGATCTCCAGAGTATCGCGACTTTACCAACATGTCATCAACATAAACTTCCTTGTTTTTTCCGATCTGGTCGGCAAACATCCGGTTAACTAAACGTTGATAGGTTGCGCCGGCATTCTTCAATCCAAAAGGCATAACTTTGTAGCAGTATAGTCCCAGATCAGTCACGAAGCATGTATGTTCTTTGTCGGGTACATGCATGGGTATTTGATTTTAGCCCGAGTAAGCATCCATGAAAGATAACAATTCGGGTCCGGCGGTTGAATCAACAAGCTGATCGATTCGAGGAAGTGGAAAACTATCTTTTGGGCAGGCCTTGTTCAAGTCATAATAATCAATACACGTCCTCCATTTCCCATTCAGTTTCCAGACAAGTACAGGGTTGGATACCCACTCCGGGTATAAAGCATCTCTAATGAACCCATTTGTCTTCAACTTATCGACCTCCTCCTTAAGGGTGGCAGATCTCTCTGGATCCATACCACACCTTTTCTGTTTGACCGGGATATACCGCGGGTCAATGTTTAAAGTGTGGCTCGCGATGTCTGGCGAGATCCCACACATGTCAGATTGCGTCCAGGCGAACACGTCGAGATTCGCCCGGAGAAATTCAACCAATTCCTGTTGTGCCTCTTGGCTCAACTGAGACCCAATCTTTAACATTCTCGAGTCATCGTCATCATCATCGATCGGGACATTGATAGTTAGTTCAGCCGGAGAAACCTGACTCTCAGTAGATTCTTCATTTTTATCGTTGTCCCTTGGGTCAAGGTCTTTTTGGAATTGGTTGTGGCGCCCGGGCCGAGGCCCAGGCACCAATTGTCAATTATCGGAAAAACGGACGCAGAGAGATTCCTCTACGCCCTTTCCTTTCTCTCTTTGCTGCGCCTCTCGCAGCTCCGCAACATAACAGGCCTCCCAGCAGCCTGATCTCCGTGAATCACACCGATACCACAATCGGTAGGAAATTTCAAGGTCAAACACCACAGGGCGATCGCCGCCCAAAACTCACCAAGGGCCGGTCGGCCCAGAAACACGTTGTACGGTGAGTGAATGTCCAAAACAACAAATTGCAACATGCGCACTCTTCTGCACTCACCGATCCCCAACTCCACGGGTAACTCCACAACCCCCGTGGGTATATTAGCACTTCCATCGAAGCCGTGAATCCTCGATTGACAAGGTTTCAGATCTTTGGCTTCCATTTTCATATGATCGTATGCTCTCTTGAACAAAATATTGACTGAACTCCCACTATCCACCAATATCCTCTTCATCCAAGCAGGACCAACCTTGGCGGATATATCAAGCGGGTCAATAGTCGGGGCTTCGACCTTATCTGCATCACGGTTCCTGAACACGATGTCATCTGTCATCGTCTTTTGTTGTTTGGCCGGAGCCCCTTCATCGTAAATACTGCAACATTCAAAGTCCATATGCCTAACCGAGCTGGCATATGACTCCATCTCTTTCCAGCTCTTGTCCGCTGGATGAGGACCACCACTGACTGTGTTTATCACTAGCCTCCCGCCCGTTGGGGCGGGTTCTTTCAGCCATGGCTCATTTGGCTGACGGTTCTGGTTTGACGGGCCCGCACCACAAGACTGCGGCGCTCGTACAAACTGGCCTAACTTCCTTTCCCTGATCAACTTCTCAATCAAATCTTGCAAGTGTCTGCATTCATTGGTATTGTGGCCGTAGCTGTCGTGGAATCTACAAAACTTGCCCGTTTGAATTTGTCTCTCTGACGACGGTTTCGGAGTAGGCTTCTTGTATTGCATGGCGTTACAAGTTTGTAGGTATACGTTCTCCAACGACGTATTCAGCGGAGTATAACTGTCAAACATAGGGGCCCTACGCATTGGTCCACGGTTCTGGTCCCGCCTCCTACTCTGACTTCCATTATTCTTTGATTGTGATTTTTTCTTCTGGATATTTAAGTGGACTTTCCCAGAACTCTCTCCCAATTGTTTAACAGCCACATTACTTTGAATCCCTTCTGCACTGGGTCCTGTGTCGTCCTGCTTCCTAGACTGCTTCGCGTCCTCACGCCTCAAGAATTGGGCGGCTTTGGAGTAGAAGCGGTCCAACGACGGAGGAGGTTTTCCTGCCAACCAATTTCCAAAATCTGAATCAGGGTCAATCCCTTTCATCAATGCCATCAGAATCGAGTTGTCATTGGGATTGGTGATCTCCACACAAGCTTTATGGAATCTCTCCATATAGTGTCTAAGCGTTTCTCCTAGAGCTTGAGTAACGCTATACAAAGTGTTGACGTCCTTAGGCCTTGCAACATGCATGCGGAACTGTTCCACGAACTTCCTGGCCAGCTGATTGAATGAAGATATAGAACGGGGTGGCAATTGTGTGAACCACATCGTAGCAATGCCCCCCAAAGAGATAGGAAAGCTCCTACACTTACTGCATCGTCTGCTCTTGCGGCACTCATAGACCATTCGTACTTCAATATGTGTCGATTGGGATCCGAGTTTCCTTCGTACATTGGTAACGCGGGCATCCTAAATCGCTGAGAGGGTTCGGCATACAGAATCTCCTCGGTGAATGGTGTGTGACTCCGGGAGATTCCCCCGTCGTCGTTAGTAAACCCCTGACTTTCACGGATCATCTGCCTGATCATTTCTGGAAGATCCGTCACAGCTGCGGTAAGGGCATGTTGAGCCATGGTGTGGTCGGGTTCCACAATGCGGGACTGGACCGGGCGCTGTCGACTGTCCGGGTCTCGCCTCCTTGGTTCGACATCTTCTGGTACATACGGCTCAGGAGTTTGACGTCATTGGTGGCGGTTCTGATCTGACAAAGTATGGATGTCAACTCATGAATCCGTAGCAATGGTTGCAGGACGGTTGTCAATAGTGTGTTGAGGGACAGTGCCTCCTCGGGAGGAAGGCCCTGGGCGGAAGCTGGCAGATGGGCCGACTCGTAGTTGCCCGACCGTCAATGCCGGAAGGTTTCGGGTAGCTTGTGCGTAATTCCCATCCATTCGGGGTCGTGGAGGTCAGCGATGATAATCGGAGGAAGCCGAGCTCTCTGTGGAAGACTAGGATGCGTAATCCCTCCTAGACCGCCTGTGCTTATGACTGTGCAGCTGGCGGGTTAATTCAGCGTTAGCGCGTAGTTGCTCCGTCAACTGTTGCCGACTCTGGGTCAGCTCCTGGAGCAACGTTTGAAACTCTTGCCTCGTTACCCGTCCGGATGACTCCGAAGGCCCGGTGACGTCCTGAGTAGATGGTAGCTGCACGGGGTTTGGCCTATCCCGGCCTTCCTGGTCACCAAGGTTAGAGGTTGTTCTGGTACTCACCATCTTGAATCGTAGAATCCTTTCCTTGACTTTTATCAAATCTGAATAGAACGGAAGGAATCTGAGCTTGGGAATCGGATCTCTCTCTTAGATTTATGCAATCCGGTATCGATGACAGATCCGGGAAGTGGGAGAAAAACTGTGTTTTCTCAGTGAAAGCACCAAAGTGTTTGTACCAAAATTGGGCACAACACTCGTCGGAAGTTTTTGAAGAGATAATAAATGAAGAATGAAAATTGAAACTGAGGATTATCTAACAAAAACTCCAAATAACATGTAAATAAACGCGTAGACAAACAATTTATAGTGGTTCGGCGTATTGCCTACGTCCACTGTGAAGATTTTGTACTTTTATTGACTTTCTTTCAATGATTACAAGCTGGTACAACAATCTACAGTGAATTACAGCTAGGAATTCAAATCCAACAGCAAGATTATGATATAAAATGATGGAGATCTCAATCCAGCAGAGTCTAGGTGCTTCAGAATCCAAAAGTCCCTTTTTTGTTGGCCCTGAGGCTCTAGTTATAGGCGTAGGCTGCAGATATTTTGCTGAAAACTCGGAAGACCACTTCTGGCACGTGAGGGGGCCCACGCGCCCGTCCCCTGGAAGTTTGGGCCCACTTCGGCATCGGTTCGAACTCCATTCGAACCGACAAGAATTCATCCAATCGAGGTGAAATTTGGCGTGGACATTCTTCAACACGAATGCAAGCTGGTGTCAAAATTTCAAGGCATTTGGATCAGTGGATTGCGAGATACCATGGATTCGAAATGGGGTTTAAAGCATGGCTGTTTGGTTCGAAACCATCCATTCGAACCGATGGTTTTGAACCGATGGTGGCACGCGCCCTCATGGTGACGTGGAATGCAAATCTCGAACCGCTCCGGTCTTCACTCCAAGTTGACCGCTTCGATTCCATATATCTCGGCGCGTTCGACTCGATGGATGACACGTCATTATGGTTAGCTGACCCAGTGGGTTCGAATGAAGCTTCTGTGATGGGTTCGAACAAGGCTTCACAGGTGGGTTCGAACAAGGCTTCTTTGGATGGAGTCGAACGACCGATGCTTGATGGATTCGAACCAGCTACTCTCCGATGGATTCGAGGTCCATTGTTACGAACTTGATAGGTTCGAACTTGATGGATTCGAACCCGAGGCACCTCGATGGGTTCGAAGGTGATGGGTTCGAACCTGATGGGTTCGAAGGTGATGGGTTCGAACCTAATGGGTTCGAACCTGATGGGTCCGAAGGTGATGGGTTTGAAGCCTAGGCCTTTTCCTTCAAATTGAATCGATCGTAACTTGAGCGTATGAACTCCGATTGACTCGAAATTTGAGGTGTCGACTTCTATGATCCCTCTGGTCATGTCTTATCAATTATAGCTCAATCCGGACTCGGTCAAAATTCTGTGATATCCATAGTGAAACGAAGTATGATCAACCTCTGGGACTAACTGTTCTTCGTTTTCGATCAATTTTCTGGTATCACGGCCTTGCCAAAAGGCGGGATAACAGTATCATCATGACGAGCATGATTCAACCACTCGTCTGCTGCTATATGCACCTGACTTGGGGGCAGGGCATTAAAGTAGAAGAGACTAACAAGGTTGGGACTCCAGTACAAAGTGGATGCAACCGACCATCCACCCATACGCCTATGCAAATTAATTAGGAGATTTGAGAAAGACTTGTAGTTATATGTCCGAACAATGCACAATCCATCTCGTACTTGAAGCTCGCCAAAATACTTATGCTTCTTTTGATGCCCAGTGGAATCAGAATCATACCAAGGGTGGACGTGACCGTCCATGCATCCATTCCAGCATTAGACGCTTGGGGTTACTTAGTAACACTTGTTTAAAGTGGATATCATTTGACCATTCACTCCCCAGTTTGCGTCTGTGATTACGCAAAAAGAAAACGTGCCTTAAAACAACTTGATCAGTGGCCAACCCTCACATTAAAGTCATCAACTACCGGCTGCTTACTCGCTAATCATCGTAAGCCATCATTTCAACTCTCTTCCTCAGCTCGACCGGCCACTCACTAAGTGAAACCTGAGCTCGGAGGCAAGCCGTCACATTAAAGGCTGAACTGGACCGACACACGACAGTCCTATAACTAACTCCAAATTCCCAGAGTGCAAATTGGAGTGTAAACATCAACTCTAGGTTCCCAGAGTGCGAGCTGGAGTATAAACGCAATCTCCTAATTCCCATAGTGCGAATTGGAGTATAAACATCAACTCTTGATTCCCAGAGTGTGAACTAGAGTATAAACACTAACTCCAAACTCCCAGAGTGCGAGTTGGAGTATAAAATTTATAAATACGGCTTCGAAGAGGGTGGACCCGTCCGCCTAACGACTTCAGCCGTATCTTAAACATGTTCGAGGAGGATGGACCCGTCCATCTAACGACCTCGCTTGTTAACTCGGGGTGTATGTGATCCGACCATCCACGATCCCGATAAATCCATCGTTCCCAGAGTGTGAACGGACTCTATGTTCCCAGAGTGTCAACCGGAGTATAAATCCATCGTTCCCAGAGTGTGAACGGACTCTTGGTTTCCAGAGTGTGAACCGGAGTATAAATCCATCATTCCCAGAGTGTGAACCGGAGTATAAATCCATCGTTCCTAGAGTATGTATGGACTCTAGGTTCCCAGTGTGTGAACCGGAGTATAAATCCATCGTTCCCAGAGTGTGAACAGACTCTAGGTTCCCAGAGTGTCAACCGGAGTATAAATCCATCGTTCTCAGAGTGTGAACGGACTCTAGGTTCCCAGAGTGTGAACCGAAGTATAAATCCATCGTTCCCAGAGTGTTAACGGACTCTAGGTTCTCAGAGTGTGAACCGGAGCATAAATCCATCGTTCCCAGAGTGTGAACGCACTCTAGGTTCCCAGAGTGCGAAACGGAGTATAAATCAATCGTTCCCAGAGTGTGAACGGACTCTAGGTTCACAGAGTGCGAACCGGAGTATAAATCAATCGTTCCCAGAGTGTGAAAGGACTCTAGGTTCCCAGAGTGCGAATTGGAGTATAAACATCTATTCCAAGTTCCCGGAGTTTGAACCGACACATCAATGCAAACTCCAACTTCCCAGAGTGTGAATTGGAGTATAAACATCTATTCCAAGTTCCCGGAGTGCGAGCCGATGCGTCAATGCTAACTCCAACTTCCGAGAGTGTGAATTGGAGTATAAACATCTATTCCAGGTTCCTGGAGTGCGAGCCGACGCGTCAATCCAGGCTCCAACTCCCCAGAGCGTGAATCGGAGCATTAACATCAATTCCAGGTTCCCGGAGGGCGAATCGAAAAATACAAATGTCAACTCCAACTCCCCAGAGCGTGAAGTGGAGTATAAACATCAATTCTCGTTTCCCGGAGCGTGGACAAAAATACAAATGTCAACTCCAAATTCCCAGAGCATGAATTGGAATATAAAACACCGACTCACTCTAGTCCTGAGAGCGCGGACTAGAGCACGAATGTCAAATGGGTATAGCCACCCATCAACTAATTCCAGATTCCTTGAGTGTGAACTGGATTGTAAACATCAACTAACTCTGGTCCCGAAAGCACAGACTGGAGTATAAAGACCTAATGGGTGTGACATACCACCCATCAACCAACTCCAATCCTCGAAGCATGGATTGGGATATAAATACCAGAAGGGATGAGATTTGATTGTCCGTCTATCAACTCTAATTATGCAGCAAGTTCTATAGTACAAAAAGAGGATGTCGTTTGACTTTCTACTTTCCAACTCTTCCCCTGACATGGGTGCACACTTATCATAAAAAATCGGATGTGATCCGACTATCTAGCACTAAGCGGGCACGACATGACGATTCATGCATCAACACTTATCCACGGCATGGGACCAATAACATAATCTTATAGTGATGCACTCCAACCCAGCAAGACAAAATTTCTTCCTTGATTCAACAGGGAGATGCAAATTCTCAAAACGGATCTAGCTGAACTATTATTCTAAATGGATGTTATTACCCATCCTACCGCAAATGAACGTGACATGACCGTTCATCCGCTAACTCTGGCCAATGATCTGGCAGGTTGTGCATGCAACATGGACGGATGTGACACAACCATCCGCTAATCAACTCCTTTCTCTAATTCAGTAGGAGAAACGTCAAATTAAAGTTGTCGCAATGTGACTGAGTATAGTTTGACTTTCGCCATTGACTAGTACTAGAGAAATTAATCGAGGAAAATGCGGTTCGACCATTTTCAGCCAAAATTCTTAGTCCCCAAAGTGTGGACAGGGGTGTAAACATCAAATAGGTGTGACTAATGGCCCTTCAAATGCCTCTAGTCCCAATAGTGCGACTGCGACCATAGACAGATGAAGAATGTGATTCGACCATTCATTCACCAACTCCGACCTAAAGTCGACGAGAGGAGTATAAACTCGCTACAGATGCAATTGGACAGTCTACAAATTGACTCTGCTAACACAAGACTGGGGGCAGAAGAACAAATCATTGAAAGAACAGAAATGCGACTCGCTACATTGCTAGCTATTCAGATTCCTTTACAACTTAAGGCAACGACTGCAAAGAGGCCTTAATGCTAACCAATCAGAATGATACTCGAAGTTACGAGAAGCCAATTATATCGTACCTCCAGATCGATGGGCAATATCGATCTGCACCTTTCATATCATACTAAAGGATCGATAGGCAATGAGGTCAATACATTCTACATTGTGTCGCTAAATCGATGGCCAATATCGATCCTCTTCGACTACAATTCGTTGTGACACGAGCGCCCATCGAATACCTTCAACCACCAGAGCATGGATAAAACCACGAATGAGTGTGACTTGACAATTCATCCTCCGTCGTCTTCCTTCGATCCGCCAGGAAGAGCGTGAGACTGGACGACCATGACCTGGCTGTTTTAAGCTGACTTTATCCCTAGATCTAACGGGTGAACGTAAATTGAAATGGGCGTGACTGATCGCCAAACTCCAAAAGAATCCAATGCGACCATTCATTCTTTGACTCTTACCACGATCCAAATAAACGAGCTATTCACAATGAGTGCAACCTAACTGTCCATGCACCGATTCTTACCCTCGATTCGACAAGGGAAGCATCAATCCTACATTGGATCTTACAAGACGATTCACTCTTCAGTTTTTGCCCAGAGTATGACGACATAAGAAGTAAAGTAAATGTCGACGAGGCAACAAAGTATTCTACCTAGAGGAAAGAACTAGGTAAGAAAGCAGAATACGGCACAACTCAGCCTTCTATCGGTTAACTCTATCACGCGGTTCAACGGGATAGAATGCGAAATTGAAGCGAACATTATCTACCTTGCCCCTTATCGAGATATTCCCCGGACTTGGGGGCATGTACGAGAAATAAGATGTAAATAATTTGATCGTTCATCAAACAACTCTGGCTCTTACAGCTTGGACTACAGTATAAACACAGCAGAAGCTAGGCTCGATCATTCGCACAATACTTCCATCAGCCCAAGACTGGGGGAATGAGTGTGATTATTCAAAAGTTGGATACAACTACTCAACCCAATAGCTCGTGCTTAGTATTTATAAAAACTTAACGTTATGACCGAAACGATGCTTAGAGATAGAATCCACAGATCAATGCCTGGACTAATGGGCAACTGATCTTCATTCTGACCCTTCCGATGAGTAATGGTTCACGAGTACATTGAATGGAAAATACATTGCCTGGAAACACATGTTGTGACGACCGCCCATGACTCCCGCACCAAAACAAGGAAATAGTGCGCTGAAAAGTGTGCCAGGCAGCCATGGACGATGGTCAATGGTAAGAATAACATCACGGACTCTATCGTATAACTCACAGCGCATGGACAAAATACAATAGAGAAATATATAGTGAAGCTCCATAACAGAATAACATCATATAGACTTCATAATAGTTTGATACAAGCATCTGAAAACAATACATCCAGCCTCACTACAAAGCACTCAAAGAAAATACAGCAGCGGAATATCCGGTACATATAATAAGAAAATAATATGCAAAAGCCTCCTGCTCGTCTTCGTCATCATCAGCAGCATCGATCACCAAAGACAGCATTTGTCACCTGCTACCTAGTCTGCCCATCCCAACATGGATGAACAGCCCAAGGTAATAAGAGTTGAACATAAAACCTTGAGTCAGACAAAGTCCTAGTGAGCAGTAAATTAACTATCAAACATACCAAAAGAGCATAAGGGATGAAAAGGAATAGGAACTTAACCATCCCACTCCACCTCTTTCTACAGTGATAGCCCCCAGACACATACTAAGGAGAGCAAACATAACAAAACAGACAATTAAAGTAAAGCAATAATCACTCGAGTCAAGGTCGATGTTTTCCAAATACAAACCCCCAAGGCCTAAACCAAGATCAGATAAGCACCCAGAAAACACCGCTCTTGAGTCTGAATGACGATACAACCAAACATCCATGACTCTGGCTATCACTGTTATCATTGCCTCGATACCATCGTTAATTGAATGACCGGCACATTCTTTCAGCCGTCAGTCAAGGGCTAATGGCAACCCCGGTTCTAGACATAACTCCGCACGTCGTCGCAGCCCGTGCCTAGGAATTTTCGCAACTACCCAGAGTACTAGCATGTCGTCGCAGCCCATGCTTGGGACTATTGAATCTGCCCAACGTACTCTTGCTTTGAGCATGCTAGAACCTTCAACAACGATGAAATCTCAGCCTCCTAGTCATCCTCCTCGACGACTATTCGCATACTAGCTCAAGCGCCTCTCGAGCCCACCATTATCAACCAACTCGAATCGCATCATCGAGTTATCAACATGCTTGGAATGATCCCGCCTGGATCAAACCAAGACTATCTCACATCACATCATACTTTGCTTCATCGCATCTTAGCAAAGTCCATCTCATCATCATGCTTCGCCTCATCATATCATGGCAAAGTCCATCTCAACGTCATGCTTTGCTACCTCTAATCATAGCAAAGTCCATCATCATCGAATCCATCCATATGAGCTTCATCATCCGCATCATATGCCACAAGCAGCTTTCACCATTCAAGGGCCTTTCCACTTAGCTTTTGAATCACCTTCGACCAACTTGTCCAAATCAACCATTAGCTGATTTGCAACAATCAAGTTAATCCTTAATCCAAAACAATCAATCATTCAAACCAGATCTAACAAGCAATTATACAAGAGAATGGCAATCTCGTAATTAAAGTATCCAAATCTCAACAATCATGAACAATAGGCAAATATCCCTACAACTTGATAAATGAACTTGCATAAGTCAACATGTAGCAAAAAGGGTATCCAAAACTTCATAGATGATGGATCTACATGCAGACATAAGGAAAATGCAAGAAATCTCTATCTTTAACACATAAACAAGCCACCGATCCAATATACTCCTTTGGGTCCGTGTGAGAGATAACTATCACTCACCAAATCACCTAAACACCCCAAAAGATATCAACTTCAGATCCGGAGAGCGAAGAATGAAGCTTGATCCGACAAGATTCCGCTTCAAACGGTGAAATCTCTCTCGAATGGATGAAGATCTTCAACTTTGGGTCTTGGATCTTCGATCTTGATCTTCGATCTTGAATGGATGTAAGCACTAGATTGGAGTGGAGAAAAGAAGTGAAGAAGTGTTGTATTCGAGCTCTCAAAATGGCAGCACTTCGTCGCTTGAAAATCCGGTGCCAAAAAGTGAGCCAAACCCCTCTATTCATAGGCTGGAAACCCCATGAGTCGTCCGCCCCTATGAGTCGTCCACGACTCACGACTCACGACTCAAGCTAATATACGACTCACGGCTCAACGTATGGTCTACCACTTAACGGCACACGACTCAGCAATGATACCGACCTAACTCCTATGCGACCTAACAAACACGGCCGACCTAGCGACTTACCAACATAGCACCTTATACGACCTAACGACCTAGGCCTTCACCAACCTAAGCCATCCCCCTTAAGTCGTTCAACCGACTTAAACTACAACACAGCATAGCCGACTTAACAATCTAAAAGAGGTGCCGACTTACGACTTAAGACCCTCAATGACTCAATGACCTAACTGGGTACGCAGCATACTACCTAACTGAGAAGCCGACCTAATGACTCATTGGATACCACGACCTAACCATCCCAGGGTCACACGACCTAACACTACACAGCATCTCAACGACCTACGACTTATACCATAATCCGTCCACGACTCAACTACACACCCTATCACTATAAGTCGCGTATGACTTAAGCCTTAGGTCCTATAATCGTTAACCCCTATAAGCCACTAATTCTTTTAAGCCATTAGCCACTAACCCACTAACCTCCTTAGGTCATTCCAAAACCCCACCGACCTAACTGTCATAAGACCTTAACCCTTAAGTCGGTCAAACCTTAACTCGGTAACTCGGGGCCTTCTAACTCGTAACCCGCTTACTACCTTAGGTCTGCCTGTCTTCTTAAGTCGTTAACCCTTAAGTCGCCTACCCTGTTAAGTCGTTCCATACACTAACTTGTTAACTCGACCTAACATTCTTAAGTCGTAACTTCTATAGGTCGCTCCTCTCGACCTAACTCTCACACGACATAAGCTTCACAAGAGCTAACCCTTAACTTCTGGACGACTTAACTTCTATACGACTTAACAACATCAACGACTTAATGTCGACAGTTTTAAAATCTTTCGATCCGTAAAAATACGAGTCGTTACATTCTCTCCCCCTTAGGAATTTCGCCCCCAAAATTCCAAACAAACAAAAGCATCCAAACTATTCCGCATGCCTACCATCCATAGCAATCAACAAACCATGCATCCAATTTCTAGCCAAGCATGCAGAATTCTAAGACTTAGAACAAGTTACAAATTCATGAGATGTCACAACACCTTTGGGCCATACCTTGAAGAGTTCAGGATGAGCTGCCTTCATCCTCTCTTCCTCCTCCCATGTACAGTCGTTAACATCACTCTATTGTATCTTGAGCAACGTAATCGTCTTCCTCCTATGTTGTTTCGTGTCAGTTTCAACAACACGAAGTGGCTTACGAGGTCTCGTAACCACTGGATCAACCTCCAAATCTTCACAGCTATCAACAGAAACCACTGTATTCGAGTCGTGCACATACTTTCATAGATAAGATACATGAAAAACATTGTGCACACTCGCCATCTTCTCCGGTAATTCCAATTTATAAGCGAGCTTTCCAATTCGCTCGATGATCGAGAATGGTCCAACAAATCTCGGAGTCAATTTTCCTTTCTTCCCGAATCGAATAACATTCTTCAGAGGAGAAATCTTCACAAAAACCATATCACATACGTCGAATTCCAAATCCTTACGACGATTGTCGGCATAACTTTTCTGACGATCTTGGGCTGCCTTCATTCGTTGCCGAATCATCTCTATGCAATCCGAGGTCTGACGAATCATCTCTGGCCCAAGTATCAACTTTTCTCCTGTCTCCAACCAACATGTCAGAGAGTTACACGGTCTTCCATACAGTGCTTCATATGGTGCCATACCAATACTTGACTGGTAACTGTTATTGTTATCCCGCCTGTTGGCAAGGCCGTGACCCCATGAACTCGACTAGAAACCAAGGACAGTTCGTCTTGAAGATCAGTTATACATAGGTCTACTATGGATGTCGGTGAATTTTTTTTCGAATCCGGATCGACCTACAATTTATATGGCATGACAAGCAAAGCAGAGAAAGCCAGTGTCCCAAATTTCAAGACAATCGGAGTTCGTATGCTCAAGATATTGATGGATCACGATTGAGAAATCCAAATTTGCATCGATCATATCTCACGATCTACAAGTCCAAATGCCACCAAATTTGGACAGTAGCTTACTGCCAATATGAGGAATGATCATGCAAAATTTCAGCTCAATCGGATCAAATCTTGATCGATTCGAAATTGCTTCGTATCGATCACGGACCAAATTGAATCGATCATATCTCGAGATCTACAAGTCCAAATGCCACCAAATTTGGACAGTAGCTTACTGCCAATATGAGTAATGATCATGCCAATTTTCAGCTCAATCAAATGAATTCTTGATCGATTCGAAGTTGAGTTCGAATCGATCCCGGACCGACAAATTCCAACTTGCATCCATCATAACTCGAGATCTACAAGTCCAAATGTTATGAAATTTTCACAGTAGCTTACTGCCAACATGAGGAATGTTCATGCAAAATTTCAGCTCAATCTGATTAAATCTTGATCGATTCGAACCAAGGGTCGAATCGATCCTGATGTGGGCCCGGGTCTCCAGATTTCGGCCATGTGGGCCCCCTCACGTGCTAGAAGCGGTCTCCCCAAATTTTAGGCGAAATATCAGCCTCCTACATCTATAAATAGAGCCCCTGGTCATTCAGAAAGGGGATCGGAGAATTTTTAGAGAAAGAGCACGCCCGGACGCTGCCAGAATTGCTTCAGAGCACCACCACTGCCTTTGATTTCGAATTTTTGCTTAAGAACTGCTGTACTTAGTCATATAAAAGTTGTATTATCCGAATATCGAGCAATAAAGTGACAAAACTTCATAGTGGACGTAGGCACATCGCCGAACCACTCTAAATCGTTGTCTTCTGTGCAATTTACTTTCTGTTGCTTGGAGTTTTTGTTAGATAATCCTCATTTTAATTTGCTTTCTTCATTTATTATCTCTTCAAAAACTTCCGAAGAGTGTTGTGCCCAATTTTGACACAAACACTTTGGTGCTTTCATTGAGAAAAACCCAGTTTTTCTCCCGTTCCTTGGATCTACTTTCGATATCGGATTGGATAAATCTAAGAAGAAGATCCAGATCTATCGTTCAATGGTTCCTTCTATTCTATTCAGACTGCTGCAGATCTAAGAGGGACCACATTCATCATAAATTTCGTATCCATAGCTTCGAATCCAGAAACTGTGGTGAATTTCGTATCCATAGCTTCGAATCCAGAAACTGTGTTGAATTTCGTATCCATAGCTTCGAATCCAGAAACTGTTGTGAATTTCGTATCCATAGCTTCGAATCCAGAAACTGTGTTGAATTTCGTATCCATAGCTTCGAATCCAGAAAAAATGCAGTCTTTCATACCCATAACTTCGTAACCATGAGACAGAGCTCTCCTTCGAATCCATGAGACAGAGCTCTCCTTCGAATCCATCCCATGCTCTACTTCGAATCCATGAGACAGAGCTCTCCTTCGAATCCATCCCATGCTCTACTTCGTATCCATGAGACAGAGCTCTCCTTCGAATCCATCCCATGCTCTACTTCGTATCCATGAGACAGAGCTCTCCTTCGAATCCATGAGACAGAGCTCTCCTTCGAATCCATCCCATGCTCTACTTCGTATCCATGAGACAGAGCTCTCCTTCGAATCCATCCCATGCTCTACTTCGTATCCATGAGACAGAGCTCTCCTTCGAATCCATCATGGAGCTCTGCTTCGTATCCATCACAGAGCTCTGCTTCGAATCCATCACGGAGCTCTACTTCGTATCCATCACGGATCTCTGCTTCGAATCCATCACGGTGCGCTACTTCGTATCCGTCATGGCGCGCTACTTCGTATCCATCAGGAGGCGCTACTTCGTATCCATCCATCTGCCTCCAATTCGTATCGATACGCACATATACTTCGTATCCATCCATCTGCCTCCATTTCGTATCGATACGCACATGTACTTCGTATCCATCCATCTGCCTCCATTTCGTATCGATACGCACATGCACTTCATATCCATCAGGGAGCGCTACTTCGTATCCATCAGGGAGCGCTACTTCGTATCCATCAAGGAGCGCTACTGCGTACTTCATATCCATCAGGAATTGCTACTTCGAATCCATCAGATGGATTCGAACAAGAACAATACGAAGAAGGACTTTTTCAGGTTGCTTGATGGATGCGGAATAAAAAAAAAAAAAAAAAAAATTCGGGTACGATCCAAATTTCCTAGCCGCAGCGCGGAGCACCCGCATAGTCAATTCAAAACTCAACTTAGTAGAGAAACATTATGATCGATCCATGACTGGCCAGGACATAGGATATTACAGCAACAATTGTTGAATTGCAATCAAGGAATGGGTAAAGAAATACTACTCAACCGTGCTCTCAGAGGCTGGAGAACCTAGCTAATATGCCAAGAACAGGAGTTAATTAACATATCATGCTTCTAGGATGGTCTACAACTTCCTCCAATTGAACAGCTTTTAAAACTCCTAAATTGACAACTATGGTACGATGGCTAATATGACGATTGCCCTACACTGTCTACTCTACCAACTCGAAACATAGCTAGTCACTATTGAACCATCTTCAAATGCCCATTCCACATCTATATGACTCAAAGCATGGCATACAACCTCCAGAGAATTTCCTTAATACCCTATACTGGTCTCCTGTCTGTTAGTTCATCTTAACCAACTCACATCGAATCAATGTTACTAACCATTCGAGCATTGGGCAATCAGGCATGCATCATTCACTAGTACTACAAGACCATGTAGCCATAAAATGGACTTGATAATATTGATTGGAGTATCTTTTCCAATCGGGGTCTATTCATCGAAATCATCCTACGTACAAAATTTCTAGCACAAATTCAGCACGGTGGCTATGTCGGTGTACTATGGAAATTCAACCTCCGCCACTATCTCATAAAGTGGTAATAGTGAATGGAGTCCACGAAAAGTGATGAATGCCATCAAATGCGTTGTATCCCCTATCCCTCAAAGAAGACTGTCAATCATGGTTAGGCATACCATTTCTACTTCTCATATTGCTAAAGGGAATAAAGAAGCTGGCAGCCAACGAATTGATCAAAATCCACAGCCCGTTGCTGCCAATACTTATAAATGAAATCAGCACAAAAGCTTATTTGCAGAGTTCGATAACAGAATTGGTGGATAGCCTCCAACGACTACACCAACATGTCTAGGCCAATATTACGTTGATGAATCAGACGAAGGATCAACTTGGCACGATAAGAGGGAACCTGCTCCATACTCTGAATCGGGAAGCTCCTCTTCTTTACATGACTATCATGGATGTCAACGCCATAAGGATGCTCCAGGAAGGATAGCTCTGACAATATGTTCAAGCCCCATAAAATGACGAGCCGGGAACCCCCGACCTCAATCAATGCTTTGATCAAACTGAACCATTTGCGTTAAACTTCCAACTGTGAAGGACTGGACCAATGTGCAATAGCGAGCATACGACGCCGCTTCACACATCAATGAGATTTAAACCGATCTCTTTTGAATTAATTCAATTTCAATTTCGTTTATGTTGCAAAATATGACCGACTTGAATTAAACTACTTGCAAATGATGCAGGTAACCGAGTACTGAACGATGGGTGCAAAACATCCTGCGTGGACTATGATCAAACCATTGAGGTACTATCATGACGAGCATGATTCAACCACTCGTCGGCTCCTATATGCACCTAACTTGGGGGCAGGGCATTGAAGCGGGAGAGACTGACAAAGTCAGGACTCCGGTACAAAATGGATGCAATCGACCATCTACCCATCCGCCTTTCCAATTTAATCAAGAGGTCTTGAAAAGATTTGGAGTTATATGTCCCAACACTGCACTATACATCTTGTACTTGAAGCTCGCCAAAATACTTATGCTTCTTTCGATGCCCAGTAGAATCAGAATCATACCAAGGGTGGACATGACCGTCCATGCATCCAATCCTGCATTGGACCCTTGGGGTTATTTAATAACACATGTCTAAAGTGGATATGATTTGACCATTCACTCTCCAGTTTGCGTCTGTGATTCCGCAAGAACAATCATGCCTCAAACCGACTTCCTCAGGGGCTAACCCTTAATTTATAGTCATCGACAACCGACTGCTTGCCCGCCAATCATCGTAAGCCATCATTTCAACTCTCTTCCTCAGCTTGACTGGAAGATCGCAAAGCAAAAATTGGACGTGAATCGACCGTCTGCTATCCAACTCTTGCCCCTGAATTAAGGAAAGTACACAACTCAAAGTGAATGTAGATCGACCATCCTTTCCTCTGCTCGAGCTCAAAGCTTGCCAGAACACTAATCTTACTCCTTAGGCTTGGCAGAAGCGAGATCCAAATGGAAACGGATGCGATCCATCCGTTCATAAACTAAGTCTCATCCTTCGTTGATGGCAGATAAGTGGAAAGTAATCGAGATCCCACTGATCATTTGCTAAGCGAAACCCACATCTCGGGGGCAAGCCATCGCATCAATGGCCGAACTGGACCGACACACGACAGTCCTGCAACCAACTCCGGATTCCCAGAGCGCGAACCGGAGTATAAACATTCCAAGGTTCCCAGAGCGCGAACCGCACCAACTCCGGATTCCCAGAGCGCGAACCGGAGTATAAACATTCCAAGGTTCCCAGAGCGCGAACCGCACCAACTCCGGATTCCCAGAGCGCGAACCGGAGTATAAACATTCCAAGGTTCCCAGAGCGCGAACCGCACCAACTCCGGATTCCCAGAGCGCGAACCGGAGTATAAACATTCCAAGGTTCCCAGAGCGTGAACCGCACCAACTCCGGATTCCCAAAGCGCGAACCGGAGTATAAACATTCCAAGGTTCCCACAGCGCGAACCTCACCAACTCCGGATTCCCAGAGCGCGAACCGGAGTATAAACATTCCAAGGTTCCCAGAGCGCGAACCGCACCAACTCCGGATTCCCAGAGCGCGAACCGGAGTATAAACATTCCAAGGTTCCCAGAGCGCGAACCGCACCAACTCCGGATTCCCAGAGCGCGAACCGGAGTATAAACATTCCAAGGTTCCCAGAGCGCGAGCCGCACCAACTCCGGATTCCCAGAGCGCGAACCGGAGTATAAACATTCCAAGGTTGCCAGAGCGCGAACCGCACCAACTCCGGATTCCCAGAGCGCGAACCGGAGTATAAACATGCCAAGGTTCCCAGAGCGCGAACCGCACCAACTCCGGATTCCCAGAGCGCGAACCGGAGTATAAACATTCCAAGGTTCCCAGAGCGCGAACCGCACCAACTCCGGATTCCCAGAGCGCGAACCGGAGTATAAACATTCCAAGGTTCCCAGACCGCGAACCGCACCAACTCCGGATTCCCAGAGCGCGAACCGGAGTATAAACATTCCAAGGTTCCCAGAGCGCGAACCGCACCAACTCCGGATTCCCAGAGCGTGAACCGGAGTATAAACATTCCAAGGTTCCCAGAGCGCGAACCGCACCAACTCCGGATTCCCAGATCGCGAACCGGAGTATAAACATACCAAAGTTCCCGGAGTGCGAACCGACACATCAATGCAAACTCCAACTTCCCAGAGTGTGAATTGGAGTATAAACATCAATTCCAGGTTCCCGGAGTGCGAACTGACGCGTCAATCCAGACTCCAACTTCCCAGAGCATGAAATGGAGTATAAACATTTAATAACTCTAAGTCTCCAGAGTGCGGACTGAAGTATAAACACTAAAATGTGTGTGATCGACCATACATCAACTAACTCTAGATTCTCAGAGTGCGAACTGGAGTATAAACATCATCAAACTCCAGATTCCTAGAGCATGAATTGGAATATAAAATACCGACTCACTCTAGTCCCGAGAGCGTGGACTGGAGCACGAATGCCAAATGGGTGTGACTAACCACCCATCAACCAACTCCAATCCTTGAAGCATGGATTGGGATATAAATACCAGAAGGGATGCGATTTGATTGTCCATCTATTAACTCTAATTCCGCAGCAAGTTCTGTAGTACAAAAAGCGGATGTGGTTAGGCTTTCTTCTTTCCAACTCTTCCCCTGACATGGGGGCACACTTATCATAAAAAATCGGTTGTGATCCGACTATCTAGCACTAAGCGGGCACGATATGACCGTTCATGCATTAACACTTATCCTCAGCACGGGACCTATAACAAAATCTTTTAGGGATGCACTCGAACCCAGCAAGACAAGATTTCTTCCTTGATTCGACAAGGAGATGTAGATTCGCAAAACGGACCTAGCTGAACGCCTTATTCTAAATGGATGTGATTACCCATCCTACCGCAAATGAACATGACACGACCGTTCATCTGCTAACTCTAGCCAACGATCTGGCGAGTAATGCATGCAACGTGGACGGATGTGACCCGACCATCCACTAATCAACTCCTTCCTCCAATTCAGTAGGAGAAACATCAAATTAAAGTTGTCGCAATGTGACCGACTACACTTCGACTTTCGCCATTGACTAGTGCCAGAGGAATTAATCGAGAAAAATGCGGTTGACCATTTTCTGCTCAAATTCTTAGTCCACTGAGTGGGGGCAGGGGTATAAACATCAAATAGGTGTGACTAATGGCCCTTCAACTGCCTCTAGTCCCCAGAGTGCGACTATGACCATGGACAGATGAAGAATGTGATTCGATCATCCATTCACCAACTCCGACCTAAAGTCAACGAGAGGAGTATAAACATGCTACAGATGCAATTGGACCATCCACAAATTAACTCTGCTAACCCAAGACTGGGGGCAGAAGAACAAATCATTGAAAGAAGAGAAATGAGACTCGCTACATTGCTAGCTATTCAGATTCCTTTACAACTTAAGGCAACGACTGCAAGGAAGCCTTAATGCTAACCAATCAGAATGATGCTCGAAGTTACGAGAAGCCAATTATATCGTACCGCCAGATCGACGGGCAATATCGATCTGCACCTTTCATATCTTACCAAAGGATCGATAGGCAATGAGGTCCGTACATTCTACATTGTATCGCTAAATCGACGGCCAACATCGATCCTCTTCGATTACAAGTCGATGTGACACGAGCGCCCATCGAATACCTTCGACCACCAGAGCATGGATAGAACCACGAATGAGTGTGGCTTAACCATTCATCCTCCGCCGCCTTCCTTCTATCTGCTAGGAAGAGCATGAGACTGTATGAGCATGAACTGACTGCTTTTGACTTGACTTTATCCCTAGATCTAACGGGAGAACATAAATCGAAACGGGCGTGACTGATCGCCCAACTCCAAAAGAATCCAATCCGACCATTCATTCTTTGGCTCTTACCACGATCCAAATAAACGAGCTATTCACAGCGAGTGCAACCTAACTGTCCATGCATCGATTCTTACCCTCGATTCAACAAGGGAAGCATCAATCCTACATTGGATCTTACTGGACGATTCACTCTTCAGTTTTTGCCTAGAGTATGATGACATAAGCAGCAAAATGAATGTCGACGAGGCAACGAAGTATTCTGCCTAGAGGAAAGAACTAGGATACAATGCAGGATAAGGCAAGACTCAGCCTTCCATCGATTAACTCGATCCCATGGTTCAGCGGGATAGAATGCAAAATTGAAGTGAACATTATCTACCTTGCCACTTATCGAGATTTTCCCCAGACTTGGGGGTACGCACGATAAATAAGATGAATATAATTTGATCCTATATCAAACAACTCTAGCTCTTACAGCTTGGACTACAGTATAAATATAGCAGAGGCTAGGCTTAATCGCTCGCACGATACATCCATCAACCCAAGACTAGGGGCATGAGTGTGATCATCCAAAAGCTGGATACGACAAATCAATCCCATAGCTCGTGCCTAGTATTCACAACAACTTGACATTACGACCAAAAGGATGCTTAGAGATAGAATCATCAGATCAGCGCCTGGAATTATGGGCAACTAATCATCTTTCTGACCCTTCCGATGAGCAATGGATTGCAAGTACACTGAATGGAAAGCGCATTGCTCGAAAACACAAGTAGATTCCAACTCATAGCCTGAGCCAGCCATGCTGCAGCATGCGAGACAAGGCTAAACTCTACTATGCCTTTAATTCCATATCCCAACGAGCCTGATCATTTACCGTTGCTAATAAGCACATGAAGTGCCTACAGCCCATCACAGGTATCGTAGATCAAATCACAACTCTTCGCAAGGATGATGCAAGAGTCAACTGCATTGCTCCAGGCGAATTTAATACGTCCGCTTGGACTCGATCTCATATATATATGGACCCTCACCAATTATTGAGAAACTTGCGTTAAATGTCAACCCGAAGCATGTCTCGGTGAATGAAAACGAAGCGACATGGATCTAGAAAGATCTGCTGCACTAAAGGAGGAGGCGAATCTACTCAAAACCAATAGGTTTATCCACGATGCCCTCTAGCCAAAATGAGTAACCAATCCTTTACTTACGAAAGAAACAAATGGAGAGTGGCGGACGTACGCCGACTACTCAGATTTGCACGAGGCATGGCAAAGCATAGCTTTCTATATCCAATGATCACCCAACTAATTAACTCGGTCATCAAACATGAATTACTCTCATCCATAGACGCAAAATGCCAAATAAAATCAGATGTTGAAGCATGTCCCAGACCAGGAATATAACTGTTTCGTTACTATCATGGGCATATAGTGATATGCTGCAATCCTTAGATTCAAACTTGAGAACGTTTATGCTACTTACTAAAGGGAAATTTACAGATCATTCAAAAATCAGATTGACCGATCAATGAAAGTATATGTGGTTAATATGCTTGTGAGATCACGACCATCAAGCGACTGCATCGATCACTTGGCAAAGATATTCATTGCTATCCTGTAAACGCAGAATGAAACTTGATCCTTTGAAATGCTCTTTTGGCATTGTATTGAAAGAATTCTCGGGTTTCGTCATCAATTCTCGTAGGATTGAGGCTAATGTCAGAAAATTCTAAAGATTAGAGTCATCCATAAACCGAGGAAACCAAGCAGCTCTGATAGATCGTTCAGAGAGGCCTCCTATTTTACCCAAGATGTTGGATCGTGAAGATCTATACCTTAATTGGGTCATGTCAACACATGCCATGAGCATCGCAATGCTACGTGAAGAGAAACTAATCCAAAGACTGGTATATGGTGAAAGCTAGCTATTGACAAGCTTACCCTGTTAATGTCTGTATCAATCAACCGTTACGATGGGTCCAATGGAAACCTTAGATATTTGAAAGGTAACTCAAACGGAATATCAAGCTAAGCCAATTTGATATCACTTATCTCCCATAGAGAGCTATCCATGGTCAAGCATTAGCACACTTCATATCTGAATTCACTACATCAGACGATTATACGAAGAACAGTAGAGAACAGTCCAATCGATGGAGAACATACATAAATGGAAACTTTATATATCTTATATGATTTCTGGTTAATGTGCCAGGTCAGGGAGGACTATCTGACTAGAGGGCAATGTCTTGCTCGTTATCTCAGCTGGAGCCTAGAGATACTAGTCAACTTCGAGTATTACACCACTATCCCAATCGTTAGACAACAAAACGAAAAGGCCGAATCATTGGCCAAGCTAGCCAGTTCTAGGAATGCGCAACAAATAGACTTTATCCCAGTTGAAATACTTATTATTCCAAGCACTGATAAATGAAGATCGACTAGATATTAAAGATGGATCCAGGAAAGGGGTAATGGATGACTCCTATCAAAGATTATTTACCATGGGGAAATCTTACTGAATGGGGACGTGAGAGGTGGCATATCCCCAGTGAAGCGTCACTGCAAGATTATGTCTGGATCGTTCGACTCCATTGACAGTATCCATCGATGCGAAGCATACATTCTAACATCTCAAATCGATCCAAGAGAGGATCGATACGAAAGGAAGGACTTAAAACAACCATCAAATGTTGTTACAACTCAAATTTCACTTCGATCCAGGAGAGGATCGATACAAACTCAATCCAAACAAAAACTAAAGAACTTGATGACGACCCACAAATGTGCAAACATGAATAGGTGTCAGGCTAACATATGTGCATGTATGACGAACTAACACTCAATTTTCAAAGATTACCAGGAATTGAATGCTTACCTGATGACAATCAAAATGATGAACAACAAATCGCTAGTGCTCAATACTCAGTCACAACAAAACACTGCATGATCATTGACAATCAACAGTTTGACATCTACGTCACTGAAGATCAACCAAAGGAAACATCTTTTGACGAAAAGATAGCAACTACACAGTTAATTGGATAAAACTTTTCAGAATGAAGATGTCGGCTTTTCAAAGCACGTCATGTTCACACAAGACGTACTTTGGGGGGCAAATGTTATCCCGCCTGTTGGCAAGGCCGTGACCCCATGAACTCGACTAGAAACCAAGGACAGTTCGTCTTGAAGATCAGTTATACATAGGTCTACTATGGATGTCGGTGTATTTTTTTTTCGAATCCGGATCGACCTACAATTTATATGGCATGACAAGCAAGGCAGAGAAAGCCAGTGTCCCAAATTTCAAGACAATCGGAGTTCGTATGCTCAAGATATTGATGGATCACGATTGAGAAATCCAAATTTGCATCGATCATATCTCACGATCTACAAGTCCAAATGCCACCAAATTTGGACAGTAGCTTACTGCCAATATGAGGAATGATCATGCAAAATTTCAGCTCAATCGGATCAAATCTTGATCGATTCGAAATTGCTTCGTATCGATCACGGACCAAATTGAATCGATCATATCTCGAGATCTACAAGTCCAAATGCCACCAAATTTGGACAGTAGCTTACTGCCAATATGAGTAATGATCATGCCAATTTTCAGCTCAATCAGATGAATTCTTGATCGATTCGAAGTTGAGTTCGAATCGATCCCGGACCGACAAATTCCAACTTGCATCCATCATAACTCGAGATCTACAAGTCCAAATGTTATGAAATTTTCACAGTAGCTTACTGCCAACATGAGGAATGTTCATGCAAAATTTCAGCTCAATCTGATTAAATCTTCATCGATTCGAACCAAGGGTCGAATCGATCCTGATGTGGGCCCGGGTCTCCAGATTTCGGCCATGTGGGCCCCCTCACGTGCTAGAAGCGGTCTCCCCAAATTTTAGGCGAAATATCAGCCTCCTACATCTATAAATAGAGCCCCTGGTCATTCAGAAAGGGGATCGGAGAATTTTTAGAGAAAGAGCACGCCCGGACGCTGCCAGAATTGCTTCAGAGCACCACCACTGCCTTTGATTTCGAATTTTTGCTTAAGAACTGCTGTACTTAGTCATATAAAAGTTGTATTCTCCGAATATCGAGCAATAAAGTGACAAAACTTCATAGTGGACGTAGGCACATCGCCGAACCACTCTAAATCGTTGTCTTCTGTGCAATTTACTTTCTGTTGCTTGGAGTTTTTGTTAGATAATCCTCATTTTAATTTGCTTTCTTCATTTATTATCTCTTCAAAAACTTCCGAAGAGTGTTGTGCCCAATTTTGACACAAACAGTTATTATACGCAAATTCCACCAAATGAAGATGATCTTCCCATGATCCTCCGAAATCCAAAACACATGATCTGAGGAGATCTTCCAAAACTCGGTTGACTCTCTCAGTCTGACCATCTGTTTGGGGATGATAAGCTGTACTCAAACACAACTCGGTTCCCAAAACTTCCTGGAATCTCTTCCAAAATCCACTAGTGAACAATGGGTCTCGATCGCTCACTATATTCTACGGAATACCATGGAATCGAACTATCCACTTAACATAAAGCTCAGCCAACTTCGATGCAGTCCTAGTTGATCGAACAGGAATGAATCTTGCACTCTTAGTCAAACGATCTACAATGACCCAAATCCCTTCATTTCCCGCTCTTGTTCTAGGTAGACCATCGATAAAATACATCGATACTTGTACCCACTTCCATGTAGGAACTTCCAATGGCTGAAGCAATCCACTTGGCTTCTTCTGTTCAGCTTTCACTAACTGGCAGTTCATGCACTTGGAAATAAAATTTCCAACATCATTCTTCATACCTTCCCAGTAATAGGTTCTCTTCATATCCCGATACATCTTATTTCCACCTGGATGAATTGTCAACTTCGAGTGATGACTTTCCTTCAGAACTTCATCTCTCAATTCATCTATATCGGGAACAACTAATCGTCCTTGCTTCCGAAGCCAACCCTATCGATCGACCTCGAACCCTTTACCCTTTTCTGGGTTCAATCCAGATTCCAAATCTCGGATAATCTTGACAAGCTTATCATCTCGCTTTTGGCTCTCGCCAATTCTTTCTACAAGAATAGGTCTTATCGATAAGTTTGCCAACATCTCAGGTTCTAATTCACCTCTAGGCCTGAAGTCAAATCCAGCAAAATACTCGAGACTCTTCCATTCGGAAAACATGGCTCCCAATCCTGCATGTCTCCGACTTAACGCATCTGCCACTGCGTTACCTTTTCCCGGAGTATAGGCTATACCAAAATCATATGATGCCAAAAACTCTACCCATCGTTGCTGCCGAAGATTCAAATCTTTTTGGGAGAAAAGATACTTCAATGACTTATGATCCGTAAACAACTCGAATCGAACTCCCAATAGATAATGTCTCCACATCTTCAGAGCAAAAACAATCGCCGCTAACTCCAAATCATGAGTCGGGTAATTCCTTTCATGCGGCTTCACTTGTCGACTTGCATACGCAACAACTTTATCCTTTTGCATTAGCTCTGCTCCAAGTCCAGTACCACATGTATCGGTGTAAACCACCATCTCATCATTACCACTTGGAATAGTCAAAACAGGAGCACTTGTCAGTCGCTCTTTCAGGATTCCGAAAGCTTGCTCACACTTAGTATCCCAACTGAATACCTGATTCTTTTTTGCCAATCCAGTTAACGGTGCAGCTATCTTGGAAAAGTATTTAATAAACCGTCGATAATATCCTGCTAATCCAAGAAAACTTCTCACATCAGATGCATTCTTAGGTCTAACCCAATCCTGGATTGCTGCCACCTTAGCGGGATCAACCGCTATTCCATTTCCAGAAATAACATGGCCTAAGAACCTCACTTCACTCTTCCAGAAGTGACACTTCGAAAACTTAGCCTTCAGCTGATGTTTGCGCAAGGTTTCCAAAACAATCCGCAAGTGCGTCTTGTGCTCTTCTTTGGTTCTGGAATAAATCAGAATATCATCCACGAACACAAGCACAAACTTGTTCAACTGATCCCTGAATACTCTATTCATAAGATCCCCAAAATACGCTGGTGCATTTGTCAATCCAAACGGCATTACCAGCCACTCATAAAAACCAGACGGTGTCCGAAAAGCAGTCTTCGGCACACTATCCTTAGCCACTCTCAACTGGTGAAATCCCGTTGCCAAATCCATCTGAGAAAACACCCTAGCCTCGTGGAGCTGATCAAACAAGTCATATATTCTCGGCAATAGATACTTGTTCTTCTTAGTCACCTTATTCAGCTCACGATAATCGACACACAACCTCAATGATCCATCCGCTTAGATTGCGAGCACAACTGGTGCACCCCATTCGGACACACTACGCCGAATGAATCCTTTCCGTAAAAGGTCATCAACTTGCACCTTCAACTCTTGCTGCTCCCTAGGCGCCATCCGCCTAAGAGGCATCACAACTAGTCTGGCTCCCTCAACTAGATCGATACGAAACTCGATCTCCCTATGCGGCGGTAACCCTTTGACCTCGTCAAAGACATCCTCAAATCCATTCACAACCGGCATCGATGACAGTCCATCCCGTGGAACAACCAGCGAATACATGAAGCTCGTGAAGACGCCTTCTTCATGCTTACATCGTATCACAACCTTTCGCCCTTCCACATTCCCGACTGTCACCTCCAGTTTCTCACAATCAACCTTTGCCGCATACTTCCTAAGCCAGTCCATATCCAATATAATTCCGAACCCCGCAAAGTTCAGAACAAAACAATCACAAGCGAAAGAGCAATCATGACTCGATACAACTAGACCACGGCATATCATACACAAACAAGACGAACCCCTTACTGGATTAGTCACAACCAATGGCCTATCAATAATTTCCGGTTCTAAACCCAACCGGTCTACAAGATCATTACAAACAAACGAATGCGACGCTCTAGTATCAAACAACATTCTAACTGGAACACCACATATGGAAAGAGTACCTTGAACCACCACACCCTTTCCTTTCTCTTCCACAGTAGGAGCTTTCGAAGATGATGGAACAGCCCCCAAATTATAAGCTTGCACAATCTGCTTGTCCTTCTGTGGTTCTGGACAATTCCTCCTGAAATGCCCCGGCTTGTCACAGTTGTGGCACTTTGCCGGCGCCTTCTGATTCTTACAATCCCTGGAGAGATGGCCCTTCTGCTGGCAATTGTAGCAAGTCACTTCACCCTTCGGCTTCTTCCGGCCATCCTTACCCTTTTGTTGCTGCTGCTACCTTTTCTTGCTACCACCCTGCTGTGGTTTAGACCCCTCCTTGGTCACAGCAACAACAGGTCCTTCCTTAGGAAACAAACTCTCATGCCTGAGAGCTTTCTCCACAAGCTTCTCAAATGGATCGCCCAGATGATCCACTAACTGTCTCCCAAGATAAGTGTGCAAGCCTGTCACAAACTTCTCATTCTTCTGGTAGGGAGACTCAATATATGACCGGGCATACCTGGACAAAGCCTCAAACTCAGAAACAAACTCAAGAACTGGTCTTCCACCTTGCTTGAGCTCCACAAACTTCTTGAACAAAACAGACTTCTGAGCCATAGAAATGAACTTAGCTTCAAATCTAACTTGGAATTGCTCCCAAGTAATTTCTTCCTCCGGAGTATCAATGGTGATAGAATTCCACCAATCAGAAGCTCTTCCTTGAAGCTGTCTTGATGCAAGCTTCCTCTTAGTCGCATCCTCAATTCCTAAATCACCAAAGATCCTTCTACAAGCATCAATCCATCTCTGAACATCAACGGTTGACTCTGTCCCTAAGAAAGCCTTCCGTCCAAGAGCAGTACAGTCCTTACAAAGCTTAGCAAAATCCACTGGTCTTGGAGCTTGAACTTGAACTCCAACATCCACTGATGGCCCTGGAGCTGCTATCCTTCTCATGATAGAAGTCATCATAGCTTCAAACATCGCATCACAATCAGTAGCTCCCCCAACAGCACGGCTTTCCCTAGCAGCTCGTCTCTCACTTTGACTCATCCTTAATATCTACAAAAAGGAATGATTTAGAACACCTAGAGAAACAACTTCATAAGGAGTTCAAATCCTTCTAAACTATTATATTATATATAGCAATCATCCATCAAAGTACAACTACATCTCTCTTACATAGTTACGTCCGCGAGCGTTGGCTAAAATCGATTAACCAAAGCTCTGATACCAAATGTAACGACCGCCCATGACTCGTGCACCAAAACAAGGAAGTAGTGTGCTGAAAAGTGTGCTAGGCAGCCATGGACGATGGTCAATGGTAAGAATAACATCACAGACTCTATCGTATAACTCACAGCGCATGGACCATAACAGAATAACATCATATAGACTTCATAATAGTTTGATACAAGCATCTGAAAACAATACATCCAGCCTCACTACAACGCACTCAAAGAAAATACAGCAGCGGAATATGCATTACATATAATAAGAAAATAATATGCAAAAGCCTCCTGCTCGTCTTCGCCATCATCAGCAACATCGATCACCAAAGACAGCATCTGTCACCTGCTATCTAGTCTGCCCATCCCAACATGGATGAACAGCCCAAGGTAATAAGAGTTGAACATAAAACCTTGAGTCAGACAAAGTCCTAGTGAGCAGTAAATTAACTATCAAACATACCAAAAGAGCATAAGGGATGAAAAGGAATAGGAACCCAACCATCCCACTCCACCTCTTTCTACAGTGATAGCCCCCAGACACATACTAAGGAGAGCAAACATAACAAAACAGACAATTAAAGTAAAGCAAGAATCACTCGAGTCAAGGTCGATGTTTTCCAAATACAAACCCCCAAGGCCTAAACCAAGATCAGATAAGCACCTAGAAAACACCGCTCTTGAGTCCGAATGACGATACAACCAAACATCCATGACTCTGGCTATCACTGTTATCATTGCCTCGATACCATCGTTAATTGAATGACCGGCACATTCTTTCAACCGTCAGTCAAGGGCTAATGGCAACCCCGGTTCTAGATATAACTCCGCACGTCGTCGTAGCCCGTGCCTAGGAATTTTTGCAACTACCCAGAGTACTAGCACGTCGTCGCAGCCTGTGCTTGGGACTATCGAATCTTCCCAACGTACTCTTGCTTTGAGCATGCTAGAACCTTCAACAACGATGAAATCTCAGCCTCCTAGTCATCCTCCTCGACGACTATTCCCATACTGGCTCAAGCGCCTCTCGAGCCCACCATTATCAACTAACTCGAATCGCATCATCGAGTTATCAACATGCTTGGAATGATCCCGCCTGGATCAAACACGGACTATCTCACATCATACTTTGCTTCATCGCATCTTAGCAAAGTCCATCTCATCATCATGCTTCGCCTCATCATATCATGGCAAAGTCCATCTCAACGTCATGCTTTGCTACCTCTAATCGTAGCAAAGTCCATCATCATCGAATCCATCAATATGAGCTTCATCATCCGCTTCATATGCCACAAGCAGCTTTCACCATTCAAGAGCCTTTCCACTTAGCTTTTGAATCACCTTCGACCAACTTGTCCAAATCAACCATTTGCTAATTTGCAACAATCAAGTCAATCCTTAATCCAAAACAATCAATCATTCAAACAAGATCTAACAAGCAATTATACAAGAGAATGGCAATCTCGTAATTAAAGTATCCAAATTCTAACAATCATGAACAATAGGCAAATATCCCAACAACTTGATAAATGAACTTGCATAAGTCAACATGTAGCAAAAAGGGTATCCAAAACTTCATAGATGATGGATCTACATGCAGACATAAGGAAAATGCAAGAAATCTCTATCTTTAACACATAAACAAGCCACCTATCCAATATACTCCTTTGGGTCCATGTGAGAGATAACTACCACTCACCAAATCACCTAAACACCCCAAAAGATATCAACTTCAGATCCGGACAGCGAAGAACGAAGCTTGATCCGACAAGATTCCGCTTCAAACGGTGAAATCTCTCTCGAATGGATGAAGATCTTCAACTTTGGGTCTTGGATCTTCGATCTTGATCTTCGATCTTGGATGGATGTAAGAACTAGATTGGAGTGGAGAAAAGAAGTGAAGAAGTGTTGTAGTCGAGCTCTCAAAATGGCAGCACTTCGTCGCTTCAAAATCCGGTGCCAAAAAGTGAGCCAAACCCCTCTATTTATAGGCTGGAAACCCCATGAGTCGCCCGCCCCTATGAGTCGTCCACGACTCACGACTCACGACTCAAGCTACTATACGACTCACGGCTCAACGTATGGTCTACCATTTGACGGCACACAACTCAGCAATGATACCGACCTAACTCCTATGCGACCTAACAAACACGGTCGACCTAGCGACTTACCAACATAGCACCTTATACGACCTAACGACCTAGGTCTTCACCAACCTAAGCCATCCCCCTTAAGTCGTTCAACCGACTTAAACTACAACACAGCATAGCCGACTTAACAATCTAAAAGAGATGCCGACTTACGACTTAAGACCCTCAACGACTCAACGACCTAACTGGGTACGCGGCATACGACCTAACTGAGAAGCCGACCTAACGACTCATCGGATACCACATCCTAACCATCCCAGGGTCGCATGACCTAACACTACACAGCATCTCAACGACCTACGACTTATACCATAATCCGTCCGCGACTCAACTACACACCCTATCACTATAAGTCGCGTACGACTTAAGCCTTAGGTCCTATAATCGTTAACCCCTATAAGCCGCTAATTCTATTAAGTCGTTAGACACTAACCCGCTAACCTCCTTAGGTCGTTCCAAAACCCCACCGACCTAACTGTCATAAGACCTTAACCCTTAAGTCGGTCAAACCTTAACTCGGTAACTCGTGGCCTTCTAACTTGTAACCCACTTACTACCTTAGGTCGGCCTGTCTTCTTAAGTCGTTAACCCTTAAGTCGCCTACCCTGTTAAGTCATGCCAAACACTAACTTGTTAACTCGACCTAACATTCTTAAGTCGTAACTTCTATAGGTCGCTCCTCTCGACCTAACTCTCACACGACATAAGCTTCACACGAGCTAACCCTTAACTTCTGGACGACTTAACAACATCAACGACTTAATGTTGACAGTTTCAAAAACTTTCGATCCGTAAAAATACGGGTCGTTACATATGTAGATTCAAACTCATAGCTGGAGCCAGCTATGCAGCAGCACACGATACAAGGCTAAACTCTACTAAGCCTTTGATTCAACGTCCCTATTGGGCTAATCGTTTACCATTGCAAATAAGCACATGAAGTGCCTACAACCCATCACGAGTATTGTAGATCAGTCCACAACTCTGCGCAATGATGATGCACGAGTCAACTGCATTGCTTCAGGTGAATTTGATATGTCCGCTTGGACTCAATCTCATGTGTATATAAGGACTCTCACCAATCATTGAGAACCATGCAATATATGTCAACCCAATGCATGTCTCAGGGAATAAAAATGAAGTGACATGGATCTAAAAAGACCTACTGCACTTAAGGAGCAGGCGAATCTACTCAAAACCAATAAGTTTATCCATGATGTCCTCTACCCAAAATGAGTATTCAATCCTCTACTTATGAGAGAAACAAAAGGAGAGTGGCGTACGTACGCTGACGACTCAGATCTTCATGAGGCATGTCAATGAATAGCTGTCCACTTCCAATAATCAACCAACTAAATAGACTCGACCATCAGACATGAATTACTCTCATCCATGGACGCAAACCTCCAGATACAATCAGATACTGAAACATGTCCTAGACCGGGAATACAACTATTCCGTTACTGATCCGGGCCTATAGTGCTATGCTGCATTATTTGGATTCGAACTTGAGAACGCTAGATCCAATGGCAACCTTAGATGTCTAGAATATCGGGCTAAGCTAATTTGATATCACTTATCTCCTTCAGAGAGCTATCCATGGTCAAACATTAGCATACTTCATATCTAAACTCACTTCATCAGACGATTATCCGAAGAATAGTAGAGAACCATCCAACCGATGGAGAACATACATTGATGGAACTTTGGATAATCGGCTTTCTAACATCGAAATTGCGTTAACGACTCCTATCAAAGACTCTCTACCGTGGGGAATTCTTCCTGAATAGGGGAATGAGAGATGGCATATCATCCATGAAACGTCACTGCATGATTATGTCTGGATCGTTTGACTCCATCGACATAAAGCATTACTCCTGTATCCATCAATCCGAGACCCAATATTATGTATCCATCGATACGAAGCATAGATGCTAACATCTCAAATCGATTCAGGAGAGGATCCATACAAAGGAAGGACTTAAAACAACCATCAAACGTTGTTACAAATCAAATTTCACTTCGATCCAGGAGAGGATCGATACGAAACTCAACTCAAACAAAAACTAAAGAACCTGATAGCCACCCGCAGATGTGCAAACATAAATAGGAGTCAGGCTAACATATGTGCGTATATGCCAAACTAACATTCAATTTTCAAAATTACCAGGAATTGAATGCTTACCTGATGACGATCAAAAGGCTGGACAGCAAATCGCTAGTGCTCAACACTCAATTACAACAAAACAATGCATGGTCATTGACAATCAATAGTTTGACATCTGCGTCACTGAAGATCAACCAAAGGCTACAACTTTTGACGAAAAGATAGCAACTACTCAGCGAACTGGATAGAACTTTTCGGGATGAAGATGGACGTTTTCAAAGCACGTCATGTTCACACAAGACGTACTTTGGGGGGCAAATGTTATCCCGCCTTTTGGCAAGGCCGTGACACCAAGGACTTGACTAGAAACCAAGGATAGTTCGTCTTGAAGATCGTTAATGCATAGGTCTACAATGGATGTCGGTAAATTTTTTTCAAGTCCAGATCGAGCTGCAATTAATATGACATGACTAGAAAAGCTAATAAAGCCAACATTCCAAATTTCAAGTCAACCGGAGTTCGTATGCTCAAGATATTGATCGATCACGGTTGAGAAATCCAAACTTGCATCGATCATAACTAAAGATCTAAAAGTCCAAATGCCACCAAATTTTCACAGTATCTTACTGCAAACATGAGGAATGTTCTTGCCAAATATCAGCTCAATCTGATCAAATCTTGATTGATTCAAAATTCATACGTATCGATCACCGTCCGAAAAACTCCAAGTTGTATCGATCATATCCCACGTTCCATAAGTCCAAATGCTATGAAATTTTCACAGAAGCTTACTGGCAACCTAAGGAAGGTTCATGCCAAATTTCAGCTCGATTGGATCAAATCTTGAAGGATACGAAATTCATTCGTATCCATCACGGATCGGGCCGAAACATTATGGGATCGGTCGCGTGGGCCCCCCCACGTGCCAGAAAAAGTCTCCTGAGATTTGAGCGAAATATCAGCCTCCTACGCCTATAAATAGGCCCCCAAAGCCATTGGAAAAGGAATCTTTTTTCTCTCCTACGTCCAGGCTCTGCTAGATCTATTTTTGTACCTCATAGCTGCTGTTGTATAAAAATCTCAACATTATAATCCGCTGTAATCTGCGGTAATCAGTTGTAATCGGCAAGTGAATATCAATAAAATCATCAAACTTCATAGTGGACGTAGGCAACACGCCGAACCACTCTAAAACTCTGTGTTTCTGTGAATTTTCTTATATGTTTATTGGTGTGTTTGTTAGATCTACTTCATTTTACATTTATTCTCTTCATTTTATCTCTTCAAACACATCCGAAGAGTGTTGTGCCCAATTTTGGTACAAACAGGTGTTAGCGCACTTTTTTAGCGTAACACCTTTTGGGGCTTTCACTGAGAACCGAACTCAGGAATTCTATCAATTAAGAGATGAATATGAAAGTTTGAGATTGAGATCCGAAGAATTATGGCAATGCGATCGAGTAGATTACAGAGACAAGAGAGGAGTCAACATGATGGAAGTCAGGAGGCTTCCTCCGGAGCAAACCGAACTTCAGCCTTCATAACTAGGGACGAAATGGAGACAATGATGAAAAGGCAAGAGGAGATGATACAGAGTTTGTTTCAGCAGATTAGTCAAATTGGAACACAAAATCAAGGAGAAACTGGAGCACAGAACAGAGCAGGACCATCTGAGGCAGCACCAGAGCCAGGTGGCATTCATCTAGAGCACGCTAACCCTATACCGAGAAAAACATCTGGTGGATTCGAGCAACATGGCATTGGCATAGAAACAGGAGCTCAACCAGAAGAATAGATTCCAGAATTCCCTCGTTAACTCGGGGGGCAAGCCGAAGACAGCGGACGAGGACTACAACTAGCAGATAACAACAGATTGGTGGAAATGGTCAAAAGAGCTATGAGAGGTGGTTTGGTAAACAAGGACTTGGAGGATGTGAATAGGAGTCCTTTTGCCACAATAATCAGGCGAGCTAAGAACCCACCAGATTTTAAGCTACCATCGTTGGATATGTATAATGGAAGGACTGACCCTACAGTTCATCTGATAAAATATATGAGGCATATGGAAGCGCTGGGGGCATCAGAGGAAGTTATGGCCCGGTGCTTTCCATTGTATTTGACAGATATTGCGACATTATGGTTCAAACAACTGGAAAACGGATCTATCGGGATGTGGAATGATTTGATTGAATGGTTTATGAGGCAATTCAGGGTTCACATTTCGATACCTAAGAATGTTATGAGTTTGATGGCACTGAAACAAAGAACCAGAGAATCTTTACGAAGTTTTTTGACGCGATTCAATGCAGCCGCAACATCGGTGGATTGACCAGATCCATCCATGGTCTTGATGGCAGTTGTGTCGGGCATAGTTGATGATACAGAATTTAAGAATTCTCTGACAAAAGATCACCCTATGGATTTAGGGGAATTTTACCATGAGGCTAAAGGATTTCTACGGTTAGAAGATGCAAAGGCCGAAAGAGAAGAAGGAGAAGGAACCGACGTTTATGTAGTCAAAGCTGGAAATCCTCCTGAGAAAGGTGCAGAAACTAGCAAAGGCAAACGAAAGGCTGAGGATAACAGCGATAGATCAGCGCGACAGCGAAAGGAACCAACATTCACCTCATACACGGAATTGAATGAGACTTTAGAGCGGATCTACCAAGAGACGAAGGGACAGGTTCCTTATCCAAAAGCCGATAAGGAGAGATCCGACTAACAACGAGAGAAAGTCGGACAAGTATTGCTCGTTCCATGAGTTGAATGGTCATAGCACAAATGACTGCGGACACTTGAAAGACGAAGTTGAGGGAAATATCCGGGATGGTTTTCTATAACAGTATGTGAAAATGAAGACTGTAACAGTGGAACAAGAACGGCCACCACCTGCACCAACTGGAGACGGCTCGGGATCGAGGTGTCATCTTGTTATCGAATGATTGAGGCTATGATGAACGAGTGAAAAACTACACGTCGACGCAATTAAGTTGGTCGCACATGTACGGAACCACGAACGATCCCCAGGCATACTCTGATACAACTTTAAATCATATTGATGTAGGTGTTTTCACTCTGACGTCACTACTTTGCTTTTGTGTTTTACTTCTGATGTTCGGATTTGACTCTACTTTGCTTTCGTATTTTACTTCTGATGTTTGGATTTGACTTTACTTTGCTTTCGTGTTTTACTTCTGGCGTTTGGATTTGACTCTACTTTGCTTTCGTGTTTTACTTCTGATGTTTGATTTTGACTTTTTCAGACATTTTTACTTTAAAACTCTTTAGTTGAATATTCGATTTTGATAATCTTGAGATGGCTAAAGCCCCCCCGGGCACACTTACTCGCCTCGAACAGGCACCCGATCTCGAACGGTCACAACTCGCCTCAAACGGCACCCGACCTCGAACGGTCACAACTCGCCTCGAACGGCACCCGACCTCGAACGGTCACAACTCGCCACGAACGGCACCCTGACCACGAATGGTCACCTCTCACTGTTGGGTGAGTTTCGACCGGCCCCTTCCTTACCACCGAACCAACACTCACCGAACCGATTCCACCATGTCCCACCGAACCACACAGCTCCGAGCTCCTATCGAACCACGCGCCTGCCGAACCGAAGTGAACCAACCTCCTGCCGAACCAACTCTCCACGCAAGCCATGCCGTACCAAACGCTCCTTATCTCCTACCGAACCGACTCCACCATGTCCCACCGGTCCAACATCTCACCGGATCAACACCCTCTTTACTGAACCAACCTACCGGACCACCTCGACTCCATCAACTACCGGACCAACCAACCCACCGAGCCACCTCCTAGCCGAACCAACATGGCTCCCAACTACTACCGGACCAAGCCTCTTCCATCTCACCACCGGACCAGCGCTCTCCTGACCATCTCCATCTTCCACTACCGAACCAACCTGAAGAAGGCATTACGGATCAACTTTACCGGGCCAGATTGCAGCAGTCCAGGCCCTTCAGCAGCCATATACATCCAGGACCCCTGCCCCCAGCCTCACTCTATAAATAGAGGGGCAGAGGTACAACAATGGCAGACAAGTTTGAGAGCTCAAGCAAGGAAGGAACTTTCAAACCACTTTCTTATACTTGTACTTAAAGCTTTGTACTTGTAATCTGAAGAAAAAGGAGAATAACATATCAAGTGGACGTAGGCACATTCTGGCCGAACCACTATAAATTTGTGTGTCTTTTACAGTTTAGTCCCTGCTTTTTTCATATTTGCATAAGTAACCTAAAACCTTGAAAATAACATAAAATCGACTAAATCATACGACTTGGAGGTGTTTGCCCATTTTTTGTGCAAACATTTTTGGTGCTTTCACTGAGAACCAAGAGTTCGAAGCTTTAGCTTCTCCCACTCAACTTTCTTCCTAACAACATCGTTCGTTGCTTAGAAATCATGCCTTCCAAGCAGAAGAAGGATGTTAACAAAGGAAAGAACATCGCAACAAGCAGCATTCTAGATCCAGCAATCACAGATCAAGAGAATCATCCCATTCCAACGGCAGTACCGAACGAGGATCAGACAAACCCGATAGCCCCTGCCACAGAACAACCGGCAGCAGTTACTAGGGCAGATCTAGACAGAGTTGTGGCTGAAGTAACTAACCGCTTCACATCCCAACAAGAAGCTTTGGTGGACCAACTCATGTCACGCTTAAGGGATGCTAAAGAATCCAACCACAACACTGAATCACGGACGATTCCCAATCTGGAGGATCTGGGAGGCGACGAAGATCTTTCTTCCTCGAAGAGGTTAACCACAGGAACGTCAACGGTAGGAGCCGAGCCCGGACTCAGCCGAAATTCCGACCCGAGGAAACACTTGGAAACGAACCTAACAGGGGAGGTACCAGGCAGGGATCGGATGTAGCTGAGCCTGTCATGCTACCTAACCACGGGAATACCAATGGATGGAGCCGAGCTGGAGTCCAGCCCGAAGTTGGACTCGAGGAAGTGTTTAGATCAGAACCCAACAGGGGAAGATCAAGGCAAGGGCCAACTATAGCTGAACCCAGCATGCTCCCGGAAGATCAGAGACAGCCACTGGAAAATATTAGGAGCAATAGGCGCTACCATCCCTACAGGACATCGGGGCGGGATCAATCCCGTAGGGAAGAACCAAGTTCATTTCTATCCGCTCCAAATTCCGATGAAAGGATGGCACGATTATTCAGAGAATGCGTCCAACGAGACCAGAGGGATTGAGAAATAGGCGCTAGGGTAACCAGCCCTTTCTCCCGCACTATCGAGCTTCCCATCACCCCCCGAGAATGGAAGATGCCAACAATGGAACCTTACAGGGGAACCTCTGACCCCGTCGTACACCTGCAAAGATACACACAGCACATGCTCATGAGCGGAGCGACGGAAGGAGTATTGTGCAAATGCTTTCCGCTGTTCTTGGCAGATCTAGCTAACTCCTGGTTCTGCCATCTACCCCAGGGATCCATCAGCTCATGGGAAATGTTGAAAGAGAAATTCATCAGTCAGTTCCGCATCCATGTGGAACAACCCAAGGACGCTTATTCCTTATCCAATGTGACGACCCAACGTCTCGACGAAGCTACGACCTAACTCCAACAGGCTAACCACTAGGCCGCTATCCCGTTAAGTCGTTCCAAACGACTCACGACTTAACCCTTAAGCCTCTAACTATCTTAGGTCGTCTACCCCTTAACTCGTCCACGACCTATCCCCTTAGGTCGTAACCCTTAAGTTGTTAACCCTTAGGTCGTCCAGTCCTATGAGTCGGTCATCCTATGAGTCTCTCACTCTACTAAGTCGGTCACACCCTATAGGTCGTCCACTATACTTAAGTCGTCATCCTTCTTAGGTCGGTCACCTTCCTTAAACCGTCCATACGACCCAAGCTACCCACGCCTTAAGCACCATACGAGTTAACCTTTAAACCGCTAACCCATTAACTCGCTAGCCACCTTAAGTCGGTCCCAACCTTAAGTCGGTCCACTACCTTGGGTCGCTCCACATCACCAACTCGTTCACGACCTAAACACCACACGACTCAACTCCGAACGACTTAAGCTTAGGTTGATTCAAACTTAAAACGACTTAACAACAATACTAACGACTTGATGGCATCTATTTTACGATTTATCGACACGTAAAATACGGGTCGTTACATTCTCTCCCCCTTAGGAATTTCGCCCCCGAAATTCCAAACAAACAAGAGCAATCAAGAACTATTCTGCATGCCTACCATCCATAGCAATCAACGAACCATGCATCCGATTTCTAGCCTGGCATGCAAAATTCTAAGATTAGAACAAGTTACAAATTCATGAGATGTCACGATACCTTAGGGCCATACCTCGAAGAGTTCAGGATGAGCTTCCTTCATCCTCTCTTCCTGCTCCCATGTACAGTCGTTAACATCATCACTCCATTGTATCTTGAGCAACGTAATCGCCTTCCTCCTAAGCAGTTTCGTGTCGGTTTCAACAACACGAAGTGGCTTACGAGGTCTCGTAACCACTGGATCAACCTCTAAATCTTCACAGCTATCAGCAGAAACTATTGTATTCGAGTCGTGCACATACTTCCGTTGATACTATACATGAAAAACATTGTGCACACTTGCCATCTTTTCCGGTAACTCCAATCTATAAGCGAGCTTTCCAATTCGCTCAATGATCGGGAATGGTCCAACAAATCTTGGAGTCAATTTTCCTTTCTTCCCGAATCGAATAACATTCTTCAGAGGAGAAATCTTCACAAAAACCATATCAACTACGTCGAATTCCAAATCCTTTCGACGCTTATTGGCATAACTTTTCTGACGATCTTGGGCTGCCTTCATTCGTTGTCGAATGATCTCTATGCAATCTGAAGTCTGACGAATCATTTCTGGCCCAAGTATCAGCTTTTCTCCTGTTTCTAACCAACATGTCGGAGAGTTACACGGTCTTCCATACAATGCTTCATATGGTGCCATACCAATACTTGACTGGTAACTGTTATTATACGCAAATTCCACCAAATGAAGATGATCTTCCCATGATCCTCCGAAATCCAAAACATATGCTCTGAGGAGATCTTCCAAAACTCGGTTGACTCTCTCGGTCTGACCATCTGTTTGGGGATGATAAGCTGTACTCAAACACAACTCGGTTCCCAAAACTTCTTGGAAGCTCTTCCAAAATCCACTAGTGAACAATGGGTCTCGATCGCTCACTATGCTCTTCGGAATACCATGGAATCGAACTATCCACTTAACATACAACTCAGCCAACTTCGATGCAGTCCTAGTTGATCGAACAGGAATGAACCTTGCACTCTTGGTCAAACGATCTACAATGACCCAAATCCCTTCATTTCCCGCTCTTGTCCTAGGTAGACCATCGATAAAATCCATCGATATTTGCTCCCACTTCCACGTAGGAACTTCCAATGGCTGAAGTAATCCACTTGGCTTCTTCTGCTCAGCTTTTACTAACTGGCAGTTCATGCACTTGGAAATAAAATTTCCAACATCCTTCTTCATACCGTCCCAATAATAGGTTCTTTTCATATCCCGATACATCTTATTTCCACTTGGATGAATTGTCAACTTCGAGTGTTGACTTTCCCTTAGAACTTCATCTCTCAATTAATCTATATCGGGAACAACTAGCCGTCCTTGTTTCCGAAGCCAACCCTCTCGATCGACTTCGAATCCTTTATCCTTTTCTGGGTTCAATCCAGATTCCAAATCTCGGATAATCTCGACAAGCTTATCGTCTCGCTTTTGGCTTTCGCCAATTCTTTCCACAAGAGTAGGTCTTATCGATAAGTTTGCCAACATCTCAGGTTCCAATTCACACCTAGGCCTGAAGTCAAATCCAGCCAAATACTCGAGACTCTTCCATTCCGAAAACATAGCTCCCTATCCTGCATGTCTTCGACTCAACGCATCAGCTACTGCGTTTCCTTTTCCCAAAGTATGGGCTATACCAAAATCATATGATGCTTAAAACTCTAGCCATCGGTGCTGCCGAAGATTCAAATCCTTTTGGGAGAAAAGATACTTCAACGACTTATGATCCGTAAACAACTCGAATCGAACTCCCAATAGATAATGCCTCCACATCTTCAGAGCAAAAACAATCGCCGCTAACTCCAAATCATGAGTCGGGTAATTCCTTTCATGTAGCTTCAGTTGTCGACTTGCATATGCTACAACTTTACCCTTCTGCATCAGCACTGCTCCAAGCCAGTACCACATGCATCGGTGTAAACCACCATCTCATCATTTCCACTTGGAATAGTCAAAACAGGAGCACTTGTCAGTTGCTCTTTCTAGATTCCGAAAGGTTGCTCACACCTAGCATCCCATCTGAATACCTAATTCTTTTTCGTCAATCCTGTTAACGGTGCAGCTATCTTGGAAAAGTCTTTGATAAACCGACGATAATATCCTGCTAATCCAAGAAAACTTCTCACATCAGATGCATTCTTAGGTCTAATCCAATCCTGGATTGCTGCCACCTTAGCGGGATCAACCGCTATTCCATTTCTAGAAATAACATGGCCTAAGAACCTCACTTCACTCTTCCAGAAGTGACACTTCGAAAACCTAGCCTTCAGCTGATGTTTTCGCAAGATTTCCAAAACAATCCGCAAGTGTGTCTTGTGCTCTTCTTCAGTTCTGGAGTAAATCAGAATATCATCCACGAACACAAGTACGAACTTGTTCAACTGATCCCTGAATACTCTATTCATAAGATCCACAAAATACGCTGGTGCATTTGTCAATCCAAACGGCATTACCATCTACTCATAAAAACCAGACGGTGTCCGAAAAGCAGTCTTCGGCACACTATCCATAGCCACTCTCAACTGGTGAAATCCCGTTGCCAAATCCATCTGAGAAAACACCCTAGCCTCGTTAAGCTGATCAAACAAGTCATCTATTCTCGGCAATGAATACTTGTTCTTCTTAGTCACCTTATTCAGCTCACGATAATCCACACACGACCTCAACGATCCATCCGCTTTGGTTGCGAACACAACTGGTGCACCCCATTCGGACACACTACGTCGAATGAATCCTTTCTGCAAAAGGCACTACAACAAAAAGACCACATTACAATTGTATTTTTACAACTGCCACAAAATGCCAGTTGTCATAAAGGTTTTTTACAACTCTCTTTTTTAGAAAGTTGTAATAGCCTTATTTTCAACAACTCTTTTATTTCGCCAGTTGTAATAAATTCCTATTACAACTTTTCTCTTTTGCCAGTTGTAATAGATGCATATTTTTAATAACTCTTCTTTCATGCCAGTTGTAATAAATGCCTATTACAACTTTTTTTTGCCAATTGTAGTAGATGTCTATTTTCAACAACTCTTTTCTCTTGCCAGTTGCAATAAATGCCTATTAAAACATTTTTCGTTTGCTCGTTGTAATAATTCATTACAATTATATATTAAATAATAATTAAATAACTAATAATAAATAAGTAACAATTAATATTAAACAATAATAATTAATAATTAATTTGAAATATGAAATAATTACTATTATTAATTAATATTAATAATTACTATTCAATAATCAATATAATAATTAATAATTATTGTTAAATAACTAGTAATTAATAAATAAGAATTAATTTTTAATAATTAATAATTACAAAGTAATAATTAATATTAATAATTAAGAAGTAATAGTTAAGAAGTAATATTTAATATTTAATAACTAATTTTTGATAATTATTAATTATTAATCACAATGTTTATTTTTTTAGAAAGTTGTAATAAACTTTTTTCGCCAGTTGTAATATAGCCCTACTAAATATTAAAATATTTAACAATAATTAATAATTTTTAATATTAATAATTTATAATCAACAATATTATAAATCAATTACTATTTATATTATTATTTAATATTAATTGACATTTAATGATTAATAATTAATAATAACCCTAAAAATTAATAATAATTAATATTTAACATTTACTATTTAATATTAAATATTTAATAATTAATATTAAACAATTTCAATTAAATAATTAAATTTAATTATTAATTCCTAATAATTAATAATTAATAATTAATTATTACTATTAAATAATTTATAATTTATAATTAGTAAATATTAATTAGTTTTAATAATTAATATTAAGCATTTAATAATTAATAACTACTATAAAATATCTAATAATAAATAACTATTATTAAATATTTAATAATTAATAATTGGTAAAATATACATAATAATTGACTTTCATTAATTAATATTCAATTATAGCTAAGGTGTAATATGGTCTTTTTGTTAATAATCCAGCTTGCAGCGGATTCTAATTAGTTTTACACCCTTCATATTCACTTAAAATTTTGAGTTAATAGTCTACTTTAAAATTTATAATACTTCAACTTATATTTAAATCAATTTGGCTTCAGCCTTCTAAATTTTGGGCTCCAACCCTCTAAATTTTGTTTAAAATTTGGCTCCCGGTTCTAAAATTTCAACTCCAGCTTAAATTTTACAACCCTTCATTTTCTTCCCACTTACTTCTACGAACCCTTATTTGCAAATCCCTATCTTTTATCATGGCACCCAAAGCCAAAAAAGCTCGTTGAGAAGAAGCCAACTGTAGAAACATGCGCTCCTTTTCTGTAGAGAGGTCAATAGCTTTACGGTATTGCTTCGTCTTTACCGATTAACTTCCGCTATCCTTCTAAATACAAACCCTAAAAATGGATCCAGTTCTCCCCATTCTATCGCTTCTCCCTTTCTCCATTCTGCGGCCTCCGCGCCTCCGCCTCAAGCTCCCATCCACCATCCCACTCCCATCCTCAATGACAATACTCTCCCTACTTCTACTCACCTATTTCTCTGTCATTTCCGGTCTCGTCTACGACGTCATCGTCGAGCCTCCTCGCATCGGATCCACCCAAGATCCCTCTACTGGAACCGTGCACCCCGTTGTCTTCATGGCTGGACGCGTCAACGGCCAGTGCATCATTGAAGGGATCTCGTCTGGATTCATGTTTCTTCTCGGTGGGGTTGGATTAATTTTGATGGACCTTGCTTTGGACAAGAATCGGGCTCGTAGTGTTAGGATTTCATTTGCGGCCTTCGGGATCTCTGCTGTTGTTGTTGGGTATGTTATGGCCATGCTTTTTGTTAGGATTAAGATTCCTTACTATTTGCGGTGATTTTTATTAGATCTGGAGGTATTTTTATTTAGGCATGATGATTTATTTTGCGGTTACTATGGATTGTAGAAGTGTTCAATCAATTTAGAATACTTTTTGTTAACGATTCTGCGGTTTTGGATTCCTACTTTTATTACCACTCTTCAGATTTGACTTCAAAAAAAAAACTGTAGAAACACGCCATATCGAGAGATTCAGACTTCTATTCGTCTTATTCTTCCTATCCAGCTTTCCAAACATGCTGTATCTGAAGGTACCAAGGTCGTTACCAAGTTCACCAGCGGTTAAATTTGGAAGTAAGAGTTGCATTTAAGTTTTTAATTATTATGCCTTTTATTTTACTATTAGTTGCGTGGGCTTGTAAAATTTCAGCGTTGTTTTGTCACTGTTTAGTTAGGATGATGCGAAGAAGGGAAGGATTGGTATGGGGATAAAGGAACCAACGTTAATTGGGTTTAGATAACCAAAATAGAGAGGAAACTGCTTAAGTAGCCATTTAATTGGATAAAGTGTAATAAAAGGTAATTTCTTTTTTTATTTTTATGGTTACTTTACAAAATAAGTATCCTTTTTTATTGTTAAAAAGCAGGAGTCAAGTTGTTAAGTTTAATTGAAGTCATTTCATTTTGTACTGTAAAGGAATAGAGTTAGCTCATTGAAAAACTGAATTCATGAAATGTTCCAAGTAATTGTTCAGAAGTTTTTGTTGTTTATACCAAGTATGTGTTTGGAAGTCTTCTTAGTATATGTAATTTAAGGTATCAAATGATTTACATGACATGCAACCTATGTAAAAGACCTTGCTGATGCTTTTACTATCAGTAAAAAACCACTCTCGGTACAAATCAATTTGCCTAAAATTTATTGATTACATAGATCATATGTGTATTGCCTAAGGACTTATCAATTAGAGTTCTTAGAAGTCACCCTAAAAAGAAATAATGTGTATTGCCTAATGGAGTGTTGGCGATAAGTTCATTTGGACACTTCCTTTTAATGTATTACTTAATGTGTTCTTAAATCATGTTGCACAGAAAACCTAGACCTATGAATTATTCCCTTACTGTATTTCTACACATAAAGCATGTCGCACATTATGAAAGATGAAAGTTTCAGTTCTCATCTACTATCTCCCTTCTCTCTTCCTATTTCTAAGTTGATTATAAATTGCAGTATTATGACTAAGACAAATATAAAAAATCTTCATGTTTACTACTATAACCATCTTTAACTGTATAGTTCATAGTGTAATTAATTCATGTAGTTCATGCGCCACATAAAGTATTTGATACTTGTTCAGTGTTCTTCGTCTTGCTTGAATTGCTTCTGTGCAATTTTTTTATTAAATTTTCACACCCCAGTGCATCGATGTTTATAGGCTTGCTAGTTATTTTATAAAGGTATCACGTCATTATAGCGACGTGCTTATCTTTTTTTGTGAGAGAGTGGGAACATCATCCCTTATGATATATGATTGGGATGACACACCATTAATACAAATAAACCAACAGAAGAATGACACACCATCCCTTATGATATATGATTAGGATGGGGTTAGACGCAAGGTGTGCTTGATATTATCTTTTATGCTCTTATGAGTTGCATTTATATTTTATATCTCAGTTTTATTACAAGTTACTTTTATATTGTATCTCTAAGGTTTGTGCTGGTGGACACATGAATAAAATGTGCTAACAGTTGTATCAGTCGCAGGAGGGTACGTGGGTGGGAAAAACAGAGTATCAAGCCCTCATTTTGCTGGAAATAAGAAAATGAAATGGAGCAGCCAGAGATCGAGATCGAGGCAGCACTACAATGTTCTGAGCAGGCAGCATGGCTTAAGAAAGGAAATTTGGCAAGAAAGTTAGATGGGAATATCATGTTTGGGGAAATGTCTCTCAAATTTTCTCATAGAGTCACTTGCGTCCTCTTGCAAATTCTACTCCTATTAATGATGTGATGGTTGATACTATTTTGATTTTACTGTTGGAAGGAAAAATGATGGTTTTATTTCGGATTGTCATTCTTCATAATTTTTGTTATGAGCATGTACATTTTGTTATGAGTATGTTAATTCTTCTTTGCTACTTTTGTACTCACACATATTAACGCACTCGATATCATGTTTGTATTGCAAGTAAACGATAGCTAAAACTAAAAGGCTAGATTTAAAAGAGAAAAATTGTAAATAAATCTATTATAACTGCCAAAAGCAGTTGCAAAAGTTATTGCTGCAACTGCTATTAGCAATTGCAAAAAAGACTTAATACAACTGTCAATTCAATAATTACGATAGATTTTACCACAACTTTCAAAAGCAGTTGTAAAAAACTTTTTTACAACTGCTCCTGCAACTGTCGGCAACAGTTGTAAAAATATTCAACTCTATTACAACTCCGGATATTAAGACTGGCGGCCGTCCGTTGTAATAGACCTATTACAACTGTTTTTGGCAGTTGCGAAAAGGTATTTTTGTTGTAGTGAGGTCAATAACTTGCACCTTCAACTCTTGCTGCTCCCTAGGCGCCATCCGCCTAAGAGGCATCACAACTGGTCTGGCTCCCTCAACTAGATCGATACGAAACTCGATCTCCCTATACGGCGGTAACCCTTTGACTTCCTCAAAGATATCCTCAAATCCATTCGCGATCGGCACAGATGACAGTCCATCCCGTGGAACAACCAGCGAATACATGAAGCTCATGAAGACGCCTTCTTCATGCTTACATCGTATCACAACCTTTCGCCCCTCCACATTCTCGACTGTCACCTCCAGCCTTTCACAATCAACCTTTGCCGCATGCTTCCTAAGCCAGTCCACACCCAAAATAATTCCGAACCCCGCAAAGTTCAGAACAAAACAATCACAAACAAAAGAGCAATCATGACTCGATACAACTAGACCACGACATATCATACACAAACATGACGAACCACCAACTGGATTAGTCACAACCAATGGCCTATCAACAATATCCGGCTCTAAACCCAACCGGCCTACAAGATCATTACAAACAAACGAATGCGACGCCTCAGTATCAAACAACACTCTAACTGGAACACCACATATGGAAAGAGTACCTTGAACCACCACACTCTTCCCTTTCTTTTCAGCAGTAGGAGCTTTCAAAGATGATGGAACAGCTCCCAAAGCATAAGCTTGCACAATCTGCTTGTCCCTTCGCGGTTCTGGACAATTCCTCTTAATATGTCCAAGCTTATCACAGTTGTAGCACTTCCCCAGCACCTTAGGATTCTTGCAATCTTTGGAGAGATGGCCCTTTTGCTGACAGTTGAAGCAGGTCACTTCACCCTTCAGCTTTTTCTGGCCATACATACCCTTCTGCTGTTGCTGCTTCCTCTTCTTGTTACCACCCTACTGTGGTTTAGACTCCTTCTTGGTCACAGCAACAATAGGTCCTTCCTTAGGAAACAGATTCTCATGCCTGAGCGCTTTCTCAACAAGCTTTTCAAATGGATCGTCCAAATGATCCACCAACTGCTTTCCCAAATAACTATCCAAGCCTGTCACAAACTTCTCGTTCTTCTGGTAGGGGGATTCAATATATGATCTGGCATACTTGGACAAAGCCTCAAACTCAGAAACATACTCAAGAACTGGTCTACCACCTTGCTTGAGTTCCACAAACTTCCTGAACAAAACAGAATTCTGAGCTGTAGAAATGAACTTAGCTTCAAATCTATCTTGGAATTGCTCCCAAGTAATTTCTTCCTCTGGAGTATCAATGGTGATAGAATTCCACCAATCAGCAGCTCTTCCCTGAAGCTGCCTTGATGCAAGCTTCCTCTTAGTTGCATCCTCAATTCCCAAATCACCAAAGATCCTTCCACAAGCATCAATCCACCTCTTAACTTCAATGGTTGACTCTGTCCCTAAGAAAACCTTCCCTCCAAGAGCAGTATAGTCCTTACAAAGCTTAGCAAAATCCACTGGTCTTGGAGCTTGAACTTGAACTCCAACATCCACCGATGGCCCTGGAGCTGGTATCCTTCTCATGATAGAAGTCATCATAGCTTCAAACATCGCAGCATAATCAGTAGCTCCCCTAGCAGCACGGCGCAGCACGGCTTTCCCTAGCAGCTTGTCTCTCACTTCGACTCATCCTTAATATCTACAAAAAGGAATGATTTAGAACACCTTGAGAAACAACTGCATAAGGGGTTCAATCCTTCTAAACTACTATATTATATATAGTAATCATCCATAAAAATACAATTACGTCTCTCTAACGTAGTTACGTCTGCGAGCGTTGGCTTAAATCGATTAACCAAAGCTCTGATACCAAATGTGACGACCCAACGACTCGACGAAGCTATGACCTAACTCCAACAGGCTAACCACTAGGTCGCTATCCCGTTAAGTCATTCCAAACGACTCACGACCTAACCCTTAAGCCTCTAACTATCTTAGGTCGTCTACCCCTTAACTCGTCCACGACCTATCCCCTTAGGTCGTAACCCTTAAGTTGTTAACCCTTAGGTCGTCCAGTCCTATGAGTCGGTCAGCCTATGAGTCTCTCACTCTACTAAGTCGGTCACACCCTATAGGTCGTCCACTATACTTAAGTCGTCTCCCTCTTAGGTCGGTCACCTTCCTTAAACCGTCCATACGACCCAAGCTACCCACGCCTTAAGCACCATACGAGTTAACCTTTAAACCGCTAACCCATTAACTCGCTAGCCACCTTAAGTCGGTCCAAACCTTAAGTCGGTCCACTACCTTAGGTCGCTCCACATCATCAACTCGTTCACGAACTAAACACCACACGACTCAACTCCGAATGACTTAAGCTTAGGTTTACTCAAACTTAAAACGACTTAACAACAATACTAAAGACTTGGTGGCATCTATTTTACGATTTATCGACACGTAAAATACGGGTCGTTACATCCAATGTCAAGCAGAAGCCCGGAGAAACATTGCAACAATATCTTACCCGATTCAATGCCGCAGCGGCAGCAGTTCAAGATGCCGATGAGAAACTTATCCTAATGGCCCTTTGTAGTGGTGTGCATCCGGATACCAAATTTGCTAGGAGGTTAACAAAAGAAAAACCAGCTACGTTACCTTACTTCTTCCATGAAGCCGGGAAGTATATGAGGCTTGAAGACGTTGCCACTGAAAGACAGTCAGGACAACAGGCTAAGACAACTCATGGCGACACTCCCGCTGCAGCAAAGGACGTTTGAAGAAATGACTCTAGAGACAATGCTGGAGGCAAGAAGGAAGAAAAGCATTTATATCGGCCAGGACCGAGATTTGACTCTTACACCCCATCGAATGAAACAATCGAAAACATCCTTCTAGCCACCCAGGACAAAGTTAAATACAGGCACCCCCTGCACGAGAAGAGAAGTCAAGGAAATCTTATCCAACATCCATCTAGGAGGTTGCGGAGATCACACTGGGGGGGCAGACACTGGCAAAGAAGATACCCGATACGGATATTTCTGGCCCACCTTGAATAAAGACGCCTTAGACTTCATCAAAAAATGCGACAAATGTCAGAAATTTGCGAAGGTCCCTCGGCTACCAACAAATGAGATTACCCAGATGACCAGCTCTTGGCACTTTGCAGTATGGATCGGCGAACTGCCAATGGGCCGAGGCAGAGCCAAATATGCTATAGTGACGGTCGACTATTTCACCAAATGGGTGGAAGTAGAACCTCTAAATAAAATATCTTCGACAAAATTCATTAACTTCTTGATCAAAAATGTTCTGTGCAGGTACGGAGTACCACTCAAAATCATATCAGACAATGGACTTCAGTTTGACAGCGAGGAATTCACCAACTGCTTCCAAGAGCACGGAATTCACAAAAGCTTCTCATCCGTGGCTTATACCCAGGCAAACGGCCAAGTCGAAGCTGTCAACAAAATTCTCAAAACACTAATCAAGAAGAAACTTGAAAAGTCAAAGGGCGCTTGGGTGGATCAACTTCCTACGGCACTTTGGGCCTACCGCACATCTTTTAGAACATCAACAGGACATGCTCCTTTCTCTTTGGCATACGGATCAGAGGCAATGCTCCCAGTTGAGACTATTGTGCCTTCCACCGTAGGATCCACTACAACCCAGAAGAAAACGAAGAACTCCTCCTTATGTCTTTGGATCTAATTGAGGAGAGAAGAAACGATGCAGCACTCAAAGCAGCAGCCCACAAGGAAAAACTGGCAGCACAATACAACTCCAAAGTCAAGCATCGCAGCTTACAAGAAGGAGATCTTGTCCTCAAACGAATCTTTCCGCGCCCCGGGGCACCGGACCCCATCTGGGACGGACCATATGTAATTCATCAAGATCTTCACAATGGAGCTTATATTTTGTCAACAGTGGACGGAGTGGTGTTCCAGAGGGCATGGAACATCCGACACCTCCATCGATACTTTTCTTAACTTGTACTGCCGATATGAAGTGAACTAACAAAGAGAATCTGTGGACGTAGGCGTTTTCGTGCCGAACCACTTTAAAAACTTGGCTCTTGTTAACTTGTTCCTTTGTATCTTGGCTACTTGTTAAGCTTTATCCTTTTCTGTTGAACAAAATCCTTTGCAAATGACATTTCCATTTAGAGCTTCATAGCACAACTCCCCCTGGACAAAACCTAACAGGTACGCTACGATCCTATGCCCTCGCCAATGAGACACTTTGCTCCGGTATCCCTTTACCGCGAGTTAACTCATTTTTTGCCTCGGCCCTTAAAGCCGACCTTAACGAGTCGTGTAAAAGCCGCGGAACAGGTCAACTATGGCCTAGGCAACTCATTATGCTGTTAGGCTCGCCGGCAGCTGTGAATGGATTATAAGCCCCAACATAAGGTGTGGCCAGCAAGGGGCATTTCACGGTTGACGATCGGCCCCCACGCTAACCGGCCACAGTAAATCGAATAATACCCAAGATTAGGGCCATAATGGCCTGGGTAGTTACTATGCGCGATCCCGGCAACGGTGTGTCTTAAGTGCGGCTGTGGTAAAAAAGAAAACTCCCCGCGGTAGGCGTAAGATGGGTGACATATGTCTCCAAGACCCACAGCTAGGGAAAGTGACTACAAAACCCGTTTGCCGCGAACTTAAGCACATCGACGACCTTCCGTGACTGGAAGTTTTACTTTTCCTATATTCCCATTTCATTTAAAACTTTTCTCCTATTCTCCGTAACGGTGCTTGAAAGTACAGGACATGAAATAGGGAACGCTCGCTAATGGGAACAGAAACTTACAATCGGATGACGAGACACTCGACAACATTCCGTGCTTAGTCTTACAGGGCGCACAAAGTTGCCGTCCACAGCCGAAACATGAAGGGCGGTACCTTCTACTTTTATACATTAATGCATAGCTGCAGTTCATATTCACACATCACATTTACATTGCAAAATGAGAAAATTATACTTTAAGCAAAAAACTTGGCATCAAACACAGTCAAGTCACTAGTAACATGCATAGTTACACCACTTGCACAGCACAACAAAATAGCTATAACATTCTGACATAAAGTAATCAGCTCACGTTATGAAATAACATAAAGTCATTCATCACAAACAATATTATTACAGTCACATCAATGTTTTGGACTAACGTAAACAGCCATAAAAAGAAATCAAAAGGCGACCGAATCCGGACAAGGAACCAGCTTCGTCCACGCTTCGCCCTCATCCTACCAACTCTCCAAGCCTACTTAGCCGCAGGGTCGGAACTCCCAGCATGTTGATCGGAAGTCCCACCTGTCCAATTCAGAAGAGGAATCCATTAAAAAAAAGTAAACGATCAAGTTATGGAAACCTAAAAAGAAAAGATAAGGAGAAGAGAGACTCACCAGCATCCGCCGCTTGATCCTCATCCTCCAACTGCACATCGGCTTCCTCCGCAGCAAGTAGCCGCATCCCCCCCTTCACCGCTACCTTCTCCTCCTTCGAGAACTGGGCGGTAACCATATCCATCCTGAATGCCGCTCCACCTTCCTTATCTGCATCGGCCTTGGCCTCCTCCAAAGCCCGGAGATATATCCTAGCCATGATCCGAGGATAGTCATCCATCCAGGATAGATTGCCCTGCTTCCAAGTACGGAAGTACATATCCTGCAACATCTCGTCCATCATCCCCTCATTCTCCTCAAACTCCCTAACCCGGGCCTCGGAGGACAGCAACTTAGCAATGGCAACATCCCTCTCCGATCGGTATGTCGAGCGGTCAGCCTAGAGGGATCTCCTCATCTCCTCCATCTCCTCCTTCAGCTTGGCCTGAGCAAGCTCTGCGGCTTCAAGCCTTCCAGACAACTCCTCTCCTGCTCGAGATCCACTCTCCGAACCTCATCCACCGTCGCAATGGCCATGTCAATCCGTTCCTTACTGGCAGCCTCCATCTTTCGTAGTTCTGCCTTACTAGCCTCTTCCATAGTTCTCTTCAATCGCCTGGAGGCTGCCTCATGCTGAGAAATCTGAATGGCCTGATCGGCAAGCTGCTTGGCCTAGTCAGAAACCATTAACCATACTCGGATGTTGGCGCTCCCAATCTCCTCTCCAGCCTTGACCAGTCGGGCATGATGCGCCATTAGCTTCCTGGTCTCCTCTGCGACCCAGTCGATATTAGCCTTAGCTTCGTCGCCCATAGTAACTATCTGTGTAGTAAGCAAATCGAGGTCTAGGGACTTAGCCTCATCTAACACCCGTACCGTGGGATTGCGAGGAAGAAGATGCTCACCCGTGGCCTCGTCAAATGAAATATCCTGATAACTCGGGTCCAGATCCGGGTGGCCGGCAAATGGGTTGCGAACCAAACCAGGGCGGTCTATCGGGATGACGGTTGGATTTTCCGACGGATGTGGGGAAGGCATAAGCTCAATATCTTCCTCGGTAATATCATGGATAGGCTGGACTGGGGGCAGAGGGCCAGGTGGAGAATCATACAAAGAACGTCTCCTCTTCCTCTTCTGAATGTCTTCTTCGATAAGTCCGAGAAGAGGGCGATAGCCAACTACGTCTCCAGGACGGTTAGTAGGAGGCTTTGGCTTAGCAGAAGCTTTGAGAAGTCTATATTGCTCGAGGCGGTGTCGCACGTCTGAAGTCTTGGCCACCTCGCCTGCCCCTGGAATAAAGAACAAGTGTTACAAACATACAATGATCCATAATTCAAGAAATATGTTAAGTTAAAAAGAGTGAGAAGGCACATCTATTATACAAACCCTGCGGAGGAGTAGGATACTACAATAAGTCCTGAATCTCATTCCAGGACGGAAGCGAACCATAAAATATTCCTAAGTCCCTATCATAAATGGAGTCTGCAGAAGTCAAAAGTTCACCTTGAATCGCCGGAGTCGCCTTAGCCAAAGAGCTCTTAGAGGATGGATCGGCACCAGCCCCAGCCTTGTCAACCTCCTTTGCCTTCTCAACCAAACCCGATCCTCCCTCCGACTCCCCGAAAGCTTGGCGGAAAGCATTCTTCCTCTCCTCCAACATCACCTCCTCTATCATCACCACTCTCTTCCTCTCCTCCAACATCGCCTCCCTCACCTCTGTCCTCCTCCACATCTTTCTCCCTCGGAGCAAGTGGGCAAGTACTAGGAGAGGGACCGTCGGACTTCTTGAGCTTCTTGCCCCCGGCAATTGGAGGCTTTGTGAAAGGTTCCCTCTTGCCGCTTTTCACCATGACCCCTTCCTGGGCTTTGGCGGCCTTCTCCTGAGCCGTATCCCTCTGCTTAACCACGGACTGGCGTGGGAGGATCAAGTTGTGCTCTAGGAGAGTAGCTTTCCTGATCAGGAAAGAAGCCGACCGATCCCGTCCCGGAATGGCTCTTATTTCCGCAGCCATCTAAACCACGGAATCATTCTCCACGACCGCAAAGCCACCTGTCGCTAGCAAGAAATAAAAGCATATGAGAAGAATCATTGCAGCCGAAATAAGAAACTATAAATGAAGTTCAACTTACAGCCAGAGGTGAAAAGGCGGAAGGAAACAGAGTCCTCCCTGATGAAAAACCATTCTTTCATAAACATATTAAGCTTCGAATATAGGTCCAGGACCGGTTTTAAGGGAACAGCCGCCTCCAAGCTATCGTACGGAGATCCCTTCTTGTAACCCCTCAAGTTATATAGATACCGAATCTCCCGATTGGAAGGTAGCGCCCGTACTTTCTCTGGAAAATAATGTATGAGCACACCAAGATGGCGTAGGAATTAGGCTGAAGCTGGAAGGGAGCCACCTTCAGATAAGTGATGAAGCTGACTATCCCGGTATTAATGGGAGGAATGGCCCCACACATGCAGTGGTACCTACTATACGCAAAATATCCTTCAGGGGGATTGTATGGCATCACTCCGTCCCCCGGCAACCGCATGAGTGCTCTGTCAATCCCAAAGGAGCGAGAAATGACATCGAGCTGCTCCTCTCTAAGGGAACTAGGAAAACAGTCGGGCGGAGAGTTTAGAAGCTCCTAAGGGCCGTACCTGTCTACTAGCGACCTCGGGGCGGGTCCCTGACATTCCGGTCTTGGCTGGGCTAGGGGCACGGAGGAGGACTCTCCTTCACCCTTGGATTTCCGTTTATCTGATCGAGTTTCTACTCTTTGAGACATTTATCTGCATACACAAAAGTGAAAGACATGTTGTTAGAACAAGGAGTATGGAAATATAAACAAATAGGTACATGCACCCTGGAGACTTGCTCGTAATTCAAAATTCATTCGTAAAAATAAAAGTTTTCAAGTTTCATTCGGCATTGAAGGTCCAAGTTACATTCGGCATTGAAGGTCCAAGTTACATTCGGTATTGAAGGTTCAAGTTTCATTCGGTAATTGAAAATAAAGTTCATTCGGCATAGTAGCTCCTCACCCGATTCGGCAGAGACTTTGATTCGGCAGAGATAACTCTTTTGATTTGGCAAAGACAAGGAAATGGTGGGCTGATGAGGAAAAAACGGAGGCATTTGGCCCCCATTTATAAGCAATTATCAATAGCCGGACAGGATTGGTTCGACGCTAACGACCGGACGAGAACACCCCAGCTTAAGGCAAAGCATGACACGTGCACGCACGTGCCCTACTTTGGGGGGCAAGTGTTGGGTGAGTTTCGACCGGCCCCTTCCCTACCACCGAACCAACACTCACCAAACCGATTCCGCCATGTCCCACCGAACCACACAGCTCCGAGCTCCTACCGAACCACGCGCCTGCCGAACCGAAATGAACCAACTCTCCACGCAAGCCATGTCGAACCAAACGCTCCTTATCTCCTACAGAACCAACTCCACCATGTCCCACCGGTCCAACATCTCACCGGATCAACACCCTCTCTACTGAACCAACCTACCGGACCACTTCCACTCCATCAACTACCGGACCAACCAACCCACCAAGCCACCTCCTAGCCGAACCAACATGGCTCCCAACTACTACCGGACAAGCCTCTTCCATCTCACCACCGGACCAGCACTCTCCTGACCATCTCCATCTTCCACTACCGAACCAACCTGCAGAAGGCATTCCGGATCAACTTTACCGGGCCAGATTGCAGCAGTCCAGGCCCTTCAGCAGCCATATACATCCAGGACCCCTGCCCCCAGCCTCACTCTATAAATAGAGGGGTAGAGGTACAACAATGGCAGACAAGTTTGAGAGCTCAAGCAAGGAAGGAACTTTCAAACAACTTTCTTAAACTTGTACTTAAAGCTTTGTACTTGTAATCTGAAGAAAAAGGAGAATAACATATAAAGTGGACGTAGGCACATTCTGGCCGAACCACTATAAATTTGTGTGTCTTTTACAGTTTAGACTCTGCTTTTTTCATATTTTCATAAGTAACCTAAAACCTTGAAAATAACATAAAATCAACTAAATCATACGACTTGGAGGTGTTTGCCCATTTTTTGTGCAAACACTCACCTCAAATGGCTCGATCTCGAACTGTCGTCATTTGGGGTCCCCCCCTTGACCACGAACAGTCGCACCTTTACCTCAAATGCCTCGATCCCGAACGGTCGTCATTTGAAGTAAGGCACTTGACCACGAATGGTCGCATCTCACCTCAGATGGCTCGATCTCGAACGGTCGTCATTTAAGGTCAAACCCTTGACCGCGAACGGTCGCACCTTTACCTTGAATGACTCGATCCCGAACGGTCGTCATTTGAAGTAGGGCGCTTGACCATGAACGGTCTCCATTTCAGCTCCGCCACTTGACCGCGCCCGGTCGCACCTTTACCTCGAATGGCTCGATCCTGAACGGTCGTCATTTCAAGTAGGGCGCTTGACCACGAATGGTCGTCATTTCAGCTCCGCCACTTGACCGCGTACGGCCGCACTTCACCTCAAATGGCTCGATCCTGAACGGTCGTCATTTGAAGTTAGGAGCTTGACCATGAATGTCCGCACTTCAACTCAAATAGCTCGATCCCGAACGGTCGTCATTTGAGGTCATATAAAACAGTCAATTCCTTTGCAGGTCATCAACAGGATATGAACATTCAGCTCATGGCATTACAAAACAAACCTTCCTACCGCAAGGCATGTTTTGGTGGGCAAGTGCTATCCCGCCTTTTTAGAAAGGCCGTGATACCAAAAGATCGACCGAGTAACCAAAGATAGTTCATCTCAAAGATTGATCAACTCAGCAACATCACAAAGCCAATCTCCGTTAGGTCGCTAAGGACCTAAGACCTAACGACCTAAGACCTAACGACCTAAGACCTACGACCTAAGACCTAAGACCTAAGACCTAAGACCTAAACCTAAGACCTAAGACCTAACGACCTAAGACCTAAGACCTAACGAACTAAAACCTAAGACCTAACGACCTAAGACCTAACGACCTAACGACCTAAGACCTAACGGCCTACCGACCAAAGACCTAAGAGCTAAGACCTAAGGACCTAAGACCTAAGACCTAACGACCTAACGACCTAACGTTCTCCTATAAATACCTCGCCTACTCCACATTCAAGGGGGACTTTTCTCAGACTTTGAAGCACCAAGACTCTGCTGCTTTCTCGACCTCCACAACACTTCATTTACCAACAACACTTCAAAGAGCCAAGAGAAGAGATTAACCACATTCAACATGAATCCGAAGAGCAATTCATCATCAAAGTTCTAGCTACTTGTCTTGATCATATTGTAATCAAAGATTGATTGTAAAAGTTGTAATCGAATCAGCAATAAAGAAGAGAAAAAGTGGACGTAGGCTTGACTTTGAGCCGAACCACTATAAAAATTGGTGTCTTTTTACTGTTTTTGATATTTTCTGTTTACTTTTAGTTCCCGTGAAAACGGGTGGTGCTTTTCACTTTATCACAAATCTCACCGGGGGTGTTAGCGCACTTTTTTAGCGTTAAAAACTGCTATGAAAGCTTTCAGCCATCATTGGTTAGTTTCATACCAAAAAAATCCTATCCGAACCTCAATCGGGTCTTGGAAGTTTTTTACCCTACGTTTTTTCGTCACGTGGTTTTTTTCTATAAACGGGATCCTTGTGGCCGGTCTATGATTTACCATCGCTGGAGAGTGGTGCACCATGGTACTACTCCGTTTCAAATCCATGCACCCATTTCTAAAAATCATGCGGCACTGTATCGTCATTTTGGACTGATGTTGCACCTTTTACCGTAGATGTTGCACCCCGTGGATATCGATTCTTCGGAGGGCCATAACTCTTGGCTCGTTTAGAGTTACGGGAGCCATAACCAGTCAAAACAAAGATATCTATGAGTTCTATAGCTATGGCTGTTTCAACCGTCACTGGTTAATTTCATACCCAAAAAATTCTATCCGAACCTCAATTGTGTCTAGGAAGTTTTTTAACTTTCATTTTTTTCGTCACGTGGATTTTTTCTGTAAAACGGGATCCCCGTGGCTGGTCTATGATTACCATCGCTGGAGAGTGGTGCACCATGGTGCTGCTTCGTTTTGAATCCATGCACCCATTTCTAAAAGACGTACGGCGTTGTTTCATGATTTTTGACGGATGTTGCACCTTGCGCCGTAGATGTTGCACCCTGTGGATATTGATTCTTCGGAGGGCCACAACTCTTGGCTCGTTTAGAGCTACGGAAGCCGTAACCAGTCAAAACGAAGTTATCTGTTAGTTCTACAGCTGTGACCGCTTTTAGCGGTCACTGGTTAGTTTCATACCCAAAAAATCCTTTCCGAACCTCAATCGGGTCTTGGAATATTTTTGCCCTTCGTTTTTTCGTCACGTGGATTTTTTCTGTAAAAAGGGATCCCCATGGCTGGTCTATGATTAGCCATCGCTGGAGAGTGGTGCACTATGGTAGTGCCCTGTTTCAAATCCATGAACCCATTTCTAAAAGTCATACGACACTGTTTTGTCATTTTGGACGGATGTTGCACGTTGCACCTTAGATGTGGCACCCTGTGGATATCGATTCTTCAAAGGGCCATAACTCTTGGCTCGTTTAGAGTTATGGGAGGCATAGCAGTAAAAACGAAGCTATTTGTGAGTTCTACAGCTATGACCGCTTTTAGTCGTCACTGGTTAGTTTCATATGCAAAAAATCCTATTTGGACCTCAATCCGGTCTTGGAAGTTTTTTACCCTTCGTTTTTTCGTCAAGTGGATTTTTTCTGTGAAACGGGATCCCTGTTGCTGGTCTATGATTTACCATCACTGGAGAGTGGTGCAACATGGTACTGCTCTGTTTCAAATCCATGCACCCATTTCTAAAAGACGTACGACACTGTTTCGTCATTTTGGACGGATGTTGCACCTTGCACTTTAGATGTTGCACCCTATGGAAATCGATTCTTCGGAGGGCCATAACACTTCGCTTGTTTAGAGTTACGGGAGCCATAACCAGTCAAAAAGAAGCTCTCTTCGAGTTCTACCGCTATGATAGCTTTCACCCGTCACTGGTTAGTTTCATACCCAAAAAATCCTATCCGAACCTCAATTGGATCTTGGAAGTTTTTTACCCTTCGTTTTTTCGTCACGTGGATTTTTTCTGTAAATAGGATCCCTGTGGCTGGTCTATGATTTACCATCGCTGGCGAGTGGTGCATTATTTCTAAAAGTCGTACGACACTATTTCGTCAGTTAGGACGGATGTTGCGCCTTGCACCGTAGATGTTGCACCCTGTGGATATCTATTCTTCGGGGGGCCATAACTCTCGGCTCGTTTAGAGTTACGGGAGCCGTAACCAGTCAAAACGAAGCACTCCGTGAGTTCTATTGCTATGACAGCTTTCAGCCATCACTGGTTAGTTTCATACCCAAAAAATCCTATCCGAACCTCAATAGGGAATTGGAAGTTTTTTACCCTTCGTACGTTCGTCACATGGATTTTTTCTGTTAAACGGGATCCCCGTGGATGGTCTATGATTTACCAATGCCGGAGAGTGGTGCACCATGGTACTGCTCTGTTTCAAATCCATGCACCCATTTCTAAAAGTCATACGACATTGTTTCATCATTTTGGATGGATGTTGCACCTTGCACTGTAGATGTTGCGCCTTTTGGATATCGATTCTTCGATGGGTCATAACTCTTGGCTCGTTTAGAGTTACGGGAGCCATAACCAGTCAAAAAGATGCTCTATTTGAGTCCTACTGCTTTGACAGCTTTCAGCCGTCACTGGTTAGTTTCATACCTAAAAAATCCCATCCGAACCTCAATCGGGTCTTGGAAGTTTTTTACCCTTCGTTTTTTCGTCACGTGGATTTTTTCTGTAAACGGGATCCCTGTGGCTAGTCTTTGATTTACCATCGCTGGAGAGTGGTGCACCATGGAACTGCTCCGTTTCAAATCCATGCACCCATTTCTACAAGTCTTACAACACTGTTTCGTAATTTTGGACGGATGTTGCGCCTTGCACCGTAGATGTTGCACCTTGTGGATATCGATTCTTCGGAGGGCCACAACTCTTGGCTCGTTTAGAGTTATGGGAGCCGTAACCAGTCAAAACGAAGATTTCTATGAGTTCTAAAGCTATGACTGCTTTCAGCCGTCACTAGTTAGTTTCATACCCAAAAAATCCTATCCGAACCTCAATCGGGTCTTGGAAGTTTTTTACCCTTCGTTTTTTCGTCACGTGGATTTTTTCTGTAAAACGAGATCCCCGTGGCAGGTCTATGATTTACCATTGCTGGAGAGTAGTGCACCATGGTACTGCTCCGTTTCAAATCCACGCACCTATTTCTAAAAGTCGTACGGCACTGTTTCGTCATTTTGGACGAATGTTGCTCCTTGCACCGTAGATGTTGCACCCTATGGATATCGATTCTTCGTAGGGCCACAACACTTGGCTCGTTTAGAGTTATGGGAGCCGTAACCATTCAAAATGAAGATATCTGTGAGATCTACAGCTATGATCGCTTTCAGCCGTCACAGGATAGTTTCATACCCAAAAAATCCTAATCGAACCTTAATCGGGTCTTGGAAGTTTTTTACCCTTCGGTTTTTCGTCACGTGGATTTTTTCTGTAAAACGGGATCCCTGTTGCTAGTCTATGACTTACCATCGCTGGGCAGTGGTGCACCATGGTACTGCTCCGTTTCAAATCCATGAACCCGTTTCTAAAAGTCGTACGACACTGTTTCGTCATTTTGGACGGATGTTGCACCTTGCACCGTAGATGTTGCACCCTGTGGATATCGATTTTTTGGAGGGCCGTAACTCTTGGCTCGTTTTGAGTTACGGGAGCCATAACCAGTTAAAACGAAGCTATCTGTGAGTTCTACAACTATGACCGCTTTCAGCCGTCACTGGTTAGTTTCATACCCAAAAAAACCTATCCGAACCTCAACTGGGTCTTGGAAGTTTTTTACCCTTCGTTTTTTCGTCACGTGGATTTTTTTTCTGTAAAACGGGATCCCCGTGGCTGGTCTATGATTTACCATCGCTGGAGAGTGGTATACAATGCTACTGACCCATTTCAAATCCATGTACCCATTTTTAAAAGTGGTACGACATTGTTTCGTCATTTTGGATGGATGTTGCACCTTGCATCGTAGATGTTGCACCTTCTGGATATCGATTCTTCGGAGGGCCATAACTCTTTGCTCGTTTAGAGTTACAGGAACCATAACCTGTCAAAAAGAATCTCTCTGCGATTTCTACTGCTATGACAGTTTTCTACCGTCACTGGTTGGTTTCATATCCAAAAAATCCTATCCGAACCTCAATCGGGTCTTGGAAGTTTTTTACCCTTCGTTTTTTCATCACGTGGATTTTTTCTGTAAATGGGATCCCTGTGGCTGGTCTATGATTTACCATCGCTGGAGAGTGGTGCACCATGGTACTGCTCCGTTTTAAATCCATGCACCCATTTCTAAAAGTCGTACGGCACTGTTTCGTAATTTTGAACGGATGTTGCGCCTTGCACCGTAGATGTTGCACCTTGTCGATATCGATTCTTCGGAGGGTCGTAATCTTGGCTCTTTTAGAGTTACGGGAGCCATAACCAGTCAAAACGAAGATGTTTGTGAGTTCTACAGCTATGACGGCTTACAGCCATCACTGGTTAGTTTCATACCCAAAAAATCCTATCCGAATCTCAATTGGGTCTTTGAAGTTTTTTACCCTACGTTTTTTCGTCACGTGGATTTTTTCTGTAAAACAGGATCCCCGTGGCTAGTCTATAATTACCATCGCTGGAGAGTGGGCCACCATGGTACTGCTTCATTTCAAATCCATGCACCCATTTCTAAAAGACGTAAGGCACTATTTCATGATTTTGGACGGATATTGCACCTTGCACCGTAGATGTTGCACGCTGTGGATATCGATTCTTTAGAGAGCCATAACTCTTCGCTCGTTTGGAGCTACGGGAGCCGTTACTAGTCAAAACAAAGTTATCTGTGAGTTCTACAGCTATGACCGCTTTTAGCCGTCGCTGGTTAGTTTCATGCCCAAGAAATCCTATCTGAACCTCAATCGTGTCTTGGAAGTTTTTTACCCTTCGTTTTTTCGTCATGTGGATTTTTTTCTGTAAAACGGGATCCCATTTGCTGGTCTATGATTTACCATCGCTAGAGAGTGGTGCACAATGGTACTGCTCTGTTTCAAATCCATGAACCTATTTCTAAAAGTCGTACGACGCTGTTTCGTCATTTTGGACGGATATTGCACCTTGCACCGTAGATGTTGCACCCTATGGATATTGATTCTTCGGAGGGCCATAACTCATGACTCGTTTAGAGTTACAGGAGCCATAACAAGTCAAAACGAAGCTATCTGTAAGTTCTATAGCTATGACCGCTTTCAGCCGCCACTGGTTAGTTTCATACCCAAAAAATCTATCCGAACCTCAAACAGGTTTTGGAAGTTTTTTACGCTATTTTTTTCGTCACGTGGATTTTTTTTGTAAAACGAGATCCTCGTGGCTGGTCTATGATTTACCATCACTAGAGAGTGGTGCACCATGCACCTAATCCGTTTCAAATTCTTGCACCCATTTGTAAAAGTCGTACGACACTGTTTCGTCATTTTGGACGGATGTTGTGCCTTGCACCGTAGATGTTGCACCCTTTGGATATCGATATTTCGAAGGGCCATAACTCTTGGCTCGTTTAGAATTACGGGAGATATAACCAGTCAAAACGAAGCTATCTGTGAGTTCTACAGCTATGATTGCTTTCAACCGTCACTGGTTAGTTTCATACCCAAAAAATCCTATCCGAACCTCAATCGGGTCTTGTAAGTTTTTTACCGTTCGTTTTTTCGTCACGTGGATTTTTTCTGTAAAACGGGATCCCCGTGGCTGGTCTATGATTTACAATCACTAGAGAGTTGTGTACCATGGTACTGCCCTGTTTCAAATCCATGAACCTATTTCTACAAGTTGTACGACACTGTTTCGTCATTTGGATGGATGTTGCGCCTTGCACCGTAGATGTTGCACCCTGTGGATATCGATCTTCGGAGGGCCATAACTCTTGGCCCGTTTAGCCTTACAGGAGCCGTAACCTTTCAAAACGAAGCTCTCTGTGAGTTATTCTACTGTAACTGCTTTCAGCCGTCGCTGGTTAGGCTCATACCCAAAAAATCCTATCCGAACCTCAATCGCGTGTTGGAAGCTTTTTACCCTTCGTTTTTTCGTCAAGTGGATTTTTTCTGTAAAACGTGATCCCCGTGGGTGGTCTATTATTTACCATCGCTGGAGAGTGGTGCACCATGGTACGGCTCCGTTTCAAATCCATGAACCCTTTTTAAAAGTCGTACGGCACTGTTTCATCATTTTGGACGGACGTTGCACCTTGCACCGTAGATGTTGCACCCTGTGGAGATCGATTCTTCGGACGGCCATAACTCTTGGCTCGTTTGGAGTGACGGGAGCCATAACCAGTCAAAACGAAGCTATCTATGAGTTCTATAGCTATGATAGCTTTCAACCGTATCTTGCTAGTTTCATACCCAAAAAATCCTATCCGAACCTCAATCGTGTCTTGGAAGTTTTTTACCGTTCGTTTTTTCGTCACGTGGATTTTTTCTGTTAAACGGGATCCCCGTGGCTGGTCTATGATTTATCATAGCTGGAGAGTGGTGCACCATGTTACTGCTCCGTTTCAAATCCGTGAACCCATTTCTAAAAGTCGCACGGCACTGTTTCGTCATTTTGGACGGATTTTGCGCCTTGCACCGTTGATGTTGCACCCTATGGATATCGATTCTTCGGAGGGCCATAACTCTTGGCTCGTTTAGACTTAGTGGAGCCGTAACCAGTCAAAACGAAGCTCTCTGTGAGTTCTACTAATATTACAGCTTCCTGCCATCACCGGTTAGGTTCATACCCAAAAAATCCTATCCGAACCTCAATTGGGTCTTGGAAGTTTTTTACCCTTCGTTTTTTCGTCACGTGGATTTTTTCTATATAACGAGATCCCCCAGGATGGTCTATGATTTACCATCGCCGGAGAGTGTTGCACCATGGTACTGCTCCGTTTCAAATCCATGAACCCATTTCTAAAAGTCGTTCGGCAATGTTTCGTCAGTTTGGACGGATGTTGCACCTTGCACCGTATATGTCGCACCATGTGGATATCGATTCTTCGGAGGGCCATAACTCTTGGCTCGTTTAGAGTTAAGGGAGTCATTACCCGTCAAAATGAAGATATCTGTGAGTTCTGCAACTATGACCGCTTTCAGTCATCACTATTTAGTTTCATACCCAAAAAATCCTATCCGAACCTCAATCGAGTCTTGGAAGTTTTTTACCCTTCGTTTTTTCGTCACGTGAATTTCTTCTGTAAAACAGGATCCCCGTGGCTGGTCTATGATTTACCATCGCTGAAGAGTGTTGCACCATGGTACTGCTCTATTTCAATCCATGCACCCATATCTAATTGTCTTACGGCATTGTTTTGTCGTTTTGGACGGATGTTGCACCTTGCACCGTAGATGTTGCACCCTGTGGATATCGATTCTTCGGAGAACCATAACACTTCGCTCGTTTAGAGTTACGGGAGCCATAACCAGTCAAAACGAAGCTATCTTTGAGTTCTATAGCTGTGATAGCTTTCAACCGTCACCTGTTAGTTTCATACCCAAAAAATCCTATCCGAACCTCAATCGGGTCTTGGAAGTTTATTACCGTTCGTTTTTTCGGCACGTGGATTTTTCTGTAAAACGGGATCCCCGTGGCTAGTATATGATTAACCATCGCTGGAAAGTGGTGCACCGTGATACTGCTCCGTTTCAAATCCATGAACCCATTTCTAAAAGTCGTATGGCAATGTTTCGTCATTTTGGACGGATGTTGCGCCTTGCACCGTAGATGTTGCACCCGGTGGATATCGATTCTTCGGAGGGCCATAACTCTGGGCTCATTTAGACTTACGGGAGCCGTAACCAGTCAAAACAAAGCTCTCTGTGTGTTCTACTACTACGACAGCTTTCAGCCGTCACTGGTTAGGTTCATACCCAAAAAATCGTGTCCGAAACTCAATCCGAAACTCAATCGTCACGTGGATTTTTTCTGTTAAACGGGATCCCCGTGGCTGGTCTATGATTTATCATAGCTGGAGAGTGGTGCACCATGTTACTGCTCTGTTTCAAACCCGTGAACCCATTTCTAAAAGTCGCACGGCACTGTTTCGTCATTTTGGACGGATGTTGCGCCTTGCACCGTTGATGTTGCACCCTATGGATATCGATTCTTCGGAGGGCCATAACTCTTGGCTCGTTTATACTTACTAGAGCCGTAACCAGTCAAAACGAAGCTCTCTATGAGTTCTACTAATATTACAGCTTCCAGCCGTCACTGGTTAGGTTCATACCCAAAAAATCCTATCCGAACCTCAATTGGGTCTTGGAAGTTTTTTACCCTTCGTTTTTTCGTCACGTGGATTTTTTCTATATAACGAGATCCCCCAGGATGGTCTATGATTTACCATCGCCGGAGAGTGTTGCACCATGGTACTGCTCCGTTTCAAATCCATGAACCCATTTCTAAAAGTCGTTCGGCAATGTTTCGTCATTTTGGACGGATGTTGCACCTTGCACCGTAGATGTTGCACCATGTGGATATCGATTCTTCGGAGGGCCATAACTCTTGGCTCGTTTAGAGTTAAGGGAGTCATTACCCGTCAAAATGAAGATATCTGTGAGTTCTACAACTATGACCGCTTTCAGTCGTCACTATTTAGTTTCATACCCAAAAAATCCTATCCGAACCTCAATCGAGTCTTGGAAGTTTTTTACCCTTCGTTTTTTCGCACGTGGATTTCTTCTGTAAAACAGGATCCCCGTGGCTGGTCTATGATTTACCATCGCTGGAGAGTGTTGCACCATGGTACTGCTCTATTTCAATCCATGCACCCATATCTAATTGTCTTACGGCATTGTTTTGTCGTTTTGGACGGATGTTGCACCTTGCACCGTAGATGTTGCACCCTGTGGATATCGATTTTTCGGAGAACCATAACACTTCGCTCGTTTAGAGTTACGGGAGCCATAACCAGTCAAAACGAAGCTATCTTTGAGTTCTATAGCTATGATAGCTTTCAACCGTCACCTGTTAGTTTCATACCCAAAAAATCCTATCCGAACCTCAATCGGGTCTTGGAAGTTTATTACCGTTCGTTTTTTCGTCACGTGGATTTTTTTTGTAAAACGAGATCCCCGTTGCTGGTATATGATTAACCATCACTGGAAAGTGGTGCACCATGATACTGCTCCGTTTCAAATCCATGAACCCATTTCTAAAAGTCGTATGGCAATGTTTCGTCATTTTGGACGGATGTTGCGCCTTGCACCGTAGATGTTGCACCCTGTGGATATCGATTCTTCGGAGGGCCATAACTCTAGGCTCGTTTAGACTTACGGGAGCCGTAACCTGTCAAAAAAAAGCTCTCTGTGTGTTCTCCTGCTACGACAGATTTCAGCCGTGACTGGTTAGGTTCATACCCAAAAAATCCTGTCCGAAACTCAATCGGGTCTTGGAAGTTTTTTACCCTTCGTTTTTTCGTCATGTTGTTTTTTTTCTGTAAAACGGGATCCCCGTGGGTGGTCTATGATTTAACATTGCTGGAGAGTGGTGCACCATGGTACTACTCCGTTTCAAATTAATGAACCCATTTCTAAAAGTCGTATGGCACTGTTTTGTCATTTTGGACGGATGTTGCACCTTGCACCGTAGATGATGCACCATGTGGACATCGATCCTTCGAAGGGCCATAACTCTTGGCTAATTTAGAGTTACGGAAGTCATAACCAATCAAAAAGAAGATATCTGTGAGTTCTACAGCTATGACCGCTTTCAGCCGTCACTGGTTAGTTTCATACCCAAAAAATTCTATTCGAAGCTCAATCGGGTCTTGGAAGTTTTTTACCCATCGCCTTTTCGTCACGCGGATTTTTTCTGTAAAACGGGATCCCCATAGCTGGTCTATGATTTACCATCGTTGGAGAGTGTTGCACCATGGTACTGCTCTGTTTCAAATCCATGCACCCATTTCTAAAAGTCGTACGACATTGTTTCGTCGTTTTGGACGGATGTTGCACCTTGCACCACAAATGTTGCACCCTGTGGATATCGATTCTTCGGAGGGCCATAACTCTTGGCTCGTTTAGAGTTACGGGAGCCAAAATCTGTCAAAAAGAAGCTCTCTGTGAGTTCTACTGCTATGACAGCTTTTAGCGGTCACTGGTTAGTTTCATACCAAAAAAATCCTATCTGAACCTCAATCGGGTCTTGGAAATTTTTACCCTTTATTTTTTCGTCAAATGGACTTTTTCTGTAAACGGGATCCCTATGGCTAGTCTATGATTTTCCATCGCTGGAGAGTGGTGCACGATGGTACTACTCCATTTCAAATCCATGCACCCATTTCTAAAAGTCGTACGACACTGTTTCGTCATTTTGGACGGATGTTGCGCTTTGCACCGTAGATGTTGCACCCTGTGGACATCGATTCTTCGGAGGGCCATAACTCTTGGCTCATTTAATGTTACGGGATTCATAACCAGTCAAAATGAAGCTATCTATGAGTTCTATAGCTATGGTAGCTTTCAACCATCACTGGTTAGTTTCATACCCAAAAAATCCTATCCGAACCGAAATTGGGTCTTGGAAGTTTTTTACCGTCCATTTTTTTGTCACGTGGATTTTTACTGTAAAACGGGATCCCCGTGGCTGGTCTATGATTTACCATCGCTGGATAGTTGTGCACCATGTCAAAAAGTATTTCTGTGCGAGTTCTACTGCTATGACAGCTTTCAGCTGTCACTGGTTAGTTTCATACCCAAAAAATCCTATCTGAATCTCAATCGGGTCTTGGAAGTTTTTTACCCTTCGTTTTTTCGTCCCACGGATTTTTTCTTTAAACGGGATCCCTGTGGCTGGTCCATGATTTACCTTCGCTGGAGAGTGGTGCACCATGGTACTGCTCCGTTTCAAATCCATGCATCCATTTCTAAAAGTCGTACGGCACTGTTTCGTCATTTTGGACAGATGTTGCGCCTTGCACCGTAGATGTTGCACTCTGTGGATATCGATTCTTCGAGGGGCCATAACTCTTGGCTCATTTAAAGTTACACGAGCCATAACCAGTCAAAATGAAGATATCTGTGAGTTCTACAGCTATGATAACTTTCAACCATCACTGGTTAGTTTCATACCCAAAAAATCCTATCCGAGCCGCAATCGGGTCTTAGAAGTTTTTTACCGTTCATTTTTTCGTCACGTGGATTTTTTCTGTAAAACGGGATCCCCATGACTGGTCTATGATTTACCATCGCTAGAGAGTAGTGCACCATGATACAGGTCCGTTACAAAGCCATGATCTCATTTCTAAAAGTCGTACGGCACTGTTTCGTCATTTTGGACGGATGTTGCGCCTTGCACCGTAGATGTTGCACCCTGTGGATATCGATTCTTCGGAGGGCCATAACTCTTGGCTCGTTTATACTTACAGGAGCCTTAACCAGTCAAAACAAAGCTCTCTGTGAATTCTACTACTATGATAGCTTTCAACCGTCAGTGGTTAATTTCATACCCAAAAAATCCTATCCGAACCTCAATCGGGTTTTGGAAGTTTTTACCCTTCATTTTTTCGTCAGTGGATTTTCTCTGTAAACGGGATCCCTTGGATGGTTTATGATTTACCATTGCTGGAGAGTGGTGCACCATGGTACTGCTCTGTTTCAAATCCATGCACCCATTTCTAAAAGTCGTACGACACTGTTTCGTCATTATGGACGGATGTTGCACCCTTCACCGTAGATGTTGCACCCTGTGGATATCGATTATTCGGAGGGCCATATCTCTTGGCTCGTTTAGAGTTACGGGAGCCATAACCAGTCCAAACGAAGATGTCTATGAGTTTAGCTATGACCACTTTCAGCCGTCACTGGTTAGTTTCATACCCAAAAAATCCTATCCGACCCTCAATCGGGTCTTGGAAGTTTTTTACCCTACGTTTCTGCGTCACGTGGATTTTTTCTGTAAAACGGGATCCCCGTTGCTTTTCTATGATTTACCATCGCTGGAGAGCGGTGCACCATGTACTGCTTCGTTTCAAATCCATGCACCCATTTCTAAAAGTCGTATGGCACTGTTTCGTCATTTTGGATAGATGTTGCGCCTTGCACCGTAGATGTTGCAACCTGTGGATATCGATTCTTCGGAGGGCCATAACTCTTGGCTCGTTTAGAATTATGGGAGCCGTAACCAATCAAAACGAAGCACTCTGCGAGTTCTATAGCTATGACCGCTTTCAGCTGTCACTGGTTAGTTTCATACCCAAAAAATCCTATCCGAACATCAATAGGGTCTTGGAAGTTTTTTACCCTTCGTTTTTTCGTCATGTGTATTATTTCTATAAAATGGGATCCCCGTGGCTGGTCTATGATTTACCATCGCCGAAGAGTGTTGCACCATGGTACTGCACCATTTCAAATCCATGCACCCATTTCTAAAAGTCGTACGACATTGTTTCGTCGTTATAGACGGATGTTGCACCTTGCACCGTAGATGTTGCACCCAGTGGATATCGATTCTTCGGAGGGCCATAACTCTTGGCTCGTTTAGAGTTATGGGAGCCCTAACTAGTCAAAAAGAAGCTCTCTACGAGTTCTACTGCTATGATAGCTTTCTGCCGTCACTGGTTAGTTTCATACCCAAAAAATCCAATCCGAACCTCAATCGGGTCTTGGAATTTTTTTACCCTTCGTTTTTTCGTCACATGGATTTTTTCTATAAATGGGATCCCTGTGGCCGGTCCATGATTTACCATCGCTGGAGAGTGGTGCATCTTGGTACTGCTCCATTTCAAATCCATGCACCCATTTCTAAAAGTCGTGTGGCACTGTTTCGTCATTTTGGATGGATGTTGCGTCTTGCACCGTAGATGTTGCACCCTGTGGATATCGATTCTTCGGAGGGCCGTAACTCTTGGCTCGTTTAAAGTTACGGGAGCCATAACCAGTCAAAACGAAGCTATCTTTGAGTTCTATAGCTATGATAGCTTTCAACCGTCACTGGTTAGTTTCATACCCAAAAATTTCAATCCGAACTTTCATCGGACTTGGAAGTTTTTTACCGTTCGTTTTTTCGTCACGTAGATTTTTTCTGTAAAACGGGATCCCCGTAGCTTGTCTATGATTCACCATCGCTGGAGAGTGGTGCTCCATGGTACTGCACCGTTTCAAATCCATGCACCCATTTCTAAAACTCTTACGGCACTGTTTCGTCATTTTGGACGGTTGTTGCACCTTGCACCGTAGATGTTGCGCCATGTGGATATCGGTTCTTCGGAGGCCATAACTCTTGGCTCGTTTAGAGTTACGGGAGCCAACCAGTCAAAACGAAGATATTTGTGAGTTCTACAGCAATGATAGCTTTCAACCGTCACTGGTTAGTTTCATACCCAAAAAATCCTATCTGAACCTTAGTCGTGTCTTTGATGTTTTTTACCGTTCGTTTTTTCGTCACATGGTTTTTTTCTATAAAACAGGATCCCCGTTGCTGGTCTATGATTTACCATCACTGGGGAGTGGTGCACCATGGTACTGCTCTGTTTCAAATCCAGGAATCTACTTCTACAAGTCGTACCCTGTGGATATCGATTCTTCGGAGGGCCTTAACTCTTGGCTCTTTTAGCCTTACGAAAGCCGTAACCAGTCATAACGAAGCTCTCTGTGAGTTCTACTACTATGACAGCTTTCGGCCGTCACTAGTTAGGTTCATACCCAAAAGATCCTGTCCGAACCTCAATCGGGTCTTGGAAGTTTTTTACCCTTCGTTTTTTCGTCAAGTGGATTTTTCTATAAAACGGGATCCCCATGGGTGGTCTATGATTTACCATCGCTGAAGACTGGTGCACCATGGTACAACTCCGTTTCAAATCCATGAACCCATTTCTAAAAGTCGTACGACACTGTTTCATCATTTTGGACGGATGTTGCACCTTGCACCGTAGATGTTGTACCCTGTGGATATCGATTCTTCGGAGGGCCATAACTCTTGGCTCGTTTAGAGTTACGGGAGCCGTAACCAGTCAAAACGAAGCTCTCTGCCAGTTCTGTAGCTATGGCTGCTTTCAGCCGTCACTGGTTAGTTTCATACCCAAAAAATCCTATCCGAAACACCCGTTGGTCTTGGAAATTTTTTACCCTTCGTTTTCTCGTCACGTGGATTTTTTCTGTAAAACGGGATCCCCGTGGCTGGTCTATGATTTACCATCGCTGGAGAGTGTTGCACCAAGGTACTGCTCTGTTTCAAATCCATGCACCCAATTCTAAAAGTCGTACGACATTGTTTCGTCATTTTGGACAGATGTTGCACCTTGCACCGTAGATTTAGCACCCTGTGGATATCGATTCTTCGGAGGGCCATAAATCTTGGCTCGTTCGGAGTTATGGGATCCATAACTCGTCAAAAAGAAGCTCTCTTTGAGTTCTACTGCTATGATAGCTTTCAGCCGTCACCGGTTAGTTTCATACCCCAAAAAATCCTATCTGAACCTCAATCGGGTCTTGGAAGTTTTTTACCCTTCGTTTTTTCGTCACATGGATTTTTTCTGTAAACGGGATCCCTGTGGCTGGTCCATGATTTACCTTCGCTGGAGAGTGGTGCACATTGGTACTGCTCCGTTTCAAATCAATGCACCCTTTTCTAAAAGTCGTATGGCACTGTTTCGTCATTTTGGACGGATGTTGCGCCTTACACCGTAGATGTTGCACATTGTGGATATCGATTCTTCGGAGGGCCGTACCTCTTGGCTCGTTTAAAGTTATGGGATCCATAACAAGTTAAAACGAAGCTATCTGTGATTTCTACAGCTATGATAGCTTTCATCTGTCACTGGTTAGTTTCATACTCAAAAAATCCTATCCGAACCTCAATCGGTCTTGGAAGTTTTTTACCGTCCATTTTTTCGTCACATGGATTTTTTCTGTAAAACGGGATCCCCGTAGCTGGTCTATGGTTTACCATCACTGGAGAGTGGTGCACCATGTTAGTGCTCCGTTTCAAATCCATGCACCCATTTCTAAAACACTTACGGCACTGTTTCATCATTTTGGACTGTTGTTGCACCTTGCACCGTGGATGTTGCACCTTGTGGATATCGATTCTTCGGAGGGCCATAACTCTTGGCTCGTTTAGAGTTACGGGAGCCAAACTAGTCAAAACGAAGCTATCTGTGAGTTCTATAGCAATGATAGCTTTCAACCATCAGTGGTTAGTTTCATACCCAAAAAATCCTATCCGAACCTCAGTCAGGTCTTTGAAGTTTTTTACCATTCGTTTTTTCGTCACGTGGATTTTTTCTGTAAAACGGGATCCTAGTGGCTGGTCTATGGTTTACCATCACTGGAGAGTGGTGCACCATGGTACTTCTCTGTTTCAAATCCATTAACCTATTTCTACAAGTCGTACGGCACTGTTTCGTCATTTTGGACGAATGTTGCGCCTTGCACCATAGATGTTGCACCCTATGGATATCGATTCTTCGGAGGGCCATAACTCTTGGCTCGTTTAGCCCTACGGGAGCCTTAACCAGTCAAAATGAAACTCTTTGTGAGTTCTACAACCATGACAGCTCGCAGCCGTCACTGGTTAGGTTCATACCCAAAAGATCCTATCCGAACCTCAATCGGGTCTTGGAAGTTTTTTACCCTTCTTTTTTTCGTCAAGTGGATTTTTTTCTGTAAAACGGGATCCCCATGGGTTGTTTATGATTTACCATCGCTAGAGAGTGGTGCACCATGGTACTACTCCGTTTCAAATCCATGAACCCATTTCTAAAAGTCGTACGGCATTGTTTCGTCATTTTGGACGGATGTTGCACCTTGCACCGTAGATGTTGCACCCTGTGGATATCGATTCTTCGGAGGGCCATAACTCTAGGCTCGTTCAGAGTTACGGGAGCCATAACCAGTCAAAACGAAGTTATCTGTGAGTTCTACAGCTATAACCGCTTCAGCCGTCACTGGTTAGTTTCGTACCCAAAAAATCCTATCCGAACCTCAATCGGGTCTTCGAAGTTTTTTACCCTTCATTTTTTCGTCACGTGGATTTTTTCTGTAAAACGGGAGCCCCATGGCTGGTCTATGATTTACCATTGCTGGAGAGTGTTGCACCATGGTACTGCTCTATTTCAAATCCATGCACCCATTTATATAAGTCGTACGACATTGTTTCGTCGTTTTGGACGGATGTTGCACCTTGCACCGTAGATGTTGCACCCTGTGGATATTGTTTCTTCGAAGGGCCGTAAATCTTGGCTCATTTAGGGTTACGGGAGCCGTGACCAGTCAACAAGAAGCTCTAAGCGAGTTCTACTGCTTTTATAGCTTTCATCCGTCACTGGTTAATTTCATACCCAAAAAATCCTATCCGAACCTCAATCGTGTCTTGGAAGATTTTTACCCGTCGTTTTTTCGTCACATGGATTTTTTTTTGGAAATGGGATCCCTGTGGCTGCTCCATGATTTACCATCACCAGAGAGTGGTGCACTATGGTATTGCTCCGTTTCAAATCCATGCACCCATTTCTAAAAGTCGTGCAGCGCTGTTTCGTCATTTTGGACGGATGTTGCGCCTTGAACCGTAGATGTTGCACCCTATGGATATCGATTCTTCGGAGGGCCATAGCTCTTGGCTCATTTAGACTTACGGGAACCATAACTAGTCAAAACGAAGCTCTCTGTGATTTCTACTACTGTGTTAGCTTTCAGCCATCACTGGTTAGGTTCATACCCAAAAAATCCTATCCGAACCTCAATCGGGTCTTGGAAGTTTTTTACCCTTCGTTTTTTCGTCACATGGATTTTTTTTTGGAAATGGGATCCCTGTTGTTGGTCCATGATTTACCATCACTGGAGAGTGGTGCACCATGGTATTGCTCCGTTTCAAATCCATGCACCCATTTCTAAAAGTCGTGCGGCGCTGTTTCGTCATTTTGGACGGATGTTGCGCCTTGCACCGTAGATGTTGCACCCTGTGGATATCGATTCTTCGGAGGGCCATAGCTCATGGCTCATTTTGACTTACGGGAACCGTAACTAGTCAAAACGAAGCTCTCTGTGATTTCTGCTACTATGTTAGCTTTCAACCATCACTGGTTAGTTTCATACCGAAAAAATCCTATCCGAACCTCAATCGGGTCATGGAAGTTTTTTGCCGTTCGTTTTTATTTCACGTGGATTTTTTCTGTTAAACGGGATCCCCATGGCTGGTCTATGATTTACCATCGCTGGAGAGTGGTGCACCATGGTACTTCTTCGTTTCAAATCCATGAACCATTTCTAAAAGTCGTACGGCACTGTTTCGTCATTTTGGACGGATGTTGCGCCTTGCACCGTAGATGTTGCACCCTGTGGAAATCGATTCTTCGGAGGGACATAACTCTTGGCTCGTTTAGACTTACGGGAACCGTAACTAGTCAAAACGAAGCTCTCTGTGATTTCTACTACTATGTTAGCTTTCAGCCATCAATGGTTGGTTCATACCCAAAAAATCCTATCCGAACCTCAATCGGGTCTTGGAAGTTTTTTACCCTTCGTTTTTTCGTCACGTGGATTTTTTGTGTAAATTGAGATCCCCGCAGGTGGTCTATGATTTACCATCGCTGGAGAGTGGTGCACCATGGTACTGCTCCGTTTCAAATCCATGAACCCATTTCTAAAAGTCGTACGGCACTGTTTCGTCATTTTGGATGGATGTTGCACCTTGCACCGTAGATGCTGCACCATGTGTATATCGATTCTTCGGAGGTCCATAACTCTTCGCTCGTTTAGAGTTACGGGAGTCATACATAGTCAAAATAAAGATATCTGTGAGTTCTACAGCTATGACCGCTTTTAGTCGTCACTGGTTAGTTTCATACCCAAAAAATCCTATCCGAACCTCAATCGGGTCTTGGAAGTTTTTTACCCTCCGTTTTTTCGTCACGTGGAATTTTTCTATAAAACAGCATCCTCGTGGCTGGTCTATAATTTACCATCGCTAGAGAGTGTTGCAATATGGTACTGCTCTGTTTCAAATCCATGCACCCTTTTCTAAAAGTCGTACGCCATTGTTTTGTCGTTTTGGACGGATGTCGCACCTTGCACTATAGATGTTGCACCCTGTGGATATCGATTCTTCGAAGGGCCATAACTCTTGGCTCGTTTAGAGTTACGGGAGCCATAACCAGTCAAAATGAAGCTATCTTTGAGTTCTATAGCTATGACAGCTTTCAACCGTCACTAATTAGTTTCATACCCAAAAAATCATATCCGAACCTCAATCGGGTCTTGGAATTTTTTTACTGTTTGTTTTTTCGCCACGTGGATTTTTCTGTAAAACGGGATCCCCATGGCTGGTCTATGATTTACCATTGCCGGAAAGTGGTGCACCATGGTACTGCTCCGTTTCAAATCCATGAACTCATTTCTAAAAGTCGTATGGTAGTGTTTCGTCATTTTGGACGGATGTTGCGCATTGCACCGTAGATGTTGCACCCTGTGGACATAGATTCTTCGGAGAGCCATAACTCTTGGCTCGTTTAAACTTACGGCGGCGGTAACCAGTCAAAACAAATCTCCATGTGTGTTCTACTACTATGATAGATTTCAACCGTCACTAGTTAGGTTCATACCCAAAAATCCTATCCGAACCTCAATTGGGTCTTGGAAGTTTTTTACCCTTCGTTTTTTCGTCACGTGGATTTTTCTGTAAAATGGGATCCCCGTGTGTGGTCTATGATTTACCAATGCTGGAGAGTGGTGCACCATGGTACAGCTCCATTTCAAATTCATGAACCCATTTCTAAAAGTCGTACGGCACTATTTCGTCATTTTGGACGGATGTTGGACCTTGCACCGTAGATAATGCACCATGTGGACATCGATTCTTCGGAGGGCCATAACTCATGGCTCGTTTAGAGTTGCGGGAGCCATAAATAGTCGAAAAGAAGATATCTGTGAGTTCTACAGCTATGATAGCTTTCAGCCGTCACTGGTAAGTTTCATACCCAAAAAATCCTATCCGAAGCTCAATCGGGTCTTGGAAGTTTTTTACCCTTCGTTTTTTCGTCACGTGGTTTTTTCTGTAAAACGGGATCCCCGCGGCTGGTCTATTATTTACCATCGCTGGAGAGTGTTGCACCATGGTACTGCTCTGTTTCAAATCCATGCACCCATTTCTAAAAGTCGTACGACATTGTTCCATCGTTTTGGACGGATGTTGCACCTTGCACCGTAGATGTTGCACCATGTGGATATCGATTCTTCGGAGGGCTATAACTCTTGGCTCGTTCAGAGTTACGGGTGCCATAACCCGTCAAAAAGAAGCTCTCTTCGAGTTCTACTGCTTTGATAGCTTTTAGCCATCACTGGTTAGTTTCATACCCAAAAAATTCTATCCGAACCTCAATCGGGTCTTGAAAGTTTTTTACCCTTCGTTTTTTCATCACGTGGATTTTTCTGTAAACGGGATCCCTGTGGCTGGTCCATGATTTACCGTCGCTGGAGAGTGGTGTGCCAAGGTACTTCTTTGTTTCAAATCCATGCACCCATTTCGAAAAGTCGTACGGCACTGTTTCGTCATTTTGGACGGATGTTGCGCCTTGCACCAGAGATGTTGCACCCTATGGATATCGATTCTTCAGATGGCCATAACTATTGGCTCGTTTAAAGTTACGGGAGCCATAATAGTCAAAACAAAGCTATCTGTGAGTTCTACAGCTGTGATACCTTTCAACCGTCAATGGTTAGCTTCATACCCAAAAAATCCTATTCGAACCTCAATTGGGTCTTGGAAGTTTTTTACCCTTCGTTTTTTTGTCACATGGATTTTTTCTGTAAAATGGGATCCCCGTGGCTGGTCAATGATTTACCATCGCTGGAGAGTGGTGCACCATGGTACGGCTTCGTTTCAAATCCATGCACCCATTTCTAAAAGTTTTATGGCACTATTTCATCATTTTCGACGGATGTTGCACCTTGCACCATAGATGTTGCACCCTATGGATATCGATTCTTCGGAGGGCCATAACTCTTGGCTCGTTTAGAGTTACAGGAGCCATAACCAGTCAAAAAGAAGCCCTCTGCGAGTTCTATTGCTGTGACAGCTTTCAACCGTCACTGGTTAGTTACATACCCAAAAATTCCTATCCGAACCTCAATCGGTTCTTGGAAAGTTTTTTACCCTTCGTTTTTTCGTCACATGGATTTTTTCTGTAAACGGGATCCTATGGCTGGTCCGTGATTTACCATCGCTGGAGAGTGGTGCACCATGGAACTACTCCGTTTCAAATCCATGCACCCATTTCTAAAAGTCGTACGGCACTTTTTTGTCATTTTGGATGGATGTTGTGCCTTGCACCGTAGATGTTGCACCCTATGGATATAGATTCTTCGGAGGGCCATAACTCTTGGCTCATTTATAGTTACGGGAGCCATTACCAGCCAAAACGAAGCTATGTGTGAGTTCTACAGCTATGATAGCTTTCAACCATCACTGGTTAGTTTCATACCCAAAAAATCCTATCCGAACCACAATCGGGTCTTGGAAGTTTTTTACCATTCATTTTTTCGTCACGTGGATTTTTTCTGTAAAACGGGATCCACGGGGCTGGTCTATGATTTACCATCACTGGAGAGTGGTGCACCATGGTACTGCTCTGTGTCAAATCCATGAACCCATTTCTAAAAGTCGTACGGCACTGTTTCATCATTTTGGACGGATGTTGTGCCTTGCACCGTAGCCGTCACTGGTTAGGTTCGTACCAAAAAATCCTATTCGAACCTCAATCGGGTCTTGGAATTTTTTTACCCTTCGTTTATTCGTCATGTGAATTTTTTCTGTAAAACGGCATCCCCGTGGGTGGTCTATGATTTACAATTGCTGGAGAGTGGTGCACCATGGTACTGCTCCATTTCAAATCCATGAACCCATTTCTAAAAGTCATACGGCAATTTTTCGTCATTTTGGAGGGATGTTGCACCTTGCACCGTAGAAGTTGCAACATGTGGATATCGATTCTTCGGAGGGCCATAACTCTTGGCTCGTTTAGAATTACGGGAGCCATAACCAGTCAAAACGAAGATATCTGTGAGTTTTACAGCTATGACCGCTTTCTGCCGTCACTGGTTAGTTTCATACCCAAAAAATCCTATCCGAACCGCAATCGGGTCTTGGAAGTTTTTTACCCTTCGTTTTTTCATCACGTGGATTTTTTCTGTAAAACGGGATCCCCATGGCTGGTCTATGATTTACCATCGTAGGAGAGTGTTGCACCATGGTACTGCTCTGTTTCAAATCCATACACCCTTTTCTAAAAGTCGTACGACATTGTTTCGTCGTTTTGGACGGATGTTGCACCTTGCACCGTAGATGTTGCACCCAATGGATATCGATTCTTCGGAGGGCCATAACTTTTGGCTTGTTCAGAGTTACGGGAGCCATAAGCAGTCAAAAAGAAGCTCTCTGCGAGTTCTAGATTGCACTTTTTCAAAGCACGTCGTGTTTACACAAGACGTACTTTGGAGGGCAAATGTTATCCCGCCTTTTGGCAAGGCCGAGATATCAAGGAAATAACCTGAAAGAGACAGGATCATACGTCCTCAGCTTTGAATGATTGTTGGGCAACTACAAATAACGACGAGTTTTTTCCGAGTCCGGATCGGGCTACAATTGATAAGACACGTCAAGCGAGGCTGTAGAAACCAACATTCCAAGTTTCGGGGCGATCCGCGTTTGTATTCTCAAGTTATCGCCAATTGGAGATGGATCAGGTCGTAAATGGTTCGAAACCCTCAGAAATGACATACGTTCGAATCCATCAAGAAGAAGCCCCGGTCCGAATCCACCAGACGCATTGTTGCCTCGAATCCATGCGGAATGCAGTTGCTTCGAACCCATCAGAGGCGGCCCTGCTTCGTGTCCATCCGCGCGTGCTTTGGTTCGAATCCATCGAGGTACTCCCATCTTCGACTCCATCGAACAAAACCATTGTTCGAATCCATCAGACGTCCTTTACTTTGAAACCCCCAAGGCAACACACTTCGAATCCATGCAAGTGAAGATGCCCCGGCTCCACTCCAAGGCTCGTCTTCGAATCCCCCAACCTCGAATCGATCAAGAGATTTGATCGATTCGAACATGTACCAGTTCCATCGATTCGAAGGAAGCAGGCCTTCGAATCCAAGGCTTCGAATCCACCAAGTCCACGCAGCTAAAGCCAAGGGTTAGAGCCGAAAAACTTGGAGAACAAAAGGGGGTTGACCCGAGGAACATGCGAGCCACGTCACCAAGCACACGCTAGGGCGATCGATTCGACCATATCGAGTCGAGAAGATCGATTCGAAGCAAGGGGCCTTCATCTGAAATGCAATATTAAATCGATCATAACTTGAGATCTATAAGTCCAAACGCCATGAAATTTTCGCAGTAGCTTACTGCCAAGATGCGGAATGTTCATGCAAAATTTCAGCTCAATCTGATTAAATCTTGATCGATTCGAACCAAGGGTCGAATCGATCCAGATGTGGGCCCGGACCTCTCAATCTCGGCCACGTGGGCCCCCTCACGTGCTGGAAGCAGTCTACCCGAATTTTAGGCGAAATATCAGCCTCCTACACCTATAAATAGAGCCCCTGGAAATTCAGAAAGGGGATCGGAGAATTTTTAGAGACAAAGCACGTCCGGACGCTGCCAGAATTGCTTCAGAGCACCACCGCTGCCTTTGATTTCGAATTTTTGCTTAAGAACTATTGTACTTAGTCATATAAAAGTTGTATTCTCCGAATATCAAGCAATAAAATACAAAACTTCACAGTGGATGTAGGCAAATCACCAAACCACTCTAAATCGTTGTCTCTTGTACAATTTACTTTCTGTTATTTGGTGTTTTTGTTAGATAATCCACATTTTCATTTACTTTCTTCATTTATTATCTCTTTAAAAACTTCGGACGAGTGTTGTGCCCAATTTTGACACAAACACTTTGGTGCTTCCACTGAGAGAAACCCAGTTCTTCTCCCGTTCCTTGGATCTACTTTCGATATCGGATTGCATAAATCTAAGAGAAAGATCCAGATCTCATCTCTAAATTCCTTCCGTTCTATTTAGATTTGTTCAAAGTCTAGGAAAGAATTCAACTCTTCAAAATGGTAAGTACAAGAACCACTTTCAACGTTGGTGATCAAGAAGGTCGGGATAGACAAAATCCCGCGTAGCTGCAATCAACCAATCAAGATGCTACTGGACATACGGATCAGTCAGGTCCAGTAACGAGGCAAGAGTTCCAGACACTACTGCAGGAACTAACCCAAAGCCGACAACAGCTAACTGAACAGTTGCGTGCTAACGCTGAGTTGACCAATCAGCTAAACCAGCAAAGGCGAAGGAGATCCAGAAGGGATCAAGCCCCTCATTCTTCCACTGAAAGCTCTGCTTCATCTGACTACAATGGCAGATCCACCCGTCCTAGGTAAGACGGAAACCAAACGCGAGCTGTTGACTATCAACAGGCGTTAACCGTTGGGCAAGTAAGAGTTGGCCCATCTACCAGCCTTCATACTGGGCTCTCCTCCGGAGTGGGCACCATTCCACAATACACTACAGATGATCATGCTCCCACGGCCACTGCAGTTGATATAGGAGTTGATACTCGAAATCACTCCAATCCGAATTACCGTCAACAGGGACATGCTCCAGAGCCATACGTCCCAGAAGACATCGAACCAAGGAGGCGAGACACGGATCGTCGACAGCGCCCGATCCCATCTCGCACTGTGGAACCCAACCACACCTTGGCTCACCACACACAAAATGTTCCTATGCCAGATCTCTCAGCCATGGTGCGCCAAATGATTCGCGAAAGTCAAGGCCTAACGAATGATGATTGGGGAATCTCCCGAAGTCATACCCCGTTCACCGATGACATATTATATGCTGAAGCCCCTCGGCGATTCAGGATGCCAACTTTGCCCATGTATGAAGGGAATTCCGACCCAAATCAACATATTTTGAAATATGAATGGTCAATGACTGCAGCTAGAGCTAATGACGCGGTAAAATGCCGAAGTTTTCCCATTTCCCTGGGAGGGATAGCCACCATGTGGTTTACACGATTACCCCCACGATCCATTTCCTCGTTTGATCAATTGGCTACCAAGTTTGTTGAGCAGTTTCGAATGCATATTGCCAGACCTAAAGATGTTAATACCTTATCAAGTGAAACTCAAGCTCCCGGAGAGACACTTAGGCGATATTTGGAAAGATTCAATGCTGCATGTGCAGAGATCACCAATCCTAATGATAATTCTATCTTAATGGCTCTGACTAAAAGAATCGACCCTGATTCCGAATTTGGAAATTGGTTAGCTGGAAAGCCTCCCGCATCGTTGGACCGTTTCTATTCCAAAGCCGCTCAATTCTTGAGGAGAGAGGATGCGAAACGGTCTGGGAAGCAGGACGATGCAAGGCCCAGCAGTGAAGGCATTCAAAGTAATATTGCAGTTAAGCAGTCTGGCGAAAGCTCAGGAAAAGTCCAGTTGAATATTCAAAATAAACAGACTCAACAATCGAGAAATGGTGATAACCGAAGCAAGAAACAAGACCAGAATCATGGTTCGAGGCGTAAAGTTGCAATGTTTGACAGTTATACACCGCTTAACACGTCGCTGGAAAATGTATACCTACAGACTTGTAATATCACGCAATATAAAAAGCCCACTACGAAGCCGTCGTCGGAGAGGCAGATTCAAATAGGGAAATTCTGTAGATTTCACGAAAGTTACGGACATAACACCAATGATTGTAGGCATTTACAGGACCTCATTGCAAAATTGATCAGAGAAAGAAAGTTGGATCAGTTTGTTCGGGCACCGCAGTCTGGGGGAGCGGGCCCATCCAATCAAAATCGTACACAAAATCAGGAAAGGGAGAATGAACCCGCTCGTACGGGCGGGAGGTTGGTTATCAATACAATAAGCGGTGGACCCCATCCAGCAGACAAAAGTTGGAGGGAGATGGAGTCATATGCTAGCTCGATTAGGCATATGGACTTTGAATGTTGTAGCAACACTGAAGACGGAACACCGGCTAAGCAGCAAAGGACCATGGCTGACGAAATCGTATTCAAAAATCGAGATGCCGATAAAGTCGAAGCCCCCACAATTGACCCGTTGGTTATATCCGCTCAAGTTGGTCCTGCTTGGATGAAGAGGATCTTAGTAGACAGTGGGGGTTCTGTGAACATATTATTTAAAAGAGCATACGATTTAATGAAGATGGAAGCTAAGGACTTAAAACATTGTCAATCACGAGCCCACGGTTTCAATGGAAGTGCAACGATACCAACTGGAATAGTCGAATTGCCAGTGGACTTAGGAATGGGAGAATGCCGAAGAGTTCGGATATTGCAATTTGTTGTCTTGGACATTCCTTCTCCGTACAATGCCTTTTTGGGCCGACCGGCCCTTGCTGAATTTAGGGCTACTATTGCCCCATGGTGTTTAACTCTGAAGTTCCCAACTGACCACGGGATAGGAGTTGTGCAAGGAGATCAGGCTGCTGGAAGGGCCTGTTATGTTGCCGAGTTGCGGGAGGCGCAACGAAAAGAAAAGGGAAAGAGCGTAGGGGAATCCCTCTGCGTACGTTTCGCCAATGATTGACAATTAGCGCCTGGGCCTCGGCCCAGGCATCACGACCAATTCCAAAAGGATCTCGACCCAAGGGACAATGATAATAAAGAAGAATCTATAGAGAGTCAAGCTTCACCGACAGAGCTAACTATTGATGTCCCGATTGACGATGATGACAATGATTCAAGAATGTTGAAAATTGGGTGACAGTTGAAACAAGAAACACAACAGGAATTGGTTGATTTTATCCGGGCGAATCTCGACGTATTCGCTTGGACGCACTCTAATATGTGTGGGATCTCGCCAGACATCGCTAGCAACACCTTAAATATTGATCCACGGCATATCCCGATCAAGCAGAAAAGGCATGGTATGGATCCAGAGAGATCTGCTGCCCTGAAAGAAGAGGTTGACAAATTAAAGACAAATGGGTTCATTAGATTTATACCCGGAGTGGGTGTCCAATCCCGTACTCGTCCGAAAACCGAACGGGAAATGGAGAACATGTATCGATTACTCTGACTTGAATAAAGCCTGCCCAAAAGATAGTTTTCCGCTTCCCCGAATCGATCAACTGGTAGGTTCAACAGCCGGACATGAATTATTATCCTTTATGGATGCATACTCAGGTTATAATCAGATACCAATGCATGTACCCGACCAAGAGCACACAAGCTTTGTGACCGACTTTGGACTATACTGCTACAAGGTCATGCCTTTTGGATTAAAGAATGCTGGTGCAACTTATCAACGCTTAGTCAACCGAATGTTTGCCGACCAAATTGGGAGGACCATGGAGGTTTATGTAGATGACATGTTGGTGAAATCACGATACTCTATTGATCATGTCAAAGACTTGGAGTCAATGTTCAACATCCTCCGGAAATACGGGATGAAGCTCAACCCACTAAAGTGTCATTTCGGAGTTGCATCCGGAAAATTCCTTGGGTTCATCGTCAACGCCCGAGGAATAGAGGCCAACCTCGAAAAAATCTGGGCTATCAGAAATCTCCGAACTCCGAAGACCATCAAACAAGTTCAGAGTCTTAACGGAAAAGTTGCAACGTTATGCAGATTTATCTCAAAGTCAACTGGCAAATGTATTCCCTTCTTTGATTTGATTCGAAAAGGAAAACGAAACTTCGAATGGACTGCAGAGTGTGAAGGCGCATTTCAATCACGAGTCCAGCATCTTTCTGTACCGCCAATCCTTTCAAAGCTTGTGGATCATGAACAATTATATCTCTACCTAGCGGTATCAGAAAACACAATTAGTGCCGCGTTAGTTCGGGAAGAAGACCGAGTGCAAAAACCGGTCTATTACGTGAGTAAACGATTGACCGGAGCCGAGAGAAATTATCCAAAGCTTGAAAAATTGGCATATTGCCTTGTCATTGCCTCAAGGATGCTCCGTCCATATTTTCAGGCCCATCCTATCATTGTGTACTCTTATCAGCCGTTACGAAAGGTCCTCACGCGGCCTGGGGTGTCTGGTAGATTACTAAAATGGAACATCAAATTGAGCCAGTTTGACATTACTTATACGCCGAGAAGAGCCATTCATGGTCAAGTTTTAGCAGACTTTATAGCCGAGTTTACGATTCCTGAAGACTTGCCTGAAAATAGCAAATCTCCTGAGTACATATGGAAGCTGTATACTGATGGTGCATCCAACGATCGGTGTTCAGGAGCGGGGGTAGTGCTTGAAACCCCCGAGGGACGATCCATATGTTATGCCTTGAAGTTCGAATTCCACGCAACCAACAATGAAGCCGAGTACGAAGCTCTACTTACCGAACTAAAGCTTGCCCGTGACCTGAGAATCATCGCGGTAGAGATTTGCAGTGATTCCCAATTGATAGTTTGTCAAGTTGGAGGAGAGTATCAGGCGAAAGACCGAAGACTAGCCGCTTACTTAAATCATGTCAAGAAGATACTTGATCAGTTCGATTACTATGCTATTTTCTATATACCCCGAGAGCGCAATCAAAAAAGCTGATTCATTGGCAAAGTTAGCAAGTTCGGGCGAAGCTCAACAGTTGGGGCTCGTTCCGGTCGAGACCCTATCCTCCCCAAGCATTGATCGAATAGAGACCGATTTCATATTTGAAGCTACCTCCAGTAAGGAATCATGGATGACTCCTTATCGAGACTATATCGAATATGGTATATTGCCCGAAAGTCGAAGCGAGAAAAGACAAGTCCTCCGAAAGGCCTCATGATTTGTTGTTCAAAATGGAGTCATGTACCGGAGAGGATACTCTGTTCCTCTCCTCCGATGTATCGCGCACGATGAAATCAAACGAGTGTTACACGATGTGCACGAAGGAGAATGTGGCGACCACACTAGGGGGCAAGCACTTGCAAAGAAAATACTTCGGTATGGATATTATTGGCCTACTGTTAATCGCGATGCTGCAGACTATGCTAGAAAGTGCGACAAATGCCAGAAACACGCTCGAATTCCTATAGCACCACCTATTGAGATAACCCAAATGGTCAGTCCTTGGCCATTTGCGGTATGGGGAATAGATATCATCGGCACATTGCCTTTGGCCAAAGGCGGCGCGAAATACGCAATCGTTGCAGTTGATTACTTCACAAATGGGCTGAAGCCGAACCTCTTGCAACAATTACGAAAAAGAAAGTAATCAACTTCGTAGTACGGAATATAATCTGTCGGTTTGGCCTCCCACATACTATCATCACCGACAACGGAGCCCAATTCGACAGTATTGAATTGAAGAATTTCTGCCAGCGATTTCACATCCATAAGAAATTCTCTGCAGTGGCACACCCTCTAGCAAACGGATAAGTCAAAGCTGTTAATAAGGTTATCAAATCCATCCTTAAAAAGCGACTGGAAAAAGCCGGGGGTAAATGGATCAATGAACTTCCTATGGCGTTATGGGCCTACCGTACAACACATAAAACTGCAACATGTCATACTCCGTTTTCTCTGTCTTATGGCTCCGAAGCCGTCATTCCAGTTGAATTGGAAGTACACTCTCATCGGGTGACATATTATGATCCAAGAACGAATGCCATATTACTTGCTGAATCCCTGGATTCACTCGATGAGAAGCGCGAGGAGGCTGATTTGAGGGCAGCCGTGTATCGAAGTCGAGTCGCCCGAATATACAATGCTAAGGTCCGCCCGCGAACCTTCGAACTTGGCGATCTCGTACTCAAAAGAATTTATCCGGTTCCTTCGCACGTGAAGCCAAATTGGGAAGGGCCGTATGTTATTTCACAGAAGCTCAGAGATGGCACATTTAAACTATCAACCGTTGATGGTCTTACTTTACCAAGAGCTTGGAATAGCGAAAGTCTCCGTCGCTACTACACATAAAAGACTTTACTTATTTCTGTCCATTTATTCCTATTTGCAAAAAAAATGGACAAACACCTCCAATCCGTATAATAAAGTTGGTTTTATGTTATTTTTAGTGATTTGAGTGAGTTATGCAAATATGTAAAAAACAAGGGCTAAACTGTAAAAGACACGTAGATTTATAGTGGTTCGGCCAGAATATGCCTACGTCCACTTTATATGTTATTCCCCTTATTCCTCTAGATTACAAGTACAAGATCTTGATTACAAGTATATAAAAGTTGTTTGAAAGTTCCTTCCTTGCTTGAGCTCTCAAACTTGTCTGCCATTGTTGTACCCCTGCCCCTCTATTTATAGAGTGAGGCTGGGGGCCGAGGCCTTGGATGTATATAGCTGCTGGTGGGCCTGGGCTGGAGCAATCTGGCCTGGCAACGTTCTGGTTCGGTGGAGCTCTGGTTCGGCCGTGCTTAGAATAGTTGGAGCTCCATCCGGCTGTGGATGGTTCGGTATGGGAGTGGAGATGGTCTGGTTCGGTAGGACTTTTGGTCCGGTGGAGCTCGTGAGGGGGACTGATCCGGTAGGGTACTAGAGAGGTGGTTCGGTGAGGGCTGTTTGGTCCGGTAGGACTTTTGGTCCGGAATTACCCTGGTCCGGTGGTACCCCCCCCCCTTTGCACCTGGTTCGGTGGTGATAGGAAGGAGATGTGTGGATCGGTATTCGCCTGGCTGTGGTGTGGTTCGGCTACCGAATGTACTTGTGTTGTTCTGCCGAATGGGACTTTGAGTGTGAATGCCGGGTGAACTTTATATCGAGAATGCCAGGTGGACTTAGGAACCAGATGGAATGGAGGTTGCGAACCCGGGTGAAGCTGACACATCTTGGTCTCGAGATCTCCTGGGTGAGAATTCGCCCAACATTTGCCCCCCAAAGTGGGGCACGTGCATGCATGTGTCGCGCTTTGTTTCCCTGTGGCAGGAAGGCTTGTGTTGTAATGCCATGAGCTGGATGTTCATATCCTGTTGATGTCCTGCAAAGGAATTTACAGTTTTAGTGTGATTTCAGATGACGACCGTTCGGGATCGAAATATTTGAGGTGAAGTGAATTGTGCCGTCCGGGGCGAGATGTGACCGTTCGTGGTCGGGTGCCGTTCGAGGCAAGTAAGTGTGCCCCGAGAGGGCTTAGCATTATCGATGCCAGGTTCACGTTCGAGTGGGTTCCTGGATCGTTTGTCAGGGCGGTTTATCACCAGCTCAGAGCATGCCTAAGGATAGTTCGCGACCCCGTACATGTGTAAGCAGCTTAGCCATTTCAGAATTATCAGAACCAAATATCCACTCAACCGATGAGTTCTAAAAGGATGTCAAAGTGTAAATTCTCGCAACGATAAGGTCAATAGCCATTCAGAGCATGCCTGTGGACCGTTCGTGGTTGCATACACGTGTAAATGATTAACCCATGTTAGTGAGAGAATTACTACTTGTTCATCGTTGTCATAGTTTCTATTTTATTAGTAGATCTTAGAGTCCGGTACTTATCTATGTGAGGCGCTTTGCCTGCCCCGTGTTTCTGGTTTTCGCTGGTAGGGATAGTTTCATTCGGTCTTTGAATGCCGAGTCATTTGGTTTGGTTGAGATAGTTCCATTCGGTTTTCTTGGTTGAGATAGTTCCATTCGGTTTTCTTGGTTGGTCCGGTATGCCGAACCGGTTGGTCCGGTGCTTCTGCGCTCGTCTATATATAAGGGCTGCACCCCCTTGGTTGGTCCTACCGAATCAACGAGAGCCAAATCAACCCTATACCGAATCAATCCCTAGCCGAATCAAACCTTTGCCGAATCAATCTCATGCCGAACCAGGTATGTGTCCTTTTGCCGAATAAACACGAAAGGTTCTTAATGCCGGATGCTTTCTTGTATCTTGATTGCCGAATGAACCTTGGCATTATCAATGCCGAATGGATCAGTGTGTTTTGAATGCCGAATGAGGCATTGCTTCATAATGCCGAATGAAACCTTAAACTACTTAATACCGAATGAGCTTTTGCACTTGGGTTATGAATGAAATCTTCGACTTATATACGCTTGCTTTAGATACTTGCTTGCTTATATCTCTTACCTCTTGTTCTAACGATATGTTTTTCATTTTTGTGTATGCAGATAAATGTCTAAAAGAGTAGAAACTCGATCGGAAAAGAAGAAATCACAGGACAGAGAAGGGCCTTCTGCCGTGCCCCCAGTTCAGCCAAGGCGAGAACGTCATGAGCCTGCCCCGAGGTCGTTGGTAGACGGGTATGGTCCCCAAGAAATTCTGAACTCTCCGCCCAACTTTTTTCCGAGCTCCCTCAAAGTGGAGCAGCTTGATGTCATCTCTCGCTCTTTTGGGATTGATAGAGTGCTTATGCTATTGCTAGGGAGTGGAGTTATGCCATATGAACCTCCTGAGGGATATTTCGCTTACAGCAGATATCACTGTATGTGCGGGGCTATTCCTCCTGTCAACGCTTGGATAGTCAGCTTTCTTACCTATCTGAAGGTGGCTCCTTTCAAGCTTCAGCCCAACTCTTATGCCATCCTAGTGTGCTTATTTATTATCTTCCAGAGGAGGTATGGGCATCCTCCCTCTAACCGGGAAATCTGATATCTGTTTAACCTGAGGGGTTACAAGAAGGGATCTCCTTACATAAATTTAGAGTCGGCCGTATCCTTCAAGCCAATCCTGGACTTATATTCCAAGTTTTCCATGTTCAAGAAGGAATGGTTCTTTGTTAAGGACGACTCTGTTTCTTTTCACCTCTTCACTTCTGGCTGTAAGTCGAATTCCATTTGTAAATTCTTTGTCCCGACGGCGATGCCACTTCTAATATGCTTTTGTTTCTTGCTAGCGACAGGTGGTTTTGTGGTCGTGGAGAATGACCGCTTAGTTCAGATGGCATCTGAAATAGAAGCCATTCCCGAAAAAGATAGGTCGGCCGCTTACTTGATCAGGAATGCCACTCTCTTGGAGCACAACTTGATTTTGCCACGCCAATTAGTGGTTAAGCAGAGAGATATGGTAGTAGAGAGGGCTGCCCAAGCCAAAGAGTGAGTTGCCGCGAAGAGTGGCAAGAGGAAGCCTTTTGCGAAACCTCCAGCTGTCGGAGGCAAGAAACTCAAGAGGTCCGACGGTCCTTCTCCTAGCACTTGTCCGATTATTCTGGAGGAGGAAAACGTGGAAGAAGTTAGAGGCGAGGGCGAAGGTGGTGATGTAGGAGGAGAGCCAGAGGGAGGAGGAGATGGCGTCGGAGATGGAGAGGGCAACGGTGATGGGGACGGACAGGGCGGTAGCGGTGCTGGTGCCTTAACCTCCGGGCAAGCGGGGGAACTTCAGGAATGGACGGATGAGGCTCTCCGTCAAGCCTTCGGGGAATCGGAGGGAGAATCGGACTCGGCGGAGAAGTCCGGAAGAACCGAAAAGGCCGGGCCGGGCGATAGTATGCCATCTCAGATCATTCCGGCCAAGGCGACTCCGGTGACTCAAGGTGAACTTTTGATTTCTGCAGATTCCATTTATGATAGCGACTTAGACATATTTTACGGTTCGCTCCCGTCATGGAATGAAATTCTGGACTTATTGTCGTATTCTACTCCTCCACTGGGTTTGTTTAACAGATGTGCCATCTCACTCTTTTTAACTTAACATATCTCTCGAACTATGGGTCACTACATGTTCATAACACTTGTTCTTTATTCCATGGGCAGGCACGGCGGCTGGGACTTCAGACGTCCGACACCGTCTTGAACAATATAAATTACTCAGAGCTTCTGCCAAGCCCAAGCCTTCCACTGGTCGTACTGGGGATGTAGTCAGTTATCGTCCACTCCTTGGAGTTATCGAGGAGGGTATTCGGCAGAGGAAGAGGAGGCGTTCTCTGTTTGATTCTCCACCTGGTCCACAGCCCCCTACTCAGTCTCCCCGAGATGCTACCGAGGAGGCCGCAGAGTTTGTCCCCCCTCCGCCCCCTTTCATGAATCCCACTGTCATCCGCATAAGCCGCCCCAATGTGCCTCGCAACCCTATTGCCGGCCCACCCTGATTTGGACCCGAGTTCTCAGGACATTTTATTTGACGGGGCCACGGGCGAGCATCTTCTCCCTCGCAATCCCATGGTTCCGGTTCTCGATGAGGCTAAGTCCCTAGATTTGGATCTGCTTACTACTCGGATAGCCGCTATGGGGGACGAAGCTAAGGCCAACATTGATCGGGTTGCGGAGGAGGCCAAAAAGTTGATGGAACACCATACCCGATTGGCCATGGCCGGGGAGGAGATAGGGAGTGCCAACATAAGACTGCGCCTATTGGTTGCTGATCAGGCCAAGCAACTTGCCGATCAGGCTATTCAGATTTCGCACCATGAGGCCGACTCCCAACGACTAAAGAAGACCATGGAGGAGGCTAGTAGGACCGAGCTGCGGAGAATGGAGGCCACTTGCAAGGGGCGGATCGACATGGCCATTGCCACGGTAGATGATGTCCGGAAGGGGGATCTAGAGCAGATTGAGGAAATGTCCGGGAGGCTTGAAGCTGTAGAGCTCGCTCAAGCCAAGCTAAAGGAGGAAATGGAGGAGATGAGGAGGTCTCTCCAGGCTGATTGCTCTAGGTATCGATAGGAGAAGGACGCTGTCGTTGCAAAGCTGTCGGCTGCCGAAGCGCGGATAAGGGGGTTTGAAGAGGATGAAGGGATGATGGATGATATGCTGCAGGACATGTACTTCCGTACTTGGAAGGAGGGCAGCTTATCCTGGATGGATGACTATCCCCGAGTCATGGCCAAGATATATCTTCGAGCTTTAGAGGAGGCCAGGGTTGATGCGGGCAAGAAGGGTGGAGCGGCCTTTAGTCTGGAGGCGGTTACCGCTCGGTTCTCGAAGGAGGAGCAGGCGGCAGTGAAGGAGGGGATGCGGTTGCTCGCTGCGGAGGAAGCGGGCGTGCACCTGGAGGATGAGGATCAAGCGGCGGATGCTGGTGAGTTTCTCCTCCGTTTCTCTTTTTAGGTACTCATAAGTTAATTGTTTATTGTCGACGAGTATAGTCGGCCATCGGCTATAGTCGGCTATAGTCGGCCGTTATGATGACCTTTACTCGACTCTTTACAGTCGGCTTTAAGGGCCGGGCGCAATGAGTTAACTCGGATAGAGGGATACCGGAGCGAAAGTGTCTCATTAGCGAGGGCATAGGAGCGTAGCGTACCAGTTGTGTTTTTTCGTGCTGTGACGCTTTGAATGGATAAGTCATCTGCAAAGGATTTTGTTCAACAGCAAAGGATACAGTTAACAAGCAGCCAAGATATGAAGGAGCAAGTTAAAAAGAGACAAGTTTTTTTTTAATGTGGTTCGACACTAGTGTGCCTACGTCCACAAATTCTCTTTGTTAATTGTTTCATATGGGCATTACAAGTTAAGAAAAGTATCGACGGAGGTGTCGGATGTTCCATGCCCTTTGGAACACCTCTCCGTCCACTATTGACAAAATATAAGCTCCGTTGTGGAGATCTTTATGAATTACATATGGTCCGTCCCAGATTGGATCCAACGCTCCTGGGCGCAGAAAGATTCGCCTGAGGACAAGATCTCCTTCTTGTAAGCCGCGATGTTTGACTTTGGAGTTGTATAGTGCTGCCACTTTTTGCCTGTGAGCTGCTGCTTTGAGTGCTGCATCATTTCTTCTCTCCACAATTAGATCCAAAGACATGTGGAGGAGTTCTTCATTTTCTTCGGGGTTGTAATGGATCCTACGATGGGAAGGTACAATAGTTTCAACTGGGAGCATGGCCTCTGATCCGTATGCCAAAGAGAAAGGAGTATGCCCCGTTGAAGTTCTGAAAGATGTGCGGTAGGCCCAAAGTGCCGTAGGAAGTTCATCCACCCAAGCGCCCTTCGACTTTTCAAGTTTCTTCTTGATTATCGTTTTGAGGATTTTGTTGACAACTTCTACTTGGCCGTTGGCCTGGGGATAAGCCATAGATGAGAAGCTTTTGTGAATTCCATGTTCTTGGCACCAATAGGCGAATTTCTCGCTGTCAAACTGAAGTCCATTGTCTGATATGATTTTGAGTGGGACCCCGTACCTGCATAGAACATTTTTGATCAAGAAGTTAATGACTTTTGCTGAAGATATTTTATTTAGGGGTTCCGCTTCCACCCATTTGGTGAAATAGTCAACTTCCACTATAGCATATTTGGCCCCACCTCGGCCCATCGGCGGTTCGCCAATTAAGTCAATTCCCCATACTGCGAAGGGCCAAGGGCTGGTCATTTGAGTAATCTCGTTCGTTGGCAGTCGAGGAATCTTAGCAAACTTCTGACATCTATCGCATTTCTTGACGAAGTCCAAGGCATCTTTGTTTAAAGTGGGCCAGAAATACCCATATCGGAGTATCTTTTTTGCTAGGGTTTGCCATCCGGTGTGGTCTCCACAACTTCCCTGATGGATATTGGATAGAATTTCCTTGGCTTCTCTTCCAGCAACGCACCTCAATAAAGGGTTAGAGCAGTCGCGCCGATAGAGAATGCCTTCTTGTATTGTGTAGCGAGAAGCTTTTCTTAGAATTTTCTTAATTTCATTTCGCCCGTAGGGTAGGGTGCCGATTTGTAAGTATTCTCGGATAGGGGTCATCCATATTTCTTCTCCAGTTGCGGCTATTAGATTTACTTGCTCGAAACTTGGGGTTAGTAGCTTCGAGATAGTTATTGTTCCAGAAGTGGTATCATCTCCCATACTGGCTTGCTTTGCCAACTCGTCGGCCTCTTGATTTTCTTCCCGAGGAATGTGTTTGACCGAGTAGCGATCCAATTGATTGAGCAGCAGCTTGGTCTTCTTTAGATATGCAGTGAGCCGTTCACCTCGGGTTCGGAATTCCCCTAGTATTTGATTCACGACAAGTTGCGAATCACTGTGAAGGCATAAGGAACCGACACCGATCTCCAGGGCGAGCTCTAATCCGGCTATTACTGCTTCATATTCGGCATCATTGTTGATGGCAGCGAATTCCAGCCTTAGTGCATAACGCAGCTTTCTTCCCCTGGGAGTGATGATCACGACGCCTGCCCCCGAGCCTTGTTCGTTCGATGCTCCATCCACATAGAGACACCACTTGATGTCCTCTGTCATTTCAGACTGCTCCCTGCCTTCGTTGATAGTGAATTCGGCGATGAAACCGGCTATGGCTTGTCCCTTGATGGCAGTGCGAGGAAGGTAGGTTATATCGTACTGACTTAACTCGATGCACCACTTGAGCAGTCGTCCAGTGGTGTCGGGACGATGCAGCACTTGCCTCAATGGTTGATCGGTTAGGACTCTGATGGGATGAGAGTGGAAATAGTGTCGTAGCTTCCTTGAGGTGATTAGTAAATAGTACCCCAGTTTCTCGAGTTTGGGATACCGGGCTTCTGCTCCCGTGAACCTTTTGCTTATGAAGTATACTAGCCGTTGTGTGCGGTTTTCTTCCCTTACCAAAGCGGCGCTTAGAGCATGGGATGACATAGCAAGATATAGGTATAGTTCTTCACCTTCATTCGGAGTCGATAGTACTGGTGACCGTTGGAGGTGTTCGATTAGGTTAAGGAAAGCTGTTGAGCATTCGTCGGTCCATTCAAATTTTCCTTTGTCTTTCTTCAGGGCTTCGAAGAAGGGAATGCATTTGTCGGTTGCTTTAGAGATGAATCGGCTTAGGGCGGCCACATTCCCGTTTAGGCTTTGCATTTCCTTCCGAGTGGATGGTATCCTGATACTTTGCAAGGCTCGGACTTGTTCGGGGTTTGCTTCGATCCCTCTGGCATGGACGATGAATCCCAAGAACTTTCCTGATGACACTCTGAAGGAGCACTTTAGAGGATTTAGCTTCATCCATATTGGCGGAGTACTTGGGACATCTCGTCCAGGTGGCTTACATGATCTTCGGCTTTCCTTGATTTGACCAACATGTCACCCACATAGACTTCCATAGTTTGTCCTATCAACTCTGCAAACATCTTGTTGACTAGACGTTGGTAAGTAGCTCCGGCGTTCTTCAGCCCGAAGGGCATTACTCAGTAGCAGTATAATCCCCGGTCAGTGACGAAACTGGTGTGGTCCTGATCGGGGGGATGCATAGGGATTTGGTTATATCCGGAGTAGGCATCCATGAAAGATAAGAGTTCATGCCTAGCGATACTGTCCACAGGTTGGTCGATTCGGGGAAGCGGGAAGCAATCCTTCGGGCAAGCATCATTTAGGTTGGAGAAGTCAATGCATGTTCGCCACTTCCCATTAGCCTTCTTTACCAGTACCGGGTTAGCGATCCATTCTGGGTAGATGGCTTCTCGTATGAAGTTATTGGCAAGTAGGTTCTTTACTTCTTCTTCGAGAGCTGTCGATCGTTCTGCCCCCATACTTCTCTTCTTTTGCTTTACCGGTACCTTGGTAGGATCGATGTTTAGTGCATGGCATGCTATGTCCGGGGAGATTCCAGTCATATCAGCGTGTGTCCATGCGAACACATCCAAGTTGTGGCGAAGGAAATCAATAAGTTGGTCTTTCAATTCTGTTTTTAACTGAGACCCGTTTCTCAGTAGTCTACTCGAGTCACATTTGTCTACAGATACAAACTCCATAGCCTCTGCGGGCTCGGCGGTGGTCTCCTCCTCTTTATCCCTAGGGTCTAATTCATTAAAGGGATCACTGGTATATCGAAGAGGAGGGGCCTTCTTTAGTTGCTATGCTTTCGAGTTTTTCTTGCAGAGAGTAATCTCTGCATTATTTCCTTTATCTTTCCTGCGATTATTGCGAAGTTCGGTTACATAGCATTCCCGAGCGGCGTCTTGATCCCCTTCTACTTCTCCCACTCCGTTGTCTGTGGGAAACTTCATCTTCAGGCACCATGGGGCAATGACAATTTGGAAGTCGGACAAGGCTGGTCTGCCTAAAAAGGCATTGTAGGCTGAGTGGTCGTCTATTAGCACGAATGTTTGTTTCCGAACAGCGGAGCAAGGATGACTTCCTAATTCAACAAAGAGATCCAATGGCCCGAGGGGCATCTTCGCTTCTCCCGTGAAACCGTGTAGTGGTTTGTCGCAGGGAGACGCATCCTTCATTGACAGTTTCATTTTTTCAAAAGCATGCTTGAATAGAATATTCACCGAGCTTCCAGTGTCTACTAGGATCCGAAAAACTTCAGCTGGGCCGAACCAGGCAGAGATGACCATAGGATCCATGTAGGGGTATTGCCTTCCTTCTAGGTCGCGCCCACTGAAGGTGATGTCATTACTTTCTTTCCGCTTAGGGTGGCGTTCTTCCACAACAGAATTGACGCAGTCTCCATTGCTTCTGAGTGAGTTTCCATATCTTTCCATCTCTGGCCAGCTCTTGTCGGCGATGTGTGGCCCTCCGGATATTGTATGGACTACTATCTTCTCTTGACTGGAACCGCTGGTGTTGTGATTTCCTCTGCCCGTCTCTGGGTGTGGTTGCCTAGGGTTTTCCTCGGCAGGAGTTGGAGTTCTGTCCTGTCCCTTTACATAGCGTTCCAGCTTCTTTCTCCTGATGTGTTCTTCAATTAGGTCTCGGAGATCGCGGCATTCATTGGTGTCGTGCCCATGAGACTCGTGGAAATGGCAGAATTTTCCGGACTGGATTGCGCGATCTGACTCTTTCTTGTACGGGGGGCGCTTGTATGTAAGTTCGTCCTGGGTGGCTAGGAAGATGTTCTCAACTGTATCGTTCAAGGGAGTGTAAGCATCGAATCTCGGTCATGGTCGGTACAAGCGCTTTTCTCCCTTATTGCCCCCTGCAATGTCTCTGGAGTCGTTCCTCCGAATGTCCTTCGCTGTGGCGGGACGTTACCATGAGCCGTTTTAGCCTGTGGCCCTATCTGCCTTTCAGTGGCAGCCTCTTCAAGTCTCATATACTTTCCAGCTTCGTGGAAGAAATCAGGCAAGGTAGCTGGTTTCTCTTTAGTCAGTCTTCTAGCAAACTTGGTGTCCGGGTGCACACCACTACAGAGGGCCATTAGGGTGAGTTTCTCATCGGCGTCTTGGACTGCGGCCGCTGCGGCGTTGAACCGGGTTAGATATTGTTGCAGTGTCTCCCCGGATTTCTGTTTGACATTGGATAGGGAATAAGCATCCTTTGGTTGTTCCACATGAATGCGGAACTGGCTGATGAACTTTTCTTTCAACATCTGCCATGAGCTGATAGATCCTTGGGGTAGATGGCAGAACCAAGAGGTAGCTAGGTTTGCTAGGAATAGCGGAAAGCACTTACATAATACTCCTTCAATTGCCCCGCTCATGAGCATATGCTCTGTGTATCTTTGTAGGTGTACAACAGGGTCGGAAGTTCCCTTGTACGGTTCCATCGTTGGCATCTTCCATTCTCGAAGGGTGATGGCAATTTCGATATCGCGGGTGAAGGGGCTGTTTACCCTGGCGCCTATCCCTCGATCCCTTTGGTTCCGTCTGACGCGTTCCCTGAATAATCGCGCCATTCTCTCGTCGGAATTAGGGGCGGACAGAAATGAGCTCGGTTCTTCCCTGCGGGATCGATCTCGTCCAGATGACCTGTAGGGATGGTATAGTCTACCACTTCTGACGTTATCCAGTGGCTGTCTTTGGCTGTTTGGCTGCATGCTAGGACCAGCTACAGTTGGCCCCTGCCTTGATCCTCCCCTGTGGGTTTCTGTTTCGAGCATTTCCATGGTGTCAACTTCGGGCTGGGTTCTAGCTCGGCTCCGTTCAGCATGGTTTCTATGATTAGGCGACATGACCGGCTCAGCTACATCCGACCCTCGCCTGGTGCCTCCCCCATTGGGTTCGGTTTCAAGCACTTCCTCGAGTCAGAGTTCGGGCTGAGTTCGGGCGCGGCCCCTATCGTTGTTGTTCCTGTTGATAGCTTCTTCGAAGAGGGAAGACCTTTGTTGTCTCCGAGATCCTCCAGATTGGGACTCACCCCATGATTCTGTGTTGCGGTTGGATTCTTCGGCATCCCTCAAGCGTGACATGAGTTGGTTCACCAAAGCTTCTTGTTGGGATGCGAAGCAGTTAGTCACTTCAACCACAACTCTGTCTAGGTCTGCCCTAGTGATTGCTGCCGGTTGTTCCGCGGCAGGGGCTGTCGGATTTGCCTGATCTACATTTGGCGTTGTTGTCGTAGTGGGATGGTTCTCTTGATCTGGATCCACTGGATCTAGAGCGCTGCTGGTTGCAATGTTCTTTCCTTTGTTGGCGTCTTTTCTTGGCCTGCAAGTCATGTTTCCTAGGCAATGAAGGGTGCTATTGGGAAAGTAGGTTGAGTGAGGGAAGCTGAAGCTTCTAGTTCTCAATTCGCAGTGAAAGCACCAAAAATGTTTGCACAAAAATGGACAAACACCACCAATCCGTATAATAAAGTTGCTTTTATGTTATTTTTAGTGATTTGAGTGAGTTATGCAAATATGTAAAAAACAAGGGCTAAACTGTAAAAGACACGCAAATTTATAGTGGTTCGGCCAGAATATGCCTACGTCCACTTTATATGTTATTCCCCTTATTCCTCCAGATTACAAGTACAAGATCTTGATTACAAGTATATAAAAGTTGTTTAAAAGTTCCTTCCTTGCTTGAGCTCTCAAACTTGTCTGCCATTGTTCCCTGCCCCTCTATTTATAGAGTGAGGCTGGGGGCAGAGGCCTTGGATGTATACAGCTGCTGGTGGGCCTGGGCTGGAGCAATCTGGCCTGGCAGCGTTCTGGTTCGGCGGAGCTCTTGTTCGGCCGTGCTTAGAATAGTTGGAGCTTCGTCCGGTTGTGGATGGTTCGGTATGGTAGTGGAGATGGTCTGGTTCGGTAGGACTTTTGGTCCGGTGGAGCTCATGAGGGGGACTGATCTGGTAGGGTACTGGAGAGGTGGTTCGGTGAGGGCTGTTTGGTCCGATAGGACTTTTGGTCCGGTATTACCCTGGTCCGGTGGTACCCCCCTTGCTCCTGGTTCGGTGGTGATAGGAAGGAGATGTGTGGATCGGTAGTCGCCTGGCTGTGGTGTGGTTCGGCTACCGAATGTACTTGTGTTGTTCTGCCGAATGGGACTTTGAGTGTGAATGCCGAGTGAACTTTATATCGAGAATGCCAGGTGGACTTAGGAACCGGATGGAATGGAGGTTGCAAACCCGGGTGAAGCTGACGCTTCTTGGTCTCGAGATCTCCTGGGTGAGAATTCGCCCAACAATTCCTTTGCATTTTATTTCAGCATTTCGAGATTTGAATTTGTAATAAGGCAACTAACTTTGCCACATTTTCTCGTTTCAGCAATAAAATGCCATCTCTTCGGGCCAGAGCTGTGATTTACTGAGTATGACGTACAATATCACGATGCACGGAGAGCAAAGTTCCATCATGCGGTGGAATTTATTCAAATAGGGAGTGGCTGTGACATGACCTTTCACTCGCTAAGTGAAACCCGAGCTCGGGGGCAGAACACTACATCGACATTCACAGGGATTGATACACGACAATCCCTCCTTCAACTCCAAATTCCCAGAGTGCGAATTGGAGTATAAACTTCAACTCTCGGTTCCCGGAGTGTGAACCAGAGTATAAATCCATCGCTCCCAGAGTGTGAGCCAACTCCAAATTCCCATAGTGCGAATTGGAATATAAACTTCAACTCTCGGTTCCCGGAGTGCGAACCAGAGTATAAATCCAACGCTCCCAGAGTGTGAGCCAACTCCAAATTCCCTGAGCGCAAATTGGAGTATAATCATAAAAATAAACATAAGTCCCCAGAGCGTGGACTAAAATATAATTACTAACTCCAGATTCCCGGAGCGCGAATTGGAGTATAATCATAAAAATAAACATAAGTCCCCAGAGCGTGGACTAAAATATAATTAATAACTCTGAATTACCGAAGTACGAATTGGAGTATAAACATCAAACACAGGTTCCCGAAGAGTGAACTAAGTAATAAATGTTGATGATAATCAATAAAGTCCCCAGAGTGTGGACCGAACTGTTAAATACAAGTTGTGATTAGTCCCCGGAGAGTGGACATGTGTGCAAGAATTATGGCAAATGTGAGCACGAGCTAATCAACACAACATTTAAGTAAAAGAGAAAGGAGTCGTTTTCCATTTCATCAACCAGCAAAAAAGGGTTTGATTACATGACAAAATAAAATTTTCAATCAAGTGGATGTCGAATCCACGCCTATACACGACTCTGAACGGAAGAAAAAAGATTATTATCAACAAACAAGACATGCAGGTCTAAGTTTTCAATCCTTCTTCTTCCGTCGCCTCTTCTTGGGAGTTGCGTCACCAGAACCGCTACCCGACTTCCTATGAGACTCCTAGCTCTTTTTTGGTTGCTCCTGTTATCCCGCCTTTTGGCAAGGCCGTGACACCATGAACTCGACTAGAAACCAAGGACAGTTCGTCTTGAAGGTCGGTTATACATAGGTCTACTATGGATGTCGGTAAATTTTTTTCGAATCCGGATCGAGCTACAATTTATATGACATGACAAGCAAAGCTGAGAAAGCCTATGTTCCAAATTTCAAGTTAATCGGAGTTCGTATGCTCAAGATATTGATGGATCACGGTTGAGAAATCCAAAATTGCGTCGATCATAACTTGAGATCTACAAGTCCAAATGCAACCAAATTCGGACAGGAGCCAACTGGCATCATAAGGAATGCTCACGCCAAATTTCAGCTCCATCGGATGAGTTCTTGATCGATTCGAAGTTGCTTCGTACCGATCATGGACCAACTTGCATCGATCATATCTCGAGATCTACAAGTCCAAATGCCACCAAATTTGGACAGGAGCCAACTGGCATCATAAGGAATGCTCGAGCCAAATTTCTACTCAATCGGATCAAATCTTGATCGATTCGAAGTTGCTTCGTATCGATCACGGACCAACTTGCATCGATCATATCTCGAGATCTACAAGTCCAAATGCCACCAAATTTGGATAGTAGCTTACTACCAATATGTGGAATGATCATGCCATATTTCAGCTCAATCAGATGAATTCTTGATCGATTCGAAGTTGAGTTCGAATCGATCCTGGACCGAAAAACACCATCTTGAATCGATCATAACTTGAGATCTATAAGTACAAATGCTATGAAATTTTCACAGTTGCTTACTGCCAACATGAGGAATGTTCATGCCAATTTTCAGCTCAATCAGATGAATTCTTGATCGATTCGAAGTTGAGTTCGAATCGATCCCGGACCGAAAAATTCCAACTTGCATCCATCATAACTCGAGATCTACAAGTCCAAATGTTACGAAATTTTCACAGTAGCTTACTGCCAACATGAGGAATGTTCATGCAAAATTTCAGCTCAATCTGATTAAATCTTGATCGATTCGAACCAAGGGTCGAATCGATCCTGATGTGGGCCCGGGTCTCCAGATTTCGGCCATGTGGGCCCCCTCACATGCTAGAAGCGGTCTCCCCGGATTTTAGGCGAAATATCAGCCTTCTACACCTATAAATAGAGCCCCTGGCCATTCAGAAAGGGGATCGGAGAATTTTGAGAGACAAAGCATGCCCGGAAGCTGCCAGAATTGCTTCAGAGCACCACCACTGCCTTTGATTTCGAATTTTTGCTTAAGAACTGCTGTAATTAGTCATACAAAAGTTGTATTCTCCGAGTATCGAGCAATAAAATAACAAAACTTCATAGTGGACGTGGGCAAATCGCCGAACCACTCTAAATCATTGTCTTCTGTGCAATTTAATTTCTGTTGCTTGGAGTTTTTGTTAGATAATCCTCATTTTAATTTGCTTTCTTCATTTATTATCTCTTCAAAAACTTTCGAAGAGTGTTGTGCCCAATTTTGACACAAACAGCTCCTTCGGATCCGGCATAATATCAACATCCTCTTCAGAGCTGGAAGGGACGGAGAGTCTCTTGGCAGGATGAACTAGAGACAGAGAAGCTGTAACAGGAGGTGGAGCCTCGGCACCAGAACTCGTGACAGTACCACCAGGAGATATAATCATTAAAGGAGTTAAGCTCGGCGGGGCAGCATCGCCCCCGGAACCGCTAACCGTCGTTGCCGCAGCCATTTCAGCACTTATCTCGGCAAGGATTTCTTCTTCTCGGGAAGGATGAGCAGCACCGGATACACTAACGGTTGGCATGAACGAGCTAAAAGCTGGAGCAACTCCACCCATTGCAAAAGAGGGATCTGTAAAAAGATCACAAGGCTTCTTGAGGAGCTCTTCAATCATCTGAGCATCAAGTGACATTGAGCTCCCCTCTCCAGTCTCGCTGGTTACAACGGTAGTTGTAGTGGCTTCAGTAACGACAGCTCCTTGTGTTGGCTGCGAAGCTTGTGGTACCGGGGGAATGGGCGCATTGCTCTCAGTCACTAATTCCGAAAGGAACAGGAACAGTCAGTTAAACAATCGGTATAAAACTCAGTTCACTCTAAAACGCTTTAGGAATGCTTGAAATACCTTCTTTACCTTGACTTGGTGCCAAGGCGGGTCCGGAAACAGCAGTTGTACAGAGAGATATTTCCGGTTGATCCGGATTATAGGCAGGAACAGTATGTGGACCAACTATAGCTGTAACTCCAGACGAGGTCGGGGCAACAGTTGAAGCATCATCACTGCAATGAGCAGCTCCAGAACCCTCACCGGTTTCCACATGGTGGAAACCGAGTCTCTCTCTCTCAGCAGAGATCATCGCCTCGTGAAGAAGTCTTTTTTCCTCCTCGTTTAACAAGCGAGACTCAAGTTCAAATTCATCAACAGCACCTTCGGGGAGAGATGCTTTCTTGTTCGCCACCAACTTTTTCCAAGCACTGAGTAAAAGCGTAGAATAATCTCAAAGCCATGAAAGATTCCTGTGCTCAAGCACATTAGCGTTATAAGTGTCGAGGAGCTCGTCAAACTCCGCTTCTACCCTGAACAATTCAGCTTCGACTCTCCCCTCTACTTCTGCATCCACTGCTTCAACCCTGGCAATCGCTGCATCTCGCTCGGCCCGGAGGGACACAGCCTTCTCACACGCTTCTTGTGCGCTCACATTAGCATCGTCTTTTTCTTTCTTTAAATCGGCAAACATAGCCTTCAGTTCCTCTAATTCTTTGACCGCCGCATCACGCTCGGCCTCAACATTTTTGTATCGATGGCCCAAATCTTCAACTAGGGTACAATGTGCTTGTTGCATCTTCACCATCTCAACTATGACTCATCGACCTTTTTCAATGACTCAACTTCGATTTTGCGAGAAGATTCCACTTCAGATTGAAGAACATCGACAATACGGTTCTTCTGAGTTAAGTCGGCTTCCAATTTTTCGATAATTTTGGCTCGATCAAAGGCTACTTTCGAAGCTTTGACAGCCGCCTTGTACCATTCTTTGTACTGAGCGTAAAAGTCGCGTGTATAGCTAAGAGCGGTGTTCACAGCCTCTTCGGGGATCCTCTTAAGATTGGGGGGAAAGATATAAGCATCAAAGCATATTTCTGGAATGTCTTTTTTCAGTTGGGCGATTCTAACAGCCCCTTCACCAGACGGTTCAAGAGGAGCCTCCTCCATAGTTGTAGTTACAGCCCTATCAGTCTTGGAACGATGTGAACCAGACCTTGAAACTTGTAAAGACGGCTGTTGACGTGAAGGTTCAGGTGCAGGAGCAAGACCTCTGGATGGCGGAGGAGAACGAGAGGGTGAGCAGTACCTTCGGTCCCTATCAGGACGCTCCTGGCTGGACTAATAACGGGATTGATCCCTATCACGATGCTCTTGTTCGTAGTACCTCCGTTCACGATCACGATCTGAGTCCCTGCGGCGGGATTCATAATAAGATGAAGAGTGATGTACCCGCCGAAGTCTGTCCAATGTAGAAGGGCGGTCCGACATAGCACCTGAAAGAAGGAAACGACTTAATTAAATGCCAAGGGAAAACAATGCAATACATGTGGAAGTCGTGTAGTGTTATGAAAGTGTGTACAAATGTGCAAAACCCCCCGACTAACCAGAAGTTTCGACTACACTAACGGATAAAGACTCGCTTATGTCTAGCGCTTCACGGAGCTCTTCCAATCCGGACTCGTGATGGAGAGACACATAATCCGGGATGGGAATATCATCCAACCCTCTAAAGGTATCTCCTGGTTGATAAGGGGTGGCGGCTGAGAAAGTCATTCCGGGGATAGGACGAGACACAACTACAAACTTCCGTCTCTTAAACTTAAGAACAGCAGCCTTGCCTTTCCTCCCTTCTTCTATTCGGGAAAGGTCAGCTGCAATCTCGGTGTCCGTGGGCGTTCTTTCATCGTCGCTGGTTTCTCGTATCACGATGCCAGGTTTTCTTTTTACAACTTTCTTCTTCTTCTTCGAGGCTTGTTTTGCCAATCCTTCGATTGCAATACTCTGGTTCGTCTCAATCAAGCCAGTGTCCTTAAGTTACTATCGGTCAGTAACACATCGATGTGCCTTAAATCGCTTGGGACCGCTTGCAAGCTTTGAAAGATGCTTCTCGCCCACCGGTAGGTCTCGAAATGAGGCTATAAGAATAATAGAGTATTAGTGCAAGTATCGAGTGTGGCCATTCAAGGATAACTTATGACACTTACGTTTGGACAACCACCTCCTGGCAAACCCTTGGGGGCATCGAACAAAAAACCACTCATTCTTGAAGTATCTAAGCCTGGTCCAAGCCCCGGTCACAATCTGACAGTTCCTAACCACTTCCAAAAAAGTAATAGATGGGCTATCACCCCTACTTTTGAAGTTGAATATGTGCCGGATCTCATTTGGACTTGGCGGACGGAAAAGACAATCCATAAATATAACGAAGACGCTATTTAGCAGTGCGTGCCCGTTGAGATGGAGTTGGGAAGGAGCGATTCCCAAGTACGACAACATCTCTCTGAGATGTTGGTTAAAAGGAGGGATAGATCCAGCCGCGCAGGCATGACGATAAATGGCGGTATATCCTTCAGGAGGATTATGTGGTCTATCGTCAGCGCTAGGCAATAAAACATCGTTGGGTGATATGTTGTGTTTCAAGCATATCCGACCCAATAAGGACTCAGAGATATTAGACCGAACAGAATCGACGGGATCCTCGATAAATATAGCTTCCGGCAATTCATCCGGAGCCGGGTCTACTACGTCAGGAAGGATTTCTGGAATCTCAAGCACCGGAGGGGGCGAGCTTTGTACTTCTTGTTGTTGAGAACTTGAAGACTCCATAATTAACTAACTCACCAGAAAGCGACATTAAATACATAAAAAGCCCGTATATTCCCCCAGTGTAAAGTGTATGAATATGTCGTGTAGTGCAAGTGCTATGCGTAACTTAAACAGATTTTACAAGACGAAACAAGGTGTCCGAACGGCGAGACTTCGGAATTTGAGAATGGAAGTGACCGTCATCGCTAACCGTCACTTCCACACCATTCAGATGCTATCGACCAACTTAAGTGAAAATTCATCATATTTTGGTTAAGTCATAGTTCCATCGACGAACTTCAAAAAAGGAGTTTAAGTCTTCCTACATATGAACTTTGACATATATGCTAAAGCATATATGACATCCATGACAAAGCATATATGCTAAAGCAATAGAGAGAATCGATGTTCATCCATGACAAGTTTCTTCCCCCAGGACCATCGGTTCGGCCCATTCCAGATCTAGCCTTCCTACATGATTCTATGAATGAGGAGTTGGAATCGGTGATAAAATACCAAGATCCATTGTTCTACACTCAAGCCGATTCGTTGTTTACCTGATTGAGTTCGTTGTAAGAGAAAACTTGGAGGATTTTCGATCGATTCGTGCAATGGCACGAGATTTTTTGCTTTGAAGGGTCGATTCGAAGAAATGGCTCAGAAGGTAGTAAAAACGTAAAAAGTGAAAGTGAGAATGGCCTTGGGTATTTATATGGATTCAAGGAAGCTATTGTGACTCTTCGTCTCCCGGTAAACTTTTACCTTCTACCATCGGTCACTGGCAAGGCTCAATCGGTTCGAACAATCATTCAACCCATCCATGTTATTCAAATCCATCACAGTGTCGAACCCATGCGTGGCTGTGAACCCGTATGTTCGAACCCATCAGTATGCACTCCACCTCGAATCCATCCACACCATATCGGTTCGAATAGCCACCGTTTCGAACGTACTTCAATTCGAATCCATCTCTGCCACATCGATTCGAGACACCAACGATTCGAAGAAGCTAGCAACCGAAAACTCGACCCGAAGAATTATCGATTCGAACCAACTCCGTTTCGAATCCATCAAGGCCAATCGATTCGAATGAATCGCTCCAATCTGAAAAATAACTTGTCCACCTTTTCACGCTGATTCAGGAGAGGATCGGTACAAAAGGACAATTATGGGCAATCATAAAAACAGTGTTTTAACTCGAATCTCAAGATCGGTTCAGGAGAGGATCAATGCAGAATTCAATAACAAACCAAACTGACCACATGGCAATCATGCAACGTTAACCAAAGTCAAAGTGTCTTGACAACAAACAGCCGATCGCAATCAGACAACGATTGGTTACAACAATAAAGAATGCAACTTTCGGCAGAGCATGGCCTAATTGTCCAACGATAGATTGCACTTTTTCAAAGCACATCGTGTTTACACAAGACGTACTTTGGGGGGCAAATGTTATCCCGCCTTTTGGCAAGGCCGAGATATCAAGGAAATAACTAGAAAGAGACAGGATCATACGTCCTCAGCTTTGAATGATTGTTGGGCAACTACAAATAACGACAAGTTTTGCCCGAGTCCGGATCGGGCTACAATTGATAAGACACGTCAAGCGAGGCTGTAGAAACCAACATTCCAAGTTTCGGGGCGATCCGCGTTTGTATGCTCAAGTTATCGCCAATTGGAGATGGATCAGGTAGTAAATGGTTCAAAACCCTCAGAAATAACATACGTTCGAATCCATCAAGAAGAAGCCCCGGTCTGAATCCACCAGACGCATTGTTGCCTCGAATCCAAGAGGAATGCAGTTGCTTCGAACCCATCAGAGGCGGCCCTGCTTCGAGTCCATCCGCGCGTGCTTTGGTTCGAATCCATCGAGGTATTCCCATCTTCGACTCCATCGAACAAAACCATTGTTCGAATCCATCAAACGTCCTTTACTTCGAAACCCCCAAGGCAACACACTTCGAATCCATGCAAGTGAAGAAGCCCCGACTACATTCCAAGGCTCGTCTTCGAATCCCCCAACCTCGAATCGATCAAGAGATTTGATCGATTCGAACATGTACCAGTTCCATCGATTCGAAGGAAGCAGGCCTTCGAATCCAAGTCTTCGAATCCACCAAGTCCACGCAGGTAAGGCCAAGGGTTAGAACCGGAAAACTCGGAGAACAAAAGGGGGTTGACCCGAGGAACACGCGAGCCACGTCATTAAGCACACGCTAAGGCGATCGATTCGACCCTATCGAGTCGAGAAGATCGATTCGAAGCAAGGGGCCTTCATCTGAAATGCAATATTAAATCGATCATAACTTGAGATCTATAAGTCCAAACGCCATGAAATTTTCACAGTAGCTTACTGCCGACATGAGGAATGTTCTTGCAATATTTCAGCTCAATCTGATTAAATCTTGATCGATTCGAACCAAGGGTCGAATCGATCCAGATGTGGGCCCGGACATCTCAATATCGGCCATGTGGGCCCCCTCACGTGCTGGAAGCAGTCTACCCGAATTTTAGGCGAAATATCAGCCTCCTACACCTATATATAGAGCCCCTGGACATTCAGAATGGGGATCGAAGAATTTTTGGAGACAAAGCACGCCCGGACGCTGCCAGAATTGCTTTAAAGCACCACCACTGCCTTTGATTTCGAATTTTTGCTTAAGAACTGCTGTACTTAGTCATATAAAAGTTGCATTCTCCGAATATCGAGCAATAAAGTACAAAACTTCATAGTGGACGTAGGCAAATCGCCGAACCACTCTAAATCGTTGTCTCTCGTACAATTTACTTTCTGTTATTTAGAGTTTTTGTTAGATAATCCACAATTTAATTTACTTTCTTCATTTATTATCTTTTAAAAAACTTCCGACGAGTGTTGTGCCCAATTTTGACACAAACAATACTTAATTTAGCCGGACTTGTGATGTTACTCTGTCTTTGTGCGTTCATTTGAGTAGCTGTAATTCCACAGCTCTGGTTTCTGTTATTATGTCACTCTTCTTAATACTTGCACTACCTGGTTTGGTTCTCGGCCTATTGTGTTCATAATGCATTTTGTTGGTTTCAATTTTAGTACACATCCTTTACCTGTTGCATTGTTTTTGGCCATTCTTGTTGCCACTGTTTATTTGCAATATTGTGGTTCATGTGTTTGATTTACTATTGTATTGCTTTATGTTCGTTGTGTCACTTGTGCATTGTTGAGTCACTTGAGTTGTTTCATTGGAGATGTAGCTCGAAGGCTTGGAGTCTTTGTGCTTCATGGTCATGGTTCGAATTGGCTTTTGGTCATTATGGTTGCATATATGTGAGTAATTTTGTTCTTCGACATTCCTTCTTGATGCTCCATTGTTCACTGTTGCACTCGATCATATTGACATCAGTTGTATTTCTTTGAGATGCTTACAAGCTTGGTCTACTTAATGATACTGCATGATCGATTTGTTAATATTCAAGTTCATTGTTCAATTGTTTATGTCTACATCTTGTGGTTGCCACTGTGTTGCATTGAGCTCGACATTTGTATCATATGTTCCAGTGCCCCCATGCCTTGTGTACCTGTCTTGTTCATGCTGTACATATGCTTGTTGAGCTTGATATGCACTATAACCTGTTGTAATGTGTACTTGGTCGAGTTCATTTGCATTCTGCAGTGGGTCTTGATGTTTGGTCTGATATTTGCACATATTATTCTCTGGTGCATTTGACTTTGTTAGACTTTGGCCTTTGCTGCTTCATATGTTTTTAACATATTGTCGTGTTTTGTTTATTTTGATTTTGGACGAGGCTAGTTTTAGTTGACTTGTCCATTTGCACCTGTGTTGAATCTGGTTTCACAACTCGGGTTTGACCTTGTGCTGATGTCGAGATTCTATTTATATTGCACCTGAGTTGAACTCGTCTTTTTATTTGGGTTTGACCTTGTGCTCACCTGTCCCTGTAGCATTATCAAGTGTATATCGGTGTGCACGGCCTTGTGGCATGTACAGTGATACATTGTGCATGTCACATTGTTCGTGTGTGATGAATTCAAATAATAATGACGAACAACCCAAATAACCGAGGCAAATATTATTTTCAAAATTCACATTTTATTTTATATTGCAAAAATATTTCCTTTTCAATTTTACTGCGTTTAGTAAATATTTTTGCAAATTGCTCAAATGCTGGATTCAAATTGGAAAGAAGTTGAAGATAAAAATACGAGTGTGAGTGATATGTAGTGAGGTTCTGAATGTAGAAAAGAATTGTGATGTAATCACAAAATTAAGTTGTAATTGAATTTGTATAGTTATAGTGAGAGCTTGAAATTGTACTATTCAAAAATGTAATAAATATTTATTTGAATAAAATATTCGTTTGAATTCAAATTCAGTGTTATTTTTTTTATTCCACAAGTATTTATTTAATCTATGAAAATAAAATAGTATATTAACAAATACATTTAAACGAATGTATATATGTTTATTATCATCAAACAAAAATCATATAAGCGCATATTCAACAATCTCCCCCTTTTGATGATAACAAACATATATTTAAGATTTTGAATATGTTAAATGTATTTGATCATAGATATATCCTAATTGCTCCCCCTATTTAAATGCTTCCTCTCTACACAATGCTCCCCCTACATATATGCATGCAAATAAAAATATGCAAATGAGTCTAGATGCAAATGGAAAATTATTTGACCTTTGCTTGATTTTGTTTGACAAAATCTTAACTTTTCTCTCCCCCTTTTGTTATCAGCAAAAGAATAATAGTGTTAGAGAAAAATAGAGATAAGGTGATCGATATTAATTCAACATTAAAACTCAATTGAGTATAAATATTAAATTTCGATAAAAATCAAACAAAAATCATAAATACTTTAATTGACGCATATTCCACTTTAGAATGATAGGAATGATTTCATTGAATAAAACCATATAGTTGTGTCTATTTGTGGTATATTTCTTTCAGGAAATTTGAATATCTACTAACCATGCATAACCGTTAGGACTTTTAAATGCGATTAGTAGTATTCACAATTTTTATTTTTATTTTAAAAATGAATTCAAGTATGTTCTAACCACGCATAACCGTGAGGACTTTTAAATGGGATTAGAATCAATTTGTCTATTTAACCAATTAATTTTGATATGCGTTCCATACATGCATAACCATGAGGACTTTTAAATGAGCATGAAAGCACATAATCAAAAATCCAAGTAATTCACCCATGCATAACCGTGAGGACTTTTTAATGAGAGTGAATACTTTGGATATTTATTTTTATTGCTAAAAATATAATAAATTGAAGCACAAATGATTTCCCGTTTAAAATACCATATATTGACCTACTATATTGGATTTTGATGAGTGATGATCGATAGAAAAAAATGATAGAAATAAAAATGTCATGGAATATTTATCAACAAAAAGTTTTTATAACTCTTGTTTAAATTTCTAAAGAAATTTTCTAATTATACTTTCTCAAGTCGTAATATATGAGTAATATCAACACTCATCTTATTTTCAATCACTATATATCTTTTCAGATAATTAGTAAGGGGTCCGATTAGTTAATATAGTTATTTAAAATCAATTTTAAAAATAGTTGTAAAATCAAATTTTCTTCAATAACTAATCTGATACAAGGTCAACAGTGATTGTTTTCTAGAAGCGGTTTTCAAGAAAAATTTCTGCCAAAAAAAAAATATTTCAAGTGAAAATCATGCAGATATTATGTTTGAAAAACGATGCGGCAAATGAATGTTTCAAAAATTAATCACATTCCACTAGTAATTTTTCTATCAACAATATTACCAGTGTAATCTGCATCTGAATTTAAATTTCACTCAATATTCACTCGTTAAATGTCAAAGATCAGATTGTGAAATTTGAACAAATTATCTCATAATTATTTTCAACAATTTTTTAAATGAAATTCTCTTGGATTTGAATTGAAACCATGTTAACAATCAAACACATATCATAGTGTCAATCTTAGAAGCCGTAGAATAAACAACTATATTTATGAGCAATCATTATCATCCCAAACAGTTTCTTGATGTTTCAACAATTTCTTAAAATCCTTTTTATAATTTTTTTAAATAGAATTCATTAGGATTTTAAGTTGAAGTCATGTAAATAAAAGAAACCGTGAATATAGAATTAGCCAAATGTATTATCAACAATCAATAAAACACCATCATTTTCCAATTTAATCTATATGAAGCATTTCAAGAATTGTAGTGTTTTTGGCATAAAAACATGATTGGCCAACAATTTTGAAAAAAAGATTAGAATCAAAATCATCATCTTTTGATCATCTCAATATTGGCTGATATTACTTCAGAATATGGTGCAGATTATCACATTTATTATATCGTTTAAATAAATACACCTTTACCTGCTTTTACCTTTACGATATTTTTCGTTGTTGTCCATTGTAATTCTGTCACCTTTAAACTAGGTTAAGGAACTTTGCTTTGTCGCCCATTGTGTTTCTGGAACAGCCAAAATCCAGAGAACACTGTTGTTGTTCCTTAGCCTGCCACCATACCTACACGGGAAAAGATTTATGTGACCTATTTGTTTTTATAGGTCCATGGTTGTTAGTGGCAGAAAATTTTGAAAAACAATTTTGTGGAGACCCAAAACTGTTTATAATTGTTCGCTTTGGCACCCAAATTTGTTTAACTTTGAGAGATTTTATATTTGTGCCTTTTGGAAACCAAATCGGTATAGTTTTCACATGTTTGGGTCTATACCAACAATTATTGTGATTGTGTCCATATTTTCTACAAATTGTGCACATAGAATTAACTTGATTAATATTGCTTTCAACAATTTTTGAATTATTATATCCAAGTCCTTGCCTAACCGTATTAATATTTTGCTTTTCTAATAGCATATTCAATGATTTTTCACTTTTTGAAAATTTGTCTAAAGTCATTGACAATTGTTGGACTTGTGTTTTGAGAGATTCATTTTCGTTTAACAACTGTGTGCACTTTTTAATAGAATTCTCTCTCCTAGTATTTTCATTCTCTTTTAAAATCAGAATTTAATTTTCAAGTGATTTTATATTGATTTCTGATTTTTTAATTTCTACTTCGAATGTTGGACACTTATCACACTTAGGGATCCTACTCTGATAGGTTTTGACTAATTGGTCAACTTGTTCATTTAATTCTATCAAAGAGTCTTTTTGTGATTCAAGGTTAGCGGATTTTTCCCTAAGTCGTTCAAAATAGCCGTTTACTTCATGAAAATATATAAGCAGCTCTGAATGAGTAAGTTTTGATACCTCACTTAGCTCATCGTCATCACTGTCAGTTATGTCACCTCGAAGGCACAAATCAGCTTTTCCGCTTTCACTGCCAGTGCTTTGATCATCCTTGTCTATTTCATCCCAAGTGGCTGCAAAACTTTTCTTTTTCTGTTTCTTTCCATGGCTGAAGTTAATTTGTGGACAATCGGGCTTGATATGACCGGGTTTGTTGCAATTATAAAAAATAATCTTTTGTTCTTCTGAGTAGTCTAGTGCTTTGGCTATACTATTTTTTAACTTTTGGTTTAGAGCTGAATTTCCATGTTTCTGATTCCATTTTTTGAATTTCCTTATTAACAGCTCTAGTTCTTCTACACCATCATCATCGTCATCGTCATCACTTTTAGTTGTTCCTTTGAGAGCTATCGATTTCTTTCGAGTATCTCCTCCTTCACGCTCTTCTTTGAATTTTATCTCTAGCTCATATGTGGTGAGATTTCCGATGAGTTCTTCAACTTTGAGTTGTTTTAAATCCTTTGATTCTTGAATGGAAGTTACTTTTTCTTTAAAACTTCGTGGAAGGACTCTGAGGATTTTCCGGACTATTTCCAATTCGGTGTATGTTTTTCCGAGCGCTTTTGATTTGTATACGATATTGGAAAGTCGTCCGTACATCTCTTTGACATTTTCTTCCATCGCCATTGTAAATTTCTCATATTCGCTGCATAGCATAGCAAGGCGGGATTCTTTGACTTGAGTTGTTCCTTCGTGAGTCACTTCGAGTGTGTGCCATATTTCCTGCGAAGTTTGACAATGTGAGACACGATTAAATTCAAATTGATTCAATGAACAGATAATAGAATTTATAGCTTTAGCATTAGTATTTTGTAATTTATTTTTTAGTTCTGTCCACTGTTCCTTTGGTTTCTCTATTTCCTGATTTTCTACAGTTATAGTTGGTATTCTATAACCTGTCTCAACAATATTCCATGCGTCAATGGTTTTCAGAAAAATTTCAATCCTATTTTTCCAGTAAGCATATTCACCATTGAACATTGGTGGTCTAACTATGGATTGACCCTCAGCAAAAGCAGTATTAAAAGAAGCCATTTTAAAAATTCAACTTTTTAAAATAAAAATTGGTTTTTTTTTAAAATCAAATTTTTTAAAACAAAAACAGCTTTTGTTCCTCGCTTTGATACCACTTGTGGGATCGATTTCACCCTAGTGGGGGGTGAATAGGGTGATAGTGTTAATTATAAAAATTATCGCGGAAGTGTATATTAATTTTAACACAGATCATAACAGAATAAACACGGCACAGATAATATCAGAATAATAAAAGCAGAAGAGAACAACACAGAATTTACCCAGCTTCGGCAAAACCCTGCCCACTTGCTGCCCCCTAGGTTTCTACTACAAATTTGATAGTCCCTCGCTTACACACGTAAACTCGGTATACCCGCTATTGACTATCCTAACTCTACGCTCAAAACCCTGCCACAACTCAGCCACTGAGTTGCGAATTCTCAAACTACGACACGTAGTTTGTCCCCTAGTCACGCGACTAGAAATTTAAACGGTTTAGAAAGAAATTATAAATTAAAAAAAATTAAAAATAAAATAACCCTAATTTAAGATTAAAAATCCCTTTTATAAAAAACAGAATAAGGCCGGCCCCATTTCAATTTATCTCGACCGTCTCCTTTTATTTCTTCGGCCCAATTCTTTTGTGACAATGGCTGCTTCGTTTCTTCTTTCTGAAATTAGGGCTTCGGCTCTTTTATTCCTTGCTTCCAAAATTAGGGCTTTCTTGATTTTAAAGAGGCCGGCTTTGGTTGCTGGATCGAATGGAAGATTTATCACTTTGTTTGCTTCATCGATTGCATGCTTCTCTGTTTTTGCTCACGGTCTCTTTGAAATTGATCGAGTTTGTTGTATGGCTTCGGTAAGTAATTTATTGCTCTTTTACTTTCTGATTCAATGCTTGAACTCGATGAATTAATTGTCGATGGTGATTGTGGGTTTTATATGCGTTCGTTTGCGTTCGTCTGATTTGTTCAACACTATGCTTTCGGCCGATCGATATTGCTTGGATGTTTGAGGTTGATTCTGACTTCTTCTATTTACTTGAATCTTATGGTATTGATGTTTAACTTGGTCAATTTTATTTGCCACCACGATTTTTACTTGTTCATCATATTCTTGCTATCCAAAACTTTGATTGTTTGATCTCCTTGGTCATTGCAGTTTGATGTTTATCTGACTTCGGTCTTGATTTGTTCAACTTGAATTTGATTTGTGAATTCATGTGCTTGCTTCGGCCTTGTGAATTCATTGTACTTAATTTAGCTGGACTTATGATGTTACTCTGTCTTTGTGCGTTCATTTTAGAAGTTGTAATTCCACAGCTCTGGTTTCTGTTATTATGTCACTTGTCTTAATACTCGCACTACCTGGTCTGGTTCTCGGCCTATAGTGTTCGTAATGCATTTTGTTGGTTTCAATTTTAGTACACATCCTTGACCTGTTGCACTATTTCTGGTCATTCTTGTTGCCTCTGTTCATTTGCAATATTGTGGTTCATGTGTTTGATTTACTGTTGTATTGCTTTATGTTCGTTATGTCACTTGTGCATTGTTGAGTCACTTGAGTTGTTTCGTTTGAGTTGTAGCTTGAATGCTTGGAGTCTTTGTGCTTCATGGTCTTGGTTTGAATTTGCTTTTGGTCATTATGGTTGCATATATGTGAGTAATTTTGTTCTTTGACATTCCTTCTTGATGCTGCACAGTTCACTGTTGCACTCGATCATATTGACTTCAGTTGTATTTCTTTGAGATGCTTACAAGCTTGGTCTACTTAATGATACTGCATGATCGATTTGTTACTGTTCGAGTTCATTGTTCAATTGTTTCTGTCTGCATCTTGTGGTTGCCACTGTGTTGCATTGAGCTCGACATTTGCATCATATGTTCCAGTGCCCCCATGCCTTGTGTACATGTCTTGTTCATGCTATACATATGCTTGTTGAGTTTGATATGCACTATAACCTGTTGTAATGTGTACTTGGTAGAGTTCATTTGCATTCTGCAGTTGGTCTTGATGTTTGGTTTGACCTTTGCACATATGATTCTCTGGTGCATTTGGCTTTGTTAGACTTCGGCCTTTGCTGGCTCATACGTTTTTAACATATTGTTGTGTTTTGTTTATTTTGATTTTGGACGAGGCTAGTTTTAGTTGACTTGACCATTTGCAGCTGTGTTGAATCCGGTTTCACAACTCGGGTTTGACCTTGTGCTGATGTCAAGATTCTATTTATATTGCACCTTAGTTGAACCCGTCTTTTTATTTGGGTTTGACCTTGTGCTCACCTGTCCCTGTAGCATTATCAAGTCTATATCGGTGTGCACGGCCTTGTGGCATGTACAGTGATACACTGTGCATGTCACATTTTTCGTGTGTGATGAATTCAAATAATGATGACGAACAACCCAAATAACTGAGGCAAATATTATTTTCAAAATTCACATTTTATTTTATATTGCAAAAATATTTCCTTTTCAATTTTACTGCGTTTAGTGAATATTTTTGCAGATTGCTCAGATGCTGGATTCAAACTGGAAAGAAGTTGAAGATAAAAATACGAGTGTGAGTGATATGTAGTGAGGTTCTGAATGTAGAAACAGATTGTGATGTAATCAGAAATTGTATTGTAATTGAATTTGTATAGTTATAGTGAGAGCTTGAAATTGTACTATTCAAAATTGTAATAAATATTTGTTTGAATAAAATATTCGTTTGAATTCAAATTCAGTGTTATTTATTTTATTCAACAAGTATTTATTTAATCTGTGAAAATAAAATAGTATATTAACAAATACATTTAAAAGAATGTATATATGTTTATTATCATTAAACAAAAATCATATAAGCGCATATTCAACAATAGCTTTCAACCATCACTGGTTAGTTTCATACCCAAAAATCCTTTCCGAACGTCAATCGGGACTTTGAAGTTTTTTACTGTTCCTTTTTTCGTCAAGTGGGTTTTTTCTGTAAAACAGGATCCCCGGGGATGGTCTATGATTTACCATTGCTGGTGAGTGGTGCACCATGGTATTGCCCTGTTTCAAAATCAATGAACCTATATCTACAAGTCATACGGCACTGTTTCGTCATTTTGGACGGATGTTGTGCCTTGCACCGTAGATGTTGCACCTTGTGGATATCGATTCTTCGGAGGGCCATAACTCTTGGCTCGTTTAGCCTTACGAGTGCCGTAACCAGTCAAAACGAAGCTCTCTGTTGTTTGCATGAAAAATGGGCAAACACCTCAAAGTCGTATGTTTTAGACGATTTTATGTTGTTTTTAGTGATTCGGGTGATTTATTCAAATATATAAAAAACAGGGGCTAAACTATAAAAGACACACAGATTTATAGTGGTTCGGCCAGAACGTGCCTACATCCACTTTATATTTTATTCTCCTTTTTCTTTCAGATTACAAGTACAAAGCTTTGTAAACAAGTATATGAAAATTGTTTGAAAGTTCCTTCCGTGCTTAAACTCTCAAACTTGACTGCCATTGTTTTACCCCTGCCCCTCTATTTATAGAGTGAGGCTGGGGGCAGGTGTCCTGGACGTATATAGCTGCTGGTGGGCCTGGACTGAAGCAACCTGGCCTGGTGATGTTGGTTCGGTATCCACTTGGTCCGGTAGTGGTTGGAGTGAGTTGGTTCGGCATGAGGTTGGGTGAGTGGATCGGCAGTGCATGGGGATGGAGTTGGACCGGTGGAGGTTGGTTCGGCGGGGAGAGGGTTTTGGACCGGTGGTACTTTGGTTCGGTTGATTGGTGGTTCGGCAGGGAGATGGTTTTGGAACGGTGGTTCTTTGGCTTTGTGGATAGGTGGTTCAACAGGAGCTTGGAGGAGGTTGGTTCGGCAGAGCCAGGTTCGGTGATGGTGATAGGAAAGGGGTGGTTCGGTAGTTATTGGTAGCGGGTTGGTTCGGCAGTGCTCCGGTTCGGCTATGCATGGAAGTGGAGTTTGGACCTGTAGTGCTTCCTTTTCTTTGGTTCGGTGGTAGTGAAAACGCACCCAACACTTGCCCCCCAAAGTAGGGCATATGCCTGTATATGGCATGCTTTGTTTTGCTATCATCCGGTCTCTAATGCTGAACCATCTAGTCCGGTTATTGTTTTTGCTTATAAATAGGGGCCACATGACTTCGTTCAACCTCCATCATTTGAGACATCCGGATCACCTAAGTGCCGAATCATCTAGAGCCGAGTCATCTAGTGCCGAATCACCTTAGTGCCGAACCATCTAGGGCCGAGTCATCTAGTGCCGAACCTGGTGCGTTTTCTTTGCCAAATGAGGTTTCTCTGTTTCACCGAATGAGCATAAGGACACATAGTACCGAATGAACTTATGTGCCAAATGACCCCTGAAATTTTTTTATCTTTTGAGTTTTGAATTCGAGTGAAATTTCAGACTATATACACTCGTTTGTTTGCTTCCCTCATTCTACTGACGCGCTTCTTTATATTTGCAGATAATTGTCTCAAAGAGTGGAAACCCGATCAGATAAAAGGAAGTCCAAGGACAGAGAAGAGTCCTCCACAGTGCCCCCAGTCCGGGCCGAACGTCATGGGCCTGCTCCGAGATCACTAGCAGATGGGTATGGCCCCCAGGAGCTCCTGAATTCTCCGCCCGACTGTTTTCCTAGCTCCCTCAAAGAAGAGCGGCTCGATGTCATTTCTCGCTCTTTTGAGATTGATAGAGCACATATGTTGTTGCCGGGGATGGAGTGATGCCGTACAGTCCCCCCGAAGGATATTTTGCGTATAGTAGGTACCACTGCATGTGTGGGGCCATTCCTCCCATTAATACCTGGATAGTCAGCTTCGTCACTTACCTGAAGGTGGCTCCCTTCCAGCTTCAGCCCAATTCCTATGCCATCTTAGTATGCTTATACGTTATTTTCCAAAGAAAGTACGAACGCCCCCCTTCCAACCAGGAGATTCAGTATCTATATAACTTGAGAGGTTATAAGAAGGGGTCTCCGTACATTAGCTTGGAAGTAGTCGTTCCCTTCAAACCGGTCCTGGACCTATATTCGAAGCTCAGTATGTTTAAGAAAGAATGGTTTTCATCAAGGATGACTCCGTTTCCTTCGGCCTTTTCACTTCTGGCTGTAAGTTGAACTCCATTTATAGTTTCCTTGTTTCGGCTGCAATGTTTCTTCTTATATGATTTTATTTCTTGCTAGCGACAGGTGGCTTTGCGGTCGTGGAGAATGATTCCTTGGTTCAGATGACTGCGGAAATAAGGGCCATTCCGGGACAGGATCGATTGGCTTCTTACCTGATCAGGAATGCTACTCTCCTGGAGCACAACATGATCCTGCCACATCAGTCCGTGGTTAAGCAGAGGGATACGGTTGAGAAAAAGGCCGCTAATGCCAAGGAAAGGGCGACGGTGAAAAGCGGCAAGAGGGAACCTTTCACAAAGCCTCCAGTTGTCGGAGGTAAGAAGCTTAGGAAGTCTAACGGTCCCTCTCCTAGCACTTGCCCAATTGCTCCGGGGGAGAAAGATGTGGAGGAGGACAGAGGTGAGGGTGAAGGAGGCGATGTAGGGGGAGAGGCAGAGAGTGGAGATGATAGAGGAGGTGATGGTGGTGGCGATGGACAGAGCGGTAGTGGTGTTGGTGCCTTAACCTCCGGACAAGCGGGAGAGATTCAGGAGTGGACGGATGATGCTTTCCGTCAAGCTTTCGGGGAGTCGAAGGGAGGATCGGCTTTGGTTGAGAAGGCAAAGGGGGCTGACAAGGCTGGGGCTGGGGCCGATCCATCCTCTAAGAGCTCTTCAGCTAAGGCGACTCCGGCGATTCAAGGTGAACTTTTGACTTCTGCAGACTCCATTTACGATAGGGACTTAGGAATATTTTATGATTCGCTCTCGTCCTAAAATGACGTTCGGGACTTACTGCAGTATCCTACTCCTCCGTAGGGATTGTATAATAGATGTGACCTCTCATCCTATATTTCTTGAATTATGAATCATTGTATGTTCGTAACACTTGTTCTTTACTCCAGGGGCAGGCGAGGTGACCAAGACCTCAGACGTTCGACGCCGCCTTGAACAATACAGACTTCTCAAAGCTTCTGCCAAGCCCAAGCCTCCCGCTAATCGTCCTGGAGACATAGTTGGCTATCGCCCTCTTCTTGGAGTTATCGAAGAAGACATTCAGAAGAGGAAGAGGAGACGTTCTTTGTTTGACTCTCCCCCGGCCCTCAGCCCCCAGTCCAGCCTATCCACGATATTACTGAGGAAGATACTGGGTTCATGCCCTCCCCACATCCGTCGGAAAATCCAACCGTCACCCCGATAGATCGCCCTGGTTTGGCTCGTAACCCATTTGCCGGCCACTCGGATTTAGACCCGAGTTCTTAGGATATTTCATTTGACGAGGCCACGGGTGAGCACCTTCTTCCCCGCAACCCCATGGTATGGGTGCTTGATGAGGCCAAGTCCCTAGACCTTGATTTGCTTACTACTCGGGTAGTTGCCATGGGGGACGAAGCCAAGGCTAATATCGACCGGGTCGCGGAGGAGACCAGGAAGTTGATGGGGCATCATGCCCGACTGGTCAAGGCTGGAGAGGAGATTGGGAGTGCCAACATCCGTCTACGGTTAATGGTTTCTGACCAAGCTAAGCAGCTAGCCGATTAGGCCATTCAGATTTCTCGGCACGAGGCAGCCTCTAGGCGGTTGAAGGAGACTATGGAAGAGGCTAGTAGGGCAGAACTACGGAAGATGGAGGCCGCCTGCAAGGAGCGGATTGACATAGCCATTGCTATGGTGATGAGGTTCGGAGGGGGGATCTCGAGCAAGTAGAGGAGTTATCTGGGAGGCTGGAGGCCGTAGAGCTTGCTTAGGCCAGGTTAAAGGAAGAGACGGAGGAAATGAGGAGATCTCTCCAGGCTGACCGCTTGAAATACCGATCGGAGAGGGATGTTGCCATTGCTAAGTTGATGTCCTCCGAGGCCCGGGTGAGGGAGTTTGAGGAGAATGAGGGGATGATGGATGAGATGCTGCAGGATATGTACTTCCGGACTTGGAAGCAGGGCAATTGATGTGCACGTAAATGTGCATATTTTTACCACCATATTTAATCTATTTAAATTAAATAAATAATCATATTGGGTATTTTAACTTGTTTTAACCAAAATCCATATTAATTCCAAATTGTCACATATCCATCTTCATATAGGGGCAAAACGGTCATTTGTGTGCGTATATTAATTTGAGAGAATTTAATTGGAAATTTCTATAATATTTTGTAGGAATTTGGCTTCTCATATTTGTGGGTTCATGAAGAAACATGCATGCACAAAATGGATATAAAGGAATGAAGATGGAAATAATTCAAAGTGAAGATCATGGAGGACCCCACCTACCCACCTACCTTAAAGTACAAATTAAAGGATAATGCACATGCTTATGGAGGTAATGGTTTCATGTACACTTAATGGGGGATTAAGACATGTTAATGATTACTTGGCCACCACACTTCCTCCAAGGGCATTTTGGGTACTCCCCAAAAATATGCATTAGGGTTTCTAACTTGTATAAATACCCCTTATGTTTCAAGTAGCCATCTTTCCTCTTAGTTAGTTAGATTTAGCTTAGAAAATAAATCAAAGCTCTCTTTCTTTTCATGGCTACTTAGCCATTTCTTTCTTATGTAACTTTTTTTATTTTTATGCAATTTAATACATGTTCATTTTCTTTTCATGTTATTTCCTTTCATGATGTAGTGTAGATTTCTATTCATGCAAGTAGAATAGTGTTTTCCTTTCATTTTGCTCTCTTTTTCCTCTTGTTAGATTCATGTTGCTTTCTACATTTGTTCATATGATAACAAATATGAGAGGCTAATCCCTACAATTTAGGGGTAATGAAGCTCTCTAGTATGTAGATGCAACATTTTGAAGTTTATGCTCTCTTTTTGTGCTTTAATGAGAATGCTTGAAGTGGTTAACTTGTTGTTTTTTCTTGAATTTGATAGTCTATGTTGTTCATAACAAATAGGCTATGCTTAAACAAACATAACACAAATTGCCTCTTCATCTAAATATGATTATGGCAAAGAAGTGAATGTTGAAATTGAAATTTGATAGCCTATATTTCTAAACAATAGTTAATGGGCTATGCTTAAAATAGATTTTTATTTCCACTTTGTTGTCATATTTCATGAGAGTTAAATGTGTATTAGTGGTTGTGTTATAGTTTGATGGTTTATATTGAGCTAATTAATAGCACAAATATACCATACTTATGATAAGCACATCAACTAGTTACACTAATGAAAAGAAAAGAGAGATCATAACTTCATTTTGTTGATTTATGTGATCTAGAGAGTGGAAGTTGCTTCTAAATTGTCATTTAACTTTCATATTTTTATCTATTTTTCTTTTGCTAGTTTTTGTTAGTTTCTTACATTTCTAACTGTTCACTCTCGACTTCGGTATAATTTGATTGAATAGAACTTTAAAATCATCAATTCCCTGCGGATTGACCCGTATTCGCCACGTACTACGATAGTACGCCGTGCGCTTGCGGTTATTTTCTAATTTAAATTCGTTCGACGGTTTTCTAAACCGATAGAATTTCCGTCGACGAACAGCAATCTATCCTGGATGGATGACTATCCCCGGATCATGGCTAGGATATATCTCCGGGCTTTGGAGGAGGCCAAGGCCGATGCGGATATGGAAGGTGGAGCGGCATTTAGGATGGATGTGGTTACCGCCAAGTTCTCAAAGGAGGAGAAGGTAGCGGTGAAGGAGGGGATGCGGCTACTTGCTGCGGAGGAAGACGGTGTGCAGTTGGGGGATGAGGACCAAGGAGCGAGTGTTGGTGAGTTTTCCCTTTTTAGCTTTTCATAACTTGATCGTTCGTTGTTGGTCTAATGGACTCTTTTCCTGAATTGGACAGGTGGGGCCTCTGGTCATCATGTTGGGTGCTCCTACCCTGTAGTCAAGTAGATTCGAAGAGCTGGTAGGATGAGGGCGGAGCACTGATGCAGTTGGTTATTTTATTTGGTCTGTTTGACATTCCTGTATATGCTAGCTCAAAACATTAATGTACTCTTAAGATGTAATTATGTTATTGAACGACTTTATGTAAGTTTATAACATAAGCTGATTCTGTCATATTTTGAATGCTGTTATTATTATGAAGTGCTGTATAAGAAACATAGTTATGTATATGCTTGTGATTTAATTGTGTTCGATGCTAAGCTCTTGCTTGAAATATAATCTCATGTTTTGCAATGTTATAAATAAGTCATAGCTATATGATTATGTACAAGAGAAGAGAGTACCGCCCTTCATGTTCTGGTTGCAGGGCGTTGCTTTGGACATCTTGTGTAACCGACCATGGATGCGGCTGAGTGCTTTGTCACCCAGTTTGCGGGCTCAGATTCTTGTGAGCGAATGCCTCCTATTTGGTGTCCTGTACTTTGGGGACTGTTATGCAGGATAGGAGAAAAGTATTTAAATGGAATGGAAATATAGGAAAAGTAAAACTTCCAGTCACGGAAGGCCGTCGATGTGCTTAAGTTCGTGGCAAACGAGTTTTGTAGTCACTTTCCCTAGCTATGGGTCTTGGAGACATTTGTCACCCATCTTACGCCTCCACGGGGAGTTTTCTTTTTACCACAACCACACTTAAGACACATCGAAGCCGAGATCGCGCACGGTAACTACCCGGACCATTATGGTCCGTAATCGTGGGTATTATTCGATTTACCGTGGCCGGCTAGCGTAGGTGCCGATCGTCAACCGTGAACTACCCCTGGCTGGCCACATCTTTTATTGCGGTTTATAGTCGGTTCACGGTTGCCGGCGAGCCGAACGTCGTAATGAGATGCCAAGGCTATTTTCGGCCTCCTCGGTGGCTTATAATCGGCTCATTACAGTTGGCTTTGAGGGCAGTCGCGAGCAATGAGTAAACCCGCAGCAGAGGGATGCTGGAGCAAAAGTGTCTCATTGGCGAGTGCATAGAATCGTATAGTACCTGTTAGGTCTTGTCCAGGCGAAGTTGCGCTGTAATGCATCTTGAATGGAAATGCAAGATGTTGTTCAATAGAAAAGGATAAAGTTCAACAAGTAGCCAAGATATAAAGGAAAAAGTTAACAGGAAACAAGATTTTTAAAGTGGTTCGACACGAAAATGCCTACGTCCACTGATTCTCTTTGTTAATTCACTTCATATAGGCAGTAAAGGTTAAGAAAAGTATCGACGAAGGTGTTGGATGTTCCATGCCCTCTGGAACACCTCTCCGTCCACTGTTGACAAAATATAAGCTTCGTTGTGGAGATCTTTATGAATTACATAGGGTCCCTCCCAGACTGGATCTAGCGCCCCGGGGCACAGGAAGACTCGTTTGAGGACAAGATCTCCTTCTTGTAAGCTGCGGTGCTTGACTTCGGAGTTGTATTGTGCTGCTATTTTTTGCTTGTGGGCTGCTGCTTTGAGTGCCGCATCATTTCTCCTTTCTTTAGTCAGATCCAATGACATGTGGAGGAGTTCTTCGTTCTCATCTGGGTTGTAGTGGATCCTACGGTGGGAAGGCACTATAGTTTCAACTGGGAGCATGGCCTCCGATCCGTATGCCAAAGAGAAAGAAGTATGCCCTGTTGATGTTTTGTAAGATGTGCGGTAGACCCAAAGTGCCGTAGGAAGTTCATCCACCTAAGCGCCTTTTGACTTTTCAAGTTTCTTCTTGATTAGAGTTTTGAGAACTTTATTGACAGCTTCGACTTGTCCATTTGCCTGGGGATAAGCCACAGATGATAATCTTTTGTGAATCCCGTGCTCTTGGCACCAGTTGGCAAACTCCTCACTGTTGAACTGAAGTCCATTGTCCGATATGATTTTGAGGGGAACCCCGTACCTGCAAAGAACATTTTTGATCAAGAAGTTAATAATCTTTGTCGAAGATACTTTATTTAGAGGTTCCGCTTCCACCCATTTGGTGAAATAGTCGACTGCCACTATAGCATATTTTGCCCCGCCTCGGCCTATAGGCAGTTCGCCGATCAAGTCAATTCCCCATACCGCGAAGGGCCAAGGGCTGGTCATCTGAGTAATCTCATTTGTCGGTAATCGAGGAATCTTAGCAAATTTCTGGCATCTGTCGCACTTTTTGGTGAAGTCTAAGGCGTCCTTGTTCAAGGTAGGCCAGAAGTATCCATATCGGAGTATTTTCTTTGCCAGAGTTTGCCCTCCGATGTGGTCTCCGCAGCTTCCCTGGTGGATGTTGGATAAGATTTCCTTGGCTTCCCTTCCAACGACACATCTAAATAAGGGGTTAGAGAAGCCGCGCCGGTAGAGGATTCCTTCTTGTATATTGTAGCGGGAAGCTTTCCTCAGGATTTTCTTGACTTCGCTATGCTTGCTGGGCAGCGTGCCATCTTGTAAGTATTTTCGAATAGGTGTCATCCAAGTTTCCTCTTCGATTGCGGCTATTAGATCTCTTCGTTCGAAACTCGGAGTTAGCTATTTTGGGATGGTCATTATTTCGGAAATGGGGCTGTTCTCCATGCTAGCTTGCTTTGCCAGTTCGTTGGCCTCTTGGTTTTCTTCTCGAGGAATGTGTTTGATTAAATAGCGATCCAACCGATTGAGTAGCAGCTTGGTTTTCTTTAGATATGCTGTGAGTCGTTCTCCTCGAATCTGGAACTCTCCTAGTATTTGATTTACAATGAGTCGAGAATCACAATAAAGACATAAAGAACTGACTCCAATTTCTAAGGCAAGTTCTAATCTAGCTATTACAGCTTCATATTCGGCATCGTTGTTGGTGGCGGTGAATTCCAACCTTAGGGCATAGTGCAGTTTCCTTCCCCTAGGGGTGATTATTACGATACCTGCCCCCGAGCCTTGCTCGTTTGATGCTCCATCCATGAAGAGATTCCACTTGTTGTCTTCCGCTATCTCAGGCTGCTCCATGCCTTTGTTGGTAGTGAATTCGGCAATGAAATCGGCCATGACTTTTCCCTTGATGGCGGTGCGGGGATGGTAGGCGGTATCATATTGACTCAATTCAATGCACCATTTAAGTAGTCGCCCAAAAGTGTCGGGACGATGGAGTACCTGCCTTAGCGGTTGATCTGTTAGAACCCTGATGGGATGAGATTGGTAATAGTGCCGCAATTTTCGTGATGCGATTAGTAAACAATATGCCAGCTTCTCCAGTTTAGGATATCTAGTTTCTGCCCCCGTGAACCTCTTGCTTACAAAATACACCGGCCGCTGCGCGCGGTTGTCTTCTCTTACCAAAGCGGCGCTTAGAGCATGAGGTGATACAACAAGTATAGGTATAGCTCTTCGCCTTCATCTGGAGTCAAGAGTACTAGTGGCCTTTGGAGGTGTTCGATTAGGTCATGGAAGGCTGTTAAGCAATCTTCAGTCCATTCGAACCTTCCTTTGTCTTTCTTTAGAGTATCGAAGAAAGGGACACACTTGTCGGTTGCTTTAGAGATGAATCTACTTAGGGCGGCCACCTTCCCATTTAGGCTTTGCATTTCTTTTCGAGTGGATGGTATCTTAATGTCCTTCAGGGCTCGAACTTGTTTGGGGTTTGCTTCAATCCCCCTGGCATGGACGATGAATCCCAAGAACTTTCCTGATGATACTCCGAAGGAGCACTTTAGTGGATTCAGCTTCATTCCATATTGGCGAAGTACTTGAAACATCTCATCCAGGTGGCTTACATGATCATTGGCTTTCCTTGATTTTACTAGCATGTCGTCCACATACACTTCCATAGTTCGGCCTATTAGTCCTGAGAACATCTTGTTGACGAGGCGCTGATAAGTAGCTCCGGCATTTTTAAGTCCAAAAGGCATTACTTTGTAGCAGTATAATCCCCGGTCAGTGATAAAACTAGTGTGGTCCTAATCGGGGGCATGCATAGGAATTTGGTTGTACCTTGAGTATGCATCCATAAAAGATAGGAGCTCGTGTCCGGCAGTGCTGTCCACAAGCTGTTCGATTCGGGGAAGTGGGAAGAAATCCTTCGGGCAAGCGTCGTTCAAGTTAGAGAAGTCAATGCATGTCCACCACTTCCCATTAGCTTTCTTTACTAGTACCGGGTTAGCGACCCATTTTGGGTAGATGGCTTCTCGTATGAAATCATTGGCAAGAAGGTTCCTTACTTCTTCATCGAGGGCTGCTGATCGTTCTGCCCCCACACTTCTCTTTTTCTGTTTTACCGGCACCTTGGTAGGATTGATGTTCTGTACGTGGCATGCTACGTCCGGGGAGATTCCAGTCATGTCAGCATGCGTCCATGCAAATACATCCAAGTTGTGGTGGAGAAAACCAATGAGCTGATCCTTCAATTCTGCTTTTAGTTGAGATCCGATCTTCAATAGTTTACTTGAGTCGTGTTTGTCTACAGATACAAACTCCATAGCCTCTGCAGGCTCGGCAGTAGCCTCCTCCTCTCTGTCCCTGGGGTCTAGTTCGTTGAAAGGATCACTTGTGTATCGAAGAGGTGGGGCTTTCTTTAGTTGCTATGCTTCCGAGTTCTTCGTGCAGAGAGCGGTCTCTGCATTCTTCCCTTTATCCTTCCTGCGATTGTTGCGAAGTTCAGTTACATAGCAATCTCGAGCAGCATCTTGATCTCCCTCTACTTCTCCTATTCCGTTGTCTGTCGGAAACTTCATCTTTAGGCACCATGGGGCCAGAACGATTTGGAAGTCGGACAAGGCTGGTCTTCCTAAAAAGGCATTGTAGGCCGAGTGGTTATCTATCGGCACAAATTTTTGATTCCGCACAACGGAGCGGGGATGGCTTCTTATTTCGACAAAGAGGTCCAGTTGCCCTAGGGGCATCTTCGCATCTCCAGTGAAACCGTGAAGTGGTTTGTGGCAGGGAGACACATCCTTCATTGACAGCTTCATTTTGTCGAAAGCATGTTTGAACAGGATATTTACTGAGCTTCAAGTGTCTACTAGAATTCGGAAAACATAGGCTGGACCGAACCATGCAAAGATGACCATAGGATCCATGTGAGGGTATTGCCTTCCCTCTAGGTCACGTCTACTGAATGTGATGTAATCATTCCCTTTCCGCTTCGGATGGCGTTCTTCTGCAACGGAGTTAACGCAGTCTTTTTTGCTTCTAAGTGATTGTCCATATCTCTCCATCTCTGCCCAGCTTCTGTCAGCGATGTGTGGCCCTCCTGATATGGTATGAACCACTATTTTTTCCCGACTGGAGCCACTGGTGTTGTGATTTCCTTTGCCCATCTCTTGGGGAGGTGGGCTTGGGTTTTCATTGGTAGGAGTTGGAATCCTGTTTTGATTTTTCACATAGCGTTCTAGTTTCTTCCTTCTGATGTGTTCTTCAATTAAGTCCTGGAGATGATGACATTCATTGGTATCATGCCCATGAGATTCGTGGAAACGGCAGAACATTCCCGACTTAATTGCGTTATCTGATTCCTTCTTGTGCGGGGGGCATTTGTACCTAACTTCGTCTTGGGTGGCCAGGAAGATGTTTTCGATAGTGTCATTCAAAGGATTGTAGGAGTCGAATCTTGGTCCTGGTCGATATAGACGTTTTTCTCCCTTCTTGCCACGAGCACCGTCCCTAGAGTCATTTCTTCGAACGTCCATTGCTGCAGCGGGTGTACTACCACGAGCTGCCCTAGCTTGTTGCCTTGTCTGCCTCTCAGTGGCAGCGTCCTCGAGTCTCATATACTTTCTGGTTTCATGGAAGAAGTCGGGTAAAGTAGATGGCTTTTCTTTCGTTAATCTTCTACCAAATTTGGTATCTGGACGCACACCACTACAGAGGGCCATTAAGATAAGTTTCTCATCGGCGTTCTGAACTACTGCCGCTGCGGCATTGAAACGGGTTAGGTATTGTTGCAATGTCTCTACAGGCTTATGTTTGATATTAGACAAGGAATAAGCATCCTTGGGTTGTTCCACATGAATGCGGAACTGGCTGATGAATTTTTCCTTCAACATTTCCCATGAGCTGATGGAACCTTGGGGTAGATAGCAGAACCAGGAGGTAGCTAGATCGGCCAAGAATAGTGGAAAGCATTTGCACAGTACTCCTTCTGTGGCTCCGCTCATTAGCATATGCTGTGTGTACTTCTACAGGTGTACTACGGGGTCAGAGGTTCCCTTGTAAGGTTCCATCGTTGGCATTTTCCATTCTCGGGGAGCGATGGCAATTTCGATATTGCGGGTGAAGGGGCTGGTTACCCTAGCGCCTATCCCTCGATCTCTTTGATCCCGTCGGACGCATTCTCTGAACAATCGTGCCATCCTCTCGTCATAATTTGGAGCAGATAGGAATGAGCTGGGTTCTTTTCCGCGAAATCGATCCCGTCCAGATGACCGGTAGGGATGGTATAGTCTATCACTCCCAACGTTTTCCAATGGCTGTCTTCGATCTTCTGGGAGCATGCTAGGGTCAGCTACAGTTGGCCCTTGCCTGGATCTTCCCCTGCTGGGTTCTGCTCCAAGCATTTCCTCGGGTTCAACTTCGGGCTGGACTCTGGCTCGGCCCCGCTCAGTAGCGTTCCCGTGGTTAGGTAGCATGGCGGGCTCAGCTACATCCGACCTTTGCCTGGTACCTCCCCCGTTGGGTTCGGTTCCCAGTGCTTCTTCGGATCGGAATTCGGGCTGAGTCCGTGCTCGGCTCCTACCATTGTTGTTTCTATTGTTAGCCTCTTCGTAGAAGAAAGATCTCTGTCGTCTTCCCAGATTCTCCGGACTGGGACTCACCCCATGATTCAGAGTTGCGGTTGGATACTTCAGCATCCCCCAAGCGTGACATGAGTTGATCCACTAAGGCTTCTTGTTGGGATGTGAAGCAGTTAGTTACTTCTGCCACAACTCTGTCCAGATCTGCCCTAGTAATTGGTTGCTCCGCGGCAGGGGCTATAGGATTTCCCTGATTTCCATTTGTTGTTGGAACGGGATGATTCTCTTGATTAGTGATCACCGGATCTGGGATACTGCTAGTTGCGATGTTCTTTCCTTTGCTAACATCTTTTCTCGGCCTGGAAGACATGTTTTCCAAGCAATGAGCGATGTTGTTAGGAAAAAGGTTGAGTTGGAGAAGCTGAAGTTTCTAGCTCGAGTTCTTAGTGAAAGCACCGAAAATGTTTGCACGAAAAATGGGCAAACACCTCCAAGTCCTATGTTTTAGACGATTTTATGTTGTTTTTAGTGATTCGGGTGATTTATGCAAATATATAAAAAACAGGGGCTAAACTGTAAAAGACACACATATTTATAGTGGTTCGGCCAGAATGTGCCTACATCAACTTTATATGTTATTCTCCTTTGTCTTTCAGATTACAAGTACAAAGCTTGTATACAAGTATATGAAAGTTGTTTGAAAGTTCCTTCCGTGTTTGAGCTCTCAAACTTGTCTGCCACTGTTGTACCCCTGGCCCACTATTTATAGAGTGAGGCTGGGGGCAAGTGTCCTGGACGTATATAGCTACTGGTGGGCCTGGACTGAAGCAACCTGGCCTGGAGATGTTGGTTCGGTATCTACTTGGTCCGATAGTGGTTGGAGTGAGTTGGTTCGGCATGAGGTTGGGTGAGTGGATCGGCAGTGCATGGGGATGGAGTTGGACCGGTGGAGGTTGGTTCGGCAGGGAGAGGGTTTTGGACCGGTGGTACTTTGGTTCGGTGGATAGGTGGTTCGGCAGGGAGATGGTTTTGGACCGGTGGTTTTTTGGCTCGGTGGATAGGTGGATCGGCAGGAGCTTGGAGGAGGTTGGTTCGGCAGAGCCTGGTTCGGTGATGGTGATAGGAAAGTGGTGGTTCGGTAGTTATTGGTAGCGGGTTGGTTCGGTAGTGCTCCGGTTCGGGTATGCATGGAAGTGGAGTTTGGACCGGTAGTGCTTCCTTTTCTTTGGTTCGGTGGAGGTGAAAACGCACCCAACATCTGTGATTTCTACTATTATGACAGCTTTCAGCCATCACTGGTTTGGTTCATACCCAAAAAATCCTATCCAAACCTCAATCGTGTCCTGGAAGTTTTTTACCCTTCGTTTTTTCGTCAAGTGGATTTTTTCTGTAAAACGGGATCCCCATGGGTGGTCTATGATTTACCATTGCTGGAGAATTGTGCACCATGGTATGGCTCCATTTCAAATCCATGAACCCATTTCTAAAAGTCGTACGGCACTGTTTCGTCATTTGGACGGATGTTGCACCTTGCACCGTAGATATTGCACCCTGTGGATATCGATTCTTCGAAGGGCCATAACTCTTGGCTCATTTAGAGTTACGGGAGCCATAACCAGTCAAAACGAAGATATCTATGAGTTCTACAGCTATGACTGTTTCAGCCGTCACTGGTTAGTTTCATACCCAAAAAATCCTACCCGAACCTCAATCGGGTCTTCGAAGTTTTTTACCTTTCGTTTTTTTGTCACATGGATTTTTTCTGTAAAACGGGATCCCAGTGGCTGCTCTATGATTTACCATCGCTGGAGAGTGTTGCACCATGGTACTGCTCTATTTTGAATCCATGCACTCATTTCTAAAAGTCGTACGACATTGTTTCGTCGTTTTGGACGGATGTTGCAACTTGCACCGTAGAGGTTGCACCCCGTGGATATCGTTTCTTCGGAGGGCCGTAACTCTTGGCTCGTTCAGGGTTACGGGAGCCATAACCTGTCAACAAGAAGCTCCCTGCGAGTTCTACTGCTATGACAGCTTTCAACCGTCACTGGTTAGTTTCATACCCAAAAAATCCTATCCGAACCTCAATCGTGACTTGGAAGTTTTTTACCCTTCGTTTTTTCGTCACATGGATTTTTTTGTAAACGGGATCCCTGTAGCTTGTCCATGATTTTCCGTCGCTGGAGAGTTGTGCAATATGGTATTGCTCCGTCTCAAATCCATGCATCCATTTCTAAAAGTCGTACGGCGTTGTTTCGTCATTTTGGACAGATGTTGCTCCTTGCACCGTAGATGTTGCACCCTGTGGATATCGATTCTTCGTAGGGCCACAAATCTTGGCTCATTTAAAGTTATGGGAGCCATAACCTGTCAAAACAAAGCTATATGTTAGTTCCACATCTATGATAGCTTTCAACCGTCACTGGATAGTTTCATACCAAAAAAATCTAATCCGAACCTCAATCTGGTCTTGGAAGTTTTTTACCGCTCGTTTTATCGTCACGTGGATTTTTTCTGTTAAACGGGATCTCCATGGCTGGTCTATGATTTACCATCACTGGAGAGCGGTGCACCAAGGTACTGTTCCGTTTGAAATCCATGAACCCATTTCTAAAACTCGTACTGCACTGTTTCGTCATTTTGGACGGATGTTGCGCCTTGCACCATAGATGTTGCAGCCTGTGGATATCGATTCTTCGGAGGGCCAAAACTCTTGGCTCGTTTAGACTTATGGGAGCCGTAACTTGTCAAAACGAAGCTCTTTGTGAGTTCTACTACCATGATAGCTTTCAGCCGTCACTGGTTTGGTTCATACCCAAAAAATCCTATCCGAACCTCAATCGGGTCTTGGGAGTTTTTCACCCTTCGTTTTTTCGTCACGTGGGTTTTTTCTGTAAAACGGGATCCCCTTTGGTGGTCTATGATTTACCATCGTCGGAGAGTGGTGCACCATGGTACCGCTCCGTTTCAAATCCATGAACCCATTTCTAAAAGTCGTACGGCACTGTTTCGTCATTTTGGACGGATGTTGCATCTTGCACCGTAGATGTTGCACCATATGGATATCGATTCTTAAGAGGGCCATAACTCTTGGCTCGTTTAGAGTTACGGGAGCCATAACCAGTCAAAACAAAGATATCTGTGAGTTCTACAGCTACGACCACTTTCAACCGTCACTGGTTAGTTTCATACCCCAAAAATCCTATCCGAACCTTCATCGGGTCTTGGAAGTTTTTAACCCTTCGTTTTTTCGTCACGTGGTTTTTTTCTGTAAAACGGGATCCATGTGGATGGTCAATGATTTACCATCCTGGAGAGTGTTGCACCATGGTATTGCTCTATTTCAAATCCATGCACCCATTTCTAAAATTCGTACGACATTGTTTTGTCGTTTTGGACGGATGTTGCATCTTGCACCGTACATGTTGCACCCTGTGGATATCGATTCTTCGAAAGGCCATAACTCTTGCCTCTTTTAGACTTACGGAAGCTGTAACCAGTCAAAACGAAGCTCTTTGTGAGTTCTACTTCTATGACAGCTTTCAAACGTCACTGGTTAGTTTCATACCCAGAAAATCAAATCCGAACCTCAATCGGGTCTTGGAAGTTTTTTACCGTTCGTTTTTTCGTCACGTGGATTTTTTTTGTAAAACGGGATCTCCGTGGCTGGTCTATGATTTACCATCGCTGGAAAGTGGTGCACCATGGTACTGATCCGTTTCAAATCCATGAACTCATTTCTAAAAGTCGTATGGCAATGTTTCGTCATTTTGGACGGATGTTGCGCCTTGCACCGTAGATGTTGCACCCTGTGGATATCGATTCTTCGGTGGGCCATAACTCTTGGCTCGTTCAAAGTTTACGGGAGCCATAACCAGTCAAAACGAAGATATCTGTGAGTTCTACAGCTGTGACCACTTTCAGCCGTCACTGGTTAGTTTCATGCCCAAAAAATCCTATCTGAATCTTAATCGGGTCTTGGAAGTTTTTTACCCTTCGTTTTTTCGTCACGTGGATTTTTTCTGTAAAACGGAATCCCCGTGGCTGGTCTATGATTTACCATCGCTGGACAGTGTTGCACCATGGTACTGCTCTGTTTCAAATCCATGCACCCATTTCTGAAAGTCGTACGACATTGTTTCGTCGTTTTGGACGGATGTTGCACCTTGCATCGTAGATGTTGCACCCTACGAATATCGATTCTTCGAAGGGCCATAACTCTTTGCTCGTTCAGAGTAACGGGAGCCATAACCAGTCAAAAAGAAGCTCTCTGCGAGTTCTACTGCGATGATAGCCTTCAGCCATCACTGGTTAGTTTCATACCCAAAAAATCCTAACCGAACCTCAATTGGGTCTTGGAAGTTTTTTACCCTTCGTTTTTTCGTCACATGGATTTTTTCTGTAAACGGGATCCCCGTGGCTGGTCCATGATTTACCATCACTGGAGAGTGGTGCACCATGGTTTTGCTTTGTTTCAAATCCATGCAACAATTTCTAAAAGTCGTACGGTACTGTTTCGTCATTTTGGATGGAAGTTGCGCCTTGCACCGTAGATGTTGCACCCTATGGATATCGATTCTTCGGAGGGCCATAACTCTTGGCTCATTTAAAGTTACGGGAGCCATAACCAGTCAAAACGAAGCAATGTGTGAGTTCTACAGCTATGATAGCTTTCAACCGTCACTGGTTAGTTTCATACCCAAAAACTCCTATTTGTACCGCAATCGGGTCTTGGAAGTTTTTTACCGTTCCTTTTTTTCGTCACGTGGATTTTTTCTGTAAAACGGGATCCCCGTGGCCGGTCTACGATTTATCATCGCTGTTGAGTGGTGCACCATGGTACTGCTCCGTTTCGAATCCATGCACCCATTTCTAAAACTCTTACGGCACTGTTTCGTTATTTTGGACGGATGTTGCACCTTGCACCGTCGATGTTGCACCTTGTGGATATCGATTTTTCGGAGGGCCATAACTCTTAGCTCTTTTAGAGTTACAGGAGCCAAACCAGTCAAAACGAAGCTATCTGTGAGTTCTACAGCTATGATAGCTTTCAACCGTCATTGGTTAGTTTCATACCCAAAAAATCCTTTCCGAACCCCAATCGGGTCTTTGAAGTTTTTTACCGTTCGTTTTTTCGTCACGTAGATTTTTTCTGTAAAATGGGATCCCCGTGGCTGGTCTATGATTTACCACCGCTGGAGAGTGGTGCACCATGGTACTGCCCTATTTCAAATCCATGAACCTATTTCTACAAGTCCTAAGGCACTGTTTCGTCATTTTTGATGGATGTTGCACCTTGCACCGTAGATGTTGCACCCTATGGATATCTATTCTTCGGAGGGCCTTAACTCTGGGCTCGTTTAGCCTTACGGGAGCCGTATCAAGTCAAAATAAAGCTCTCTGTGATTTCTACTGTTATGACAGCTTTCAGCCGTCTCTGGTTAGGTTCATACCCAAAAAATCCTATCCGAACCTCAATCGTGTCTTGGAAGTTTTTTACCCTTCGTTTTTTCGTCAAGTGGATTTTTTCTGCAAAATGGGATCCCTATGGGTGGTCTATGATTTACCATCGTTGGAGAGTGGTGCACCATGGTACTGCTCTATTTCAAATCCATGAACCCATTTCTAAAAGTCGTACGACACTGTTTCGTCATTTTGGACGGATGTTGCCCCTTGCACCGTAGAGTTGCACCCTGTGGATAACGATTCTTGGGAGGGCCAAACTCTGTGCTCGTTTAGAGTTACGGGAGCCATAACCAGTCAAAACGAAGATATCGATGAGTTCTACAGCTATGACCACTTCAGCCGTCACTAGTTAGTTTCATACCCAAAAAATCCTACCCGAACCTCAATCGGGCCTTGGAAGTTTTTTACCCTTCGTTTTTTCGTCGTGTGGATTTTTTCTGTAAAACGGGATACCCATGGCTGGTCTATGATTTACCATCGCTGGAGAGTGTTGCACCCTGGTACTGGTCTGTTTCAAATCCATGCACCCATTTCTAAAAGTCATACGACATTGTTTTGTCATTTTTGACGGATGTTGCACCTTGCACCGTAGATGTTGCACCCTGTGGATATCGTTTTTTCGGAGGGCCGTAACTCTTGGCTCGTTCAGTGTTACGGGATCCATAACCAGTCAACAAGAAGCTCTCTGCGAGTTCTACTGCTACGATAGCTTTCAGCCATCACTGGTTAGTTTCATACCCAAAAATTCCTATCCGAACCCCAATCGTGTCTTGGAAGTTTTTTACTCTTAGTTTTTTCGTCACATGGATTTTTTTTGTAAACGGGATCCCTGTGGCTGGTCCATGTTTTACCATCGCTGGAGAGTGGTGCACCATGGTATTGCTCCGTCTCAAATCCACGCACCCATTTCTAAAAGTCGTACGGCGCTGTTTCGTCATTTTGGACGGATGTTGCGCCTTGCACCGTTGATGTTGCACCCTATGGATATCGATTCTTCGGAGGGCCATAACTCTTGGCTCATTTAAAGTTACGGGAGACATAACCAGTCAAAACGAAGCTATCTATGATTTCTACATCTATGATAGCTTTCAACCGTCACTGGTTAGTTTCATACCCAAAAAATCCTATGCGAACATCAATCTGGTCTTGGAAGTTTTTTACCGTTCGTTTTTTCATCACTTGGATTTTTCTGTTAAACGGGATCCCCGTGGCTGGTCTATGATTTACCATCGCTGGAGAGTGGTGCACCATGATATTACTCCATTTCAAATCCATGAACCCATTACTAAAAGTCGTACGACACTGTTTCGTCATTTTGGACAGATGTTGCGCCTTGCACCGGAGATGTTGCACCTTGTGAATATCGATTCTTCGGAGGGCCAAAACTCTTGGCCCGTTTAGACTTACGGGTGCCGTAACTAGTCAAAAAGAAGCTCTCTGTGATTTCTACTACTGTGACAGCTTTCAGCCGTCACTGGTTAGGTTCATACCCCAAAAATACTATCCGAACCTCAATCGGGTCTTGGATGTTTTTTACCCTTCATTTTTTTCGTCACGTGGAATTTTTCTGTAAAACGGGATCCCCTTGGGTGGTCTATGATTTACCATCGCTGGAGAGTGGTGCACCATGGTACCGCTCCATTTCAAATCTATGAACCCATTTCTAAGAGTCGTACGGCACTGTTTCGTCATTTTGGACGGATGTTGCACCTTGCACCGTAGATGTTGCACCATATGGATATCGATTCTTAAGAGGTCCATAACTCTTGGCTCGTTTAGAGTTATGGGAGCCATAACCAGTAAAAACGAAGATATTTGTGAGTTCTACAGCTATGACCGCTTTCAGTCGTCACTGGTTTGTTTCATACCCAAAAAATCCTATCCGAACCTTCATCGTGTCTTGGAAGTTTTTTACCCTTCGTTTTTCGTCACGTGGATTTTTTCTGTAAAACGGGATCCCTGTGGATGGTCTATGATTTACCATCGCTGGAGAGTGTTGCACCATAGTACTACTCCGTTTCAAACCCATGCACCCATTTCTAAAAGTCGTACGACATTGTTTTGTCGTTTTGGACGGATGTTGCACCTTGCACCGCAGATGTTGCAACTGTGGATATCGATTCTTCGAAGAGCCACAAATCTTGGCTCGTTTAGAGTTACGGGAGCCATAACCAGTCAAAATGAAGATATCTTTGAGTTCTATAGCTATGATAGATTTCAACCGTCACTGGTTTGTTTCATACCCAAAAAATCATATCCGAACCTCTATCGGGTCTTCGAAGTTTTTTACCGTTCGTTTTTTCGTCACGTGGATTTTTTTTGTAAAACGGGATCCCCGTGGCTGGTCTATAATTTACCATCACTGGAAAGTGGTGTACCATGGTACTGCTCCGTTTCAAATCCATGAACTCATTTCTAAAAGTCGTACAGCAATGTTTCATCATTTTGGATGGATGTTGCGCCTTGCACCGTAGATGTTGCACCCTGTGGATATCGATTCTTCGGAGGGCCATACCTCTTGGCTCGTTTAGACTTACGGCCGCCGTAACCAGTCAAAACGAAGCTCTATGTGAGTTCTACTACTATGATAGCTTTCAGTCGTCACTGGTTAGGTTCATACTCAAAAAATCCTATCCGAACCTCAATCGGGTCTTGGAAGTTTTTTACCCTTTGTTTTTTCGTCACGTGGATTTTTTCTGTAAAATGCAATCCCCGTGGGTGTTCTATGATTTACCATCGCTGGAGAGTGATCCACCACGGAACTGCTCTGTTTCAAATCATGAACCCATTTCTAAAAGTCGTACGACACTGTTTCGTCATTTTGGATGGATGTTGCACCTTGCACCGTAGATGTTGCACCATGTGGATATCGATTCTACGGTGGGCCATAACTCTTGGCTCGTTTAGAGTTACGGGAGCCACAACCTGTCAAAATGAAGATATCTATGTGTTCTATAGCTATGACCGCTTTCATCCATCACTGGTTAGTTTCTTATCCAAAAAATCCTATCCGAAGCTCAATCGAGTCTTGGAAGTTTTTTGCCCTTCATTTTTTCGTCATGTGGATTTTTTCTGTAAAACGGGATTCCCGTGGCTGGTCAATGATTTACCATCGAAGGAGAGTGTTGCACCATGGTACCGCTTTGTTTCAAATCCATGCACCCATTTCTAAAAGTCGTACGACATTGTTTCGTTGTTTTGGAGGGATGTTGCACCTTGCACCGTAGATGTTGCACCCCATGGGTATCGATTCTTCGGAGGGCCATAACTCTTGGCTCGTTTAGTGTTACGGGAGCCATAACCAGTCCAAAAGAAGCTCTCTGCGAGTTCTACTGCTATGATAGCTTTTAGCCGTCACTGATTAGTTTCATACCCAAAAAATCCTATCCGAACCTCAATCGGGTCTAGGAAGTTTTTTACCCTTCGTTTTTTCCTCACATGGATTTTATCTGTAAACGGGATCCCTATGGCTGGTCCATGATTTACCGTCATTGGAGAATGGTGCACCATGGTAATATTCCGTTTCAAATCCATGCACCCATTTCCAAAAGTCTTACGGCACTGTTTCGTCATTTTGGATGGATGTGGCGCCTTGCACCGTAGATGTTGCACCTTGTGGATATCGATTCTTCGGAGGGCCATAACTCTTGGCTCATTTAAAGTTACCGGAGCCATAACCAGTCAAAACGAAGCTATGTGTGAGTTCTACAGCTATGATAGCTTTCAACCGTCACTGGTTAGTTTCATACCCAAAAAATCCTACCCGAACCGCAATCGGGTCTTGGAAGTTTTTTACCGTTCATTTTTTCGTTACGTGGATTTTTTATGTAAAACGGGATCACCGTGGCTGGTCTATGATTTACCATCGCTGGAGAGTGATGCACCATGGTACTGCTCTGTTTCAAATCCATGAACACATTTCTAAAAGTCGTGCGGCATTGTTTCGTAATTTTGGACGGATTTTGCGCCATGCACCGCAGATGTTGCACCCTATGGATATCGATTCTTCGGTGGGCCATAACTCTTGGCTCATTTAGACTTATGGGAGCCGTAACCAGTCAAAACGAAGCTCTTTTTGAGTTCTACTACTATGACAGCTTTCAGCCGTCACTGGTTAGGTTCATACCCAAAAAATCCTATCCGAACCTCAATCGGGTCTTGGAAGTTTTTTACCCTTCGTTTTTTCGTCACGTGGATTTTTTCGTTAAAACGGCATCCCCGTGGGTGGTCTATGATTTACCGTTGCTAGAGAGTGGTGCACCATGGTAATGCTCCTTTTCAAATCCATGAACCCAATTATAAAAGTCGTACGGCACTGTTTCATCATTTTGGACGGATGTTGCACCTTGCACCGTAGATGTTGCACCATGTCGATATCGATTCTTCGAAGGGCCATAACGCTTGGCTCGTTTAGAATTACGGGAGCCATAACCAGTCAAAATGAAGATATCTGTGAGTTCTACAGCTATGACCGCTTTCAGCCGTCATGGGTTAGTTTCATACCAAATAAATCCTATCCGAATCTCAATCGGGTCTTGGAAGTTTTTTACCCTTCGTTTTTTCGTCATTTGGATTTTTTCTGTAAAACGGGATCCCCGAGGCTGGTCAATGATTTACCATCGCTGGAGAGTGTTGCACCATGGAACTGCCCTGTTTCAAATCCATGCACCCATTTCTAAAAGTCGTACGACATTGTTTCGTCGTTTTGGACTGATGTTGCACCTTGCAACTTAGATGTTGCACACTGTGGATATCGATTATTCGGTGGGCCATAACTTTTGGCTCGTTTAGAGTTACGGGAGCCATAACCATTCAAAAAGAAGCTCTCTGTAAGTTCTACTGCTATAATAGCTTTCAACTGTCACTGGTTAGTTTAATACCCAAAAAATCCTATCAGAACCTCAATTGGGTCTTGGAAGTTTTTTACCCTTCGTTTTTTCGTCAAATGGATTTTTTCTGTAAACGGGATCCCTGTGGCTGGTCCATGATTTACCGTCGCTGGAGAGTGGTGCACTATGGTGCTGCTCCGTTTCAAATCCATGCACCCATTTATAAAAGTCGTACGGCACTGTTTCTTCATTTTGGACGGATGTTGCGCCTTGCACCGTAGATGTTGCACCCTGTGGATATCGATTCTTCGTAGGGCCATAACTGTTGGCTCGTACAAAGTTACGGGAGCCATAACATGTCAAAATGAAGCTATCTGTGAGTTCTACAGCTACGATAGCTTTCGATCGTCGCTGGTTAATTTCATACCCAAAAAATCTTATCCGAACCACAATCGGGTCTTGGAAGTTTTTTACCCTTCGTTTTTTCGTCACGTGGATTTTTCTGTAAAACAGGATCCCCGTGGCTGGTCTATGATTTGCCATCGCTGGAGAGTGGTGCACCATGGTATTGCTCCGTTTCAAATCCATGCACCCATTTCTAAATCCTTACGGCACTGTTTCGTCATTTTGGACGGATGTTGCACCTTGCACCGTAGCTGTTGCACCCTGTGGATATCGATTCTTCGGAGGGCCATAACACTTGGCTCGTTTACAGTTACGGGAGCCACAACCAGTCAAAACGAAGCTATCTATGATTTCTACAGCTATGATAGCTTTCAACCGTCACTGGTTTGTTTCATACCCAAAAAATCCTATCCGAACCTCAATCTGGTCTTGGAAGTTTTTTACCGTTCGTTTTTTCGTCACGTGGATTTTTTATATAAAACGGGATCCCCGTGGCTGGTCTATGATTTACCAACGCTAGAGAGTGGTGCACTATGGTACTGCTCTGTTTCAAATCCATGAACCCATTTGTAAAAGTCGTACGGCACTGTTTCGTCATTTTGGACGGATGTTGCGCCTTGCACCGTAGATGTTGCAACCTGTGGATATCGATTCTTCAGAGGGCCATAACTCTTGGCTCGTTTAGACTTACGGGAGTCGTAACTAGTCAAAACGAAGCTCTCTGTGAGTTCTACGACTATGACAGTTTTCAGCCGTCAATGATTAGGTTCATGCCCCAAAAATCCTATCCGAACCTCAATTGGGTCTTGGAAGTTTTTTACCCTTCGTTTTTTCGTCACATGGATTTTTTCTGTAAACGGGATCCCTGTGGCTGGTCCATTGTGACGCCCCACCTCTATACCCACGCTATCCAAGAACACTATGGAGTAATGCTGTCGACTAGCACGGAGAATAAGGCTGTTGAGGAGTGACCATCCATGAAATTTCTTTGTGCGAGCATCGGTATGTCAGATAGTAAAACATGCATTTCTTTTGAAGTGGAAATCCGACATACAGATACAAACCCAAAGCTATCACACGGTGGCTATATATAATCTTCGGAAACAAATATAGAATTAAACATAACATAAATCAGTCACAGACAATTCATATCACAATGGCGGAAATAGATATGAATATTACACATAAAAGTGTATATCAGAGTAGTGGTCAAATAGGATCCACAATAACACAAAAGAATAGATACAAGTGCTAGCAAAAGAATAAGTATACATTAATGAGTCTATCCCTCGAATGTATACAACCAAAAACTACAAATCTATGTAGTTAGCCAAAAGGTCAGATGATGGTCCCAAATAGGAAGTCAAGAGGAAGCACCTGTAAAATCTCAGTCTGACCCGAGTATTATTTATAAGAAAATAATAAACGGATCAGTCTAGCTATAAATATCAGATAACATGATATAGAACGATAGATATGGCATAAACATATAATATCCATAATGGCATACTATAATAAGTATGTAAATGATCATCAATAAGAGATAAATCAATATCACAAGAATCTTCTCAAAGATCCAAAGAGGGCATCATACCCAAAATTTGTACTCATAACAAGTCAATGATACTCGAATTCCATAAATCATAAAAAAGGCATGTGTGAATGGAATCACACAAGTGGTGTCTAGGCTAACCGAAAAAGTATGTGTGAATGGAATCACACAAGTGGTGTCTAGCCTAACCAAATAGCAAGAAAAGTATGTGTGAATGGAATCACACAAGTGGTGTCTAGGCTAACCGAAAAAGTATGTGTGAATGGAATCACACAAGTGGTGTCTAGCCTAACCAAATAGCAAGAAAAGTATGTGTGAATGGAATCACACAAGTGGTGTCTAGGCTAACCGAAAAAGTATGTGTGAATGGAATCACACAAGTGGTGTCTAGCCTAACCAAATAGCAAGAAAAGTATGTGTGAATGGAATCACACAAGTGGTGTCTAGGCTAACCGAAAAAGTATGTGTGAATGGAATCACCCAAGTGGTGTCTAGCCTAACCAAATAGCAAGAAAAGTATGTGTGAATAGAATCACACAAGTGGCGTCTAGGCTAACCGAAAAAGTATGTGTGAATGGAATCACACAAGTGGTGTCTAGCCTAACCAAATAGCAAGAAAAGTATGTGTGAATGGAATTACACAAGTGGTGTCTAGGCTAACCAAAAAAAGTATGTGTGAATGGAATCACACAAGTGGTGTCTAGCCTAACCAAATAGCAAAAAGAGACATCGCACAATTGCTAGTCTAAATCATAAGAATGATCGTCATGATCAACGAGAAGTGTCAATTACAATAAGCTAGTAAATATATGAGTTTAACATCATGTCCCATAACCACTAGCTTAACTTAAATATTTGCGAACAAATTGTAGATCTCCACTAGAAAATTGTCACAAGAGGTTCAATCGAACAAGTCCAAGAATTAACCAACGAAGTAAACGCAAGCGTTTCATACCACTTGTTTTACTAAGTCGTTTAATTAGATTTCTCATACGAGTGAGGTAAAGGTTTGTATATGCTAATAGATTGGAAATCGGTTTGAGAAAACAAGATTTGTAATTGAAAATAGGGTTGAAATCGTTTTGATGAAAAGGGTTTTGATATTTACTACTAGTATTGAAACCTTTATATTTTTAAAGTGACAAAGCACAAGGAAGATTGTAGGAACAATCAATCACAAAGGTCACATACGAAGATGTGAATAAAAATCCAATGAAATCGATAAAGGATCCATCAAAGTGGATATATCCAAAATTCCCAAAGAAAAGAAGTCATTAAAGATGATAATAATTGATAACAATAAATAGGGAAATAACACAAATCGATTAAAGTTGGAAATTCAAGCAACTAAGCGAAATTGGGCAAAGTGCATCAGGTCGGTCGACCGGACTCCCTGAGTCGGTCGACCGAGCCAACCAAACAGAAAGGCTCGGGGCAGCAGGTCGGTCGATCGGACCCTGAAGTCGGTCGGCCGAACCTGTACCCTGCACTTTCTAACAGAGGCAGGGAGTGCCTGTTCTACAGGTCGGTCGGCCGAACCTGTATACTTGCACTTCCTAACCTATTTCAAATGAGGTGCAAATCTTGATCAATTTGCAATCGCACGAGCAATGGCGCTAAGGGTTTACGTCAATCGACTACCCGGCCCTATGTGCTCCTTGGTGCATCACCAAAAACATGTTCAAACATCAAAGTTATGATTTTTAAAGAATTGAACTCAAAACACTAAAAATTGGAATATTCACCAAAGAAATCCAAATCCAAATCAAATGAACATGAATAAGTGTTAGGAATTCATACCTAACAATCGAAGAGAATTATAAGCATAGATGTGAGATTAAAAATCTCACCTTTGAATCCAAATTTATGAAGAAGAAGCTATGAAGCAATGGCAAGAACAAGCACTCTTCAATTCCAACTCAACAAGCTTGAATCTAAGCTTAAAAGATAATTATTTCCCAAATTAGGTTTAGGAATTTTCTGAAATTAAAGAGAGAATGAGTTGGGGAAGAAGAAGAGAAGCTTACCAAATGGGTTCTCTTGAGTTTGGAGAAAGAAGATGGATTTGCAAATGAAGCTAGGGCTTGGAGTTTCTAATTCCCATTCTCTTCCACCATTTTTACTAAAGCTTGAATGTATTAGGAAATTATGAACAAGTGAAGAGGAGAGGGGGTTTGGGACTGAATACATAAGTGATTAATTGGCTCAGCCCAAACCAAAGCCCTAAGTGAAAAAGTGGCAAAAATCAACTTTCTCCAAACATATCGAAGCTTATACTCAAAAAGGTCGCAAACGTCATTTTGAACTCAATGGGAGTGGTCTCGAGTCCCAATTCGACTGTTTGCTCAAAGTAGCTTTTTGGACCAAAATCTGACAAACGGTGAAATATTTAAATAAAATATTTAAATATAAAATCGACAAATATGCGGGTTGTTACATCCATGATTTACCGTCGCTGGTGAGTGATTCACTATGGTACTGCTCCGTTTCAAATCCATGCACCCATTTATAAAAGTCGTACGGCACTGTTTCGTCATTTTGGACGGATGTTGCGCCTTGCACCGTAGATGTTGCACCCTGTGGATATCGATTCTTCGTAGGGCCATAACTGTTGGCTCATTTAAAGTTACAGGAGCCATAACCAGTCAAAATGAAGCTATCTGTGAGTTCTAGAGCTACGATAGCTTTCGATCGTCGCTGGTTAATTTCATACCCAAAAAATCTTATCCGAACCACAATCGGGTCTTGGAAGTTTTTTACCCTTCGTTTTTTCGTCACGTGGATTTTTTCTATAAAACGGGATCCCCATGGGTGGTCTATGATTTACCATCGCTGGAGAGTGGTGCACCATGGTACCGCTCCGTTTCAAATCCATGAACCCATTTCTAAAAGTCATACGGCACTCTTTCGTCATTTTGGACGGATGTTGCACCTTGCACCATAGATGTTGCGCCATGTGGATACCGCTTTTTAAAAGGGCCATAACTCTTGGCTCGTTTAGAGTTACGAGAGCCATAACCAGTCAAAACGAAGATATCTATGAGTTCTATAGCTACGACGCCTTTCATCCGTAACTGGTTAGTTTCATGCCCAAAAAATCCTATCCGAACCTTCATCGGATCTTGGAAGTTTTTTACCCTTCGTTTTTTCGTCACGTGGATCTTTTCCTGTAGAATGGGATCCCTGTGGCTGGTCTATGATTTACCATCGCTGGAGTGTGGTGTACCATGGTACTGCTCGTTTCAAATCCATGCACCCATTTCTAAAAGTCGTACGGAACTGTTTCATCATTTTGGACGGATGTTGCGCCTTGCACCGTAGATGTTGCACCCTGTGGATATCGATTCTTCGGAGGGCCATAACTCTAGGCTCGTTTAAAGTTACGGGAGCCATAATCAGTCAAAACGAAGCTATTTGTGAGTTCTATAGCTATGATACCTTCTAACCGTCACTGGTTAGTTTCATACCCAAAAAATCCTATCCGAACCTCAACCGGGCCTTGGAAGTTTTTTACCCTTCGTTTTTTCGTCACGTGGATTTTTTCTGTAAAACGGGATCCCCGTGGCTGCTCAATGATTTACCCTCGCTGGAGAGTGGTGCACCATGGTGGGGCTCCGTTTAAAATCCATGCACCCATTTCTAAAAGTCTTACGGCTCTGTTTCGTCATTTTGGACTGATGTTGCACCTTGCACCGTAGAAGTTGCATCCTGTGGATATCGATTCTTCGGAAGGCCATAACTCTTGGCTCGTTTAGAGTTACGGGAGCCATAACCAGTCAAAACGAAGCTATCTATGAGTTCTATAGCTATGACAGCTTTCAGCCGTCACTGATTAGGTTTGTACCAAAAAAATCCTATCCGAACCTCAATCGGGCCGTGGAAGTTTTTTACCCTTCAATTTTTCGTCACGTGGATTTTTTCTACAAAACGGGATTCCCATGGGCGGTCTAATATTTACCATCACTGGAGAGTGGTGCACCATGGTACTACTCCGTTTAAAATCCATGAACCCGTTTCTTAAAGTCGTACGGCACTGTTTCGTCATTTTGGACGGATGTTGCACCTTGCACCGTAGATGTTGCACCATGTGTATATCGATTCTACGAAGGGCCATAACTCTTGGCTCGTTTAGAGTTACGGGAGCCATAACCTGTCAAAACGAAGATATTTGTGATCTCTGCAGCTATGACCGCTTTCTACCGTCACTAGTTAGATTCATACCCGAAAAAATCCTATCCGAACCTCAATTGGGTCTTGGAAGTTTTTTACTCTTCGTTTTTTCGTCACGTGGATTTTTTTGTAAAACGGGATCGCCGTGGCCAGTCTATGATTTACCATCGCTGGACAATGGAGAAAAATGGTATTGCTCCATTTCAAATCTATGCACCCATTTCCAAAAGTCTTACAGCACCGTTTCGTCATTTTGGATGGATGTTGCACCTTGCATTGTAGATGCTGCACCCTATGGATATCGATTCTTTGGAGGGCCATAACTCTTGGCTCGTTTGGAGTTAAGCGAGCCATAACTAGTCGTAAAGAAGCTCTCTGTGAGTTCTACTACTATGACAGCTTTCAGCCGTCACTAGTTAGTTTCATACCCAAAAAATCCTATCTGAACCTCAATCGGGTCTTGGAAGTTTTTTACCCTTCGTTTTTTTGTTACGTGGTTTTTTTCTGTAAACGGGATCCCTGTGGCAGGTATATGATTTACCATCGCTGGGGAGTGGTGCACCATGGTACTGCTCCGTTTCAAATCCATGCATCCATTTCTAAAAGTCATACGGCACTGTTTCGTCATTTTGGACGGATGTTGTACCTTGCACCGTAGATGTTGCACCCTATGGATATCGATTCTTCGAAGGGCCATAACTCTAGGCTCGTTTAGAGTTACGGGAGTAACCAGTCAAAACGAAGATATCCGTGAGTTCTACAGCTATGACTGCTTTCATCCGCCACTGGTTAGTTTCATACCCAAAAAATCGTATCCGAACCTCAATCGGCTCTGCTAGTTTTTTACCCTTCGTTTTTTCGTCACATGGGTTTTTTCTGTAAAACGGGATCACCGTGGCTGATCTATGATTTACCATCGCTCGAGAGTGGTGCACCATGGTACTGCTCTGTTTCAAATCCATAAAGCCATTTCTAATAGTCGAACGACACATTTTCGTCATTTTGGATGGATGTTGCACCTTGCACTGTAGATGTTGCACCATGCGGATATCGATTCTACGAAGGGCCATAATTCTTGGCTCGTTTAGATTTATGGGAGCCATAACCAGTTAAAACGAAGAAATTTGTGAGTTCTATAGCTATGACCGCTTTCTACCGTCACTGGTTAAATTCATACCCAAAAAATCCTATCCGAACCTCAATCGGGTCTTGGAAGTTTTTTACCCTTCGTTTTTTCGTCACGTGAAATTTTTCTGTAAAACGGGATCCCCGTGGCTGGTCTATGATTTACCATCGCTGGAGAGTGTTGCACTATGGTACTGCTCTTTTTCAAATCCATGCACCCATTTCTAAAAGTCGTACGACATTGTTTCGTCGTTTTGGACGGATGTTGCACCTTGCACCGTTGATGTTGCACCCAGTGGATATCGATTCTTCAGAGGGCCATAACTCTTGGCTCATTCAGAGTTACGGGTGTTATCCCACTTTTTGGCAAAATTGAGATATCAAAAATTTATTGAAAATCAATGATTACTAGTCGTAAATATCGATTATGTATTGCAGTTCCACCATGGATGTCGATGGATTTTGTCCAATCCGGATTGGGCCACAATTGACAGGACATGACAAGCAAAGCTGTAGAAGCCAGCGGTTCAAATTTCAGGGTAGTTCATATGAATGAGATATGATCGATACGAGTTAGAAAAGATGCACTGTTCGTACCCATCAGAGAGCTGTCATATTGGTTTGTTCGAATCCATCAAGAATGAGCAACTTCGAATCGATCAGTTTGAACCGATCAGGTTCGAATCCATCATCTTCGAATCGATCCGATTCGAACCCATCATGTTCTACATACTTCAAATCGATCGAGTTTGAATCTATCAGATAGGCCCCGCCTTGGCTTCTTTTGTATCCATCGGGTCATGCATAGTTCGAATCCATCGGGTTCATATCCATCAGGATGCCCGTACGTTCGTGTTCATCAACCCCACATCAATCCATTTCGTATCCATCAAGCGATCTCATTTCGTCTCGATTGTTATCCCACCTTTTGACAAGGCCAGACAAGATCACAGGTCCTCGACTTTGGGTAATTGTCGGACGGTTATCGAATATCGATGAATTTTGTCTGAGTCCGGATCGGGCTACAATTGATGAGACACGCCAAGAAAAGCCGAGGAAACCAGCGTTCCAAATTTCAAGTCAATCGGAGTTCGCACGGAGAAGATATGGTCGGTGCAAGTTATGAAGGGATGCTGTTCGAATCCATCAAAAAATGATTCGAATCCATCCCATTATGTTCTAGGTCGAATCCATCGAAGGAAAAGCACTTCGAATCTGTTTGTGCCAAAATTGGTCACAAACCCCAATGAATGTGAAAGCACCAGTGTTGGAATATAAATCAGCAATATCCAAACACAAATCGCAGATCTAAGTAGCAAAATAGTAAATGTAAACAAGAACACACGATTTTATAGTGGTTCGGCTATCTCCGGCCTACGTCCACTTCAAAGGTTTTTCCTTTTATTGATGTTCTTCGCTGATTACAATTGATTACAGCGGATTACAATGAATTGTAGTTCTGAAATTCAGGTACAACGGTGATTCTGATAGTTAAACTTGAATCCGGCAGAGTTTTGGCGTTTAAGGGCGGAAAGCTCCCTTTTCTTAATGACCTGGAGGTCTATTTATAGGCGTAGGCTGCTGCTATCTCGCTGAAAACTTGGGAGACCACTTCTGGCACGTGAGGGGACCCACATGTACGGTCTCGGGAAGTTTGGGCCCACTTTGGCATCGGTTCGAACTCCATTCGAACCGATCAAGAATTCATCCAATCGAGGTGAAATTTGGCGTGGACATTCTTCATCATGTATGCAAGCATCTGTGAAAATTTCACGGCATTTGGATCAGTAGGTTAGGAGATATGATGGGTTCGAAATTGACTTCATAGCCAGGCTGTTAATTTCGAACCCCTGTTACTCGAAACGATGGTTTCGAAACCAGTGTGGCACGCGACTTCGTGGTGACGTGGAGCGCAAGCTTCGAATCGATCCGGACTTCTCTCCGTGTTGACCGCTTCGACTCCATATATCTCGGCGCATTCGAACCGATGGAAGACACGTCATCGTGATTGGTTGACTCAGTCGGTTCGAATGAAGCTACACAGGTTGGGTTCGAAGACGACATCATGGATGGGTTCGAAGTGTGGCTCTGTGATGGGTTCGAAGAGAGGACATTGTGATGGGTTCGAAGTAGGCAATGGCTTGGTGGGTTCGAAGTGGAGTCGAGGCTAATGGATGCGAACTAGGTGGACTAGAACCCGATGGGTTCGAGTGTGGCATGGCTGGGCTATCGGTTCGAACGCAGGTGGGTTCGAACTAGATGGTTTCGAACCGATGGATACGAACTCCATCGATTCGAACTGGGGCAAATGCTTTCGAGGCGCGACCTTATTTCTTTGGATTCGAACCAGATGGTTTCGAATGTGATGGGTTCGAACACAATGGGCTCGAACCGAGCAATGTCAATTCCTCTTATCTTGATTCCATCATAACTTGAGCATATGACCTCGGATTGACTTGAAATTTGGAATGCAGACTTCCATGATCTTTCTTGTCGTGTCCTATCAATTGTGGCCCATTCCGGACTCGGACAAAATTCATCGGTATCCATGGTTATCCTGCAGTGCATGGTTGATATTCATGAAGAGTAATCATTGGTTTCTAGTAAATTTTGGGTATCTCAACTTTGCCAAAAGTTGGGATAACATTTTGCCCCCCAAAACATGCCTTTTTGTAAAAGGTATGTTTTGAACGGTCTTAGATCAAGTGTAATAAATTCATGTTTCGTTGATATCTGTGGCATTATCAATCAAGTATGTGGCTGTTCGAAGCCAAATCAATAGTCGTTCTTCCCGTAGGAGTTGAGAATGAAGTTTCATAGTCTCTCCGGACTATTATTGGCTGCTCTAAACCCTTACTGAGCCCGTTCTAGACTCAGTGATTGAATAGAAAGGTCCTATTGCTCTCTGGCGTTGCCTTCTATCCCTTGCACTCCGGTCCCGGTTAGGACATATAGCGATACCATGGTCGTTCGGGACCGATCATAGCCTCTCCGGGCTCTTGCTGGATCCCATCCTGTCACTCTCCGGTGAAGGGGAAACAGCGCTTAAGTGAGTCGATCCTGTCGCTCTCCGGTGAAGCGACTCACTTCTTGCACTCCGGTTCAAAGCAGTTGAACATTAAGCGATGTCATGACCTGAATCATCGGCCGATCATAGTCTCTCCGGACTCTTGTCGGATCCCATCCTGTCACTCTCTGGTGAAGGGGAAACGACGATAAGTGAGTCGATCCTGTCGCTCTCCGGCGAAGCAACTCACTTCTTGCCTTCTGGATTCACCTCTCCGGGTGAAGGCGATCTTTCTTGTATAAGTGAGTCGATCCTGTCGCTCTCCGGCGAAGCAACTCACTTCTTGCCTTCGGACCCCGTCTCTCCGGATAGGGTCATAAAGCGATCATGTTTATATGTAATGTTCATCCTTTGACTCTCCGGTCAAAAGGTTTATTGCAAGAAGTTCTAATTTATTTATTGATATTCAAGTTCTAGATGTTCAATCTCAAACATCAGAAAAAACTAAGGATTGCCACTCCGGGCGCAGCGGTTTATCTCCATCTCAGAGCATGCCTAGGGATCTCTCCGGTTCCCGTACATGTGTAAGTGGAGTAACCGTTTATTCTGAAAATAAACCTAAATAAAGTTATTCGACCGAAGTCCAAATCGTGGACTTGGCCCTTGCCATCTTTGATCAGTTGATGACGAGTCGTGATCCCGATCCAGGATCGTTCCTGCAAGGTGGAGGCGGTAGTTGTTCATGCCTTGTCGCTGCTGTCCGTTCTCTGACATACTGCGGTAATCTACCACCCCTAGCGTGTTCTTCCACCTCATCCTTCAGGTGACGGCATTCATCTGTGGTGTGCCCATCCAGCTCATGGAATAGGCAATATTTTCCAGTCCTGCGCTCCCGCTCGGTGGGATCCCTTACAGGTGGCTTTCGATAGTGAAGTTGCCCCCTGGTTTCAGTGAAGACTCTTTCTAGGCTTGCATTCAGATCTGTGTACTGCCTGAATCTTGGTTCTCGGAATTTCTTCCGTTTATCAGGACCATCATGTCTGTCATCCTGTTTTCTCTTTCCCTTGTCCGCTCCGGACTGCTCTCCAGAGGTTCCTACGCTTTTCGTGGCATTTATTTCACAACTCCCGACTCGTGATTCTTCTAACCGAATGAACTTTTCGGCTTTATGAAAGAATTCTCCAAGATCTTGCGGCGGGTCCTTCGTTAGAGAATCTTTAAACTTGGTACCTTCCGCGACTCCTGCCACCGCCGCCATTAGAATCATCGATGGATCCGGGCGATCCACAGAAGTCACTGTCACGTTGAATCTGAGTAAAAAATCTTTTATGGACTCTCCGGTCCTCTGTTTGATTGTTGCTAAGGTCATCACGCTCTTGGGTCGCGTCACGTGGACCCTGAACTGTCTCATGAAGCAATCTACGAGCTCGCTCCATGTTCCGATTGATCCAGTCTCTAGTTGTCTGAACCATAGTGCAGCTAAATCTGTCAAATACAGGGGGAAACATCGCGCCATCACTTCCTCGGATGCCCCCAGCACTTCCATGTGCCTGATATATCTTGTGATGTGCATTGTTGGGTCTGACCTCCCGTCGTAAGGATCCAGCGTTGGTAGCTTGAATTTTGGAGGGTTCCTGGCATTTCTGATGTTTGGAGTGAATGGACTCCGACTAACTTCTTCTAGGCCTCCGCTAAGTAATCCTCCTCTCATGATTCTTCGCATGAGGCCAATCATTCTCTCGTCCCCGTCTAGGGGTTGCCCCCTTGTCAAGTTTCTGTCCTGCCCCCCGAGCCTTGAAGGGAATTCCGGTACGTACTCTTCTGGTGGCTCGTTGGCGTATGCATTGGCTCCTGTCTGTTGTGCTCCGTCTGTTGGTCTTCCAGCATCGGACCCTGAGGGTCTGCCCCCAAGGCCTTGTTGACCACCTTCAATCCCTGTATTCTGGCCTTGAGCCTGTCCTTCATTTGCTTCTGCAATCCTGATTCCTTGTCCCGTACTTGTAGCTGTCGTAGTTGGTCCAAGGTTTTGTATATTTGCTGTCCTCATTTGCTCGAGGAAATTCTGCAGCATCTCCTGTTGACTTTTCATTATGCTCTCGCGTAGTGAATTAGCCATTGCTTCCATCTCGTCTCTGGTAATGTAGACGGAAGCCGGTCCTTCTCTCGATCCAGAGGATGCTTCTTGGCTTCCTCCTTGTTGGCTCCTATCAACTCTTTGTCTTGTTTGTCGAGTCATTGTCACTGAATTGGAGTTTCTTCAAACTTTTGAATCCGAGTTCTGAATCTGATATAGCGGGTGCTAGTTCTTCTCAGTGAAAGCACCAAAGTGTTTGTGCCAAAATTGGTCACAAACCCCAATGAATGTGAAAGCACCAGTGTTGGAATATAAATCAGCAATATCCAAACACAAATCGCAGATCTAAGTAGCAAAATAGTAAATGTAAACAAGAACACACGATTTTATAGTGGTTCGGCTATCTCCGGCCTACGTCCACTTCAAAGGTTTTTCCTTTTATTGATGTTCTTCGCTGATTACAATTGATTACAGCGGATTACAATGAATTGTAGTTCTGAAATTCAGGTACAACGGTGATTCTGATAGTTAAACTTGAATCCGGCAGAGTTTTGGCGTTTAAGGGCGGAAAGCTCCCTTTTCTTAATGACCTGGAGGTCTATTTATAGGCGTAGGCTGCTGCTATCTCGCTGAAAACTTGGGAGACCACTTCTGGCACGTGAGGGGACCCACATGTACGGTCTCGGGAAGTTTGGGCCCACTTTGGCATCGGTTCGAACTCCATTCGAACCGATCAAGAATTCATCCAATCGAGGTGAAATTTGGCGTGGACATTCTTCATCATGTATGCAAGCATCTGTGAAAATTTCACGGCATTTGGATCAGTAGGTTAGGAGATATGATGGGTTCGAAATTGACTTCATAGCCAGGCTGTTAATTTCGAACCCCTGTTACTCGAAACGATGGTTTCGAAACCAGTGTGGCACGCGACTTCGTGGTGACGTGGAGCGCAAGCTTCGAATCGATCCGGACTTCTCTCCGTGTTGACCGCTTCGACTCCATATATCTCGGCGCATTCGAACCGATGGAAGACACGTCATCGTGATTGGTTGACTCAGTCGGTTCGAATGAAGCTACACAGGTTGGGTTCGAAGACGACATCATGGATGGGTTCGAAGTGTGGCTCTGTGATGGGTTCGAAGAGAGGACATTGTGATGGGTTCGAAGTAGGCAATGGCTTGGTGGGTTCGAAGTGGAGTCGAGGCTAATGGATGCGAACTAGGTGGACTAGAACCCGATGGGTTCGAGTGTGGCATGGCTGGGCTATCGGTTCGAACGCAGGTGGGTTCGAACTAGATGGTTTCGAACCGATGGATACGAACTCCATCGATTCGAACTGGGGCAAATGCTTTCGAGGCGCGACCTTATTTCTTTGGATTCGAACCAGATGGTTTCGAATGTGATGGGTTCGAACACAATGGGCTCGAACCGAGCAATGTCAATTCCTCTTATCTTGATTCCATCATAACTTGAGCATATGACCTCGGATTGACTTGAAATTTGGAATGCAGACTTCCATGATCTTTCTTGTCGTGTCCTATCAATTGTGGCCCATTCCGGACTCGGACAAAATTCATCGGTATCCATGGTTATCCTGCAGTGCATGGTTGATATTCATGAAGAGTAATCATTGGTTTCTAGTAAATTTTGGGTATCTCAACTTTGCCAAAAGTTGGGATAACAGAATCCATTCAAACGAATGTTGGTTCGAATCCATCAGGACCTTCCATTCCTTCGAATCCAGTAGAACGAAGTGCTTCGAGTCCAACCAAGGCATTCCTGCTTCGACTCCACGGATAGAAGGACTTTCAAATCCATCTCATCACGCGCTAGTTCGAATACATGTGTCGATAACCTTGTTCGAATCCATCCTCTTGCAACCCGGTTCGGTCGATTCGAACAACTCTCCATCTGATCGATTCGAAGGAGACTTCCTTTGAATCCATAACCTTGAGTCCACCACGTCAACAGCTAAAAGCCCGGGGGCATGACCCATTCAACACGGAGAAATAGGCAGTTTGACCCGAAGCATGTGCAACACGTCATCGCCACCATGTGCAAAACCATCGATTCGTTCCTATGGATTCGAATCATATCGATTCGAACGAATCCATAGGACGAAGAGTACAACCTTGAATCGATCATAACTTGGAATCTACAAGTCCAAATGCTATGAAATTTTCACAGAAGCCTGCATACACATAGAAGAATGCTCATGCCAAGTTTCATCACGATTGGATGCTTTTTTGATCGATTCGAACCTTACTTCGAATCGATCCCAAAGTGGGCTCGGGTCTTCAGATTTCGGCCATGTGGGCCCCCTCACGTGCCTGAAGCGGTCTACCTCATTTTTAGGAGAAATATCAGCCTCCTACGTCTATAAATAGAGTCCCTGGTCATTCAGAAAATGGATCAGAGAATTTTAAGAGACAAAGCACGCCCGGACGCTGCCAGAATTGCTTCAGAGCACCACCACTGCCTTTGATTTCGAATTTTTGCTTAAGAACTGCTGTACTTAGTCATACAAAAGTTGTATTCTCCGAATATCGAGAAATAAAATAACAAAACTTCATAGTGGACTTAGGCAAACCGCCGAACCACTCTAAATCGTTGTCTTCTGTGCAATTTACTTTCTATTGCTTGAAGTTTTAGTTAGATAATCCTCATTTTAATTTGCTTTCTTCATTTATTATCTCTTCAAAAAATTCCGAAGAGTGTTGTTCCCAATTTTGACACAAACATCGATCACCCACCATCTGCTTTGTATCCATCGACTGGAGGGCCTATTGTCTCTAGTTCGTATCCACTAGGTGGAATGATTGTTCGTATCCACCGAAATAAGGCCAATACTGCTTATTCGTATCGATCCACACTAGTCGGTACGAACAAGAATTGGGTTGATGAATACGAACGAGCCTACCTCTATCGATACGAATTATACCGTCTCCACTGATCCAATGAATACAACGGTTATCGAGATAAACGAGGTGAAGTTTGTGGACACGAATCAGTCAATACGCCACTAGAATAGGATCGATCTAGAAAACTAGCTCTACATCACTCCAAGTCACTGCGCGCGCATGCTCCGGATCGATACGAAAGGTATGGATACGAAATATGGATTCGAACGAGACAGTGTACACGAAAACATAATCTTGCATTGATCATATCTCCCAATCAACAGATCCCAATGCAACGAAATTTTCACAGCAACTTGCATACAAGGTAAAGAACAATCCTGCCATGTTTCAGCTCGATTGGATCATTTTCTAATGGATACGAAATTGCTTCGTATCGATCGCAGATCGAGTCGAAACTAGGTGGGGTCGGTCGCGTGGGCCCACTCACGTGCCAGAAGAAGTCTCCCGAAGTTTCAGCGTGATCTCAGCCTCCTACGCCTATAAATAGCCCCTTGAAGACTAAAAAAGAGGGATCTTTTGGCCATTGAACGTCCAGACTCTGCCGGATTCAATTCTACTCCTAACCATCACTGTTGTAAACGATTTTCTTCACTATAATCGCTGTAATTGATTGTAATCAGCAGGGATAATCAATAAAAAGGAAAACTATTGAAGTGGACGTAGGCCGGAGATAGCCGAACCACTATAAATCGTGTGCTCTTGTTCTTTATTTCTAAATTGCTGCTTGTTGCTTGCTTAGATCAGTGATTTGTGTTTGAATATTGCTGTTTTGTATTCATACACTGGTGCTTTCACGATACCTGAGGTTTGTGACCAATTTTGGCGCAAACACTTTGGTGCTTTCACTGAGAAGAACTAGCACCCGCTACACCAGAGTTTAGACTTGAATGTCTGAAGGATTCAGATTGATTCAACAATAACTCAACAAAATAGTGTAAAGCAGAGGGCTGTGAGAAGCCGACAAGAAGGAAGCCAAGAGGCGTCCTCTGGAGCTGGAGAAGGACAAGCTTCAATCTACGTCACTAGAGATGAGATGGAGGCTATGGCTAATTCGATGTGCAAAAGCATGATGAAGACTCACCAAGAGATGATGCAGAATTTTCTTGAGCAGATAAGAGTGGTGAATTTGCAGAAACTTGGACCAAATACAACAACTGCAAATGATGAACAAGGAGTTGGGATTGCGGAAACTAGCTGAGATCATGCTCAAGATCAGAATGTGAGGCCAGGAGGTAATCAACAAGGACTTAGGGGCAGACCCTTAGGGTCCGATACTGAAAGGCCGATGGATGAAGCTCAGCAGGCTATAGCTAATGTTAATGCCAACGAGCCACCCGAAGAGTACATACCAGAATTCCCTTCACGACTTGAGGGGCAGGATAGAAGCATGAAAAGGGGACAACCTCCGGATGGAGACGAGGGTGGTTGGTCTAGTGCGACGAATCATGAGAGGAGGATTGTCTAATGGAGGATTGGAAGAAGTCAGTCGAAGCCCGTTCACTCCGAATATGAGGAACGCAAGGAACCCTCTAAAGTTCAAACTGCCTACACGGGATCCTTATGACGGAAAGTCTGACCCAACGATGAATATTACTCGATACATTAGGCATATGGAAGTGCAAGGGGAATCTGAGGAAGTAATGGCTTGATGTTCCCCTTTATACTTGTCAGACTTGGCCGCGCTTTGGTTTAGGCAGCTGGAGAATGGATAGATCAGAACATGGAGCGAGCTTGTAAAATGCTTCATGAGACGGTTCAGGGTCCACGTGACGCGACCCAAGAGTGTGATGACTTTTTATTCAATAAAGAAAAGGATCGGAGAGTCGATCAAAGATTTCTTACTACGATTCAACGCAACGGTGGCTTCTGTAGATCGCCCGGATCCATCAATGATTTTGATGGCGGCGGTGGCAGGAGTTGGGGAAGGCACCGAATTCAAGGATTATTTGGCAAGAGATCCACCGCAAGATCTTGGAGAATTTGATCATGAAGTTGAAAGATTCATTCGGCTGGAAGAATCACGAGCCGAAAGACGAGAAATAAATGCCATGCAAGGCGAAGGAACCGCCAAGGAACAGTCTGGAGTGGACAAAGGGAAGAGAAGCAGGATGATAGACGTGATGGTCATGACAAACGAATGAAATTCCGAGAACCCAGATTCAGGCAATATACAGATCTCACGGCAAGCCTGGAACGAATCTACACTGAAACTCGAGGGCAACTCCCCTATGGAAAACCAACCAGGAGAGATCCCACCGAGCGGAAATGCAGAACTGGAAAATACTGCCTATTCCATGAGCTTGATGGGCACACTACGGATGAATGCCGCCACCTAAAGGATGAGGTGGAAGAACATGCCAGGTGTGGTAGATTGCGACAATATTTCAGAGAACGGGCAGTGGTGGTAAGGCCTGAACAACTACCACCTCCACCTAACAGGAACGATCCTGGATCGAGATCACGACTTGTCATCGACTGATTAAGATTGCAAGGGCCAAGTCCAGGATTCGGGCTTCGGTCAAATAATTTCATTAGATTTGTTTTCAGAATAAACGGTTACTCCACTCACTCATGTATGGGAACCGGAGAGATCCCTAGACATGCTCTGCGATGGAGACAGACCAATCTGCCCGGAGAGGCAATGTTTTTTTTTCCTGATGTTTGAGATTGAACATCAAGGACTTGAATTTAATAAATAAACTTGAATTTCTTGAGATAAACCTTTGTCCGGAGAGTTGAAGGATGAATATCAAATACCGACAAAAAAATTATCGCTTTATGACCCTACCCGGAGAGGCAGGGTCCGGAGTGCAATAAGTGAGTTGCTTCGTCGGAGACTGACATGATCGACTGACTTAACGTCGTCTCCCATTCACCGGAGAATGATTGGATAGGGATTCGATAAGAGCCCGGATTGGCTGTGATCGACCTATGATCTAGGTCATGACATCGCTTAATGTTTAGAAACACTGAACTGGAGTGCAAGAAGTGAGTTCCTTCGCTGAAGAGCGACAGGATTAACTCACTAAACGTTGTTTCCCCTTCACCGGAGAGTGACAGGATGTGATCCAGCAGGAGCTCGGAGAGGCTATGATCGGTCTAGAACGACCAAGACATCGCTATATGTCCTAGCTGGGGCCAGAGTGCAAGGGATAGAAGGCAACGCCAGAGTGCAATAGGATCTTTCTATTCAGTCACTAAGTTTGGGAAGGGCTTAGCAAGGGTCCAGAGTAACCATTAATAGTCCGGAGAGACTATGGAACTTTATTCTCATCTTCCGTTGAAAGAACGAATGCTGATCCGGCTTCGAACAGCCATAAACTTGATTGACGATATTGCAGCTATGAATAAAACGTGAATTTACTACATTCGATTTAGACTGTTCAAAACATACCTTTTACAAAAAGGCATGTCTTGAGGGGCAAAGTGTTATCCCACTTTTTGGCAAAATTGAGATATCCAAAATTTACTGAAAATCAATGATTACTAGTCGTAAATATTGATTATGGATTGCAGGTCCACCATGGATATCGATGGATTTTGTCCGAATCCGGATTGTACCACAATTGACAAGACATGACAAGCAATGTTGTAGAAGCTAGTGGTTCAAATTTCAGGATAATCGGAGTTCTTATGAATGATATATTATCGATACAAGTTCGAAAAGATGCGATGTTCGTACCCATCAGAGAGCTGTCATATTGGTTTGTTCGAATCCATCAAGAATGAGCAACTTTGAATCGATCAGGTTTGAACCGATCAGGTTCAAATCCATCATCTTCGAATCGATCAGATTCGAACCCATCATGCACTACATACTTCGAATCTATCGAGTTCGAATCGATCGGATAGGCCCCGCCTCGGCTCTTTTCGAATCCATCGGGTCCTGCATAGTTCGAATCCATCGGGCTCTTATCCATCAGGATGCCCGTACGTTCGTTTCCATCAACCCCGCATCAATCCATTTTGTATCCATCAAGCGATCTCATTTCATCTCGATCACCCACCATCTGCTTCGTATCCATCGGCTGGAGGGCCTGTTGTCTCTAGTTCGTATCCACTAGGTGGAATGACTGTTCGTATCCACTGAAATAAGGCTAATACTGCTTATTCGTATCGATCCACACTAGTCGGTACGAGCAAGAATTGGGTTGATGAATACGAACGAGCCGATCTCTACCGATACGAATTAGAGCATCCCCACCGATCCAATATATACAACGGTTATCGAGATAAACGAGGCGAAGTTTGTTGACACGAATCGGTCAATACGCCACTAGAATAGGATCGATCTAGAAACCTCACTGCACATCACTCCACGTCACTGTGCGCGCATGTTCTGGGTCTATACGAAAGGTATGGATACGAAATATGGATTCGAACGAGACAGTGTACACGAAAACATAATCTTGCAATGATCATATCTCCCAATCCACAAATCCAAACGCAATGAAATTTTCACAGCAACTTGCATACAAGGTAAAGAACAATCCTGCCAAGTTTCAGCTCGATTGGATCAATTTCTGATGGATACAAAATTTCTTCGTATCGATTGCAGAACGTGTCGAAACTTTGTAGGGTCAGTCGCGTGGGCCCACTCACGTTCCAGAAGAAGTCTCCCAAAGTTTCAGCATGATCTCAGCCTCCTACGCCTATAAATAGCTCCCTGAAGGCTACAAAAGAGGGATCTTTTGGCCATTCAACGTCCAGACTCTGCCGGATTAAATTCTACTCCTAACCATCGCTGTCGTAAACGATTTTCTTCACTATGATCGCTTTAATTGATTGTAATCAGCAAGGATAATCAATAAAAAGGTAAAGTATTGAAGTGGGCGTAGGCCGGAGATAGCCGAACCACTATAAATCGTTTGTTCTTGTTCTTTATTTCTAAATTGCTGCTTGTTGCTTGCTTAGATCTATGATTTGTGTTTGAATATTGCTAATTTGTATTCATACACTGGTGCTTTCACGATATTTGAGGTTTGTGACCAATTTTGGCGCAAACAACGGGAGCCATAACCAGTCAAAAAGAAGCTCTCTGCGAGTTCTACTGCTATGACAGCTTTCAGTCGTCACTGGTTAGTTTCATACCCAAAAAATTCTATCCGTGCCTCAATCTGGTTTTGGAAGTTTTTTAGCCTACGTTTTTCGTCACATGGATTTTTTCTATAAACGTGATCCTTATGGCTGGTCCGTGATTTACCATCGCTGGAGAGTGGTGCACCGTGGTACTGCTCCGTTTCAAATCCATACACCCATTTCTAAAAGTTGTACGGCACTGTTTCGTCATTTTGGACGGATGTTGCGCCTTGCACCGTAGATGTTGCACCCGGTGGATATCGATTCTTCGGAAGGCCATAACTCTTGGCTGGTTTAAAATTACGAGAGCCATAACCAGTCAAAACGAAGCTACCTGTGAGTTCTACAGCTATGATAGCTTTCAACTGTCACTGGTTAATTTCATACCAAAAAAATCCTATCTGAACCTCAATCGGGTCATGGATGTTTTTTACACTTCGTTTTTTCGTCACGTAGACTTTTTCTGCAAAACGGGATCCCCATGGCTGGTCTATGATTTACCATCGCTGGAGAGTGGCGCACCATGGTACTGCTCCGTTTAAAATCCATGAACCCTTTTCTAAAAGTCTTACGGCACTGTTTCGTCATTTTGGACTGATGTGGCACCTTGCACCATTGATGTTGCACCCTGTGGATATCGATTCTTCGGAGGGCCATAACTCTTAGCTCGTTTAGAGTTACGGGAGCCATAACTAGTCAAAACGAAGCTATCTTTGAGTTATACAGCTATGATAGCTTTTAACCGTCACTGGTTAGTTTCATGCCCAAAAAATATTATCTGAAACTCAATCGGGTCTTGGAAGTTTTTTACCGTTCGTTTTTTCGTCACTTGGATTTTTTCTGTAAAACGAGATCCCCGTGGCTGGTCTATGATTTACCATCGCTGGAGAGTGTTGCACCATGGTACTTATCCGTTTCAAATCCATGAACCCATTTCTAAAAGTTGTACGGCACTGTTTCGTTATTTTGGACGGATGTTGCGCCTTGCACCGTAGATGTTGCATCCTGTGGATATCGATTCTTCGGAGGGCCATAACTCTTGGCTCGTTTAGACTTACGGGAGCCGTAACCAGTCAAAACGAAGCTCACTTTGAGTTCTACTACTATGACAGCTTTCAGCAGTCACTGGTTAGGTTCATACCCAAAAAACCCTATCCGAACCTCAATCGGGTCTTAGTAGTTTTTTACCCTTCGTTTTTTCGTCACGTGGACCATTTCTGTGAAACAGGATCCCCTTGGGTGGTCTATGATTTACCATTGCTGGAGAGTGGTGCACCATGGTACTGCTTCGTTTCAAATCCATTAACCCATTTCTAAGAGTCGTAAGGCACTGTTTCGTCATTTTGGACGGATGTTGCAACTTGCACCGTAGATGTTCCACCATGTGGATATCGATTCTTCGAAGGGCCATAACTCTTGGCTCGTTTAGATTTACAGGAGCCATAACCAGTCAAAACGAAGATATCTGTGAGATCTATAGCTATGACCGCTTTCAGCCGTCACTGGTTAGTTTCATACCCAAAAAATCCTATCCTAACCATCATCGGGTCTTGGAAGTTTTTTACCCTTCGTTTTTCGTCACGTGGATTTTTTCTGTAAAACGGGATCCCCGTAGCTGGTATATGATTTACCATCGCTGGGGAGTGTCGCACCATGGTACTGCCCTGTTTCAAATCCATGCACCCATTTCTAAAAGTCGCACGACATTGTTTCGTCATTTTGGACGGATGTTGCACCTCGCACCGTAGATGTTGCACTATGTGGATGTTGATTCTTCGGAGGCCCATAACTCTTGGCTCGTTTAGATTTACGGGAGCATAACCAGTCAAAATGAAGCTCTCTGCAAGTTCTACAGCTCTGACGTCTTTCAGTCGTCACTGGTTAGATTCATACCCAAAATTCCTATCTGAACCTCAATCGGGTCTTGGAAGTTTTTTACGCTTCGTTTTTTCGTCACATGGACTTTTTCTGTAAACGGGATCCCTATGGCTGGTCCATGATTTACCGTCGCGGGAGAGTGGTGCGCCATGGTACTGCTCCGTTTCAAATCCATTCACCCATTTCTAAAAGACTCACAGCACTGTTTCGTCATTTTGGATGGATGTTGCGCCTTGCACCGTAGATGTTGCACCCTGTGGATATCGATTCTTTGGAGGGCCATAACTCTTGGCTCGTTTAAAGTTACGGGAGCCATAACCAGTCAAAACGAAGCTGTCTTTGAGTTCTACAGCTAAGAAAGCTTTCAACCGTCACCGGTTAGTTTCATACCCAAAAAATCCTATCCGAATCTCAATTGGGTCTTGGAAGTTTTTTACCTATCGTTTTTTCATCACGTGGATTTTTTCTGTAAAATGGGATCCCCGTGGCTGGTATATGATTTACCATCGCCGAAGAGTGGTGCACCATGGTACCGCTCCATTTCAAATCCATGCACCCATTTCTAAAAGTCCTACGGCACCGTTTCGTCATTTTGTACGGATGTTGCACCTTGCACCGTAGATGTTGCACCATGTGGATATCGATTCGTCGGATAGCCATAACTCTTGGCTCGTTTTGAGTTACGGGAGCCATAACCAGTCAAAATGAATCTATTTGTGAGTTCTACAGCTATGACCGCTTTCAGCCGTTACTGGTTAGGCACATACCCAAAAAATCCTATCCGAACCTCAATCGGGTCTTGGAAGTTTTTTTCCCTTCGTTTTTTCGTTACGTGGATTTTTTTCTGTAAAACGGGATCCCCATGGGTGGTCTCTGATTTTCCATCGCTGGAGAATGGTGCACAATGGTACTGCTCCATTTCAAATCCACGCACCAATTTCTAAAAGTCGTACGGCACTGTTTCGTCATTTTGGACGGATGTTGCGCCTTGCACCATAGATGTTGCCCCCTATGGATATCGATTCTTCGGAGGGCCATAACTCTTGGCTCGTTTAGACTTACGGGAGCCTTAACCAGTCAAAAAGAAGCTCTTTATGAGTTCTACTGCCATGATAGCTTTTAGCCATCACTGGTGGTTTCATACCCAAAAAATCCTATATGAACCTCAATCGGGTCTTGGAATTTTTTTAACCTTTGTTATTTCGTCACGTGGATTTTTTCTATAAAACGGGATCCCCGTTGCTAGTCTATGATTTACCATCGCTGGAGAGTGGTGAACCGTGGTAATGCTCCGTTTCAAATCCATGAACACATTTCTAAAAGTCGTACGACACTGTTTCGTCATTTTGGACGGATGTTGCACCTTGCACCGTAGATGTTGCGCTCTGTGGATCTCGATTCTTCGGAGGGCCGTAACTCTTGGCTCGTTTAGAGTTATAGGAGCCATAACCAGTCAAAACGAAGATATCTATGAGTTCTACAGCTATGAACGCTTTCAGCCATCATTGATTAGTTTCATACCAAAAAAACCTATCCGAACCTCAATCGGGTATTGGAAGTTTTTTACCCTTCGCTTTTTTGTCCCGTGGATTTTTTTTCTAAAACGGGATTCCCGTGGCTGGTCTATGATTTACCATTGCTGGAGAGTGGCGCACCGTGGTACTTCTCCGTTTCAAATCCATGTACCCATTTCTAAAAGTCGTACGGCACTGTTTCTTCATTTTGAACGGATGTTGCACCTTGCACCGTAGATGTTGCACCCTGTGGATATCGATTCTTCGGAGGACCATAACTCTTGGCTCATTTAGAGTTACAGGAGTCATATCCAGTCAAAACGAAGCTATCTGTGAGTTCTACAGCTGTGATCGCTTTCAACTGTCACTGGTTAGTTTCATACCCAAAAAATCCTATCCGAACCTCAATCGGGTCTTGGCAATTTTTTACCCTTCGTTTTTTCGTCACGTGGATTTTTTCGGTAAACGGGATCCCCGTGGCAGGTCTATGATTTTCCATCGCTGGAGAGTGGTGCACCATGGTACTACTTCGTTTCAAATCCATGCACCCATTTCTAAAAGTCGTACGACACTGTTTCGTCATTTTGGACGGATGTTGCGCCATGCACCGTAGATATTGCACCCTATGGAAATTGATTCTTCGGAGGGACACAACTCTAGGCTCGTTTAGAGTTACGGGAGCCGTAACGAGTCAAAATGAAGATATTTGTGAGTGCCACATCTATGACAGCTTTCAGCCGTCATTGGTTAGTTTCACAGCCGAAAAATCCTATCCGAACCTTAATTGGGTCTTGGAAGTTTTTTAACCTTCGTTTTTTCTTCACGTGGATTTTTTCTGCAAAACGAGATCCCTGTGGCTGGTCTATGATTTACCATCGCTGGAGAGTGGTGCAACTTGGTACTGCACCGTTTCAAATCCATGCACGCATTTCTAAAAGTCGTACGGAACTGTTTCGTTATTTTGGACGGATGTTGCACCTTACACCGTAGATGTTGCACCATGTGGATATCGATTCTTCGGAGGGCCATAACTCTTGGCTCATTTTGAGTTACGGGAGCCATAACCAGTCAAAATGAAGATATCTATGAGTTCTGTTATCCCACCTCTTGGCAAGGCCGTGATACCAGAGAATTGATCGAGAACGAAGGACAGTTCATCTCGGAGATTGGTTATGTTTGGTTTCACTATGGATATCGCTGAATTTTGTCCGGATCCAGATTGGGCTAAAATTTATGAGACTTGACCAGAGAGGTCATAGAAGTTAACACCTCAAATTTCAAATCAATCGGAGTTCATACGCTCAAGTTATGATCGATTCCATTTGAAGGAGAAGGTCCAAGGTTCGAACCCATCAGGTTCGAAACCATCACTTTCGAACCCATCAGGTTCGAACCCATTACCTTCGAACCCATCCAGATGCCTCGGGTTCAAACACATCAAGCCGTGCCTACCACGTTCGTGACACTGGACCTCGAATCCATCAGAGGATAGCCGGTTCGAAACCATCGAGCTTCAGTAGTTCGAACCCATCATAGAAGTCTCGTTCGAAACCATCACGGAGGTCATGTTCGAATCCATCCAGAAAGCGTCATTCGAATCCATCAGGTTAACTGGCCAAGGTGACATGTCTCCCATCTAGTCGAACGTGCCGAATTGCATGGAGTCGAAGCGGTCAACTCGGAGTAAAGACCGGGCCGGTTCGAAACGTGCGCTCCACGACACCACGAAGACACGTGCCGCCATGGGTTCGAAACCATCGATTCGAACGCATGGTTTCGAACCAAACAGCCACGCTATAAACCCCCATTTCGAATCCAACATATCTCCCAATCTACTGGTCCAAATGCCATGAAATTTTCACAGCAGCTTGCATTCGTGTTGGAGAATGTCCACGCCAAATTTCACCTTGATTGGATAAATCCTTGATCGGTACGAATGGAGTTTGAACCGATGCTAAAGTGGGCCCAAACTTCGAGGAGCCGGGCGCGTGGGCCCCCCTCACGTGCCAAAAGTGGTCTTCCGAGTTTTCAGTGAAATATCTGCAGCCTACGCCTATAAATAGAGCCTCAGGGCCAACAGAAAAAGGACTTTTGGATTCTGAAGCGTTTAGACTCTACCGGATCAAGATCTCCATTATTTAGCATCATAATATTGCTGTTAATTTCGAATTCCTTGTTGTACTTTGCTGTTGATTGCTGTACCAACTTGTAATCATTGAAACAAAGTCAATAAAAGTACAAAATCTTCACAGTGGACGTAGGCAATACGCCGAACCACTATAAACTGCTTGTCTACGCATTTATTTATATGTTATTTGGAGTTTTTTTTAGATAATCCTCAGTTTCAATTTACACTCTTCATTTATTATCTCTTCAAAAACTTCTGACGAGTGTTGTGCCCAATTTTGGTACAAACACTTTGGTGCTTTCACCGAGAAAACCCAGTTTTTCTCCTGCTAGTTGGATCTGTCGTCGATACCGGATTGAATAAATCTAAGAGAGAGATCCAGATCATTAAATCATACTTCCTTCCCTTCTATTCAGATTTGCATAAAGTCTAGGAAAGGAATTCAATTCTCAAGATGGTTAGCACAAGAACCACCTCAAACGCTGTCAATCAGGAAGAACAGGATAGACAGATTCCTGCCACTCTGCCTTCATCTAATCAAAATGTCGTTGGGCACTCAGAACAGTCGGGTCCGGTTACCCGACAAGAGTTGCAGTTGCTACTCCAAGAGCTGACCCAGAGTCGACGACAATTAGAAGAACAGCTACGCGCAAACGCTGAGCTGATCAACAAGCTGGATCGACAGAAATGAAAGAGATCCACAAGAGGTCATGCTTCTCGCTCCTCTAGCGAAAGTTCTTCATCTTCTGACCATCATGATCGGCCTCCACGACGCCGGCTAGATGGGAATCGTATACCACCCGTTGAAAATCAACCGACACTAGCCGTTGGGCAATTGAGGGTTGGTCCATCAGCTAGTTTCCAAGCCGGTCCCTCCTCCCGAGGAGGTGCCCTCCCCGATCGCACTACAGAATACCGCGCCACTAACGTTGCAGTTGAACCAGGAGTCAACGCCCAAGATCAGTCGAACCTGAACCGTCATCATAACGGACGTACTCCTGAACCGTACGTCCCGGAGGACTACGAACCAAGGAGGAAAGACTTGAACCGTTGACGATATCCGGTTCAAACCCAAAGTATGGAACGTGACCATACTCCGGCACAAATGCCGGATCTTCCAACAATGATACGTCAGATGATCCGTGAGAGTCAGGGATTCACAAAAGACGATTGGGGAGTTTCTCGAAGTCACACCCCCTTTACGGACGATATCCTTCACGCCGAACCTCCACGACGATTCCGAATGCCCACTCTACCCATATACGAGGGAAACTCCGACCCCAACCAACATATTCTAAAATATGAATGGTCGATGACTGGTGCCAGAGCCGATGATGCAGTGAAGTGTCGCACTTTCCCCATATCCTTGGGGGGCATCGCCACCATGTGGTTCACCCGATTGCCTCCTTGATCCGTCTCCTCATTCGAGCAGCTGGCCACAAAATTTGTTGAACAATTCCACATGCACGTCGCAAGGCCAAAAGATGTCAACACTTTGTCTAGTGTCATCCAAGCTCCAGGGGAAATGCTCAGACACTACTTGGAGAGATTCCATACGGCATGTGCGGAGATTAGCAATCCGAACGATAACTCCATCCTTATGGCGTTGACTAAGGGGATCGACCCCGATTCTGAATTCGACAATTGGCTAGCTGGGAAACCACCTGCATCGTTGGACCATTTCCATGCCAAAGCAGCTCAGTTCCTGAGACGGGAAGACGCGAAACAATCTAGGAAGAAAACCGATGCAGGACTAAATACGGAAGGGATCCAAAGCAATGTTGCAGTCAAATAGTCCGGTGAGAGCTCCGGAAAAGTTCAGCTGAGCATTAAAAATAAACAAGCTCAGCGAAGGGAAAGCGTGAATCAAACTAAGAAACGAGATCAAACTCGCGGCCCGCAGCGCAAGAATCCAATGTTTGACAGTTACACGCCTCTGAATACATCACTAGAGGACCTGTACTTACGAACCTGTGGAACAATTCAATATCAAAAGCCGGCACCAAGGCCGTCGTCAGAAAGACAAATCCAAACTGGAAAGTTTTGCAGGTTCCATGAAAGCTACGGGCACAATACGAACGAGTGTCGCCACCTACAAGACCTCGTTGAGAAACTTATCAGAGAAAGAAAGTTAGAACAGTTTGTGCGGGCGTCGCAACCCGAAGGAGCAGGCCCATCAAATCAAGAACGTATCCCCGATCAGGCAAGACAAGAAGAACCCGCTCGTACTGGCGGAAGATTGGTGATAAATGCTGTAAGCGGTGGCCCCCGTCCAACAAATCGAAGCTGGAGAGAAATGAGGCCGCACGCCAACTTAGCCAAGCGTGTTGACATCAAATGTGAAAGTGACTTAGATAACGAATCTTTGTCCAAGCGACAAAAGATAACGACCAATGACATGATTTTCCGAGATAGCGACGCTGATGAGATTGGAGCCCCGACCACTGATCCGCTCGTCATATCGGCTCAGATCGGACCGACATGGGTGAAAAGGATCCTGATAGACAGCGGAAGCTTGGTAAATATTCTCTTTGGACAGGCATACAACCAAATGAGCATGGGAGATGATGATTTAAAACCATGCCGGACTCTCACTCATGGATTTGACGGCAGCGCTGCCATACCCGTTGGAGTAACGGAATTACCGATCAAGTTAGGAGCTGGAGAACATAGGAGAGTCCAGACATTGCAGTTCGTTGTGTTGGAAGTAAATTCTTCTTATAATGCCTTTTTGGGCCGACTGGCCCTTGCCGAATTTCGGGCTGTGATTGCCCCGTGGAGTTTAACCTTAAAGTTCACCACTGTTAACGGAGTGGGGGTCATTCGGGGCGACGAAGTTGACTTGAGAGCTGTCATACGTCAAAATCGAACCATGCGACTACACAATGCCCTGGCCCAACTCCAAACTTTTGAGCTCGGCGATTTTGTTTGTAAGAGAGAATGTCCAACACACTCACACCAGGAACAAAAATGGAAGGGGCCGTATGTGATTACGCAAAAGTTCGGAGACGACACATACAAGTTGTTAAACCATGGCGGTTCAACTCTTCCCGAAGCTTGGAGTAGTGAAAACCTGTGTCACTGCCTCACATAACATGCCATATCTATTTTGTTTAATTTTCTTCCATTTTGCAATTTATTTCTGCATTTTATGATTGCTTTACGAAATTAGAATTGTAATAAGGTAACTGACTTTGCCGCGTTTTCTTATTTCAGCAATAAAATGCCATCTCTTCGAGCCAGAGCTGTGATCCACTGAATATGACATGCAACATCACAATGCACGAAGAGCTAAGTTCCATCGCACGGTGGGATTTATTCAAATAGCGAGTGGTCGAGACATGACCGACCACTCACTAAGTGAAACCCGAGCTCGGAGGCAAACCAACACACTTGTGGATTGATACACGACAATCCATGCACTAACTCCAACTTCCCAGAGCGTGAATTGGAGTATAAACATTCAACAACTCGTTCCCAGAGTGCGAACGGACTCCAACTTCCCAGAGCGTGAATTGGAGTATAAACATTCAACAACTCGTTCCCAGAGTGCGAACGGACTCCAACTTCCCAGAGCGTGAATTGGAGTATAAACATTCTACAGCTCGTTCCCAGAGTGCGAACGGAATCCAACGTCCCAGAGCGTGAATTGGAGTATAAACATTCTACAGCTCGTTCCCAGAGTGCGAACGGACTCCAACTTCCCAGAGCGAGAATTGGAGTATAAACATTCAACAATTCGTTCCCAGAGTGCGAACGGACTCCAAGTTCTCAAAGCATGAACTGGAGTATAAACATTCCACAACTCGTTCGCAGAGTGCGAACGGACTACAAGTTCTCAAAGCATGAATTGGAGTACAAACATTCTACAATTCGTTCCCAGAGTGCAAACGGACTCCAACTTCCCAGAGCGTGAATTGGAGCATAAACATTCTACAACTCGTTCCCAGAGTGCGAACGGACTCCAACTTCCCAGAGCGTGAATTGGAATATAAACATTCTACAATTCATTCCCAGAGTGCGAACGGACTCCAACTTCCCAGAGCGTGAATTGGAGTATAAACATTCAACAACTCGTTCCCAGAGTGCGAATGGACTCCAACTTCCCAGAGCGTGAATTGGAGTATAAACATTCTACAGCTCGTTCCCAGAGTGCGAATGGACTCCAACTTCCCAGAGCTTGAATTGGAGTATAAACATTCTACAGCTCGTTCCCAGAGTGCGAACGGACTACAACTTCCCAGAGCGTGAATTGGAGTATAAACATTCAACAATTCGTTCCCAGAGTGCGAACGGACTCCAAGTTCTCAAAGCATGAATTGGATTATAAACATTCTACAACTCGTTCCCAGAGTGCGAACGGACTCCAAGTTCTCAAAGCATGAATTGGAGTATAAACATTCTACAATTCGTTCGCAGAGTGCGAACGGACTCCAAGTTCTCAAAGCATGAATTAGAGTATAAACATTCTACAACTCGTTCCCAGAGTACGAACGGACTCCAACTTCCCAGAGCGTGAATTGGAATATAACATTCTACAATTCATTCCCAGAGTGCAAACAGACTCCAGCTTCCCAGAGCGTGAATTGGAGTATAAATATTCAACGATTCATTCCCAAAGTGCGAACGGACTCCAAGTTCCCAAAGCATGGATTGGAGTATAAACATAAAATCCGAGTTCCCAGAGTGCGAACCCAAGCATACATGTCAACTCCGAGTTCCCAGAGTGTGAACGGGAGCATAAGTACCAAATCGAAGTTCTTGAAGTGCAAACTGAGATATCGACACTAACTCCGAGTTCCCAGAGCATGAAGTGGAGGGTAAACATCAATTCTAGGTTCCCGGAGCGCGAACTGTACTACAAACGTCGATAACTCTCGAATTCCCATAGTGCAAACCAAGTTATCGCTTACAAATTATCCTAAGTCCCCGGAATGCGGACATGTGCTTAAGGCTGGCAATAACCACAGTCAACCACCGAAACACAAGTGTTATTCCCCGAGACTAGGGGCAAAAAAGCTAACTGTTAATCGCTAACCAAAGCGATACAATGTCCGAAGTTCATTTATTCATCGATCACAACTTATGACCAAGATTTTCAGACTTGGCAAATAAAAACAAACTCTACCGGACGGTGAAAAACATCACAAGTACATCGGACTTAGGACATAATGCTACAAACGCTTAAGCACAAAGGAAATGAGATTTGAAACGAAGAAATTAAATTTTATTTCGATTAGCTAAAAACCGGGACTTACATGCAGATGAGTTTTTCCAAAAAGAATTCCAACTAGCAGGGGCCGAACCTGCATCTATACACGACCTGTTAAAGGGAAACAAAAAGCAAGTTCCTATCTAACAAAAGTTCTCCTCCAGCGGCTGATCTACTTCTTCTTCCTCACTCGCTTTATCAACGGTTCGTCGTCGTCGTCATCAGAATCGCTTGGAATGGATATCCTTCGTTTGGAGGGCTTCTTCTCCAACGATTGTTCTTCGGGCGAGGGCATGATGTCGACGTCTTCCTCGGAGCTCGAGTCCAGAAGAGGGCTTTCTTCCGGAGGAATAGGAGGAATCGGATACGCAACAGAAGACGAGGCGGACGCCCGAGTGTCAACTTCCATGACGCTTGGCAATATTACACTTAAAGGTATTGGAGCACTTGTCGTGGACCTGACTCCGGCACTACCTTCGTGCCCCGCAGCTTCAATTTCAGCGTGTATTTCGGCCAATATTTCCTCATCTCGAGATGATGGGGCCTGACTAGGGGCAACTCCGGTCTGCACAAAAGAGCTAGAGGCTGGCGGGAGCTGACTGATGATGAATGGCAAGTCTGAAGAGAAATCTCCTTGTTGACCAAGTAATTGGCTCACCATTTGCTCATCAAGAGACATAGAGCCTTCATGTACCGCCTCGGTAGACGCTGCCGTTGTCACGACAGTCGTTTCTGTAGTAATAGCTTTCTGCCCTTGAATTGTCTCCTGAGCTGAAGACGCCGGAGTAGACCTGATTACTGAATAAAGAAGAAGAGTTGTAAACAATCACTTCAAAACGAGAATTCCAGCGAAAATACACTTGAAATATGTTCGGAATACCTTCCTCGGTTTGGCTTGATGATGGTTGGACAGCTTCGGAGGCATGCTCGCTAATACGATATAACCGTGGTTGTTCCGGATCATAGGCGGGAACGGTTTGTGAGCTGACCACAGTTACAGGTTCAGATGGAGGCGGAGCAGTGATTTCAAGAGTAGTAGCGTGATGCTCGACGCCTGACCCTTCTCGGGCCTCCAAAGACCGACCACCAACCATCTCCTTTTCATGAGCGATTATAGCATCATGAAGGACTTTCTTCTCATCCTCTGTAAGCAACCGGTTTTCGAGCTCGAATCGGTCGACCGATTCACCCGGGTGTGCCTCCTCTTCCTCCTCAACCAACCTTTCCCAAGCATTGGGGAGATGCGCTGGATAATCCTGAAGCTAGGCCAAGTTTCTGTGCTTCAAAACATTGGCGTTGTAGGTGATAAGCAAATCATCAATATCGGCCTCTAGCCTGGCCTCAGCTTGTTGGATTCTCTCTTCAGTCTCCGCCTCAACCGCTTGAACTCTAGCCACTGCTGCATCCCGCTCAGTCCGTAGAATCACAGCTTGCTCGCACGCCTCCTGGGCTGCGTTATGCGCATCGTCCCCGTCTTTGGCGATTTCTGCGAATTTAGACTTGAGCTCGTTCAGCTCCTTCAGCGCCGCATCCATCTCGGCAGTAACTGGAGTATTCCGATGGCCCATGTCTTCTACCGTGGCATAATGCTCACGCTTCATTCTATCCATCGTAAGTTGGGCTTCATCGGCCTTTTTGATGGCTTCCATCTCGGATTTTCTAGAAGATTCGGCCTCAGTGTTAAGCACCTCAATGATACGGCTTTTCTGGGCCAACTCCGCCTGCAACTTCTCATTGGCGGCCCCACGCTCAAAAGCCAGCTCCGACGCTTTCTCTGCCGCTTTGAACCATACTTTGTACTGAGCGTAGAAGTCGTGCACGTATTCATGCACCAACTGCTCCGTCGACGGCGGAATTCTCTTCAAGTTTGGAGGAAATATGTAGTTGTCAAAGCATATGGTTGGGAAATCTTTCTTAAGTTGCGCAAGCCCGAGGGTCCCTTCCCCAGCGATTTCAACAGGGGGTTGTTCCGAAACTACAGCGGCCGATGTCTCGCTTCTGGAGCGGTGTGATTCATGTCTAGAAGATTGAGAGGTGGACTTATGACGTGAAGACTCAGGAGGGCGAGAAACATAGGCCGGAGGTTGTATAGGGTCCCTGGGAGGAGGAGGAGTGCGCGATCGGGATCTACGTCTGTAGCTCCTGTCTGTGTCTTGTCTCTCATGACATGAATATCCGGAGTGTCCCTGATCATATTCCCTATCTCCTTCTCGTCTGCGTGAATCATGATAAGATGGTTTCCGAGTATGCCGCAAACTCCCTAGCATCGAATAGCATCCAGACATAGTATATGCAGGGCACAGAAGAGCACACAGTTACTGGTTTCTCGAAACCAATGACCTATGGCTAGAAGTTGTGTAGTATTGTGAAATGTATGTGAGTATGCATTTCCCCCCGACCGACCCGGAGTGTCGACCACGCTAGTAATGTAGGGCTCGCTCGAGTATAGAGTGCGATGGAATTCCTCCAACCCGGCGTCGTGTGGAAAGGACATATCGTCCGGGATTGGAATGTCGGCAAGCCCTTCAAAAGGACTCTCTTCTCTCGAGGGAGACCCCTCCGAAATTCTAATTCCAGAAGTGGCCCGAGACGTGACGACTGACTTCCATCTTCCCTTTTTTGGCGATTTAAAAATGGCAGCCTTGCCTTGTCTTTGCTTTGTAACATCCTGGCCGGCATCTATGGGTCCGGTCGGTGGCTCGTCGTTAGTGTGGGTCCTTTCAGAGTCGCCTTCCTCGGTGACGATGACTTTGGGTATTTTATGCTTGATTCGTTTTTTTGAAACAATCTTTTGCGCCCCGTCGAATATTATACTCTGCCGCTGTTGGATCAACCCACAAGCCCGATGATTCCTATCTGTCAATAACACGTCAAAATCCCTATCTTCGCTCGGGATCTCCTGGAATATTCGTACTATCTCCTTGAGACGATCACCGTCAGGACGCTGGATCATCGCTGTAAAGAAGAAAAATATATGAGTCATACTTCGGCCAAAATTGCCTTAGTAATTGTTTGAAAACTCAGCTGTACTCACGTCTGAATAACCACCGCCTAGTAAAGCCTGGAGGACATCGGACGTAAAACCATTCCGTCCTACAATAACTAAGTCTGGTCCAGGCCCCGGTGACCACTTGACAGTTCCGTACTGCCTCCAAGAATGTAAAAGACGGATAATCGTTGTGGGTTTTGAAATTGAACAAGTACCTGATATCGATCGGAGCCGGCGGTCTATGAAGATACTCCATGAAAGCGATGAACAGACTATTTACTGAAGCATACCCATTCGGGTGAAGTTGGGATGGTGCAATTCCCAAATAAGACAGAACTTCTCTTATATACTCATTAAACGGGGGGAGCGTTCCAGCCGCGCACGCATGGCGATTGAATGCAGTGTACCCCTCCGGCGGATTGTGAGGCCTGTCATTTGGCCCTGGTAGTAACACGTCGTCCGGTGACAAACCATGCCTTAGGCATATCCTGCCCAACATATCTTCAGTAATGTGAGACGGAACAGAATCCGATGGGTTAGCGATGAATGACGCATTAGGAAGTTCATCCAGCGCTGGGCCAACAATCTCGGGATCGATGTCCGGAACTTCTAATCTCAGAGGAGCCATGCCCTGGGTATCTTGTGGGTTTTCTTGTTGCTGAGAACTCGAAGGCTCCATAACTGGCTAACTCATGAGAAACCATTATTAGACGATAAGAAACCCGTGAATCCCCCAGTGTATAGTGTATGAATGTGTGTCGTGCAGTGCTGTGCATTACTTGAATAACAACCGCAGAATTAAAGAAAATATGCAAATGACAAAGCTACAGAGTCCAGTTTTGACGACCGTCATCGCTGACCGTCATCGCTAAACCCTTGACATAAGAAAAATTGATTCAAGTGAAAGTTGTTAAGGTCCCATCGACGAGCTTCGAAAGGCAGTCAAGAATGCAATTCAGTTGTCAAAGTCCAAATATGCAGAAGTGAAGCTCGTCGGAAGTATGCTCAGGAAATATCAAACTTTAATGTCGATCATGGAGGGTTCGAACCGATCACATGAGAGTCATTCGAACCCATCCCATCTTCACTTCGAACCGATACAGCAAGGCACGCTTCGAACCGATGAACAGATGTCACGTTCGAATCGATTGGCGGAGGACGACTTCGAATCGATCCTTGGTCAAGCTAGTTCGAAACGATAAGAAGGTTCTCAATTTGACATCGATCATGTTCGAATCCATGACCTCCGTATCGGTGTAAAATTGAAAACTTCGAAACGAAAAAAAATGGTTTCGAACCCATCGATTCAAATGGGCATTTCGAAGGGATCCAATCGGTGCTAACTGCGCCGTTCCCCATAAGACCAACCTAGGCATCGATACGAAAGTCAAGAGAAAGTGATACAACTTCATCAGGTCCGAGCACGAGTACCCGCGCTGGTTCAAAGCTCCTCAAAAAAGTCAGATCCAGATTTACCAAATCCCTAGAAAGGCCGACCAATGAAGTAGTTTTGCCGTTTGAATTCGAAGCCAATTACCTAATCTGAGTGATAGATCAAGAAATTAAAAGTTTGGATCTCAATTGGTTCGAATACACAACACAGTGTTTTTCTTCTCAGAGGCTTTGGAACGAAGTAGAAGAAGATAAACAATAAAATGTTAAAAGTGAAAAGTGGAAAGAATGAAGCCCTTTGCTATTTATATGGAGCCTAGGGTGTGACCGGGCCTTTCCATATCCCAGTCAACTCAACCGGCCACAACCGGTCGAATGCCTGATCGATTCGAAGTCAGCCTTCGAACCCATCAGCCTTCGAACCCATCTGCCCAAGGCCTATCGTTTCTAAGCTCACTTCATAATCCATCGATATGAAGTACGCGGCAGGGCAACAAGCCGCATCAGCTCGAAACAGCCAGCGGGCACAGCGGTTCGAAGCTCCCATCTACATCTCCATCCACAACCTACGGTCACGAACGATGACTTCGTATCCATTCGAGCCATCGGTTCGAAGGAAGGTTTCGAACCCATCAATACTTTGACCCATCGGTTCGAAACATTGTGTTCACACAACACTGAGTCGTTTTCTCCAACCTTCTACATTGATTTAGGAGAGGATCGATACGAAGGGGCTTATCAAAACAACCATCAAGCGTTGTTTCAACTCAAGTTTTCAAACCAGTTCAGGAGAGAATCGATACGACATTCAATGGAAAACAAGACTGACAACGAGTCATGAACGCGCGATGTTAACAAGGGTCAAGCTAACATATGTGCATATATGTCGGACTAACATTCGATTTTAAACGTTTGCAGGGATCGAATACTCATCCTGTTACAAATGCAACAGCCAACGGCTAAGCACTATCATACATCTTTCAATCATGTCAACGCAATGTTACAGCAATATAGGATATAAGTCTCGATAGAAAAGAGAATGATAATTGATCAGAGAGAAATTGCAGCTATTCAAAGCACGTCATGTTCCCACAAGACGTACTTTGGGGGGCAAAATGTTATCCTGCCACTTGGCAAGGCCGTGATACCAGAGAATTGATCGAGAACGAAGGACAGTTCATCTCGGAGATTGTTTATGTTTGGTTTCACTATGGATATCGCTGAATTTTTTCCAGATCCAGATTGGCCTAAAATTTATGAGACATGACCAGAGAGGTCATAGAAGTCAACACCTCAAATTTCAAATCAATCGGAGTTCATACGCTCAAGTTATGATCGATTCAATTTGAAGGAGAAGGTCCAAGGTTCGAACCCATAAGGTTCGAAACCATCACTTTCGAACCCAACAGGTTCGAACCCATTACCTTCGAACCCATCCGGATGCCTCGGGTTCGAACCCATCAAGCCGTGCCTACCGAGTTCGCGACACTGGACCTCGAATCCATCAGAGGATAGCCGGTTCGAAACCATCGAGCTTCAGTAGTTCGAACCCATCATAGAAGTCTCGTTCGAAACCATCACGGAGGTCATGTTCGAATCCATCCAGAAAGCGTCATTCGAATCCATCGGGTTAACTGGCCAAGGTGACGTGTCTCCCATCTAGTCGAACATGCCGAATTGCATGGAGTCGAAGCGGTCAACTCGGAGTAAAGACCGGGCCGGTTCGAAACTTGCGCTCCACGACACCATGAAGACACGTGCCGCCATGGGTTCGAAACCATCGATTCGAACGCATGGTTTCGAACCAAACAGCCACGCTATAAACTCCCATTTCGAATCCAACATATCTCCTAATCTACTGGTCCAAATGCCATGAAATTTTCACAGTAGCTTGCATTCATGTTGGAGAATGTCCACGCCAAATTTCACCTCGATTGGATAAATCCTTGATCGGTTCGAATGGAGTTCGAACCGATGCTAAAGTGGGCCCAAACTTCGAGGAGCCAGGCGCGTGGGCCCCCCTCACATGTCAGAAGTGGTCTTCCGAGTTTTCAGCGAAATATTTGCAGCCTACGCCTATAAATAGAGCCTCAGGGCCAACAGAAAAAGGACTTTTGGATTCTGAAGCGTTTAGACTCTGCCGGATCAAGATCTCCATTATTTAGCGTCATAATATTGCTGTTAATTTCGAATTCCTTGCTGTACTTTGCTGTTGATTGCTGTACCAACTTGTAATCATTGAAAGAAAGTCAATAAAAGTACAAAATCTTCACAGTGGATGTAGGCTATACGCCGAACCACTATAAACTGCTTGTCTACGCGTTTATTTATATGTTATTTGGAGTTTTTGTTAGATAATCCTCAGTTTCAATTTACACTCTTCATTTATTATCTCTTCAAAAACTTCCGACGATTGTTGTGCCCAATTTTGGTACAAACAAGTTCTACAGCTACGACAGCTTTCAGCCGTCACTGGTTAGTTTCATACCGAAAAAATCCTATCCGAACCTTCATCGGGTCTTGGAAGTTTTTTACCCTTCGTTTTTTCGTCACGTGGATTTTTGCTATAAAACGGGATCCCCATGGCTGGTCTATGATTTACCATCACTGGAGAGTGTTGCACCATGGTACGGCATTGTTTCATCGTTTTGGACGGATGTTGCACCTTGCACCGTAGATGTTGCACCATGTGGATATTGATTCTTCAGAGGGCCATAACTCATGGCTCGTTCATAGTTACGGGAGCCATAACCAGTCAAAATGAAGCTCTCTACAAGTTCTACTGCCGTGACAGCTTTTAGTCATCACTGGTTAGATTCATACCTAAAAAATCCAATCCAAACCTCTATCGCGTCTTGGAAGTTTTTTACCCTTCGTTTTTTCGTCACATGGATTTTTTCTGTAAACGGGATCCCTGTGGCTGGTCCATGATTTACCATCGCTGGAGAGTGGTGCATCATGGTACTGCTCCGTTTCAAATCCATGCATCCATTACTAAAAGTCGTACAGCACTGTTTCGTCATTTTGGACGGATGTTGCACCTTGCACCGTAGATGTTGCACCCTGTGGATATAGATTCTTTGGAGGGCCATAACTCTTGGCTTGTTTAAAGTTACGGGAGCCATAACTAGTCAAAATGAAGCTATCCGTGAGTTTTACAGCTGTGATAGCTTTCAACCGTCACTGGTTAGTTTCATACACAAAAAATCCTATCCGAATCTCTATCGGGTCTTGAAAGTTTTTTACCCATCGGTTTTTCGTCACGTGATTTTTTCTGTAAAACGGGATCCCGGTGGCTGGTCTATGATTTACCATCGCCGAATAGTGGTACACTATGGTGCTGCTCCATTTCAAATCCATGCACCCATTTCTAAAAGTCTTACGGCACTGTTTCGTCATTTTGGATGGATGTTGCACCTTGCACCGTAGATGTTGCACCCTGTGGATATCGATTCTTCGGTGGGCCATAACTCTTGGCTCGTTTAGAGTTATGGGAGCCATAACCAGTCAAAACGAATCTATCTGTGAGTTCTACAGCTATGACGGCTTTTAGCCGTCACTGGTTAGGTTCATATCCAAAAAATCCTATTCGAACCTCAATTGGGTCTTGGAAGTTTTTTACCCTTCGTTTTTTCGTTACATGGATTTTTTCTGTAAAACGGGATCCCCGTAGGTGGTCTATGATTTACCATCGCTGGAGAGTGGTGCACAATGGTACTGCTCCATTTCAAATCCAAGCACCCATTTCTAAAAGTCGTACGACACTGTTTCGTCATTTTGGACGGAAGTTGCAACTTGCACCATAGATGTTGGCCCTGTGGATATCGATTCTTTGGAGGGCCACTACTCTTGGCTCGTTTAGAGTTACGGGAGCCATAACCAGTAATAAAGAAGCTCTCTGTGAGTTCTATTGCTATGACAGCTTTCAGCCGTCACTAGTTAGTTTCATACCCAAAAAATCCTATCCGAACCTCAATTGGGTGTTGGAAATTTTTTACCCTTTGTTTTTTCGTCACGTGGATTTTTTCTGTAAAACAGGATCCTCGTGGCTGGTCTATGATTTACCATCGCCGGAGAGTGGTGCACCATGGTACTGCTCTGTTTCATATCCATGCACCCATTTCTAAAAGTCGTACGACACTGTTTCGTCCTTTTGGACGGATGTAGCACCTTGCACCGTAGATGTTGCACCTTGTGGATATCGATTATTTGGAGGGCCATAACTCTAGGCTGGTTTAGAGTTACGGGAGCCGTAACCAGTCATAATGAAGATATCTATGAGTTCAACAGCTATGACTACTTTCAGCCGTCATTGGTTAGTATCATACCCAAAAAATCCTATCCGAACCTCAATTGGGTGTTGGAAGTTTTTTACCCTTCGTTTTTTCGTCACGTGGATTTTTTTGTAAAACGGGATCCCCGTGGCTTGTCTATGATTTACCATCGCTGAGGAGTGGTGCACCATGGTATTGCTCCGTTTTAAATCCATGCACACATTTCTAAAAGTCGTACGGCACTGTTTCGTCATTTTAGACGGATGTTGCACCTTGCACCGTAGATGTTGCACCCTGTGGATATCGATTCTTCGGAGGGCCATAACTCTTGGCTCGTTTAGAGTTACGGGAGCCATAACTAGTCAAAACGAAGCTCTCGGTGAGTTCTACAACAATGATGGCTTTCTGCCATCACTGGTTAGTTTCATACCCAAAAAATCCTATCCGAACCACAATCGGGTCATGGAAGTTTTTTACCCTTCGTTTTTTCGTCACGTGTATTTTTTCTGTAAAATGGGATCCTAGTGGCTGGTCTATGATTTACCATCGCTGGAGTGTGGTGCACCATGGTACTACACCATTTCAAAACCATGCACCCATTTCTAAAATTCATGCGGCACTGTTTCGTCATTTTGGACGGATGTTGCACCTTGCACCGTAGATGTTGCACCCTGTGGATATCGATTCTTCGGAGGGCCATAATTCTTGGCTCGTTTAGAGTTACGAGAGCCATAACTAGTCAAAACGAAGCTCTCGGAGGGTTCTATAGCTATGACGGCTTTTAGCCGTCACTGGTTAGTTTCGTACCCAAAAAATTCTATCTGAACCTCAATCTGGTCGTGGAAGTTTTTTACCCTTCGTTTTTCCATCACGTGGATTTTTTCTATAAAACGGGATCCCCATGGCTGGTCTATGATTTACCATCGCAGGAGAGTGGAGCATCATGGTACTGCTCCATTCCAAAACCATGCACCCATTTCCAAATGTCATACGGCACCGTTTCGTCATTTTAGACGGATGTTGCACCTTGCACCGTAGATGTTGCACCCTGTGGATATCGATTCTTCAGAGAGCCATAACTCATGGCTCGTTTAGAATTACGGGAGCCATAACTAGTCAAAATGAAGCTCTCGGCCGTCGCTTTCAGCCGTCGCTGGTTAGTTTAATACCCAAAAAATCTTATCCGAACCTCAATCGGGTCATGGAAGTTTTTTACCCTTCGTTTTTTCGTCACGTGGATTTTTTCTATAAAACGGGATCCCCGTGGCTAGTCTATGATTTACCATCGCTGGAGAGTGGTGCACCATGGTACTGCACCGTTTCAAATCCACGCACCCATTTGTAAAAGTCATACGGCACTGTTTCATCATTTTGGACGGATGTTGCACCTTGCACCGTACATGTTACACCCCGCGGATATCGATTCTTCGGAGGGCCATAACTCTTGGCTCGTTTGGAGTTACGGGAGCCATAACAAGTCAAAACGAAGCTATCTATGAGTTCTGTTTGTGTCAAAATTGGGCACAACACTCTTCGGAAGTTTTTGAAGAGATAATAAATGATGAAAGCAAATTAAAATGAGGATTATCTAACAAAAACTCCAAGCAACAGAAAGTAAATTACACAGAAGACAACGATTTAGAGTGGTTCGGTGATTTGCCTACGTCCACTATGAAGTTGTTATTTTATTGCTCGATATTCGGAGAATACAACTTTTATATGACTAAGTACAGCAGTTCTTAAGCAAAAATTCGAAATTAGAGGCAGTGGTGGTGCTCTGAAGCAATTCTGGCGGCGTCCGGGCCTGCTTTGTCTTTCAAATTTCTCTGATCCCCTTTCTGAATGACCAGGGGCTCTATTTATAGGTGTTGGAGGCTGATATTTCACCTAAAATTTGGGGAGACCACTTCTGGCACGTCTGGGGGCCCATATGGCCCGAAACTGGGAGGTCCGGGCCCACTACAGGATCGATTCGACCCTTGGTTCGAATCGATCAAGATTTAATCAGATTGAGCTGAAATTTTGCATGAACATTCCTCATGTTGGCAGTAAGCTACTGTGAAAATTTCATAGCATTTGGACTTATAGATCTCAAGTTATGATCGATTCAAAATTGCATTTTCAGTTGATTCACGTGCTTCGAATCGATCCCTTCGAATCGATAGGGTCAAATCGATCAAGGTCGAATCGATAGGGTCGAATTGATAGGGTCGAATCGATCAAGGTCGAATCGATAGGGTCGAATCGATAGGGTCGAATCGATCAGGGTTGAATCGATCATAACTTGAGCGTATGAACTCGAATTGACTTGAAATTTGAAACGCTGGCTTCTATAGCTTTGATCATCATGTCTTGTCAATTGCGGCCCAATCCGGACTCGAATTTTTTTTACCGACATCCATAGTAGACCTATGTATAACTGATCTTCAAGACGAACTGTCCTTGGTTTCTAGTCGAGTTCATGGTGTCACGGCCTTGCCAAAAGGCGGGATAACATTTTCCCCCCAAAGTACGTCTTGTGTGAACATTATGTGCTTTGAAAGGCTGACATCTTCATTCTGAAAAGTTTTATCCAATTAACTGAGTAGTTGCTATCTTTTCGTCAAAAGAGGTTGCCTTTGGTTGATCTTCAGTGACGTAGATGTCAAACTGTTGATTGTTAATGATCATGCAGTGTTTTTTTGTGACTGAGTGTTGAGCACTAGCGACTAGTTGTTCATCATTTTGATTGTCATCAGGTAAGCATTCAATTACTGATAATTTTGAAAATTGAATGTTAGTTTGGCATACACGCACATATGTTAGCCTGACTCCTATTCATGCTTGCATGTTTGCGGGTTGTTATCAAGTGCTTTAGTTTTTGTTTGGATTGAGTTTCATATTGATCCCCTCCTGGATCGAAGTGAAATTTGAGTTGTAACAACGTTCGATGGTTGTTTTAAGTCCTTCCTTTGTATCGATCCTCTCCTGGATCGATTTGAGATGTTAGAATGTATGCTTCGTATCAATTGATATGTAATATCGGATCTTGGATTGATGGATATAAGAGTAATGCTTTGTGTCGATGGAGTCGAACGATCCAGACATAATCATGCAGTGATGGTTCGCGGGGGATATGCCACCTCTCATTCCCCTATTCAATAAGAATTCCCCAAGGTAAACAGTCTTTGACAGGAGTCATCCATGACCCCTTTCCTGGATCCATCTCTAATATCTAGTCGATCTTCATCTATCAGTGCTTGGAATAATAAGTATTTCAACTGGGATAAAGTCTATTTGTTGCGCATTCCCAAAACTGGCTAGCTTGGCCAATGATTCGGCCTTTTCGTTTTGTTGTCTAACGATTGGGATAGTGGTGTAATACTCGAAGTTGACTAGTATCTCTAGGCTCCAGCTGAGATAACGAGCAAGACATTGCCTCCTAGTCAGATAGTCCTCCCTGACCTGGCACATTAACCAAAAATCATATAAGATACGTAAAGTTTCCATTTATGTATGTTCTCCATCGATTGGACGGTTCTCTACTGTTCTTCAGATAATCGTCTGATGCAGTGAATTCAGATATGAAGTATGCTAAAGTTTGACCATGGATAGCTCTCTAAGGGAGATAAGTGATATCAAATTGGTTTAGCTTGAGATTCCGTTTGAGTTGCCTTTCAAATATCTAAGGTTGCCATTGGACCCATCGTAACGGTTGGTCGATGCAGACATTAACAGGGTAAGCTTATCAATAGCTAGCTTTCATCATATACCGGTCTTTGGATTAGTTTCTCTTCACATAGCATTGCGATGCTTATGGCGTGTGTTGACATGACCAAATTGAGGTATATATCTTCACGATCCAACGGCTTGGGTAAATGGGAGGTCTCTTTGAGAAATCTATTAGAGCTGCTTGGTTTCCTCGGTACATGGATGACTCTAATCTTCAGCACTTTCTAACATTAGCCTCAATCTTGAGAGAATTGATGACGAAACCCGAGAATTCTTCTTATGCAATGCTGTAAGAGCATTCCAAAGGATTGAATTTCATTCTGCAGTTGCTGGATAGCACCGAATATCCTTGCCAAGTGACCGATGCGGTCGATTGATGATCGTGATCTCACGAGCATATTAACCACATATACTTTCATTGATCGACCGATCTGATTTTTGAATGATCAATTAATCATCTTTTGGTAAGTAGCATATGAATTCTCAAGTTTGAATCCATGGATTGCAGCATAGCACTATAGGCTCGGGTCAGTAACGAAACAATTGTATTCCTTGTCCGGGACATGCTTCAATATCTGATTGTATCTGGAGTTTGCATCCATGGATGAGAATAATTCATGTCTGATGACCGAGTCAATTAGTTGGTTGATCATTGGATATGGAAAGCTATGCTTTGCCATGCCTCGTGCAAATCTGAGTAGTCGGCGTACGTTCGCCACTCTCCATTTATTTCTTTCGTAAGTAAAGGATTGGATACTCATTTTGGGTAGAGGGCATCGTGGATAAACCTATTGGTTTTGATTAGATTCGCCTCCTCCATTAGTGCAGCAGATCTTTCTAGATCCGTGTCGCTTTGTTTTTATTCACCGAGACATGCTTCAGGTTGACATTTAACACAAGGTTCTCAATAGTTGGTGAGGGTCCATATATATATGAGATCGAGTCCAAGCGAACATATCAAATTCACCTGGAGCAATGCAGTTGATTCTTGCATCATCCTTGCGAAGAGTTGTGATTTGATCTACAATATCTGTGATGGGTTGTTGGCACTTCATGCGCTTGTTTGCAATGATAAGTGATTAGCCTTATAGGCATGTTGAATCAAAGGCTTAGTAGAGTTTAGCCTTGTATCGCGTGTTACAGCATAGCTGGCTCCAGCTATGAGTTTGAGTCTACATGTGTTTCAATGCAATGCGTTTTCCATTCAATGTACTCACGATCCATTGCTCATCGGAAGGGTAAGAATGATGATCAGTTGCCCATAAGTACGGGCGTCGATCTGATGATTCTATCTCTAAGCATCCTTTTGGTCGTAAATTAAGTTGTTATGAATACTAGGCACGAGCTATAGGGTTGAGTAGTCGTATCTAGTTCTTGGATGATCACATTCATGCCCCCAGTCTTGGGTTGATGGATGTATTATGCGAATAATCGAGCCTAGCTTCTGCTGTGTTTATACTGTAGTCCAAGCCGTAAGAGCCAGAGTTGTTTGATAAAGGATCAAAATATATTCATCTTATCTCTCATGCATGCCCCCAAGTCAGGGGAATATCTATATAAGCATCAAGGTAGATAATGTTCGCTTCAATTTCGCATTCTGTCCCATTGAACCATAGGATCGAGTTAATTAATGGAAAGCTGAGTTGTGCCCTATCCTGCATTCTGTCCACGCTCTTTCCTCTAGGCAGAATACTTCGTTGCCTCGTCGACATTCATTTTGCTGCTTATATCGTTATACTCTGGGCAAAAACTTAAGAGTGAACCATCCAGTCATATCCAATGCAGGACCGATGCTTCCCTTATCGAATCAAGGGTAAGAATCGGTGCGCGGAAATTTAGATTGCACTTATTGTGAATTGTCTATTTAGTCGGATGATCGTAAGAGTCAAAGAATGAATGGTCGCATTGGATTCTTTTGGAGTTGGGCGATCAGTCACGCCCATTTCGATTTACGTTCTCCCGTTAGATCTAGGGATAAAGTCAGCTCAAAAGCAGTCAGTTCATGCTCATACAGTCTCATGCTCTTCCTAGCAGATTGAAGGAAGGCGGCGGAGGATGAATGGTTAAGCCACACTCATTCATGGTTCTATGCGTGCTTTGGTGGTCGAAGGTATTCGACGGGCGCTTGTGTCACATCGACTTGTAATCGCAGAGGATCGATGTTGGTCGTCGATTTAGCGACACAATGTAGAATTTACGGACCTCATTGCCTATCGATCCTTTGGTAAGATATGAAAGGTGCAGATTGATATTGCCCGTCGATCTGGCGGTACGATATAATTGGCTTCTCGTCACTTCGAGCATCATTTTGATTGGTTCGCATTCAGGCTTCCTTGCAGTCGTTGCCTTAAGTTGTAAAGGAATCTGAATATCTAGCAATGTAGCGAGTCTCATTTCTCTTCTTTCAATGATTTGTTCTTCTGCCCCCAGTCTTGGGTCAGAAGAGTTAATTTGTGGACGGTCCAATTGCATCTGTAGCGAGTTTATACTACTCCTGTTGACTTAATGTCGTAGTTGTTGAATGAGTGGTCGGATCACTTTCATTCATTTGTCTATGCTCGTAGTCGTACTTCTGGGATCAGAGTCAGTTGAAGGGTCATTAGTCACACCTATTTGATGTTCACATCCCTGTCCACACTCTGGGGACTAAGCATTTTGGCAAAAAATGGTCAAACTGTATTTTTCTCGATCAATTCCTCTAGCACTAATCAATGGCAAAAATCAAAGTGTAGCCAGTCACATTGCGGCAACTTTAATTTGATGTTTCTCCTACTGAATTGGAGGAAGGAGTTGATTGGCGGATGGTTGGGTCACATCCGTCCACGTTGCAAGCACAACTCGCCAGATCATTGGCTAGAGTTAGCGAATGACTGGTCGTGTCACGTTCATTTGCGGTAGGATGGGTAATCACATCCATTTAGAATAAGACGTTCAGCTAGGTCCGTTTTTGCGAATCTACATCTCCGTGTGAAGAAATCTTGTCTTGCTGGGTCGGAGTGCATCCCTATAAGATTATGTTATAGGTCCCATGCCGGGGATAAGTGTTAATGCATGAACGGTTATGTCATGCCCGCATAGTGCTAGATAGTCGGATCACAACCGATTTTTTATTATAAGTGTGCCCCCATGTCAGGGGAAGAGTTGGAAAGAAGAAAGTCTAACCACATCCGCTTTTTGTACTATAGAACTTGTTGCGGAATTAGAGTTGACAGATGGACAATCAAATCGCATCCCTTCTGGTATTTATATCCCAACCCATGCTTCGAGGATTGGAGTTGGTTGATGGGTGGTATTTCACACCCATTAGGCCTTTATACTCCAGTCTGTGCTTTCGGGACAAGAGTTAGTTGATGTTTACAATCCAGTTCACACTCTGGGAATCTGGAATTACTTGATGGGTAGTTAGTCACACCCATTTGGCATCCGTGCTTCAGTCCGCGCTCTCGGGACTAGAGTGAGTCGATATTTTATATTCCAATTCATGCTCTAGGAATCTGGAGTTTGTTGATGTTTATACTCCAGTTCGCACTTTGGGAATCTGGAGTTAGTTGATGTATGGTCGATCACACCCATTTTAATGTTTATACCTCAGTCCGCACTCTGGGGACTTAGAGTTATTAAATGTTTATACTCCAGTTCGCACTCTAGGAACTTTGACTTGGCATTCGCACTCTAATTCACACTCTGGGAATTTGGAGTTGACATTTGTATTTTGGTCCACGCTCCGGGAACCGGGAATTGATGTTTATACTCCACTTCACGCTCTGGGGAGTTGGAGTTGACATTTGTATTTTCCGGTTCGCCCTCCGGGAACTTGGAATTGATGTTAATGCTCCGATTCACGCTCTGGGAACCTGGATTGAACATTTTTGTTTTTGGTTCACACTCTGGGAACCTGGAATAGGTGTTTATACTCCAATTCGTGCTCTGGGAAGTTGGAGTCTGCATTGACGCGTCGGTTCACACTCTGGGAACCTGTAATAGATGTTTATACTCCAAATTCGCGCTCTCGGAATTTGGAGTTTGCTCACACTCTGGGAGCGATGGATTTATACTCCAGTTCGCACTCTGGGAACCAAAAGTTCATGTTTATACTCCAAATTCGCGCTCTCGGAATTTGGAGTTTGCTCACACTCTGAGAGCGATGGATTTATACTCCGGTTCGCACTCTGGGAACCAAGAGTTGATGTTTATACTCCAAATTCGCGCTCTCGGAATTTGGAGTCTGCTCACACTCTGGGAGCGATGGATTTATACTCACTCTGGGAACCAAGAGTTGATGTTTATACTCCAAATTCGCACTCTGGGAAAGTGGAGTCCGTTCACACTGTGGGAACGATGGATTTATACTCCGGTTCGCACTCTGGGAACCTAGAGTCCGCTCACACTCTGGGAACGATGGATTTAGTGTTTATACTCCGGCTCGCACTCTGGGAACCAAGAGTTGATGTTTATACTCCAAATTCGCACTCTAGGAAAGTGGAGTCCGTTCACACTCTGGGAACGATGGATTTATACTCTGGTTCGCACTCTGGGAACCTAGAGTCCGCTCGCACTCTGGGAACGATGTATTTAGTGTTTATACTCCGGCTCGCACTCTGGGAACCAAGAGTTGATGTTTATACTCCAATTCGCACTCTGGGAATTTGGAGTTAGTTGACAGATGGTCAGTCACATCTGCTTAGAATTTTTATGAGGTCGTTTGCACTTTGGGAACGATGAATTTATCGGGATCGTGGATGGTCGGATCACATCCACCCCAAGTTAACAAGCGAGATTGTTAGATGGACGGGTCCATCCTCCTCTAACTTGGTTAGGATACGGCCAAAGTCGTTAGGTGAACGGATCCATTGTCTTCAAAATCGCATTTATGAGTTTTGTACCCCAACTCACACTCCGGGAGTTTGGAGTTAGTTAAAGGATTATCATGTATCAATCCTTTTTTAGCTTCATTGTGGTGACTTGTCCCCATGCTTAAGGTTTCACTTAATAAGTGATTGGTCAGATCTCGATCACTTTCCTCTTATCCTCCCTTAAAGAAGGATAAGATTTAGTTGACGGACGATTGAATCACATACATGTTTGTTCGGATTATACTTCCGGCAAGCGTAAGGAGTAAGATTAGTGTCCCGGCAAGCTTTGGGCTCGAGGAGAGGAGATGAGAGGATGGTCGAACTACATCCACTTTGAGTTGTGTGTTTTACCTTAAGTCAGGGGCAAGAATTGGATAGCAGACGGTCGATTCACGTCTACTTTTTGCTTTGCGCTCTTCCAGTCGAGCTGAGGAAGAGAGTTGAAATGATGGCTTATGACGATTGGCGAGCAGGCAGTCAGTCGTTGATGACTATAGATTGTGGGTTGGCCCCTGATGAAGTTGGTTTAAGGCAGGATTGTTTTGCCGAATCACAGATGCCAACTGGAGAGTGAATGATCAAATCATATCCACTTTAAACAAATGTCCTCAAATCACCCCAATTTCTAATGTAGGATTGAATGCATAGATGGCCATGTCACATCGACTCTCAGTGTGATTTAAATTTTATTGGGCATCCGAGGAAGCACAAGTATTTTGGCGAGCTTGAAGTATGAGATGGAGAGTGCAGCGTTGGGACATATAACTCCAAATCTTTTTCAGACCTCTTGATTAAATTGGATAGGCGGATGGGTGGATGGTCGGTTGCATCCATTTTGCACTGGAGTCCTGACCTTATCAGTCTCTCCCGCTTTGATGCCCTGCCCCCCAAGTAAGGGGCATATCGTAGCCGATGAGTGGTTGAACCACGCTTGTTATAATGACACCTCAATGACTTGATCATCGTCCGTGGAGGTTGTTTGGCACCGAACCTGAGTACTCAGTTGCCTGCATCATTTGCAAGTATTTTAATTCAAGTCTGTCATATTTCGTAATATAGACGAAAATGAAATAGAGATAATTCAAAAGAGATCGGATGAAATCTCATTGATAAGTGGAGCGGCGTCATATGCTCGCTATTGCACTTCGGTCCAGCCTATCATAGTTGGAAGTCTAACGCAAATGGTCCAGTTTGATCAAAGTTCTGACTGAGGTCGAGGGTTCCCGGCTCTTCATTTTATGGGGCTTGAACATATTGCCAGAGCTATCCTTTCTGGAGCAGCCTTATGGCGTTGGCATCCATTATAGTCGTGTAAAGAAGTGGAGCTTCCGATTTAGAGTATGGAGCAGGTTCCCTCTTATCTTGCCAAATTGATCCTTCGTCTGACTCATCCATTCAATATTGGCATGGACATGTTGGTGTAGTCGTCGGCGACTATCCACCAGTTCTCTTAGTAAAGTCTGGAAATAAATGCTGGTGATGAATTCATTTACGGGTATTGGCAGCAACTAGCTGTGGGTTTTGGATAAATTCATCGGCTGCCAGCCTCTTTATTCCCTTCAGCAATATGAGAAGTAGAAATGGTATGTCTAACCACGATTGGCAGTCTTCTTTGAGGAATATGGGGAGACATCTGCACTAGAGGGCATTCATCACTATTTATGGAACCCATCCACCACTCTCAGTTCATGAGATAGTTTTAATGAATAGGTCCCTACTGAGAAAGGTACTCCAATCAACATTATCAAGTCCATTTTATGGCTACAGGGTCTTGTAATATTAATGAATGATGCATGCCTGATCACTCAATGTTCGAATGGTCGGTAACACTGGTTCGATGTGAGTTGGTTAAGATGGGCTCACAGATAGGAGACCAGTATAGGGTATTAAGGAAGATCTATGGAGGTTGTATGCCATGCTTTAAGTCGTATAGATGTGGAATGATTAAGATGCGGGCATTTGAAGACGATTCAGTGGTGACCAGCTATGCTTTTAATTGGTAGAGTTGAATATGTAGAGCGGTTGTCATATTAGCCATCGTACCATAGTTGTCAATTTAGGAGTTTTAAAAGCTGGTCAATTGGACGAAGTTGCAGTCCATCTTAAAAGCATGATATATTAATCAACTCCAGTTCTTGGCATATTAGCTAGGTTCTCCAGCCTTTGGGGGCACCGGTTGAGTAGTATTTCAATACCCATTCCTTGATTGCAATTCAACAATTGTTGTTGTAATCTCCTATGTCCCGTCCAGTCATGGAACGATCAGAATGTATCCATCAAGCAACCTAAAAAAGTCCTTCTTCGTATTGCTCTTGTTCGAATCCATCAGATGCGCTCGTCTTCGTATCGATATGAAGTGTGCATGGCTAGATCGATACAAAAGTGGTATCTGCCTATCGATACGATTTGGATGCAGATGGATGGATACAAAGTATTGCTTCCTGATGGATACGAAGTAGAGCATCCATCTCATGGACACGAAGTAGAGCAACCATCTCATGGATACGAAGGAGAGCATGAGATGGATACGAAGTAGAGCATCCATCTCATGGATACGAAGTAGAGCATGAGATGGATACGAAGTAGAGCATCCATCTCATGGATACGAAGTAGTGCATCCATCTCATGGATTCGAAGTAGAGCATCCATCTCATGGATATGAAGTACAGCATGGGATGGATACGAAGTACAACATCCATCTCATGGATGCGAAGTACAGCATGGGATGGATACGAAGTACAGCATCCATCTCATGGATACGAAGTACAGTATGGGATGGATACGAAGTACAGCATCCATCTCATGGATACGAAGTACAGCTGGGATGGATACGAAGTACACCATCCATCTCATGGATACGAAGTAGAGCATCCATCTCATGGATTCGAAGTACAGCATCCATCTCATGGATACGAAGTACAGCATGGGATGGATACGAAGTACATCATCCATCTCATGGATACGAAGTAGAGCATCCATCTCATGGATACGAAGTACATCTTCCATCTCATGGATACGAGGTAGCGCTCTCTGATGGATACGAAGTGCATGTGCGTATCGATACGAAATGGAGGCAGATGGATGGATTCGAACTGTATGTGAGTATCGATACGAATTGGAGGGAGATGGATGGATACGAAGTTATGGATACGAAGATGACCATATTTTCTGGACACGAAAACATGGATACGAAAAACATCATTTTCTTATGAATTCAAAAATAAGGATACGAAGATGACCATATTTTTTGGACACGAAAACATGGATACGAAAAACATCATTTTTTCTGGATTCGAAAATATGGGTTCGAATAACTGCATTTTTTCTGGATTCAAAAATATGGGTTCGAAAAACTGCATTTTTTCTGGATTCGAAAATATGGTTACGAAAACCATCATTTTTTCATGCATACGAAAATATGGGTACAAAATTCATGATGAATGTGGTTCCTCTTAGATCTGCAGCAATCTGAATAGAATAGGAGGAACCATTGAACGATAGATCTGAATCTTCTTCTTAGATTTATGCAATCCGATATCGAAAGTAGATCCAAGGAACGGGAGAAAAACTGGGTTTTTTCTCAGTGAAAGCACCAAAGTGTTTGTGTCAAAATTGGGAACAACACTCTTAGGAAGTTTTTGAAGAGATAATAAATGATGAAAGCAAATTAAAATGAGGATTATCTAACAAAAACTCCAAGCAACAGAAAGTAAATTACACAGAAGACAACGATTTAGAGTGGTTCGGCGATTTGCCTACGTCCACTATGAAGTTTTGTTATTTTATTTCTCGATATTCGGAGAATACAACTTTTATGTGACTAAGTACAGCAGTTCTTAAGCAAAAATTCGAAATCAGAGGCAGTTGTGGTGCTCTGAAGCAATTCTGGCAGCGTCCGGACATGCTTTGTCTTTCAAAATTCTCCGATCCCCTTTCTGAATGACCAGGGGCTCTATTTATAGGTGTAGGAGGCTGATATTTCGCCTAAAATTTGGGGAGACCACTTCTGGCACGTGTGGGGGCCCATATGGCCCGAAATTGGGAGGTCCGGGCCCACTTCAGGATCGATTCGACCCTTCTTTCGAATCGATCAAGATTTAATCCGATTGAGCTGAAATTTTGCATGAACATTCCTCATGTTGGCAGTAAGCTACTGTGAAAATTTCATAGCATTTGGACTTATAGATCTCAAGTTATGATCGATTCAAAATTGCATTTTCAGTTGATTCACGTGCTTCGAATCGATCCCTTCGAATCGATAGGGTCGAATCGATAGGGTCGAATCGATCAAGGTCGAATCGATATGGTCGAATCGATAAGGTCGAATTGATCAAGGTCGAATCGATAGGGTCGAATCGATAGGGTCGAATCGATCAAGGTCGAATCGATAGGGTCAAATCGATAGGGTCAAATCGATCAGGTTGAATCGATCATAACTTGAGCGTATGAACTCGGATTGACTTGAAATTTGAAACGCTGGCTTCTATAGCTTTGATCATCATGTCTTGTCAATTGCGGCCCGATCCGGACTCGAAATTTTTTTACCGACATCCATAGTAGACCTACGTATAACTGATCTTCAAAACGAACTGTCCTTGGTTTCTAGTCGAGTTCATGGTGTCACGGCCATGCCAAAAGGCGGGATAACAAGTTCTATAGCTATGACCGCTTTCAGTCGTCACTGGTTAGTTTCATTCCCAAAAAATCCTATCTGAACCTCAATCGAGTCATGGAAGTTTTTTACCCTTTGTTTTTTCGTCACGTGGATTTTTTCTGTAAAACGGGATCCCCGTGGCAGGTCTACGATTAACCATCGCTGGAGAGTGGTGCACCATGGTACTGCACCATTTCAAATCCATGCACCCATTTCTAAAAGTCGTACGACACTGTTTCGTCATTTTGGACGGAAGTTGCACCTTGCACCGTAGATGTTGCACCCTGTGGATATCGATTCTTCGGAGGGCCATAACTCTTGGCTCGTTTAGAGTTAAGGGAGCCATAACACGTCAAAACGAAGCTATTTGTGAGTTCTACATCTATGACTGCTTTCAGCCGTCATTAGTTAGTTCCATATCCAAAAAATCCTATCCGAACCTCAATCAGGCCATGGAAGTTTTTTACCCTTCGTTTTTTCGTCACGTAGATTTTTCTGTAAAACGGGATCCCCGTGGCTTGTCTATGATTTACCATCGCTGGAGAGTTGTGCACCATGGTACTGCACCGTTTCAAATTCATGCACATAGTTTTAAAAGTCGTACCACACTGTTTCGTCATTTTGGACGGATGTTGCACGTTGCACCGTAGATGTTGCACTCTGTGGATATCGATTCTTCGGAGGGCCGTAACTCTAAGCTCGTTTAGAGTTACGGGAGCCACAACCATAAAAAACGAAGCTATTTGTGAGTTCTACAGCTATGACAGCTTTTCAGCCGTCACTGTTTAGTTTCATACCCAAAAAATCCTATCTGAACCTCAATCGGGTCATGTAAGTTTTTTACCCTTCGTTTTTTCGTCACGTGGATTTTTTCTGTAAAACGGGATCCCCGTGGCTGGTCTATACTTTACCATCGCTGGAGAGTGGAGCACCTTGGTACTGCTCCATTTAGAATCCATGCACCCATTTCTAAAAGTCTTACGACACCGTTTCGTCATTTTAGACGGATGTTGCACCTTGCACCGTAGATGTTGCACCCTGTGGATATCGATTCTTCGGAGGGCCATAACTCTTGGCTCGTTTAGAGTTACGGGAGCCGTAACCAGTTAAAAAGAAGCTCTCGGTGAGTTCTACAGCTATGACAGCTTTCAGCCGTCGCTGGTTAGTTTCATACCCAAAAAATCCTATGCGAAACTCAATCGGGTCATGGAAGTTTTTTACCCTTCGTTTTTTTCGTCACGTGGATTTTTTCTGTAAAAGGGGATCCCCGTGGCTGGTGTTATCCCGCTTTTTGGCAAAGCCACGATACCAAAAGATTGATCGAAAACGAAGGGCAGTTCGCCTCAGAGGTTGATCGTACTTCCTTTAGCCATGGATATCACTGAATTTTATCCGAGTCCAGAATGAGTCATAATTGATAGAACACGACAAGAAAGACCATAGAAGTCTGCATCTCAAATTTCAGGTCAATCCGAGGTCATATGCTCAAGTTATGATGGATTCAAGATAAGAGGAAGTGACATTGCTCGCTTCGAACCCTTTATGTTCGAAACCAACAAGTTCGAACCCACCATATTCGAATCGATAAGAGGAGACAACTTTCGAACCCTCAACTTCGAACCCTTCGAACCCCCATAGTTTCGACTCCATCACCTTCGAACCGAAGGACATCGAAGCCATCGATCTCGAAACCATCATCTTCGAAACCCTCGCGATGCCTCGGTTTCGAAACCATCAGGTCCATACCTACCAAGTCCATAACAATGGACTTCAAATCCATCAGAGAGTAGCTGGTTCGAATCCATATTCGGCTGCCTCACTTCGAATCCACCAGACACTCATGCTTCGAAACCATCCATGAGTTTCATTCGAACCCATCCCTGAAGTCAAGTTCGAACCCATCACATTGCTATCTTGGAACCCATCACGGAGCCATGTTCGAACCCATCCTGCGTTGCCTTGTTCGAACCCACTGGGTCAACCCACGTGTCTTCCATCGGTTCGAAATAGCCGAGATACACGGAGTCGAAGCGGTCAACACGGAGAGAAGTCCGGATCGATTCGAAACTTGCGCTCCACGTCACCATGAAGTCGCATGCCACAATGGGTTCGAAACCATCGTTTCGAGACCATGGGTTCGAACAAAACAGCCTTGTCGTGATGTCCATTTCGAACCCAACATATCTCCTAACCTACTGATCCAAATGCAATGAAACTTTCACAGATGCTTGCATTCATGTTGAAGAATGTCCACGCCAAATTTCACCTCGATTGGATGAATTCTTGATCGGTTCGAATGGAGTTCGAACCGATGCCAAAGTAGGCCCAAACTTCCCGAGACCGTACGTGTGGGCCCCCTCACGTGCCAGAAGTGGTCTCCCGAGTTTTCACCAAGATACCAGCAGCCTACGCCTATAAATAGAGCTCCAAGGCCAACAGAAAAGGGACTTCGGGATCTCCTTACTCTAAAGCGCCCAGACTCTGCCGGATTAACATCTCCATCATAATTTCACTGTTGATTTCGAATTTCCAGTTGTAACTTGCTGTTGATCGCTGTAACAACTTGTAAACATTGAAAGAGAATCAATAAAACATCAAAAAACTTCACAGTGGACGTAGGCGACACGCCGAACCACTATAAATCGCTTGTCTACGCATTTTCTCTACTGTTGATTGGAGTTTTTGTTAGATAATATTCATATTCAGTTCATACTATTGATTGTTATCTCTTCAACGACTCCCGAAGAGTGTTGTGACCAATTTTGGTGCAAACACTTTGGTGCTTTCACTGAGAAAACCCAGCTTTTCTCCTGCTCGTTGGATCTGTCCTCGATACCGGATTGAATAAATCTAAGAGAGAGATCCAGATCTTTGAATTCAGACTCTTTCCCTTCTATTCAGATTTGCATAAAGTCTAGGAAAGGAACTCAACTGTAAAAATGGTTAGCACAAGAACCAATTCGAACGCCGTCAATCAAGAAGGACAGGATAGACAAAATCCTGCCCCTCTGCCTCCACCTAATCAAGATGCCGCTGGGCGCTCAGAACCCTCAGCTCCGGTTACCCGACAAGAGTTGCAGTCGCTAATCCAAGAGCCGACCCAGAGTCGCCAGCAACTGGAAGCTCGGCTACGCGATAACGCTGAACTAATCGACAAATTGGATCGCCACAAACGAAAGAGATCCAAGAGAGACCACATGTCTCGTTCCTCCAACGAAAGTCCTTCGTCTTCTGATTATCTCAATCGATCTCCGCGACCCCGACAAGATGGGAATCGTATGCCAACTGCTGGAGATCAACCAACACTGACAGTTGGACAACTGAGAGTTGGTCCATCAGCCAGTTTCCAAACCAGACCCTCCTCCCGAGGAGGTGCTACCCCTCATCCAGCAACGCGATGCTGGGATGAGATGAAGTCGTATGTCAGTCCCACTAGGCATGCAGATTTTGCATGCTATAGAGATTTGAAAGATGGAGTTCCGGTTAAACGACGGACAGGAATGACTGATGATATTGTATTCCAGTGTGGTAATGATGACAGGATCGTAGTCCCGACTACCGAACCACTAGTCATATCAGCTCAGATAGGACACGTATGGATGAAAAGGATTCTGATCGACAGCGGAAGCTCCGTGAATATAATATCTAAGCGAGCCTACGACCAAATGAATCTAAAGGCCAAATACTTGAAACCATATCGGTCCAGAATCTGTGGCATCAACGGGAATGCAGTCATGCCCATCAGAGAACTAGAAATACCAACAGAGTTGGGAGCAGGACAGCGACGCAGAATCCGGACGTTGCGATTCGCGGTGATGGACATAGATTCACCGTACAATGCTTTCTTAGGCCGACCAGCCCTTGCTGAATTCAGGGCTATTATCGCCCCATGGTGCCTAACCTTAAAATTCCCCACCGAAAAAGGAGTCGGTGTTGTCATGGGAGACCAGGCTGACTTAAGGACCATCATACTCCGAAAGCGAGTTTTCCGGTCACACGATGTCAATGGTCAACCCCAAACCTTCGAAATTGGTGATTTAGTCCACGGAAGAGTACACTCAACACCACCGCACGCGAAACCAACGTGGAAAGGGCCCTATGTAATTGAGCAAAAGTTTGGGGACGACTTATTCTTGTTGTCAACGTTGGGCGGTCCTATTTTGCCAAGAATCTGGAAAGACAAGGACCTTCGCCATTGCCACACATGACAGGCTCATCTGTCTATGAAAAATTTGCAATTTCCTTTACATTCTGAAATTTGATTTTGTAATAAGGCACTGACTTTGCCATATTTTCTTATTTCAGCAATAAAACATTATCTCTTCAAGCTAGAGCTGTGATTCACCGAATGCAACGTTCAACAATCACGACACACGAAGAGCTAAATTCCATCAAACAATGGAGTTTATTCAAATAGCGAGTGACTGCGATACAACCGGCCACTCACTAAGTGAAACCCCAGCTCGGGGGCAATCCGTCACACTAGAGGCTGAACTGGACCGACACACGACAGTCCTACAACCAACTCCAACTTCCCACTGCGTGAATTGGAGTATAAACATTTAACAATTCGTTCCCGGAGTGCGAACGGACTCCAACTTCCCACAGCGTGAATTGGAGTATAAACATTTAACAATTCGTTCCCAGAGCGCGAACGGACTCCAACTTCCCACTGCGTGAATTGGAGTATAAACATTCAACAATTCGTTCCCAGAGCGCGAACGGACTCCAACTTCCCACTGCGTGAATTGGAGTATAAACATTCAACAATTCGTTCCCAGAGCGCGAACGGACTCCAACTTCCCACAGCGTGAATTGGAGTATAAACATTTAACAATTCGTTCCCGGAGTGCGAACGGACTCCAACTTCCCACAGCGTGAATTGGAGTATAAACATTTAACAATTCGTTCCCGGAATGCGAACGGACTCCAACTTCCCACTGCGTGAATTGGAGTATAAACATTTAACAATTCGTTCCCGGAGTGCGAGCGGACTCCAACTTCCCGCAGCGTGAATTGGAGTATAAACATCTAATAATTCGTTCCCACTGCGTGAACCAACCCATCAATGCGGACTCCGAATCCCCAAAACATGAATTGGGGTATGAACATAAGTTACGGGCTCCCGGAGCGCGAACCGAAGCATCCGTGCAAACTCCATATTCCCGAAGTGCGAGTTGGGGTATAAATGTCAATTCCGGGTTCCTGAAGTACGAACCCAAACTTACATGTTTTATCCAAGCTCCCGGCGTGTGAATTGGAGCACCAACGCCAAGTCAAAGTTCCCGTAGTGCGAACTAAGGCGTTAATACTAACTCCGAGTTAGTAAAGTGCAAGTTGGAATGTGAACACCATCCCCAAGTTCCCGGAGCGTGAGCCATGCTACAAGTATCAATAACACTTGAACTCCTGGAATGCATACCAGGTTATCGATCTCAAATTACTCTAAGTCCCCGGAAGACGGACGTGTACTTAAGATTCGCAACAAGTGCAATCGACTGCCAAAAATATAAGTGTTGTTACCCAAGACTGGGGGGCACGGAAGTTAAGTGTCAATCACTCACCGAAGTGATACAACGTCCGAAGTTCAACTCATTCATCAATCGCAACTTGTGACCAAGGTTCTCAAGCGTGGCAAATGAAACGAGCCCTACTTAAACGGTGAAAACACCACAAGTACACCGGACCGAAAACAAGGCATTGCAAGTACTTAAGCACAAATAAAACAAGAGTTGAAACAAAGAAACTAAAGTTTATTTCAACTAACCAAAAATGAGGGCTTACATATGAAAAAGTTTTCCCAAAAACAATCCCTACTAGCAGGAGCCGAACCTGCATCCATACACGGCTTACAAAAACAAAAACAAGTACTTATCCACCAAAACATCTACTTGTAAAGCCGATCTACTTCTTCCTCTTCTTCGTCTTCCTTATTAGTGGTTCATCGTTATCAGAATCACTGGCGACAGAAATTCTTTTTGAGTGCCTCCTCTTCGGCGGTGACTCTTCGGCCGGGGGCATGATATCGATGTCCCCCTCAGAGCTCGAATCTACAGGGAGGCTTCCCGCCGGAGGGGTAGGGGGGACTGGATCTGTGACGGAAATTGAGATAGTGCCACCCGATGGTACTATCCTGGCAGGTGTTGAGCTATGCGCCGTCGCGCTGCCACCGGCGCTACCACTGTGCCCCGCAGCTTCTATCTCAGCGCTGATTTCAGCCAAAATTTCCTCTTCTCGAGTCGCTTGGGCTTGGCTGGGGGCATCCGCAGCTTGCGTCGACAAACTTGAGGTCGGCAGGGGATCACTAACGATGATAAACTGTAAGTCCGTAGAGAAACCGCCCTGCTCACCGAGCAGCTCGCTCACCATCTGTTCCTCGAGAGACAACCCGCTCCCCTGTGCCGCCTCGGTCGATATCGCCGCTACAGCAGTGGTCTCGGTGGCGATGGCCTTAACCTTTTGGCTTGGTTCTTGAGCCGTGACTGTCGGCGCAACCTCCGTCACTAGGCAAAAACGATAAGTTATTAGTAACTTCTTCAAAACAAACTCTTTATTTAGAAAACACTTGAGATAATTTCGAAATACCTTCTCCAGTTTGACTCACAGACGGTTGAACGACCTCGGAAGTGTGCTCATGGATCGGAGATAAATGCGGCCGCTCCGGGTCGTAAGCAGGAACAGGTGGCAAGCTGACCGCAGACGCAGACACGGACGAAGGCGATGTGGTGACTTCAGTGACATCCGCATGGTGCTCAACGCCCGATCCCTCTCCAACTTCCAGGGAACGACCACCCATCACCTCCTTCTCATGAGCAATGATAGCATCGTGGAGGACCTTCTTTTCGTCCTCAGTTAGTAGCCGGTTCTCAAGCTCGAATCGGTCAACCGATTCGCCCGGGTGCGTTTCCCCCTCTTCCTCGACCAATCGCTCCCAAGCGCTGCGAAGGTGAACGGGATAATCTTGAAGCCAGGCCAAATTTCGGTGTTTTAACACGTTGGCGTTATAAGTTATAAGCAGATCTTCGATATCGGCCTCTAGCCTGGCCTCTGCTCGTTGAACTTTCTCCTCCACCTCTATCTCGACCGCTTGAACTTTCGCCACCGCAGCATCCCTTTCGGTGCGAAGAATCACAGCTTGTTCGCACGCCTCCTGAGCTGCGCTATTCGCATCATCCCTTTCCTTGGCAATTTCAGCAAATTTTGACTTAAGCTCGTTCAACTCCTTCAGGGCAGCATCCCTCTCTGCAGTAACCAATGTGTTTCGATGACCCATGTCCTCAACCGTGGCGTAGTGTTCGCGTTTCATCCTATCCATGATTGCCTGGGCTTCATCAGCTTTTTTAGTGGCCTCTATTTCAGATTTACGGGATGATTCAGCCTCGGTATTCAGCACTTGAATGATGCGATCTTTTTGTGCTAACTCGGCTTGCAATCTTTCAATGGTGGCTGCTCTTTCGAAGGCCAAGGCCGATGCTTTTTCGGCCGCTCTATACCACACTTTGTACTGTGCGTAGAAATCGTGCACATAATCAAGCGCCCACTGCTCGGCCTCCTGTGGGATTCTTTTCAAGTTCGGGGGGAATACGTAGTTGTCGAAGCATATATTCGGGAACTCCCTTTTCAATTGCGCGAGCCTGATTGCTCCTTCCCCCATGATTTCAGTAGGAGGTTCCTCCGCAGCCATCGGTGCCGTCACCTCAGATCTAGAAGCTTGAGAAACTGGCGCATGTCGAGAAGAGTCACGAGGAGCATGAACGGGATTTTGTACGGGACCTCTGGAAGGAGGAGGGGTACGCGATCGCGATCGACGCCTGTGGCCCTTGTCCGAATCGTATCTATCATGACTAGAATATCCGGAACGTCCTTGGTCATAGTATCCAGGGCGTCCCTGATCATAATCTCTATCTCCCTCTCGCCTGCGCGAATCATAATAAGAAGACTTGCGAGCATGTCGAAGACTCCCAAGCATTGAACCCCGCTTTGACATAGTATCTGCAAAGCAAAATAAAATCGAATCAATCACCCTTCGAAACAGATAATTTACAGTCAAAGTTTATGCAGTGTCGTGAAATGTGTATGAATATGCATTTCCCCCCGACCAACCAGAAATGTCGACCTCGCTAGTAATAAGAGGCTCTCTCAATTCTAGATTACGATGGAATTCCTCCAACCCGGCATCATGTTGAAAAGACACGTCTTCCGGGATTGGAAGGTCGGCAAGCCCTTCGTAGAGGCTTTCAGTACGTGGAGGAGACATCTCAGAGATTCTAACTCCGGGGGAGGGCCGGGCAATGACAACCGATTTCCGTCTCCCCCGCTTAGTTGACTTAACCATGGCAGCCTTGCCTTTTCTCCGCTCCGCGACATCCGAAGCTACATCCGTAGGCTCGATCAGCGGCTCGTCGTCAGTATTAGTTCTTTCAGAGTCAGCCTCCTCAGCTATGACAACTTCGGGCTTCTTATGTTTGACTCGTTTCTTAGGAACGATCCTTTGTGCCACCTCAAACCTTATACTCTGTCCTCGTTCAATCAGCCCAAAGGTCCGGAGATTCCTATCGGTCAAAAGCAACTCGATGTCCCTATCTTCGCTCGGGACTTCTCGAAGTATTCGCACCATCTCCTTAAACTCTTCACCTTCGGGTCTCGGGATCGTTGCTGTAAAAAGAAAAAATTAATATAAGTCTCACTTCGGCTGCAATTGTCGTAGTGAATATTTGAAAACTCGGTTATACTCACGTCTGAATAACCATCGTCGAGCAAATCCTGGAGGACATCTGACATAGAACCATTCTGTCCTATAGTAACTCAGCCTTGTCCAGGATCCGGTGACCACTTGACAATTTCTCACCGCCTCCAGAAATGTGAAAGAAGGATAATCACCACGAGTTTTGAAGTTGAACAAGTATCTAATTTCGATTGGAAGCGGCGGTCGATGGAGACATTCCATAAATGCAATGAACAAGCTATTGATCGAAGCATATCCGTTCGGATGCAACTGAGATGGGGCGATCCTCAAAAATGACAATACTTCTCTTATATACTCGTTGAACGGGGGAAGTGTCCCGGCCGCACACGCGTGGCGATTAAATGCTGTATACCCTTCTGGCGGATTATGTGGTCTATCATTCGGCCCCGGCAGTAATACATCGTCCAATGACAAGCCGTGCCTCAAACAAATTCTTCCCAACATGTCTTCAGAGATATTCGATGGAACGGAATCTGATGGATTGGCAATGAACGACGCATCAGGAAGTTCGTCCGGAGCCGGACCGATGATCTCAGGATCTATATCCGGAACTTCTAGCCTCGGAGGGGCTGTACCTTGAATCTCTTGCTGCTGTGAACTTGAAGATTCCATAACTAACTAACTCATGAGAAACCATCGTTAGACGACAAAGAACCCGTGTGTTCCCCAGTGTAAAGTGTATGAATGTGTGTGGTACCGTGCCATGCATTACTTGAACGAATGTTGCAGAATTAAAGTGAACATTCAAACGACAAAGCTACAAAGTTCAGCTATAATGACCGTCATCGCTGACCGTCATCACTAAATCGTTTATACGATGGAAGTCGGTTCGAATGGAAGTTGTTATAGTTCCATCGACGAGCTTCAAAAGGCAATCAAATATGCAGTTCAATATTCAAGTCCAGATATGCGGGAATGAAGCTCGTCGGAGTTATGCTTGAAAAATTTCAAATTTTGGAGTCCATCATGCAGGGTTCGAAACCATCACAGAGGCTTCGTTCGAACCCAACCGAACACCTTTTCCTTCGAACCCATCCAAACTTCTTTCGAACCCACGCGTTCGAAACCATCATGACGTTGCTTCGAACCCATGCGTTCGAACCCGTCCAAACTCCTTTCGAACCCACGCGTTCGAAACCACCATGTCATTGCTTCGAACCCATGCGTTCGAAACCCTCCTGACATCACTTCGAAACCATACAGTTGGGCGTGCTTCGAACCGATAGCCAAATGACAAGTTCGAACCGATACCGAATCCCTTAAACTTGGCATCGGTCGCGTTCGAACCGATCCACTTCGTATCGATACGAAGTTGTCGACTTCGAACCGATAACCTATGGGTTCGAATCCATCGATTCGAATGGATCCCTCGAATCCCCCAATCGGTGCGAACTGCGCATCCCAACAAGGACATTCCAAGGATCGATTCGAAATCCAATGAAAACACACCACCGTCATCGATTCGAACTCGCCCCTACACATCGGTTCGAATCCTCTTTAAACCAGATCTGTTTTTGCCAAATTCTAGGTTAAGCATATCGATGAACAGAAGTGGATTCGAAATAGCTTCGCCGTATGAAACCAAGGTTAATTACCTAGTTCAATCAGTGGATTCGAGAGAATTTAGTCTTAGATCTTGATGGATTCGAAAACACGGCGCAATGTTTTTCTCTTTTGAAGCTTCGAGACGATGCAGAGAGCAAGTAAAAGTAAAAAGTAAAAATGGTGCAGGTCCACTACTATTTATATGGGTGGTTGGAAATGACTGGGACGATTCGACTTCCGGTGAGAATTGACCGAGTACAGCAGGTCAAAAGGCAGAATCGTTTCGAAACCAACTTTCGAACCCAAATGCCAGAGACTCCATCGTGTGAAGCACACGAACAACTGCCGTGAACCATAGTTTCGTACCCATCCAAGTCATCGATTCGAAGATCGTTTTCGAACCCACCAAAACAAATTCGAAACCAGCTTAACGCAAAATGTACTCCATCATTTCAGATTGTTTCGAATGACAGCTTCGAACCCACCATAGCACAAAGCATACTCCATCTTTTGACATCGGTTCAAAAGTCAACTTCGAAACCATCGTGACACGAGTATACTCCGTTGGGTTGAATGCCAATTTCGAATCCATCAATGCTCCAACGCATCAACTCGAAATCTCATATTCACACGACCCATCATTGCACGGACATATTGCATCCATACAAATTTGAATTTCGAACCCATTGATGCTCAAGTACATCGGTTCGAAACATTACACTTGCGCAATGCAAATTCATTTTCTTCAACCTTCAATATCGGTTCAGGAGAGGATCAATATGAAGGAACTTTTCAAAACAACCATCAAGCGTTGTTTCAAATTCAAATTTCAAAATCGATTCAGGAGAGAATCGATACGAAATTCTGTAGCAAACCAAACCGACAACGACTCGCGGACGCACGACGTTAACAAGGATCATATTAACATATGTGCATACATGTCGGACTAACATTCGATTTTGAATATTCACAGGGATCAAACACTCATCCTGTTACAAATGCGACAGCCAACAGCTAAGCACTATAGTACAGCAATCAATCATATCAACGCAAGGTTACAACAGTACAGCATACGAGTTTCAACAAAAAGAGAACAATGATCGTTCAGAGAGAAATGGCAGCAATTCAAAGCACGTCATGTTCCCACAAGACGTACTTTGGGGGGCAAAATGTTATCCCGCTTTTTGGCAAAGCCACGATACCAAAAGATTGATCGAAAACGAAGGGCAGTTCGCCTCAGAGGTTGATCGTACTTCCTTTAGCCATGGATATCACTGAATTTTATCCGAGTCCAGAATGAGTCATAATTGATAGAACACGACAAGAAAGACCATAGAAGTCTGCATCTCAAATTTCAGGTCAATCCGAGGTCATATGCTCAAGTTATGATGGATTCAAGATAAGAGGAAGTGACATTGCTCGCTTCGAACCCTTTATGTTCGAAACCAACAAGTTCGAACCCACCATATTCGAATCGATAAGAGGAGACATCTTTCGAACCCTCAACTTCGAACCCTTCGAACCCCCATAGTTTCGACTCCATCACCTTCGAACCGAAGGACATCGAAGCCATCGATCTCGAAACCATCATCTTCGAAACCCTCGCGATGCCTCGGTTTCGAAACCATCAGGTCCATACCTACCAAGTCCATAACAATGGACTTCAAATCCATCAGAGAGTAGCTGGTTCGAATCCATATTCGGCTGCCTCACTTCGAATCCACCAGACATGCATGCTTCGAAACCATCCATGAGTTTCATTCGAACCCATCCCTGAAGTCAAGTTCGAACCCATCACATTGCTATCTTCGAACCCATCACGGAGCCATGTTCGAACCCATCCTGCGTTGCCTTGTTCGAACCCACTGGGTCAACCCACGTGTCTTCCATCGGTTCGAAATAGCCGAGATACACGGAGTCGAAGCGGTCAACACGGAGAGAAGTCCGGATCGATTCGAAACTTGCGCTCCACGTCACCATGAAGTCGCATGCCACAATGGGTTCGAAACCATCGTTTCGAGACCATGGGTTCGAACAAAACAGCCTTGTCGTGATGTCCATTTCGAACCCAACATATCTCCTAACCTACTGATCCAAATGCAATGAAACTTTCACAGATGCTTGCATTCATGTTGAAGAATGTCCACGCCAAATTTCACCTCGATTGGATGAATTCTTGATCGGTTCGAATGGAGTTCGAACCGATGCCAAAGTAGGCCCAAACTTCCCGAGACCGTACGTGTGGGCCCCCTCACGTGCCAGAAGTGGTCTCCCGAGTTTTCACCAAGATACCAGCAGCCTACGCCTATAAATAGAGCTCCAAGGCCAACAGAAAAGGGACTTCGGGATCTCCTTACTCTAAAGCGCCCAGACTCTGCCGGATTAACATCTCCATCATAATTTCACTGTTGATTTCGAATTTCCAGTTGTAACTTGCTGTTGATCGCTGTAACAACTTGTAAACATTGAAAGAGAATCAATAAAACATCAAAAAACTTCACAGTGGACGTAGGCGACACGCCGAACCACTATAAATCGCTTGTCTACGCATTTTCTCTACTGTTGATTGGAGTTTTTGTTAGATAATATTCATATTCAGTTCATACTATTGATTGTTATCTCTTCAACGACTCCCGAAGAGTGTTGTGACCAATTTTGGTGCAAACAGCTGGTCCATGATTGACCATCGCTGTAGAGTGGAGCACCATGGTACTGCACCATTTCAAATCCATGCACCCATTTCTAAAAGTCATATGACACTGTTTCGTCATTTTGGACTGATGTTGCACCTTGCAACGTAGATGTTGCACCCGGCGGATGTCGATTCTTCGGAGGGCCATAACTCTTGGCTCATTTAGAGTTACGGGAGCCATAACCTGTCAAAACGAAGCTCTCGGTGAGTTCTACAGCTTTGACGGCTTTCAGCCGTCGCTGGTTAGTTTCATACCCCAAAAATCCTATCCGAACCTCAATCGGGTCATGGAAGTTTTTTACCCTTCGTTTTTTCATCAAGTGGATTTTTACTGTAAAACGGGATCCCCGTGGCTGGTCTATGATTTACCATCACTGGAGAATGGTGCACCATGGTACTGCACTGTTTCAAATCCATGTACCCATTTCTAAAAGTCGCACGACACAGTTTCGTCATTTTGGACGGACATTGCACCTTGCACCGTAGATGTTGCAACCTGTGGATATCGATTCTTCGGAGGGCCGTAACTCTTGGCTCGTTTAGAGTTACGAGAGCAATAACCTGTCAAAACAAAGCTATATGTGAGTTCTACAGCAATGATAGCTTTCAGCTGTCACTGGTTAGTTTCATACCTAAAAAATCCTATCCTAACCTCAATCGGGTCATGGAAGTTTTTTACCCTTCGTTTTTTCGTCACGTGGATTTTTTCCGCAAAACGGGATGCCCGTGGCTGATCTATGATTTAAAATCGCTGGAGAGTGGTGCACCATGGTACTACACCGTTTCAAATCCATGCACCCATTTCTAAAAGTCGTACGGCACTGTTTCGTCATTTTGGACGGATGTTGCACCTTGCAACGTAGATGTTGCACCCTGCGGATATCGATTCTTCGGAGGGCCATAACTCTTGGCTCGTTTAGAGTTGCGGAAGCCATAACCAATCAAAACGAAGCTCTCGGTGAGTTCTATAGCTTTGAAAGCTTTCAGTCGTCATTGGTTAGTTTCATACCCAAAAAATCCTATCCGAACTTCAATCGGGTCATGGAAATTTTTTACCCTTCGTTTTTTCGTCACGTGGATTTTTACTGTAAAACGGGATCCGCGTAGCTGGTCTATGATTTACCATCGCTGGAGAATGGTGCACCATGGTTCTGCACCGTTTCAAATCCATGCACCCATTTCTAAAAGTCGTACGACACTGTTTCGTCATTTTGGACGGATGTTGCACCTTGCACCGTAGATGTTGCGCCCTGTGGATATCGATTCTTCGGAGGGCCATAACTCTTGGCTCGTTAAGATTTACGGGAGCCATAACCAGTAATAATGAAGCTATCTGTCAGTTCTACAGCTATGACAGCTTTCAGCCGTCACTGGTTAGTTTCATACCCAAAAAATCCTATCCGAAACCTCAATCGGGTCATGAAAGTTTTTTACCCTTCGTTTTTTCGTCACGTGGATTTTTTCTGTAAAACGGGATCCCCGTGACTGGTCTATTATTTACCATCACTGGAGAGTGGTGCACCATGGTATTGCACCGTTTCAAATCCATGCACCCATTTATAAAAGTCGTACGGCACCATTTCGTCATTTTGGACGCAAGTTGCACCCTGCACCGTAGATGTTGCACCATGTGGATATCGATTCTTCGGAGGGCCGTAACACTTGGCTCGTTTAGAGTTCCGTGAGCCATAACTAGATAAAACGAAGCTATCTGGGAGTTCTACAGCTATGACAGCTTTTCGCCGTCACTGGTTAGTTTCATACCCAAAAAATCCTATCCGAACCTCAATCGGGTCATGGAAGTTTTTTTGCCCTTTGTTTTTTCGCCACGTGGATTTTTTCTGTAAAACAGGATCCCCGTGGCTGGTCTATGATTTACCATTGCTGAAGAGTGGTGCACCATGGTACTGCACCGTTTCAAATCCATGAACCCATTTCTAAAAGTCGTACGGCACTGTTTCGTCATTTTGGACAGATGTTGCACCATGCACCGTAGATGTTGCGCCCTGTGGATATCGATTCTTCGAAGGGCCATAACTCTTGGCTCGTTTAGATTTAAGGGAGCCATAACCAGTCATAATGAAGCTATTTGTGAGTTCTACAGCTATGACAGTTTTCAGCTGTCACTGGTTAGTTTCATACCTAAAAAATCCTATCCGAACCTCAATCGGATCATGGAAGTTTTTTACCCTTCGTTTTTTCGTCACGTGGATTTTTTTCTGTAAAACGGGATCCCCGTGGCTGGTCTATGATTTACCATCGCTGGAGAGTGATGCACAATGGTACTTCACCGTTTCAAATCCATGCATCCATTTCTAAAAGTCGTACGGCACTGTTTCGTCATTTTGGCCGGATGTTGAACCTTGCACCGTAGATGTTGCCCCCTATGGATATCGATTCTTCGGAGGGCCATAACTCTTGGCTCTTTTAGAGTTACGGGAGCCATAACCAGTCATAACGAAGATATATGTGAGTTCTACAGATGTGACTGCTTTCAGCCGTCACTGGTTAGTTTCATACACAAAAAATCCTATCCAAACCTCAATCGGGTCATGGAAGTTTTTTACCCTTCGTTTTTTCGTCATGTGGATTTATTTTGTAAAACGGGATCCCCGTGGCTGGTTTATGATTTACCATCGCTGGAGAGTGGTGCACCATGGTATTGCATCATTTCAAATCCATGCACCCATTTCTAAAAGTCGCACGGCACTGTTTCGTCATTTTGGACGGATGTTGCACCTTGCACCGTAGATGTTGCACCCGGTGGATATCAATTCTTCGGAGGGCCATAACTCTTGGCTCGTTTAGAGTTACGGGAGCAATAACCAGTCAAAACGAAGCTCTCATTGAGTTCTACACTGATGACCGCTTTCAGCCATCACTGGTTAGTTTCATACCCAAAAAATCCTATCCGAACAACAATCAGGTCATGGAAGTTTTTTACCCTTCGTTTTTTCGTCACGTGGATTTTTTCTGTAAAACGGGATCCCCATGGCTGGTCTATGATTTGCCATCGCTGGAGAGTGGTGCACCATGGTACTGCTCCATTTCAAATCCATGCACACATTTCTAAAAGTCGTACGGCACTATTTCGTCATTTTTGACGGTTGTTGCACCTTATACCGTAGATGTTGCACCCTGTCGATATCGATTCTTCATAGGGCCGTAACTCTAGGCTTGTTTAGAGTTACAGGAGCCATAACCAGTCAAAATGAAGCTTTCGGTGAGTTCTACAGCTATGAGAGCTTTCAGCCGTCACTGGTTAGTTTCATACCCAAAAAATCCTATCCGAACCTCAATCGGGTCATGGAAGTTTTTACCCTTCGTTTTTTCGTCACGTGGATTTTTTCCAGTAAAACGGGATCCCCAAGGCTGGTCTATGATTTACCATCGCTGGAGAGTGGTACACCATGGTACTGCACCGTTTCAATTCCAAGCACCCATTTTTTAAAGTCGTACGGCACTGTTTCGTCATTTTGGACGAATGTTGCACCTTGCATCGTAGATGTTGCACCCTGTGGATATCGATTCTTCGGAGGGCCGTAACACTTGGCTCGTTTAGAGTTACGTGAGCCATAACTAGATAAAATGAAGCTATCTGGGAGTTCTACAGCTATGACAGCTTTTCGCCGTCACTGGTTAGTTTCATACCCAAAAAATCCTATCCGAACCTCAATCGGGTCATGGATGTTTTTTACCCTTCGTTTTTTCGTCCCTTGGATTTTTTATGTACAATGGGATCCCCGAGGCTAGTCTATGATTTACCATCGCTGGAGAGTGGAGCACCTATGTACTGCTTCATTTCAAATCCATGCACTCATTTCTAAAAGTCGTACGACACCGTTTCGTCATTTTAGGCGGATGTTGCACCTTGCACCGTAGATGTTGCACCATGTGGATATCGATTCTTCGGAGGGCCATAATTCTTGGCTTGTTTAGATTTACGGGAGTTGTAACCAGTCAAAACGAAGCTCTCGGTGAGTTCTACAGCCATGACAGCTTTCAGCCGACGCTGGTTAGTTTCATGCCTAAAAAATCCTATCTGAACCTCAATCGGGTCATGGAAATTTTGTACACTTCGTTTTTTCGTCACATGGATTTTTTCTGTAAAACGGGATCCCCATGGCTGGTCAATGATTTACCATCGCTAGAGAGTGGTGCGCCATGGTACTGCACCGTTTCAAATCCATTTACCCATTCCTAAAAGTCGTACGACACTGTTTCGTCATTTTGGACGGATGTTGCACCTTGCACCGTAGATGTTGCACCCTGTGGATATCGATTCTTCGGAGGGCCATAACTCTTGCCTCGTTTAGAGTTATAGAAGCCATAACCAGTCATAACGAAGCTATCTGTGAGTTCTACAACTATGACAGCTTTCAGCCGTCACTAGTTAGTTTCATATTCAAAAAATCCTATCCGCACCTCAATCGGGTCATGGAAGTTGTTTGTAACAAAATTGGGCACAACATCCGTCGGAAGTTTTTGAAGAGATAATAAATGAAGAAAGTAAATTTAAACTGAGGACTATCTAACAAAAACTCCAAATAACATATAAATAAATGCGAAGACAAGAAATTTGTAGTGGTTCGGCGTGTTGCCTACGTCCACTGTGAATGTTTTGCACTTTTATTGACTTTCTCTGGATGATTACAAGTTGGTACAGCAACCAATAGCAAAGTACAGCAATGAATTCGAAATTTAAAGCAGTATTGTGATGCTAAGTAATGGAAATCCTGATCCGGTAGAGTTTATGCGCTTCAAAATCCAAAAGTCCTTTTTCTGTTGGCCCTGAGGCTCTATTTATAGGCGTAGGCTGCAGATATTTCGCTGATAACTCGGGAGCCCACTTCTGGCACGTGAGGGGGCCCACACGCCCGCTTCCTCGAAGTTTGGGCCCACTTTAGCATCGGTTCGAACTCCATTCGAACCGATCAAGGATTCGTCCAATCGAGTTGAAATTTGGCGTGGACATTCTTCAACATGAATGCAAGCTGCTGTGAAAATCTCATGGCATTTGGATTAGTGGATTGAGAGATATCATGGGTTCGAAATGGGGTTTACTGGATTGGTGATTGGTTCGAAACCATGCCTTCGAACCGTTGGTTTCGAACCCATGGCGGCACGCGCCTTCGTGGTGTGGTGGAGCGCAAGTTTCGAACCGGCCTGGTCTTCACTCCGAGTTGACCGCTTCGCTTCCAGGTACTTCGGCACGCTCGACTCGATGAGGGACACGTCATCTTGACTGGTTAGTTCGATGGGTTCGAATGATGCTCTCTGGATGGATTCGAACATGGCCTCCGTGATGGATTCGAACGAGGCATATGTGATGCGTTCAAACTACTGGAGTTTCATGGGTTCGAACCGGTCGCATTCCAATGGACTCGAGGTTCAATGCTACGAACTGAGTAGGCACAGTTTGAGGGTTTCGAACCCAAGGTGTCCGGATGGGTTCGAAGGCGATGGATTCGAACCTGATGGGTTCGAAAGTGATGGGTTCGAACCTGATGGGTTCGAACCTTGGACCTTTCCCTTCAAATTGAATCGATCGTAACTCGAGCGTACGAACTACGATTGACTTGAAATTTGAGGTGTTGACTTCTATGGCCTCCCTGGTCATGTCTCATAAATTTTAGCCCAATCCGGATCCGGACAAAATTCAGCGATATCCATAACGAAACCAAGTATAACCAACCTCCGAGATGAACTGTCCTTCGTTTTCGATCAATTCTCTGGTATCACGGCCTTGCCAAAAGGCGAGATAACATTTTGCCCCCCAAAGTATGTCTTGTGGGAACATGACATGCTTCGAATAGCTGCAATTTCTCTCTGATCAAATATCATTCTCTTTTCTATCGAGACTTATATCCTGTATTGCTGTAACCTTGCATTGACATGATTGAAAGCTGTATGATATTGCTTAGTCGTTGGTTGTTGCATTTGTAACAGGACGAGTATTCGATCCCTGCAAACATTTTAAAATCGAACGTTAGTCTAACATATATGCACATATATTAGTTTGACCCTTGTTTGCGTTGTGCGTTCATGAGTCGTTGTCAGCTTTGTTCGTTATTGAATGCCGTATCGATTCTCTCCTGAATCGATTTGGAAATTTGAGTTGAAACAACACTTGATGGTTGTTTTGATAGTCCCTTCGTATTGACCCTCTCGTGGATCAACGTAGAAGGTTGGAGTAAACGACTCAGTGTTGCGTGAACATGGTGTTTTGAACCGATGGGTCGAAGCTTTGATGGGTTCGAAACCTTCCTTCGAACCGATGGGATGGGTTCGAAGCCTTCGTTCGAACCGATGGCTTGAATGGGGATGAACTCATCGTTCGTGACTGTAAACTATGGATGGGGATGTAGATGGAAACTCCGAACCATGGCCCACGTTGGCCGTTTCGAACCAATGCAGTCCACTGCCTCGTTGCATACTTCGTATCGAGGAAGAGTGAGGGTGGTTTCGAACTGATTCGGTTCACTGTCTTGCTGCTTGTTTCGAATCGATGAGGCTTCAAGCGTATGGGTTCGAAAGTAGGTTTCGAAACGATCCGGCGTATTCACCCATAGCAAACGATTGAGTCCTCCGGGATGTGAATCGGCCCGGTCAACTTGTACCTCCCATATAAATAGCAGCGGCCTCCACCTTTTTCACTTTTTACTTTTTATCTTCTCCTACTTCATTCCAGAGCCTTTGAGAAGAAAAAAATCACGGCGTTGTGCATTCGAACCGATTGACATCCAAACTCATAATTCCTTGATCCTATTAGGTAACTAGCTTTGAATTCGAATGACAAAACTATTCAGAATCCATCATTTCATTGTTGATCGGTTTTTCTGGGGATTTCAAAAATCCAGATCTGACTCTTTTTTTTAGTGGCTTCGAAACAGCGCAGGCATTCGTGTTCGAACAAGATTGGATCTGACTTTCTTTTAACTTTCGTATCGATGCCTGGGCCGGTCTTATGGGGAACGGCGCAGTTAGCACCGATTGGATCCTTTCGAAATGCCCATTCGAATCGGTGGGTTCGAAACCATTGGCTTTCGTTTTGAAGTTTTCATTTTCACATTGGTACGGAGGTTATGGGTTCGAACATGGCCGATGTCAAACTGAGAACTTTCTTATCGTTTCGAACTAGCTCGACCAAGGATCGATTCGAAGCCATCCCCCACCAATCGATTCGAACACGACATATGCTCATCGTTTCGAAGTGCATCTGGCCGTATCGGTTCGAAGTGACGATGGTATGGGTTCGAATGACTCTCATGTGATCGGTTCGAACCCTCCATGTTTGGCATTAAAATCTGATATTTTCTGAGCATATTTCCGACGAGCTTCACTCTTGCATACATGGACTTTGACAACTGAATTGCATACTTGACTGCCTTTCGAAGCTCGTTGATGGGACCATAACTGAATTTACTTGAACTAATTTCCATCATACAAGCGGTGATGATGGTCAGCGATGACGGTCGTTGCAACTGGAATTCTTAGCTTTGTCGTTTGCATGTCTCCTAGAACTTTGTGATATTTATCTAAGTAACGCATAACACTGCACAACACACATTCATACACTTTACATTCGGGGATTCACGGGTCTCTTGTCGTCTAACGATGGTTTCTAATGAGTTAGCTAGTTATGGAGCCTTCGAGTTCTCAGGAACAAGAAAACCCACAAGATATTCTGGGCATAGCTCCTCCGAGATTAGAAGTTCCGGACATCGATCCCGAGATTGTTGGCCCAGCGCCGGATGAACTTCCCAATGCGTCATTCATTGCTAACCCATTAGATTCTGTCCCGTCTCACATTATTGAAGATATGTTGGGCAGAATATGCCTAAGGCACGGCTTGTCGCTAGAAGATGTGCTATTACCGGGGCCGAGTGATAGGCCACATTATCCGCCGGAGGGATACACTGCATTCAATCGCCATGCATGCGCGGCTGGGACGCTCCCCCCGTTCAACGAGTATATCAGAGAAGTTTTGTCTTATTTGGGAATTGCACCATCTCAACTCCACCCGAACGGGTATGCTTCAATAAATAGTCTGTTCATTGCTTTTATGGAGTATCTTCATCGACCGCCGGCTCCGATTGAAATCAGATACTTGTTCAACTTCAAAACCCGCAACGATTATCCGTCTTTTACATTCTTGGAGGCAGTACGAAACTGTCAAGTGGTCACCGGGGCCTGGACCAGACTCAGTTATTATAGGAAGGAATGGTTTTATGTCCGATGTCCTCCAGGCTTTGCTAGGCGGTGGTTATTCAGACGTAAGTATGGCTGAGTTTTAAAACAATTACTAAGGCGGTTTTGGTCGAAGTGTGACTCATATATTTTCCTTCTTTACAGCGATGATTCCACGTCCTGACGGTGATCGCTTCAAGGAGATAGTATGAATATTCCAGGAAATCTCGAGTGAAGATATGGACTTTGACGTGTTGTTTACGGATAGAAATCTTCGGGTTTGCGGATTGATTGAACGGCGGCAGAGCATAATATTTGATGGGGGCACAAAGGATGGTTTCGAAGAAACAAATCCAGCACAAAAAGCCCAAAGTCGTTATCACCGAGGAAGGCGACTCCGAAAGGACCCACACAGACAAGGAGCCATCGGCCGGACCCACAGATGTCGGTCAAGATGTTACACAGCAGAGAAAAGGCAAGGCTGCCATTTTTAAATCGCCAAAAAAGGGAAGGTGGAAATCAGTTGTCACGTCCCGGGTCACTCCCGGAATTAGAATTTCGAAGGGGTCTCCCACGAGAGAAGAGAGTCTTTTTGATGGGCTTGCTGACATCCCAATCCCGGACGATATGTCCTTTCAACACGATGCCAGTTTGGAGGAATTCCATCGTACTCTATACTTGAGCGAGCCCTACATTACTAGCATGGTCGACAATCCGGGTCGGTCGGGGGGGGGGGGGGGAATGCATACTCACGCACGTTTCACAACACTGCACAAGTTTTAGCTGTAGGCTGTTGATTTCGAGAAACCTTCATATCGCGACATTCTCGAAAACCTTCATATCGCGAATCGATATGCCTGGACGTCATTCGATGCTGGGGAGTTTACTGGGGAGTTTAGCTGTAGGGATATGTCTGGACGCCATTCGATGCTGGGGAGTTTGCGACATTCTCCAAAACCTTCATATCGCGAATCGCGCAGACGGGAAGGAGACAGGGACTACGATCATGGATACTCTGGGTATTCGAGTCAGGAAAGATATGACACTGATAGGGGCTACAGACGCCGATCCCGATCGCGTTCTCCTCCTCCTCCCAGAGATCCTGTACAGCCTCCGACCCATGTTTCTCGTCCTTCTAAGTCTTCACATCATAAATCCGCCTCTCAATCCTCTAGGCATGAACCACATCGCTCCAGAAGCGATACATCGGCCGTCGTTGTTTCGGAACAACCCCCTGTTGAAATCGCTGGGGAAGGGGCTCTCAGGCTTGCGCAACTCAAGAAAGATTTCCCAACCATATGTTCCGACAACTACATATTTCCCGCGAACATGAAGAGAATTCCGCCGACGGTGGAGCAGATGGTGCATGACTACGTGCACGATTTCTACGCTCAATATAAAGTATGGTTCAAAGCTGCAGAGAAAGCGTCAGAGCTGGCTTTCGAGCGTGGGGCCTCCAATGAGAAGTTACAGGCGGAATTGGCTCAGAAAAACCGCATCATTGAGGTGCTTAACACCGAGGCCGAATCTTCTAGAAGGTCCGAGATGGAGGCCATGAAAAAGGCTGATGAAGCTCAAGCTTCGATGGACAGAATGAAGCTTGAGCACTATGCCACGATGGAAGATATGGGCCATCGGAATACTCTTGTCACTGCCGAAAGGGATGCGGCGTTGAAGGAACTTAATGAGCTCAAGTCCAAATTTGCAGAAATTGCCAAAGATAGAGATGATGCAAATAACGCAGCCCAGGAGGCGTGCGAACAGGCTGTGATTCTGCGGGCTGAGCGGGTTGCAGGAGTGGCTAGAGTTCAAGCAGTTGAGACGGAGACTGAAGAAAAAGTTCAGCAAGCCGAAACCAGGCTAGAGGCCGACATTGATGATTTTCTTATCACTTACAATGCCATTGTTTTGAGGCACAGAAACTTGGCCTGGCTTCAGGATTATCCAGTGCATCTTCGCAATGCTTGGGAGAGGTTGGTTGAGGAAGAAGAAGAAGCGCGTCCGGGTGAATTGGTCGACCGATTCGAACTCGAGAACCGACTGCAAACAGAGGATGAGAAGAAAGCTCTTCACGATGCTATCATTACGCACGAGGAGGAAATGGTTAGTGGTCGGTCTCTGGAGGCCGGAGAAGGGTCAAGCTTCGAGCATCACGCTACTACTTCCGGAATTACCGCTCCGCCTCCATCCGAACCTGTATCTGTGGTTAGCTCACAAGCTGTTCCCGCCTATGATCCGGAGCAACCACGGTTATCTCCTATCAGCGAGCATACCTCTGAAGCCGTCCAAACATCATCAAGCCAAACCGAGGAAGGTATTCCGAATATATTTCCAGTGTATTTTCGCTAGAAATCTCGTTTTGAAATGATTGTTTACAACTTTTCTTCTTTATTCAGTGACCAGGACTACTCCGGCGTCTCCAGCTCAGGAGACGATTCAAGGACAGAAAGCTATCACCACGGAAACGATGGTCGTGACAACGGCAGCATCTACTGAGGCGGTACAGGAGGGCTCTATGTCCCTTGATGAGCAAATGGTGAGCGAACTACTTGGTCAACAAGGAGATTTCTCTTCGGACTTGCCATTCATCATCAGCCAGCTCCCACCAGCCTCTGGTGCTTTCGTGCAGACCGGAGTTGCCCCCAGTCAGGCCCCATCATCTCGAGACGAGGAAATATTGGCCGAGAGCCAAGCTGAAATTGAAGCTGCGGGGCGCGAAGGTAGCGCCGGAGTTAGTTCCACGACGAGTGCTCCTATACCTTTAAATGTAATATTGCCATGTGGCACGGAAGTTGGAACTCGAGCGTCCGCCTCGTCTTCGGTTGCGGATCCGGCTCCTTCTATCCCTCCGGAGGGAAGCTCTCGTCCAGATTCAAGCCCTGAGGAAGATGTGGATATCATGCCTTCACCCGAGGAACAGTCGTCGGAGAAACCGCCCTCCAAACGAAGGATATCAATTCCGAGCGATTCTGATGATGACGACGAGTCGTTGATAAAGCGGGTGAAGAAGAAAAAGTAGATCAGCCTCTTGAGTGGATTTTTGGTTAGATAGGAACTTGCTTTTTTGTTTCCCTTTAACAAGTCGTGTATAGATGCGGGTTCGGCCCCCGCTAGTAGGAATTTTTGGAAGACTTATTACATGTAAGCTCTCGTTTTCAGTTAGTTGAAATGAAACTTTGCTTTCTTTACTGCGGTTCTCGTTTCTTCCATGCTTAAGTGTTTGTAGTGTTATGTTGTCGGTCTGGAGTACTTGTGATGCTTGTTATCGTCAGGTAGAGTTTGCTTTTATTTGCCAAGTACGAAAATCTCGGTCATAAGTTGTGATTGATGAATAATTGAAACTCCGGACATTATAACACTTCGGTTAGCGATTAACACTTAGCTTATTTTTGCCCCCTAGTCTCGGGGTACAACACTTGTGTTCCGGTGGTGTACTATGTTTGTCGCAAGTCTTGAACACACGTCCACATTCTGGGACTTAGGATAATTTGTAATTGATAACCCGGTTCGAACTATCAGAATTCGAGAATTATCGTCGTTTGTAGTTCGGCTCGCGCTCCGGGAACCTAGAATTGATGTTTTACTTTCCACTTCGCACTCCGGGGACTTGGAGTTAGTGTCGACATCTCAGTTCGCACTTCAGGAACTTCAACTTGGCATTTACGCTCCCACTCACACTCTGGGAGCTTGGATTCGATGTTTATACTCCAATTCCCACTCCGAGGAGTTGGAGTCTGTTCACACTCTGGGAGCAAATCGTTGAATGTTTATACTCCAATTCACGCTCTGGGAAGTTGGAGTCCGTTCGCACTCTGGGAACGAATTGTTGAATGTTTATACTCCAATTCACGCTCCGAGAAGTTGGAGTCCGTTCGCACTCGGGCACGAATTGTCAAATGTTTATGCTCTAATTCGCACTCCGGGAAGTTGGAGTCCGTTCGCGCTCTGGGAACGAATTGTTGAATGTTTATACTCCAATTCATGCTCCAGGAAGTTGGAGTCCGTTCGCACTCTGGGAACGAATTATGGAATGTTTATACTCCAATTCGCACTATGGAAAGTTGGAGTTGACTCACACTCTGGGAGCAATGTATTTATACTTCGGTTCGCACTCCGGGAACCGAGAGTTGGAATTTTATACTCCAATTCGCGCTCTGGGAATTTGGAGTTGGAAGAGGGATTGTCGTGTATCAATCCCCTTAAGTGTTGATGTAGTGTCCTGCCTCCGAGCTCGTGTTTCACTTAGCGAGTGACCGGTCATATCACAGCCACTCCCTATTTGAATAAATCCCACCGTAGGATGGAATTTTGCTCTCCGTGCTTCGTGATATTGTGCGTCATACTCAATAAATCACAGCTCTGGCTCGAAGAGATGACATTTTATTGCTGAAACGAGAAAATATGGCAAAGTCAGTTGCCTTATTACAAATTTAAATCTCGAAATGCTAGAATAAAATGCAAAGGAATAAATTGACGAAAACAAATAAGTAAAGTCTTTCATATGTAGTAGCGACGAAGACTCTCGCCATTCCAAGCTCTTGGCAAGGTAAGACCGTCAACGGTCGCTAATTTGAACGTGCCATCTCCAAGCTTTTGCGAAATCACATACGGCCCTTCCCAATTTGGCTTCATATGCGAAGGAACCAGAAAAATTCTTTTGAGTACGAGATCGCCGAGTTCAAAGGTTCGCGGACGGACCTTGGCATTGAATATTCGGGCGACCCGGTTTCGATACGCGGCTGCTCTCAAATCAGCCTCTTCACGTCTCTCATCCAGTAAATCTAGAGATTCAGCAAGCAATATGGCATTCGTCTTCGGATCATAGTATGTCGCGCGATGAGAGTGTACTTCCAATTCGACTGGAATAACGGCCTCAGAGCCGTAAGATAGAGAAAATGGAGTGTGACCGGTTGCAGTTTTGTGAGTTGTTCGTTAGGCCCATAATGCCGTAGGAAGTTCATCGACCCACTTGCCCCCGGCCTTTTCCAGTCGTTTCTTCAGAATTGACTTTATAACTTTGTTTACAGCTTCGACTTGGCCGTTTGCTTGAGGGTGTGCTACCGCAGAAAACTTCTTATGTATGTGAAACCGTTGGCAGCAGTGCTGTCGAATTGGGCTCCGTTATCGGTGATGATAGTATGCGGGAGACCGAATCGGCAGATAATGTTGCGCACTACGAAGTTAATCACTTTTTTTGTTGTAATCGTTGCAAGAGGCTCAGCTTCGGCCCATTTAGTAAAGTAATCAACCGCGACGATGGCGTACCTCGCGCCACCTTTGGCTAAAGGCAGTGCTCCAATTATATCGATTCCCCATATTGCAAACGGCCATGGGCTAACCATCTGGGTTATCTCGGTAGGCGGGGCTCTAGGAATTCGAGCATGTTTCTGGCATTTATCGCACTTTTTGGCGTATTCCGACGCATCTCGGTTAACATTAGGCCAGTAATATCCGTATCGGAGTACTTTCTTGGCAAGTGCTTGCCCCCCAGTGTGATCGCCACATTCTCCCTCGTGTACATCGTGTAAAACTCGTTTAATTTCGTCGTGCGCGATACACCGGAGTAGGGGAACGGAGTACCCCCTTCAATACATAACTCCGTTTTGAATGACATAGCGTGAGGCTTTTCGAAGGACCTGCCTCTTCTCACTCCTGCGCTCAGGCAATGTCCCGTGTTCAATATAATTTCGATAGGGGGTCATCCACGACTCCCTACCTGTGGTAGCCTCAAGTGCATTATTAATCTCATTCTGATCAATGCTCGGAGAGGACAGGGTTTCAACGGGAACAAGTCCCAACTGTCGAGCATCACCCGTACTTGCCAACTTTGCCAATGAATCAGCCTTCTGATTGTGCTCCCGGGGAATATAGAAAATAGCATAGTAATCAAAGTGATCGAGAATCTCCTTGACTCGAGTCAAGTAGGCAGCTAATCTCCGGTCTTTAGCTTGGTATTAACCTCGGACTTGACATACGATTAATTGGGAATCACAATAGATCTCCACAGCGATAATTCTCAAGTCGTGGGCTAGCTTTAACCCAGTAAGCAAAGCTTCGTACTCAGCCTCATTGTTAGTCGCACGGAACTCGAACTTTAACGCATAGCATATGGATCGGCCTTCGGGTGTTTCAAGCACTACTCCTGCTCCCGAACACCGATCATTAGAGGCACCGTCAGTATATAACTTCCAAATGTATTCAGGAGATTTGCTAGTTTCAGGTATGTCCTCCAGTACAGTGAATTCAACAACGAAATCGGCTAGGACTTGACCGTGTATGGCCCTCCTCGGAGTATATGTGATGTCAAATTGACTCAGTTCGATGTTCCATTGTAGTAACCTACCACACTTCTCAGGCTGCGTGAGGACCTGTCGTAACGGCTGATCCGTGTACACAGCAATAGGATGAGCCTGAAAATATGGGCGGAGCTTCCTCGAGGCAATGACTAGGCAGTATGCCAACTTTTCCAGCTTTGAGTAGTTTCTCTCGGCTCCGGTTAACCGCTTACTTACATAATACACCGGTTTCTGCACTCGGTCTTCTTCCCGGACTAATGCTGCACCGATCGCGTTTTCAGATACCGCTAAGTAGAGATAAAATTGCTCGTGATCAACAGGCTTCGAAAGAATCGGCGGTGTTGAAAGATGTTGAATCAGTGACTGGAAGGCACCTTCACATTCGATAGTCCATTCGAAGTTTCGTTTCACTTTCCGGATCAGATCGAAGAAAGGGATGCATTTGTCGGTCGACTTCGAGATGAACCTACTCAATGCCGCAACTTTCCCGTTGAGACTCTGAACTTGCTTTATGGTTCTTGGAGTTTGAAGATTTCTAATGGCCCAAATTTTTTCAGGGTTAGCTTCTATCCCTCGGGCGTTGACGATAAACCCAAGGAATTTTCCGAATGCAACTCCAAAATGACATTTTAGCGGATTGAGCTTCATACCATATCTCCGGAGGATATCGAACATCGATCCTAAATCTATCACGTGATCAACAGAATATCGTGACTTCACCAACATGTCATCCACATAAACTTCCATGGTTTTCTCGATCTGGTTGGCAAACATCCGATTGACCAATCGTTGATAAGTAGCGCCGGCATTCTTTAATCCAAACGGCATGACTTTATAACAGTATAGTCCCAGATCAGTCACGAAGCTCGTGCACTCTTGGTCGGTTACATGCATGGGTATTTGATTGTAGCCCGAATAAGCATCCATGAAAGATAATAATTCGTGTCCGGCAGTCGAATCGACAAGCTGATCGATACGTGGAAGTGGAAAACTATCCTTCGGGCAAGCTTTGTTCAAGTCAGAATAATCAATACACGTTCTCCATTTCCCATTCGGTTTCCGGACAAGTACGGGGTTGGATACCCACTCCGGGTATAAAGCATCTCTAATGAACCCATTTGTCTTTAACTTATCGACCTCCTCTTTAAGGGCGGCAGATCTCTCTGGATCCATACCACGCCTTTTCTGTTTGACCGGGATATACTGCGGGTCAATGTTTAAAGTGTGGCTCGCGATGTCCGGCGAGATCCCACACATGTCAGAGTGCGTCCAGGCGAACACGTCGAGATTCGCCCGGAGAAATTCAACAAATTCCTGTTGCGCCTCTTGGCCCAACTGTGACTCGATTTTTAGCATTCTCGAGTCATCGTCATCTTCATCAATCAGGACATTGATAGTCAGTTCAGCTGGAGAAGCCTGACTCTCTGTAGATTCTTCGTTGTTGTCGTTGTCCCTTAGGTCGAGGTCTCTTTGGAATTGGTTGTGGTGCCCGGGCAGAGGCACAGGCACAAATTGTCAATTATCAGCAAAACGGACGCAAAGGGATTCCTCTACGCCCTTCCCTTTCTCTCTTCACTGCGCCTCCCGCAGCTCCGCAACATAACAGGCTCTTCCAGCAGCCTGATCTCCATGAATTACACCGATACCACAATTGGTAGGAAACTTTAGGGTCAAACACCACGGGGCGATCGCCGCCCGAAACTCAGCAAGGGCCGGTCGGCCCAGAAATGCGTTGTATGGTGAGTGAATATCCAAGACAACAAACTGCAACATGCGTACTCTTCTACACTCACCAATCCCCAACTCCACGGGTAGCTCCACAACCCCCGTGGGTATATTAGCACTTCCATCGAAGCCGTGAATCCTGGATTGACAGGGTTTCAGATCTTTGGCTTCCATCTTCATCTGATCATAAGCTCTCTTGAACAAAATATTAACTGAACTCTAGCTATCCACCAGTATCCTCTTCATCCAAGCAGGACCAACCTGGTCGGATATAACGAGCGGGTCAATAGTCCAGGCTTCGACCTTGTCTGCATCACGGTTCCGGAACATGATGTCATCAGCCATCGTTTTTTGTTGTTTGGCCAGAGCCCCTTCATCATAACTACTGTAACACTCAAATTCCATATGCCTAACCGAGCTAGCATATGACTCCATCTCCTTCCAGCTCTTATCCGCTGGATGCGGGCCACCACTGACGATGTTTATCACTAACCTTACGCCCGTTCGGGCAGGCTCTTCTTGTCTTGGCCGATTTGGCTGATTGTTCTGGTTTGACGGGCCCGCACCACCAGACTGCGGCGCCCGTACGAACTGGTCTAACTTCCTCTCTCTAATCAATTTCTCGATCAAATCTTGAAGGTGTCTGCATTCATTAGTATTGTGGCCATAGCTGTCATGAAATCTACAAAACTTGCCCGTCTGAATCTGTCTCTCTGACGACGGCTTTGGGGTAGGCTTCTTGTATTGCATGGCATTGCAAGTTTGTAGGTATACATTCTCCAATGACGTATTCAGCGGGGTATAACTGTCAAACATAGGGGCCCTACGCCTTGGGCCATGGTTCTGATCCCGCTTCCTGCTCTGATTCTCATTATTCTTTGGTTGTGATTGCTCGTTCTAGATGTTTAACTGCACTTTTCCAGAGCTTTCTCCCGATTGTTTCACAGCCACATTACTTTGAATTCCTCCTCCGCTGGTTCCTGCGTCGTCCTGTTTCCTAGACTGCTTCGCGTCCTCACGCCTCAAGAATTGTGCGGCTTTGGAATAGAAGCGGTCCAACGGCGCAGGAGGTTTTCCTGCCAGCCAATTTCCGAAATCAGAATCTGGGTCAATCCCTTTCATCAGTGCCATCAGAATTGAATTGTCATTGGGATTGGTGATCTCCACACAAGCTTTATGAAATCTTTCCAAGTAATGTCTGAGCATTTCTCTTGGAGCTTGAATAACGCTAGACAGGGTGTTAATATCTTTGGGCCTTGCAACATGCATGCGGAATTGTTCCACGAACTTCCTGGCCAGTTGATTGAATGACGAGATAGAACGGGGTGGCAGTCGTGTGAACCACATCGTAGCAATGCCCCCCAGAGAGAAGGGAAAGCTCCTAAACTTGACCGCATCGTCTGCTCTAGCGGAGCTCATGGACCATTCATATTTCAGTATGTCCTGATTGGGGTCCGAGTTTCCCTCGTACATTGGTAACATGGGCATCTTAAATCGCCGAGGAGGTTCGGCATACAGAATCTCATCTGTGAATGGGGTATGACTCCGGGAGATGCCCCAATCGTCATTGGTTAGCCCCTGACTCTCACGGATCATTTGCCTGATCATCTCTGGAAGATCGGTCACAGCTGCATTATGAGCATGTCGAGCCAAGGTTTGGTCGGGTTCCACAATGCGGGACTGGACCGGGCGCTGTCGACGGTCCGGGTCTCGCCTCCTTGGTTCGACATCTTCGGGTACATACGGCTCAGGAGTTTGTCGTCGTTGATGGTGGTTCTGATCTGACAAAGTATGGATGTCAACTCCTTGCTCCGTAGCAACGGTCGTAGGACAGTTATCAGTAGTGTGTTGAGGGAGAGTGCCTCCTCGGGAGGAAGGACCTGTGTGGAAGCTGGCAGATGGGCCGACTCGTACTTGCCCGACCGTCATTGCCGGAAGGTTTCCGGTAGCTTGTGCATAGTTCCCGTCCATTCGGGGTCGCGGAGGTCGGCGGTGGTAATCAGAGGAAGCCGAGCTCTCCGTGGAAGACTGGGATGCGTAGTCCCTTCTAGACCGCCTACGCTTGTGACTGCGTAGCTGGCGGGTTAACTCAGCGTTTGCGCGGAGTTGCTCCGTCAACTGTTGCCGACTCTGGGTCAGCTCCTGGAGCAACGTTTGAAATTCTTGTCTCGTTACCGGTCCGGATGGCTCCGAAGGCCCGGTGACGTCTTGTGTAGATGGCAGCTGTGCGGGATTTTGCCTATCACGGCCTTCCTGGTCACCTATGTTTGAGGTAGTTCTGGTACTCACCATGGTAAATCGTAGAATTTTTTCCTAGACTTTTATCAAATCTAAATAGAACGGAAGGAATCTGAACTTGAGATTCGGATCTTTCTCTTAGATTTATTCAATCCGGTATCGATGACAGATCCGAGGAGCGGGAGAAAAACTGTGTTTTCTCAGTGAAAGCACCAAAGTGTTTGTACCAAAATTGGGCACAACACCCGTCGGAAGTTTTTGAAGAGATAATAAATGAAGAAAGTAAATTTAAACTGAGGATTATCTAACAAAAACTCCAAATAACATATAAATAAATGCGAAGACAAGCAATTTATAGTGGTTCGGCGTGTTGCCTACGTCCACTGTGAAAGTTTTGCACTTTTATTGGCTTTCTTTGGATGATTACAAGTTGGTACAGCAACCAATAGCAAAGTACAGCAATGAATTCGAAATTTAAAGCAGTATTGTGATGCCAAGTAATGGAAATCTTGATCTGGCAGAGTTTATGCGCTTCAAAATCCAAAAGTCCTTTTTCTGTTGGCCCTGAGGCTCTATTTATAGGCGTAGGCTGCAGATATTTCGCTGAAAACTCGGGAGACCACTTCTGGCACGTGAGGGGGCCCACACGCCCGCTTCCTCGAAGATTGGGCCCACTTTAGCATCGGTTCAAACTCTATTCGAACCGATCAAGGATTCGTCCAATCGAGGTGAAATTTGGCGTGGACATTCTTCAACATGAATGCAAGCTGCTGTGAAAATCTCGTGGCATTTGGATTAGTGGATTGAGAGATATCGTGGGTTCGAAATGGGGTTTACTGGATGGCTGATTGGTTCGAAACCATGCCTTCGAACCGTTGGTTTCGAACCCATGGCGGCACGCGCCTTCGTGGTGTCGTGGAGCGCAAGTTTCAAACCGGCCCGGTCTTCACTCCGAGTTGACCGCTTCGGTTCCAGGTACTTCGGCACCCTCGACTCGATGAGGGACACGTCATCTTGACTGGTTAGTTCGATGGGTTCGAATGATGCTCTCTGGATGGATTCGAACATGGCCTCCGTGATGGATTCGAACGAGGCATATGTGATGGGTTCGAACTACTGGAGTTTCATGGGTTCGAACCGGTCGCATTCCGATGGACTCGAGGTTCATTGCTACGAACTCAGTAGGCACAGTTTGAGGGCTTCGAACCCAAGGTGTCCGGATGGGTTCGAAGGCGATGGATTTGAACCTGATGGGTTCGAAAGTCATGGGTTCGAACCTGATGGGTTCGAACCTTGGACCTTTCCCTTCAAATTGAATCGATCGTAACTCGAGCGTACGAACTCCGATTGACTTGAAATTTGAGGTGTTGACTTCTATGGCCTCTCTGGTCATGTCTCATAAATTTTAGCCCAATCCGGATCCGGACAAAATTCTGCGATATCCATAGCGAAACCAAGTATAACCAACCTCCGAGATGAACTATCCTTCGTTTTCCATCAATTCTCTGGTATCACGGCCTTGCCAAAAGGCGGGATAACATAAGTTTTTTGCCCTTCGTTTTTTCGTCACGTGAATTTTTCAGTAAAATGGGATCCCCGTGGCTGGTCTATGATTTACCATCGCTGGAAAGTGGTGCAACATGGTACTGCATCGTTTCAAATCCGTGCACCCATTTCTAAATGTTGTACGACACTATTTCGTCATTTTGGACGGATGTTGCGCCTTGCACCGTAGATGTTGCACCCTGTGGATATCGATTCTTCGGAGGGCCATAACTCTTGGCTCGTTTAGAGTTACGGGAGCAATAACTAGTCAAAACAAAGCTCTCGTTGAGTTCTACAGCTATGACCGCTTTCAGCCATCACTGGTTAGTTTCATACCAAAAAATCCTATCCGACCATCAATCGGGTCATGGAAGTTTTTTACCCTTTGTTTTTTCCTCACGTGGATTTTTCCTGTAAAAGGGGATCCCTGTGGCTGGTCTATGATTTGCCATCGCTGGAGAGTGGTGCACCATGGTACTGCTCCATTTCAAATCCATGCACCCATTTCTAAAAGTCGTAAGGCACTGTTTCGTCATTTTAGACGGATGTTGCACCTTGCACCGTTGATGTTGCACCCTTTGGATATCGATTCTTCATAGGGACATAACTCTTGGCTCATTTAGAGTTACGGTAGCCATAACAAGTCAAAACGAAGGTCTCGGTGAGTTCTACAGCTATGACGGCTTTTAGTCGTCATTGGTTAGTTTCATACCCAAAAAATCCTATCTGAACCTCAATCGGGTCATGGAAGTTTTTTACCCTTCGTTTTTTCGTCACGTGGATTTTTTGTGTAAAACGGGAACCCCATGGCTGGCCTATGATTTACCATTGCTGGAGGGTGGTGCACCATGGTACTGCACTTTTTCAAATCCACGCACCCATTTCTAAAAGTCGTACGACACTGTTTCGTCATTTTGGACAGATGTTGCACCTTGCACAGTAGATGTTGCACCCTGTGGATATCGATTCTTCGGAGGGCCACTACTCTTGGCTCGTTTCGAGTTACGAGAGCCATAACCAGTCATAATGAAGCTATCTGTGAGTTCTACAACTATGACAGCTTTCAGCCGTCACTGGTTAGTTTCATATTCAAAAAATCCTATCCGAACTGCAAGAGGGTCATGGAAGTTTTTTGCCCTTCGTTTTTTCATCACGTGGATTTTTTCTGTAAAACGGGATCCCCGTGGCTGGTCTATGATTTACCATCGCTGGAGAGTGGTGCAACATGGTACTGCATCGTTTGAAATCCGTGCACCCATTTCTAAAAGTCATACGACACTGTTTCGTCATTTTGGACAGATGTTGCACCTTGCACCGTAGATGTTGCACCCTGTGGATATAGATTCTTTGGAGGGCAATAACTCTTGGCTCGTGTAGAGTTACCGTAGCAATAACCTATCAAAACAAAGCTCTCGTTGAGTTCTATAGCTGTGACCGCTTTCAGCCATCACTGGTTAGTTTCATACCTAAAAAATCCTATCCGAACATCAATCGGGTCATGGATGTTTTTTACCCTTCGTTTTTTCGTCACGTGGATTTTTCCTGTAAAACGGGATCCCCGTGGCTGGTCTATGATTTGGCATCGCTGGAGAGTTGCGCACCATGTACTGCTTCGTTTTAAATCCATGCACCCATTTCTAAAAGTCGTACGGCACTGTTTCGTCATTTTAGACGGATGTTGCACCTTGCACCGTAGATGTTGCACCCTTTGGATATCGATTCTTCATAGGGACATAACTCTTGGCTCGTTTAGTTTTACGGGAGCCATAACCGGTCAAAACAAATGTCTCGGTGAGTTCTACAGCTATGACAGCTTTCAGCCGTCATTGGTTAGTTTCATACCCAAAAAATCCTATCCGAACCTCTATCGGGTCATGGAAGTTTTTTACCCTTCGTTTTTTCGTCACGTGGATTTTTTCTGTAAAACGGTATCCCCATGGCTGGTCTATGATTTACCATCGCTGGAGAGTGCTGCACCATGGTACTGCGTCATTTCAAATCAATGCACCCATTTCTAAAAGTCGTACAGCACTGTTTCGTCATTTTTGACGGATGTTGCACCTTGCATCGTAGATGTTGCACCCTGTGGATATCGATTCTTCGGAGGGCCATAACTATTGGCTCGTTTCGAGTTACGGGAGCCATAACTAGTCATAACGAAGCTATCTGTGAGTTCTACAACTATGACAGCTTTCAGCCGTCACTGGTTAGTTTCATATTCAAAAATCCTATCCGAAACTCATTCGGGTAAAGGAATTTTTTGCCCTTCGTTTTTTTGTCACGTGGATTTTTTCTGTAAAAGGGGATCCCTGTGGCTGGTCTATGATTTACCATCGCTGAAAATTGGTGCACCATGGTACTGCACTATTTCAAATCCATGCACCCATTTCTAAAATTCGTACGGCACTGTTTCGTCATTTTGGACGGATGTTGCACCTTGCACCGTAGATGTAACACCCTGTGGATATCGATTCTTCGGAGGGCCATAACTCTTGGCTCGTTTAGATTTACGGAAGTCATAACCAGTCAAAACGAACCTATATGTGAGTTCTATAGCTATGACATCTTTCAGCCGTCACTGGTTAGTTTCATACCCAAAAAATCCTATCCGAACATCAATCGGGTCATGGAAGTTTTGTACCCTTCGTTTTTTCGTCACGTGGATTTTTTCTGTAAAACGGGATCCCCATGGCTGGTCTATGATTTACCATCGTTAGAGAGTGGTGAATTTTGTTACTGCACCATTTCGAATCCATGCACCCATTTCTAAAAGTCGTACGGCACTGTTTCGTCATTTTGGACGGATGTTGCACCTTGCACCGTAGATGTCGCACCCTGTGGATATCGATTCTTTGGAGGGCCGTAACTCTTGGCTCGTTTAGTTTTACGGGAGCAATAACCAGTCAAAACGAAGCTATCTGTGAGTTCTACAGCTATGACCGCTTTTAGCCATCACTGGTTAGTTTCATACCCAAAAAATCCTATCCGAACCTCAATCGGGTCATGGAAGTTTTTTACCCTTCGTTTTTTCGTCACGTCGATTTTTTTCGGTAAAACGGGATCCCCTTGGCTGGTCTATGATTTACCATCACTAGAGAGTGGCGCACCATGGTACTGCACCGTTTCAAATCCATGCACCCATTTCTAAAATTCGTACGACACTGTTTCGTCATTTTAGACGGATGTTGCACCTTGCACCGTAGATGTTGCACCATTTGGATATCGATTCTTCATAGGGACATAACTCTTGGCTCGTTTAATGTTACGGGAGCCATAACTAGTCAAAACGAAGGTCTCGGTGAGTTCTACAGCCATGACAGCTTTCAGCCGTCATTGGTCAGTTTCATACCCAAAAAATCCTATCCGAACCTCAATCGGGTCATGGAAGTTTTTTACCCTTCGTTTTTTTGTCACGTGGATTTTTTCTGTAAAACGGGATCCCCATGGCTGGTCTATGATTTGCCGTCGCTGGAGATTGGTGCACCATGGTACTGCACCGTTTCAAATCCATGCACCCATTTCTAAAAGTCGTACGGCACTGTTTCGTCATTTCGGACGGATGTTGGACCTTGCACCATGGATGTTGTTTGTACCAAAATTAGGCACAACACTCGTCGGAAGTTTTTGAAGAGATAATAAATGAAGAAAGTAAATTTAAACTGAGGATTATCTAACAAAAACTCCAAATAACATATAAATAAATGCGAAGACAAGCAATTTATAGTGGTTCGGCGTGTTGCCTACGTCCACTGTGAAAGTTTTGCACTTTTATTGACTTTCTCTGGATGATTACAAGTTGGTACAGCAATCAATAGCAAAGTACTGCAATGAATTCGAAATTAACAGCAATTTTATGATGCTAAGTGATGGGGATCTTGATCCGGCAGAGTCTATGCGCTTCAAAATCCCAAAAGTCCTTTTTCTGTTGGCCCTGAGGCTCTATTTATAAGCGTAGGCTGCAGATATTTCGCTGAAAACTCCGAAGACCGCTTCTGGCACGTGAGGGGGCCCACACGCCCGCTCCCTCGAAGTTTGGGCCCACTTTAGCATCGGTTCGAACTCCATTCGAACCGATCAAGGAATTATCCAATCGAGGTGAAATTAGGCTTGGACATTCTCTAACATGAATGCAAGCTGTTGTGAAAGTTTCGTGGCATTTGGATCAGTAGATTGAGAGATATGTTGGGTTTGAAATTGGAATTCATTGTGAAGCTGATTGGTTCGAAACCATGCTTTCGAACCGTTGGTTTCGAACCCATGGCGGCACGTGTCTTCGTGGTGTCGTGGAGCGCAAGTTTCGAACCGGCCCGGTCTTCACTCCGAGTTGACCGCTTCGGTTCCAGGTACTTCGGCACGCTTGACCCGGTGAGGGACACGTCATCTTGACTGGGTAGTCCGATGGGTTCGAATGATGCTCTCTGGATGGATTCGAACATGTCCTCCGTGATGGGTTCGAACTACTGGAGTTTCATGGGTTCGAACCGGTTGCACTCCGATGGACTCGAGGTTCATTGCTACGAACTCAGTTGGCACAGTTTGATGGTTTCGAACCCGAGGTGTCCGGATGGGTTCGAAGACGATGGATTCGAACTTGATGGGTTCGAAAGTGTTGGGTTCGAACCTGATGGGTTCGAACCTTGGACCTTTCCCTTCAGATTGAATCGATCGTAACTCGAGCGTACAAACTCCGATTGACTTGAAATTTGAGGTGTTGACTTCTACGGCCTCTCTGGTCATGGCTCATAAATTTTAGCCCAATCCGGATCCGGATAAAATTCAGCGATATCCATAGCGAAACTAAGTATAGCAAACCTCCGAGATGAACTGTCCTTCGTTTTCGATCAATTCTCTGGTATCACGGCCTTGCCAAAAGGCGGGATAACATTTTGCCCCCCAAAGTACGTCTTGTGGGAACATGACGTGCTTTGAATAGCTGCAATTTCTCTCTGATCAATTATTATTCTCTTTTCTATCTTGACTTATATCCTGTATTGCTGTAACCTTGTGTTGACATGATTGAAAGCTGTATGATAGTGCTTAGCCGTTGGCTGTTGCATTTGTAACAGGACAAGTATTTGATCCCTGTAAACGTTTAAAATCGAACGTTAGTCCAACATATATGCACATATATATTAGTGTGACCCTTGTTAGTGTTGTGTGTCTACGGGTCGCTGTCAGTTTGGTTCGTTATTTAACGCCGTATCGATTCTCTCCTGAATCGATTTGGAAATTTGTGTTGAAACAACACTTGATGGTTGTTTTGATAGGTCCCTTCGTATTGACCCTCTCCTGGATCAACGTAGAAGGTTGGAGAAAACGTCTCAGTGTTGTGTGAACATAGTGTTTTGAACCGATGGGTCAAAGCTCTGATGGGTTCGAAACCTTCCTTCGAACCGATGGGATGGGTTCGAAGCCATCCTTCGAACCGATGGCTTGAATGGAGATAAAATCACCGTTCGTGATTGTAAATTATGGATGGAGATGTAGATGGAAGCTCCGAACCATGGTGCACGTTGGCCGTTTCGAACCGATGCGGTCCATTGCCTGGTTGCATACTTCGTATAGATGAAGAGTGAGGGTGGTTTCGAACCGATTCGGTTCACTGTCTTGCCCCTTGTTTCGAATCGATGAGGCTTCAAGCGTATGGGTTCGAAAGTAGGTTTCGAACCGATCTGGCGTATTGACCCATAGCAACCGGTTGAGTCCACCGGGATGTGAATCGGCCTGGTCAACTTCTACCTCCCATATAAATAGCAGCGGCCTCCACCTTTTTCACTTTTTACTTTTCACATCTTACTGTTTATTTTCTCCTACTCCGTCCCAACGCCTTTGAGAGAAAATCACGGTGCTGTGCATTCGAACCAATTGATATCCAAACTCATAATCCCTTGATCCTATCACCTTGATTAGGTAATCGGCTTTTAATTTAAACAACAAAAACATTCGAATCGATCTCAACTCCATCAATCGTTCATTCTGGAGATGGACAAAACTAGATCTGGTTGTATAGGGGTTCGAACCGATGCCTGAATTGGAATTCGAACTGATGATGGCGGCGGTGTTCATCGTGTTGTGCCCCACCGTTCCAGGGAATGGTTTCTTGATTGAGACGCGATTCGTACCGATTGATTGTCTTTGGCAGCCCCTTTCGAACCGAAGGGTTCGAATCCATCAGCTATCGGTTCGAAGTCTCTGACTTTGTATCAATGTGGGGAGTATCCATATCGGTTCGAACTAGCCGACTTCAAATCGATTCGAAGGCATCCTTCACCGATCGGTTCGAACTTGCTACACGTTCATCGGTTCGAAGCATGCTTTGTTGTATCGGTTCGTAGTGGACTCTTTCGAATCGATTCGAAGTAAGAACGGGATTGGTTCGAATGAGCCTTTTAAGATCGGTTCGAAGCCTTCTGGGCAGATACTAAAGTTTGACATTTTTTTTAGCATAATTCCAACGAGCTTCGCTCTTGCATACTAGGACTTTGACAACTGAATTGCATACTTGACTGCCTTTTGAAGCTCGTTGATGGGACCATAACTGAATTTACTTGAACTAATTTCCATCATACAAGCGGTGATGACGGTCAGTGAATGACGGTCATTGCAACTGGAATTCGTAGCTTTGTCGTTTGCGTGTCTCCTAGAACTTTGTGATATTTATCTAAGTAATGCATAACACTGCACAACACACATTCATACACCTTACACTCGGGGATTCACGGGTCTCTTGTCGTCTAACGATGGTTTCTAATGAGTTAGCTAGTTATGGAGCCTTCGAGTTCTCAGCAACAAGAAAACCCACAAGATATTCAGGGCATAGCTCCTCCGAGATTAGAACTTCCGGACATCGATCCCGAGATTGTTGGCCCAGCGCCGGATGAACTTCCCAATGCGTCATTCATTGCTAACCCATCAGATTCTGTCCCGTCCCACATTACTGAAGATATGTTAGGCAGAATATGCCTAAGGCACGTCTTGTCGCTAGAAGATGTGCTATTACCGGGGCCGAGTGATAGGCCACATTGTCCGCAGGAGGGATACACTGCATTCAATCGCCATGCATGCGCGGCCGGGACGCTCCCCCCGTGCAACGAGTACATCAGAGAAGTTTTGTCTTATTTGGGAATTGCACCATCTCAACTCCACCCGAACGGGTATGCTTCAGTAAATAGCCTGTTCATTGCTTTTATGGAGTATCTTCATAGACCGCCGGCTCGGATCGAAATCAGATACTTGTTTAACTTCAAAACCCGCAACGATTATCCATCTTTTACATTCTTGGAGGTAGTACGGAACTATCAAGTGGTCACCGGGGCCTGGACCAGACTCAGTTATTATAGGACGGAATGGTTTTATGTCCGATGTCCTCCAGGCTTTGCTAGGCGGTGGTTATTCAGACGTAAGTATGGTAGAGTTTTCAAACAATTACTAAGGCGGTTTTGGTCGAAGTGTGACTCATATATTTTCCTTCTTTACAGCGATGATTCCACGTCCTGACGGTGATCGCTTCAAGGAGATAGTACGAATATTCCAGGAGATCCCGAGTGAAGATAGGGACTTTGACGTGTTGTTGACGGATAGAAATCTTCGGGCTTGTGGATTGATTGAACGGCGGTAGAGCATAATATTTGACGGGGCACAAAGGATGGTTTCGAAGAAACGAATCCAGCACAAAAAGCACAAAATCGTTATCACCGAGGAAGGCGACTCCGAAAGGACCCACACAGACAAGGAGCTACCGGCCGGACCCACAGATGTCGGTCAAGATGTTACACAGCAGAGACAAGGCAAGGCTGCCATTTTTAAATCGCCAAAAAGGGAAGGTGGAAATCAGTTGTCACGTCTCGGGTCACTCCCGGAATTAGAATTTTGGAGGGGTCTCCCACGAGAGAAGAAAGTCTTTTTGAAGGGCTTGCTGACATCCCAATCCCGGACGATATGTCCTTTCAACACGATGCCGGGTTGGAGGAATTCCATCGTACTCTATATTTGAGAGAGCCCTACATTACTAGCGCGGTCGACAATCCGGGTCGGTCGGGGGGGAAATGCATACTCACGCACGTTTCACAACACTGCACAAGTTTTAGCTGTAGGCTGTTGATTTCGAGAAACCACTAACTCTTGTTTTCTTCTTTGCCTTGCAGATACTATGTCTGGACGCCAGTCGATGCTAGGGAGTTTGCGACATTCTCAGAAACCTTCATATCGCGAATCGCGCAGACGGGAAGGAGACAGGGACTACGATCATGGATACTCTGGGTATTCGAGTCAGGAAAGATATGACACTGATAGGGGCTACAGACGCCGATCCCGATCGCGTTCTCCTCCTCCTCCCAGAGATCCTATACAGCCTCCAACCCATGTTTCTCGTCCTTCTGAGTCTTCATATCATAAATCCGCCTCTCAATCCTCTAGGCATGAACCACATCGTTCCAGAAGCGATACATCGGCCGCCGTTGTTTCGGAACAATCCCCTGTTGAAATCGCTGGGGAAGGGGCTCTCAGGCTTGCGCAACTCAAGAAAGATTTCCTAACCATATGTTTCGACAACTACATATTCCCCCCGAACCTGAAGAGAATTCCGCCGAAGGCGGAGCAGATTGTGCATGACTACGTGCACGATTTCTACGCTCAATATAAAGTATGGTTCAGAGCTGCAGAGAAAGCGTCAGAGCTGGCTTTTGAGCGTGGGGCCGCCAACGAGAAATTACAAGCAGAGTTGGCCCAGAATCATTTAGGTGCTTAATACCAAGGCTGAATCTTCTAGGAAGTCCGAAATGGAGGCCATAATAAAGGCTGATGAAGCTCAAGCTACGATGGACAGAATGAAGCTTGAGCACTATGCCACGATGGAAGATATGGGCCATCGGAATACTCTAGTCACCGTCGAAAGGGATGCGGCGTTGAAGGAACTTAATGAGCTCAAGTCCAAATTTGCAGAAATCGCCAAAGATAGAGATGATGCAAATAATGCCGCCTAGGAGGCGTGCAAACAGGCTGTGATTCTGCGGGCTGAGCGGGATGCAGCAGTGGCTAGAGTTCAAGCAGTTGAGGCGGAGACTGAAGAAAAAGTTCAGCAAGCCGAAGCCAGGCTAGAGGCTGATATTGATGATTTGCTTATCACCTACAACGCCAATGTTTTGAAGTACAGAATCTTGGCCTGCCTTCACGATTACCCAACTCATCTCCGCTGTGCTTGGGATCGATTGGTCGAGGGAGAAGAAGAAGCGCATCCGGGCGAATCGGTTGACCGATTCGAGCTCGAGAACCGGCTGCTAACGGAGGATGAGAAGAAAGTTCTTCACGATGCTATAATTACGCACGAGGAGGAGATGGTTGGTGGTCGGTCTCTGGAGGCCGGAGAAGGGTCAGGCGTCGAGCATCACGCTACTACTCTCGAAATTACTGCTCCGGCTCCATCCGAACCTGTATCTGTGGTTAGCTCGCAAGCTATTCCCGCCTATGATGCGGAGCAACCACGGTTATCTCCTATTAGCGAGCATGCCTCTGAAGCTGTCTGTTTGTGTCAAAATTGGACACAACACTCTTCGGAAGTTTTTGAAGAGATAATAAATGAAGAAAGAAAATTAAAATGAGGATTATCTAACAAAAACTCCAAGCAATAGAAAGTAAATTGCACAGAAGACAACGATTTGGAGTGGTTCGGCGATTTGCCTACGTCCACTATGAAGTTTTGTTATTTTATTGCTCGATATTCGGAGAATACAACTTTTGTATGACTAAGTACAGCAGTTCTTAGGCAAAAATTCGAAATCAAAGGCAGTAGTGGTGCTCTAAAGCAATTCTGGCAGCGTCCGGGCGTGCTTTGTCTCTTAAAATTCTCCGATCCCCTTTCTGAATGACCAGGGGCTCTATTTATAGGTGTAGGAGGCTGATATTTTGCCTAAAATTCGGGGAGACTGCTTCTAGCACGTGAGGGGGCCCACATGGCCGAAATTGGGAGGTCCGGGCCCACATCAGGATCGATTCGACCCTTGGTTCGAATCGATCAAGATTTAATCAAATTGAGCTGAAATTTTGCATGCACATTCCTCATGTTGGCAGTAAGCTACTGTGAAAATTTCATAGCATTTGGACTTATAGATCTCAAGTTATGATCGATTCAAAATTGCATTTTCAGTTGATTCACGTGCTTCGAATCGATCCCTTCGAATTGATAGGGTCGAATCGATAGGGTCGAATCGATCAAGGTCGAATCGATAGGGTCGAATCGATAGGTTCGAATTGATCAAGGTCGAATCGATAGGGTCGAATCGATAGGGTCGAATCGATCAGGGTTGAATCGATCATAACTTGAGCGTATGAACTCGGATCGACTTGAAATTTGAAACGTTGGCTTCTATAGCTTTGATCATCATGTCTTGTCAATTGCGGCCCGATCCGGACTCGAAATTTTTTTACCGACATCCATAGCAGACCTATGTATAACTGATCTTCAAGACGAACTGTCCTTGGTTTCTAGTCGAGTTCAAGGTGTCACGGCCTTGCCAAAAGGCGGGATAACATTTGCCCCCCAAAGTACGTCTTGTGTGAACATGACGTGCTTTGAAAAGATGACATCTTCATTCTGAAAAGTTTTATCCAATTAACTGAGTAGTTGCTATCTTTTCGTCAAAAGATGTTGCCTTTGGTTGATCTTCAGTGACGTAGATGTCAAACTGTTGATTGTCAATGATTATGTAGTGTTTTGTTGTGACTGAGCGTTGAGCACTAGCGATTTGTTGTTCATCATTTTGATTGTCATCAGGTAAGCATTCAATTCCTGGTAATCTTTGAAAATTGAGTGTTAGTTTGGCATACATGCACATATGTTAGCCTGACACCTATTCATGTTTGCACATTTGTGGGTCGTCATCAAGTTCTTTAGTTTTTGTTTGGATTGATTCTGCATCGATCCTTTCCTGGATCGAAGTGAAATTTGAGTTGTAACAACGTTCGATGGTTGTTTTAAGTCCTTCCTTTCGTATCGATCCTCTCCTGGATCGATTTGAGATGTTAGAATGTATACTTCGCATCGATGGATACTGTCAATGGAGTCGAACGATCCAGACATAATCTTGCAGTGAGGCTTCACTAGGGATATGCCACCTCTCATTTCCCCATTCAGTAAGAATTCCCCATGGTAAATAATCTTTGATAGGAGTCATCCATTACCCCTTTCCAGGATCTATCTCTAATATCTAGTCGATCTTCATCTATCAGTGCTTGGAATAATAAGTATTTCAACTGGGATAAAGTCTATTTGTTGCGCATTCCTAGAACTGGCTAGCTTGGCCAATGATTCGGCCTTTTCGTTTTGTTGTCTAACGATTGGGATAGTGGTGTAATACTCGAAGTTGACTAGTATCTCTAGGCTCCAGCTGAGATAATGAGCAAGACATTGCCCCCTAGTCAGATAGTCCTCCCTGACTTGGCACATTAACCAGAAATCATATAAGATTGTAAAGTTTCCATTTGTGTATGTTCTCCATCGATTGGACGGTTCTCTGCTGTTCTTCAGATAATCGTCTGATGTAGTGAATTCAGATATGAAGTATGCTAATGTTTGACCATGGATAGCTCTCTAAGGGAGATAAGTGATATCAAATTGGCTTAGCTTGATATTCCGTTTGAGTTACCTTTCAAATACCTAAGGTTGCCATTGGACCCATCGTAACGGTTAGTCGATACAGACATTAACAGGGTAAGCTTGTCAATAGCTAGCTTTCATCATATATCGGTCTTTGGATTAGTTTCTCTTCACATAGCATTGCGATGCTTATGGTGTGTGTTGACATGACCCAATTAAGGTATAGATCTTCACGATCCAACATCTTGGGTAAAATAGGAGGCCTCTCTGAGCGATCTATCAGAGCTGCTTGGTTTCCTTCATATATGGATGACTCTAATCTTCAGCATTTCTGACATTAGCCTCAATCCTATGTGAATTGATGACGAAACCCGAGAATTCTTTTTATACAACGCTGAAAGAGTATTTCAAAGGATTGAATTTCATTCTGCAGTTGTTGGGTAGCACTGAATATCCTTGCCAAGTGACCGATGCGGTCGCTTGATGATCGTGATGTCACGAGCATATTAACCACGTATACTTTCATTGATCGACCGATCTGATTTTTGAATGATCAGTTAATCGTCTTTTGGTAAGTAGCATAAGCATTCTCAAGTTTGAATCCATGGATTGCAGCATAGCACTATAGGCTTGGTTCAGTAACGAAACAGTTGTATTCCTTGTGCAACACATGATTCAATATCTGATTTTATTTGGCATTTTGCGTCCGTGGATGAGAGTAATTCATGTCTGATGACCGAGTTAATTAGTTGGTTGATCATTGGATATGAAAAGCTATGCTTTGCCATGCCTCGTGAAGATCTGAGTAATCGGCGTACGTCCGCCACTCTCCATCTGTTTCTTTCGTAAGTAAAGGATTGGATACTCATTTTGGGTAGAGGGCATCGTGGATAAACCTATTGGTTTTGAGTAGATTTGCCTCCTCCTTTAGTGCAACAGATCTTTCTAGATCCGTGTCGCTTCGTTTTTATTCACCGAGATATGCTTCGGGTTGACATTTAACGCAAGGTTCTCAATAGTTGGTGAGGGTCCATATTTATATGAGATCGAGTCCAAGCGGACATATCAAATTTTCCTGGAGCAATGCAGTTGACTCTTGCATCATCCTTGCGAAGAGTTGTGATTTGATCTACAATACCTGTGATGGGTTGTAGGCACTTCATGTGCTTATTAGCAATGGTAAATGATCAGGCTCGTAGGGATATGGAATTTAAGGCATAGTAGAGTTTAGCCTTATGTCGCATGCTGCAGCATAGCTGGCTCAGGCTATGAGTTGGAATCTACTTGTGTTTCCGAGCAATGCGCTTTCCATTCAGTGTACTTGCAATCCATTGCTCATCGGAAGGGTCAGAATGATGATTAGTTGCCCATAAGTCTAGGCGCTGATCTGATGATTCTATCTCTAAGCATCCTTTTGGTCATAACGTCAAGTTGTTATGAATATTAGGCATGAGCTATGGGATTGAGTAGTCGTATCCAGTGCTTGGATGATCACATTCATGCCCCCAGTCTCTGGTTGATGGATGTATTGTGCGAATGATCGAGCCTAGCTTCTGCTGTGTTTATACCGTGACCAAGCTTTAAGAGCTAGAGTGGTTTGATATAGGATCAAATTATATTCATCTTATTTATCGTGCGTACCCCCAAGTCTGGGGAAAATCTCGATAAGTGGCAAGGTAGATAATGTTCACTTCAATTTTGCATTCTACCCCGCTGAACCATGGGATTGAGTTAACCGATGGAAGGCTGAGTCATGCCTTATCCTGCATTGTATCCTAGTTCTTTCCTCTAGGTATAATACTTCGCTGCCTCGTCGACATTCATTTTGTTGCTTATGTCATCATACTCTAGGCAAAAACTGAAGAGTGACCATCCAGTCAGATTTAATGCATTATTGATGCTTCCCTTATCGAATCAAGGGTAAGAATCAGTGCGCGGACATTTAGATTGCACTTATTGTGAATTGTCTGTCTAGTCGTATGATGGTGAGAGTCAAAGAATGAATGGTCGCATTGGATTCTTTTGGAGTTGGGCGATCAACCATGCCCGTTTCGATCTACATTCTCCCGTTAGATCTAGGGGTAAAGTCAGCTCAAAAGTAGTCAGTTCATGCTCATACAGTCTCATGCTCTTCCTAGCAGATTGAAGGAAGGCGACGGAGGATGAATGGTTAAGTCACACTCATCCGTGGTTCTATCCATGCTCTGGTGGTCGAAGGTATTCGATTGGCGCTCGTGTCACATCGACTAGTAATCGAAGAGGATCGACGTGGGCCGTCGATTTAGCGATACAATGTAGAATGTACGGAACTCATTGCCTATCGATCCTTTGGTAAGATATGAAAGGTGCAGATCGATATTGCCCGTCGATCTGGCGGTACGATATAATTGGCTTCTCGTAACTTCGAGCATCATTCTGATTGGTTAGCATTAAGGCTTCCTTGCAGTCGTTGCCTTAAGTTGTAAAGGATTCTGAATAGCTAGCGATGTAGCGAGTCCCATTTCTCTTCTTTCAATGATTTGTTCTTCTGCCCCCAGTCTTGGGTTAGCAGAGTTAGTTTGTGGATGGTCCAATTGCATCTGTAGCGTGTTTATACTCCTCTCGTTGACTTTAGGTCGGAGTTGGTGAATGGATGATCGAATCACATTCTTCATCTGTCCATGGTCGTAGTCGCACTCTGGGGACTAGAGGCAGTTGAAGTGCCATTAGTCACACTTATTTGATGTTTATACCCCTGTCCCCACTCAGGGGACTAAAAATTTTAAGCAAAAAATGGTCAACCGCATTTTCCTCGATTAATTCCTCTGGCACTAGTCAAAGGCGAAAGTTGAAGTGTAGTCGGTCACATTACGGCAACTTTAATTTGATGTTTCTTCTACTGAATTGGAGGAAGGAGTTGATTGGCGGATGGTTGGGTCACATCCGTCCACGTTGCTAGCACAACTCGCCAGATCATTGGCTAGAGTTAGCGGATGAACGGTCGTGTCACGTTCATTTGCGGTAGGATGGGTAATCACATCCACTTAGAATAAGACATTCAGCTAGGTCCGTTTTGCAAATCTGCATCTCCCTGTTGAACCAAGGAAGAAACTTTATCTTGCTGGGTCCGTTTTCAGCAAAATATCAGCAGCCTACGCCTATAAATAGAGCCCCAGGGCCAAAATAAAAGGGACTTTTGGATTATGAAGCGCCTACACTCTGCCGAATCAAGATCTCCATCATCTTATATCATAATCTTGTTGCTGAATTCGAATTTCCAGCTGTACTTCACAGTTTATGGCTGTACCAACTTGTAGACATTGAAAGAAAGTCAATAAAAGTACAAAATCTTCATAGTGGACATAGGCAATACTCCGAACCACTATAAATTGCTTTGTCTACGCGTTTATTTACATGTTATTTGGAGTTTTTGTTAGATAATCCTTAGTTTCAATTTGCATTCTTCATTTATTATCTCTTCAAAAACTTCCGACGAGTATTGTGCCCAATTTTGGTACAAACACTTTGGTGCTTTCACTGAGAGTACACAATTTTTCTCCCGCTCCCCGGATCTGTCATCGATACCGGATTGTATAAATCTAAGTGAGAGATCCGAATCGCAAGCTCAGATTCCTTCCGTTCTATTCAGATTTGATAAAAGTCTAGGAAAGGATTCTACAATTCAAGATGGTGAGTACCAGAACTACCTCTAACATTGGTGAACAAGAAGGCGGTCTAGGAGGGATTACGCATCCCAATCTTCCACAGAGATCTCGGCTTCCTCCGATTATCATCGCCGACCTCCACGACCCTAAATGGATGGGAATTATGCGCAAGCAACTGGAAGCCTTCCGGCATTGACGGTCGGGCAACTACGAGTCGGCCCATCTGCTAGCTTCCATATAGGGCCTTCCTCCCGTGGAGGCATTGTTCCTCAACACACTACTGACAACCGTCTAGCAACCATTGCTACGGAGCCAGGGGTTGACATCCATACTTTGTCAGATCAGAACCGCCACCAACGACGGCAGACTCCTGAGCCGTATGTGCCAGAAGATGTTGAACCAAGGAGGCGATAGCCGGACCGTCGACAGCGTCCGGTCCAGTCCCGCATTGTGGAACCCGACCACACCTTGGCCCAACATGCCCAGAACGCAGCTGTGACGAATCTTCCTGAAATGATCAGGCAGATGATCCGTGAAAGTCAGGGGTTTACTAACGACGACTGGGGAATCTCCCGGAGTCACACCCCATTCACGGACGAAATTCTGTATGCCGAACCCCCTCGGCGATTTAGGATGCCCACGTTGTCGATGTACGAAGGAAACTCGGATCCCAATCAATACATATTGAAGTACGAATGGTCTATGAGTGCCGCAAGAGAGGATGATGTAGTAAAGTGTAGGAGCTTTCCTATCTCCTTGGAGGGCATTGCTACGATGTGGTTCACGCGGTTATCACCCCGTTCTATCTCTTCGTTCAATCAGCTGGCTAGGAAGTTCGTGGAATAGTTCCGCATGCAAGTTGCAAGGCCTAAGGACGTCAACACTTTGTCTAGCGTTACTCAAGCTCCAGGAGAAACGCTTAGACACTATTTGGAGAAATTCCATAAAGCCTGTGTAGAGATCACCAATCCCAATGATAACTCGATTCTGATTGCATTGATGAAAGGGATTGACCCTGATTCGAATTTTGGAAATTGGTTGGCAGGAAAACCTCCTGCGTCATTGGACCGCTTCTACTCCAAAGCCACCCAGTTCTTGAGGCTTGAGGATGCGAAGCAGTCTAGGAAGCAGGACGACGCAGGACCCAGTGGAGAAGGGATTCAAAGTAATGTGGCTGTTAAACAATCGGGAGAGAGTTCTGGGAAAGTGCAGTTAAATATCCAGAACAAACAATCACAACCAAAGAATAATGGAAATCAGAGAAGGAAGCGGGATCAGAACCGTGGCCAAAGGTGTAGGGCCGCTATGTTTGACAGTTATACTCCTCTGAATACGTCGTTGGAGAAAATATACCTACAAACTTGTAACGCCATGCAATACAAGGAGCCTACTCTGAAACCGTCGTCGGAGAGACAAATTCAAACGGGCATGTTTTGTAGATTCCACGACAGCTACGGCCACAATACCAATGAATGCAGACACTTGCAAGATTTGATTGAGAAGTTTATCAGGGAAAGGAAGTTAGACCAGTTTGTACGGGCGCCGCAGTCTAGTGGTGTGGGTCCGTCAAACCAGAACAATCAGCCGAATCGGCCAAGTCAGGAAGAACCCGCCCGAACGAGCGGGAGGTTAGTGATTAATACAGTCAGTGGTGGTCCTCATCCAGTGGACAAGAGCTGGAAAGAGATGGAGACATACGCCAGCTCGGTTAGGCATATGGACATCGTATGTTGCAGTAGTTACGACGAAGGGGCTTCGGCCAAACAACAAAAGACGATGACAGATGACATCGTGTTCAGGAACCGTGATGCAGATAAGGTCGAAGCCCCAACTATTGACCCGCTTGTTATCTCCGCCCAGGTTGGTCCTGCTTGGATGAAGAGGATACTGGTGGATAGTGGGAGTTCAGTCAACATTTTGTTCAAGAGAGCTTACGATCAGATGAAGATGGAAGCCAAAGATCTGAAACCTTGTCAATCTAGGATTCACGGCTTCGATGGAAGTGCTAACATACCAACGGGGGTTGTGGAGTTACCCGTGGAGTTGGGGATCGGTGAGTGCAGAAGAGTACGCATGTTACAATTTGTTGTTTTGGACATTCACTCACCGTACAATGCGTTTCTGGGCCGACCGGCCCTTGCTGAATTTCGGGCGGCGATCGCCCCGTGGTGTTTGAGCTTGAAATTTCCTACCGATTGTGGTATCGGTGTGATTCATGAAGATCAGGCTGTTGGAAGAGCCTGATATGTTGCAGAGCTGCGAGAGGCGCAGTGAAGAGAGAAAGGGAAAGGCGTAGAGGAATCTCTCTGCGTCCGTTTTGCCGATAATTGACAATTGGTGCCTGGGCCTAAGCCCGGGCACCACAACCAATTCCAAAAAGAACTTTACCCAAGGGAAAACGATAACAATGAAGAATCTACAGAGAGTCAGGCTTCTTCGGCCGAACTAACTATCAATGTCCCAATTGATAATGATGACGATGACTCGAGAATGTTAAAGATTGGGTCTCCGTTGAGCCATGGGGCACAACAGGAATTGGTTGAATTTCTCCGGGCGAATCTCGACGTGTTCGCCTGGATGCACTCTGACATGTGTGGGATCTCACAGAACATCGCGAGCCACACTTTAAACATTGACCCGCGGTATATCCCGGTCAAACATAAAAGGCGTGGTATGGATCCAGAGAGATCTGCCGCCCTTAAGGAGGAGGTCGATAAGTTGAAAACAAATGGGTTCATTAGAGATGCTTTATACCCGGAGTGGGTGTCCAACCCTGTGCTTGTCCGGAAACCGAATGGGAAATAGAGAACGTGTATTGATTATTCTGACTAGAACAAGGCTTGCCCAAGGATAGTTTTCCACTTCCTCGAATAGATCAGCTCGTTGATTCAACCGCCGGACATGAATTGTTTCCTTTCATGGATGCTTACTCGGGTTACAATCAAATACCCATGCATGTACCCGACCAAGAACATACAAGCTTCGTGACTGATCTGGGACTACACTGCTACTAAGTCATGCCTTTTGGATTAAAGAATGCCGGCGCAACTTATCAACGTTTGGTCAATCGGATGTTTGCCGATCAGATCGGAAAAACCATGGAAGTTTATGTAGATGACATGTTGGTAAAGTCGAAATACTCCGGAGATCATGTTAGGGACTTGGGAACGATGTTTGATATCCTCCGGAGACATGGGATGAACCTCAATCCGTTAAAATGTCATTTTGGAGTTGCATCCGGAAAATTCCTTGGGTTCATCGTCAATGCCCGAGGGATAGAAGCCAACCCTGAAAAGATTTGGGCCATCAGGAATCTTCAAACTCCAAGGATCATAAAGCAAGTTCAGAGTCTCAATGGGAAAGTTGCGGCATTAAGTAGGTTCATCTCGAAGTCAACCGACAAATGCATCCCTTTCTTCGATCTGATCCGAAAAGGGAAACGAAACTTCGAATGGACTGCAGAATGCGAAGGTGCATTTCAATCATTGGTTCAACATCTTTCTACCCCGTCGATTCTTTCAAAGCGTGTGGACCACGAGCAGTTATATCTCTACTTGGCAGTATCTGAAAGCGCAATCAGTGCGGCGTTAGTCCGGGAGGAAGACCGAGTGCAATAGCCGATATATTATGTAAGTAAACGATTAACCGGAGCCGAAAGAAATTATCCAAAGCTGGAAAAGTTGGCCTATTGCCTAGTCATCGCCTCGAGGAAGCTCCGTCCGTATTTCCAGGCTCATCCTGTTATTGTGTACACCGACCAGCCGTTACAACAGGTCCTCACGCGGCCTGAGATGTCTGGTAGGTTACTGAAATGGAACATCAAACTGAGTCAATTCGACATCACATATGCCCCGAGAAGGGCCATCCACGGCCAAGTCCTAGCAGATTTCGTTGCCGAATTCACTATACTTGAGGACTTACCTGAGAATAGCAAATCTCCTGAGCACATATGGAAGTTATATACTGACGGTGCCTCCAATGATCGGTGTTCGGGAGCTGGGGTAGTGCTTGAAACCCTCGAAGGCCGATCCATATGCTACGCTCTGAAGTTCGAGTTCCATGCAACTAACAATGATGCTGAATATGAAGCTTTTCTTACTGGATTGAAGCTGGCCCACGACCTGAGAATTGACGCAGTAGAGATTTATTGTGACTCCCAATTGATCGTATGTCAAGTCCGAGGTTAATACCTAGCTAAGGATCGGAGACTAGCTGCTTATTTTGTTATCCCAACTTTTGGAAAAGTTAGGATATCCAAAATTTACTGAGATTCAATGATTATTATTCTTGAGTATCAACTATGTACTACAGGATAACCATGGATATCGATGAATTTTGTCCGAGTCCAGATTGAGCTACAATCGATAGGACATGGCCGGAAAGGTCATAGAAGGCGGCAGTTCAAATTTCAAGTCAATCCGAGTTCATATGCTCAAGATATGATGGATTCAATTTAAGAAAGATGAAGCTTGTTGTAACGACCCGTATTTTTATGGATCGAAACATTGTTAAACTATATGCTTTAAGTCGTATTGTTGATAAGTCGTTGATGTTGCTAAGCCATGTGGAGCTTAGGTTGAGTGGAGCGACTTATAGGTTTGGAACGACCTAGGAGTTAGGCCGTGTAGTAGTTAAGTCGTAAGGTAGTTAAGTCGTCCGGAAGTTGAGTCGTTTGGAAGCTTAGGTCGTGTCGTAGCATGAGTCGGTGGACCGAGTTAAGGATGGGGACGACTTATGGTGTTGGACCGACCTAAGGAAGTGGGCGACTTAAGGGATAGAGCGACCTATAGGCTTGGACGAGTTAACGGGTTAAGGTTTGACCGACCTATAGGATTGGACCGACTCATAGGGTGACCGACTTAAGGGGTAAGGTCTTATGACAGTTAGGTCGGTGGGGTTTTGGAACGGCCTGAGGAGGTTAGTGGGTTAGTGGCTAACGGCTTAATAGAATTAGCGGCTTATAGGGGTTAACGATTATAGGACCTAAGGCTTAAGTCGTACACGACTTATGGTGATAGGGTGTAGTTGAGTCGTGGACGGGTTATGATTATGAGTCGTAAGTCGTTGGAACCTAGGCTGGGTGTTAGGACGTCTCTTGAGTTAGGTTGCTGCCGACTTATGTAGGACGCGTATGTGTGGGATCGTGTCTGTGTTAGGTCGTAGGGTTTTTAAGTCGTTAGGTCGGTTTTATGATGAGTCGTTGAGTCGGTAGGTCGTTGGGTCGGCTAGGTTTTAGGTCGGCTTTGTGGTTGAGTCATGAGTCGTGTAGTGGCTTAAGTTGATAGGTTGTGGGGCCGATGAGTCGTGGACGACTCATGGGATAAGTCTTGACCGACTTAAGGGGCGACGACTCATGGGGGAATCAGCCTATAAATAGAGAGGTTTGGCTCACTTTTTGGCACCGGATTTTGAAGCGACGAAGTGCTGCCATTTTGAGAGCTCGACTACAACACTTCTTCACTTCTTTTCTCCACTCTAATCTAGTGCTTATGTCCAGCCAAGATCGAAGATCAAGATTGAAGATCTAAGAGCCAAAGTTGAAGATCTTCGTCCATTCGAGAGAGATTTCACCGTTTGAAGCGGAATCTTGTCGGATCAAGCTTGGTTCTTCGCTGTCCAGATCTGAAGAGGGTTTCTTTTGAGGTGTTTAGGTGATTCGGTGAGTGATAGTTATCTCTCACACAGACCCAAAGGAGTATATTGGATCGGTGGCTTGTTTATGTGTTAAAGATAGTGATTCCTTGCATTACTCTTAAGTCTGCATGAAGATCCATTGCCTATGAAGATTTGATACCAATTTTACTACATGTTAACCTACGCACGATCATTCATCAAGTTGTAGAGATATTTGCTTATAATTCATACATGTTAGATTTGGACATTTTAATTACGAAATTGCCATTCTTGTATGATTGCTTGTTAGATCTTGTTTGAATGATTGATTGTTTGGACTTATGATTGATTTGATTGTTTCAAATTAGCTAGTAGTTGATTAGGACAAGTTGATCGAAAGACGATTCAAAAGCTAAGTGAAAAGGCTCTTGAATGGTGAAAGCTGCTTGTGGCATATGAAGCGGGTGATGAAGCTCATATGGATAGATTCGTTGATGATGGACTTTGCTATGATTAGAGGAAGCAAAGTATGATGTTGAGATGGGACTTTGCTATGATGCGTTAAGGCAAAGTACGATGTGAGATAGCCTTGGTTTAATCCAGACGGGACCATCCCAAGCATGTTGATAACTCGATGATGTGGTTCGAGTTGGTGGATAATGGTGGGCTCGAGAGGCGCTTGAGCAAGTAAGAGAATAGTCGTCGAGGAGGATGACTAGGAGGCTGAGATTTCATCGTTGTTGAAGGTTCTAGCATGCTCAAAGCAAGAGTATGTTGGGTAGATTCGTTAGTCCCAGGCACGGGTCATGATGACGTGCTAGTACTCTGGGTAGATTCGTTATGCCTAGGCACGGGTCATGATGACGTGCGGAGCTATGTCTAGAACTGGGGTTTACCATTAGCCCTTGAAGGATGGCTCAAGTAGGAGTCGGTCATTCAATTAACGATGGTTTCAAGGCAATGATAACAGTGATAGCCAGAGTCATGGATGTATGGTTGTATCATCATTCGGCCTCAAGAGCGGTGTTTTCTGGGTGCTTATCTGATCTTGGTTTAGGCCTTGGGGGTTTGTATTTGGAAAACATCGACCTTGACTCGAGTGATTATTTCTTTACTTTAATTGTCTGCTTTGCTATGTTTGCTTCTGCTTAGTGTGTCTGGGGGCTATCACTGTAGAAGAGGTGGAGTGGGAGGGTTGAATTCCTATTCCTTTTATCCTTTATGCTCTTTTGTTATGTTTGATAGTTGATTTACTTCTCACTAGGACTTTTGTCTGACTCAAGGTTTTATGTTCAACTCTTATTACCTTGGGCTATTCATCCATGTTGGGATGGGTAGACTAGGTAGCAGGTGGCAGGTGTTGTTCTTGGTAGTTGGTGCCGCTGTTGATGGCGAAGACGAGCAGGAGGCTTTTGCATATTATTTTCATATTATATGTACTGGATGTTCCGCTGCTGTATTTGTTTTGAGTGCTTTGTAGTGAGGCTTGATTGTATTGACTTTCAGATGCTTGTATTAAACTATTATTAAGTTTATATGACGATTTTCTATTATGGGGCTTCACTATATATTTCTCATTGTATTTTGTCCATGCGCTGTGAGTTATACGATAGAGTTTGCTGTTTTATCTTACCCTGACCATCGTCCATGGCTGCCTCGCGCACCTTTCAGCGCACTATCTTATTGTTTTGGTGCGGGAGTCATGGGCAGTCGTCACATTTGGTATCAGAGCTTTGGTTAATCGATTTTAGCCAATGCTCGCGGACGTAATTACGTAAGAGAGAAGTAATTGTATTTTGATGGATGATTACTATATATAATATAGTAGTTTAAGAGGATTTGAACTCCTTATGCAGCTGTTTCTCAAGGTGTTCTAAATCATTCCTTTTTGTAGATATTAAGGATGAGTCGAAGTGAGAGACAAGCTACTAGGGAAAGTCGTGCTGCTAGGGGAGCTAATGATTATGCTGCGATGTTTGAAGCTATGATGACTTCTATCATGAGAAGGATACCAGCTTCAGGTCCATCGGTGGATGTTGGAGTTCAAGTTCAAGCTCTAAGACCGGTGGATTTTGCTAAGCTTTGTAAGGACTATACTGCCCTTGGAGGGAAGGTTTTCTTAGGGACAGAGTCAACCATTGATGTCCAAAGATGGATAGATGCTTGTCAAAGAATCTTTGGTGACTTGGGAATTGAGGATACAACTAAGAGGAAGCTTGCATCAAGGCAGCTTCAGGGAAGGGCTTCTGATTGGTGGAATTCTATCACCATTGATACTCCGGAGGAAGAAATTACTTGGGTGCAATTCCAAGCTAGATTTGAAGCTAAGTTCATTTCTACGGCTCAGAAATCTGTTCTGTTCAAAAAGTTTGTGGAACTCAAGCAAGGTGGAAGATCAGTTCTTGAGTATGTTTCTGAGTTCGAAGCTTTGTCCAAGTATGCCCGGTCATATATTGAGTCTCCCTACCAGAAGAATGAGAAGTTTGTGACAGGCTTGGACACTTATCTTGGGAGACAGTTAGTGGATCATATGGACGATCCGTTTGAGAAGCTTGTGGAGAAAGCTCTCAGGCATGAGAGTTTGTTTCCTAAGGAAGGATTTGTTGTTGCTGTGACCAAGGAGGAGTCTAAACCACAGCAGGCTGGAAACAAGAAGAGGAAGCAGCAGCAACAGAAGGGTAAAGTTGGTCAGAAGAAGCCGAAGGGGGAAATGACCTGTTACAATTGTCGGCAGAAGGGCCATCTCTCCAAGGATTGTAAGAACCCAAAGGTGCTGTTGAAGTGCTACAACTGTGATAAGTTGGGGCATATTAAGAAGAATTGTCCAGAACCACAGAAGGACAAGCAGATTGTGCAAGCTTATGCTTTGGGGGCTGTTCCATCATCTTTGAAAGCTCCTACTGCTGAAGAGAAGGGGAAGAGTATGGTGGTTCAAGGTACTTTTTCCATATGTGGTGTTCCAGTTAGAGTGTTATTTGATGCTGGGGCGTCGCATTCGTTTGTTTGTAATGAGTTGGCAAACCGGTTGGGTTTAGAACCGAATATTGTTGATAGGCCACTGGTTGTGACTAATCCAGTTGGGGGTTCGTCTTGTTTGTGTATGTTATGCCGTGGTCTAGTTGTATCGAGTCATGATTGCTCTTTTTTTTGTGATTGCTTTGTTCTGAACTTTGCGGGGTTCGGAATTATTTTGGGTATGGACTGGCTTAGGAAGTATGCGGCAAAGGTTGATTGTGAGAAACTGGAGGTGACAGTCGGGAATGTGGAAGGGCGAAAGATTGTGATACGATGTAAGCATGAAGAAGGCGTCTTCATGAGCTTCATGTATTCGCTAGTTGTTCCACGGGATGGACAGTCATCGATGCCAGTTGTGAATGGATTTGAGGATGTCTTTGATGATGTCAAAGGGTTGCCGCCGCATAGAGAGATCGAGTTTCGTATCGATCTGGTTGAGGGAGCCAGACCAGTTGTGACGCCTCTTAGGCGGATGGCGCCTGGCGAACAGCAAGAGCTGAAGGTGCAAGTTGATGACCTTTTACGAAAAGGATTCATTTGGCGTAGTGTGTCCGAATGGGGTGCACCAGTCGTGTTTGCAACCAAAGCGGATGGATCGTTGAGGTTGTGTGTGGATTATCGTGAGCTGAACAAGGTGGCTAAGAAGAACAAGTATCCATTGCCGAGAATAGATGACTTGTTTGATCAGCTTCACGAGGCTAGGGTGTTTTCTCAGATGGATTTGGCAACGGGATTTCACCAATTAAGAGTGGCTAAGGATAGTGCGCCGAAGACTGCTTTTCGAACATCATCTGGCTTTTATGAGTGGCTGGTAATGCCGTTTGGATTGACCAATGCACCAGCATATTTTGTGGATCTTATGAATAGGGTATTCAGAGATCAGTTGAACAAGTTCGTGCTTGTGTTCGTGGATGATATTCTGATTTATTCCAGAACTGAAGAAGAGCACAAGACACACTTGCGTATTGTTTTGGAAATCTTGCGGAAACATCAGCTGAAGGCTAAGTTTTCGAAGTGTCACTTCTGGAAGAGTGAAGTGAGCTTCTTAGGCCATGTTATTTCTGGAAATGGAATAGCGGTTGATCCCGCTAAGGTGGCAGTGATCCAGGATTGGATTAGACCTAAGAATGCATCTGATGTGAGAAGTTTTCGTGGATTAGCAGGATATTATCGATGGTTTATCAAAGACTTTTCCAAGATAGTTGCACCGTTAACAGGATTGACGAAAAAGAATCAGGTATTCAGTTGGGATAATAAGTGTGAGCAAGCTTTCGGAATCCTGAAAGAGCGACTGACAAGTGCTCCTGTTTTGACTATTCCAAGTGGGAACGATGAGATGGTGGTTTACACCGATGCATATGGTACTGGACTTGGAGCAGTGCTAATGCAAAAGGATAAAGTTGTTGCGTATGCAAATCGACAACTGAAGCCACATGAAAGGAATTACCCGACTCATGATTTGGAGTTAGCGGCGATTGTTTTTTCTCTGAAGATGTGGAGACATTATCTATTGGGAGTTCGATTCGAGATGTTTAAGGATCATAAATGGTTGAAGTATCTTTTCTCCCAAAAGGATTTGAATCTTCGGCAGCAACGATGGCTACAGTTTTTAGCATCATATGATTTTGGTATAGCCTATACTCCGGGAAAAGGTAACGCAGTAGCTGATGCGTTAAGTCGAAGACATGCAGGATTGGGAGCCATGTTTTCCGAATGGAAGAGTCTTGAGTATTTAGCTGGATTTGATTTCAGGCCCAGATGTGAATTGGAACCTGAGATATTGGCAAACTTATCAATAAGACCTACTCTTGTGGAAAGAATTGGCGAGGGCCAAAAGCAAGACGATAAGCTTGTCAAGATTATCCGTGAATTGGAATCTGGATTGAACCCAGAGAAGGATAAAGGATTCGAAGTCGATCGAGAGGGTTGGCTTCGGAAACAAGGACGACTAGTTGTTCCCGATATAGATGAATTGAGAGATGAAGTTCTATGGGAAAGCCGTCACTCGAAGTTGACAATTCATCCAGGTGGAAATAAGATGTATCGGGATATAAGGAGAACCTACTACTGGGAAGGAATGAAGAAAGATGTTGGAAATTTTATTTCCAAATGCATGAACTGCCAGTTAGTAAAAGCTGAGCAGAAGAAGCCAAGTGTATTGCTTCAGCCATTGGAAGTTCCTACGTGGAAGTGGGAGCAAATATCGATGGATTTTATCGATGGTCTACCTAGGACAAGAGCGGGAAATGAAGGGATTTGGGTCATTGTAGATCGTTTGACCAAGAGTGCAAGATTCATTCCTGTTCGATCAACTAGGACAGCATCGAAGTTGGCTGAGTTTGTTAAGTGGATAGTTCGATTCCATGGTATTCCGAAGAGTATAGTGAGTGATCGAGACCCACTGTTCACTAGTGGATTTTGGAAGAGCTTCCAGGAAGTTTTGGGAACCGAGTTGTGTTTGAGTACAGCTTATCATCCCCAAACAGATGGTCAGACTGAGAGAGCCAACAGAGTTTTGGAAGATCTCCTCAGAGCATGTTTTTTGGACTTCGGAGGATCATGGGAAGATCATCTTCATTTGGTGGAATTTGCATATAATTACAGTTATCAGTCGAGTATTGGTATGGCACCATATGAAGCATTGTATGGAAGACCGTGTAACTCTCCGACATGTTGGTTGGAAGCAGGAGAAAAGCTGATACTTGGGCCAGAAACGATTCGACAGACTTCAGATTGTATAGAGATCATTCGGCAACGAATGAAGGCAGCCCAAGACCGGCAGAAAAGTTATGCCGATAAACGTCGTAAGGATTTGGAATTCGACATAGGTGATATGGTTTTTGTGAAGATTTCTCCTCTGAAGAATGTTATTCGATTCGGGAAGAAAGGAAAGTTGACTCCGAGATTTGTTGGACCATTCCCGATCATCGAGCGAATTGGAAAGCTCGCTTATAGATTGGAGTTACCGAAAAAGATGTCGGGCGTGCACAATGTTTTTCATGTATCATATCTATTGAAGTATGTGCATGACTCGAATACAGTGGTTTCTGCTGATAGCTGTGAAGATTTAGAGGTTGATCCAATTGTTACGAGACCTCGTAAGCCGCTTCGTGTTGTGGAAACCGACACGAAACAGCTTAGGAGGAAGACGATCACGTTGCTCAAGGTACAATGGAGTGATGATGTTAACGACTGTACATGGGAGGAGGAAGAGAGGATGAAGGCAGCTCATCCTGAACTCTTCAAGGTATGGCCCTAAGGTGTCGTGACATCTCATGAATTTGTAACTTGTTCTAGTCTTAGAATTCTGCATGCTAGGCTAGTAATTGGATGCATGGTTTGTTGATTGCTATGGATGATAGGCATGCAGAATAGTTTTGATTGCTTTTGTTTGTTTGGAATTTCGGGGGCGAAATTCCAAAGGGGGAGAGAATGTAACGACCCGTATTTTTATGGATCGAAACATTGTTAAACTATATGCTTTAAGTCGTATTGTTGATAAGTCGTTGATGTTGCTAAGCCATGTGGAGCTTAGGTTGAGTGGAGCGACTTATAGGTTTGGAACGACCTAGGAGTTAGGCCGTGTAGTAGTTAAGTCGTAAGGTAGTTAAGTCGTCCTGAAGTTGAGTCGTTTGGAAGCTTAGGTCGTGTCGTAGCATGAGTCGGTGGACCGAGTTAAGGATGGGGACGACTTATGGTGTGGGACCGACCTAAGGAAGTGGGCGACTTAAGGGATAGAGCGACCTATAGGCTTGGACGAGTTAACGGGTTAAGGTTTGACCGACCTGTAGGGTTGGACCGACTCATAGGGTGACCGACTTAAGGGGTAAGGTCTTATGACAGTTAGGTCGGTGGGATTTTGGAACGACCTAAGGAGGTTAGTGGGTTAGTGGATAACGGCTTAATAGAATTAGCGGCTTATAGGGGTTAACGATTATAGGACCTAAGGCTTAAGTCGTACACGACTTATGGTGATAGGGTGTAGTTGAGTCGTGGACGGGTTATGATTATGAGTCGTAAGACGTTGGAACCTAGGCTGGGTGTTAGGACGTCTCTTGAGTTAGGCCGCTGCCGACTTATGTAGGACGTGTACGTGTGGGATCGTGTCTGTGTTAGGTCGTAGGGTTTTTTAGTCGTTAGGTCAGTTTTACGATGAGTCGTTGAGTCGGTAGGTCGTTGGGTCGGCTAGGTTTTAGGTCGGCTTTGTGGTTGAGTCGTGAGTCGTGTAGTGGCTTAAGTTGATAGGTTGTGGGGCCGATGAGTCGTGGACGACTCATGGGATAAGTCGTGACCGACTTAAGGGGCGACGACTCATGGGGGAATCAGCCTATAAATAGAGAGGTTTGGCTCACTTTTTTGCACCGGATTTTGAAGCGAGAAAGTGCTGCCATTTTGAGAGCTCGACTACAACACTTCTTCACTTCTTTTCTCCACTCTAATCTAGTGCTTATATCCATCCAAGTTCGAAGATCAAGATTGAAGATCCAAGTGCCAAAGTTGAAGATCTTCATCCATTCGAGAGAGATTTCACCGTTTGAAGCGGAATCTTGTCGGATCAAGCTTGGTTCTTCGCTGTCAGATCTGAAGAGGGTTTCTTTTGAGGTGTTTAGGTGATTCAGTGAGTGGTAGTTATCTCTCACACGGACCCAAAGGAGTATATTGGATCGGTGGCTTGTTTATGTGTTAAAGATAGTGATTCCTTGCATTTCTCTTAAGTCTGCATGTAGATCAATTGCCTATGAAGATTTGATACCAATTTTACTACATGTTAACCTATGCACGATCATTCATCAAGTTGTAAAGATATTTGCTTATAATTCATACTTGTTAGATTTGGACATTTTAATTACGAAATTGCCATTCTTGTATGATTGCTTGTTAGATCTTGTTTGAATGATTGATTGTTTGGACTTATGATTGATTTGATTGTTCCAAATTAGCTAGTAGTTGATTTGGACAAGTTGGTCGAAAGACGATTCAAAAGCTAAGTGAAAAGGCTCTTGAATGGTGAAAGCTTCTTGTGGCATATGAAGCGGGTGATGAAGCTCATATGGATAGATTCGTTGATGATGGACTTTGCTATGATTAGAGGAAGCAAAGTTTGATGTTGATATGGGACTTTGCTATGATGCGTTAAGGCAAAGTACGACGTGAGATAGCCTTGGTTTAATCCAGACGGGATCATCCCAAGCATGTTGATTACTCGATGATGCGGTTCGAGTTGGTGCATAATGGTAGGCTCAAGAGGCGCTTGAGCTAGTAAGAGAATAGTCGTCGAGGAGGATGACTAGGAGGCTGAGATTTCATCGTTGTTGAAGGTTCTAGCATGCTCAAAGCAAGAGTACGTTGGGTAGATTCGTTAGTCCCAGGCACGGGTTATGATGACGTGCTAGTACTCTGGGTAGATTCGTTATGCCTAGGCACGGGTCATGATGACGTGCAGAGCTATGTCTAGAACTGGGGTTTACCATTAGCCCTTCAAGGATGGCTCAAGTAGGAGTCGGTCATTCAATTAACGATGGTTTCAAGGCAATGATAACAGTGATAGCCAGAGTCATGGTTGTATGGTTGTATCATCATTCAGCCTCAAGAGCGGTGTTTTCTGGGTGCTTATCTGATCTTGGTTTAGGCCTTGGGGGTTTGTATTTGGAAAACATCGACCTTGACTCGAGTGATTATTGCTTTACTTTAATTGTCTGCTTTGCTATGTTTGCTTCTGCTTAGTGTGTCTGGGGGCTATCACTGTAGAAGAGGTGGAGTGGGAGGGTTGAATTCCTATTCCTTTTATCCTTTATGCTCTTTTGGTATGTTTGATAGTTGATTTACTGCTCACTAGGACTTTTGTCTGACTCAAGGTTTTATGTTCAACCCTTATTACCTTGAGCTGTTCATCCATGTTGGGTGGGCAGACTAGGTAGCAGGTGGCAGGTGCTGTTCTTGGTAGTTGGTGCCGCTGTTGATGGCGAAGACGAGCAGGAGGCTTTTGCATATTATTTTCATATTATATGTACTGGATGTTCCACTGCTGTATTTGTTTTGAGTGCTTTGTAGTGAGGCTTCATTGTATTGACTTTCAGATGCTTGTATCAAACTATTATGAAGTTTATATGATGATTTTCTGTTATGGGGCTTCACTATATATTTCTCTATTGTATTTTGTCTATGCGCTGCGAGTTATACGATAGAGTTTGCTGTTTTATCTTACCCTGACCATCGTCCATGGCTGCCTGGCACACCTTTCAGCGCACTATCTTATTGTTTTGGTGCGGGAGTCATGGGCGGTCGTCACACTTGTTTGGTTCGAATCCATTGACTCGACTCCCCTTACTTCAAATCCATCACTTTGGAATACTTCGAATCCATGAAGTTCGAACCCATCCTCATGTCTCATCTCGACTCCATCTACTTCGAACCCATCAAGCAAGTAGTTCGACTCCATCTAGATAGCCATGCTTCGAATTCATCCACGCATGCCTAAAGTTCGAATCCATTGGAGCATTCCCACCTTCGAATCCAAGCAGTTGAGGAAGCTCCGACTCCATCCCTTGCTTGTCTTCGAATCCCCATGTTGAGGCAACTTCGAATCGATCCACAATAGCCTATTTTGATCGATTCGAATGTGTATTGGCTCCATCGATTCGAAACGAACCTTCGAATCCAATACCTCGAAACCATCAAGTAAACGCGGCTTAAACCTCGGAGTCGACCCATTCAACTCGGAGCAATAAGTGGATCGACTCGAAGGACGCGCGCCACCTCTTCACAAAACCGCGTGCGCTGATGGATTCGAAGGAAGTGGGTTCGAAGGGATCGATTCGACCCAAACAGCCAAATGAAAATCTCCACCTCGAATCGATCATATCTCTCAATCCCTTGATCCAAATGGCATGAAATTTTTACAGGAGTTTTCCTACGTGTTGAAGAATGTCCACGCCAAGTCTCATCACGATTGGACAATTTCTCGATCGATTCGAACTAAGGGTCGAATCGATCCCAATGTGGGCCCGAATCTCCAGGTTTCGGCCGTGTGGGCCCTTTCACGTGCCTGAAGCGGTCTACCTTATTTTTAGGAGAAATATCAACCTCCTACGCCTATAAATAGAGCCCCAGGTCATTCAGAAAGGAGGATCTTGATTGGGAGGCATCCAGACTCAACCACACTCTACTGTGCACTTCATTACTACCGTCATACTCGAACTTCAGAGCCATAATCCATTGTAATATGCTATAATCAACTGTAATCTGAAGAGAACATCAATAAAAGTTTAAACTTTTGAAGTGGACGTAGGCCGGAGATAGCCGAACCACTATAAATCGTGTGTTCTCGTTCATAATTTCTGTATTGCTGTGTGTTGTTTCTTTAGATCTGTGATTTGTGTTTGAATATCGCTGGTTTATATTCCAACACTGGTGCTATCATAATACTTGGGGTTTGTGACCAATTTTGGCACAAACACTTTGGTGCTTTCACTGAGAAGGACTAGCACCCGCTACACCAAATTCAGAATTCAGATTTAAGAGTTTGAAGAATCCCGACACAGAGACAATGACTCGACAAACAAGACAAAGAGCTGATCGGAGCCAACAAGGAGGAAGACAAGAAGCATCCTCTTGAGCTGGAGAGGGACAGGCTTCGATGTACATCACTAGAGACGAGATGGAAGCTATGGCTAATTCATTACGCGAAAGCATGATGAAGACTCAACAGGAGATGCTGCAAAATTTCCTCGAACAAATGATGGCGCCGAATGTGCAAAACCTTGGACCGACTACAACAACTGCAAGTGCGGGACAAGGAATCAGGATTGCAGAAGCTAATGAAGGTCAGGTTCAAGACCAGAATGCAGAAACTGAAGGTAATCGACAAGGACTTGGGGGAAGACCTTCAGGGTCCGATGCTAGAAGACTAATAGACGGAGCTCAAAAGGCTGGAGCCAATGCTAATGTTAACGAGCCTCACGAAGAGTATGTACCAGAATTCCCTTCAAGGCTCGGGGGGCAGGATAGAAACTTGACAGGGGCCAACCCCTGGACGAAGACGAGAGAATGATTAATCTCTTGCGACGAATCATGAGAAGAGGATTGTCTAGTGGAGGGCTGGAAGAAGTCAGTCAGAGTCCGTTCACTACGTACATCCGAAATGCGAGGAACCCTCCAAAATTCAAGCTACCAACGCTAGATCCTTATGACGGGAGGTCAGACCCGACCATGCACATTACTAGATATATTAGGCACATGGAAGTGCTGGGGGCATCTGATGAAGTGATGGCACGATGCTTCCCTCTATATTTGTCAGATGTGGCTGCGCTTTGGTTCAGGCAACTAGAGAGTGGATCATTCAGGACATGGAGCGAGCTTGTAGATTGCTTCATGAGATAGTTTAGGGTCCATGTGACGCGACCCAAGAGTGTGATGACTTTAGCTTCAATCAAGCAAAGGACCGGAGAGTCCATAAATGATTTCTTATTGTGATTCAATGCAACGGTGGCTTTTGTAGATCGCCCGGATCCATCAATGATTTTGAAGGCGGCAGTGGTAGGAGTCGGGGAAGGTACCAAATTCAAAGATTCTCTGACTAAAGACCCACCGCGAGATCTCGGAGAATTCTATCATAAAGCTGAAAAGTTCATCCGATTAGAAGAATCACGAGCCGAGAGGCTGGAAACAAATGTTGCGCAAAGCGAAGGAACCTCCAGAGAACAATCCAGAGCGGACAAGGTAAAAAGGAAACAGGACGACAGACATGATGGTCCTGATAAACGGAAGAAATTCCGAGAACCAAGATTTAGGCAGTACACAGATATGACTGTAGGCCTAGAAAGAGTCTACACTGAGACTCGGGGGCAACTCCCCTATCGAAAGCCTCCAATACGGGATCCCACTGAGCGGGAGCGTAGGACTGGAAAATACTGCCTATTCCATGAGCTGGATGGGCACACTACTGATGAACGCCGCCACTTAAGGGATGAGGTGCAGGAACATGCTAGAAGTGGTAGATTGCCACAATATATCAGAGAACGAACAGCGGCAGCAGCACCTAAACGGCTACTGCCCCCACCTAGCAGAAATGATCCTGGATCGGGGTCACGACTCGTCATCAACTGATTATGATGGCAAGGGCCAAGTCCGGGACACGGGCTTTGGTCGGTTGATTTCTTTAGCTTTGATTTTAAAATAAACAACTATTCCACTTACACATGTATGGGAACTGGAGAGATCCCTAGGCATGCTCTGAGATGGCGATAGATTGATCTGCCCGGAGAGGCAATGTCTAGTTTTCCTGGTGTTTGAGATTGAACATCCAGGCTTTGAATTTAATAAATGAAATTGAATTTCTTAAAATAAACCTTTGGCCGAAGAGCTAAAGGATGGATATTGAATACCTCTACAAGAATGATCGCTTTACGGCTTTACCCGGAGAGGTGGAGTCCATAAGGCAAGAAGTGAGTTGCTTCGCTAGAGTGCGACAGGATCGACTCACTTATCGTCGTTTCCCCTTCACCGGAGATTGACAGGATGGGATCCGACAAGAGTCCAGAGTGACTATGATCGGCCGATGATTCAGGTCATGACATCGCTTAATGTTCAATTGCGTTGAACCGGAGTGCAAGAAGTGAGTCGCTTCGCCGGAGAGTGACAGGATCGACTCACTTATCGTTGTTTCCCCTTTACCGGAGAGTGACAGGATGGGATCCGGCAAGAGCCCTGAGAGGCTATGATCGGTTTCAAACAACCAAGACATCGCTATATGCCCTAACTGGGGCCAGAGTGCAAGGGATAGAAAGCAACGCCAGAGTGCTATAGGATCTTTCTATTCGATCGTTAAGTCTGGAATGGGCTTGGCAAGGGTCCAGAATGACCATCAATAGTCCGGAGAAACTATAAAACTTGATTGCTAACTTCCACGAATGAAAATGAACACAGATTCGGCACCGAACAACCATAAACATGATTAACATTGCAGTAGCTATGAATGAAATACGAATTCACCGCACTTGATTCAAGATCGTTCAAAACATGCCTTTTACAAAAAGGCATATTTTGGGGGGCAAAGTGTTATCCCAACTTTTGGCAAAGTTAGGAAATCCAAAATTTACTGAGAATCAATGATTATTATTCTTGAGTATCAACTATGTACTGCAGGATAACCATGGATATCGATGAATTTTTTCCGAGTCCAGATTGAGCTACAATCGATAGGACATGACCAGAAAGGTCATAGAACTCGGCGGTTCAAATTTCAATTCAATCCGAGTCCGTATGCTCAAGATATGATGAATTCAATTTAAGGAAGATGAACCATGTTCGGTTCGAATCCATTGACTCGACTCCCCTTACTTCGAATCCATCACTTTGGAATACTTCGAATCCATGATGTTTGAACCCATCCTCATGTCTCAGCTCGACTCCATCTACTTCGAACCCATCAAGCAAGCAGTTCGACTCCATCCAGATAGCCATGCTTCAAATTCATCCACGCATGCCTAAAGTTCGAATCCATTGGAGCATTCCCACCTTCGAATCCAAGCAGTTGAGGAAGGTCCGACTCCATCCCTTGCTTGTCTACGAATTCCCATGTTAAGGCAACTTCGAATCAATCCGCAATAGCCTATTTTGATCGATTCGAATGTGTACTGGCTCCATCGATTCGAAACGAACCTTCGAATCCAACACCTCGAAACCATCAAGTAAACGCGGCTTAAACCTCGGAGTCGACCCATTCAACTCGGAGCAATAAGTGGATCGACTCGAAGGACGTGCGCCACCTCATCACAAAACCGCGTGCGCTGATGGATCCGAAGGAAGTGGGTTCTAAGGGATCGATTCGACCCAAATAGCCAAACGAAAATCTCCACTTCGAATCGATCATATCTCCCAATCCCATGAACCAAATGCCATGAAATTTTTACAGGAGTTTGCTTACGTGTTGAAGAATGTCCACGCCAAGTTTCATCACGATTGAACAATTTCTTGATCGATTCGAACCAAGGGTGGAATTGATCCCAATGTGGGCCCGGATCTCCAGGTTCGGCCGTGTGGGCCCTCTCACGTGCCTGAAGCGGTCTACCTTATTTTTAGGAGAAATATCTACCTCCTACGCCTATAAATAGAGCCCCAGGTCATTCAGAAAGGTGGATCTTGATTGGGAGGCATCCAGACTCAACCACTCTCTACTGTGCACTTCATTACTACCGTTATACTCAAACTTCAGAGCTATAATCCATTGTAATCTTCTATAATCAATTGTAATCAGAAGAGAACATCAATAAAAGTTAAAACCTTCGAAGTGGACGTAGGCCGGAGATAGCCGAACCAATATAAATCGTGTGTTCTCGTTCATAATTTCTGTATTGTTGTGTGTTATTTCTTTAGATCTGTGATTTGTGTTTGAATATTGCTGGTTTATATTCCAACACTGGGGCTTTCACAATACGTGGGGTTTGTGACCAATTTTGGCGCAAACATATTTAACTCGAGTCAGGGAAATTCTTGATCAGTTCGATTATTATGCCATTTTCAATATCCCCCGAGAGCGCAATCAGAAGGCCGATTCGTTGGCAAAGTTAGCCAGCACGGGCGAAGCTCAGCAGTTGGGGCTTGTTCCCGTTGAAACCTTATCTTCTCCGAGCATTGATCAAAGTGAGGCTAATCATGCATTTGAGGCTACCACAAATAGGGAGTCGTGGATGACCCCCTATCGAAATTACATTGAACATGGGACATTGCCTGAGCGCAGGAGTGAGAAGAGGCAGGTCCTTCGAAAATCCCCACGGTTTGTCATTCAAAACGGAGTTATGTATAGAAGGGGGTCATCTATTCCCCTGCTCCGATGTATCGCACACGACGAAATCAAACGAGTAATACACGATGTACACGAGGGAGAATGTGGCGATCACACTGGGGGGCAGGCACTCGCCAAGAAAGTACTCCGATACGGATATTACTGGCCCACTATTAATCGAGATGCATCAGACTACGCCAGAAAATGTGACAAGTGTCAGAAACATGCTCGGATTCCTAGGGCCCCACCTACCGAGATAACCCAGATGGTTAGCCCCTTGCCGTTCGCGGTATGGGGAATCGATATAATTGGAACACTGCCTTTAGCCAAAGGTGGCGCGAGGTATGCCATCGTCGCGGTTGATTACTTCACTAAATGGGCCGAAGCTGAGCCTCTTGCAATGATTACAACGAAAAAAGTATTCAACTTCGTAGTGCGCAATATTATCTGCCGATTCGGTCTCCCGCATACTATCGTCACCGATAACGGAGCCCAATTCGACAGTACTGAGTTCAGAAATTTCTGCCAACGATTTCACATACATAAGAAGTTCTCTGCAGTGGCACACCCTCAAACAAATGGTCAGGTCGAAGATGTTAATAAAGTTATAAAGTCCATTCTGAAGAAACGACTGGAGAAGGTCGGAGGCAAGTGGGTCGACGAACTTCCTATGGCATTATGGGCTTATCGAACAACTCACAAAACTGCAACCGATCACACTCCGTTTTCTCTGTCTTATGGCTCTGAGGCCGTTATTCCAGTCGAGTTGGAAGTGCGCCCTCATCGTGCGACGTACTATGATCCTAAGACAAATGCCATACTTCTTGCTGAATCTTTGGATTTACTTGATGAGAAGCGTGAAGAGGCTGATTTGAGGGCAGCCGCATATCGAAGCCGAGTCGCCCGAATATTCAATGCCAAGGTCCGTCCGCGAACCTTTGAACTCGGCGACCTCGTACTCAAAAGAATTTATCTGGTTCCTTCGCATATGAAGCCAAGTTGGGAAGGGCCGTACGTGATTTCACAAAAGCTCGAAGATGGCACGTTCAAATTATCGACCGTTGACGGTCTTACCTTGCCGAGGGCTTGGAATAGCGAAAGTCTTCGTCGCTACTACATATGAAAGATATTACTTATTTATTTACTACATAGCAGGGGCCGAGCCCGCATCTATACACGGCCTACTAAAGGGAAAAAAAAACAAGTTCCTATCTACCAAAAAAATAATCTGCTCGAGCGGTCGATCTACTTCTTCTTCTTCGTCCGCCTAATCAACGGTTCGTCGTCGTCGTCAGAATGGCTAGGATCTCAAATCCTTCGTTTGGAGGGCTTCCTCTCCAATGATTGTTCTTCGGCCGAGGGCATAATGTCAACGTCTTCCTCGGAGCTTGAATCTAGATGAAGGCTCCCCTCCGGAGGAGTCGGAAGGACCGGATCCGCAACAGAAGACGAGGCGGACGCCCGAGTATCAACCATTGTGCCGCCTGGCAAATCACACTTAGAGGTGCTGGAGCATGCGTCATATACCTAACTCCGGCACTACCTTCACGCCCCGCAGCCTCTATTTCGGCGTTGATTTCGGCCAATATTTTCTCGTCTCGAGTTGATGGTGCCTGGCTGGGGGCAACTCCGGTCTACACAAAAGAGATAGAGGCTGGCTGGAGCTCACTGATGATAAATGGCAAGTCTGAAGAGAAGTCTCCCTGTTTGCCGAGCAATTCGCTCACCATTTGTTCGTCAAGAGACAGAGAGCTTTCCTGCGCCGCTTCAGTAGACGCTGCCGTTGTCACGACAGTCGTTTCAGTAGTAATAGCCTTCGGCCCTTGAGTCGGCTCCTGAGCCGACGACGCCGGGGTAGTCATGGTTACTGAATAAAGAAGAGAAGGAATTATAAACAATCACTTTGAAATGAGAGTTCTAGCAAAAATGCACTTTAGATATGTTCAGAGTACCTTCCTCAGTTTGGCTCGTTGATGGTTGGACGGCTTCGAAGACGTGCTCGCGAATAGGAGATAACCGCGGTTGCTCTGGGTCGTAAGCGGGAACGGCTTGTGAACTAACCGCAGATAAAAGCTCTGACGGAGGCGAAGCAGTGATTTCAAGATCGGTAGCACGATGCTCAACGCCTGACCCTTCTCCGGCCTCCAAAGATCGACCACTAACCATCTCCTTCTCATGAGCGATTATAACCTCCTCTTCCCCCTCAACCAATCGTTCCCAAGCACTACGGAAATGAACTGGGTAATCCTGAAGCCAGGCCAAGAATCTGTGCTTCAATACATTAACATTGTAAGTGATAAGCAAGTCTTCAATATCGGCCTCTATCCTGGCCTCAGCTTGTTGAACTGTCTCTTCAATCTCTACCTCAACCACTTGAACTTTGGCCACTGCCTCATCCCGTTCAGTCTGGAGTATCACAGCATGTTCGCACGCCTCCTGGGCTGCATTGTTCGCATCGTCCCTATCCTTGGCGATTTCGGCGAATTTGGACATGAGCTCATTTAGCTCCTTCAGCGCCGCATCCCTTTCAGCAGTGACCAGAGTATTCCGATAGCCCATGTCCTCCACCATGGCATAGTGCTCAAGCTTCATTCTGTCCATCGTGGCTTGGGCTTCGTCGGCCTTTTTGTTGGCTTCCATCTCAGACTTTCTGGAAGATTCGGCTTCGGTCTTAAGCGCTTCAATAATACGGCTCTTCTGGGCCAACTCCGCCTGTAACTTCTCGTTGGCGGCCCCACGCTCAAAGGCCAGCGCCGACGCCCTCTCTGCCGCTTTAAACCATACTTTATACTGAGCATAGAAGTCGTGTACATAGTCATGCACCATCTGCTCTGCCGACGGCGGGATTCTTTTCAAGTTTGGAGGAAAAATGTAGTTATCAAAGCAAATAGTTGGGAAATCTCTCTTAAGTTGGGCAAGCTTGAGTGCCACTTCCCCAGCAATTTCAGCAGGGGGCTGTTCCGAAACTACGGCAGTCGATGTCTCGCTTCTGGAGCGGTGTGATTCATGCCTAGAAGATTAGGAAGTGGACTTATGACGTGAAGGCTCAGAGGGGCGAGAAACATAGGCCGAAGGTTGTATAGGGTCTCTGGGAGGAGGAGGAGTGCGCGATCGAGATCGACGCTTATAGCCTCTGTCTGTATCATATCTTTCCTGACTAGAATATCCAGAGTACCCCTGATCATAATCCCTGTCGCCTTCCCGTCTGCGCGATTCGTGATATGATGATTTCCGGGTATGTCGCAGACTCCCTAGCATCGAACCGCGTCCAGACATAGTATCTGTAAAGAAAAGAAAAGAACAAAGTTAGTGGTTTCCCGAAACCAATGACCTACGACTAGAAGTTATGTAGTGTTGTGAAATGTGTGTGAATATGCATTCCCCCCGACCAACCCGGTATCGTGTTGGAAGGACATATCGTCAAGGATTGGAAAATCTGCAAGCCCTTCAAAGAGACTTTCATTTCTTGGGGGAGACACCTCCGAAATTCTAATTCCGAAAGCGACCCGGGACATGACGACTGACTTCCATCTTCCTTTTTTGGCGACTTAAAAATGGAGGCCTTGCCTTTTCTTTGCTCCGTAACGTCCTGAACGACATCTGTGGGCCCGGCCGGTGGCTCGTCATCAGTGTGGGTTTTTTCAGAATCAACTTCCTCGGCTGTAATGACTTTGGGCTTCTTGTGCTTGACTCGTTTTTTCAAAACGATCCTTTGTGCCCCGTCGAATATTATACTCTACCGTCGTTCGATTAACCCACAGGCCCGGAGATTCCTATCCGTCAATAACACTTCGACATCCCTATCTTCGCTCGGGATCTCTTGGAGTACTCGCACTATCTCCGTAAAGTTTTCACCGTCGGGACGTTGGATCATCGCTGTAAAGAAGAAAAACATATAAGTTACACTTCGACTGAAATTGCCTTAGTAATTGTTTGGGAACTCAGCTGTACTTACGTCTAAATAACCATCGCCTGGCAAAGCCTAGAGGACATCTGACGTAGAACCATTCCGTCCTATAATAGCTTAACCTGGTCCAGGATCCGGTGACCACTTGACAGTTCCGTACTGCCTCCAAGAATGTAAAAGATGGGTAATCATTTCAAGTTTTAAAGTTGAACAGGTATCTGATTTCGGTCGGGGCCGGTGGTCTGTGAAGGTACTCCATAAAAACAATGAACAGGCTATTCACTGAAGCATACCCGTTCGGGTGAAGTTGGGATGGTGCAATTCCCAAAAAAGACAGCACTTCTCTATATACTCATTGAATGGAGGAAGCGTCCCAGCCGCGCACGCGTGGCGATTAAATGCAGTATACCCCTCCGGCGGATTGTGTGGCCTGTCATTTGGCCCCGGTAGTAACACGTCGTCCAGTGACAAACCATACTTCTGGCATATCCTCCCCAGCATATCTTCGGAAATATGAGATGGGACAGAATCTGATGGATTAGAAATAAATGACGCGTTGGGAAGATCATCCGGTGTTGGGCCGACAATCTCAGGTTCAATGTCCGGTACCGCTAATCTCGGGGGAACTGTACTCTGAACGTCTTGCGAGTTTTCTTGCTATTGTGAACTCGAAGGCTCCATAACTGACTAACTCATGAGAAACCATCATTAGACGACAAGAGACCCGTGATTTCCCCAGTGTATAGTGTATGAATGTGTGTTGTGCAGTGCTGTGCATTACTTGGATGAATATCGCAGAATTAAAGAAAATATGCAAACGACAAAGCTACAGAGTCCAGTTGTAATGACCGTCATCGCTGACCGTCATCGCTAAACCCTTCACGTGAGGGGAATTGATTCGAATAGAAGTTGTTATTGTTCCATCGACGAGCTTCGAAAGGTGGTCAAGTATGCAGTTTAATATGTCCAAATATGCAAGAATGAAGCTCGTCGGAGTTATGCTTAGAAACGCCAAACTTTGGAATCCGTCATAGAGGGTTCGAACCGATCACAGGGACCTCGTTCGAAACCAACCTAACATCACTTCAAATCGATGACTGGAAGGCACGCTTCGAAACGATGATCAGGTGTCGAGTTCAAATCGATCAAGAATGGATGACTTCGAATCGATCCTTGTTTGGCTAGTTCATACCGATCAGAAACCCCCAACTTAACATCGATATCGTTCGAATCGATCCTCTTCTTAATCGATATAAAGTTGAGAACTTCGAACCGATAGCCGATGGATTTGAATCCATCGATTCGAATGGACCCATCGAATCCATCAATCGGTGCGAACTGCGTCACCCCCATAAGATCATCCAAGAGATCGACACGAAATCCAAGAAAAATGATGCCGCCATCATCGATTCGAACAAGAGTTTCCAAATGGTTTTGAAGCTCCCCCAGACCAGATCCGGCTTTACCAATCACCAGAGTGGCCAATCGATGAAGAAGACGTGGTTTTGAAATAACTTTGCCATTTGGGTTCGAAGCTAATTACCTAATTTGAGTGATGGGTTCAAGGAATTAAAGGCTTGGATCTCGAATGTCTCGAATACGAAAACACGGTGCCTTCTTCTCTGAAGTTTCGAAACGATGCAATGCACAGTAAAAGCAAGGCGAGAGTAAAAGGTAAAAAATGAAAAAAGTAAAACCCTCTGCTATTTATATGAAGCCTGGGATGTGACCGGGCCGATTCGTATCCCAGTTAACCCAACCGGTCACAACCGGTCAAATACCAGATCGACTCGAAGTCAACCTTCGAATCCATCTCCTAAGGCCCTATCGATTCGAAGTTCACCTCATATTTCACCGGTGCAAAGCACACAGCAGAGTCACGAGCTGCATCGATGCGAAACAAACGGTGAGCCCATCATTTCGAAGCCCTTGTTCGCGACTCCATCCACAACCTACCGAAACGGACTCATCGTTTCGAATCCATCCTTTTACATCGGTTCGAATGTCAGTTTCGAACCCATCACAATGTTATCCCACCTTTTGGTCAAAGCTGGAATATCAACAAATTGGCAAGGAATGATGATATCAGGATTGGATATCGATTGGAAACAAGGCTGCAATGGATGTCGTCAAAATTTGGTCGAGCTCTGATCGGGACGAAATTGATTGGAGATGATGATAAGGATCAGGGAAGGCCATGTTTCAAATCTCAGGTTAATCGGAGTTCATATGAAGGAGTTATGATCGATACTAGGCAAGAAGGGCATACTTTTCAAATCCATCAGGGGTCGAGGCGATGCTTATTTTGAATCGATGGATTCGAACCCATCAGGTTCTGTTCAGTTCGAACCCATAAGGTTCGAATCGATCGAAGGCATGGCACATGGATGGTTCGAATCGGTACACTTCGTATCGATCGGGAAGGGAGGACTTCATGCCGATACCGTTCGAATCGATCGGCATGGACAGGGCTCGATTACTTCGTATCGATCGAAAGAGAAGGTTAGGTGGACTTCGACTCGATGGCAATCCATCAGGTAAGAACTTCGTTCGTATCCATTTGGTGAGGTGTCTTTCGTATCCATCCTTCATGACCGCTTCGTATCGATCCCCCCATGATTATTTCCAATCGATCGACACATGGAATCGATGCGGGATGAACTCCTGGAAACGATGCGAAGAGAAGCATGAGCGCGAGCATGCCGTTGTGAAGTTATGGGTATGGACGAAGCATAAAACATGGATACGAATGTGAATCAAGCAAAATATCATTCAAAACAGCTAAAGATGAGCATGGTTCGAAGGAAGAAGCCTTCAACTCGGCACGAATTCAGGATCTGGCAAAGGAATAGCGTCACGTCATCGATGCGCATGCGCTTTGGATCGATTCAAAGGTGATGGATTCGAAGCAATGGATTCGAACACGACAACCAACAGACAACCCAAATTTGAATCGATCATATCTTCTAAACCGTTGTTCCAAATGCAATGAAATTTTTACAGGAGCTTACATGCATATTGAAGAATGTCCTCACCAAATTTCAGCTCAATTGGTTGATTTCTTGATCGATTCGAATGGAGTTCGAATCGATCCCAAAGTGGCCCCAACTTCCTAAGGCCGGGCGCGTGGGCCCCCCTCACGTGCTAGAAGAGGTCTACTGGATTTTTAGGAGAAATATCAGCCTCCTACGCCTATAAATAGAGCCCCTGGTCATTCAGAAAAGGGGTCGGAAAATTTAGAGAGAACAAGCACGCCCGGACATTGCCTGGATCACTCTACACCATCATCACTACCACTTATTTCGAATTTGGACTTTGTAATTGCTGTAATCACTTGTAACTAGCAAAGATAATCAATAAAAGGATAAAAACTTTGGAGTAGACGTAGGCCGAAGATAGCCGAACAACTATAAAAATTGTGTCTCTGTTCATTGTTTTTGAATTGTTTTTTGATATTTGCTGAGATCTGATATTTGTGCTTGAATATCATAAATTTGTGTTCATACACTGGTGCTTTCACGGTATTTGGGGTTTGTGACCAATTTTGGCGCAAACACTTTGGTGCTTTCATCGAGAGCGACTAGCACCCGCTTCACCAGATTCAAAGTTCAGATTTGAAAGCTTGAGGGACTCAGACTAGTACAACAATGACTCGACAAACAAGACAAAGAGCGGATAGAAGCCAACAAGGAGGAAGTCAAGAGGCATCCTCTGTAGCTGGAGAAGGACAAGCTTCCATCTATATCACCAGAGACGAAATGGAGGCTATAACAAATTCACTACAAGAGAGATTGTTGAAGAGTCAACAGGAAATGATGCAGACTTTCTTTGAGCAGATGAGAGCTGCAGGGACTCATAACTTAGGAACTGCTACAGCAGCTGTGGAGGCAGGACAAGGAACTCGGGTTGCGGAATCCAATGGAGGACAGGATACAGAGCTAGAAGGCAATCAACAAGGGCTTGGGGGCAGACCCGTAGGAGGACCTTTGGAAGGAGTTCAACAGGCTAGAGTCAACATTGCTGCTAGTGAGCCACATGAGGAATATGTACCAGAATTCCCTCGGGGGCATGGGGGGATCCCCTGACAGACAATACTGGATTAATGGAGATTATCAGGAAAACCATGCATGGAGGCTCGGCCAAAAGAGATCTGGAAGGGGTAAACAGGAGTCCGTTTACTCGGGAAATCAGGATGGCTCAGAATCCACCTAAGTTCAAGCTGCCTAGCGTGGAGGTATATGACGGCAAGGCAGACCCCACTGATCACTTGATGAGGTACACCAGACACATGGAGGTGCTGGGGGCATCGGAGGAAGTAATGGCCCGATGTTTCCCCTTGTATTTGACGGATTTAGCTGCAATGTGGTTTAGGCAGCTAGGAGAAGGATCTATCAGGACTTGGAGGGAATTGGTGGATAGGTTTTTGGGGCAATTTCGGGTTCATATCAAGAGGCCGAAGAACGTGATGACATTAACATCGGTAAAACAGAGAACGGATGAATCGCTTAGTGGTTTTCTAACACGATTCAATGCGGCGGTTGCTTCGGTGGATCGGCCAGATCCATCGATGGTTTTGATGGCTGCAGTATCGGGAATCAGGGAGGATTCAGATTTCAAGGTGTCTTTAATACGAGATCCCCCACAGGATCTCGGGGAATTCTTTCACGAAGCCGAAAGGTTCCTTCGGCAAGAGGATGCGAGTATGGATTTAAAGCTAAAGGAAGTGAACGCGACTGAGGGTAGAGGACCATCCAATGGAAGCTCAGATAAGGATAAGGGAAAAAGGAAGCTGGATAACAATTCAGGGAAAGCTGGAAAGCGATGAAAGGATCCAAAGTTTTCCACATACACAGGATTAAACGAGTCACTGGAGCGGATATACATGGAAACTCGAAATCGCCCTCTTTACCGGAGGCCGGCTAGGAGAGAACCTTCAGAAAGGGAAAGGGGATCTGGGAGGCACTGTCTTTTCCACGATCTAGACGGACATGATACCAATAGCTGCAGGCACTTAAAGGACATAATTGAAGAACATGTGAGGAATGGGCAGCTGAGGCAATATGTTGGAACGCGGAATGCAGCGGTGGAGCAGGAGCAGCCACCATCTACCTCACACCGTGATGATGTGAGGCCCAGGAATGATGGTCGATTGGTTATCAATTGACATGGATAATATGGAATAAGAAACAAGCCATTAGCGAACGACTAAGTCATTTACACATGTACGGGGACGGAGATAGCCCCTAGGCATGCTCTGAACGGTGATAAACTGTGGAGCTATGGCTTGTGAAATCTGTTTTTCTGTTTTGGATTGGACATTTTGCGTTTCTGGTTAGGTTTTTGGAGCTTGGTTTGAACTCCCGGTTTTTTTGTTTGCTTTCTGGTTTGGCATTTCATTTGGATGATTGGATTTTGTTTTGGATGCTGGTTTGGATTTCTGGTTTTCTGGTTTTGATTTGGATTTCGGATTTGGATTTTGGATTTGGATTTGGGATTGGATTTTTATCTGATTTTTGATAAACGGTCGTCAGGTATGGATTATGCCTGGCAAGGGGTGAGTCGCTTTGCCCGAACATGGTAAATTGGCTCATTCAGGTCGTCGAGTATGGACAATGCTCAACAAGGGTCCAGAGTGACCAGGACTCGGCCTAGGACTTAGGCCCTACATTATCAATTATTGTTTTTCAGGTCGTTGGGTATGGACTATGCTCAACAAGGGTCCGGAGAGACCAGGATTCGGCTTAGGACTTAAGCCATGGCATTATACAACGTCCAGGGACACTGGACCACGGTCGTCAAGTGTGGATTGCGCTTGGCAAGAACCCGGAGAGGTTAGCTCAGCGTCCAGGGACACTGGACCATGGTCATCAAGGGTGGACTACGCTTGGCAAGAGCCCGGAGAGGTTATGGATATGAATTTGGATATCGACCCGGAGAGGTCCTGGATTCGGCTATTGGCCATTGAATAAGGATGGATTAAGACTCGGTTGTCGTGTTCTTATGGGATTGGAATTGGCTATGGATTTTGGATATCGGATTCGGAACTATTCAAAACACGCCTTCTTATCACAAGGCATGTTTTGGGGGACAAATGTTATCCTTTCTTTTGGTCAAAGCTGGAATTGTTATCCCACCTTTTGGTCAAAGCTGGAATATCAACAAATTGGCAAGGAATGATGGATATCAGGATTGGATATCGATTGGAAACAAGGCTGCAATGGATGTCGTCAAAATTTGGTCGAGCTCCGATCGGGACGAAATTGATTGGAGATGATGATAAAGATCAGGGAAGGCCATGTTTCAAATCTCTGGTTAATCGGAGTTCATATGAAGGAGTTATGATCGATACAAGGCAAGATGGGCATACTGTTCGAATCCATCAGGGGTCGAGGCGATGCTTATTTCGAATCGATGGATTCGAACCCATCAGGTTCTGTTCAGTTCGAACCCATCAGGTTCAAATCGATCGAAGGCATGGCACAGGGATGGTTCGAATCGATACACTTCGTATCGATCGGGAAGGAAGGACTTCGTGTCGATACCGTTCGAATCGATCGGCATGGACAGCGCTCGGTTATTTCGTATCGATCGAAAGAGAAGGTTAGGTGGACTTTGACTCGATGGCAATCCATCAGGTAAGAACTTCGTTCGTATCCATTTGGTGAGGTTTCTTTCGTATCCATCCTTCATGACCGCTTCGTATCGATCCCCCCATGATTATTTCGAATCGATCGGCACATGGCATCGATACGGGATGAACTCCTGGAATCGATGCGAAGAGAAGCACGAGCGCGAGCATGCTATTGTGAAGTTATCGGTATGGACGAAGCATAAAACATGGATACGAATGTGAATCAAGCAAAGAATCATTCAAAACAGCTAAAGATGAGCATGGTTCGAAAGAAGAAGCCTTCAACTCGGCACAAATTAAGGATCTGGCATAGGAATAGCGCCACGTCATCGATGCGCATGCGCTTTGGATCGATTCGAAGGTGATGGATTCGAAGCAATGGATTCGAACACGACAGCCAACAGACAACCCAAATTCGAATCGATCATATCTTCTAAACCGTTGATCCAAATGCAATGAAATTTTTACAGGAGCTTACATGCATATTGTAGAATGTCCTCACCAAATTTCAGCTCAATTGGATGATTTCTTGATCGATTCGAATGGAGTTCGAATCGATCCCAAAGTGGGCCCAACTTCCTAAGGCCGGGCGCATGGGCCCCCCTCACGTGCTAGAAGAGGTCTACCGGATTTTTAGGACAAATATCAGCCTCCTACGCCTATAAATAGAGCCCCTGGTCATTCTAGAAAGGGGGTCGGAGAATTTAGAGTGAACAAGCACGCCCAGACACTGCTTGGATCACTCTATACCATCATCACTACCACTTATTTCAAATTTGGACTTTGTAATTGCTGTAATCACTTGTAACCAGCAAAGATAATCAAGAAAAGGATAAAAACTTTGGAGTGGACGCAGGCCGGAGATAGCCGAACCACTATAAAACTTGTGTCTCTGTTCATTTTTTTTGAATTGCTGTTTGATATTTGCTGAGATCTGATATTTTTGCTTGAATATCATAAATTTGTGTTCATACACTGGTTCTTTCACGGTATTTGGGGTTTGTGACCAATTTTGTCGCAAACACACAACACGAGCATTCTTCATCCATACGAATGTACATTTCGAACCCATCGATACTCCAACCCATCGGTTCGAAATATTACATTCACGCAACGCGGAGTCGTTTCCTTCAACCTTCAACATCGGTTCAGGAGAGGATTGATACGAAAGGACTTATCAAAACAATCATCAAGCGTTGCCACAACTCAGGTTTCCAAATCGGTTCAGGAGAGGATCGATACGGAATTCGATAGCAAACAAAACTGACAATGACTCGTGGACGCACGATGTTAACAAGGGTCAAACTAACATATGTGCATACATGTCGGACTAACATTCGATTTTAAACATTTACAGGGATTGAATACTCATCCTGTTACAAATGCAACAGCCAACGGCTAAGCACTATCATATAGCAATCAATCATATCAACGCAAGGCTACAGCAATACAGGGTATAAATCTCAACAAAAGAGAGCAATGATTGTTCAGAGAGAAATAGCAACTATTCAAAGCACGTCATGTTCCCACAAGAGGTACTTTGGGGGGCAAAATGTTATCCCGCTTTTTAGCAAAGCCGCGACCCCAAAAGATCGCTCGGAAACGGAAAATAGTTAGTCTCGGAGATTGATCATACTTCGTTTCGCTATGGATATCACTGAATTTTGTCCGAGTCCAGATTGACCTACAATTGATAGGACATGAGAAGAAAGATCAGAAAAGTTATCATCTCAAATTTCAGGTCAATCGGAGTTTATACGCTCAAGTTATGATCGGTTCAATTTGAAGGGAAAGGCCCAGGTTCGAACCCAACAACTTCGAACCCGTCGCCTTCGAAACCATCGAAGTGCTTTGGGTTCGAACCCATAGACTTCGAACCCATCAAGCTCGAAACCATCGAGATGCCTTAGATTTGAATCCACAGACTTCGAACCCATCAAGCTCGAAACCATCGAGATGCCTCAAATTCGAATCCATAGACTTCGAACCCATCGAGCTCGTATCAATGGACTTCAAATCCATCGGAGAGAAGCTGGTTCGTATCCATCAAGCGTCGGTTGTTCGACTCCATCAGTAAATCTTTGTTCGAACCCATCCCCGGGTCCTTGTTCGAACCCACCTATGAAGCCTTGATTCGAACCCATCACAGAAGCTTCGTTCGAATCCACTGGGTCAGCTAGCCACGGTGACGTATCTTTCATCGATTCGAATGCGCCAAGATATTAGGAGCCGAAGCGGTCAACTCGGAATGATGACCGGATCGGTTCGAGATTTGCGTTCCACGTCACTGCGAAGGCACGTGCCACCATCGGTTCGAATGGATGGTTTCGAACCAAACGACCATGCAGTAAACCTCATTTCGAACCCATTATATCTCTCAATCCACTAATCCAAATGCCACGAAATTTTCACAGCAGCCTGCATTCACGTCGAAGAGTGTCCACACCAAATTTCACCTCGATTGGACGAATTCTTGATCGGTTCGAATGGAGTTCAACCGATGCCCAAGTGGGCCCAAATTTCCTGGGGCAGGGCGCGTGGGCCCCCTCACATGCCAGAAGTGGTCTTCCGATTTTTCAGCAAAATATCAGCAGCCTACGCCTATAAATAGAGCCCCAGGGCCAACAGAAAAGGGACGTTTGGATTCTGAAGCGCCTAGACTCTGCCGGATCAAGATCTCCATCATCTTATATCATAATCTTGTTGCTGAATTCGAATTTCCAGTTGTACTTCACTGTTTATGGCTGTACCAACTTGTAAACATTGAAGGAAAGTCAATAAAAGTACAAAATCTTCACAGTGGACGTAGGCAATACGCCGAACCGCTATAAATTGCTTGTCTACGCGTTTATTTACATGTTATTTGGAGTTTTTGTTAGATAATCCTTAGTTTCAATTTGCATTCTTCATTTATTATCTCTTCAAAAACTTCCGACGAGTGTTGTGCCCAATTTTGGTACAAACATCGTGCAACATGGTACTGCTCCGTTTCAAATCCATGCACCCATTTCAAAAAGTCGTACGACACTATTTCGCCATTTTGGACGGATGTTGCACCTTGCACCGTAGATGTTGCACCCTATGGATAATCGATTCTTCGGAGGGCCATGACTCTTGGCTCGTTTAGAGTTTCGGTAGCCATAACCAGTCAAAACAAAGCTCTCGGTGAGTTCTACGGCTATGACTGCTTTCAGCCGTCACTGGTTAGTTTCATACCCAAAAAATCCTATCCGAACCTCAATCGGGTCATGGAAGTTTTTTACCCTTTGTTTTTTCTTCACGTGGATTTTTTCTGTAAAACGGGATCCCCATGGCTGGTCTACGATTTACCATCACTGGAGAGTGGTGCACCATGGTACTGCACCGTTTCAAATCCATGCACCCATTTCTAAAAGTCGTACGGCACTTTTTCGTCATTTTGGACAGATGTTGCACCTTGCACCGTAGATGTTGCTCCATGTGGATATCGATTCTTCGGAGGGCCATAACTCTTGGCTCGTTTAGATTTACGGGACCCATAACCAGTCATAATGAAGCTATCTATGAGTTCTAAAGCTATGACAGCTTTCAGCCGTCACTGGTTAGTTTCATACCCAAAAAATCCTATCCGAACCTCAATCGGGTCATGGATGTTTTTTACCCTTAGTTTTTTCGTCACGTGGATTTTTTCTATAAAACGGGATCCCCGTGGCTGGTCTATGATTTACCATCGTTGGAGAGTGGTGCACAATTGTACTGCACTGTTTCAAATCCATGCACCCATTTCTAAAAGTCGTACGACATTGTTTCTTCATTTTGGACGGATAATGCACCTTGCACCGTAGATGTTGCACCTTGTGGATATCGATTCTTCGGAGGGCAATAACTCTTGGCTCGTTTAGAGTTACGAGAGCCATAACTAGTCAAAACGAAGATCTCGGTGAGTTCTACAGCAATGATAGCTTTCAGCCGTAACTGGTTAGTTTCATACCTCAAAAATCCTATCTGAACCTCTATCGGGTCATGGAAGTTTTTTACCCTTCGTTTTTTCGTCACGTGGATTTTTTCTATAAAACGGGATCCCTGTGGCTGGTGTATGATTTACCATCGCTGAAGAGTGGTGCACCATGGTACTGCACCGTTTCAAATCCATGCGCCCATTTCAAAAAGTCATACGGCACAGTTTCGTCATTTTGGACGGATGTTGCACCTTGCACCATAGATGTTGCACCCTGTGAAATCGATTCTTCGGAGGGCCATAACTCTTGGCTCGTTTAGAGTTACGGGAGCCATAACCAGTCAAAACGAAGCTCTTGGTGAGTTCTACAGCTATGACTGCTTTCAGCCGTCACTGGTTAGTATCATACCTAAAAAATCCTATCCGAACCTCAATCGGGTCATGGAAGTTTTTTACCCTACGTTTTTTCGTCACGTGGATTTTTACGGTAAAACGCGATCCCCGTGGCTGGTCTATGATTTACCATCGTTGTAAGGTGGTGCACCATGGTACTACACCATTTCAAATCCATTCACCCATTTCTAGAAGCGTACGACACTGTTTCATCATTTTGGACGGATGTTGCACCTTGCACCGTAGATGATACACCCTGTGGATATCGATTATTCGGAGGGCCGTAACTCTTGGCTCGTTTACAGTTACGGGAGCCATAACCAGTCAAAAGGAAGCACTCTGTGAGTTCTACAGCTATGATAGCTTTTAGCCATCACTGGTTAGTTTCATACCCAAGAAATTCTATCCGAACCTCAATCGGGTCATGGAAGTTTTTTACCCTTCGATTTTTCGGCACGTGGATTTTTCTGTAAAACGGGATCCCCGTGGCTGGTCTATGTTTTACCATCGCTGGAGAGTGGTGCACCATTGTACTGCTCCGTTTCAAATCCATGCACCCATTTCTAAAAGTAGTACGGCACTGTTTCTTCATTTTGGACGGACGTTGCACCTTGCATCGTAGACGTTGCACCCTGTGGATATCGATTCTTCGGAGGGCCATAACTCTTGGCTCGTTCGGAGTTACGGGAGCCATAACCAGTCAAAACGAAGGTATCGGTGAGTTCTACAGCTATGACCGCTTTCAGCCGTCACTGGTTAGTTTCATGCCCAAAAAATCCTATCCGAAACTCAATCAGGTCATGGAAGTTTTTTACCCTTCGATTTTTCGTCACGTGGATTTTTTCTGTAAAACGGGATCCCTTTGGCTGGTTTATGATTTTCCATCGCTGAAGAGTTGTTCATGATGGTACTGCACCGTTTCAAATCCATGCAGCCATTTCTAAAAGTCGTACGGCACTGTTTTGTCATTTTGGACGGATGTTGCACCTTGCACCGTAGATGTTGCACCCTGTGGATATCGATTCTTCGGAGGGCCATAACTCTTGGCTCGTTTAGAGTTACGGGAGCCATAACTGGTCAAAACGAAGCTATATGTGAGTTCTATAGCTGTGACAGCTTTCAGCCGTCATTGGTTGGTTTCATACCCAAAATATCCTATCTGAACCTCAATTGGGTCATGGAAGTTTTTCACCCTTCGTTTTTTCGTCACGTGGATTTTTTTTGTAAAACGGGATCCCTGTGGCTAGTCTATGATTTACCATCGCTGGGGAGTGGTGCACCATGGTACAACACCATTTCAAATCCATGCACCCATTTCTAAAAGTCGTACGGCATTGTTTCGTCATTTTAGACGGATGTTGCACCTTGCACCGTTGATGTTGCACCCTGTGGATATCGATTCTACGGAGGCCCATAACTCTTGGCTCGTTTAGAGTTACGGGAGCCATAACCAGTCAAAACGAAGCTCTTGGTGAGTTCTACAGCTATGACAACTTTCAGCCGTCACTGGTTAGTTTCATACCTCAATCAGGTCATGGAAGTTTTTTACCCTTCGTTTTTTCGTCACGTGGATTTTTACTGTAAAATGTGATCCCCGTGGCTGGTCTATGATTTACAATCGCTGGAGAGTGGTGCACCATGGTACTGCACAATTTCGAATCCATGCACCCATTTCTAAAAGTCGTACGGCACTGTTTCGTCATTTTGGAAGGATGTTGCACCTTGCACCGCAGATTTCGCACCCTGTGGATATCGATTCTTCGGAGGGCCGTAACTCTTGGCTTGTTTAGAGTTACAGGAGCAATAACCAGTCAAAACGAAGCTATCTATGAGTTCTACAGCTATGACCGCTTTCAACTGTCACTGGTTAGTTTCATACCCAAAAAATCCTATCCGAACCTCAATCGGGACATGGAAGTTTTTTACCCTTCGTTTTTTCGTCACGTGGATTTTTTTCTGTAAAACGGGATCCCCGTGGCTGGTCTATGATTTACCATCGCTATAGAGTGGTGCACCATGATACTACACCGTTTCAAATCCATGTACCCATTTCTAAAAGTCATATGACACTGTTTCGTCATTTTGGACAGATGTTGCACCTTGCACCGTAGATGTTGCACCCTATAGATATCGATTCTTCGGAGGGCTATATCTCTTGGCTCGTTTAGAGTTACGGGAGCCATAACTAGTCAAAACGAAGCTATCTGTGAGTTCTACAGCTATGACCGCTTTTAGCCATCATTGGTTAGTTACATACCCAAAAAATCCTATCCGAAGCACAATCGGGTCATTAAAGTTTTTTACCCTTCGTTTTATTATCACGTGGATTTTTACTATAAAACGGGATCCCCGTGGCTGGTCTATGATTTACCATCGCTGAAGAGTGGTGCACCATGGTAATGCAACGTTTCAAATCCATGCACCCATTCCTAATAGTCGTACGACACTGTTTCGTCATTTTGGAAGGATTTTGCACCTTGCACCGAAGATGTTGCACACTATGGATATCGATTCTTCGGAGGGCCATAAATCTTGGCTCGTTTAGAGTTACGGGAGCTATAAATAGTCAAATTGAAGCTCTTGGTGAGTTCTACAGTTGTTAAAGCTTTCAGCCGTCACTGGTTAGTTTCATACCCCAAAAATCCTATCCGAATCTCAATCGGGTCGTGAAAGTTTTTTACCCTTCATTTTTTCGTCACGTGGATTTTTACTATAAAACGGGATCCCCGTGGCTGGTCTATGATATACCATCGCTGGAGAGTGTTGAACCAAGGTACTACACTATTTCAGATCCATTCACCCATTTTTAAAAGTCGTATGGCACAGTTTCATCATTTTGGACGGATGTTGCACCTTGCACCGTAGATGTTGCACCCTGTGCATATCAATTCTTCGGAGGGCCGTAACTCTAGGCTCGTTTAGAATTACGGGAGCCATAACCAGTCAAAACGAAGCTATTTGTGAGTTCTACAGCTATGACGGCTTTCAGCCGTCATTGGTTAGTTTCATACCCAAAAAATCCTATCCGAACCTCAATCGGGTCATGGAAGTTTTCCACCCTTCGATTTTTCGTCACCTGGATTTTTTCTGTAAAACGGGATCCCCGTGGCTGGTCTATGTTTTACCATCATTGGAGAGTGGTGCACCATTGTACTGCTCCGTTTCAAATCCTTGCACCCATTTCTAAAAGTCGTACGGCACTATTTCTTAATTTTGGACGGATGTTGCACCTTGCATCCTAGATGTTGCACCTTGCGGATATCGATTCTTCGGAGGGCCATAATTCTTGGCTCGTTTAGTGTTACGGGAGCCATAACTAGTCAAAACGAAGCTCTCGGTGAGTTCTATAGCTATGATAGCTTTCAGCCGTCACTGGTTAGTTTCATACCCAAAAACTCCTTTCTGAACCTCAATCGGGTCGTGGAAGTTTTTTACCCTTCGTTTTTTCGTCACGTGGATTTTTTCTGTAAAACGGGATCCCCGTGGCTGGTCTATGATTTACCACCGCTAAAAAGTGGTGCACCATGGTACTGCACCTTTTCAAATCCATGCACCCATTTCTAAAAGTCGTACGACACTGTTTCGTCATTTTGGACGTGTTTGCACAAAAAATGGACAAACACCTCCAATCCGTATAATAAAGTTGGTTTTATGTTATTTTTAGTGATTTGAGTGAGTTATACAAATATGTAAAAAAACAGGGGGTAAACTGTAAGAAGACACGCAGATTTATAATGGTTCGGCCAGAATGTGCCTACGTCCACTTTATATGTTATTCTCCTTTTCCTTCAGATTACAAGTACAAAGCTTTGATTACAAGTGTATGAAAGTTGTTTGAAAGTTCCTTCCTTGCTTGAGCTCTCAAACTTGTCTGCCAATGTTGTACCCCTGCCCCTCTGTTTATAGAGTGAGGTTGGGGGCAGGGGTCTTGGATGTATATAGCTGCTGGTGGGCCAGGGCTGAAGCAATCTGTCCTGGCAGCGTTCTGGTTCGGCGAGGCTTCATTCGGCATGGAGCTTGGACCGGTGATGGAGTGGACCGGTGGTAGGTGGGTTGGAGGTTCATTCGGTAGTGAGGTATGAGGTTGATTCGGTGGTGTTGGTCCGGTGGTAAGAGATGTTTGGTTCGGTAGGGAGGTAGGTAGGTTAGGTTTTGGTCCGGTGATGCGGAGATAGACTTTGGTTCGGCAAGGAGGTGGACCTAGAGTTGGTTCGGCAGTGGAGGCTTGCGACCGGATGGGTGTTATGCTGAATGAACCTGTGCCTGTATTGCCGATTGAACATGTGCTGGGAATGCCGAATGGACTCATCAACTTGAATTACCGAATGGACTTAGGAACCGGATGGAATGGAGGTTGCGAACCCGGGTGGAACTGACGCTTCTCGGTCTCGAGATCTCCTGGGTGAGAATTCGCCCAACATTTGCCCCCCAAAGTGGGGCACGTGCTTGCATGTGTCGCGCTTTGTTTCCCTGCGGTAGGAAGGCGTGTTTGGTAGTGCCATGAACTGGATGTTCCTGTCTTGCCGATGTCCTGCAAAGGAATTTACAGTTTTATGTGATCAAATGACGACCGTTCAGGATCGAAATATTTGAGATGAAGTGCGACCGTTCGAGGTCGGGTGCCGTTTGAGGCAAGATGTGACCGTTCGACGTCGGGTGCCGTTCGAGGCGAGTAAGCGTGCCCCGAGGGGGCTTAGCATTGTCAATGCCAGGCTCACGTTCGAGTGGGTTCTTGGATCGTTTGTCGAGGTGGTTTATCGCCATCTTAGAGCATGCCTAAGGATCTTTCGCGACCCCGTACATGTGTACGTAGCTTAGCCATTTCAGAATTATCAGAACTACATATCCATCCAACCGATGAGTTTTAAAAGGATGTCAAAGTGTAAATTCTCACGGCGATGGGGTTAGTAGCCATTCAGAGCATGCCTGTGGACCGTTTGTGATCTCGTACATGTGTAAACGATTAACCCACGTCGGTGAGAGATTTACTACTTTTTCATTGTTATCATAATTTCTATTTTATCAGTAGACCCTAGAGCACGGTACTTATCTGGTTTTTGCTGGCTGCCCCCGGCTATTTTCTTCATGGTAGAAGGAAAATTTGAATGAGAGGACGCTTCCTAGCAGCCCTCTGGTTGAGCTAGTTTCGTTCGGTCTTAGGAGGGCCGAGCCTGTTGAGATGCCGAATGAACCCATACATTTGGATTGCTGAATGACCGCATGTAGTTGAACTTTTCAATACTTGCTTTACCGAATGAGCTTTTACACATGAATTACGAGTGAAATCCCAAACTTATATACACTGATTTGCTTTATATATTTGTTTGCTTATATTTCCATACTTCTTGTTCTAGCACCATGTTTTTCCTTCGGGCTCTGGAGGAGGCCAGGATTGATGCGGGTAAGAAAGGTGGAGTGGCCTTCAGTTTGGACACTGTCACTGTTTTGTTTTCGAAGGATGACAAGGAAGCGGTGAAGGAGGGGATGCGGCTGCTTGCTGCAGAGGAAGCGAGTGTGCAATTGGAGGATGAGGATCCAGCGGCGGATGCTGGTGAGTCTCTCTTCTCCTTCTTCTCCATTCTCTCTCTCTAGTTCCTGAACATTCTTTATGAGAGTCTGCATGCTCTTCATTTGACGATGAGGCCACCGGGGAATTCCCAACTCTCTGCATTTTTCGATAATAGTTCAAATGTTAAGGCCGTCTTTTCCTTGTTCATCGTCAATTTCTTCTTATTTCTTTCTTCGCCTTTTGACTCTTTCTTCTGATCATCATTAGATACCCTGTGGCTCAACTTGGATTTCTCTATCTCATAACTCAAGTCGTTGAAGATGATGTTGAATTCTTCAAAGAGGGTCAGAGAAGCTAAACGAGGATCTGAAGGATGGTTTAGAGGAATGGCATTGATTATTTCAACAAAATCTGATACTTCGTTGTTCAAAACCACTGAATGATCCTTTACTGAAATCTAGTTGAGCATCATCAAATCCACTGGGCAGACCATCAATATCGTTCCAAGGATTATGATCATCTAAGTAGTGCAACTGGTTATTCATGATTGCAGAAGGACTGATCATGTAATTTCGTATATGATGTTGAAATGTGTAGTCAATGCAAAGAAGATTGAAGCTGGTAATGAATGTGCATTTCATCTTGAGTGTTCTGGGTTCAAGCCTTGCTTCCCCTTCTCTGTTTTTTTTAGGTTTTTATAACTTGATCGTTTACTGTTTGTTTAATGGATTCCTTTTCTGAATTGGACAGGCGGAACTTCCGATCAACATGCTGGGAGCTCCGACCCTGCGGCTAAATAGGTTCGGAGAGTTGGTAGGATGAGGGCGAAGTGTGGATGCCACTGGTTCTTCGTCCGGATTCAGTTTCCTTTTGGTTTCTTTTTATTGCGCCCTTCATGTTTTAGTTGCAGGAGGTAGCCTTGAATATTCTGTGTAACTGATTATGGATGCAGTTGAGTGCTTCGTCATTCGGTTGGTCGGCTCTGATTCTCATGAGCGAGTGTTTCCTTCTCGGCGTCCTGTACTTTGGAAACCGTTACACAGGATAGGAGTAAAGTATTTAAATGGAATGGAAATATAGAAAAAGTAAAACTTCCAGTCACGGAAGGCCGTCGATGTGCTTAAGTTCGTGGCATATGGGCTTTGTAGTCACTTTCCCTAGCTGTGGGTCTTGGAGACATATGTCACCCATCTTACGCCTACTGCGGGGAGTTTTCTTTTTTGCCACAACCACACTTAAGACACACCGGAGCCGATCGCGCACAGTAACTACCCAGGCCATTATGGCTCGTAATCGAGGGTATTATTCGATTTACTGTGGTCGGCTAGCGTTGGTGCCGATCGTCAACTGTGAACTGCCCCTGGCTGGCCATACCTTATGTTGGGGCTTATTATCGGTTCACAGTTGCCGGCGAGCCGAATCACTATAACGAGCTGCCATCGGTTATAGACGGCCGTTATGATGACCTTTACTCGACTCATTACAGTCGGCTTTAAGGGCCGAGGCACAATGAGTTAACTCGCGGTAGAGGGATACCGGAGCGAAAGTGTCTCATTGGCGAGGGCATGGGAGCGCAGCGTACCTGTTAGGTTTTGTCCAGGTGGAGTCGTGCTGTGAAGCTCTGAATGGAAAGGTCATTCGCAAAGGATTTTGTTCAACAGCAAAGGATACAGTTAACAAGCAGCCAAGATATTAAGGAGCAAGTTGAAAAGAGACAAGTTTTTTAAAGTGGTTGGCACGATAATGCCTATGTCCACTGATTCTCTTTGTTAGTTCACTTCATATGGGCAGTAGAAGTTAAGAAAGGTATCGACGGAGGTGTCGGATGTTCCAAGCCCTCTGGAACACCACTCCGTCCAATGTTGACAAAATATAAGCTCCGTTGTGAAGATCTTTATGAATTACATATGGTTCGTCCCAGATTGGATCCAGCGCTCCTGGCGTGGAAAGATTCGCTGGAGGACAAGATCTCCTTCTTGTAAGCTGCGATGTTTGACTTTGGAGTTGTATAATGATGCCACTTTTTGTTCGTGAGCTGCTGCTTTGAGTGCTGCATCATTCCTTCTTTCCTCAATTAGATCTAATGACCAGTGGAGGAGTTCCTCGTTTTCTTCGGGGTTGTAGTGGATCCTATGGTGGGAAGGCACTATAGTTTCAACTTGGAGCATGGCCTCCGATCCGTACGCCAAAGAGAAAAGGAGCATGCCCTGTTGATGTTCTAAAAGATGTGCGGTAGGCCCAAAGTGTTGTAGGAAGTTCGTCCACCCAAGCGCCTTTCGACTTTTCAAGCTTCTTTTTTATTAGAGTTTTGAGAATCTTGTTGACAGCTTCGACTTGTCCACTTGCCTGGGTGTAAGCTACGGGTGAGAAGCTCTTATGAATTCCGTGTTCTTGGCACCAGTCGGCAAATTCCTCGCTGTCAAATTGAAGCCCGTTGTCTGATATGATTCTGAGTGGAACCTCGTACCATTTGGTGAAATAGTCAACTACCACTATAGCATGCTTGGCCCCGCCTCGGCCCATCGGCAATTCTCCTATCAAGTCAATCTCCCATACTGCGAAAGGCCAAGGGCTGGTCATCTGAATGATCTCATTGGCCGGTAGTCGAGGAATCTTAGCAAATTTCTGACACCTATCACACCTTTTTATGAAGTTTAAGGCGTCCTTGTTCAGAGTGGGCCAGAAATACCCATATCGGAGTATCTTTTTTGCCAAGGTCTGTCCCTCAGTGTGATCTCTGCAACTTCCTTGGTGGATATTGGATAGGATTTCCTTGGCTTCCCTTCCAGCAACGCACCTCAACAAGGGGTTAGAGAAGCCGCGCCGATAGAGGACGCCTTCTTGTATTGTGTAGCGGGAAGCTTTCCTTAGAATTTTCATAACTTCATTTCGCCAGTCGGGTAGGGTGCCGTTTTGTAAGTATTCCCGGATAGGGGTCATCCACGTTTCTCCTTCGGTTGCAGCTATCAGATTCACTTGCTCGAAACTCGGAGTTAGTTGCTTCGAGATAGTTATTGTTCCAGAAACGGTGTCAACCCCTGTGCTAGCTTGTTTTGCCAGTTCGTCGGCATCTTGATTCTCTTCTCGAGGGATGTGTTTGATCAAGTAGTGATCCAATTAATCGAGCAGAACCTTGGTCTTCTTTAGATATGCAATGAGTCGTCCTCATCGGGTCTTGAACGCCCCTAGTATCTGATTTATAATGAGTTGCGAGTCGCTGTGAAGACATAAGGAACTGACTCCAATTTCCAGGCCGAGTTCTAATCCTGCTATTGGTGGCAGCGAATTCCAGTCTTAGAGCATAGTGCAGCTTTCTTCCCCTGGGAGTGATGATCACAACACCTGCCCCCGAGCCCTGTTCGTTCGATGCTCCATCCACAAAGAGATTCCATTTGATGTCCTCTGTTATTTCAGACGGCTCCCTACCTTCGTTGGAAGTGAATTAGGCGATGAAATCGGCAATGGCTTGTCCCTTGATGGCAGTGCGAGGATGCTAGGTGATGTCATATTGGCTTAGTTCTATGCACCACTTGAGCAGTCGTCCAGAGGTGTCGGGACGATGGAGCACTTGCCTCAGTGGTTGATCGGTCAGGACTCTTATGGGATGAGATTGGAAATAGTGTCGTAGCTTCCTTGATGTGATTAGTAAACAGTATGCCAGCTTTTCGAGTTTAGGGTATCGGGCTTCTGCTCCCGTGAACCTCTTGCTTATGAAGTATACTGGCCGTTGTGTGTGGTTTCCTTCTCTTACCAAAGCGGCGCTTAGAGCATGGGATGACACAGCAAGATATAGGTATAGTTCTTCGCCTTCATTCGGGGTTGAAAGCACTGGTGGCCGCTGGAGGTGTTCGATTAGGTTAAGGAAAGCTGTCGAGCATTCGTCGGTCCATTCGAATTTTCCTTTGTCTTTCTTCAGGGCTTCGAAGAAAGGAATGCACTTGTCAGTCGCTTTAGAGATGAATCAGCTTACGGCGGCCACCTTCCCGTTTAGGCTTTGCATTTCTTTTCGGGTGGATGGTATTTTGATGTCTTGCAAGGCCCGGACTGGTTTGGGGTTTGCTTCGATTCCTGTGGCATGGCCAATGAATCTCAAGAACTTTCCTGATGACACTCCAAAGGAGCACTTTAGAGGATTCAGTTTCATTCCATATCGGCGGAGTACTTGAAACATCTCCTCCAGGTGGCTTATATGATCACTGGATTTCCTTGATTTAACTAGCATGTCATCCACAAAGACTTCCATAGTCCGTCCTATCAATTCTGCAAACATCTCGTTGACAAGGCGCTGGTAAGTAGCTCCTGCGTTCTTAAGTCCGAAAGGCATTACATTGTAGCAGTACAATCCCCGGTCAGTAATGAAGCTAGTGTGGTCCTGATCGGGGGCGTGCATGGGGATTTGGTTATATCCTGAGTAGGCATGCATGAAGGATAAGAGTTTGCGTCCGGCGGTGCTGTCCACAAGTTGGTCGATTCGGGGAAGTGGGAAGCAATCCTTTGGGCAAGCATCATTTAGGTTGGAGAAGTCAATGCATGTTCGCCACTTCCCATTAGCCTTCTTTACCAGTACCGGGTTAGCGATCCATTCGGGGTAGATGGCTTCTCGTGTGAAGTTATTGGCAAGTAAGTTCTTTACTTTTTCTTCGAGGGCTGCTGATCGTTCTGCCCCCATGCTTCTCTTTTTCTGCTTCACTGGCGCCTTGGTAGGATCGATGTTCAGTGTGTGGCATGCTATGTCTGGGGAGATTCCAGTCATGTCGGCATGCGTCCATGCAAATACGTCTAAGTCGTGGCGGAGAAAATCAATGAGTTGATCTTTTAATTCCGCCTTCAATTGGGATCCGATTTTCAATAGTTCACTTGAGTCGTGTTTGTCTATAGATACAAACTCCATAGCCTCTGCAGGCTCGGCTGTGGCCTCCTCCTCTTTATCCCTAGGGTCTAATTCATTAAAGGGATCACTTGTATATCGAAGAGGAGGTGCCTTCTTTAGTTGCTATGCTTCCGAGTTTTTCTTGGCAGGAGCTGGAGTCCTGTCCTGATCCTTTACATAGCGTTCCAGCCTCTTTCTCCTGATGTGCTCTTCAATTAGGTCTCGTAGGTGGCGGCTGTTATCCTGCCTTTTGGCAAGGCCATGACACCAAGAACTTGACTAGAAACCAAGGATGGTTTGTCCTGGAGATCGTTAACGCATAGGTCTGCTATGGATGTCGGTAAATTTTTTCCGAGTTCAGATCGAGCTACAATTGATATGACATGACAAGAAATGCTAATAAAGCCAACATTCCGAATTTCAAGTCAATCGGAGTTCGTATGCTCAAGATATCGATGGATCACAGTTGAGAAATGCAAACTTGCATCGATCATATCTCACGATCTACCGGTCCAAATGCCATGAAATTTCTACAGTAGCTTACTTACATGTTAAGGAATGTCTCCACCAAATTTCACCTCGATTGGATGAATTCTTGACCGATTCGAAGTGAGTTCGAATCGATCCCCAAGTGGGCCCAAATTTCCCGAGGCCGGTCTCGTGGGCCCCCTCACGTGCCAGAACGAGTCCTCCGAAGTTTGAGCGAAATATCAGCCTCCTACGCCTATAAATAGGCTCCCAAAGCCATTAGAAAAGGGATCTTTTGGCTTTCCTACGTCCAGGCTCTGTTAGATCTATTTTTACTCCATAGCTGCTGTTGTATACAAATTTCAACATTATAATCCGCTGTAATCTGCGGTAATCAGTTGTAATCGGCAAGTGAATATCAATAAAATCATCAAACTTCAAAGTGGACGTAGGCAACACGCCGAACAACTCTAAAACTCCGTGTTTCTGTGAATTTTCTTATATGTTTATTGGTGTGTTTGTTAGATCTACTTCATTTAACATTTATTCTCTTCACTTTGTCTCTTCAAACACATCCGAAGAGTGTTGTGCCCAATTTTGGTACAAACACTTTGGTGCATTCACTGAGAAAAACCTAGTTTTTCTCCCGTTCCTTGGATCTACTTTCGATATCGGATTGTTTAAATCTAAGGAGAAGATCCAGATCTATCATTCAATGGTTCCTTCTATTCTATTCAGATTGTTGCAGATCTAAGAGGAACCATATTCATCATGCAGTCCACACCCCTATTTTTGAATCCCGAAAAAACACCAGTTTCGAACCCATGTCTTCGAACCCAGAAAAGATGGTCATTTTCGAACCCATGTCTTCGAACCCAGAAAAGATGGTCATTTTCGAACCCATGTCTTCGAACCCAGGAAATATGGTCATTTTCGAACCCATGTTTTCGAACCCAGGAAATATGGTCATTTTCGAACCTATGTTTTCGAACCCAGGAAATATGGTCATTTTCGAACCTATGTTTTCGAACCCAGGAAATACGGTCATTTTCGTATCCATCCAAAGGTGGCTTCCTTCGCATCAACCTTGTTCGTAGCCCCCATCAAGCATTCGTTCGAATCGATCAGGATGTACCACTTCGTATCCATCAGGAGGCGCTACTTCGTATCCATCAGGAGGGGCCACTTCGTATCCATCAAGAGGCGCGACTTCGAATCCATCAGGGAGCGCCACTTCGTATCCATTAGGGAGCGCTGCTTCGTATCCATTAGGGAGCGTTGCTTCGTATCCATCCATCTGCCTCCATTTCGTATCGATACGCACATGCAGTTCGTATCCATCCATCTGCCACCAATTCGTATCGATACAAAGAAGGACTTTTTCACGTTGCTTGATGGATACGAAATTTCAAAAAAAAAAAAAAAAATCGGGTACGATCCTAATTTCCTAAATAATTAGGATGTTGCACCTTGCACCGTAGATGTTGTACCCTGTGGATATCGATTCTACGGAGGGCCATAACTCTTGGCTCGTTTAGAGTTACGGGAGGCATAACCAGTCAAAACGAACCTATATGTGAGTTCTACAGCTATGACATCTTTCAGCCATCACTGGTTAGTTTCATACCCTAAAAATCCTATCCGAACCTCAATCGGGTCATGGAATTTTTTTACCCTTCGTTCTTTCGTGACGTGGATTTTTTCTGTAAAACGGGATCCTCGTGGCTGGTCTATGATTAACCATCGCTGGAGAGTGGTGCACCATGGTACTACACCAATTCAAATCCATGCACCCATTTCTAAAAGTCATACGACACTGTTTCGTCATTTTGGACGGATGTTGCACCTTGCACCGTAGATGTTGCACCTTGCACCGTAGATGTTGCACCCTGTGGATATCGATTCTTCGGAGGGCCATAACTCTTGGCTCGTTTAGATTTACGGAGAGCCATAACCAGTCAAAACGAAGCTCTCATTGTGTTCTACAGCTATGACAACTTTCAGCCGTCACTGGTTAGTTTCATTCCCAAAAACTCCTTTCCGAACCTGAATCGGGTCATGGAAGTTTTTTACCCTTCGTTTTTTCATCACGTGGATTTTTCCTGTAAAACGGGATCCCCGTGGCTGGTCTATGATTTACCATCGCTAGAGAGTGGTGCACCATGTTACTGCACCATTTCGAATCCATGCACCCATTTCTAAACGTCGTACGGCACTGTTTCGTCATTTTGGACGGATGATGCACCTTGCACCATAGATGTCGCACCCTGTGGATATCGATTCTTCGGAGGGCCGTAACTCTTGGCTTGTTTAGTGTTACGGGAGCAATAACCATTCAAAACGAAGCTATCTGTGAGTTCTACGGCTATGACCGCTTTTAGCCATCACTGGTTAGTTTCATACCCAATAAATTCTATCCGAACCTCAATCGGGTCATGGAAGTTTTTTACCCTTCGTTTTTTCGTCACGTGGATTTTTTTCTGTAAAACACGATCCCCGTGGCTGGTCTATGATTTACCATCACTAGAGAGTGGCGCATCATGGTACTTCACCGTTTCAAATCCATGCACCCATTTCTAAAAGTTGTACGGCACTGTTTCGTCATTTTGGACGGATGTTGCACCTTGCACCGTAGATGTTGCACCCTGTGGATATTGATTCTTCGAAGGGCCATAACTCTTGGCTCGTTTAGAGTTACGGCAGCCATAACTAGTCAAAACAAAGCTATCTGTGAGTTCTACAGTTATGACCGCTTTTAGCCGTCACTGGTTAGTTTCATACCCAAAAAATCCTATCCGAACATCAATCGGGTCATTGAAGTTTTTTACCCTTCGTTTTTTCGTCAAGTGGATTTTTACTGTAAAACGGGATCCCCATGGCTGGTCTATGATTTACCGTCGCTGGAGAGTGGTGCACCATGGTGCTACACTATTTCAAATCCTTGCACCCATTTCTAATAGTCGTACGGCACTGTTTCGTCATTTTGGACGGATTTGCACCTTGCACCGTAGATGTTGCACCCTGTGGATATCTTTTCTTCGGAGGGCCATAACTCTTGGCTCGTTTAGAGTTACGGGAGCAATAACCAGTCAAAGCAAAGCTCTCGGTGAGTTCTACAGTTGTGACCGCTTTCAGCCGTCACTGGTTAGTTTCATACCCCAAAAATATTATCCGAACCTCAATCGGGTCGTGGAAGTTTTTTACCCTTCGTTTTTTCGTCACGTGGATTTTTACTGTAAAACAGGATCCCCTGGCTGGTCTATGATTTACCATCGCTGGAGAGTGTTGTACCATGGTATTACACTATTTCAGATCCATGCACCCATTTTTAAAAGTCGTACGGCACTGTTTCGTCATTTTGGACGGATGTTGCACCTTGCACCGTGGATGTTGCACCCTGTGAATATCAATTCTTCGGAGGGCCGTAACTCTTGGCTCATTTAGAGTTACGGGAGCCATAACCAATCAAAACGAAGCTATCTGTGAGTTCTACAGCTATGACAGCTTTTAGCCATCACTAGTTAGTTTCATACCCAAAAAATCCTATCCGAACCTCAATCGGGTCATGGAAGTTTTCTACCCTTCTATTTTTCGTCACGTGGATTTTTTCTATAAAACGGGAACCCCGTGGCTGCTCTATGTTTTACCATCACTGGAGAGTAGTGCACTATTGTACTGCTCCGTTTCAAATCCATGCGCCTATTTCTAAAAGTCGTGCGGCACTGTTTCTTCGTTTTGGACGGATGTTGCGCCTTGCATCCTAGATGTTGTACCTTGTGGATATCGATTCTTTGGAGGGCCCTAACTCTTGGCTCGTTTAGAGTTACGGGAGCCATAACTAGTCAAAACGAAGCCCTCGGTGAGTTCTACAGCTATGGTAGCTTTCAGCCGTCACTGGTTAGTTTCATACCCAAAAAATCCTTTCTGAACCTCAATCGGATCATGGAAGTTTTTTACCCTTCGTTTTTTCGTCACTTGGATTTTTTATGTAAAACGTGATCCCCGTGGCTGGTCTATGATTTACTATCGCTGAAAAGTGGTGCACCATGGTACTGCACGGTTTCAAATTCATGCACCTATTTCTAAAAGTCGTACGGCACTGTTTCGTCAATTTGGACGGATGTAGCACCTTGCACCGTAGATGTTGCACCCTGTGGATATCGATTCTTCGGAGGGCCATAACTATTGGCTCGTTTAGAGTTAGGGAGCCATAACCAGTCAAAACGAAGCTATATGTGAGTTCTACAGCTATGACAGCTTTCAGCCGTCACTGGTTAGTTTCATACCCAAAAAATCCTATCCGAACCTCAATCGGGTCATGGAAGTTTTTTATTCTTCGTTTTTTCGTACCGTGAATTTTTTCTGTAAAACGGGATCCCCATGGCTGGTCTATGATTTACCATTGCTGGAGAGTGGTGCGCCATGGTACTACCCCAAGTCAAATCCACGAACCCATTTCTAAAAGTCATACGACACTGTTTCGTCATTTTGGACGGATGTTGCACCTTGCACCGTAGATGTTGCACCCAGTGGATACCGATTCTTCGGAGGGCCATAACTCCTGGCTCGTTTAGAGTTACGGTTAGCCACAACCAGTCAAAACGAAGTTCTCAGTGATTTCTACAGCTATGACAACTTTCAGCCGTCACTGGTTTGTTTCATACCCAGAAAATCCTATCCGAACCTCAATCGGGTCATCGAAGTTTTTTACCCTTCGTTTTTTCGTCACGTGGATTTTTACTATAAAATGGGATCCCCGTGGCTGGTCTATGATTTACCATCGCTGGAGAGTGGTGCACCATGTTACTGCACCATTTCGAATCCATGCACCCATTTCTAAAAGTCGTACGGCAATGTTTCGTCATTTTGGACGGATGTTGCTCCTTGCACCGTAGATGTTGCACCCTGTGGATATCGATTCTTCGGAGGGTCGTAACTCTTGGCTCGTTTAGAGTTACGGGAGCAATAACCAGTCAAAACGAAGCTATCTGTGAGTTCTACAGCTATGACCGCTTTCAGCCGTCACTGGTTAGTTTCATACCCAAAAAATCCTATCCGAACCTCAATCGGGCCATGAAAGTTTTTTACCCTTCGTTTTTTCGTCACGTGGTACGGGATCCCCGTGGCTGGTCTATGATTTACCATCGCTAAAGAGTGGTGCACCATGGTACTGCATTGTTTCAAATCCATGCACCCATTTCTAAAAGTCGTACGGCACTGTTTCGTCATTTTGGACGGATGTTGCACCTTGCACGTAGATGTTGCACCCTGTGGATATCGATTCTTCGGAGGGCCATAACTCTTGCCTCGTTTAGAGTTACGGGAGCCATAACTAGTCAAAACGAAGCACTCGTTGAGTTCTATAGCTATGATAGCTTTCAGCCGTCACTGGTTAGTTTCATACCAAAAAAATCCTTTCTGAACCTCAATCGGGTCATGGAAGTTTTTTACCCTTCGTTTTTTCGTCACGTGGATTTTTCCTGTAAAACGGTATCCCCGTGGCTGGTGTATGATTTTCCATCGCTGAAAAGTGGTTCACCATGGTACTGCACCGTTTCAAATCCTTGCACCTATTTCTAAAAGTCGTACGGCAGTGTTTCATCATTTTGGACGGATGTAGCACCTTGCACCATAGATGTTGCACCCTGTGGATATCGATTCTTCGGAGGGCCATAACTATTGACTCGTTTAGAGTTACGGGAGCCATAACCAGTCAAAACGAAGCTATATGTGAGTTCTACAGCTATGACAGCTTTCAGCCATCACTGGTTAGTTTCATACCCAAAAAATCCTATCCGAACCTCAATCGGGTCATGGTAGTTTTTTACCCTTCGTTTTTTCGTAACGTGGATTTTTTCTGTAAAACGGGATCCCCGTGGCTGGTCTATGATTTACCATCGCTGGAGAGTGGTGCGCCATGGTACTACACCAATTCAAATCCACGCACCCATTTCTAAAAGTCATACGACACTGTTTCGTCATTTTGGACGGATGTTGCACCTTGCACCGTAGATGTTGCACCCTGTGGATATCGATTCTTCGGAGGGCCATAACTCTTGGCCTGTTTAGAGTTACGGGGAGCCGTAACCAGTCAAAACAAAGCTCTCAGTGATTTATACAGCTGTGACAACTTTCAGCCGTCACTGGTTAGTTTCATACCCATAAAATCCTATCCGAACCTCAATCGGGTCATGGAAGTTTTTTACCCTTCGTTTTTTCGTCACGTGGATTTTTACTGTAAAATGGGATCCCCGTGGCTGGTCTATGATTTACCATCACTGGAGAGTGGTGCACCATGTTACTGCACCATTTCGGATCCATGCACCCATTTCTAAAAGTCGTACGACACTGTTTCGTCATTTTGGACGGATGTTGCTCCTTGCACCGTCGATGTTGCACCTTGTGGATATCGATTCTTTGGAGGGCCGTAACTCTTGGCTCGTTTAGAGTTACGGGAGCAATAGCCAGTCAAAACGAAGCTATCTATGAGTTCTACAGCTATGACAGCTTTCAGCCGTCACCGGTTAGTTTCATACCCAAAAAATCTTATCCGAAACTCAATCGGGCCATGGAAGTTTTTTACCCTTCATTTTTTCGTCACGTGGATTTTTTCTGTAAAACGGGATCCCCGTGGCTGGTCTATGATTTACCATCGGCAGAGAGCGGTGCACCATGGTACTGCATCGTTTCAAATCCGTGCACCCATTTCTAAAAGTCGTACGGCACTGTTTCGTCATTTTGCTCGGATGTTGCACCTTGCACCGTAGATGTTGCACCCTGTGGATATCGATTCTTCGGAGGGCCATAACTCTTGGCTCGGTTAGAGTTACAGGAACCATAACTAGTCAAAATGAAGCTATCTGTGAGTTCTACAGGTTGGACCACTTTCAGCCGTCACTGGTTAGTTTCGAACCCAAAAAATCCTATCCGAACCTCAATCGGGTCATGGATGTTTTTTACCCATCGTTTTTTCGTCACGTGGATTTTTACTGTAAAATGGGATCCCCGTGGTGCACCATGGTACTAAACAATCTCAAATCCATGCACCCATTTCTCATAGTCGTACGGCACTGTTTCGTCATTTTGGACGGATGTTGCACCTTGGACAATAGATGTTGCACGCTGTGTATATCGATTCTTCGGAGGGCCATAACTCTTGGCTCGTTTAGAGTTACGGTGAGCCATAACCAGTCAAAACGAAGCTCTCAGTGATTTCTACAACTATGACAACTTTCAACCGTCACTGTTTAGTTTCATACCCAGAAAATCCTATCCGAACCTCAATCGGGTCATGGAAGTTTTTTACCCTTCGTTTTTTCGTCACGTGGATTTTTACTGTAAAATGGGATCCCCGTGGCTGGTCTATGATTTACCATCGCTGGAGAGTGGTGCACCATGTTACTGCACCATTTCGAATCCATGCACCCATTTCTAAAAGTCGTACGGCACTGTTTCGTCATTTTGGATGGATGTTGCTCCTTGCACCGTAGATGTTGCACCTTGTGGTTATCGATTCTTCGGAGCGCCGTAACTCTTGGCTCGTTTAGAGTTACGGGAGCAATAACCAGTCAAAACGAAGCTATCTGTGATTTCTACAGCTATGATCGCTTTCAGCCGTCACTGGTTAGTTTCATACCTAAAAAATCCTATCCGAACCTCAATCGGGCCATGGAAGTTTTTTACCCTTCGTTTTTTCGTCACATGGATTTTTTCTGTAAAACGATATCCCCGTGGCTGGTCTATGATTTACCATCGCTAGGGAGTTGTGACGACCGCCCATGACTCCCGCACGGAAACAAGGTAAAAGTGCGCTGAAAATGTGCCAGGCAGCCATGGACGATAGTCAAGGTAAAATAAACATCACAGAATCTATCGTACAACTCACAGCGCATGGATAAAGTACAATAGAAAGATATAATATAGAGAAGCTCCGTAGAACAGAACATTATCATATAAGCATCATAACAGTTTTATATATAGGTCTGAACCATCAATACAAAAAGCCTGACTACATAGTACTCAGAGTAACAACAAACTGCGGAATATCCAGTACATATTATAAAGAAAAATAATACGCAAGCCTCCTCCTCGTCTTCATCATCAGCATCGTCAATCACTAAGATCAGCACCTGTCACTTAGTCTGCCCATCCCAAACATGGATGAACAGCCCAAGGTAATAAGAGGAGACATAAAACCTTAAGTCAGACAACAGTCTTAGTGAGCGGTAAATCAACTATCAAACATACCAAAAGAACATAAAGGATACAAGGAATAGGAACCCCAAATCATCCCACCCCACCTCTTTCTACAGTGATAGCCCCCAGACACACACTATGGAGAAAAAAGCATAGCAAACGGATAACTAAAGTAAAGCAATAACCACTCGAGTCAAGGTCGATGTTTTCCAAATACAAACCCCCAAGGCCTAAACCAAGATCAGGTAAGCACCCAGAAAACACCGCTCTTGAGACCGAATGATGATACAACCAAACATTCATGACTCTGGCTATCACTGTTATCATTGCCTCGATTTCACCGTTAATTGAATGACCAACTCATCTGTCAAGAGCTAATGGCAACCCCGGTTCTAGACATAACTCCGCACGTCGTCGCAGCCCGTGCCTAGGAATTTTCGCAACTACCCAGAGTACTAGCACGTCGTCGCAGCCCGTGCTTGGGAATTTTCGCAACTACCCAACGTACTCTTGCTTTGAGCATGCTAGAACCTTCAACAACGATGAAGTCTCAGCCTCCTAGTCACCCTCCTCGACGACTATTCTCATACTAGCTCAAGCGCCTCTCGAGCTATCCATTATCACCCAACTCGTATCACGCCATCGAGTCATCAACATGCTTGGAATGATCCCGCCTGGATTAGACCAAGACTATCTCACATCTCACTTTGCTTCATCGCATCTTAGCAAAGTTCGTCTCAACATCATGCTTCACCTCATCGCATCTTGGCAAAGTTCATCAACATCATCATGCTTTGCTTCCCCTAATCATAGCAAAGTCCTCGAATCCATCCATATGAGCTTTATCATCCGCTTCATATGCCACAAGCAGCTTTCACCATTCAAGAGCCTTTCCACTTAGCTTTTGAATCATCTTCAATCATCTTGTTCCAAATCAACTACTAGCTAACTTGAAACAATCAAATCAATCATTCATTCAAACAATCAAGCATTTAAACAAGATCTAATAAGCAATATTAATTATAATGGCAATTTCGTAAGTAAATGAGCAAAGGTCCAACATACATGAAATCATGGGTTTCTAGCATAGATCTAACAAATAAAAAACATGGGTTTTATCTCTATAACTTGTTAAATGAACTTGCATAGGTAAACGTCTTCATAAATCATGGATCTAGACTTGGATCTAAGGAAAATGCATGAAATCACTAGTTAGAACATCCAAACAAACAACCAATCCAATATATTCCTTTGGTTCCGCGTGAGAGATAATCACCACTCACCGAATCACCTAAACAATTCAAAAACTATCAACTTCAAAACTGGACAGCAAGGGTTCAAGCACGATTTGTCGAAATCTCGCTTGAAATGGTGAAATCTAGCTTTGTCGGATGAAGATCTTCAACTTTGGCTCTTCAATCTTCAATCTTGATCTTCGATCTTGGATGAATGTTGGCACTTAATCAGAGTGGAGAAAAGAAGTGAAGAAATGTTGTAGTCGAGCTCTCAAAATGGCAGCACTTCGTCGCTTCAAAAACCGGTGCCAAAAAGTGAGCCAAAGTCCACTATTTATAGCCCCTTTAGGTCGTAACTCGTAGCTCGGAATTAACTCGCTCAGTTTTAGGTCGCTGCCGACCTATCTCTATGCCGAGTCAACGACCTAACTTACCTTGCGACCTAAGACGCTGCCGACCTAAATTCACGCGACCTAACAACCACACGACCTAACAACTACGCGACCTACCTAGCCTACCGACCTAACTACTCCCCTTAGGTCGCTTAACGACCTATCTTCCTTAGGTCGCCATTCTATAGGTCGCTATATTTTCCTAGGTCGCATACCACTAGGTCGCTCATATCTATAGGTCGCTCCACTTGACCAAAACATGATTCGACCTAGCACTTTTAGGTTGCATACGACCTATCTTAACTCGTAGGTCGCTCCACCTATCTAAAAGACCACTCACGACCTAAATCCTACCTAAGCCATAACTCTTAAGGTCGCGACTACTAGGTTTCATACAACCCTTAGGTCGCTTGAACGACCTTCCTCCCTAGGTCGCTAACTACTTAAATCATTAGCTCTTAGGTCGGTCACTCTCTTAGGTCGCTCTACCGACCTAACCCACTATACAACCTACGCCATAGGTCGTCCAAATCCCTAAGTCATTACAACCACTAGGTCGTGCACATATACTATAGGTCGGTCAACTACCTTAACTCGTAACTCTTACACGACCTATCCTACACGAGTTAACCTTCCATACGACTTAGGCTATGGATGACAGAAACAACACCAACGACCTAATAATTCCACGGTTTATCGATACGTAAAATACGGGTCGTTACATTCTCTCCCCCTTAGGAATTTCGCCCTCGAAATCCCAAGCAAACAAGAGCAATCAAAAATTATTCTGCATGCCTACTATCCATAGCAACCAACAAACCATGCATCCAATTCTAGCCTAGCATGCAGAATTCTAAGATAGGAATCAAGTTACAAATTCATGAGATGTCACGACACCTTAGGGCCATACCTTGAAGAGTTCAGGATGAGCTGCCTTCATCCTCTCTTCCTCCTCCCACGTACAGTCGTTAACATCATCACTCCATTGTATCTTGAGCAACGTAATCGTCTTCCTCCTAAGCTGTTTCGTATCGGTTTCAACAATACTAAGCGGCTTACGAGGTCTTCTAACAACTGGATCAACCTCCAAATCTTCACAGCTATTAGCAGAAACCACTGTGCTCGAGTCGTGCACATACTTCCGCAGATATGATACATGAAAAACATTGTGCACACCCGTCATCTTTTCCGGTAACTCCAATCTATAAGCGGGCTTTCCAATTCGCTCGATAATCAGGAATGGTCCAACAAATCTCGGAGTCAACTTCCCTTTCTTCCCGATTCTAATAACATTCTTCGGAGGAGAAATCTTCACGAAAACCATATCACCTACGTCGAACTCCAAATCCTTTCGACGTTTATCTGCATAACTCTTCTGACGATCCTGGGCTGCCTTCATTCGTTGCTGAATAATCTCTATACAATCCGAAGTTTGACGAATCATCTCTGGCCCAAGCATCAGCTTTTCTCCAGCTTCCAACCAACATGTCGGAGAGTTACACGGTCTTCCATATAGGGCTTCATATGGTGCCATACCAATGCTTGACTGGTAACTGCTGTTGTACGAAAACTCCACCAAATGAAGATGATCTTCCCATGATCCTCCGAAATCCAAAACACATGCTCTCAAGAGATCCTCCAAAACTCGGTTGACTCTCTCGGTCTGACCATCTGTTTGGGGATGATAAGCTGTACTCAAACACAACTCGGTTCCCAAAACTTCCTGGAAGCTCTTCCAAAATCCACTAGTGAACAATGGGTCTCGATCGCTCACTATACTCTTCGGAATACCATGGAAACGAACTATCCACTTAACATATAATTTAGCCAACTTCAATGCAGTCCTAATTGATCGAACATGAATGAATCTTGCACTCTTGGTCAAACGATCTACTATGACCCAAATCCCTTCATTTCCCGCTCTTGTTCTAGGTAGACCATCGATAAAATCCATCGATATCTGTTCCCACTTCCACATAGGAACTTCTAATGGCTGAAGCAATCCACTTGGCTTCTTCTGCTCTGCTTTAACCAACTGGCAATTCATACACTTGGAAATAAAATTTCCAACATCCTTCTTCACACCTTCCCAGTAATAGGTTCTCTTCATTTCCCGATACATCTTATTTCCACCTGGATGAATTGTCAACTTCGAGCGATGACTTTCCCTTAGAACTTCATCTTTCAATTCATCGATATCGGGAACAACCAGTCGTCCTTGCTTTCGAAGCCAACCCTCTTGATCGACTTCGAATTCCTTATCCTCCTCTGGGTCCAATCCAGATTCTAAATCTCGGATAATCTTGACAAGCTTATCGTCTTGCTTTTGACCATCGCCAATCCTTTCCACAAGAGTAGGTCTTACTGATAAGTTTGCCAACATCTCAGGTTCCAATTCACATCTGGGCCTGAAATCAAAACCAGCTAGATACTCGACATTCTTCCATTCCGAAAACATGGCTCCCAGTCCTGCATGTCTTCGACTTAATGCATCTGCCACTGCGTTACCTTTTCCCGGAGTATAAGCTATACCATATGATGCTAAAAACTCTAGCCATCGTTGCTGCCGAAGATTCAAATCCTTTTAGGAGAAAAGATACTTCAACGACTTGTGATCCGTAAACAACTCGAATCGAACTCCCAATAGATAATGTCTCCACATCTTCAGAGCAAAAACAATCGCCGCTAACTCCAAATCATGAGTCGGGTAATTCCTTTCATGCGGCTTCAGTTGTCGACTGGCATACGCAACAACTTTATCTTTCTGCATTAGCACTACTCCAAGTCTAGTACCACATGCATCGGTGTAAACCACCATCTCATCATTCCCACTTGGAACAGTCAAAACAGGAGCACTCGTCAGTCGCTCTTTCAGGATTCCAAAAGCTTGCTCACACTTAGCATCCCAACAGAACACTTGGTTCTTCTTCGTCAGTCCTGCTAATGGTGCAGCTATCTTGGAAAAGTCTTTGATAAACCGAAAATAATATCCTGCTAATCCAAGAAAACTTCTCACATCTGATGCATTCTTAGGTCTAACCCAATCCTGGATTGCTGCCACCTTAGCGGGATCAACCGCTATTCCATTTCCCGAAATAACATGGCCTAAGAACCTCACTTCACTCTTCCAGAATTGACACTTCGAAAACTTAGCCTTCAGCTGATGTTTTCGCAAGATTTCCAAAACAATACGCAAGTGCGTCTTGTGCTCTTCTTCAGTTCTGGAGTAAATCAGAATATCATCTACGAACACAAGTACGAACTTGTTCAACTGATCTCTGAACACTCTATTCACAAGATCCACAAAATATGCTGGTGCATTAGTCAATCCAAACGGCATTACCAGCCACTCATAAAAACCGGACGTTGTCCTGAAAGCAGTCTTCGGCACACTATCCTTCGCCACTCTCAACTGGTGAAATCACGTTGCCAAATCCATCTGAGAAAACACCTTAGCCTCGTGAAGCTGATCAAACAAGTCATCTATTCTCGGCAATGGATACTTGTTCTTCTTAGTCACCTTATTCGGCTCACGATAATCAACACACAATCTCAACGATCCATCCGCTTTGGTTCCAAACACAACTGGTGCACCCCATTCGGACACACTACGCCGAATGAATCCTTTCCGTAAAAGGTCATCAACTTGCACCCTCAACACTTGCTGTTCTCTAGGTGCCATCCGCCTAAGAGGTATCACAACAGGTCTGGCTCCCTCAACTAGATCGATACGAAACTCGATCTCCCTATGCGGCGGTAACCCTTTGACCTCGTCAAAGACATCCTCGAATCCATTCACGATTGGCATCGATGACAGTCCATCCCGTGGAACAACCAGCGAATACATGAAGCTCATGAAGACGCCTTCTTTATGCTTACATCGTATCACAACCTTTCGCCCCTCCACATTCTCGACTGTCACCTCCAATCTCTCACAATCAACCTTTGCCGCATACTTCCTAAGCCAGTCCATACCCAAAATAATTCTGAACCCCGCAAAGTTCAGAACAAAGCAATCACAAATAAAAGAGCAATCATGACTCGACACAACTAGACCACGGCATAGCATACACAAACAAGACGAACCCCCAACTGGATTAGTCACAACCAATGGCCTATCAACAATCTCCGGTTCCAAACCTAACCGGTCTACCAACTCATTGCAAACAAAAGAATGAGATGCTCCAGTATCAAACAAAACTCTAACTGGAACACCACAAATGGAAAGAGTACCTTGAACCACCACACTCTTCCCCTTCTCTTCAGCAGTAGGAGCTTTCGAAGACGATGGAACAGCCCCCAAAGCACAAGCCTTCACAATTTGTTTGTCCTTCTGTGGTTCTGGACAATCCTTCCTAAAATGCCCTGGCTTGTTGCAGTTGTGGCACTTCGCCGGCACTTTCGGATTCGTACAATCCCTGGAGAGATGGCCTTTCTGCTGACAATTGTAGCAGGTCACTTCGCCCCTTGTTTCTTCTGGCCACTCTTACCCTTCTGCTGTTGCTGCTTCCTTTTCTTATTTCCACCCTGCTGTGGTTTGAGCTCTTCCTTGGTCACAGCAACAACAGACGCTTCCTTAGGAAACAAACTCTCGTGCCTGAGAGCTTTCTCCACTAGCTTCTCAAAAGGATCGTCCAGATGATCCACCAACTGCCTCCCAAGATAAGCATCCAAGCCTGTCACAAACTTCTCATTCTTCTGATAGGAAGAATCAATATATGATCGAGCATACTTGGACAAAGCCTCAAACTCAGAAACATATTCCAGAACCGACCTTCCATCTTGTTTGAGCTCAACAAACTTCTTAAACAAAACAGATTTCTGGGCAGTAGAGATGAACTTAGCTTCAAATCTAGCCTGGAACTGCTCCCAAGAAATCTCTTCCTCTGGAGTATCAATGGTGATAGAGTTCCACCAATCAGAAGCTCTCCCTTGCAGCTGTCTCGATGCAAGCTTCCTCTTAGTCGCATCCTCAATCCCCAAATCTCCAAAGATCCTTCTGCAAGCATCTATCCATCTTTGGACTTCAATGGTCGATTCCGTCCCCAAGAAAACCTTCCCTCCAAGAGCAGTGTAGTCCTTACAAAGTTTAGCAAAATTCACCGGTCTTGGAGCTTGAACTTGAACTCAAACATCCACTGTTGGCCCTGGAGCTGGTATCCTTCTCATGATAGAAGTCATCATAGCTTCAAACATTGCAGCATAATCAGTAGCACCCCCAGCAGCACGGCTTTCCCTAGCAGCCTGTCTCCCACTTCGACTCATCCTTAATATCTACAAGAAGGAATGATTAGAACACCTTAAGAAACAACTGCATAAGGAGTTCAAATCCTTCTAAACTACTATATTAAATATAGTAATCATCCATCAAATTACAATTACGTCTCTCATACGTAGTTACGTCAGCGAGCGTTGGCTAAAATCGATTAACCAATGCTCTGATACCAAATGTGACGACCGCCCATGACTCCCGCACGGAAACAAGGGAAAAGTGCGCTGAAAATGTGCCAGGCAACCATGGACGATAGTCAAGGTAAAATAAACATCACAGAATCTATCGTACAACTCATAGCGCATGGATAAAGTACAATAGAAAGATATAATATAGAGAAGCTCCATAGAACAGAACATTATCATATAAGAATCATAACAGTTTTATATATAGGTCTGAACCATCAATACAAGAAGCCTCACTACATAGTACTCAGAGTAACAACAAACAGCGGAATATCCAGTACATATTATAAAGAAAAATAATACGCAAGCCTCCTACTCGTCTTCGTCATCAGCATCGTCAATCACTAAGATCAGCACCTGTCACCTGTCACTTAGTCTGCCCATCCCAAACATGGATGAACAGCCCAAGGTAATAAGAGGAGACATAAAACCTTGAGTCAGACAACAGTCTTAGTGAGCGGTAAATCAACTATCAAACATACCAAAAGAACATAAAGGATACAATGAATAGGAACCCTAAATCATCCCACTCCACCTCTTTCTACAGTGATAGCCCCCAGACACACACTAAGGAGAAATAAGCATAGCAAACGGATAACTAAAGTAAAGCAATAACCACTCGAGTCAAGGTCGATGTTTTCCAAATACAAACCCCCAAGGCCTAAACCAAGATCAGGTAAGCACCCAGAAAAGACCGCTCTTGAGACCGAATGATGATACAACCAAACATCCATGACTATGGCTATCACTGTTATCATTGCCTCGATTTCACCATTAATTGAATGACCAACTCATCTGTCAAGGGCTAATGGCAACCCCGGTTCTAGACATAACTCCGCACGTCGTCGCAGCCCGTGCCTAGGAATTTTCGCAACTACCCAGAGTACTAGCACGTCGTCGCAGCCCATGCTTGGGAATTTTCGCAACTACCCAACGTACTCTTGCTTTGAGCATGCTAGAACCTTCAACAACGATGAAGTCTCAGCCTCCTAGTCACCCTCCTCGACGACTATTCTCATACTAGCTCAAGCGCCTCTCGAGCTATCCATTATCACCCAACTCGTATCGCGCCATCGAGTCATCAACATGCTTGGAATGATCCCGCCTGGATTAGACCAAGACTATCTCACATCTCACTTTGCTTCATCGCATCTTAGCAAAGTTCGTCTCAACATCATGCTTCACCTCATCGCATCTTGGCAAAGTTCATCAACATCATCATGCTTTGCTTCCCCTAATCATAGCAAAGTCCTCGAATCCATCCATATGAGCTTTATCATCCGCTTCATATGCCACAAGCTGCTTTCACCATTCAAGAGCCTTTCCACGTAGCTTTTGAATCATCTTCAATCATCTTGTTCCAAATCAACTACTAGCTAACTTGAAACAATCAAATCAATCATTCATTCAAACAATCAAGCATTTAAACAAGATCTAATAAGCAATATTTATTATAATGGCAATTTCGTAAGTAAATGAGCAAAGGTCCAACATACATGAAATCATTGGTTTCTGGCATAGATCTAACAAATATAAAACATGGGTTTTATCTCTATAACTTGTTAAATGAACTTGCATAGGTAAATGTCTTCATAAATCATGGATCTAGACTTGGATCTAAGGAAAATGCATGAAATCACTAGTTAGAACATCCAAACAAACAACCAGTCCAATATATTCCTTTGGGTCCGCGTGAGAGATAATCACCACTCACTGAATCACCTAAACACTTCAAAAACTATCAACTTCAAAACTGGACAGCAAGGATTCAAGCTCGATTTGTCGAAATCTCGCTTGAAATGGTGAAATCTAGCTTCGTCGGATGAAGATCTTCAACTTTGGCTCTTCAATCTTCAATCTTGATCTTCTATCTTGGATGAATGTTAGCACTTAATCAGAGTGGAGAAAAGAAGTGAAGAAATGTTGTAGTCGAGCTCTCAAAATGGCAGCACTTCGTCGCTTCAAAAACCGCTGCCAAAAGGTGAGCCATAGTCCACTATTTATAGCCCCTTTAGGTCGTAACTCGTAGCTCGGAATTAACTCGCTCGGTTTTAGGTCGCTGCCGACCTATCTCTATGCCGAGTCAACGACCTAACTTACCTTGCGACCTAAGACCCTGCCGGGCTAAACTCATGCGACCTAACAACCACACGACCTAACAACTACGCGACCTAACTAGCCTACCGACCTAACTACTCCCCTTAGGTCGCTTAACGACCTATCTTCCTTAGGTCGCCATTCTATAGGTCGCTATATTTTCCTAGGTCGCATACCACTAGGTCGCTCATATCTAAAGGTCGCTCCACTTGACCAAAACACGATTCGACCTAGCACTTTTAGGTTGCATACGACCTATCTTAACTCGTAGGTCGCTCCACCTATCTAAAAGACCACTCACGACCTAAATCCTACCTAAGCCATAACTCTTAAGGTCGCGACTACTAGGTTTCATACAACCCTTAGGTCGCTTGAACGACCTTCCTCCCTAGGTCGCTAACTGCTTAAATCATTAGCTCTTAGGTCGGTCACTCTCCTAGGTCGCTCTACCGACCTAACCCACTATACAACCTACGCCTTAGGTCGTCCAAATCCCTAAGTCATTACAACCACTAGGTCATGCACATATACTGTAGGTCGGTCAACTACCTTAACTCGTAACTCTTACACGACCTATCCTACACGAGTTAACCTTCCATACGACTTAGGCTATGGATGATAGAAACAACACAAACGACCTAATAATTCCACGGTTTATCGATACGTAAAATACGGGTCGTTACAAGAGTGGTGCACCTTGGTACTGCATCATGTCAAATCCCTGCACTCATTTCTAAAAGTCGTACGGCACTGTTTCGTCATTTTGGACGGATGTTTCACCTTGCACCGTAGATGTTGCACCCTGTGGATATCGATTCTTCGGAGGGCCATAACTCTTGGCTCATTTAGAGTTACAGGAGCCATAACTAGTCAAAATGAAGCTATCTATGAGTTCTACAGCTATGACCGCTTTCAACCGTCACTGGTTAGTTTCGTACCCAAAAAATTCTATCCGAACCTCAATCGGGTCATGGAATTTTTTTACCCATCGTTTTTTCGTCACGTGGATTTTTACTGTAAAACAGGGTCCCCGTGGCTGGTCTATGATTTACCATCACTGGAGAGTGGTGCACCATTTTACTACACCATCTCAAATCCGTGCACCCATTTCTAATAGTCGTAAGACACTGTTTCGTCATTTTGGACAGATGTTGCACCTTGCACCGTAGATGTTGGACCCTGTGGATATCGATTCTTCGGAGGGCCATAACTCTTGGCTCGTTTAGAGTTACGGGAGCCATAATCAGTCATAACGAAGCTCTCGGTGAGTTCTACAATTGTGATAGCTTTAAGCTGTCACTGGTTAGTTTCATACCCAAAATATCCTATCCGAACCTTAATCGGGTCATGGAAGTTTTTTACCCTTCGTTTTTTCGTCACGTGGATTTTTACTGTAAAACGGGATCCCCGTGGCTGGTCTATGATTTACAATCGCTGGAGAGTGGTGCACCATGGTACTGCACCATTTCAAATCCATGCACCCATTTCTAAAAGTCGTACCGCACTGTTTCGTCATTTTGGACGGATCTTGCACCTTGCACCGTAGACGTTGCACCCTATGGATATCGATTCTTCGGAGGGCCGTAACTCTTGGCTCGTTTAGAGTTACGGGAGCCATAACCAGTCAAAACGAAGCTATCTGTGAGTTCTACAGCTGTGACTGCTTTCAGCCGTCACTGTTTAGTTTCATACCCAAAAAATCCTATTTGAACCTCAATCGGGCCATGGAAGTTTTTTACCCTTCGTTTTTTGTCACGTGGATTTTTTCTGTAAAACGGAATCCCCATGGCTTGTCTATGAATTACCATCGCTGGAGAGTGGTGCGCCATGGTACTGCACTGTTTCAAATCCATGCACCCATTTCTAAAAGTCGTACAACACTGTTTCGTCATTTTGGACGGATGTTGCACCTTGCACTGTAGATGTTGCACCATGTGGTTATTGATTCTTCGGAGGGCCATAACTCTTGGCTCGTTTAGATTTATGGGAGCCATAACTAGTCAAAACAAACCTATTTGTGAGTTCTACAGCTATGACAGCTTTCAGCCATCACTAGTTGGTTTTATACCCAAAAAATCTTATACGAACCTCAATCGTGTCATGGAAGTTTTTTACCCTTCGTTTTTTTGTCACGTGGATTTTTTCTGTAAAACGGGATACCCATGGCTGATCTATGATTCGCCAACGCTGGAGAGTGTGCACCATGGTACTGCACCGTTTCAAATCCATGCACCCATTCCTAAAAGTCGTATGGCACTGTTTCGTCATTTTGGACGGATGTTGCACCTTGCACCGTAGATGTTGCACCCTATGGATATCGATTCTATGGAGGGCCATAACTCTTGGCTTATTTAGAGTTACGGCAGCCATAACAAGTCAAAACGAAGCTCTCGTTGAGTTCTACAACTGTGACCGCTTTTAGCCGTCACTGGTTAGTTTCATGCCCAAAAAATCCTATCCGAACCTCAATTGGGTCAAGGAAGTTTTTTACCCTTCGTTTTTTTGTCACGTGGATTTTTTCTGTAAAACGGGATCACCGTGGCTGGTCAATGATTTGCCATCGCTGGAGAGTGGTGCACCATGGTAATGCTCCATTTCAAATCCATGCACATATTTCTAAAAGTCATTCGGCACTGTTTCGTCATTTTAGACGGATGTTGCACCCTGCACCGTAGATGTTGCACCCTGTGGATCGATTCTTCATAGGGCCATAACTCTTGGCTTGTTTAGAGTTACGGGAGCCATAACCAGTCAAAACGAAGCTCGCGGTGAGTTCTACAGCTATGACGGCTTTCAGCCGTCACTGGTTAGTTTCATACCCAAAAAATCCTATCCGAACCTCAATCGGGTCATGGAAGTTTTTTACCCTTCGTTTTTTCATCACGTGGATTTTTTCTGTAAAACGGGATCCCCATGGCTGGTCTATGATTTACCATCGCTGGAGGGCGGTGCACCATGGTACTGCACCATTACAAATCCATGCACCAATTTCTAAAAGTCGTACGGCACTGTTTCGTCATTTTGGACGGATGTTGCACCTTGCACCGTAGATGTTGCACCCTGTGGATATCGATTCTTCAGAGGGCCACAAGTCTTGGCTCGTTTAGAGTTACGGGAGCCATTACCTGTTAAAACGAAGCTCTCGTTGAGTTCTATAGCTATGTCCGCTTTCAGCCGTCACTGGTTAGTTTCATACCTAAAAAATCCTATCCGAACCTCAATCGGGTCAAGGAAGTTTTTTACCCTTCGTTTTTTCGTCACGTAGATTTTTTCTGTAAAACGGAATTCTCGTGGCTGGTCCATGATTTTCCATCGCTGGAGAGTGGTCCACCATGGTACTGCTCCATTTCAAATCCATGCACCCATTTGTAAAATTCGTACGGCACTGTTTCTTCGTTTTGGACGTATGTTGCACCTTGCACCGTAGATGTTGCACCCTGTGGATATCGATTCTTCATAGGACCATAACTCTTGGCTCGTTTAGAGTTACGGGAGCCATAAAAAGTCAAAACGAAGCTCTTGGTGAGTTCTATAGCTATGACTGCTTTCAGCCGTCACTGGTTAGTTTCATACCCAAAAAATCATATGCGAACCTCTGTCGGGTCATGGAAGTTTTTTACCCTTCGTTTTTTCGTCATGTGGATTTTTTCTGTAAAACGGGATCCCCATGGCTTGTCTATGAATTACCATCGCTGGAGAGTGGTGCGCCATGGTACTGCACTGTTTCAAATCCATGCACCCATTTCTATAAGTCGTACGGCAATGTTTCGTCATTTTAGACGGATGTTGCACCTTGCACCGTAGATGTTGCACCATGTGGTTATCGATTCTTCGGAGGGCCATAACTCTTTGCTCTTATAGATTTATGGGAGCCATAACCAGTCAAAACGAAGTAATTTGTGAGTTCTACAGCTATGACAGCTTTCAGCCGTCACTGGTTGGTTTCATACCCAAAAAATCCTATCCGAACCTCAATCGTTTCATGGAAGTTTTTTACCCTTCGTTTTTTCGTCACGTGGATTTTTTCTGTAAAACGGGATACCCATGGCTGGTCTATGATTTGCCAACGCTAGAGAGTGTACACCATGGTACTGCACCATTTCAAATCCATGCACCCATTTCTAAAAGTCGTATGGCACTGTTTCGTCATTTTGGATGGATGTTGCACCTTGCACCATAGATGTTGCACCCTATGGATATCGATTCTATGGAGGGTCATAACTCTTGGCTCGTTTAGAGTTACGGGAGCCATAACCAGTCAAAACAAAGCTCTCGTTGAGTTCTACAGCTATGACCGCTTTTAGTCGTCACTGGTTAGTTTCATGCCCAAAAAATCGTATCCGAACCTCAATCGGGTCAAGGAAGTTTTTTACCCTTCGTTTTTTTGTCACGTGGATTTTTTCTGTAAAACGGGATCACCGTGGCTGGTCAATGATTTGCCATCGCTAGAGAGTGGTGCACCATGGTACTGCTCTGTTTCAAATCCATGCACCCATTTCTAAAAGTCATTCGGCACTGTTTCGTCATTTTAGACGGATGTTGCACCCTGCACCGTAGATGTTGCACCCTGTGGATATCGATTCTTCATAGGGCCATAACTCTTGGCTCGTTTAGAGTTACGGGAGCCATAACAAGTCAAAACGAAGCTCGCGGTGAGTTCTATAGCTATGACGGCTTTCAGCCGTCACTGGTTAGTTTCATACCCAAAAAATTCTATCCGAACCTCAATCCGGTCATGGAAGTTTTTTACCCTTCGTTTTTTCGTCACGTGGATTTTTTTTGTAAAACGGTATCCCCATGGTTGGTCTATGATTTACCATCGCTGGAGAGTGGTGCACCATGGTACTGCACCATTACAAATCCATGCACCCATTTCTAAAAGTCGTACGACACTGTTTCATCATTTTGGACGAATATTGCACCTTGCACCGTAGATGTTGCACCCTGTGGATATCGATTCTTCGGAGGGCCATAACTCTTGGATCATTTAGAGTAACGGAAGCCATAACCAGTTAAAACGAAGCCCTCATTGAGTTCTACAGCTATAATCGCTTTCAGCCGTCACTGGTTAGTTTCATACCCAAAAAATCCTATCCGAACCTCAATCGGGTCAAGGAAGTTTTTTACCCTTCGTTTTTTCGTCACGCGGATTTTTTCTGTAAAACGGGAACCCCATGGCTAGTCTATGATTTACCATCGCTGGAGAGTGATGCACCATGGTACTGCACCGTTTCTAATCCATGCACCCATTTCTAAAATTCGTACGACACTGTTCGTCATTTTGGACGGATGTTGCACCTTGCACCGTAGATGTTGCATCCTGTGGATATCGATTCTTCATAGGGCCATAACTCTTGGCTCGTTTAGAGTTACGGGAGCCATAACCAGTGAAAACGAAGCTCTCGTTGACAGCTATATCCGCTTTCAGCCATCACTATTTAGTTTCATACCCGAAAAATTCCTATCCGAACCTCAATCGGTCAGGGAAGTTTTTTACCCTTTGTTTTTTCGTCACGTGGATTTTTTCTGTAAAATGTGATCCCCGTGGCTGGACTATGATTTGCCATTGCTGGAGAGTGGTGAACTATGGTACTGCTCCATATCAAATCTATGCACCCATTTCTAAAAGTCGTACGATACTGTTTCGTCATTTTAGACGGATGTTGCACCTTGCACCGTAGATCTTGCACCCTGTGGATATCGATTCTTCATAGGTCCATAACTCTTAGCTAGTTTAGAGTTACGGGAGCCATAACCAGTCAAACCGAAGCTCTCGGTGAGTTCTATAGCTGTGATAGCTTTCAGCCATCAATGGTTAGATTCATACCAAAAAAAACCTATCCGAACCTCAATCGGGTCATGGAAGTTTTTTACCCTTCGTTTTTTCGTCACGTGGATTTTTTCTGTAAAACGAGATTCCCATGGCTAGTCTATGATTTACCATCGCGGGAGAGTGGTGCACCATGGTACTGCACCGTTTCAAATCCGTGCACCCATTTCTAAAAGTCGTATGGCACTGTTTCGTCATTTTGGACGAATGTTGCACCTTGCACCGTAGATGTTGCACCCTGTGGTTATCAATTCTTCGAAGGGCCTTAACTCTTGCCTCGTTTAGATTTACGGGAGCAATAACCCGTCAAAATGAAGCTATTTGTGCGTTCTACAGCTGTGACGGCTTTCAGCCGTCACTGGTTAGTTTCATACCCAAAAAAGCCTAACCGAACCTCAATCGGGTCATGGAAGTTTTTTACCCTTCGTTTTTTCGTCACGTGGATTTTTTCTGTAAAACGGAATCCCCATGGCTAGTCTATGATTTACCATCGCTGGAGAGTGATGCACCATGGTACTGCACCGTTTCAAATCCATGCACCCATTTCGAAAAGTCGTACGATACTATTTCGCCTTTTTGGACGGATGTTGCACCTTGCACCGTAGATGTTGCACCCTGTGGATATCGATTTTTCAGAGGGCCATAAATCTTGGCTCGTTTAGAGTTACGGGAGCCATAACCAGTCATAACGAAGCTATTTGTGAGTTCTACAGCTATGATAGCTTTCAGCCGTCACTGGTTAGTTTCATACCCAAAAAATCCTATCTGAACCTCAATCGGGTCATGGAAGTTTTTTACCCTTCGTTTTTTCGTCTTATGGATTTTTTCTGTAAAACTGGATCCCCATGGCTGGTCTATCATTTGCCATCGCTGGAGAGTGGTGCACCATGGTACTGGTCCGTCTCAAATCCATACACCCATTTCTAAAAGTCGTACGGCACTGTTTCATCATTTTAGACGGCTGTTGCTCCTTGCACTGTAGATGTTGCACCCTATGGGTATCGATTCTTCATAGGGCCATAACTCTTGGCTTGTTTAGAGTTACGGAGCCATAACCAGTCAAAACGAAGCTCTCGGTGAGTTCTACAGCTATGACAGCCTTCAGCCATCCCTGGTTAGTTTCATATCCAAAAAATCCTATCCGAACCATAATCGGGTCATGGAAATATTTTAACCTTTGTTTTTTCGTCACGCGAATTTTTTCTGTAAAATGGGATCCCCATGGCTGGTCTATGATTTACCATCGCTGGAGAGTGGTGCACCATGGTGGTGCACCGTTTCAAATCCATGCACCTATTTCTAAAAGTCGTACGGCACTGTTTCGTCATTTTGGACGGATGTTGCACCATGCACCGTAGATGTTGCACCCTGTGGATGTCGATTCTTCGGAGGGCCATATCTCTTGGCTCGTTTAGAATTACGGGAGCCATAACCAGTCAAAACAAATCTATCTATGAGTTCTACAACTTTCAGCCGTCACTAGTTAGTTTCATACCCAAAAAATCCTATCCGAACCTCAATCGGGTCATGTAAGTTTTTTACCCTTCGTTTTTTCGTCACATGGATTTTTCTGTAAAACGGGATCCCCGTGGCTGGTCTATGATTTACTATCGCTGGAGAGTGGTGCACCATGGTACTGCACCATTACAAATCCATGCACCCATTTCTAAAAGTCATACGGCACTGTTTCGTCATTTTGGACGGATGTTGCACCTTGCACCGCAGATGTTGCACCCTGTGGTTATCAATTCTTCGGAGGGCCATAACACTTGCCTCGTTTAGATTTACGGGAGCCATAACCCGTCAAAACGAAGCTATTTGTGAGTTCTACAGCTGTGACGGCTTTCAGCCGTCACTGGTTAGTTTCATACCCAAAAAAGCCTATCCGAACCTCAATCAGGTAATGGAAATTTTTTAACCTTCGTTTTTTCATCACGCGGATTTTTTCTGTAAAACGGGATCCCCATGGCTGGTCTATGATTTACCGTCGCTGGAGAGTGGTGCACCATGGTACTGCTCTGTTTCAAATCCATGCACCCATTTCTAAAAGTCGTTCGGCACTGTTTCGTCATTTTAGACGGATGTTGCACCCTGCACCGTAGATGTTGCACCCTGTGGATATCGATTCTTCATAGGGCCATAACTCTTGGCTCGTTTAGAGTTACGGGAGCCATAACAAGTCAAAACGAAGCTCGCGGTGAGTTCTATAGCTATGACGGCTTTCGGCCGTCACTGGTTAGTTTCATACCCAAAAAATTCTATCCGAACCTCAATCCGGTCATGGAAGTTTTTTACCCTTCGTTTTTTCGTCACGTGGATTTTTTTTGTAAAACGGTATCCCCATGGTTGGTCTATGATTTACCATCGCTGGAGAGTGGTGCACCATGGTACTGCACCATTACAAATCCATGCACCCATTTCTAAAAGTCGTACGACACTGTTTCATCATTTTGGACGGATATTGCACCTTGCACCGTAGATGTTGCACCCTGTGGATATCGATTCTTCGGAGGGCCATAACTCTTGGATCATTTAGAGTAACGGGAGCCATAACCAGTTAAAACGAAGCTCTCATTGAGTTCTACAGCTATAACCGCTTTCAGCCGTCACTGGTTAGTTTCATACCCAAAAAATCCTATCCGAACCTCAATCGGGTCAAGGAAGTTTTTTACCCTTCGTTTTTTCGTCACGCGGATTTTTTCTGTAAAACGGGATCCCCATGGCTAGTCTATGATTTACCATCGCTGGATAGTGATGCACCATGGTACTGCACCGTTTCTAATCCATGCACCCATTTCTAAAAGTCGTACGACACTGTTCGTCAATTTGGACGGATGTTGCACCTTGCACCGTAGATGTTGCACCCTGTGGATATCGATTCTTCATAGGGCCATAACTCTTGGCTCGTTTAGAGTTACGGGAGCCATAACCAGTGAAAACGAAGCTCTCGTTGATAGCTATATCCGCTTTCAGCCATCACTATTTAGTTTCATACCCGAAAAATTCCTATCCGAACCTCAATCGGTCAAGGAAGTTTTTTACCCTTTGTTTTTTCGTCACGTGAATTTTTTCTGTAAAATGTGATCCCCGTGGCTGGACTATGATTTGCCATTGCTGGAGAGTGGTGAACTATGGTACTGCTCCATATCAAATCTATGCACCCATTTCTAAAAGTCGTACGATACTGTTTCGTCATTTTAGACGGATGTTGCACCTTGCACCGTAGATCTTGCACCCTGTGGATATCGATTCTTCATAGGTCCATAACTCTTAGCTAGTTTAGAGTTACGGGAGCCATAACCAGTCAAACCGAAGCTCTCGGTGAGTTCTATAGCTGTGATAGCTTTCAGCCATCAATGGTTAGATTCATACCCAAAAAAACCTATCCGAACCTCAATCGGGTCATGGAAGTTTTTTACCCTTCGTTTTTTCGTCACGTGAATTTTTTCTGTAAAACGAGATTCCCATGGCTAGTCTATGATTTACCATCGCGGGAGAGTGGTGCACCATGGTAGTGCACCGTTTCAAATCCATGCACCCATTTCTAAAAGTCGTATGGCACTGTTTCGTCATTTTGGACGAATGTTGCACCTTGCACCGTAGATGTTGCACCCTGTGGTTATCAATTCTTCGAAGGGCCTTAACTCTTGCCTCGTTTAGATTTACGGGAGCAATAACCCGTCAAAACGAAGCTATTTGTGCGTTCTACAGCTGTGACGGCTTTCAGCCGTCACTGGTTAGTTTCATACCCAAAAAAGCCTAACCGAACCTCAATCGGGTCATGGAAGTTTTTTACCCTTCGTTTTTTCGTCACGTGGATTTTTTCTGTAAAACGGAATCCCCATGGCTAGTCTATGATTTACCATCGCTGGAGAGTGATGCACCATGGTACTGCACCGTTTCAAATCCATGCACCCATTTCGAAAAGTCGTACGATACTATTTCGCCTTTTTGGACGGATGTTGCACCTTGCACCGTAGATGTTGCACCCTGTGGATATCGATTTTTCAGAGGGCCATAAATCTTGGCTCGTTTAGAGTTACGGGAGCCATAACCAGTCATAACGAAGCTATTTGTGAGTTCTACAGCTATGATAGCTTTCAGCCGTCACTGGTTAGTTTCATACCCAAAAAATCCTATCCGAACCTCAATCGGGTCATGGAAGTTTTTTACCCTTCGTTTTTTCGTCTTATGGATTTTTTCTGTAAAACTGGATCCCCATGGCTGGTCTATCATTTGCCATCGCTGGAGAGTGGTGCACCATGGTACTGGTCCGTCTCAAATCCATACACCCATTTCTAAAAGTCGTACGGCACTGTTTCATCATTTTAGACGGCTGTTGCTCCTTGCACTGTAGATGTTGCACCCTATGGGTATCGATTCTTCATAGGGCCATAACTCATGGCTTGTTTAGAGTTACGGAGCCATAACCAGTCAAAACGAAGCTCTCGGTGAGTTCTACAGCTATGACAGCCTTCAGCCATCCCTGGTTAGTTTCATATCTAAAAAATCCTATCCGAACCATAATCGGGTCATGGAAATATTTTAACCTTTGTTTTTTCGTCACGCGAATTTTTTCTGTAAAATGGGATCCCCATGGCTGGTCTATGATTTACCATCGCTGGAGAGTGGTGCACCATGGTGGTGCACCGTTTCAAATCCATGCACCTATTTCTAAAAGTCGTACGACACTGTTTCGTCATTTTGGACGGATGTTGCACCATGCACCGTAGATGTTGCACCCTGTGGATATCGATTCTTCGGAGGGCCATATCTCTTGGCTCGTTTAGAGTTACGGGAGCCATAACCAGTCAAAACAAATCTATCTATGAGTTCTACAGCTTTCAGCCGTCACTAGTTAGTTTCATACCCAAAAAATCCTATCCGAACCTCAATCGGGTCATGTAAGTTTTTTACCCTTCGTTTTTTCGTCACATGGATTTTTCTGTAAAACGGGATCCCCGTGGCTGGTCTATGATTTACTATCGCTGGAGAGTGGTGCACCATGGTACTGCACCATTACAAATCCATGCACCCATTTCTAAAAGTCATACGGCACTGTTTCGTCATTTTGGACGGATGTTGCACCTTGCACCGCAGATGTTGCACCCTGTGGTTATCAATTCTTCGGAGGGCCATAACACTTGCCTCGTTTAGATTTCCGGGAGCCATAACCCGTCAAAACGAAGCTATTTGTGAGTTCTACAGCTGTGACGGCTTTCAGCCGTCACTGGTTAGTTTCATACCCAAAAAAGCCTATCCGAACCTCAATCAGGTAATGGAAATTTTTTAACCTTCGTTTTTTCATCACGCGGATTTTTTCTGTAAAACGGGATCCCCATGGCTGGTCTATGATTTACCGTCGCTGGAGAGTGGTGCACCATGGTACTGCTCTGTTTCAAATCCATGCACCCATTTCTAAAAGTCGTTCGGCACTGTTTCGTCATTTTAGACGGATGTTGCACCCTGCACCGTAGATGTTGCACCCTGTGGATATCGATTCTTCATAGGGCCATAACTCTTGGCTCGTTTAGAGTTACGGGAGCCATAACAAGTCAAAACGAAGCTCGCGGTGAGTTCTATAGCTATGACGGCTTTCAGCCGTCACTGGTTAGTTTCATACCCAAAAAATTCTATCCGAACCTCAATCGGGTCATGGAAGTTTTTCACCCTTCGTTTTTTCGTCACGTGGATTTTTTCTGTAAAACGAGATCCCCATGGCTGGTCTATGATTTACCATCGCTGGAGAGTGGTGCACCATGGTACTGCACCGTTTCAAATCCATGCACCCATTCCTACAAGTCGTATGGCACTGTTTCGTCATTTTGGACGAATGTTGCACCTTGCACCGTAGATGTTGCACCCTGTGGTTATCAATTCTTCGGAGGGCCATAACTCTTGCCTCGTTTAGATTTACGGGAACCATAACCCGTCAAAACGAAGCTATTTGTGAGTTCTACAGCTGTGACGGCTTTCAGCCGTCACTGGTTAGTTTCATACCCAAAAAAGCCTATCCGAACCTCAATCGGGTCATGGAAGTTTTTTACTCTTTGTTTTTTCGTCACGTGGATTTTTTCTATAAAACGGGATCCCCGTGGCTTGTCCATGATTTAGCATCACTGGAGAGTGATGCACCATGGTACTGCACCGTTTCAAATCCATGCACCCATTTCTAAAAGTCATACGACACTGTTTCGCCATTTTGGACGGATGTTGCACCTTGCACCGTAGATGTTGCACCCTGTGGATATCGATTTTTCGAAGGGCCATAAATCTTGGCTCGTTTAGAGTTACGGGAGCCATAACCAGTCATAACGAAGCTATTTGTGAGTTCTACAGCTATGATAGCTTTCAGCTGTCACTGGTTAGTTTCATACCCAAAAAATCCTATCCGAACCTCAATCGGGTCATGAAAGTTTTTTACCCTTTGTTTTTTCGTGTTGTTGATTTTTTCTGCAAAACGGGATCCCCATGGCTGGTCTGTCATTTTCCATCGCTGGAGAGTGGTGCACCATGGTACTGCTCCATTTCAAACCCATACACCCATTTCTAAAAGTCGTACGGCACAGTTTCGTCATTTTAGACGGCTGTTGCTCCTTGCACCATAGATGTTGCACCCTATGTGTATTGATTCTTCATAGGGCCATAACTCTTGGCTTGTTTAGAGTTACGGAGCCACAACTAGTTAAAACGAAGCTCTTGGTGAGTTCTACAGCTATGATAGCCTTCAGCCATCCCTGGTTAGTTTCATATCCAAAAAATCCTATCTAAACCACAATCGGGTAATGGAAGTTTTTTACCCTTCGTTTTTTCGTCACGTGGATTTTTTCTGTAAAACGGGATCCCCGTGGCTGGTCTATAATTTGCCATCGCTGGAGAGTGGTGAACCATGGTACTGCTCCGTTTCAAATCCATGCACCCATTTCTAAAAGTCGTACGGCACAGCTCGTCATTTTGGACGGATGTTGCACCTTGCACCGTAGATGTTGCACCATGTGGATATCGATTCTTCGGAGGGCCATAACTCTTGGCTCGTTTAGCGTTACGGGAGCCATAACCACTCAAAACGAAGCTATCTGTGAGTTCTACAGCTATGACCGCTTTCATCCATCACTGGTTAGTTTCATACCCAAAAAATCCTATCCGAACCTCAATCGGGTCATGGAAGTTTTTTACCCTTCGTTTTTTCGTCTCGTGAATTTTTTCTGTAAAACGGGATACCCGCGGCTGGTCTATGATTTACCATCGCTGGAGAGAGGTGCACCATGGTACTGCACCGTTTCAAATCCATGCACCCATTTCTAAAAGTCGTACGACACTGTTTCGTCATTTTGGACGGATGTTGCACCTTGCACGGTAGATGTTGCACCCTGTGGATATCGATTCTTCGGAGGGCCATAACTCTTGGCTCGTTTAGAGTTCGGGAGCCTTAACTAGTTAAGAAGAAGCTCTCATTGAGTTCTACAGTATAATCGCTTTCAGCCATCACTGGTTAGTTTCGTACCCCAAAATCCTATCCGAACCTCAATGGGTCATGGAAGTTTTTTACCCTTCGTTTTTTCGTCACATAGATTTTTTGTGTAAAGCGGGATCCCTATGGCTGGTCTATGATTTGCCATCGCTGGAGAGTGGTGCACCATGGTACTGCTCCGTTTCAAATCCATGCACCCATTTCTAAAAGTCGCACGGCACTATTTCGTCATTTTAGACGGATGTTGCACCTTGCACCGTAGATGTTGCACCCTGTGGATATCGATTCTTCATAGGCCCATAACTCTTTTCTCGTTTAGAGTTACGGGAGCCATAACCAGTCAAAACGAAGCTCTTGGCGAGTTCTACAGCTACGACAGCTTTTAGCCGTCAATGGTTAGTTTCGTACCCAAAAAATCCTATCCGAACCTCAATCGGGTCATGGAAGTTTTTTACCCTTCGTTTTTTCGTCACGTGGATTTTTTCTGTAAAACGGGATCCCTATGGCTGGTCTATGATTTACCATCACTAGAGAGTGGTGCGCCATGGTACTGCACCGTTTCAAATCCGTGCACCCATTTCTAAAAGTCGTACGGCACTGTTTCGTCATTTTGGACGGATGTTGCACCTTGCACCGTAGATGTTGCACCCTGTAGATATCGATTCTTCGCTGGGCCATAACTTTTGGCTCGTTTAGAGCTACGGGAGCCATAACCTGTCAAAACGAAGCTATCTGTGAGTTCTACAACTATGATAACTTTCAGCCGTCAATGGTTAGTTTCATACCCAAAAAATCCTATCCGAACCTCAATAGGGTCGTGGAAGTTTTTTACCCTTCGCTTTTTCGTCACGTGGAATTTTTCTGGAAAACGGCATCCCCGTGGCTGGTCTATGATTTACCATCGCTAAAGAGTGGTGCACCATGGTATTGCACTATTTCAAATCCACGCACCCATTTCTAACATTCGTATGGCACTGTTTCGTCATTTTGGACGGATGTTGCACCTTGCACCATAGATGTTGCACCCTGTGGATATCGATTCTTCGGAGGGCCATAACTCTTGGCTCGTTTAGAGTTACGGGAGCAATAACCAGTTAAAACGAAGCTCTTGCTGATTTCTACAGCTATGACCGCTTTTAGCCGTCGCTGGTTAGTTTCATACCCAAAAAGTCCTATCCGAACCACAATCGGGTCATGGAAGTTTTTTGCCCATCCTTTTTTCGATAGGTGGATTTTTTCTGTAAAACGGGATCCCCGTGGCTGGTCCATGATTTGCCACCGCTGGAGAGTGGTGCACCATGGTACTGCTCCTTTTCAAATCCAGGCACCCTTTTCTAAAAGTCGTACGGCACAGTTTCGTCATTTTGGACGGATATTGCACCTTGCACCGTTGATGTTGCACCCTGTGGATATCGATTCTTCGGAGGGCCATAACTCTTGCCTCGTTTAGAGTTACGTAAGCCGTAATCAGTCAAAACGAAGCTATCTGTGAGTTCTACAGCTATGACCGCTTTGAGCCGTCACTGGTTAGTTTCATACCCGAAAAATCCTATCCGTACCTCAATCGGGTCATGGAAGTTTTTTACCCTTTGTTTTTTCGTCACGTGGATTTTTTTTGTAAAAAGGGATACCCATGGCTGGTCTATGATTTACCATAGCTGGAGAGTGATGCACTATGGTACTGCACCATTTTAAATCCATGCACCCATTTCTAAAAGTCGTACGGCACTGTTTCTTCATTTTGGACGGATGTTGCATCTTGCGCTGTAGATGTTGCACCCTGTGGATATCGATTCTTCGGAGGGCCATAACTCTTGGCTCGTTTAGAGTTATGGGAGCCATAACCAGTCAGAACGAAGCTCTCCGTGAGTTCCAAAGCTATGACAGCTTTCAGCCATCACTGATTAGTTTCAACCAAAAAAATCCTATTCGAACCTCAATCGGGTCATGGAAGCTTTTTACCCTTCGTTTTGTCGTCATGTGGATTTTTTCTGCAATACGGGATCCCCGTGGCGGGTCTATGATTTACCATCGCTGGAGAATGGTGCACCATTGTACTACTGCGTTTCAAATTCATGCACCCATTTCTAAAATTCGTACGGCACTGTTTCTTCGTTTTGGACGTATGTTGCACCTTGCACCGTTGATGTTGCACCCTGTGGATATCCATTCTTCGAAGGGCCATAACTCTTGGCTCGTTTTGAGTTACGAGAGGCATAACCAGTCAAAATGAAGCTGTCGGTGAATTCTACAGCTATGATAGCTTTCAGCCATCATAGGTTAGTTTCATACCCAAAAAATCCTATCCGAACCTCAATCGCGTCATGGAAGTTTTTTACCCGTTGTTTTGTCGCCAAGTAGATTTTTTCTGTAATACGTGATCCCCGTGGCTGGTTTATGATTTATCATCGCTGGAGAGTGGTGCACCATGGTACTGCGCCGTTTCAAATCCATTCACCCATTTCTTAAAGTCGTACGGCACTGTTTCTTTATTTTGGACGGATGTTGCACCTTGTGCCGTAGATATTGCACCCTATGGATATCGATTCTTTGGAGGGTCGTAACTCTTGGCTCGTTTAGATTTACGGGAGCAATAACCAGTCAAAACGAATCCCTCGGTAAGTTCTATGGCTATGACAGCTTTCAGCCGTCACCGGTTAGTTTCATACCCAAAAAATCCTATCCGAACCACAATCGGGTCATGGAAGTTTTTTACCCTTCATTTTGTCGTCACGTGGATTTTTTTTGTAAAACGGGATACCCGTGGCTGGTCTATGATTTACCATCGCTAGAGAGTGGTGCACCATGGTACTGCACCATTTTAAATCCATGCACCCATTTCTAAAAGTCGTACGGCACTGTTTCTTCATTTTGGACGGATGTTGCACCTTGCGCCGTAGATGTTGCACCCTGTGGATATCGATTTTTCGGAGGGCCATAACTCTTGGCTCGATTAGAGTTACGGGAGCCATAACCAGTAGAAATGAAGCTCTCCGTGAGTTCCATAGCTATGACAACATTCAGCCATCACTGATTAGTTTCATACCTAAAAAATCCTATTCGAACCTCAATCGGATCATGGAAGCTTTTTACCCTTCGTTTTGTCATCATGTGGATTTTTTCTGCAATACGGGATCCCCGTTGCGGGTCTATGATTTACCATCGCTTGAGAGTGGTGCACCATTGTACTGCTCCGTTTCAAATTCATGCACCCATTTCTAAAAGTCGTACGGCACTGTTTCTTCATTTTGGACGTCTGTTGCACCTTGCACCGTAGATGTTGCACCCTGTGGATATCCATTCTTCGGAGGGCCATAACTCTTGGCTCGTTTAGAGTTACGGGAGGCTTAACTAGTCAAAACGAAGCTGTCGATGAATTCTACAGCTGTGATAGCTTTCAGCCATCATAGGTTAGTATCATACCCAAAAAATCCTATCCGAACCTCAATCGGGTCATGAAAGTTTTTTACCCTTTGTTTTGTCGCTACGTAGATTTTTTCTATAATACGTGACCCCCGTGGTTGGTCTATGATTTACCATCGCTGCAGAGTGGTGCACCATGGTACTGCTCCGTTTCAAATCCATGCACCCATTTCTAAAAGTCGTACGACACTGTTTCTTTATTTTGGACGGATGTTGCACCTTGCGCCGTAGATGTTGCACCCTGTGGATATCGATTCTTCGGAGGGCCATTACTACTGGCACATTTAGAGTTATGGGAGCCATAACAAGTCAAAACGAATCCCTCGGTAAGTTCTATGGCTATGACAGCTTTCAGCTGTCACTGGTTAGTTTCATACCCAAAAAATCCTATCCGAACCTCAATCGGGTCATGGAAATTTTTTACCCTTCATTTTGTCGTCACGTGGATTTTTTTTGCAATACGGGATCCCCGTGGCTGGTCTATGATTTACCATCACTGGAAAGTGGTGCACCATTGTACTGCTCCGTTTCAAATTCATGCACCCATTTCTAAAAGTCGTATGGCACAGTTTCTTCATTTTGGACAGATGTTGCACCTTGCACCGTAGATGTTGCACCCTATGGATATCCATTCTTCGGAGGGCCATAACTCTTTGTTCGTTTAGAGTTACGGGAGTCATAACCAGTCAAAACAAAGCTCTCGGTGTGTTCTACATCTATGACAGCTTTCAACCGTCACTGGTTAGATTCATACCCTAAAAATCCTATCCGAACCTCAATCGGGTCATGGAAGTTTTTTACCCTTCATTTTTCGTCACTTAGTTTTTTTCTGTAAAACGGGTTCCCCATGGTTGGTCTATGATTTACCATCACTGGAAAGTGGTGCACCATGGTACTGCTCCGTTTCAAATCTATGCATCCATTTCTAAAGGTCGTACGGCACTGTTTCTTCATTTTGGACGGATGCTGCACCTTGCGCCGTAGATGTTGCACCCTGTGAATATCGATTCTTCGGAGGGCCAAAACTCTTCGCTCGTTTAGAATTACAGGGGCCATAACCAGTCAAAACGAAGCTCTTGGTGAGTTCTACAGCTATGACGGCTTTCAACCGTCACTGGTTAGATTCATACCCAAGAAATCCTATCCGAACCTCAATTGGGTCATGGAAGTTTTTTACCCTTCGTTTTGTCGCCACGTGGATTTTTTCTGTAATGCAGGATCCCCGTGGCTGGTCTATGATTTACCATCGCTGGAGAGTGGTGCACCATACTACTGCTCCGCTTCAAAATCCATGCATCCATTTCTAAAAGTCGTACGGCACTGTTTCTTCATTTTGGACGGATGTTGCACCTTGCACCGTAGATGTTGCACCCTGTGGATATCAATTCTTCAAAGGGCCATAACTCTAGGCTCGTTTAGAGTTATGGGAGCCATAACAAGTCAAAACAATGCTCTCGGTGAGTTCTACAGCTATGACAGCGTTCAACTGTCAGTGGTTAGATTCATACCCAAAAAATCCTATCCGAACCTCAATCGGGTCATGGAAGTTTTTTACCCTTCGTTTTGTCGTCGCGTGGATTTTTTCTGCAATACGGGATCCCCGTGGCTGGTCTATGATTTACCATCACCGGAGAGTGGTGCACCATGGTACTGCTCCATTTCAAATCCATGCACCCATTTCTAAAAGTCGTACGACACTGTTTCTTCATTTTGGACGGATGTCGCACCTTGCGCAATAGATGTTGCACCCTGTGGATATCCTTTCTTCGGAGGCCATAACTAGTCAGAACGAAGCTCTCCGTGAGTGCTACAGCTATGACAGCTTTCAGCCGTCACTGGTAAGTTTCATACTCAAAAAATCCTATCCGATCCTCAATCGGGTCATGGAAGTTTTTTACTCTTCGTTTTTACGTCACGTGGTTTTTTTATGTTAAACGGGATCCCCATGGCTGGTCTACGATTTCCCATCGCTGGAGAGTGATGCACCATGGTACTGCTCTGTTTCAAATCCATGCATCCATTTCTAAAAGTCGTATGGCACATTTTCGTCATTTTGGGCGGATGTCGCACCTTGCACCGTAGATGTTGCACCCTGTGGATACCGATTCTTCGGAGGGCCATAACTCTTGGCTCGTTTAGAGTTACGGGAGCCATAACCAGTCAAAACAAAGCTCTAGGTGAGTTCTACAGCTATGATTTCTTTCAGCCGTCACTGGTTAGTTCCATACCTAAAAAATCCTATCCGAACCTCAATCGGGCCATGGATGTTTTTTACCCCTCCTTTTGTCATCACGTGGATTTTTTCTATAATACGGGATCCCCGTGGCTGGTCTTTGATTTACCATCACTGGAGAGTGGTGCACCATTGTACTGCTCCGTTTCAAATCCATGCACCCATTTCTAATAGTCGTACGGCATTGTTTCTTCATTTTGGACGGATGTTGCACCTTGCACCGTAGATATTGCACCCTATGGATATCCATTCTTTGGAGGGCCATAACTCTTGGCTCATTTAGAGTTACGGGATCCATAACCAGTCAAAATGAAGATATTGGTGAGTTCTACAGCTATGAGATCTTTCAGTCGTCTGTGCATAGTCATACCCAAAAAATCCTATCCGAACATCAATCGGGTCTTGGAAGTTTTTTACCCTTCGTTTTTTCGTCACGTGGATTTTTTATGCAATACGGGATCCCTGTGGCTGGTCTATGATTTACCATCGCTGGAGAGTGGTGCACCATTGTACTGCTCCGTTTCAAATTCATGCACCCATTTCTAAAAGTCATACGGCACTTTCTTCATTTTGGACGGATGTTGCACCTTGCGCCGTAGATGTTGCACCCTGTGGATATCGATTCTTCGGAGGGCCAGAACTCTTGGCTCATTTAGAGTTACGGGAGCCATAACTAGTCAAAATGAATCCCTCGGTAAGTTCTAAAGCTGCGACAGCTTTCAGCCGTCACTGGTTAGTTCATACCCAAAAAATCCTATCCGAACCTCAATCGGGTCATGGAAGTTTTTTACTCTTCGTTTTGTCGTCATGTGGAATTTTTCTGCAATACGGGATCCCCATGGCTGGTGTATGATTTACCATCACTGGAGAGTGGTGCACCATTGTACTGCTCCGTTTCAAATTCACGCACCCATTTCTAAAAGACGTACGACACTGTTTCATTTTGGACGGATGTTGCACCTTGCACCGTAGATATTGCACCGTGTGGATATCCATTCTTCGGAGGGCCATAACTCTTAGCTCGTTTAGAGTTACGGGAGCCATAACAAGTCAAAACGAAGCTCTCGGTGAGTTCTACAGCTATAATAGCTTTTAGCCGTCGCTGGTTAGTTTCATACCCAAAAAATCCTATCCGAACCTCAATCGGGTCATGGAAGTTTTTTACCCTTCGTTTTGTCGCCACGTGGATTTTTTCTGTAATACGGGATCCCCGTGGCTGGTCTATGATTTACCATCGCTGGAGAGTGGTGCACAATGGTACTGCACCATTTCAAATCCATGCACCCATTTCTAAAACTCGTACGACAATGTTTCTTCATTTTGGACGGATGTTGCACCATGCACCGTAGATGCTGCACCCTGTGGATATCAATTCTTCGGAGGGCCATAACTCTTGGCTCGTTTAGAGTTACGGGAGCCATAACCAGTCAAAACGAATCCCTCGGTGAGTTCTACAGTTATGACAGCTTTCAGCCGTCATTGGTTAGATTCATACCCAAAAAATCCTATCCGAACCTCAATCGGGTCATGGAAGTTTTTTACCCTTCATTTTGTCATCACGTGGGTTTTTTCTGCAATACGGGATCCCCGTGGATGGTCTATGATTTACCATCGCTGGAGAGTGGTGCACCATGGTACTGCTCCGTTTCAAATCCATGCACCCATTTTCAAAAGTCGTACGACACTGTTTCTTCATTTTGGACGGATGTTGCGCCTTGCGCCGTAGATGTTGCACCCTGTGGATATCCATTCTTCGGAGGGCCATAACTCTTGGCTCGTTTAGAGTTACGAGGGCCATAACTAGTCAGAACCAAGCTCTCCATGAGTTCTATAGCTATGATAGCTTTCAGCCGTCACTGGTTAGTTTCATACGCAAAAAATCCTATCCGAACCTCAATCGGGTCATGGAAGTTTTTTACTCTTCGTTTTTACGTCACGTGGTTTTTTCATGTAAAACAGGATACCCATGGCTGGTCTATGATTTACCATCGCTGGAGAGTGGTGCACCATGGTACTGCTCTGTTTCAAATCCATGCATCCATTTCTAAAAGTCGTATGGCACTGTTTCTTTATTTTGGACGATGTTGCATCTTGCACCGTAGATGTTGCACCCTGTGGATATCGATTCTTTGGAGGGCCATAACTCTTGGCTCGTTTAGAGTTACGGGAGCAATAACCCGTCAAAACGAATCCCTCGGTGAGTTCTACAGCTATGACAGCTTTCAGCCATCATTGGTTAGATTCATACCCAAAAAATCCTATCCGAACCTCAATCGGGTCATGGAAGTTTTTTACCCTGCGTTTTGTCGTCACGTGGATTTTTTCTGTAATACGAGATTCCCGTGGCTGGTCTATGATTTACCTTCACTGGAGAGTGGTACACCATTGTACTGCTCCGTTTCAAATCCATGCACCCATTTCTAAAAGCCGTACGACACTGTTTCTTCATTTTGGACGGATGTTGCACCTTGCACCGTAGATATTGCACCCTGTGGATATCCATTTTTCGGAGGGCCATAACTCTTGGCTCATTTAGAGTTACGAGAGCCGTAACCAGTCAAAACGAAGCTCTCGGTGAGTTCTACAGATATGACAGCTTTCAGCCGTCACTGGTTAGTTTCATACCCAAAAAATCCTATCCGAACCTCAATCGGGTCATGGAAGTTTTTTACCTTTCGTTTTTTCGTCACGTGGATTTTTTCTGCAATACGGGATCCCCGTGGCTGGTCTATCATTTACCATCGCTGGAGAGTGGGGCACCATTCTACTGCTCCGTTTCAAATTCATGCACCCATTTCTAAAAGTCGTACGACACTTTTCTACATTTTGGACGGATGTTGCACCTTGCACCGTAGATATTGCACCCTGTGGATATCCATTCTTCGTAGAGCCATAACTCTTGGCTCGTTTAGAGTTACGGGAGCCATAACAAGTCAAAACGAAGCTCTCAGTGAGTTCTACAGCTATGATAGCTTTCAGCCATCACTGGTTAGTTTCATACCCCAAAAATCCTATCCGAACCTCAATCGGGTCATGGAAGTTTTTTACCCTTCGTTTTGTCGCCACGTGGATTTTTTCTGTAATACGGGATCCCCGTGGCTGGTCTATGATTTACCATCACTGGAGAGTGGTGCACCATGGTACTGCTCTGTTTCAAATCCATGCACCCATTTCTAAAAGTTGTACGGCATTGTTTCTTCATTTTGGACGGATGTTGCACCTTGCGCCATAGATGTTGCACCCTGTGGATATCGATTCTTCGGAAAGCCATAACTCTTGGCTCGTTTAGAGCTATGGGAGACATAACCAGTCAAAATGAATCCCTCGGTGAGTTCTACAACTACAACATCTTTCAGCCATCACTAGTTAGTTTCATACCAAAAAAATCCTATCCAAACCTCAATCGGGTCATGGAAGTTTTTTACCCTTCATTTTGTCATCAAGTGGATTTTTTTGCAATGCGGGATCCACGTGGCTGGTCTATGATTTACCATCGTTGGAGAGTGGTGCATCATTGTACTGCTCCATTTCAAATTCATGCACCCATTTCTAAAGTTGCACGGCACTCTTTCTTCATTTTTGACGGATGTTGCACCTTGCACGGTTGATGTTGCACCCTATGGATATCCATTCTTCGGAGGACCATAACTCTTGGTTCGTTTAGAGTTACGGGAGCCATAACCAGTCAAAACGAAACTCTCGGTAAGTTCTACAGCTATGACATCTTTCAGCTGTCAGCGGTTAGTTTCAAACCTAAAAAATCCTATCCGAACCTCAATCGGGTCATGGAAGTTTTTTACCCTTCGTTTTTTCGTCACGTGGTTTTTTCTATAAAACGGGATCCCCGTGGCTGGTCTATGATTTACCATCGCTGGAGAGTGGTGCACCATGGTACTGCTCTGTTTCAAATCCATGCATCCATTTCTAAAAGTCGTACGACACTGTTTCATCATTTTGGACGGATGTTGCAGCCGCGCTGTAGATGTTGCACCCTGTGGATATCGATTCTTCGGAGGGCCATAACTCTTGGCTCGTTTAGAGTTACGGGAGCCATAACAAGTCAAAACGAAGCTCTCGGTGAGTTCTACAGCTATGACAGCTTTCAGCCGTCACTGATTTGCAACATACCCAAAAAATCCTATCCGAACCTCAATCGGGTCATGGAAGTTTTTTACCCATCGTTTTGTCGCCACATGGATTTTTTCTGTAATACGGGATCCCCATGGCGGGTCTATGATTTACCATCGCTGGATAGTGGTGCACCATGGTACTGCTCCGTTTCAAATCCATGCATCCATTTCTAAAAGTCCTACGGCACCGTTTCTTCATTTTGCACGGATGTTGCACCTTGCACCGTAGATGTTGCGCCAAGTGGATATCGATTCTTCGGAGGGCCATAACTCTTGGGTCGTTGAGAGTTACGGGAGCCATAACCAGTCAAAACAAATCTCTCGGTGTGTTGTACAGCTATGATAGCTTTCAGCCGTCACTGGTTAGTTTCATACCCAAAAAATTCTATCCGAACCCCAATCGGGTCATGGTAGTTTTTTACCCTTCGTTTTGTCGTCAGGTGGATATTTTCTGTAATACGGGATCCCCGTGGCTAGTCTATGATTTACCATCTCTGGAGAGTTGTGCACTATTGTACTACTCCCTTTCAAATCCATGCACCCATTTCTAAAAGTCATACGGCACTGTTTCTTCATTTTGGACGGATGTTGCACCTTGCACCGTAGAAGTTGCACCCTATGGATATCCATACTTCGAAGGCCATAATTCTTGGCTCGTTTAGAGTTACGGGAGCCATAACTAGTCAAAACGAAGCTCTCGATGAGTTCTACAGCTATGACAGCTTTCAACCAACACTGGTTAGTTTCATACCAAAAAAATCCTATACGAACCTCAATTGGGTCATGGAAGTTTTTTACCCTTCATTTTTACGTCACGTGGTTTTTTTCTGTAAAACGGGATCCCCATGGCTGGTCTATGATATACCATCGCTAGAGAGTGGTGCACCATGGTACTGCTCCATTTTAAATCCATGCATCTATATCCCTCTTTTTGGTCAAAGCTGGAATACCAACAAATTGGCAAGGAATGATGAATATCAGGATTGGAGATCAATTAGAAACAAGGCTGCAATGGATGTCATCAATATTTGGTTGAGCTCCAATCAGGACGGAACCGATGGGAAGTGATGATGAGGACTAGGAGAGGCTATGTTTCAAATTTCAGGTTAATCGGAGTTCGTATGAAGGAGATATGATTGATGCAATGTACGAAGAACATGCTGTTCGTATCCATCGGTGTGCAGGAAATGGTTCGAATCAATCAGGGCTTGTGTTTGTATCGATACCATTAATGTCGATACCATTCGTATCGATAAGGTTCGTATCGATCAGCATGGGTCCGTTTCAGTGAAGTTCGCATCCATCAGGTGTTGGTTCGACCCGATAGTGTTCGTATCGATCAAAAGCAGAGCCGGGTGAAGGACTTCGAATCGATACTGTTCGTATCGATCAACATGGACGCAGCTCAATGGTTTCATATCGGTCAGGATGGAAAGGGAGCGGCATGTCTCGAATCGATACCTTCGTATCGATGGCAGAAGAGTTTGGCACTTTCGTATCCAGCAGGTATAACTTGGTTCGTATCCATCAGGTAAGGCCTTGTTCGTATCCATTAGGTACGGTCTTGCTCGTATCCATCCCAAGGATGAGCTTCCATCCTCACAACCACTTCGTATCGATAACCCCATGGCCGTTTCGTATCGATCGATTCGTGAATGATTGATGTGAAGCATACTCCTATAATCGATGCAAAGAGAAGCACGAGTTGATGGATGCGAGCATGCCATTGTGAAGTTATGGATATGGACGAAGCATAAAGCATGGATGCAAGCCCATGTCTCCAGGAAAGAAGCGTTCAACACGGCAAGAAAGGTGGATCAACCCAGGGATTTCGCGACACGTCATCGATGCGCACGTGCCTTCATCGAGTCGAAGGTGTTGATTCGAAAAGATGGAGTCGAACGCGACAGCATACACGGAACCTCAATCTCGTATCGATCATATCTCCTAAACCACTGATCCAAATGCAATGAAATTTTCACAGCAGATTGCACACAAGGTAAGGAATGTTCTTGCCCAGTTTCAGCTCGATTGAGTCATTTTTTAATGGATACGAACTCACTTCGTATCGATCACAGATCGAGTCGAAACTTCGTGCGGTCGGTCGCATAGGCCCACTCATGTGCCAGAAGAAGTCTCCCGAAGTTTTAGCTCGATTTCAGCCTCCTACGCCTATAAATAGCCCCTTGAAGGCTATAGGAAAAGGATCTTTTGGCCATTAGATGCCCAGACTCTGCCGGATTCAACTCTACACTACGACATCACTATTGTAATCAAATTACTTCATTGTAATTCGTTGCAATTATCTATAGTCATCAATGATGATCAATAAAAGGATAAAAACTTTGGAGTGGACGTAGGCCGAAGATAGCCGAACCACTATAAATCGTGTGTCTTCGTTTATTATTTCTGGATTGTTGTTTGCTATTTGCTGGGATATGTGATTTGCGTTTGATTATCGCTGATTTGTATTCATACACTGGTGCTTTCACGGTAATTGGGGTTTGTGACCATTTTTGGTGCCAACACTTTGGTTCTTTCACTGAGAAGGACTAGCACCCACTGCATCGGATTCGAAGTTCTAATTTGCAGAATTTGAGGAGTTTGGATGTGAAGGCAATGACTAGGAAAAATAGCAGAAGGCAAAGGGCTGAGAGAAGCCAACATGAAGGAAGCCAAGAAGCATCCTCCGGAGCTGGAGAAGGACAAGCTTCCATCTATATCACCATAGACGAAATGGAAGCTATAACAAATTCGCTGCAAGAGACGTTGTTGAAGAGTCAACAGGAAATGATGCAGACCTTCTTTGAACAAATAAGAAACGCAGGAATACAGAACCTAGGACAAGCTACAACTGCTACGAATATGGAACAAGGAGCCAGGGTAATGGAACCTCATGGAAGACAGGATACAGAGCCAGAAGGCAATCAACAAGGGCTTGGGGGCAGGCCTACAGGATCTAACGCAGGAGGACCATTGGAAGGAGATCAACAGGTTAGGGCCAATGTCGCAGCTAATGAGCCACATGAGGAATATGTACCGGAGTTCCCTCAGGGACATGGGGGGCAACCTTTGGCGGAAATTACTGGATTAGTGGAGATCATCAGGAGAACGATGCGTGGAGGTTTGGCCAGCAAAGATTTGGAAGAAGTAAACAAGAGTCCATTTACTCAGGAAATCAGGACAGCTCAGAATCCACCCAAATTCAAGCTACCTAGTGTGGAGGTATATGATGGCAAGGCAGACCCAACTGATCATCTGATGAGGTATACAAGACATATGGAGGTGCTGTGGGCATCGGAGGATGTGATGGCCCGATGTTTCCCATTATATTTGATGGATTTAGCTGCAATGTGGTTTAGGCAGCTGGGAGAAGGATCCATTAGGACTGGGAGAGAATTGGTTGATAGGTTTTTGGGGCAATTTCGGGTTCATGTCAAGAGGCCGAAGAATGTGATGACGTTGACATCAGTAAAACAAAGGATGGATGAATCGCTCAGAGGTTTTCTAACTCGGTTCAATGCGGCAGTTGCATCAGTGGATCGGTTGGATCCATCGAGGGTTTTGATGGCGGAAGTGTCAGGAGTCAGAGAGGATTCGGATTTCAAGGTGTCTTTAATACGAGATCCCCCACAGGATCTCGAGGAATTCTTTCACGAAGCTGAAAGGTTCCTTCCACAAGAAGATGCGAGTATGGACTTAAGGTTAAAGGAGGTGAATGCTGCTGGGGGTGGAGGACCATCCAATGGAAGCTCAGATAAGGATAAAGGAAAGAGGAAGCTAGATGACGATTCAGGAAAGGCCAAAAAATGATGAAAGGATCCAAAGTTTTCTACATACACGGGATTGAACAAGACGTTGGAGCGAATATACATGGAAACTCGGAAACGCCTTCCTTACCGGAGGCCGGCTAGGAGAGAACCGTCTAAATGGGAGAGGGCATCAAAAAGGCACTGTCTATTCCACGATTTGGACGGACGTGATACCAACAACTGAAGGAACTTAAAGGACATAATTGAGGAACATGTGAGGAACGGGCAGCTGAGGCAATATATTGGAACGCGGAATGCAGCGGTGAAGCAGGAGCAACCACCGACTACCTCACACCGTGATGATGTGAGGCCCAGAGATGACGGTCGATTGATTATCCATTGACTTGGAAATTATGAAATAAGTAACAAACCATTGGCGAGCAACCAAATCGTTTACACATGTACTAGGATGGAGATAGCCCCTAGGCATGCTCTGAATGATGATAAACTGCGGAGCTATGGCTTGTGAAATCTTTTTTTCTGTTTTGGATTGGACACTTAATTTTCTGGTTTGGTTTTGGAGTTTGGTTTGAACACCTGGTTTTGTTTGCTTTCTGGTTTGGATTTCCTCTTGATGATTGGTTTTTGTTTTGGATGCTGGTTTGGATTTCTGATTTTCTGGTTTTGATTTGGATTTTGGACTGGATTTTGGTTGGATTTTTATCTGGTTTTTGATAAAAAAACGTCAGGTATGGATTATACCTGGGAAGGGGTGAGTCGTTTTGCCCGAACAAGGTAAAGTGACTCATTCAGGTCGCTGAGTATGGACTATGCTCAGCAAGGTTCCGGGGTGACCAGGATTCGGCCTAGGTCTTAGGCCCTATATTATCAATTGCTATTTTCAGGTCTTTGAGTATGGACTATGCCCAACAAGGGTCCGAAGCGACCAGAATTCGGCTTAGGACTTAAGCCACGACATTACTTGCGTCTAGGGACACTGGACCACGGTCGTCAGGTGTGGATTGTTCTTGGCAAGAACCCGGAGAGGTTAGCCCAACGTCCAAGGACACTGGACCAAGATCGTCGGGTGTGGATTGTGCTTGACAAGAGCCCGGAGAGGTTATGGATTTGGATATCGACCTAGAGAGGTCCTGGATTCGGTTATTGGCTATTGGATAAGGATGGATTAGGACTCGGTTGTCGAGTTTGCATGGAATTGGAATTGGCTATGGACTTTGGATAACTGATTTGGAACTATTCAAAACATGCCTTATTATCACAAGGCATGTTTTGGGGGGCAAATGTTATCCCGCTTTTTGGTCAAAGCTGGAATACCAATAAATTGGCAAGGAATGATGAACATCAGGATTGGAGATCAATTGGAAACAAGGCTGCAATGGATGTCATCAAAATTTGGTCGAGCTCCGATCAGGACGGAACCGATTGGAAATGATGATGAGGACTAGGAGAGGCTATGTTTCATATTTCAGGTTAATCGAAGTTCGTATGAAGGAGATATGATCGATGCAAGGTAGGAAGAACATGCTGTTCGTATCCATCGGTGTGCAGGAAATGGTTCGAATCGATCAGGGGTTGTGTTCGTATCGATACCATTCGTGTCGATACCGTTCGTATCGATCAGCATGGGTTCGGCTCAGTGAAGTTCGCATCGATCAGGTGTTGGTTCGACTCGATAGTGTTCGTATCGATCAAAGGCAGAGCAGGGTGAAGGACTTCGAATCGATACTGTTCGTATCAATCAACATGGACGCAGCTCAATGGTTTCGTATCGGCCAGGATGGAAAGGGGGCGGCATGTCACGAATCGATACCTTCGTATCGATGGCAGAAGAGTTTGGCACTTTCGTATTTATCAGGTATAACTTTGTTCGCATCCATCAGGTAAGGCCTTGTTCGTATCTATTAGGTACGGTCTTGATCGTATCCATCCCAAGGATGAGCTTCCATCCTCACAACCACTTCGTATCGTTAAACCCATGGTCATTTCGTATATCGATTCGTGAATGATTGATGCGAAGCGTACTCCTGGAATCGATGCGAAGAGAAGCACGAGTTGATGGATGCGAGCTTGTCATTGTGAAGTTAGGATATGGACGAAGCATAAAGCATGGATGCAAGCCCATGTCTCTAGGAAAGAAGCGTTCAACACGGCAAGAATGGTGGATCAACCCAGGGATTTCGCGACAAGTCATCGATGCACACGTGCCTTCATCGAGTCGAAGGTGATGGATTCGAAAAGATGGAGTCGAACGCGACAGTGTACACGAAACCTCAATCTCGTATCGATCGTATCTCCTAAACCACTAATCCAAATGCAATGAAATTTTCATAGCAGCTTGCACACAAGGTGAGGAATGTTCCTGCCAAGTTTCAGCTCGATTGGATCATTTTCTGATGGATAGGAAATCACTTCGCATCGATCACAGATCGAGTCGAAACTTGGTGGGGTCGGTTCCATGGGCCCACTCACGTGCCAGAAGAAGTCTCTCGAAGTTTTAGCTCGATTTCAGCCTCCTACGCCTATAAATAGCCCCCTGAAGGCTACAGGAAAAGGATCTTTTGGCCATTGGACGCCCAGAATCTGCCAGATTCAACTCTACACTTCATCATCACTATTGTAATCAAATTACTTCATTTTAATTCGCTGCAATTATCTGTAGTCATCAAGGATAATCAATAAAAGGATAAAAACTTTGGAGTGGACGTACGCTGGAGATAGCCGAACCTTTATAAATCGTGTGTCTTTGTTTATTATTTCTGGATTGTTGTTTGCTATTTGCTGGAATTTGTGATTTGCGTTTGAATATCGATGATTTGTATTCATACAATGGTGCTTTCATGGTAATTGGGGTTTGTGACCATTTTTGGCGCAAACAGAATCCATTTCTAAAAGTCGTACGACACTGTTTCTTCATTTTGGACGTATATTGCACCTTGCACCTTAGATGTTGCACACTATGGATATCCATTCTTCGGAGGTCCATAACTCTTGGCTCATTTAGAGTTACAGAAGCCATAACCAGTCAAAATGAAGCTCTCGGGGAGTTCTACAGCTATGACCGCTTTCAGCCGTCACTGGATAGTTTCATACCTAAAAAATCCTATCCGAACCTCAATCGGGTCATGGAAGTTTTTTACCCTTCGTTTTGTCGCCACGTGGATCCCCGTGGCTGGTCTATGATTTACCATCGCTGGAGAGTGGTGCACCATGGTATTGCTCCGTTTCAAATCCATGCATCCATTTCTAAAAGTCGTACGGCACTGTTTCTTCATTTTGGACGGATGTTGCACCTTGTACCGTAGGTGTTGCACCCTGTGGATATCGATTCTTCGGAGGGCCATAACTCTTGGCTCGTTTAGAGTTACGGGAGCCATAACCAGTCAGAACAAAGCTCTCGTTGAGTTCTACAGCTATGATAGCTTTCAGCCATCACTAGTTAGTTTCATACCCAAAAAATCCTATCCGAACCTCAATCGGGTCATGGAAGTTTTTTACCCTTCGTTTTGTCGTCACGTGGATTTTTTTCGGTAATACGGGATCCCCATGGCTGGTCTATGATTTACCATCACTGGAGAGTGGTGCACCATTGTACTGCTCCGTTTCAAATCCACGCACCCATTTCTAAAAGTCATACGACACTGTTTCTTCATTTTGGACGGATGTTGCACCTTGCACCGTAGATGTTGCACCCTGTGGATATCCATTCTTCGGAGGGCCATAACTCTTGGCTCGTTTAGAGTGACGGAAGCTATAACCAGTCAAAATGAAGTTCTCGGTGAGTTCTATAGCTATGACAGCTTTCAGCCGTCACTGGTTAGTTTCATACCCAAAAAATCCTATTCGAACCGCAATCGGGTCATGGAAGTTTTTTACCCTTCGTTTTTTCGTCACGTGGATTTTCTCTGCAATATCGGATCCCCGTGGCTGGTCTATGATTAACCATCGCCTGAGAGTGGTGCACCATTGTACGCTCTGTTTCAAATTCATGCACCCATTTCTAAATGTCAAACGGCACTGTTTCTTCATTTTGGACGGATGTTTCACCTTGCGCCGTAGATGTTGCACCCTGTGGATGTCGATTCTTCGGAGGGCCATAACTCTTGGCTCGATTAGAGTTACGGGAGCCATAACCTGTCAAAACGAAGCTATCGGTGAGTTCTACAACTATGACAGCTTTCACCCGTCACTGGTTTGTTTCATACCCAAAAAATCCTATCCGAACCTCAGTCGGGTCATGGAAGTTTTTTACCCTTCGTTTTGTCGTCATGTGGATTTTTTCTGCAATACGGGATCCCCGTGGCTGGTCTATGATTTACCATCGTTGGAGAGTGGTGCACCATTGTATTGCTCCGTTTCAAATTCTTGCACCCATTTCTAAAATTCGTACGGCACTGTTTCTTCATTTTTGACGGATGTTGCACCTTGCACCGTAGATGTTGCACCCTGTGGATATCCATTCTTCGAAGGGCCATAACTCTTGGCTCGTTTAGATTACGGGAGCCATAACCAGTCAAAATGAAGCTCTCGGTGAGTTCTACAACTATGACAGCTTTTAGCCATCACTGGTTAGGTTCATACCCAAAAAACCCTATCCGAACCTTGATGTGCATGTAAATGTGCATATTTTTACCACCATATTTATTCTATTTAAATTAAATAAATGATCATATTGGGTATTTTAACTTGTTTTAACAAAAATCCATATTAATTCCAAATTGTTACATATCCATCTTCATATAGGGGCAAAACGGTCATTTGTGTGCATATATTTCTTTGAGAACAATTAATTGGAAATTTATATATATTTGTGTAGGAATTTGATCTCAAATAGGTGTGGTTTTATGAAGACACATGCATGCAAAATGAATACAAAGGAATGGTGATGGAAATAATTCAAAGTGAAGAACATGGAGGACCCCACCTACCCACCTACCTTAATGTACAAATTAGAGGCTATTGCACATGCTTATGGAATTAATGGCTTCATGTACACTTAAATGGTGATTGGTAGAAGCTAGTGATTACTTGGCCTCCATACTTTCTCAAGGGTAGTTTGGTCACTCCCCAAATTATGGATTAGAGTTTCATGCTTGTATAAATAACCCCATATGTTTCATGTATCTCATCTCTCTTAGTCTCTTACTTAGTCTCCCTTCCTCTTCATTAGTTTAGGCTCAAAATAAAAGGAAGCTCTCTTTCTCTTTTCATGGCTACTTAGCCATTTTTATTTTATGTAATTTTCTTTTCATTTTATGCAATGTTAATTATTGTTTCTTTTTAATTACATGTTCATTTCCTTTTATGCAAGTAGTGTAGATCTCATTTTTTTCATGCAAGTAGAATAGTTTTTTCTTTTCATTACTTTGCTCTATTTTTATTTCATGTTGCCAGCTATATTTGTTGTTTTGATAACAAATATGAGAGGCTAATCCCTTCAATTTAGGGGTAATGAAGCCTCTAATCATGTAGCTTCAACATTTTGATAATTATATCTCCCTTTTTGTGCTTAATGACAATGCTTGAAGTAGTTTTATTTGTTGTTTTTGCTTTGAATTTGATAGCCTATATTGTTGACACCAAATAGGCTATGCTTAAACAATCATTAACACAAATGCCTCCTCATCAAATTATGATTATGGCATAAGAAAGTGATTTGAATTTAAAATTTGATGGTCCATATTTCTAATTAATAGTTAATAGGCCATACTTAAAATAGATTTCATTTTCAACTTTGTTGTCATTTTCATGAGAGTTGGTAAGTGATTTAAAGGTTGTGTTATAGTTTGATGGCTTATGTTGAGCTAATTAATAGCACAAATGAGTCATACTTATGATAAACACATCATTTAAATTCACTTATGACCAAAAAAAGAGAGATCATAATTTCATAATTTGTTGAACTATATGATCTAGAGAGTGAAATTATCTCTAAATTGTCTTAACACTCTCATATTTTTATCTATTTTCTTTTGTCATTTTTCTCCTTTTTTTAGTTAATCATTCTTTCAACTTTGGTTAATTTGATTGAGAAGAATTTTAAAATCATCAATTCACTACGAATCGACCCGTATTCGCCACGCGCTACATTCGTACACCGTGCGCTTGCGGCTATTTATAAATTTAAATTCGTTTGACGGTTTTCTAAACCGATAGAATTTTCACGACGAACAAGTTTTTGGCGCCGTTGCCGGGGAATTGTTTTTATTTTGATTTTCTGTTCTTCGAATTATGTTCGTTTGAATTTTTATGTGTTTTATTTTGTGTGTTTGTTTGCAATTAAAAAAAAATTTGTTGTGTGTTTGTAACTTGCATTTGTTTGTGTGATTGTTTTTGTTTTCTATTTGCTTTGCATCTCTATATATAAAAAAGAAAAGAAAAAAACATTCAATTCCAAAACAAAGAAAAAAAATTATTTCATTTTTCTTCATAAATTTGCATTTACATTTACAATTTCGATTTGCTTTTGACGGTTTACATTGCCTATACCATTTTTGTTTCTGTCTGCATACTGCTTCTGTGCACAGCCTAAAGTCACTATTCTACCTTCTTCACATCTCTGCCTCTCCACTTTTCATCTGCTTGCTGCCAAACCACTTCAACCCAGACCAACACCCCACCATTCTCTGTGGTATCACACTGCCTCTAACCTCTTAACTTCACCCATAGAAAAACAGTTCATACCACTATCACCTCTTACCCGTTCTATATACCACTTCACTGTGCTCAACCGACACCCCTGTTTCAACTTCCTCCTTTCACAACAATAATCCATCCCCACCCTCAAACAACAAGCCTTCACACTCTTACACAAACATAACATACATCCCAGATACAACTGCTTATACAACATCCTCCACTACAACTTACTTCAATAACAAACTGCTGCTTGCAAATCCTACTTCAACATTCAAATTGTCAATTTCTAGCACCATTCACCTGACATCATCACTTGTTACAACAACAATTTGCATCAACATTTCAGAGCACATTTCCATCCACTTCCCCAACCATCAACACTGACTACTATCAACATCCATCACATCTTACCACTGCCCCATATCAACCACTTGCCTGCCCATAGTCCACAGTTCAATGCTTCACGACAAACTGCCCACAGTCTAGTGCTTCAGATCATAACTCCATCAAGTTCAGCAAGTTCACCACCTCAATACTCCCCTGCAAAGTCCCATCACCAGTTACAATCACTGTAACTCCATTGCTACATCCACACAATAGTTCAACTTCATCACCAAACCTATCACTACAGCAATACCAAATACACCACTAGACTTCACTCCTAACATTCAAACACTTTCTCAACAATAAAAAAAAACACTACTGTCTACACCTCCTCCAACTCGAACCTCATTTCAATTGCCACCATAACCAATTCCATCAATCAACAAAAACTACTAACTACCATCCGCCACTGATCAGAACTTCATACATTACTACAACACTACCCCCCTGGAAACACACTCCAGTCTCAATCACTCCTCACTGCCTTCCAATACAACCAACCCTCTCCAATATAACAACAGTGCATTTCCCTTATCATCACCATACATCATAGCCGACAACATCACCTCCGCCCCTTCCTCAAACCCGCCTACAACAACCACTTCCCCTAACAACAAATTCAAACCTTCGCCTCTCCCAACCTAGAACTCATGAAGCAACCAGCGACTTCCAACTGAAAATCCGAACCCTAAAAAAAAAATTCACGAACTCCAAAATTCACGCTGGACTGACGTTGCGTTCGCAGTTACAGGTGAATACGCGAACTTGAATTCGAGTTCGGGTACTGGTTGTTGGTACAAGGATTGTTTGAAATTGAATTGGGAGCAAGCATTGATTTTCATTGTTTTGAAATTTTGTTTCGTTCATTTTGAAGAGAATAGTGATTTTTTGAGCAAGCAGCGATTTTTGTTTGGGTTGAAATTTTGTTTATTTTATTTCTTTTGGACGGGCTTTTAGCCGTGATTGCAATTTTTTTTTTAGTTTGTTTTCTTTTGTTTGGACTTGTTTAGTTTTAGTTTTTTTAATTTTTTTCTTTGTTTCTTTGTTTTGTTTGAATTGTTTTATCCTTAAAAAAATTGTTTTGTTTTGAGTTTCATCCTTATATTAAAAAAAAATTGTGTTTGTTTTGATTTTCTTTAATTCTGTTTTAATTTGTTTTAGTTTCATTTTTTTTTCATTAGTCCTACTTTCATTTGTTTTGTTTTTCTCTTGTTTTATTTTCTTCTTTGATATTAAGAAAAAAGATACAAAAAATTATATATATCTTGTTTTTATTTCAGGTTGCCAAAGTAGAAGGAATTAGATTGCTTAAAATTACTGCTCTGCTAGCTAAATAAACTGCTTGATTGAAAAAAAAAACCGTTGCTTGCTATATCTATTGTTTTTATTTTGCTTTGCACTGCTAGTAGTTTGCATTTGCATTTGTATATAAAAAAAATCAAAAGAACAAACCAAAAAAAAATCCATTGTAGTTGCATTGTTAATACAAGTTTAATTTCTGCTTTGCATTTCATATTAGAATTTGATTAATAATAATGGTTAGAGATCAATAACACTTAATTGTATATTGACAAGTTATCTTCTTTGAACAATTTAATTTCTTGGGGTCTAGACTACGGCAGAGTAATAACCATTTATAAATGTTACGGTGATTCGTAAATATTATAGTGGTTGTTCCTCTGAACGTACTTAAACCTTCGGCTGCATTGCTACATTGATTCATGGTGCACAGATAAATCCTGCCCGTTACCTGGCTGAGAACTATCTTGTTGATTTAAGACAATTTGTGATTATACAATTTTAGGTTAACTTAGGATAAATCATTTGTAATTAACCCTTGCATTAATTTAGTTTCATTAGTTCATGCATATTTAAAAAAAATCCAAAATCCAAAAAAATATAAAATCTTTTCAAAAGCAAAAAAAATTTGAAAAACCGAAATACAAAAAAAAATCAATTTTCCACTTTGAAAAATAAATAAATTCTATTTGTAAATATTTTTCCTTTATTAAAAAAACTAAAAGAAAATTTTTTTTTGAAATTGTCCGAATTTCCATATTCGCTTGAACTTTAAAATAGTTGTGAAAATCAATATAATCCATACGATTTCACTTCAAATTCATATGGATATTTTAACACCAACTATTGTTTAAACGATTCAAATTTCGAACCACAAAATTTTCAAAATAACGACCAACCCTCAACTCTTGAAAATAACATTTCATCTTTACTTGAAATCTCTACACAACAAAATCAAATGATAAATGAGTTGTGTAATTCATATCTGTGCGATAACTTGAATAAAAGTTTTCAAAATAATCCAAATTTGAATTCACTTCAAAATTCAAATGACTTCGAGTATAACCCATGCCACTTTAATTTCGAACTCCAAAATGAATTTCAAAATCAAAACAAAAATGTGATCTACTTTTCAAACAAATTTGGCAATGGGAATAATATCAACCACGATACGATTGAAAACTTTTGTCCTCAACAACTTCAAAGTGAAAATTTTCATGTTAATAATTATAAATTTGATTTTGTTAAGCAAATGAACGAAATGTACGATGATCACACGGATTCATTGTTCGAAACATATATGAAACAACGTGAGAAACAAAACCAAATCTCAACGTGTGGCGAGTCAAACGATAATCCATCTTTTACCCAAATCGATGATTTTCAAAAAACTCTTTTGAAATTGATAATGACGATCTTAATCAAGTTGTTGAAAATACGGTAATTAAGTTGGATTTCAATTCTTTTGAAGGTGTGAAATTCGATTTAAACTTCGATCTTCCTTTTTTTGAAAATTTGAATATGATAACTTTGAATTTTAAACTCGATTTACATGATGAAGCTGTTGATGATCCAACAAAGGAAGTCGAATTTAACGAACATGAGTTTTATGGACTTTTTGAAAACGGGTTCTTGAATTCTGAAGGGGAAAGTTTCGATCACCATTTTGATTTTGAAATCGATAATTTGGAAGAAATTGAATTTCAATCAATTTTTCTATCTACCCCAAAAATCATCGAAAATAAAACAACTCGTACGATTTTCAATAAAACAACTTTCGTTTTTCCAAATCCACAATCGGCTTCGAAATATTTTACGATTTGGTTTTTCTGCTTAATCTGTGTCTCATATACTTGACGAGACAAATGAATCGATCTTTGGAAGACCATTTCATTTACTTTTTGGCCATATACTTTCTGATGTCGTGTAAGTACATTTTATTTTCATGTAAATAATAATAAACGTTCCTTTCACTTGGGTTGACTGTGGGGACACGGTCAAAATCAAGTGTGGGGGAGACTCTTCTTCTTCTTGATTTTTCAGGATTAATTTTTCATTATTATTCCGAAAAAAAAATCCAAAAAGAAAAGAAGAATTTTTTTAGCGTTTTTGATTTATTTTTAAAGAAACAATATAGGATAAATATATGGTTTTGGTTTATTAAATTGAAATTAATGAAAATTTATTTGTCTTAACAAAAATAAAAATGAAGTTTGATTATAAATAACAATGGTTTAACTAGTATATAGGAAGATTCATACGTGTTAATTATGAAATACATCCTAATTGAAAATCTTTGTTTTAAAAGTGGTGAATTTAAAGTAAAGGATATAACATTTTTTTTTGTCTTCTAAGTTAAATGGTGCTAAGATGATTTTGCAAAACTCTCTCTCTCTCTCTTAAAAAAATAAAAACATAAAAATAAAATAATAACATCCAAAGTATTCACTCTCATTTAAAAGTCCTCACGGTTATGCATGGGTGAATTACTTGGAATCCTGATTGCGTGCTTTCATACTCATTTAAAAGTCCTCACGGTTATGCATGTATGGAACACATGTAAAAAAAAGAATAGACTTAATAAAAACCACCTACGGTTGATAGGTGTATGCACGAAAGTGTGTGCACTCGCCATGCTCTGTACTCCCCTCACATAAACCCGAATGGCAGTGCATGGGTGGTATATCTGGCCTCAGTTTACCTGAGCTAGGTGTGTAATTTATCTTGCAAATAATGAGAGAGCAGGCAATTGAAATCCTAGCACTATTTTTACTTATTTGATTTGATTTGTTATTGAAAAGAAATGAAAATACCACTTTGATAAACTTTGATAATCAACTAAGGATCCATTCCATAGTTACACTGTGTTATCAACCAAAACAACGAGTTAAACTATAGTTTATTTATTATGATAACTTCGTTTTTATTGGAAATATTGACGAGTAAATAACTTAAATTTTCAAGATAATAGCCAAAACCAATATTTAACTTATTCATGTCGATTTAAAAATAAATCCTTCATTTGTGAATATTTTCAAAAACTTGCATTCATCTCTTCGTAAATAAATCTTGACTGTTGTAAATATTTTCATCCTGCATATGGATTTTGTGGGTAGTATCTGCTGAAAATCCTCACGAGACAAAACTCGTCCTACTGGGGAGACCTAGAGGTTTAACGGCTTGTTGCATACGCTCAATGCAATCGTGCTTACTACGAAAACGGATTTATCTTAGTTTTCCTTTATTCGAGGACGAATAAAAAGATAAGTGTGGGGGTACTTGATGTGCACGTAAATGTGCATATTTTTACCACCATATTTATTATATTTAAATTAAATAAATGATCATATTGGGTATTTTAACTTGTTTTAATCAAAATCCTTATTAATTCCAAATTGTCACATATCTATCTTCATATAGGGGCAAAACGGTCATTTGTGTGCATATATTTCTTTGAGAAAATTTAATTGGAAATTTATATATATTTGTGTAGGAATTTGATCTCAAATAGGTGTGGTTTTATGAAGACACATGCATGAAAAATGAATACAAAGGAATGGAGACACAAATAATTCAAAGTGAAGAACATGGAGGACCCCACCTACCCACCTACTTTAATGTACAAATTAGAGGCTATTGCACATGCTTATGGAATTAATGGCTTCATGTACACTTAAATGGTGATTGGTAGAAGCTAATGGTTACTTGGCCCCCACACTTTCTCAAGGGTAGTTTGGTCACTCCCCAAATTATGGATTAGGGTTTCATGCTTGTATAAATAACTCCTTATGTTTCATGTATCTCATCTCTCTTAGTCTCTTACTTAGTCTCTCTTCCTCTTCATTAGTTTAGGCTCAAAATAAAAGGAAGGTCTCTTTCCCTTTTCATGGCTACTTAGCCATTTTTATTTTATGTAATTTTCCTTTCATTTTATGCAATGTTAATTATTGTTTCTTTTTAATTACATGTTCATTTCCTTTTATGCAAGTAGTGTAGATCTCATTTTTTTCATGCAAGTAGAATAGTTTTTTCTTTTCTTTACTTTGCTTTCTTTTTCTTTCATGTTGCAAGCTATATTTGTTGTTTTGATAACAAATATGAGAGGCTAATCCCTTCAATTTAGGGGTAATGAAGCCTCTAATCATGTAGCTTCAACATTTTGATAATTATATCTTTCTTTTTGTGCTTAATAACAATGCTTGAAGTAGTTTTATTTGTTGTTTTTGCTTTGAATTTGATGGCCTATATTGTTGACACCAAATTGGCTATGCTTAAACAATCATTAACACAAATGCCTCTTCATCAAATTTTGATTTGAAATTAAAATTTGATGGTCTATATTTCTAATTAATAGTTAATAGGCCATACTTAAAATAAATTTCATTTTCAACTTTGTTGTCATTTTCATGAGAGTTGGTAAGTGATTTAAAGGTTGTGTTATAGTTTGATGGATTATGTTGAGCTAATTAATAGAACAAATGAGTCATACTTATGATAAAAACATCATTTAGATTCACTTATGACCAAAAAAAGAGAGATCATAATTTCATAATTTGTTTAACTATATGATCTAAAGAGTGAAATTATCTCTAAATTGTCTTAACACTTTAATATTTTTATCTATTTTCTTTTTCATTTTTCTCCTTTTTTTAGTTAATCATTCTTTCAACTTTGGTTAATTTGTTTGAGTAGAAATTTAAAATCATCAATTCCCTGCGGATCGACCCTTATTCGCCGCGTGCTACATTCGTACACCGTGCGCTTGCGGTTATTTTTAAATTTAAATTCGTTCGATGGTTTTCTAAACTGATAGAATTTCCACGACGAACAAACCTCAATCGGGTCATGGAAGTTTTTTTTGTTTGCGCCAAAATTGGTCACAAACCCCAAATACCGTGAAAGCACCAGTGTATGAATACAAATCAGCAATATTCAAACACAAATCACAGATCTAAGCAAATATCAAACAGCAATTCGTAAGTAATGAACAAAGACACAAGTTTTATAGTGGTTCGACTATCTCCGGCCTACGTCCACTCCAAAGTTTTATCCTTTTATTGACTATCCTTTATGATTACAGATGATTACAGCCGTAAATATGAAGAATTTCCAGTACAACAACAGTATTGAAGCGTAGAGATGAATCCGGCAGAGTCTGGAGGTTGAAAGGCCAAAGATCCGAGCGATCCCCCCTTTTCTGAATGACCAGGGGCTCTATTTATGGGCGTGGGATGCTGATATTTCGCTGAAAATCCAGGAGACCACTTCTGGCACGTGAGGGGACCCACGCGCCCGGCCTCAGGAAATTTGGGCCCACTTTGGGATCGATTCGAAATCCATTCGAATCGATCATAAAATCATCCAATCAAGATGAAATTTTGTGTGGACATCCTTCAACATGTTAGCAAGCTCCTGTGAAAATTTCATTGCATTTAGATCATCTGCATAGGAGATATGATCGATTCGAGTTTGGATTGTCCATTGGCTGTCGTCTTCGAATCTACTGCCTCGAACCCATCTTGTTCGACTCCATCCAAAGCGCGTGCGCATTAATGACGTGGCACGAGCTTTCTGGGTTGATTCACCTTTCTTGCCGTGTTGAATGCTTCTTTTCCTGAAAATGCGCTCGTATCCATGTTCCACGCTTCTTCCATATCCATAACTTCATAACGGTCATGCTCGCATCCATCGATTCGTGTTTTCCTTCGCATCGATTCCTGAAGTGTACTTCGTATCAATCAGCCACGAATCGATCAATACGAAATAACGATGGAGGTTATCGATACGAAGTGGTTATGATGAAGGGTGGATTCGAACTAGACCGTACCTAATGGATACGAAGGAGGGTCTTACCTGATGGATACGAAGGAGGTTTTCATTCTGTTCGATATGAAATACATGGATTCGATCAAACCACTATACGTTTGCCTAACAACCTGAGAGTTGCCATCGAGTCGAAATGCACCCAGCTTTCCTCTCTGATTGATGCGAAGCCACCGAGCCAAGCCCATGCTGATCGATACGAACGATATCGATACGAACGGTATCGATACGAACGGTATCGATACGAAATCCTCCCATCCTGATCGATACGAATTGCATTGATTCGAACCATCATATTATGATCGATGCGAAGTGCATTGATACGAACCATTCACCGCACATCGTAATACATCCATATCTCCTCCATACGAACTCCGATTAACCTGAAACTTGAAAAGCAGCCTCTCCTAATCCTCATCATCATCATCGCCAGTTGATTCCATCCCGATCAGAGCTCAACCAAATTTTGACGTCATCGATTGTGGCCTTATTTCCAATCGATCTCTAACCCCGATATTCATCATTCCTCGCCAATTTGTTGATATTCCGGTTTTGGCCAAAAAGTGGGATAACATTTGCCCCCCAAAACATGCCTTGTTGTAAGAAGGCGTGTTTTGAATAATTCCAAATCCGATATCCAAAGTCCATAGCCAATTCCATGTCCATTCGAACTCGATAACTGAGTCCTAATCCGTCCTTATCCATTTGTCGTTAACCGAATCCAGGACCTCTCTGGGTCGATATCCAAATTCATAGCCTCTCCGGGCTTCTTCCAAGCGCAATCCACACTTGATGACCGTGGTCCAGTATCCCTGGATGTTGAGCTAACCTTTCCGGGTTCTTGCCGAGCGCAATCCACACCTGACGATCTTTGTCCAGTGTCCCTGGACGTTGAGCTAACCTCACCGGGTTCTTGCAAAGCGCAATCCACACTTGACGATCTTGGTCCAATGTCCCTGGACGTTGGGCTAACCTCTCCGGGTTCTTGCCAAGCGCAATCCACACTTGACGACCGTGGTCCAGTGTCCCTGGACGTTGTGTAATGTTGTGGCTTAAGTCCTAAGCCGAGTCCTGGTCTCTCTGGACCCTCGTTGAGCATAGTCCATACTCAATGACCTGAAAACAACGATTGATAATATATGGCCTAAGTCGTAGGTCGAATCCTGGTCACTCCGGACCCTTGTTGAGCGTAGTCCATATTCAATGACCTGGATGAGTCAATTTACCGCATTCGGGCAAAGCGACTCACCCCATGCCAAGTATAATCCATACCCGACGATCTTTTATCAAAAATCAGATAAAAATCCAATCAAAATCCAATCCAAAATCCAAATCAAGAACAGAAAGTAAAAAATCCGAACCAACATCCAAAACCGAAAACAAGAATCCAAAGGAAAATCCAAATCAGAAAGCAAACAAAACCGGGAGTTCAATCCAAACTCCAAAACCAAACCAAAAAATCAAGTGTTCAATCCAAAACAGAGAAACAGGTTTCACAAGCCATAGCACCGTAGTTCATCATCATTCAAAGCATGCCTAGGGGCTATCTCCGTCCCCGTACACGTGTAAATGATTTAGTTGCTCGCCAATGGTTTGTTACTTATTTCATATTATCCAGGTCAATGGATAATCAATCGACCGTCATCCCTGGGCCTCACATCATCACGGTGTGAGGTAGTCGGTGGTTGCTCCTGCTCCACCGCTGCATTCCGTGGTCCAACATACTACCTCAGTTGTCCATTGCTCACATGTTCCTCAATTATATCCTTTAAACGCCTGCAGCTATTGGTGTCATGTCCGTCTAAGTCATGGAAGAGACAGTGCCTTCCTGATGCACTTTCCCGTTCAGATGGTTCTCTTCTAGACGGCCTTCGGTAAGGAAGGCGATTCCGAGTTTCCATGTATATCCGCTCCAGCGTCTCGTTTAATCATGTGTATGTGGAAAACTTTGGATCCTTCCATCGCTTTCCAGCTTTCCCTGAATTGTCATTCAGCTTCCTTTTTCCCATGTCCTTATCCAAACTTCCATTGGATGGTCCTCCACCCTCGGTCGCGTTTGCTTCCTTTAGCTTTAAATCCGTACTCGCATCCTCTTGCCGAAGGAAACTTTCGGCTTCATGAAAGAATTCCCCGACATCCTATGGGGGATCTCGTATTAAAGATACCTTAAAGTCTGAATCCTCCCTGATTCCTGATACTGCTGCCATCAAAACCATCGATGGATCCAGCCGATCCACCGAAGCAACTACCGCATTGAATCGAGTTAGAAAACCTCTAAGCGATTCATCCATCCTTTGTTTCACCGATGTCAATGTCATTACGTTCTTTGGCCTCTTAATATGAACCCGAAACTGTCCTAAAAACCTATCCACCAATTCCCTCCAAGTCCTGATAGATCCTTCTCCCAATTGCCTAAACGACATTGCTGCTAAATCCGTCAAATACAAAGGGAAACAACGGGCCATCACTTCCTCCGATGCCCACCAACACCTCCATGTGTCTGGTGTACCTCATCAAGTGATCAGTCGGGTCTACCTTGCCATCATACACCTCCACGCTAGGTAGCTTGAACTTAGGTGGGTTCTGAGCCATCCTGATTTCCCGAGTAAACGGACTCCTGTTTACCCATTCCAGATCTCTATTGGCCAAGCCTCCACGCATGGTTTTCCTGATGATCTCCACCAATCCAGTATTGTTTGTCAGGGGTTGCCCCCATGCCCCCGAGGGAATTCCGGTACATACTCTTCATGCGGTTCGTTAGCAACAACGTTGGCTCTATCCTGTTGAACTCCTTCCAAAGGTCTTCCAGTGTCAGATCCTACGCGCCTGCCCCCATGCCCCCGTTGACTGTTTCCCAGCTCTGTATTCTGTTCTCCATTATGTCCCACAACCCTAGCTCCTTGCTCCACATCCTCAGCCGCTGTAGCTATTCCTAAGTTCTGCGTCCCTGCAGCTCTCATCTACTCAAAGAAAGTCTGCATCATTTCCCGTTGACTCTTCAACAATCTCTCTTGCAGGGAATTTGTAATAGCTTCCATTTCGTCTCTGGTGATATAGATAGAAGTCTGTCCTTCTCCAGCTCCAGAGGATGCCTCTTGACTTCCTCAATTTGGCTTCTGTCAGCTCTTTGTCTTGTTTGTCGAGTCATTGTTGTATTAGTCTGAGTCCTCCAAACTTTCAAATCTGAACTTTAAATCTGGTGCAGCGGGTCCTGAGTTCAACTCTCAGTGAAATCACCAAAGTGTTTGCGCCAAAATTGGTCACAAACCCCAAATACCATGAAAGAACCAGTGTATGAATACAAATCAGCAATATTCAAACACAAATGACAGATCTAAGCAAATATCAAACAGCAATTCGCAAGTAATGAACAAAGACACAAGTTTTATAGTGGTTCGGCTAACTCTGACCTACGTCGGCTCCAAAGTTTTATCCTTTTATTGATTATCCTTTATGATTACAGCTGTAAATATGAAGAATTTCCAGTACAATAGAAGTATTTAAGCGTAGAGATGAATCCAGCAGAGTCTGGAGATTGAAAGGCCAATGATCCGAGCGATCACCCCTTTTCTGAATGACCAGGGGCTCTATTTGCAGGCGTGGGATGCTGATATTTCGCTGGAAATCCGGGAGACCACTTCTGGCACGTGAGGGGACCCACGCGCCCGGCCTAAGGAAATTTGGGCCCACTTTGGGATCGATTAGAACTACATTCGAATCGATCATAAAATCATCCAATCAAGATGAAATTTGGTGTGGACATCCTTCAACATGTAAGCAAGCTCCTGTGAAAATTTCATTGCATTTGGATCATCGGCGTAGGAGATATGATCGATTCGAGTTTGGGTTGTCCATTGGCTGTCGTCTTCAAATCCACTGCCTCGAACCCATCTTGTTCCACTCCATCCAAAGCGCATGCGCATCGATGACGTGACACGAGCTTCCTGGGTTGATCCACCTTTCTTGTCGTGTTGAATGCTTCTATTCCTGAAGACGCGCTCGTATCCATGTTCCACGCTTCGTCCATATCCATAATTTCATAACGGCCATGCTCGCATCCATCGATTCGTGTTTTCCTTCGCATCGATTCCTGGAGTGTACTTCGTATCGATTAGCCACGAATCCATCAATACGAAATGACGATGGAGGTTATCGATACGAAGTGGTTATGATGAAGGGTGGATTCGAACTAGACCGTACCTAATGGATACGAAGGAGGCCCTTACTTGATGGATACGAAGGAGGTTTTCATTCTGATCGATACGAATACATGGATTCGAACAAACCACTGTATGTTTGCCTAACTACCTGAGTGAGTTGCCATTGAGTCGAAGTGCACCCAGCTTTCCTCTCTGATCGATGCGAAGCCACCGAGCCAAGCCCATGCTGATCAATACGAACGGTATCGATACGAACAGTATCGATACGAACGGTATCAATACGAAATCCTCCCATACTGATCGATACGAAGTGCATCGATTCGAACCAAGATCGATGCAAAGTGCATCGATATGAACCATTCACTACACATCGTAATCCATCCATATCTCCTCCATACGAACTCCGATTAACCTGAAACTTGAAACGTAGCCTCTCCTAATCCTCATCATCATCATCTCCAATCGATTCCATCCCGATCAGAGCTCAACCAAATTTTGACGTCATCGATTGTGGCCTTGTTTCCAATCGATCTCTAACCCCGATATTCATCATTCCTCGCCAATTTGTTGATATTTCGATTTTGGCCAAAAAGTGGGATAGCATTTTTGCCCTTCGTTTTGTCGCCACGTGGATTTTTTCGGTAATACGGGATCCCCGTGGCTGGTCTATAATTTACCATCGCTGTAGAGTGGTGCACCATGGTACTACTCCATTTCAAATCCATGCACCCATTTCTAAAAGCCGTACTGCACTGTTTCTTCATTTTGGACGGATGTTGCACCTTGCGCTATAGATGTTGCACCCTATGGATATCGATTCTTTGGAGGGCCATAACTCTTGGCTCGTTTAGAGTTACGAGAGCCATAACCAGTCAAAACGAAGATCACGTTGAGTTCTACAGCTATGACAGCTTTCAGCCGTCACTGGTGAGTTTCATACCCAAAAAATCCTATCCAAACCTCAATCGGGTCATGGAAGTTTTTTACCCTTCGTTTTGTCGTCATGTGGATTTTTTCTGCAATACGGGATCCCCGTGGCTGGTCTATTGTAACGAACCGTATTTTTACGGATCGAAAGATCGTAGAACTGTCAACATTAAGTCGTTGATGTAGTTAAGTCGTTTAAAGTTTGAGTCGGCCATAGCTTAAGTCGTATGGAAGCTAGCTCGTGTGGTGCTTAAGTTGTGGGAAGCTTGGTTCGTATGGAGCGACCTATAGGTTAGAACGAGTTAACGGTTTAGTGGATAGAACGAATTATAGTAGTGACCGACTCATAGAGGTGACCGACTTGACAGGAGTTAACGACTTAAGGTGGTGCCGACTTAAGGAAGTTAGCGGGTTAGAAGGCCACGGGTTAACGAGTTACGGCTTATAGAATTAGCGACCTATAGGATGTTAACGACCTTAGAGTTGTACCGACATAAGGGTTACTGAGTTAGTGGAGTTAACGACCTAAGGAAGCTGGATCGTGGACGAGTTATGGTTAGGTCACCTAAGTGTTAGGTCGGCCATAAGGAGGTCGTGTGTGTGGTAGGTCGTTGACTCGGAGTTGAGTTAGATCGGTATGCCTGTTAGACCGTTAAGTCGGCATCTCTTTAACATCGTTGAGTCGGCCATACAGCTAAGTTGTAAGTCGGCAAAGGATTAGGTCGTTGAGGCGGCTATGTGGCTAAGCCGTTAGGTCGGCTTTGTAGTTGAGTCGTTGGGTCAGCATCAGTTTAAGTCGTTTGGTCGGCAAGGTTTGTTGAGTCGTAGGTCGTTGAGCTTGATAGGTCGTGGGGTCTGATGAGTCATGGACGACTCATGGGATATGTCGGCGGCGACTTAAGGGGCGGGTACTTAAGGGATTTTCAGCCTATAAATAGAGGGGTTTTGCTCACTTGTTGGCACCGGATTTTGAAGTGACGAAGTACTGCCATTTTGAGAGCTCAACTTCAAAATTTCTTCACTTCTTTTCTCCACTTTGATCTTGTGCTAACATCCATCCAAGATCGAAGATCAAGATCGAAGATCCAAGAGCCAAAGTTGAAGATCTTCATCCATTCGAGAGAGATTTCACCGTTTTAAGCGGAATCTTGTCGGATCAAGCTTGGTTCTTCGCTGTCCAGATCTGAAGTGGGTTTCTTTTGAGGTGTTTAGGCGATTCGGTGAGTGGTAGTTATCTCTCACACGGACCCAAAGGAGTATATTGGATCGGTGGCTTGTTTATGTGTTAAAGATAGTGATTCCTTGCATTTGTCTTAAGTCTGCATGTAGATCCATCATCTATGAAGTTTTGGATACCCGTTTTACTTCATGTTAACTTATGCAAGTTCATTCGTTAAGTTGTAGAGATATTTGCTTATAATCCATGTTTGTAGATTTGGACACTTTAATTACCAAATTGCCATTATCTTGTATAATTGCTTGTTAGATCTTGTTTGAATGATTGATTGTTTTCGATTAATGATTGATTTGATTGTTGCAAATTAGCTAATGGTTGATTGGGACAAGTTGGTCGAAGGTGATTCAAAAGCTAAGTGGAAAGGCTCTTGAATGGTGAAAGCTGCTTGTGGCATATGAACCGGATGATGAAGCTCATATGGATGGATTCGATGATGATGGACTTTGCTATGATTAGAGGTAGCAAAGCATGACGTTGAGATGGACTTTGCCATGATAGGATGAGGTGAAGCTTGATAATGAGATTGACTTTGCTAAGATGCGATGAAGCAAAGTATTATGTGAGAAAGTCTTGGTTTAATCCAGGCGGGATCATCCCAAGCATGTTGATTACTCGATGATGCGGTTCGAGTTGGTGGATAATGGTGGGCTCGAGAGGTGCTTGGGCCAAAATAAGAATAGTCGTCGAGGAGGATGACTAGAAGGCTGAGATCTTATCGTTATTGAGGGTTCTAGCGGGCTCAAAGCAAGAGTATGTTGGGTAGATTCGTTAGTCCCAGGCACGGGTCATGATGACGTGCTAGTACTCTGGGTAGATTCGTTATTCCTAGGCACGGGTCATGATGACGTGTGGAGCTATGTCTAGAACCGGGGTTGCCATTTGCCCTTGACTGACGGTTGAAAGAATGTGCCGGTCATTCAATTAACGATGGTATCAAGGCAATGATAACAGTGATAGCCAGAGTCGTGGATGTTTGATTGTATCATCACTCGGCCTCAAGAGCGGTGTTTTCTGGGTGCTTATCTGATCTTGGTTTAGGCCTTGGGGGTTTGTATTTGGAAAACATCGACCTTGACTCGAGTGATTATTGCTTTACTTTAATTGTCTGCTTTGTAATGCTTGTTTCTCCTTTGTGTGTGTCTGGGGGCTATCACTGTAGAAAGAGGTGGAGTGGGATGGTTGGGTTCCTATTCCTTTTATCCTTTATGCTCTTTTGGTATGTTTGATAGTTGATTTACTGCTCACTAGGACTTTTGTCTGACTCAAGGTTTTATGTTCAACTCTTATTACCTTGGGCTGTTCATCCATGTTGGGATGGGCAGACTAGGTAGCAGGTGACAGGTGCTGTTCTTAGAGATTGACGCTATTGATGACGAAGACGAGCTGGAGGCTTTTGCATATTGTTTTCTTACTATATGTACTGGATATTCCGCTGTTTGTTTGATACTCTGAGTGTTATGTAGTGAGGCTGGATGTATTGACTATTCAGATGATTGTATAAAACTATATTGAGTTTATATGATGAGATTATGTCCTATGGAGCTTCACTATGTATACTTTTCTATTGCATTTTATCCATGCGCTGTGAGTAATACGATAGATTCTGCGATGTTATTCTTACCTTGACCATCGTCCATGGCTGCCTGGCACACCCTTCAGCGCACTATTCCCTTGTTTTGGTGCAGGAGTCATGGGCGGTCGTCACATTTGGTATCAGAGCTTTGGTTAATCGATTTTAGCCAATGCTCGCTGACGTAACTATGTAAGAGAGACGTATTTGTATTTTGATGGATGATTACTATATATAATATAGTAGTTTAGAAGGAATTGTACTCCTTATGTAGTTGTTTCTCAAGGTGTTCTAATCATTCTTTTTTTGTAGATATTAAGGATGAGTCGAAGTGAGAGACAAGCTGCTAGGGAAAGCCGTGCTGCTGGGGGAGCTGTTGATTATGCTGCAATGTTTGAAGCTATGATGACATCGATCATGAGGAGGATACCAGCTCCAGGGCCATCAGTGGATGTTGGAGTTCAAGTTCAAGCTCCAAGACCGGTGGATTTTGCTAAGCTTTGTAAGGACTATACTGCTCTTGGAGGGAAGGTTTTCCTAGGGACAGAGTCAACCATTGAAGTTTAAAGATGGATAGATACTTGTCGAAGGATCTTTGGCGACTTGGGAATTGAGGATGCAACTAAGAGGAAGCTTGCATCGAGACAGCTTCAAGGGAGAGCTTCTGATTGGTGGAATTCTATCACCATTGATACTCCAGAGGAAGAAATTACTTGGGAGCAATTCCAAGCTAGATTTGAGGCTAAGTTCATTTCTATGGCTCGGAAATCTGTTCTGTTCAAGAAGTTTGTGGAGCTCAAGCGAGGTGGAAGATCAGTTCTTGAGTATGTTTCTGAGTTCGAAGCTTTGTCCAAGTATGCTCGGTCGTATATTGAATCTTTTTATTAGAAGAATGAGAAGTTCATGACAGGCTTGGATAGTTATTTGGGAAGGCAGTTGGTGGATCATCTGAACGATCCATTTGAGAAGCTTGTGGACAAAGCTCTCAGGCATGAGAGTTTGCTTCCTAAGGAAGGATTTGTTGTTGCTGTTAACAAGGAGGAGTCTAAACCACTGCAGGGTGGAAACAAGAAGAGGAAGCAGCAGCAACAGAAGGGTAAGGATGGTCAGAAGAAGCCGAAGAGGGAAATGACCTGCTACAATTGTCGGCAGAAGGGACATCTCTCCAGGGATTGCAAGAATCCAAAGGTGCTGTTGAAGTGCTACAACTGTGATAAGTTGGGGCATATTAAGAAGAATTGTCCAGAACCACAAAAGGACAAGTAGATTGTGCAAGCTTATGCTTTGGGGGCTGTTCCATCATCTTTGAAAGCTCCTACTGCTGAAGAGAAGGGGAAGAGTGTGGTGGTTCAAGGTACTCTTTCCATATGTGGTGTTCCAGTAAGAGTGTTATTTGATACTAGGGCGTCGCATTCGTTTGTTTGTAATGATCTTGTAGGCCGGTTGGGTTTAGAACCGGATATTGTTGATAGGCCATTGGTTGTGACTAATCCAGTTGGGGGTTCGTCATGTTTGTGTATGATATGCCGTGGTCTAGTTGTATCGAGTCATGATTGCTCTTTTGCTTGTGATTGTTTTGTTCTGAACTTTGCGGGGTTCAGAATTATTTTGGGCATGGACTGGCTTAGGAAGTATGCGGCAAAGGTTGATTGTGAAAGGCTGGAGGTGACAGTCGAGAATGTGGAGGGGCGAAAGGTTGTGATACGATGTAAGCATGAAGAAGGCGTCTTCATGAGCTTCATGTATTCGCTGGTTGTTCCACGGGATGGACTGTCATCGATGCCGGTTGTGAATGGATATGAGGATGTCTTTGACGAGGTCAAAGGGTTAGCCCAGAATAGGGAGATCGAGTTTCGTATCGATCTAGTTGAGGGAGCCAGACCAGTTGTGATGCCTCTTAGGCGAATGACGCCTAGGGAACAGCAAGAGTTGAAGGTGCAAGTTGATGACCTTTTACGGAAAGAATTCATTCGACGTAGTGTGTCCGAATGGGGTGCACCAGTTGTGTTTGCAACAAAAGCGGATGGATCGTTGAGGTTGTGTGTGGATTATCGTGAGCTGAATAAGGTGACTAAGAAGAACAAGTATCCATTGCCGAGAATAGATGACTTGTTTGATCAGCTTCACGAGGCTAAGGTGTTTTCTCAGATGGATTTAGCAACGGGATTTCACTAGTTAAGAGTGGCGAAGGATAGTGTGCCGAAGACTGCTTTTAGGACACTATCCGGTTTTTATGAATGGCTGGTAATGCCGTTTGGATTGACTAATGCACCAGCATATTTTGTGGATCTTATGAATAGAGTATTCAGAGATCAGTTGAACAAGTTCGTACTTGTGTTCGTGGATGATATTCTGATTTATTCTAGAACTGAAGAAGAGCACAAGGCGCACTTGCGGGTTGTTTTGGAAATCTTGCGGAAACATTAGCTGAAGGCTAAGTTTTCGAAGTGTCCCTTCTGGAAGAGTGAAGTGAGGTTCTTAGGCCATGTTATCTCTGAAAATGGAATAGCGGTTGATCCCGCTAAGGTGGCAGCGATCCAGGATTGGGTTAGACCTAAGAATGCATCTGATGTGAGAAGTTTTCTTGGATTAGCAGGATATTATCGTCGGTTTATCAAATACTTTTTCAAGATAGCTGTACCGTTAACAGGATTGACGAAATAGAATCAGGTATTCAGTTGGGATACTAAGTGTGAGCAAGCTTTCGGAATCCTAAAAGAGCGACTGACAAGTGCTCCTGTTTTGACTATTCCAAGTGGGAATGATGAGATGGTGGTTTACACCGACGCATGTGGTACTGGACTTGGAGCAGTGCTAATGCAGAAGGATAAAGTTGTTGCGTATGCAAGTCGACAACTGAAGCCGCATCAAAGGAATTACCCGACTCATGATTTGGAGTTAGCGGTGATTGTTTTTGCTCTGAAGATGTGGAGACATTACCTATTGGGAGTTCGATTCGAGTTGTTTACGGATCATAAGTCGTTGAAGTATCTTTTCTCCCAAAAGGATTTGAATCTTCGGCAGCAACGATGGCTAGAGTTTTTGGCATCATATGATTTTGGTATAGCTTATACTCCGGGAAAGGGTAACGCAGTGGCGGATGCGTTAAGTCGGAGACATGCAGGATTGGGAGCCATGTTTTCCAAATGGAAGAGTCTCGAGTATTTGGCTGAATTCGATTTCAGGCCCAGATGTGAATTGGAACCTGAGATGTTGGCAAACTTATCGTTAAGACCTACTCTTGTGGAAAGAATTGGCGAGGGCCAAAAGCGAGACGATAAGATTGTCAAGATTATCCGTGATTTGGAATCTGGATTGAACCCAGAAAAGAATAAAGGATTCGAAGTCGATCGAGAGGGTTGGCTTCGGAAGCGAGGACGATTAGTTGTTCCCGATATAGATGAATTGAGAGATGAAGTTCTGAAGGAATGTCATCACTCGAAGTTGACAATTCATCCGGGTGGAAATAAGATGTATCGGGATATGAAAAGAACCGATTACTGGAAAAGTATGAAGAAGGATGTTGGAAATTTTATTTCCAAGTGCATGAATTGCCAGTTGGTAAAAGCTGAGCAAAAGAAGCCAAGTGGGTTGCTTCAGCCATTGGAAGTTCCTACGTGGAAGTGGGAGCAAGTATCAACGGATTTTATCGATGGTCTACCTAGGACAAGAGTGGGAAATGAAGGGATTTGGGTCATCGTAGATCGTTTGACCAAGAGTGCAAGATTCATTCCTGTTCGATCAACTAGGACTGCATCAAAGTTGGCTGAGTTGTATGTTAAGTGGATAGTTCGATTCCATGGTATTTCGAAGAGTATAGTGAGCGATCGAGACCCATTGTTCACTAGTGGATTTTGGAAGAGCTTCCAAGAAGCTTTGGGAACCGAGTTGTGTTTGAGTACAGCTTATCATCCCCAAACAGATAGTCAGACTGAGAGAGTCAACCGAGTTTTGGAAGATCTCCTGAGGGCATGTGTTTTGGATTTCGGAGGATCATGGGAAGATCATCTTCATTTGGTGGAATTTGCGTATAGTAACAGTTACCACTCAAGCATTGGTATGGCACCGTATGAAGCATTGTATGGAAGACCATGTAACTCTCCAACATGTTGGTGGGAAACTGGAGAAAAGCTGATACTTGGGACAGAAATGATTCGACAGACTTCGGATTGCATAGAGATCATTCGGCAACGAATGAAGGCAGCCCAAGATCGTCAGAAAAGTTATGCCGATAAGCGTCGTAAGGATTTGGAGTTCGACGTAGGTGATATGGTTTTTGTGAAGATTTCCCCTTTGAAGAATGTTATTCGATTCGGAAAGAAAGGAAAGTTGACTCCGAGATTTGTTGGACCATTCCCGATCATCTAGCGAATTGGAAAGCTCGCTTATAGATTGGAGTTACCGGAAAAGATGGCGAGTGTGCACAATGTTTTTCATGTATCGTATCTACGGAAGTATGTGCACGACTCGAATACAGTGGTTTCTGCTGATAGCTATGAAGACTTGGAGGTTGATCCAGTTGTTACGAGACCTCGTAAGCCGCTTCGTGTTGTGGAAACCGACACGAAACAGCTTAGGAGGAAGATGATCACATTGCTCAAGGTACAATGGAGTGATGATGTTAACGACTGTAGATGGGAGGAGGAAGAGAGGACGAAGGCAGCTCATCCTGAACTCTTCGAGGTATGGCCCTAAGGTGCCGTGACATCTCATGAACTTGTAGCTTGTTCTAATCCTAGAATTCTGCATGCTAGGCTAGTAATTGGATGTATGGTTTGTTTATTGCTATGGATGGTAGGCATGCAGAATAGTTTTGATTGTTCTTGTTTGTTTGGAATTTCGGGGGCGAAATTCCTAAGGGGGAGGGAATGCAACGACCCGTATTTTTACGGATCGAAAGATCGTAGAACCATCAACATTAAGTCGTTGATGTTGTTAAGTCGTTTAAAGTTTGAGTCGGCCATAGCTTAAGTCGTATGGAAGCTAGCTCGTGTGGTGCTTAAGTCGTGGGAAGCTTGGGTCGTATAGAGCGACCTATAGGTTAGAACGAGTTAACGGTTTAGTGGATAGAACAACTTATAGTAGTGACCGACTCATAGGGGTGACCGACTTAACAGGAGTTAACGACTTAAGGTGTTGCCAACTTAAGGAAGTTAGCGGGTTAGAAGGCCACGGGTTAACGAGTTACGGCTTATAGAATTAGCGACCTATAGGATGTTAACGACCTTAGAGTTGTACCGACTTAAGGGTTAACAAGTTAGTGGAGTTAACGAGCTAAGGAAGCTGGATCGTGGACGAGTTAAGGTTAGGTCACCTAAGTGTTAGGTCGACCATAAGGAGGTCGTGTGTGTGGTAGGTCGTTGACTCGGAGTTGAGTTAGGTCGGTATGCCTGTTAGAACGTTAAGTCGGCGTCTCTTTAACATCGTTGAGTCGGCCATACTGCTAAGTCGTAAGTCGGCAAGGGATTAGGTCGTTGAGGCGGCTATGTTGCTAAGCCGTTAGGTCGCCTTTGTAGTTGAGTCGTTGGGTCAGCATCAGGTTAAGTCGTTAGGTCGGCAAGGTTTGTTGAGTCGTAGGTCAATGAGCTTGATAGGTCGTGGGGTCTGATGAGTTGTGGACGACTCATGGGATAGGTCGGCGACGACTTAAGGGGCGGCGACTTAAGGGAATTTCAGCCTATAAATAGAGGGGTTTGGCTCACTTTTTGGCACCGGATTTTGAAGCGACGAAGTGCTGCCATTTTGAGAGCTCGACTTCAACATTTCTTCACTTCTTTTCTCCACATTGATCTAGTGCTAACATCCATCCAAGAACGAAGATCAAGATCGAAGATCCAAGAGCCAAAGTTGAAGATCTTCATCCATTCGAGAGAGATTTCACCGTTTGAAGCGGAATCTTGTCGGATCAAGCTTGGTTCTTCGCTGTCCATATCTGAAGTGGGTTTCTTTTGAGGTGTTTAGGCGATTCGGTGAGTGGTAGTTATCTCTCACACAGACCCAAAGGAGTATATTGGATCGGTGGCTTGTTTATGTGTTAAAGATAGTGATTCCTTGCATTTCTCTTAAGTCTGCATGTAGATCCATCATCTATGAAGTTTTGGATACCCATTTTACTTCACGTTAACTTATGCAAGTTCATTCGTTAAGTTGTAGAGATATTTGCTTATAATCCATGTTTGTAGATTTGGACACTTTAATTAACAAATTGCCATTCTCTTGTATAATTGCTTGTTAGATCTTGTTTGAATGATTGATTGTTTTGGATTAATGATTGATTTGATTGTTGCAAATTAGCTAATGGTTGATTTGGACAAATTGGTCGAAGGTGATTCAAAAGCTAAGTGGAAAGGCTCTTGAATGGTGAAAGTTGCTTGTGGCATATGAAGCGGATGATGAAGCTCATATGGATGGATTCGATGATGATGGACTTTGCTATGATTAGAGGTAGCAAAGCATGACGTTGAGATGGACTTTGCCATGATAGGATGAGGCGAAGCATGATGATGAGATTGACTTTGCTAAGATGTGATGAGGCAAAGTATGATGTGAGAAAGTCTTGGTTTAATCCAGGCGGGATCATTCCAAGCATGTTGATTACTCGATGATGCGGTTCGAGTTGGCGGATAATGGTGGGCTCGAGAGGTGCTTGGGCCAAAATAAGAATAGTCGTCGAGGAGGATGACTAGAAGGCTGAGATCTTATCGTTGTTGAGGGTTCTAGCAGGCTCAAAGCAAGAGTACGTTGGGTAGATTCGTTAGTCCCAGGCACGGGTCATGATGACGTGCTAGTACTCTGGGTAGATTCGTTATTCCTAGGCACGGGTCATGATGACGTGCGAAGCTTTGTCTAGAACCGGGGTTGCCATTTGCCCTTGACTGACGGCTGAAAGAATGTGCCGGTCATTCAATTAACGATGGTATCAAGGCAATGATAACAGTGATAGCCAGAGTCATGGATGTTTGATTGTATCATCAATCGGCCTCAAGAGCGGTGTTTTCTGGGTGCTTATCTGATCTTGGTTTAGGCCTTGGGGGTTTGTATTTGGAAAACATCGACCTTGACTCGAGTGATTATTGCTTTACTTTAATTGTCTGCTTTGTAATGCTTTTTCTCCTTAGTGTGTGTCTGGAGGCTATCACTGTAGAAAGAGGTGGAGTGGGATGGTTGGGTTCCTATTCCTTTTATCCTTTATGCACTTTTGGTATGTTTGATAGTTGATTTACTGCTCACTAGGACTTTTGTCTGACTCAAGGTTTTATGCTCAACTCTTATTACCTTGGGCTGTTCATCCATGTTGGGATGGGCAGACTAGGTAGCAGGTGACAGGTGCTGTTCTTAGAGATTGACGCTATTGATGACGAAGAAAAGCTGGAGGCTTTTGCATATTGTTTTCTTACTATATGTACTGGATATTCCGCTGTTTGTTTGATACTCTGAGAGTTATGTAGTGAGGCTAGATGTATTGACTATTCAGATGATTGTATAAAACTATATTGAGTTTATATGATGAGATTCTGTTCTATGGAGCTTCACTATGTATACTTTTCTATTGTATTTTATCCATGCGCTGTGAGTAATACGATAGATTCTGCGATGTTATTCTTACCTTGACCATCGTCCATGGCTGCCTGGCACACCCTTCAGCGCACTATTCCCTTGTTCTGGTGCGGGAGTCATGGGCGGTCGTCACATCTATGATTTACTGTCACTGGTGAGTGGTGCAACATTGTACTGATCCGTTTCAAATTCATGCACCCATTTCTAAAAGTCGTACGACACTGTTTCTTCATTTTGGACGGATGTTGCACCTTGCACCGAAGATGTTGCACCCTGTGGATATCCATTCTTCGGAGGGCCATAACTCTTGGCTCGTTTAGAGTTACGGGAGCCATAACCAGTCAAAACGAAGCTCTCGGATAGTTCTACAGCTATGACAGCTTTCAGCCATCACTGGTTAGTTTCAAACCCTAAAAATCCTATCCGAACATCAATCTGGTCATGTAAGTTTTTTACCCTTCGTTTTGTCGCCACGTAGATTTTTTCTGTAATACGGGATCCCCGTGGCTGGCCTATGATTTACCATTGCTGTAGAGTAGTGCACCATGGCGCTGCTCCATTTCAAATCCATGCACCCATTTCTAAAAGCCGTACGGCACTATTTCTTCATTTTGGACGGATGTTGCACCTTGCGCCGTAGATGTTGCACCCTGTGGATATCGATTCTTCGGAAGGTCATAACTCTTGGCTCGTTTAGAGTTACGGGAGCCATAACCTGTCAAAACGAATCCCTCGGTGTGTTCTACAGCTATGATAGCTTTCAGCCATCACTGGTTAGTTTCATACCCAAAAAATCCTATCTGAACCTCAATCGGGTCATGGAAGTTTTTTACCCTTCGTTTTTTCGTCACGTGGTTTTTTCTGTAAAACGGGATCCCCGTGGCTGGTCTATGATTTACCATCGCTGGTGAGTGGTACGCCATGGTGCTGCTCCGTTTCAAATCCATGCATCCATTTCTAAATGACGTACGGCACTGTTTCTTCATTTTGGACGGATGTTGCACCTTGCGCCGTAGATGTTGCACCCTATGGATATCGATTCTTCAGAGCGCCATAACTCTTGGCTCGTTTAGAGTTACGAGAGCCATAACCAGTCAATACGAAGCTCTCAGTAAGTTCTACAGCTATGACCGCTTTCAGCTATCACTAGTTAGTTTCATACCAAAAAAATCCTTTCCGAACCTCAATCGGGTCATGGAAGTTTTTTGCCCTTCGTTTTGTCGCCACGTGGTTTTTTTCTGTAATATGGGATCCCCGTGGCTGGTCTATGATTTACCATTGCTGGAGAGTGGTGCACCATGGTACTGCTCCGTTTCATATCCATGCATCCATTTCTAAAAGTCGCACGGCATTGTTTCTTCATTTTGGACGGATGTTGCACCTTGCACCATAGATGTTGCACCCTGTGGATATCGATTCTTCGGAGGGTCATAACTCTTGGCTCGCTTAGAGTTATGGGAGCCATAACTGTTATCCCGCTTTTTCATCAAAGCTTGAATACCAACAAATTGGCAAGGAATGATAGATATGATGATTGGAGGTCGATTGGAAACAAGGCTGCAATGGATGTCGTCAAAATTTGGCCGAGCCCCGATCAGGACGTAATCGATTGGAGACGATGATAAGGACTAGGAAATGCTATGTTTCAAATTTCAGGTTAATCGGAGTTCATATGAAGGAGATATGATCGATGCATGGTGTTCGCATCCATCGGTATGCAGGGAATGGTTCGAATCGATCAAGGGTTGTGTTCGTATCGATACCGTTCGTATCGATACCATTTCGAATCAATACCGTTCGTATCGATCGACATGAGCTTCACTCGATGACTTCGCATCGATCAGAGAGGAAAGTTAAGTGGATTTCGACTTGACAGCAATGCATCCAGGTAGGTAGCAAGCATGCGGAGCTTTGTTCAAATCGATACGTTTTGTATCGATCAGGATTGGTACAGGTGGTGCGTTTTGACTCCATGACTTCATATCGATCACCGGAGCTAGGTTCGACTCTATCAACTTCACAGGTCTCCTTCATATCCATTAGGTAAAAGCATCGCTCGTATCCATCAGGAAAGAGCTTCGCTCGTATCCCTTAGGTAAGGTCTTGCTCGTATCCATCCTAAGGATGAGGTTCGTATCCATTCTGCACGACCGCTTCATATCGATGTCCCCCCACACTCATTTCGAATCGATCGGCTCATATGGAATTGATACGGAATGAACTCCTGGAATCGACACGAAGAAGGACACGAATCAATGGATATGATCATGCCGTTGCAAAGTTATGGATATAAACGAGCATAAAACATGGATGCAGGACGACGTCTCCAGGAGGGAAGTAGTCAAAGCAGCGAATAACATGGATCTCCCCTGTTTTATCGTCCCACGTCATCGATGCGCACGTGCCTCCATCGAGTCGAAGACGATGGATACGAAGCACGGATTCGAACCAGGCAGAACACACAGAACCTTTATCTCGTATCGATCATATCTCCCAAACCACTGATCCAAAGCAACGAAATTTTCACAACAGCTTGCATATAAGGTAAGGAATGTTCCTACCAAGTTTCAGCTCGATTGGATCATTTTTTGATGGATACGAAATCACTTCGTATCGATCACAGATCGAGTCGAAATCTGGTGGGGTCGATCGCGTGGGCCCACTCACGTGCCAGAAAGAGTCTCCCGAAGTTTCAGCATGATCTCAGCCTCCTAGACCTATAAATAGCCCCCTGAAGGCTACAGAAAAAGGATCTTTTTGGCCATTGGACGTCCAGACTCTGCCGGATTCAACTCTTCATCATCATTATTGTAATCAAATTACTTCATTGTAATCGCTGCAATTCTCTGTAATCATCAAGGATAGTCAATAAAAGGATAAAAACTTTGGAGTGGACGTAGGTCGGGGATAGCCGAACCACTATAAATCATGTGTCTTTGTTCATTATTTCTAGATTGTTGTTTGCTATTTGCCTAGATCTATGGTTTGTGTCTGAATATTGCTGATTTGTATTCATACACTGGTGCTTCCACGGTATTTGGGGTTTGTGACCAATTTTGGTGCAAACATTTTGGTGCTTTCACTGGGAAGGACTAGCTCCCGCTACATCGGATTCGAAGTTCAGATTTGCAGAGTTTGAGGACATCAGATTTAAAGACAATGACTAGGCAAAATAGTAAAAGGCAAAGGGCTGAGAGAAGCCAACAGGTAGGAAGTCAAGAAGCTTCATCTAGAGCTGGAGAGGGGCAAGCCTCCATCTACATCACCAGAGATGAAATGGAAGCTATAACAAATTCACTGCAAGAGAGGTTGTTGAAAAGTCAACAGGAAATGATGCAGACTTTCTTTGAGAAGATGAGAGCTGCAGGAACGCAGAACTTAGCAGCAGCTACAGCGGTTGTGGATGCAGGACAAGGAACTAGGGTTGTGGAACCCAATGGAGGACAGGATAAAGGGCCAGAAGGCAATCAGCAAGGGCTCGAGGGCAGGCCTTCAGGATCCAATACAGGAGGACCTTTGGAAGGAGTACAACAGGCTAGAGTCAACGTTGATGCTAGTGAGCCACATGAGGAATATGTGCCGGAGTTCCCTCGGGGGCAACCACTGATAGACAATGCTGGATTGGCAGAGATAATCAGGAAAACTGTGCGAGGTGCCTTGACCAATAGAGATTTGGAAGGGGTGAATAGGAGTCCGTTCGCTCGAGAAATAAGAATGGCTCAGAATCCACCTAAGTTTAAGTTACCTAGCGTGGAGGTATACAATGGCAAGGCAGGCCCAACTGATCACTTGACGAGGTACACCAGACACATGGAGGTGCTGGGGGCATCGGAGGAAGTGATGGCCCGATGTTTCCCTTTGTATTTGACGGATTTAGCTGCAATGCGGTTTAGGCAACTAGGAGAAGGATCTATCAGAACTTGGAGGGAATTGGCGGATAGGTTTTAGGGACAATTTCAAGTTCATATCAAGAGGCCGAAGAACGTAATGACACTGACATCGGTAAAGCAAAGGATGGATGAATCGCTTAGAGGTTTTCTAACTCGATTCAATGCAGCAGTTGCTTCGGTGGATCGGCTGGATCCATCGATGGTTTTGATGGCGGCAGTATCAAGAGTCAGAGAAGATTCATATTTCAAGGTGTCTTTAATACGAAATCCCCCACAGAATCTCGAGGAATTCTTTCACGAAGCCGACAGGTTCCTTTGACAAGAGGATGCAAGTATGGACTTAAAGCTAAAAGAGGTGAATGCAGCTGGGGGTGGAGGACCACCCAGTGGAAGCTCAGATAAGGATAAGGGGAAAAGGAAGCTGGATGACAATTCAGGAAAAGCTGGAAGACGTTGGAAGGATCCAAAGTTTTCTACATACACATGATTGAACGAGACGCTGGAGCGAATATACACGGAGACTCGGAATCGCCTTCCTTAACGGAGGCCGGCTAGGAGAGAATCTTCAGAACGGGAAAGGGCATCAGGAAGGCACTGTCTATTCCACGATTTGGACGGACATGACACCAACAGTTGCAGGCATTTAAAGGATATAATTGAGGAACATGTGAGGAACGGGCAGCTGAGGCAATATGTTGGAACATGGAATACTGTGGTGGAGCAGGAGCAATCACCTACTACCTCACACCGTGATGATGTGAGGCCCAGGGATGATGGTCGGTTGATTATCCATTGACCTGGATAATATGAAATAAGTAACAGACCATTGGCGGGCAACTAAATCATTTACACATGTACGGGGACGGAGAAAGCCCCTAGGCATGCTCTGAATGATGATGAACTGCGGAGCTATGGCTTGTGAAATCTTTTTTTCTGTTTTGGATTGGACACTTGATTTTCTGGTTTGGTTTTAGAGTTTGGATTGAATTCCTGCTTTTGTTCGCTTTCTGATTTGGATTTTCCTTTGGATGATTGTTTTCGGTTTTGGATGTCGGTTTGGATTTCTGACTTTCTGTTTTTGATTTGGATTTTGGATTTGATTTTGGTTGGATTTTTATCTAATTTTTGATAAAAGGTCGTCGGGTATGGATTATGCCTGGAAAGGGGTGAGTCGCTTATCCCAAACGCGATAAATTGACTCATTCAGGTCGTCGAGTATGGACTATGCTCGGCAATGGTCCGAAGTGACTAGGATTCGGCCTAGGACATAGGCCCTATATTATAAATCGTTATTTTCAGGTCGTTGAGTATGGACTATGCTCAACAAGGGTCCGGAGAGACCAGGATTCGGCTTAGGACTTAAGCCACAATATTACACAACGTCCAGGGACACTGGACCACGGTCGTCAAGTGTGGATTGCGCTTGGCAAGAACCTGGAGAGGTTAGCTCAACATCCAGGGACACTCGACCAAGGTCATCAAGTGTGGATTGCGTTTGGCAGAAGCCCGGAGAGGCTATGGATTTTGATATCGACCCGGAGAGGTCCTGGATTCGGTTATCGGCAAATGGATAAGGATGGCTTAGGACTCAGTTATCGAGTTCGAATGGACATTGAATTGGCTATGGACTTCAGATATCGGATTTCGAATTATTCAAAACACGCCTTCTTACAACAAGGCATGTTTTGGGGGGCAAATGTCATCCCGCTTTTTGGTCAAAGCTGGAATACCAACAAATTGGCAAGGAATGATAGATATCAGGATTGGAGGTCGATTGGAAACAAGGCTGCAATGGATGTCGTCAAAATTTGGCCGAGCTTCGATCAGGACGGAATCGATTGGAGACGATGATAAGGACTAGGAAATGCTATGTTTCAAATTTCAGGTTAATCGGAGTTCGTATGAAGGAGATATGATCGATGCAAGGTAGTAAGAACATGGTGTTCGCATCCATCGATATGCAGGGAATGGTTCGAATCGATCAGGGGTTGTGTTTGTATCGATACTGTTCGTGTCGATACCATTTCGAATCAATCCCGTTCGTATCGATCGGCATGAGCTAGACTCGATGACTTCGCATCGATCAGAGAGGAAAGTTAAGTGGATTTCGACTTGACAACAATGCATCCAGTTTGGTAGCAAGCATGCAGAGCTTTGTTCGAATCGATACGTTTCGTTTCGATTAGGATGGGTACAGGTGGTGCGTTTCGACTCCATGACTTCGTATCGATCACCGGAGCTAGGTTAGACTCCATCAACTTCACAGGTCTCCTTCGTATCCATCAGGTAAAAGCATCGCTCGTATCCATTAGGTAAGAGCTTTGTTCGTATCCCTTAGGTGAGGTCTTGCTCGTATCCATCCTAAGGATGAGGTTCGTATCCATTCTGCACGACCGCTTTGTATCGATCCCCCCACACTCATTTCAAATCGATAAGCTCACATGGAATCGATAAGGAACGATCTCCTGGAATCAACACGAAGAAGGACACGAATCAATGGATATGTAACGACCCGTATTTTACGTGTCGATAAATCGTAGAATTTCTAGGTCGTTAGGGTTGTTTAAGTTGTCCTTAGCCTAAGTCGTGTGGAGATTAGATCGTATGGAGAAGTTAACTCGAATAGAGGGTAACTCGTGGACGACATAAGGTAGCCTACGAGTCACGAGTTAGGGAATTACGAGTTAACATGTTATCTAATGAGTCGTTAGCGGGTTAGCATTAGGTCGTTGGCGACTTAAGCGTGTTGACCCAGTTAACAGGTTAAGGGTTGGACCGACTCATAGTGGGTTAACGAGTTACGACTCAAGGCTGGGATGAGTTAGCGTGTTAGTGCTAGAACGAGTTAAGGAAGTGACCGACTCAAGGGATAAGTGTCTTAAGGGTTACCGGTTTAAGGCTTCGACCGACCTAAGTAGGTTAGCGACTTATAGGTATTGGCCGAGTTAAGGGGTAGACGACCTAAGGCTTGGGTCGTGTGTGTTTTTAGGTCGTCACATAGTTAAGACGGCAATGAGATAGGTCGCGTGTGTTGATAGGTTGGCTATGCCGAGTTATAGGTAAGGTCGTATGCGACCTAAGTTTGGTTCTGTGCTAAGAGTTAGGTCGGCATCGTTGAGTCGTTAGGTCATTAGTACGACTTAAGGAGATAGGATGAGTCGTAGGTCGTAGTTTCGTTGAGTCGTCCAAACGACTTAGTAGTAAAGCAGGAGTGTGTTAGGCTATGTGTTCATGCTTAGGTCGTAGATAGTTGAGTCGTGAGTCGGCTATGTTGATGAGTCGTAACAGTTAGGTCGGAGACTTTCTTGAGTCGGCAACGACTCATGGACAAATCAGCCTATAAATAGAGGGCTTTAGCTCACTTTTTGGCACCGGATTTTGAAGAGACGAAGTGCTGCCATTTTAAGAGCTCGACTACAACATTTCTTCTTCACTTCTTTTCTTCACTCTAATCTAGTGCTTACATCCATCCAAGATTGAAGATCCAAGAGCCAAAGTTGAAGATCTTCATCCAACAAAGTGAGATTTCACCGTTTGAAGCGGAATCTTGTCAGATCAAGCTTGGTTCTTCGCTGTCCAGATCAGGAGTTGATTGTTTTGGAGGTGTTTAGGTGATTCGGTGAGTGGTAGTCATCTCTCACACGGACCCAAAGGAGTATATTGGATCGGTGGCTTGTTTATGAGCCAAAGATAGTGATTTCTTGCATTTTTCCTAAATCTGCATGTAGATCCATTTTTTATGAAGATTTGATACCAATTTTACCATGTTAACCTATGCACGTTCATCCATAAAGTTGTAGAGATATTTGCTTATAATTCTTACTTGTTGGATTTGGACATTTTAATTACGAAATTGCCATTCTTGTATGATTGCTTGTTAGATCTTGTTTGAATGATTGATTGTTTGGACTTATGATTGATTTGATTGTTTCAAATTAGCTAGTAGTTGATTTGGACAAGTTGGTCGAAAGACGATTCAAAAGCTAAGTGGTAAGGCTCTTGAATGGTGAAAGCTGCTTGTGGCATATGAAGCGGGTGATGAAGCTCATATGGATAAATTCGTTGATGATGGACTTTGCTATGATGCGTTAATGCAAAGTATGATGTGAGATAGCCTTGGTTTAATCCAGACGGGATCATCCCAAGCACGTTGATTACTCGATGATGCGGTTCGAGTTGGTGGATAATGGTGGGCTCGAGAGGTGCTTGAGCTAGTGTGAGAATAGTCGTCGAGGAGGATGACTAGGAGGCTGAGATTTCATCGTTGTTGAAGGTTCTAGCATGCTCAAAGAAAGAGTACGTTGGGTAGATTCGTTAGTCCCAGGCACGGGTCATGATGACCTGCTAGTACTCTGGGTAGATTCGTTATGCCTAGGCACGGGTCATGATGACGTGTGAAGCTATGTCTAGAACCGGGGTTTACCATTAGCCCTTAAGGGATGGCTCAAGTAGGAGTCAGTCATTCAATTAACGATGGTTTCAAGGCAATGATAACAGTGATAGCCAGAGTCATGGATGTTTGGTTGTATCATCATTCGGTCTCAAGAGCGGTGTTTTCTGGGTGCTTATCCGATCTTGGTTTAGGCCTTGGGGGTTTGTATTTGGAAAACATCGTCCTTGACTCGAGTGATTATTTCTTTACTTTAATTGTCTTCTTCGCCATGTTTGCTTCTGCTTAGTGTGTCTGGGGGCTATCACTTTAAAAAGAGGTGGAGTGGGATGATTTGGGTTCCTATTCCTTTATCCTTTATGCTCTTTTGGTATGTTTGGTAGTTAATTTATTGCTCACTAGGACTTTTGTCTGACTCAAGGTTTTATGTCTCCTCTTATTACCTTGGGCTGTTCATCCATGTTGGGATGGGCAGACTAGGTAGCAGGTGACAGGTGCTATTCTCTATGATTGACGCTGATGATGACGAAGACGAGCAGGAGGCTTTTGCATATTGTTTTCTTGCTATATGTACTGGATGTTCCGCTGTTTGTTGATGCTCTGAGTGATATGTAGTGAGGCTTGATTGTATTGACTATTTGGAATGATGTAATAAACCACTATGAAGTTTATATGATGATATTCTGTTATGTAGCTTCACTATATATATATTTCTATTGTATTTTATCCATGCGCTGTGAGTTTTACGATAGAGTTTGCTGTTTTATCTTACCCTGACCATCGTCCATGGCTGCCTGGCTCACTTTTCAGCGCACTATTCTCTTGTTTTGGTGTCAGAGTCATGGGCGGTCGTCACATTTGGTATCAGAGCTTTGGTTAATCGATTTTAGCCAACGCTCGCGGACGTAATTACATAAGAGAGACGTAATTGTATTTTGATGGATGATTACTATATATAATATAGTAGTTTAGAAGGATTTGAACTCCTTATGCAGTTGTTTCTCAAGGTGTTCAAAATCATTCCTTTTGTAGATATTAAGGATGAGTCGAAGTGAGAGACAAGCTGCCAGGGAAAGCCGTGCTGCTAGGGGAGCTACTGATTATGCTGCAATGTTTGAAGCTATGATGACTTCTATCATGAGAAGGATACCTGCTTCAGGGCCATCAGTGGATGTTGGAGTTCAAGTTCAAGCTCCAAGACCGGTGGATTTTGCTAAGTTGTGTAAGGACTATACTGCTCTTGGAGGGAAGGCTTTCTTAGGGACAGAGTCAACCATTGAGGTTCAGAGATGGATTGATACCTGTGGAAGAATCTTTGGTGACTTGGGAATTGAGGATGCAACTAAAAGGTAGCTTGCATCAAGACAGCTTCAGGGAAGAGCTGCTGATTGGTGGAACTCTATCACCATTGATACTCCAGAGGAGGAGATTTCTTGGGAGCAATTCCAAGTCAGATTTGAAGCTAAGTTCATTTCTACGGCTCAGAAATCTGTTTTGTTTAAGAAGTTTGTGGAACTCAAGCAAGGTGGAAGATCAGTTCTTGAGTATGTTTCTGAGTTTGAAGCTTTATCCAAGTATGCTATGTCATATGTTGAATCTCCCTATCAGAAGAATGAGAAGTTTGTGACAGGCTTGGACAGTTATCTTGGGAGGCAGTTGGTGGATCATTTGGACGATCCACTTGAGAAGCTTGTGGAGAAGGCTCTCAGGCATGAGAGTTTGTTTCCTAAGGAAGGGTCTGTTGTTGTTGTGACTACGGAAGAGTTCAAACAACAGCAGGATGGAAATAAGAAGAGGAAGCAGCAGCAACAGAAGGGCAAGGATGGTCAGAAGAAGCCGAAGAGGGAAATGACCTGTTACAATTGTCAGCAGAAGGGCCATCTCTCCAGGGATTGCAAGAATCCAAAGGTGCTGTTGAAGTGCTACAACTGTGATAAGTTGGGGCATATTAAGAAGAATTGTCCAGAACCACAGAAGGACAAGCAGATTGTGCAAGCTTATGCTTTGGGGGCTGTTCCATCGTCTTTGAAAGCTCCTACCGCTGAAGAAAAGGGGAAGAGTGTGGTGGTTCAAGGTACTCTTTCCATACGTAGTGTTCCGGTTAGAGTATTGTTTGATACTGGGGCGTCACATTCGTTTGTTTGTAATGATCTTGTAGGCCGGTTGGGTTTAGAACCGGAAATTGTTGATAGGCCATTGGTTGTGACTAATCCAGTTAGGGGTTCGTCATGTTTGTGTATGATATGCCGTGGTCTAGTTGTATCAAGTCATGATTGCTCTTTTGTTTGTGATTGCTTTGTTCTGAACTTTGCGGGGTTCAGAATTATTTTGGGTATGGACTGGCTTAGGAAGTATGCGGCAAAGGTTGATTGTGAGAAACTGGAGGTGACAGTCGGGAATGTGGAAGGGCGAAAGGTTGTGATACGATGTAAGCATGAAGAAGGCGTCTTCATGAGCTTCATGTATTCGCTGGTTGTTCCACGGGATGGACTGTCATCGATGCCGGTTGTGAATGGATTTGAGGATGTCTTTGACGAGGTCAAAGGGTTACCGCCGCATAGTGAGATCGAGTTTCGTATCGATCTAGTTGAGGGAGCCAGACCAGTTGTGATGCATCTTAGGCGGATGGCGCCTAGGGAGCAGCAAGAGTTGAAGGTGCAAGTTGATGACCTTTTACGGAAAGGATTCATTTGGCGTAGTGTGTCCGAATGGGGTGCACCAGTTGTGTTCGCAACCAAAGCGGATGGATCGTTGAGGTTGTGTGTCGATTATCGTGAGCTGAATAAGGTGACTAAGAAGAACAAGTATCCATTGCCGAGAATATATGACTTGTTTAATCAGCTCCATGAGGCTAGGGTGTTTTCTCAGATGGATTTGGCAACGAGATTTCACCAGTTAAGAGTGGCTAAGGATAGTGTGCCGAAGACTGCTTTTCGGACACCGTCTGGTTTTTATGAGTGGCTGGTAATGCCATTTGGGTTGACAAATGCACCAGCATATTTTGTGGATCTTATGAATAGAGTGTTCAGAGATCAGTTGAACAAGTTCGTGCTTGTGTTCGTGGATGATATTCGGATTTATTCCAGAACTGAAGAAGAGCACAAGACGCACTTGTGGATTGTTTTGGAAATCTTGCGGAAACATCGGCTGAAGGCTAAGTTTTCGAAGTGTCACTTCTGGAAGAGCGAAGTGAGATTCTTAGGCCATGTTATTTCTTGAAATGGAATAGCGGTTGATCCCGCTAAAGTGGCAGCGATCCATGATTGTGTTAGACCTAAGAATGCATCTGATGTGAGAAGTTTTCTTGGATTAGCAGGATATTATCAACGGTTTATCAAAGACTTTTCCAAGATAGCTGCACTGTTAACAGGATTGACGAAAAAGAATCAGGTATTCAGTTGGGATACTAAGTGTGAGCAAGCTTTCGGAATCCTGAAAGAGCGACTGACAAGTGCTCCTGTTTTGACTATTCCAAGTGGGAAAGAAGAGATGGTGGTTTACACCGATGCATGTGGTACTGGATTAGGAGCAGTCCTAATGCAAAAGGATAAAGTTGTTGCGTTTGCAAGTCGACAACTGAAGCCGCATGAAAGGAATTACCCGACTCATGATTTAGAGTTAGTGGCGATTGTTTTGCTCTGAAGATGTGGAGACATTATCTATTGGGAGTTCGATTCGAGTTGTTTACGGATCATAAGTCGTTGAAGTATCTTTTCTCCCAAAAGGATTTGAATCTTCGGCAGCAACGATGGCTAGAGTTTTTAGCATCATATGATTTTGGTATAGCCTATACTCCTGGAAAAGGAAACGCAGTAGCTGATGCGTTAAGCCGAAGACATGCAGGGTTGGGAGCCATGTTTTCGGAATGGAAGAGTCTTGAGTATTTGGCTGGATTTGACTTCAGGCCCAGATGTGAATTGGAACCTGAGATGTTGGCGAACTTATCGTTAAGACCTACTTTGGTGGAAAGGATTGGCGAGAGCCAAAAGCAAGACAATAAGCTTGTCAAGATTATGCATGATCTGGAATCTGGATTGAACCCAGAAAAGGATAAAGGATTCGAAGTCGATCAAGAGGGTTGGCTTCGGAAGCAAGGACGATTAGTTGTTCCCGATATAAATGAATTGAGAGATGAAGTTCTGAGGGAAAGTCATCACTCGAAGTTGACAATTCATCCAGGTGGAAATAAGATGTATCAGGATATGAAGAGAACCTACTACTGGGAAGGAATGAAGAAGGATGTTGGAAATTTTATTTCCAAATGCATGAACTGCCAGTTAGTAAAAGCTGAGCAGAAGAAGCCAAGTGGATTGCTTCAGCCCTTGGAAGTTCCTACGTTGAAGTGGGAGCAAGTGTCGATGGATTTTATCGATGGTCTACCTAGGCCAAGAGCGGGAAATGAAGGGATTTGGGTCATCGTAGATCGTTTGACTAAGAGTGCAAGATTCATTCCTGTTCGATCAACTAGGACTGCATCGAAGTTGGCTGAGATGTTTGTTAAGTGGATAGTTCGATTCCATGGTATTCCGAAGAGTATAGTGAGCGATCGAGACCCATTGTTCACTAGTGGATTTTGGAAGAGCTTCCAGGAAAATTTGGGAACCGAGTTGTGCTTAAGTACAGCTTATCATCCCCAAACAGATGGTCAGATCGAGAGAGTCAACAGAGTTCTGGAAGATCTCCTCAGGGCATGTGTTTTGGATTTCGGAGGATCATGGGAGGATCATCTTCATTTGGTGGAATTTGCGTATAATAACAGTTACCAGTCAAGCATTGGTATGGCACCATATGAAGCATTGTATGGAAGACCGTGTAACTCTCCAGCATGTTGGTTGGAAACAGGAGAAAAACTGATACTTGGGCCAGAGATGATTCGTCAGACTTCGGATTGTATAGAGATCATTCGGCAACGAATGAAGGCAGCCCAGAATTGTCAGAAAAGTTATGCCGATAATCGTCGAAAGGATTTGGAATTCGACGTAGGTGATAGGGTTTTTGTGAAGATTTCTCCTCTGAAGAATGTTATTCGATTTGGGAAGAAAGGTAAATTGAATCCAAGATTTGTTGGACCATTCCCGATTATCGAGCGAATTGGAAAGCTCGCCTATAAATTGGAGCTACCAGAAAAGATGTCGGGTGTGCACAATGTTTTTCATGTATCATATCTACGAAAGTATGTGCACGACTCGAATACAGTGGTTTCTGTTGATAGCTGTGAAGATTTGGAGGTTGATCCAGTGGTTACGAGACCTCGTAAGCTGCTTCGTGTTGTTGAAACCAACACGTAACAGCTTAGTAGGAAGACGATTACGTTGCTCAAGGTACAATGGAGTGACGATGTTAACGACTGTACATGGGAGGAGGAAGAGAGGATGAAGGCAGCTCATCCTGAACTCTTCGAGGTATGGCCCTAAGGTGTCGTGACATCTCATGAATTTGTAGCTTGTTCTAGTCTTAGAATTCTGCATGCTAGGTTAGAAATTAGATGCATGGTTTGTTGATTGCTATGGATGGTACGCATGCAGAATAGTTTTGATTGCTGTTGTCTATTTGGAATTTCGGGGGCGAAATTCCTAAAGGGGAGAGAATGTAACGACCCGTATTTTACGTGTCGATAAATCGTAGAATTTCTAGGTCGTTAGGGTTGCTTAAGTTGTCCTTAGCCTAAGTCGTGTGGAGATTAGATCGTATGGAGAAGTTAACTCGAATAGTGGGTAACTCGTGGACGACATAAGGTAGCCTACGAGTCACGAGTTAGGGAATTACGAGTTAACATGTTATCTGATGAGTCGTTAGCGGGTTAGCATTAGGTCGTTGGCGACTTAAGTGTGTTGACCGAGTAAACAGGTTAAGGGTTGGACCGACTCATAGGGGGTTAACGAGTTACGACTCAAGGCTGGGATGAGTTAGCGTGTTAGTGCTAGAACGAGTTAAGGAAGTGACCGACTCAAGGGATAAGTGTCTTAAGGGTTACCGGTTTAAGGCTTCGACCGACCTAAGTAGGTTAGCGACTTATAGGGATTGGCCGAGTTAAGGGGTAGACGACCTAAGGCTTGGGTCGTGTGTGTTTTTAGGTCGTCACATAGTTAAGACGGCAATGAGATAGGTCGCGTGTGTTGATAGGTCAGCTATGCCGAGTTATAGATAAGGTCGTATGCGACCTAAGTTTGGTTCTGTGCTAAGAGTTTGGTCGGCATCGTTGAGTCGTTAGGTCGTTAGTACGACTTAAGGAGATAGGATGAGTCGTAGGTCGTAGTTTCGTTGAGTCGTCCAAACGACTTAGTAGTAAAGCAGCAGTGTGTTAGGCTATGTGTTCATGCTTAGGTCGTAGATAGTTGAGTTGTGAGTCGGCTATGTTGATGAGTCGTAACAGTTAGGTCGGAGACTTTCTTGAGTCGGCAACGACTCATGGACAAATCAGCCTATAAATAGAGGGCTTTAGCTCACTTTTTGGCACCGGATTTTGAAGCGACGAAGTGCTGCCATTTTAAGAGCTCGACTACAACATTTCTTCTTCACTTCTTTTCTTCACTCTAATCTAGTGCTTACATCCATCCAAGATTGAAGATCCAAGAGCCAAAGTTGATGATCTTCATCCAACAAAGTGAGATTTCACCGTTTGAAGCGGAATCTTGTCGGATCAAGCTTGGTTCTTCGCTGTCCAGATCTGGAGTTGATTGTTTTGGAGGTGTTTAGGTGATTCGGTGAGTGGTAGTTATCTCTCACACAGACCCAAAGGAGTATATTGGATCGGTGGCTTGTTTATGAGCCAAAGATAGTGATTTCTTGCATTTCTCCTAAATATGCATGTAGATCCATTTTTTATGAAGATTTGATACCAATTTTACCATGTTAACCTATGCATGTTCATCCATAAAGTTGTAGAGATATTTGCTTATAATTCTTACTTGTTGGATTTTGACATTTTAATTACGAAATTGCCATTCTTGTATGATTGCTTGTTAGATCTTGTTTGAATGATTGATTATTTGGACTTATGATTGATTTGATTGTTTCAAATTAGCTAGCAGTTGATTTGGACAAGTTGGTCGAAAGACGATTCAAAAGCTAAGTGGAAAGGCTCTTGAATGGTGAAAGCTGCTTGTGGCATATGAAGCGGGTGATGAAGCTCATATGGATAAATTCGTTGATGATGGACTTTGCTATGATGCGTTAATGCAAAGTATGTTGTGAGATAGCCTTGGTTTAATCCAGACGGGATCATCCCAAGCATGTTGATTACTCGATGATGCGGTTCGAGTTGGTGGATAATGGTTGGCTCGAGAGGTGCTCGAGCTAGTGTGAGAATCGTCGTCGAGGAGGATGACTAGGAGGCTGAGATTTCATCGTTGTTGAGGGTTCTAGCATGCTCAAAGTAAGAGTACGTTGGGTAGATTCGTTAGTCCCAGGCACGGGTCATGATGACGTGCTAGTACTCTGGGTAGATTCGTTATGCCTAGGCACGGGTCATGATGACGTGTGGAGCTATGTCTAGAACCGGGGTTTACCATTAGCCCTTGAGGGATGGCTCAAGTAGGAGTCAGTCATTCAATTAACGATGGTTTCAAGGCAATGATAACAGTGATAGCCAGAGTCATGGATGTTTGGTTGTATCATCATTCGGTCTCAAGAGCGGTGTTTTCTGGGTGCTTATCCTATCTTGGTTTAGGCCTTGGGGGTTTGTATTTGGAAAACATCGTCCTTGACTCGAGTGATTATTTCTTTACTTTAATTGTCTGCTTCGCCATGTTTGCTTCTGCTTAGTGTGTCTGGGGGCTATCACTGTAGAAAGAGGTGGAGTGGGATGATTTGGGTTCCTATTCCTTTATCCTTTATGCTCTTTTGGTATGTTTGATAGTTAATTTATTGCTCACTAGGACTTTTGTCTGACTCAAGGTTTTATGTCTCCTCTTATTACCTTGGGCTGTTCATCCATGTTGGGATGGGCAGACTAGGTAGCAGGTGACAGGTGCTGTTCTCTGTGATTGACGCTGATGATGACGAAGACGAGCAGGAGGCTTTTGCATATTGTTTTCTTACTATATGTACTGGATGTTCCGCTGTTTGTTGATGCTCTGAGCGATATGTAGTGAGGCTTGATTGTATTGACTATTTGGAATGATGTAATAAACCACTATGAAGTTTATATGATGATATTCTGTTATGGAGCTTCACTATATATATATTTCTATTGTATTTTATCCATGCGCTGTGAGTTTTACGACAGAGTTTGCTGTTTTATCTTACCCTGACCATCGTCCATGGCTATCTGGCTCGCTTTTCAGCGCACTATTCTCTTGTTTTGGTGTCAGAGTCGTGGGCGGTCGTCACAGGATACGATCATGCCATTGCAAAGTTATGGATATGAACGAGCATAAAACATGAATGCAAGACCACGTCTCCAGGAAGGAAGCAGTCAAAGCTGCGAATAACATGGATCTCCCCTGGTTTATCGTCCCACGTCATCGATGCACACGTGCCTCCATCGAGTCGAAGACGATGGATACGAAGCATGGATTCGAACCAGGCAGAACACACGGAACCTTTATCTCGTATCGATCATATCTCCCAAACCACCGATCCAAATGCAACGAAATTTTCACAGCAGCTTGCATACAAGGTAAGGAATGTTCCTGCCAAGTTTCAGCTCGATTGGGTCATTTTCTGATAGATACGAAATCACGTCGTATCGATCATAGATCGAGTCGAAACTTGGTGGGGACGTTCGGTAGGCCCACTAACGTGCCAGAAGGAGTCTCCCGAAGTTTCAGCTGGATCTCAGCCTCCTACGCCTATAAATAGCCCCTTGAAGGCTACAGAAAAAGGATCTTTTTGCCATTGGACGTCCAGACTCTGCCGGATTTAACTCTTCGTCATCATTATTGTAATCAAATTACTTCATCGTAATCGCTGTAATTCTCTATAATCATCATGGATAATCAATAAAAGGATAAAAACTTTGGAGTGGACGTAGGCCGGAGATAGCCGAACCACTATAAATCGTGCGTCTTTGTTCATTATTTCTGGATTGTTGTTTGCTATTTGCCTAGATCTGTGGTTTGTGTCTGAATATTGCTGATTTGTATTCATACACTGGTGCTTTCACGGTATTTGGGGTTTGTAACCAATTTCGGTGCAAACAATAACCGGTCAAAACAAAGCTCTCTGTGAGTTCTATAGCTATGATGGCTTTCAGCTGTCACTGGTAAGTTTCATACCCAAAAAATCCTATCCGAACCTCAATCGGGTCATGGAAGTTTTTTACCCTTCGTTTTGTCGTCACGTGGATTTTTTCTGTAATACGGATCCCCGTGGCTGGTCTATGATTTACCAACGCTGGAGAGTGGTGCACCATTGTACTGCTCCGTTTCAAATCCATGCACCCATTTCTAAAAGTCGTACGGCACCGTTTCTTCATTTTAGACGGATGTTGCACCTTGCACCGTAGATGTTGCACCCTGTGGATATCCATACTTCGGAGGGCCATAACTCCTGGCTCGTTTAGAGTTACGGGAGCCATAACCAGTCAAAACGAAACTCTCGATGAGTTCTGCAGCTATGACTGCTTTCAGCCGTCACTAGTTAGTTTCATACCCAAAAAATCCTATCCGAACCTCAATCGGGTCATGGAAGTTTTTTACCCTTCGTTTTTTTGGTCACGTGGATTTTTTCTACAATACGAGATCCCCGTGGCTGGTCTATGATTTACCATCGCTGCAGAGTGTTGCACCATCATACTGCTCCGTTTCAAATTCGTGCACCCATTTCTAAAAGTCATACGGCTCTGTTTCTTCATTTTGGACGGATGTTGCACCTTGCGCCGTAGATATTGCACCCTGTGGATATCGATTCTTCGGAGGGCCATAACTCTTGACTCGTTTAGAGTTACGGGAGCCATAACCTGTCAAAACGAAGCTCTCGGTGAGTTCTACAGCTATGAAAGCTTTCAGCCGTCACTGCTTAGTTTCATACCCAAAAAATCCTATCCGAACCTCAATAGGGTTATGGAAGTTTTTTACCCTTCATTTTGTCGTCACGTGGATTTTTTCCACAATACGAGATCCAGGCTGGTCTTTGATTTACCAACGCTGGAGAGTGGTGCACCATTGTACTGAACCATTTCAAATTCTTGAACCCATTTCTAAAAGTCGTACGGCACCGTTTCTTCATTTTGGACGGATGTCACCTTGCACCGTAGATGTTGCACCCTGTGGATATCCATTCTTCGGAGGGCCATAACTCTTGGCTCGTTTAGATTTACGGGAGAAATAACCAGTCAAAACGAAGCTCTCGGTGAGTTCCACAGCTTTGACCGCTTTCAGCTGTCACTGGTTAGTTTCATACCCAAAAAATCCTACCTGAACCTCAATCGGGTCATAGAAATTTTTTACCCTTCGTTTTGTCGCCACGTGGATTTTTTCAGTAATACGGGATCCCCGTGGCTAGTCTATGATTTACCATCGATGGAGAGTGATGCACCATGGTACTGCTCCATTTCAAATCCATGCACCCATTTCTAAAAGTCGTACGACACTGTTTCTTCATTTTGGACGGATATTGCAACTTGCGCTGTAGATGTTGCACCCTGTGGGTATCGATTCTTCGGAGGGCCATAACTCTTGGCTCGTTTAGAGTTACGAGAGCCATAACTAGTCAAAACGAATCCCTCAGTGAGTTCTACAGCTATGATAGCTTTCAGCCGTCACTGGTTAGTTTCATACCCAAAAAATCATATCCGAACCTCAATCGGGTCATGGAAGTTTTTTACCTTTCGTTTTGTCGTCACGTGGATTTTTTCTGCAATACGGGATCCCCGTGACTGGTCTTTGACTTACCATCGCTGGGGAGTGGTGCGCCATTGTACTGCTCCATTTAAAATTCATGCGCCCATTTCTAAAAGTCGTACGGCACTGTTTCTTCATTTTGGACGGATGTTGCACCTTGCACCGGAGATGTTGCACCCTGTGGATATCCATTCTTCGGAGGGCCATAACTCTTGGCTCGTTTAGGGTTATGGGAGCCCTAACGAGTCAAAACGAAGCTCTCGGTGAGTTCTATAGCTATGACAGCTTTCAGCCATCACTGGTTAGTTTCATACCCAAAAAATCTTATCCGAACCTCAATCGGGCCATTGAAGTTTTTTACCCTTCTTTTTGTCGCCACGTATATTTTTTCTGTAATACGGGATTCCCGTGGCTGGTCTCGGATTTACCATCGCTGAAGAGTGGTGCACCATGGTACTGCTCCGTTTAAAATCCATTCACCCATTTCTAAAAGTCGTACGACACTGTTTCTTCATTTTGGACGAATGTTGCACCTTGCGCCGTAGATGTTGCAACCTGTGGATATCGATTCTTCGTAGGGCCATAACACTTGGCTCGTTTAGAGTTACGGGAGCCATAACAAGTCAAAACCAATCCCTCGATGAGTTCTACAGCTATGATAGCTTTCAGCCGTCATTGGTAAGTTTCATGCCCAAAAAATCCTACCCGAACCTCAATCGGGTCTTGGATGTTTTTTACCCTTCGTTTTGTCGTCACATGGATTTTTTCTGCAATACGGGATCCCCATAGCCGGTATATGACTTACCATCACTGGAGAGTGGTGCACCATTGTACTGCTCCATTTCGAATTCATGCACCCATTTCTAAAAGTCGTACGACACTGTTTCTTCATTTTGGATGGATGTTGCACCTTGCACCATCGATGTTGCACCTTATGGATATCCATTCTTCGGACCAGTCAAAACGAAGCTCTCGGTGAGTTCTACAGCTATGAAAACTTTCAACCGTCAATGGTTAGTTTCATACCCAAAAAATCGTATCCGAACCACAATCGGGTCATGGAAGTTTTTTACACTTCATTTTGTCGCCACGTGGATTTTTTCTGTAATACGGGATCCACGTGGCTGGTCTCTGATTTACCATCGCTGGAGAGTGGTGCACCATGGTACTGCTCCGTTTCAAATCCATGCATCCATTTCTGAAAGTCATACGGCACTATTTCTTCATTTTGGACGGATGTTGCACCTTGCGTCGTAGATGTTGCACCCTGTGAATATCGATTCTTCGGAGGACCATAACTCCTGGCTCGTTTAGATTTACGGGAGCCATAACCATTCAAAACGAAGCTCTCGGTGAGATCTACAGCTATGACAGCTTTCAGCCATCACGGGTTAGTTTCATAACCAAAAAATCCTATCCAAACCTCAATCGGGTCATGGATGTTTTTTACCCTTCGTTTTGTCGCCACGTGGATTTTTCTGCAATACGTGGTCCCCGTGGCTTGTATTTGATTTACCATCGCTGGAGAGTGTTGCACCATCGTACTGCTCCGTTTTAAATTCATGCACCCATTTCTAAAAGTCATACGGCTCTGTTTCTTCATTTTGGACGGATGTTGCACCTTGCGCCATAGATGTTGCACCCTGTGGATGTCGATTCTTCGGAGGGCCATAACACTTGGTTCGTTTAGAGTTACGGGACCCATAACCAGTCAAAAGGAAGCTCTAGGTGAGTTCTACACCTATGACGGCTTTCAGCCGTCACTGGTAAGTTTCGTACCCAAAAAATCCTATCCGAACCTCAATCGGGTCATGGAAGTTTTTTACCCTTTGTTTTGTCGTCACGTGGATTTATTCTGCAATACGGGATCCCCGCGGCTAGTCTATGATTTACCATCGATGGAGAGTGGTGCACCATTGTACTACTACGTTTCAAATTCATGCACCCATTCCTAAAAGTCGTACGACAATGTTTCTTCATTTTGGGCGGATGTTGCACCTTGCACCGTAGATGTTGCATCCAGTGGATATCCATTCTTCGGAGGACCATAACTCTTGGCTTGTTTAGAGTTACGGGAGCCATAACCAGTCAAAACGAAGCTCTCGGTGAGTTCTACAGATATGACATCTTTCAGCCGTCACTGGTTAGTTTCATACCCAAAAAATCCTATCTGAACCTCAATCGGGTAATGGAAATTTTTTACCCTTCGTTTTGTCGCCACGTGGATTTTTTCTGGAATACGGGATGCCCGTGGCTGGTCTATGATTTACCATCGCTGGAGAGTGTTGCACCATGGTACTGCTGCATTTCAAATCCATGCATCCATTTCTAAAAGTTGTACGGCACTGTTTCTTCATTTTGGATGGATGTTGAACCTTACGCCGTAGATGTTGCACCCTATGGATATTGATTCTTCGGAGGGCCATAACTCTTGGCCCGTTTAGAGTTACGGGAGCCATAACCTGTCAAAACGAATCCCTCGGTGAGTTCTACAGCTATGATTGCTTTCGTCCGTCGATGGTTAGTTTCATACCCAAAAAATCCTATCCGAACCTCAATCGGGTCACGGAAGATTTTTACCCTTCGTTTTGTCGTCACGTGGATTTTTTCTGCAATACGGGATCCCCGTGGCTGGTCTTTAACTTACCATCACTGGAGAGTGGTGCACCATAGTACTGCTCCGTTTCAAATTCATGCGCCCATTTCTAAAAGTCGTACGGCACTGTTTCTTCATTTTGGACGGATGTTGAACCTTGCACCGTAGATGTTGCACCCTGTGGATATCCATTCTTCGGAGGGCCATAACTCTTGGCTCGTTTAGGGTTATGGGAGCCATAACGAGTCAAAACGAAGCTCTCAGTGAGTTCTACAGCTATGACAGCTTTCAGCCATCACTGGTTAGTTTCATACCCTAAAAATCTTATCCGAACCTCAATCGGGTCATTGAAGTTTTTTACCCTTCGTTTTGTCGCCACGTGTATTTTTTCTGTAATACGGGATTCCCGTGGCTGGTCTATGATTTACCATCGCTGGAGAGTGGTGCACCATGGTACTGCTCCATTTCAAATCCATTCACCCATTTCTAAAAGTCGTACAGCACTGTTTCTTCATTTTGGACGAATGTTGCACCTTGCGCCGTAGATGTTGCAACCTGTGGATATCGATTCTTCGTAGGGCCATAACACTTGGCTCGTTTAGAGTTACGGGAGCCATAATAAGGCAAAACCAATCCCTCGGTGAGTTCTACAGCTACGATATCTTTCAGCCGTCACTGGTAAGTTTCATACCCAAAAAATCCTATCCGAACCTCAATCGGGTCATGGAAGTTTTTTACCCTTCGTTTTGTTGTCACGTGGATTTTTTCTGCAATATGGGATCCCCATAGCCGGTTTATGACTTACCATCACTGGAGAGTGGTGCACCATTGTACTGCTCCATTTCGAATTCATGCACCCATTTCTAAAAGTCGTTCGACACTGTTTCTTCATTTTGGACGGATGTTCACCTTGCACCGTCGATGTTGCACCCTGTGGATATCCATTCTTCGGACCAGTCAAAACGAAGCTCTCGGTGAGTTCTACAGCTATGAAACCTTTCAGCCATCAATGGTTAGTTTCATACCCAAAAAATCGTATCCGAACCTCAATCGGGTCATGGAAGTTTTTACCCTTCGTTTTGTCGCCACGTGGATTTTTTCTGTAATACGGGATTCCCGTGGCTGGTCTCTGATTTACCATCGCTGGAGAGTGGTGCACCATGGTACTGTTCCGTTTCAAATCCATGCATCCATTTCTGAAAGTCGTATGGCACTATTTCTTCATTTTGGATGGATGTTGCACCTTGCGTCGTAGATGTTGCACCCTGTGAATATCGATTCTTCGGAGGACCATAACTCCTGGCTCGTTTAGATTTACGGGAGCCATAACCAGTCAAAACTAAGCTCTCGGTGAGATCTACAGCAATGACAACTTTTAGCCATCACGGGTTAGATTCATAACCAAAAAATCCTATCCGAACCTCAATCGGGTCATGGATGTTTTTTACCCTTCGTTTTGTCGCCATGTGGATTTTTCTGCAATACGTGATCCCCGTGGCTGGTCTATGATTTACCATCGTTGGAGAGTGTTGCACCATCGTACTACTCCGTTTTAAATTCATGCACCCATTTCTAAATGTCATACGGCTCTGTTTCTTCATTTTGGACGGATGTTGCACCTTGCGCCATAGATGTTGCACCCTATGGATGTCGATTCTTCGGAGGGCCATAACTCTTGGTTCGTTCAGAGTTACGGGATCCATAACCAGTCAAAAGGAAGCTCTCGGTGAGTTCTACATCTATGACGGCTTTCAGCCGTCACTGATAAGTTTCGTACCCAAAAAATCCTATCCGAACCTCAATCGGGTCATGGAAGTTTTTTACCCTTTGTTTTGTCGTCACGTGGATTTATTCTGCAATACGGGATCCCCGTGGCTGGTCTATAATTTACCATCGATGGAGAGTGGTGCACCATTGTACTACTCCGTTTCAAATTCATGCACCCATTTCTAAAAGTCATACGACACTGTTTCTTCATTTTGGGCGGATGTTGCACCTTGCACCGTAGATGTTGCATCCAGTGGATATCCATTCTTCGGAGGACCATAACTCTTGGCTCGTTTAGAATTACGGGAGCCATAACCAGTCAAAACGAAGCTCTCGATGAGTTCTACAGATTTTACAGCTTTCAGCCGTCACTGTTTAGTTTCATACCCAAAAAACCCTTTCTGAACCTCAATCGGGTAATGGAAATTTTTTACCCTTCGTTTTGTCGCCACGTGGATTTTTTCTGGAATACGGGATGCCCGTGGCTGGTCTATGATTTACCATCGCTGGAGAGTGTTGCACCATGGTACTGCTCCATTTCAAATCCATGCATCCATTTCTAAATGTTGTACGATACTGTTTCTTCATTTTGGACGGATGTTGCACCTTACGCCGTAGATGTTGCACCCTGTGGATATTGATTCTTCGGAGGGCCATAAATCTTGGCTCGTTTAGAGTTACGGGAGCCATAACCTGTCAAAACGAATCCCTCGGTGAGTTCTACAGCTATGATAGCTTTCAGCCATCACTGGTTAGTTTCATACCCAAAAAATCCTATCCAAACCTCAATCGGGTCATGGAAGTTTTTTACCCTTCGTTTTGTCGTCACGTGGATTTTTTCTGCAATACGGGATCGCCGTGGCCGGTCTATGACTTACCATCGTTGGAGAGTGGTGCACCATTGTACTGCTCCGTTTCAAATTCATGCACCCTTTTCGAAAAGTCGTACGGCACTGTTTCTTTATTTTGGATGGATGTTGCACCTTGCACCGTAGATGTTGCACCCTGTGGATATCCATTCTTCGGAGGGCCATAACTCTTGGCTAGTTTAGAGTTACGGGAGCCATAACTAGTCAAAACGAAGCTCTCAGTGAGTTCTACAGCTATGAAAGCTTTTAGCCATCAATAGTTAGTTTCATACCCAAAAAATCTTATCCGAACCTTAATCGGGTCATGGAAGTTTTTTACCCTTTGTTTTGTCGCCACATGGATTTTTCTGTAATTCGAGATCTTCGTGGCTGGTCTATGATTTACCATCACTGGAGAGTGGTGCACCATGGTACTTCTCCGTTTCAAATCCATGCATCCATTTCTAAAAGTCGTACGACACTGTTTCTTCATTTTTGACGGATGTTGCACCTTGCGTCGTAGATGTTGCACCCTGTGAATATCGATTCTTCGGAGGACCGTAACTTTTGGCTCGTTTAGAGTTACGGGAGCCATAACCAGTCAAAACGAAGCTCTCAGTGAGTTCTATCGCTATGATAGCTTTCAGCCATCACTGTTTATTTTCATACCCAAAAAATCCTATTCGAACCTCAATCAGGTCATGGAAATTTTTCACCCTTCATTTTGTAGCCACGTGGATTTTTTCTGTAATACGGGATCCCCGTGGCTGGTCTATGATTTACCATCGTTGAAGAGTGGTGCACCATGGTACTGCTCCGTTTCAAATCCATGCATCCATTTCTAAAAGTCGTACGGCACTGTTTCTTCATTTTGGACGGATGTTGCACCTTGCACCGTAGATGTTGCACCCTATGTTTCGGAGGGCCATAACTCTTGGCTCGTTTAGAGTTACGGGAGCCATAACCAGTCAAAACAAAGAACTCGGTAAGTTCTACAGCTATGATGGCTTTCAGCCGTCACTGGTTAGTTTCATACCCAAAAAATCCAATCCGAACCTCAATCGGGTCATGGAAGTTTTTTACCCTTCGTTTTGTCGTCACGTGGATTTTTTTGGTAATATGGGATCCCCGTGGCTGGTGTTATCCCGCCTTTTGGCAAGGCCGTGATACCAGAGAATTGATCGAGAACGAAGGAAGGTTCATCTCAGAGATTGGTTATATTTGGTTTCGATATGGATATCGCTGAATTTTTTCCGGATCTAGATTGGACTAAAATTTATAAGACATGACCAGAGTGGTCATATAAGGCAACAACTCAAATTTCAAGTCAATCAGAGTTAATACGCTCGAGTTATGATCGAATCAATTTGAAGGAGAAGGCCCAAGGTTCGAACCCATCAGGTTCGAAACCATCATCTTCGAAACCATCAAGTTTCGAACCCATCGCCTTCGAACCCATCGGGATGCCTCGGTTTCGAATCCATCAAGTCGTACCTACCGAGTTCATGACAATGGGCCTCGAATCCATTGAAGAGTAACTGGTCCGAATCCATAAAGCTTCAGTAGTTCGAACCCATCACAGAAGCCTTGTTCGAAACCATCACGAAGCTTCATTCGAACCCATCCAGAAAGCTTCATTCGAATCCATCGGGTTGACTGGCCAAGGTGACGGGTCTCTCATCAAGTCGAACGTGCCGAAGTATATGGAATCGAAGCGGTCAACTTGGAGTAAAGACCGGGCCGGTTCGAAACTTATGCTCCACGACACTACGAAGACACGTGCCGCCATGGATTCGAAACCATCGATTCGAATGCATGGTTTCGAACCAAACAGCCACGCAATGAACCCCATTTCGAATCCATCATATCTCCCAATTTACGGATCCAAATGCCACGAAATTTTCACAACAACTTGCATTCATGTTGGAGAATGTCCACGCTAAATTTCACCTCGGTTGGATAAATTTTTGATCAGTTCGAATGGAGTTCGAACCGATACCAAAGTGGGCCCAAACTTCGTGAAAACGGGCGCGTGGGCCCCCTCACGTGCCAGAAGTGGTCTTCCGAGTTTTTAGCGAAATATCTGCAGCCTACGCCTATAAATAGAGCCTCAAGGCCAACAGAAAAAGGACTTTTGGATTTTGAAGCGCCTAGACTCTACCGGATCAAGATCTCCATTAGTTTACATCATAATACTACTGTTAATTTCAAATTCCTAGCTGTACTTTGCCATTGATTGCTGTACCAACTTGTAATCATCGATAGAAACTCAATAAAAGTACAAAATCTTCACAGTGGACGTAGGCAATACGCCGAACCACTATAAATTGCTTGTCTACGCGTTTATTTACATGTTATTTGGGGTTTTTGTTAGATATTCCTCAGTTTCAATTTTAATTATTCATTTATTATCTCTTCAAAAACTTCCGACGAGTGTTGTGCCCAATTTTGGTACAAACACTTTGGTGCTTTCACTGAGAAAACATAGTTTTTCTCCCGCTCTCCGGATCTGTCATCGATACCGGATTGCAAAGATCTAAGAGAGAGATCCGAATCTCAAGCTCAGATTCCTTCCATTCTATTCAGATTTGATAAAAGTCTAGGAAAGGATTCTACGATTTACAATGGTGAGTACCAGAACTACCTCTAACCTTGGTGACCAGGAAGGCCGGGACAGGCAAAATCCCGCGCAGCTGCCATCTACTCAAGACGTCGCCGGGCCTTCGGAGCCATCAGTACCGGTAACGAGACAATAATTTCAAACGTTGCTCCAGGGACTGACCCAGAGTCGGCAACAGTTGACGGAGCAACTACGCGCAAACGCTGAATTAACCCGCCAGCTACACAGTCACAAGCGCAGGCGGTCTAGAAGGGATTACGCATCCCAGTCTTCCACGGAGAGCTCGGCTTCCTCTGATTACCATCGCCGACCTTCGCGACCCCGAATGAACGGGAACTATGCACAAGCTACCGGAAACCTTCCGGCAATGACGGTCGGGCAAGTACAAGTCGGCCCATCTGCCAGCTTCCACACAGGTCCTTCCTCCCAAGGAGGCATTGTCCCTCAACACACCACTGACAACCGTCCTACAACCAGTGCTACGGAGCCAGGAGTTGACATCCATACTTTGTCAGATCAGAACCGCCATCAACGACGGCAAACTCCTGAGCCGTATGTACCTGAAGATGTTGAACCAAGGAGGCGAGACCCGGATCGTCGACAACGCCCGGTCCAGTCCCGCATTGTGGAACCCGACCACACCTTGGCTCAACATGCCCAGAACGCAGCTGTGTCGGATCTTCCGGAGATGATCAGGCAGATGATCCGTGAAAGTCAGGGATTTACTAATGACGATTGGGGAATCTCCCGGAGTCACACCCCATTCACAGACGAGATTCTGTATGCCGAACCCCCTCGGCGATTTAGGATGCCCGTGTTACCAACGTACGAGGGAAACTCGGACCCTAGTAAGTACATATTGAAGTATGAATGGTCCATGAGCACCGCTAGAGCAGACGATGCGGTCAAGTGTAAGAGCTTTCCTATCTCTTTGGGGGGCATTGCTACGATGTGGTTCACACGATTGCCACCTCGTTCTATTTCTTCATTCAATCAGTTGGCCAGGAAGTTCGTGGAACAGTTCCGCATGCATGTTGCACGGCCTAAGGACGTCAACACTTTGTCTAGCATTACTCAAGCTCCAGGAGAAACGCTTAGACACTATTTGGAGAGATTTCATAAAGCTTGTGTGGAGATCACCAATCCCACTCAATTCTGATGGCATTGATGAAGGGGATTAACCCAGATTCAGATTTTGGAAATTGGCTGGCAGGAAAACCTCCTGCATCGTTGGACCGCTTCTACTCCAAAGTCGCCCAATTCTTGAGGCGTGAGGACGTGTAGCAGTCTAGGAAACAGGACGACGTAGGATCCAGTGGAGAAGGGATTCAAAGTAATGTGGCTGTTAAACAATCAGGAGAAAGTTCTGGAAAAGTGCAGCTAAATATCCAGAACAAGCAATCACAACCGAAGAATAATGGAAATCAGAGCAGGAAGCGGGATCAGAACCGCGGCCCAAGGCGTAGGGCACCCATGTTTGATAATTATACCCCGCTGAACACGTCACTGGAGAACGTATACCTACAAACTTGTAACGCCATGCAATACAAGAAGCCTACTCCGAAACCGTCGTCGGAGAGACAAATTCAAACGGGCAAGTTTTGTAGATTTCACGACAGTTACGGCCACAATACCAATGAATGCAGACACTTGCAAGATTTAATTGAGAAGTTGATCAGAGAAAGGAAGTTAGACCAGTTTGTACGGACGCCGCAGTCTGGTGGTGCGGGCCCGTCAAACCAGAACAATCGGCCAAGACAGGAAGAGCCCGCCCGAACGGGCGGGAGGTTAGTGATAAACACCGTCAGCGGTGTTCCCCATCCAGCGGATAAGAGCTGGAAACAGATGGAGTCATATGCTAGCTCGGTTAGGCATATGGAATTCGAATGTTGTAGTAGTTATGATGAAGGTGCCCCGGCCAAACAACAAAAAACGATGACTGATGACATCGTGTTCCGGAACCGAGACACAGACAAGGTCGAAGCCCCAACTAGCGACCCGCTTGTTATATCCGCCCAGGTTGGTCCTGCTTGGATGAAGAGGATACTGGTGGATAGTGGGAGTTCAGTCAATATTTTGTTCAAGAGAGCTTACGATCAGATGAAGATGGAAGCCAAAGATCTGAAACCCTGTCAATCTAGGATTCACGGCTTCGATGGAAGTGCTAATATACCCATGGGGGTTGTGGAGTTACCCGTGGAGTTGGGGATCGGTGAGTGCAGAAGAGAACGCATGTTGCAATTTATTGTTTTGGATATTCACTCACCGTACAACGCGTTTCTGGGCCGACCGGCCCTTGCTGAGTTTCGGGCGGCGATCGCCCCGTGGTGTTTGACCCTGAAATTTCCTACCGATTGTGGTATCGGTGTGATTCATGGAGATCAGGCTGCTGGAAGAGCCTGTTATGTTGCGGAGCTGCGAGAGGCGCAGCGAAGAGAGAAAGGGAAGGGCGTAGAGGAATCCCTTTGCGTCCGTTTTGCTGATAATTGACAATTGGTGCCTGGGCCTCGGCCCGGGCACCACAACCAATTCCAGAAAGACCTCGACCCGAGGGACAACGAAATCAACGAAGAATCTACAGAGAGTCAGGCTTCTCCAGCTGAACTAACTATCAATGTCCCGATTGATGATGACGACGATGACTCGAGAACGCTAAAAATTGGGTCACAATTGGGCCAAGAGGCACAACAGGAATTGGTTGAATTTCTCCGGGCGAATCTCGACGTGTTCGCCTGGACGCACTCTGACATGTGTGGGATCTCATCGGAAATCGCTAGCCACACTTTAAACATTGACCCGCGGTATATCCCGGTAAAACAAAAAAGGCGTGCTATGGATCCAGAGAGATCTGCCGCCCTTAAGGAAGAGGTCGATAAGTTAAAGACAAATGGGTTCATTAGAGATGCTTTATATCCGGAGTGGGTGTCCAACCCGGTACTTGTCCGAAAACCGAATGGGAAATAGAGAACGTGTATTGATTATTCTGACTTGAACAAGGCTTGCCCGAAGGACAGTTTTCCACTTCCATGAATCGATCAGCTTGTCGATTCGACTGCCGGACACGAATTGCTATCTTTCATGGATGCTTCTCAGGCTACAATCAAATACCCATGCATGTACCCGACCAAGAGCATACAAGCTTCGTGACTGATCTGGGACTGTACTGTTACAAAGTGATGCCTTTTGGATTAAAAAATGCCGGAGCTACTTAACGACGATTGGTCAATCGGATGTTTGCCAACCAGATCGGGAAAACCATGGAAGTTTATGTAGATGACATGTTAGTGAAGTCACGGTATTCTGTTGATCACGTAAAAGACTTAGGATCGATGTTTGATATCCTCCGGAGATATGGTATGAAGCTCAATCCGCTAAAATGTCATTTTGGAGTTGCATCCGGAAAATTCCTTGGGTTTATCGTCAACGCTCGAGGGATAGAAGCCAACCCTGAGAAAATTTGGGCCATTAGAAATCTTCAAACTCCAAGGACCATAAAGCAAGTCCAGAGTCTCAATGGGAAAGTCGCAGCATTGAGTAGGTTCATCTCGAAGTCAACTGACAAATGTATCCCTTTCTTTGATCTCATCCGAAAAGGGAAACGGAACTTCGAATGGACTGCCGAATGTGAAGGTGCATTTCAGTCACTGGTTCAACATCTTTCTACACCGCCGATTCTCTCAAAGCCTGTTGATCACGAGCAATTATATCTCTACTTAGCGGTATCTGAAAGCGCAATCAGTGCGGCATTAGTCCAGGAGGAAGACCGAGTGTAGAAACCAGTATATTATGTAAGTAAACGATTAACCGGAGTCGAGAGAAACTACCCAAAGCTGGAAAAGTTGGCGTACTGCCTGGTCATTGCCTCGAGGAAGCTCCGTCCATATTTTCAGGCTCATCCTATTACTGTGTACACCGATCAGCCGTTATGACAGGTCCTCACGCGGCCTGAGACGTTTGGTAGGTTACTAAAATGGAACATCGAACTGAGTCAATTCGACATCACATATACTGCGAGGAGGGCCATACACGGTCAAGTCCTAGCCGATTTCGTTGTTGAATTCACTGTACCTGAGGACTTACTTGAGAATAGCAAGTCTCCTGAGTACATATGGAAGTTATATACTGACGGTGCCTCTAATGATCAGTGTTCGGGAGCAGGGGTAGTGCTTGAAACCCCCGAAGGCCGATCCATATGCTATGCTTTAAAGTTCGAGTTCCGTGCGACTAACAATGAGGCTGAATACGAAGCTTTGCTTACTGGGTTGAAGCTAGCCCTAGACCCGAGAATCATAGCTGTAGAGATTTATTGTGACTCCCAATTGATCATATGTCAAGTCCGAGGTGAATACCAAGCTAAGGATCGGAGACTAGCTGCTTACTTAACTCGAGTCAAGGAGATTCTCGATCATTTCGATTATTATGCTATTTTCTATATCCCCCGGGAGCACAATCAGAAGGCCAATTCGTTGGCAAAGTTGGCAAGTACGGGCGAAGCTCAGCAGTTGGGGCTTGTTCCCATTGAAACCCTATCCTCTCTGAGCATTGATCAGAGTGAGGTTAATTATGCACTTGAGGCTACCACAAGTAGGGAGTCATGGATGACCCCCTATCGAAATTATATCGAACACGGGACATTGCCTGAGCGCAGGAGTGAGAAGAGGCAGGTCCTTCGAAAAGCCTCACGGTTTATCATTCAAAACGGGGTTATGTATAGAAGGGGGTACTCTGTTCCCCTACTCCGATGTATCGTATACGACGAAATCAAACGAGTTTTACACGATGTACAAGACGGAGAATGTGGCGATCACACTGGGGGGCAGGCGCTCGCCAAGAAAGTACTCCGATACGGATATTACTGGCCCAATGTTAATCGAGATGCATCAGACTATGCCAAAAAATGTGATAAATGTCAGAAGCATGCTCGGATCCCTAGAGCTCCGCCTACCGAAATAACCCAGATGGTTAGCCCATGGCCGTTCGCAATATGGGGAATCGATATAATTGGAGCACTGCCTTTAGCCAAAGGTGGCGCGAGGTACGCCATCATCGCGGTTGATTACTTCACTAAATGGGCCGAAGCTGAGGCTCTTGCAATGATTAAAACGAAAAAATTAATAAACTTCGTAGTGCGTAACACTATCTGCCGATTTGGTCTCCCGCATACTATCATCACCGATAACGGCGCCCAATTCGACAGTACTGAGTTCAAAAATTTCTGCCAACGATTTCACATACATAAGAAGTTCTCTGCAGTGGCACATCCTCAAGCAAATGGCCAAGTCGAAGCTGTTAATAAAGTTATAAAGTCAATTCTGAAGAAACGACTGGAAAATGCCGGGGGCAAGTGGGTCGAAGAACTTCCTATGGCATTATGGGCTTACCGAACAACTCACAAAACTGCAACCAGTCACACTCCATTTTCTCTATCTTACGGCTCCGAGGCCGTTATTCCAGTCGAGTTGGAAGTGCACTCTCATCACGCGACGTACTATGATCCGAAAACGAATGCCATATTGCTTGCTGAATCTCTGGATTTACTGGATGAGAGGCGTGAAGAGGCTGATTTGAGAGCAGCCGCATATAGAAGTCGGGTCGCCCGAATATTCAATGCCAAGGTTCGTCCGCGAACCTTTGTGCTCGGCGATCTCGTACTCAAAAGAGTCTTTCCGGTTCCTTCGCATATGAAGCCAAATTGGGAAGGGCCGTATGTGATTTCACAAAAGCTCGGTGATGGCACGTTCAAATTATCGACCATTGACGGTCTTACCTTGCCAAGAGCTTGGAATAGCGAAATTCTTCGTCGCTACTACATATGAAAGACTTTACTTGTTTATTTTCGTCAATTTATTCCTTTTCATTTTATTCTAGCATTTCGAGATTTAAATTTGTAATAAGGCAACTGACTTTGCCATATTTTCTCGTTTCAGCAATAAAATGCCATCTCTTCGAGCCAGAGCTGTGATTTATTGAGTATGACACACAATATCACGACGCACGGAGAGCTAAGTTCCATCCTACGGTGGGATTTATTCAAATAGGGAGTGGCTGCGATATGACCGGTCACTCGCTAAGTGAAACCCGAGCTCGGGGGCAGGACACTACGTCAACACTTACAGGGATTGATGCACGACAATCCCTCCTTTAACTCCAAATTCCCGGAGTGCGAATTGGAGTATAAAACTTCAACTCTCGGTTCCCGGAGTGTGAACCGGAGTATAAATCCATTGCTCCCAGAGTGTGAGCCAACTCCAAATTCCCGGAGTGCGAATTGGAGTATTAAACTTCAACTCTCGGTTCCCGGAGTGCGAACCGGAGTGTAAATCCATTGCTCCCAGATTGTGAGCCAACTCCAAATTCCCGGTGTGCGAATTGGAGTATAAAACTTCCACTCTCGGTTCCCGGAGTGCGAACCGGAGTATAAATCCATTGCTCCCAGAGTGTGAGCCAACTCCAAATTCCCGGAGTGCGAATTGGAGTAAAAAACTTCGACTCTCGGTTCCCGGAGTGCGAATCGCAGTTTAAATCCATTTCTCCCAGAGTGTGAGCCAACTCCAAATTCCCGGAGTGCGAATTGGAGTATAAAAATTCGACTCTCGGTTCCCGAAGTGCGAACCGGAGTATAAATCCATTGCTCCCAGAGTGTGAGTCGACTCCAACTTCCCAGAGCGTGAATTGGAGTATAAATATTCAACGATTCGTTCCCAGAGTGCGAACGAACTCCAACTTCCTCGAGCGTGAATTGGAGTATAAACATTCGACAATTCGTTCCCAGAATACGAACAAAAATGCAACTGCTAACTTCAGATTCCCGGTGCGCGAACCAAAGCATCTGTGCAAACTCCCACTTCTCAGAATGTGAATGGGGTATAAACATCAATTCCAGGTTCCCGGAGCGCGAACCTTACTACAAACGTCGATAACTCTCGAATTCCCATAGTGCAAACCAAGTTATCGATTACAAATTATCCTAAGTCCCTAGAATGCGGACATGTGCCTAAGGATTGCAATAAACGCAGTCAACCGCCGGAACACAAATGTTATTCCCCGAGACTAGGGGGCAGAAAAAAAGGGCTAAGTGTTAATCGCTAACCGAAGCGATATAATGTCCGAAGATTCAGTTATTCATCGATCACAACTTATGACCAAGATTTTCAGACTTGGCAAATAAAAACAAACTTTACCTAACAGTGAAAAACATCACAAGTACACCAGACTGAGGACATAACACTACAAACACTTAAGCACAAAAGAAATGAGATTTGAAACGAAGAAATTAAATTTTATTTCGACTAACTAAAAACCAAGACTTACATAAAGATGAGTTTTTCCGAAAAGAATTCCTACTAGCAGGGGCCGAACCTGCATCTACACACGACCTACTAAAGGGAAGCAAAAGCAAGTTGCAATTTAACAAAAATCTGCTCGAGCAGTCGGTCTACTTCTTCTTCCTCGTCCGCTTTATCAACGGTTCGTTGTCGTCATCATCAGAATCGCTTGGAACTGATATTCTTCGTTTGGAGGGCTTCTTCTCCAACGATTGTTCTTCGGGCGAGGGCATGATGTCAACGTCTTCCTCGGAGCTTGAGTCTAGATGAAGGCTTCCCTCCGGAGGAATAGGAGGAACGGGATCCGCAACAGAAGACGAGGCAGACGCCCGAGTATCAACTTCTGTGCCACTTGGCAATATTACACTTAAAGGTATTGGAGCACTCGTCGTGGGCCTGACTCCGGCACTACCTTCACGCCCCGTAGCTTCAATTTCAACATGGATTTCGACCAATATTTCCTCATCTCGAGATGATGGAGCCTGACTGGGGGCAACTTCGGTCTGCACAAAAGAGCTAGAGGCTGGCGGGAGCTGACTGATGACGAATGGCAAGTCTGAAGATAAGTCTCCCTGTTGACCGAGTAATTCGCTCACCATTTGTTCATCAAGAGATATAGAGCTTTCCTGTACCGCCTCGGTAGACGCTGCCGTTGTCACGACAGTAGTTTCTGTAGTAATAGCCTTCTTCCCTTAAATTGTCTCTTGAGCTGAAGATGCTGGAGTAGTCCTGGTTACTGAATAAAGGAGAAGAGTTGTAAACAATCACTTCAAAACGAGAATTCTAGCGAAAATGCACTTGAAATATGTTCAGAGTACCTTCCTCGGTTTGACTTGATGATGGTTGGACGGCTTCAGAGGCATGCTCGCTAATAGGAGATAACCGTGGTTGCTCCGGGTCATAGGCGGGAACGGCTTGTGAGCTAACCGCAGATACAAGTTCAGACGGAGGCGGAGTAGTGATTTCGAGAGCGGTAGCATGATGCTCAACGCCTGACCCTTCTCCGACCTCCAATGACCGACCACTAATCATCTCCTTATCATGAGCAATTATAGCATCATGGAGAACTTTCTTCTCATCCTCTGTTAACAACCAGTTTTTGAGGTCGAATCGGTCGACCGATTCGCCCGGTTGCGCCTCCTCTTCCCCCTCAACCAATCGATCCCAAGCACAACGGAGATGAGCTGGGTAATCCTGAAGCCAGGCCAAGTTTCTGTACTTCAAAACATTGGCGTTGTAGGTGATAAGCAAATCATCAATATCAGCCTCTAGACTGGCTTCGGCTTGATGGACTCTCTCTTCAGTTTCCGCCTCAACCGCTTGAACTCTAGCCACTACTGCATCCCGCTTAGTCCGCAGGATCACAGCTTGTTAGCACGCCTCCTGGGCTGCGTTATGCGCATCGTCCCTATCTTTGGCGATTTCTGCGAATTTGGACTTGAGCTCATTCAGCTCCTTCAGCGCCGCATCCCTCTCGGCAGTAACTAGGGTATTCCGATGGCCCATGTCTTCTACCGTGGCATAATGCTCACGCTTTATTCTATCCATCGTAAGTTGGGCTTCATCGGCCTTTTTGATGGCTTCCATCTCGGATTTTCTAGAAGATTCGGCCTCGGTGTTAAGCACCTCAATGATACGGCTTTTCTGGGCCAACTCCGCCTGTAACTTCTCATTGGCGGCCCCACGCTCAAAAGCCAGCTCCGACGCTTTCTCCGCCGCTTTAAACCATACTTTGTACTGAGCATAGAAGTCGTGCACGTATTCATGCACCAACTGCTCCGCCGACGGCGGAATTCTCTTCAAGTTTGGTGGAAATATGTAGTTGTCAAAGCATATGGTTGGGAAATCTTTCTTATATACTGATTGAACGGGGGGAGCATCCCAGCCGCGCACGCATGGCGATTGAATGCAGTATACCCCTCCGGCGGATTGTGAGGCCTGTCATTTGGCCCCGGTAGTAACACGTCGTCCGGTGACAAACCATGCCTTAGGCATATCCTACCCAACATATCTTCGGTAATGTGAGACGGAACAGAATCTGATGGGTTAGCGATGAATGACGCGTTGGGAAGTTCATCCGGCGCTAGGCCGACAATCTCGGGATCAATGTCCGGAACTTCTAATCTCGGAGGAACTATCCCCTGGATATCTTGTGGGTTTTCTTGTTGCTGAGAACTCGAAGGCTCCATAACTGGCTAACTCATGAGAAACCATCATTAGACGATAAGAAACCCGTGAATTCCCCAGTGTATAGTGTATGAATGTGTGTCATGCAGTGCTGTGCATTACTAGGATAACAACCGCAGAATTAAAGAAAATATGCAAACGACAAAGCTACAGAGTCCAGTTTTGACGACCGTCATCGCTGACCGTCATCGCTATACCCTTCACATAAGAAAAATTGATTCAAGTGGAAGTTGTCATGGTCTCATCGATGAGCTTCGAGAGGCAGTCAGTTTAGTTGTCAAAGTCCAAATATGCAGGAGTGAAGCTCGTCGGAAGTATGCTCAGAAAAAATCGAACTTTAATGTCGATCATGGAGGGTTCGAACCAATCACATGAGATTCATTCGAACCCATCCCATCTTCACTTCGAACCGATACACCAAGGCACGCTTCGAACCGATGAACAGATGTCACGTTCGAATCAATTGGTAGAAGACGACTTCGAATCGATCCTTGGTCAAGTTGGTTCGAACCGATAAGGAAGTCCTCAATTTGACATCGATCACGTTCGAATCGATGACCTCCGTATCGATGTAAAATTGAGATCTTCGAAACGATAACAAATGGCTTCGAATCCATCGTTTCGAATAGACCCTTTGAAGGGATCCAATTGGTGCTAACTGCACTGCCCCCATAAAGTCAACCCAATAATCGATTCGAAAGCCAAGGAAAAGTGATGCAACATCAATTGATTCGAGTGCGAGCCCCTGCGTTGGTTCGAAGTTCCTCCAAAAAAGCCAGATCTGGCTTTACCAAATCCCCAGAAAGGCCAATCGATGAAGAAGAGATCGATTCAAGTAACTTTGCCGTTTGAATTCGAAGCCAATTACCTAATCTGAATGATGGGTTCAAGGATTTAAATGTTTGGATCTCAAATGGTTCGAATACACAGCACAGCGTTTTTCTTCTCAGAGGCTTTGAAACGATGCAGAAGAAGATAAACAGTAAAAAGTAAAAAGTGGAAAGTGAAAAAATGGAACCCACTGCTGTTTATATGGGGCTTTGGGTTTGACTGGGCCGATTCCCCTTCCGGTAAACGCGACCGGTCACAACCAGTTACAGCATGGGTCGTTTCGAAGCGTCCGTTCGAAGCCATTTGCCGTGTGGGTTCGAAGTTACCCTCACACTTCATCGGTACGAAGTACACACTTAGGCAATGAGTCGCATCGATACGAAATGCGCAGCGGGACAACAAGCCGCATCGGTTCGTAACGACCAGCGTGCACTACAAGTTTGAAGCCCCCATCTACATCTCCATCCACAACCTACTGTCACGAACGATGACTTTGTACCCATTCAAGCCATCGGTTCGAAGGAAGGGTTTGAACCCATCAATACTTTGACCCATCGGTTCAAAATATTACGTTCACACAACACTGAGTAGTTTCCTTCAACCTTTTACATTGATTCAGGAGAGGGTCGATACGAAGGGACTTATCAAAACAATCATCGAGCATTGTCTCAGCTCAAATTTCCAAATCGGTTCAGGAGAGAATCGATACGACATTCAATGTCAAACAAGACTGACAACGACTAGTGAACGCACGATGATAACAAGAGTCATGCTAACATATGTGCATATATGTTTGACTAACATTCGATTTTAAACGTTTGCAGGGATCGAATACTCATCCTGTTACAGATGCAACAGCCAACGGCTAAGCACTATCATGCATCATCCAATCATATCAGCGTAAGGTTACAGCGGTACAGGGTATAAGTCTCGATAGAAAAGGGAACGATAATAGGTCAGAGAGAAATTGCAGCTATTCAAAGCACGTCATGTTCCCACAAGACGTACTTTGGGGGGCAAAATGTTATCCCGCCTTTTGGCAAGGCCGTGATACCAGAGAATTGATCGAGAACGAAGGACGGTTCATCTCAGAGATTGATTATATTTGGTTTCGATATGGATATCGCTGAATTTTGTCCGGACCCAGATTGGGCTAAAATTTATAAGACATGACCAGAGAGGTCATAGAAGTCAACACCTCAAATTTCAAGTCAATCGGAGTTCATACGCTCGAGTTATGATCAAATCAATTTGAAGGAGAAGGCCCAAGGTTCGAACCCATCATGTTCGAAACCATCATCTTCGAAACCATCAGGTTTCGAACCCATCGCCTTCGAACCCATCGGGATGCCTCGGTTTCGAATCCATCAAGTCGTACCTACCGAGTTCGTGACAACGGGCCTCGAATCCATTGAAGAGTAACTGGTCCGATTCCATAAAGCTTCAGTAGTTCGAACCCATCACCGAAGCCTTGTTCGAAACCATCACGAAGCTTCATTCGAACCCATCCAGAAAGCTTCATTCGAATCCATCGGGTTGACTGGCCAAGGTGACGTGTCTCTCATCAAGTCGAACGTGCCGAAGTATATGGGATCGAAGCGGTCAACTCGGAGTAAAGACCAGGCCGGTTCGACACTTTCGCTCCACGACACTACGAAGACACGTGCCGCCATGGATTCGAAACCATCGATTCGAATGCATGGTTTCGAACCAAATAGCCACGCAATGAACCCCATTTCGAATCCATCATATCTCCCAATCTACTGGTCCAAGTGCCATGAAATTTTCACAGCAGCTTGCATTCATGTTGGAGAATGTCCACGCCAAATTTCACCTCGATTGGATAAATTCTTGATCGGTTCGAATGGAGTTCAAACCGATACCAAAGTGGGCCCAAACTTCGAGGAAACGGGCGCGTGGGCCCCCTCACGTGCCAGAAGTGGTCTTCCGAGTTTTCATCGAAATATCTGCAGCCTACGCCTATAAATAGAGCCTCAAGGCCAACAGGAAAAGGACTTTTGGATTTTGAAGCGCCTAGACTCTACTGGATCAAGATCTCCATTAGTTTACATCATAATACTGCTGTTAATTTCAAATTCCTAGCTGTACTTTGCCGTTGATTGCTGTACCAACTTGTAATCATCGACAGAAACTCAATAAAAGTACAAAATCTTCACAGTGGACGTAGGCAATACGCCGAACCACTATAAATTGCTTGTCTACACATTTATTTACATGTTATTTGGGGTTTTTTTTAGATAATCCTCAGTTTCAATTTTAATTCTTCATTTATTATCTCTTCAAAAACTTCCGACGAGTGTTGTGCCTAATTTTGGTACAAACAGCTGGTCTACGATTTACCATCGCTGGAGAGTGGTGCACAATTGTACTGCTCCGTTTTGAATCCATGCACCCATTTCTAAAAATCGTACGACACTGTTTCTTCATTTTAGACGGATGTTGCACCTTGCACCGTAGATGTTGCACCCTGTGGATATCCATACTTCGGAGGGCCATAACTCCTGGCTCGTTTAGTGCTACGGGAGCCATAACCAGTCAAAACGAAGTTCTCGATGAGTTCTACAGCTATGATAGCATTTAGCCGTCACTGGTTAGTTTCATACCCAAAAAATCCTATCCGAACCTCAATCGGGTCGTGGAAGTTTTTTACCCTTCGTTTTTACGTCACGTGGATTTTTTCTGCAATACGGGATCCCCGTGGCTGGTCTATGATTTACCATCACTGGAGAGTGTTGCACCATCGTACTGCTCCGTTTCAAATTCATGCACCCATTTCTAAAAGTCATACGGCTCTGTTTCTTCATTTTGGACGGATGTCGCACCTTGCGCGGTAGATGTTGCACCCTGTGGTATCGATTCTTCGGAGGGCCATAACTCTTGGTTCGTTTAGAGTTGCGAGAGCCATAACTAGTCAAAACGAAGCTCTCGGTGAGTCTACAACTATGACAGCTTTCAGCCATCATTGGTTAGTTTCGTACCCAAAAAAATCCAATCTGAACCGCAATCGGGTTATGGAAGTTTTTTACCCTTCGTTTTGTCGTCACGTGGAGTTTTTCTGTAATACGGGATCCCTGTGGCTGGTCTATGATTTACCATTGCCGGAGAGTTGTGCACCATGATACTGCTCCGTTTCAATTCCATGCACCCATTTCAAAAAGTCGTACGGCACTGTTTCTTCTTTTTGGACGGATGTTGCACCTTGCGCCGTAGATGTTGCACCCTGTGGATATCGATTCTTCGGAGGGCCATAACTCTTGGCACGTTTAGAGTTACGGGAGCCATAACCAGTCAAAACGAAGCTCTCTGTGAGTTCTACAACTATGACAGCTTTCAGCCATCACTAGTTAGTTTCGTACCCAAAAAAATCCAATCCGAACCGCAATCGGGTCATGGAAGTTTTTTACCCTTCATTTTGTCGTCACGTGGATTTTTTCTGCAATACGGGATCCCCGTGGCTGGTCTATGATTTACCATCGCCGGAGAGTTGTGCACCATGGTACTGCTCTATTTCAAATCCATGCACCCGTTTCTAAAAGTCGTACGGCACTGTTTCTTCTTTTTGGACGGATGTTGCACCTTGCTTGTAACGACCCGTATTTTTACGTGTCGATAAATCGTAGAATTTACAGGTCATTAGTGTTATGGTGTCATCCATAGCCTAAGTCGTATAAGGTTAACTCGTGTGTTGCTTAGGTCGTGTGAAAATTAGGTTGATAGGGCGACCTATAGAAGTTATGACTTAAGTATTTTGAACGACCTAAGTTAGCGAGTTAGTACGAGTTAACATAATGGTAAACGACTTATCGAGTTAATAGTTGTAATAGGTTAACGAGTTAGCAGTGTAGCGGGTTAGCAAGTGACGACTTAAGAGGGGGTTAATGGGTTACGACTTAAGAACTGGGACGAGCTAGCAAGTTGGTGGAGTTAGCGGGTTAGTGTTGAACGACTTAGTGCTAGGGCTTAAGTCGTAAGCGACTTAAGTATGGTTAGGTCGTGGAGACCCTGTTGTGAGTTACGTCGACAAATATGCTAACCTAGTTAGGTCGTAAGCCGTTGAGTCGTAACCCGTGAAGTTGTTAAGTCGTTTCCCTGATGAGTCGTAAGTCATTATGAGGCATAGGTTGTTAGGTCGCGAAGTTGTATTGAGGGATAGGTCGTAACTCGCGTACGAGTTAGGTCGGCTATGCATTAGGTCGTTAGTTAACGCTGTATTGAGATAAGTCGTGAACGAGTTAAGGATAGGTCGGCCATATCGTTGAGTAGATGAGTCGTTAGGTCGGTTGTGTAGTTGAGTCGTTAGGTCGTGTACCTGTTGAGTCGTTGGTCGTAGTGTTTTAATGAGTCGTGAACGACTTAAGAGTTTAGGCCGGAGATGACTTAAGACCGAACGAGTTAAGGTTTTGGGGCCTATAAATACCACGGTTTCACTTCATTTTTGGCACCGGATTTCGAAGCGACGAAGTGCTGCCATTTTGAGTGCTCGACTGCAACACTTCTTCACTTCTTTTCTCCATTCTAATCTAGTGCTTACATCCATCCAAGATCGAGGATCCTAGAGCCAAAGTTGAAGATTTTCATTCATTCGGGGGAGATTTCACCGTTTGAAGCAGAATCTTGTCGGATCAAGCTTGGTTCTTCGCTGTCCAGATCTGAAGTTGATTGTTTTGGAGGTGTTCAGGTGATTCAGTGAGTGGTAGTTATCTCTCACACGGACCCAAAGGAGTGTATTGGATCGGTGGCTTGTTTATGTGTTAAAGATAGAGATTTCTTGCATTTTCCTTATGTCTGCATGTAGATCCATCATCTATGAAGTTTTGAATACACTTTTTGCTACATGTTAACTTATGCAAGTTCATTCGTTAAGTTGTAGAGATACTTGCTTGTAATCCATGTTTGTAGATTTGGACACTTTAATTACCAAATTTCCATTCTCTTGTATAATTGCTTGTTAAATCTTGTTTGAATGATTGATTGTTATGGATAAACGATTGATTTGATTGTTGCAAATTAGCTAATGGTTGATTTGGAACAAGTTGGTCGAAGGTGATTCATAAGCTAAGTGGAAAGGCTCTTGAATGGTGAAAGCTGCTTGTGGCATATGAAGCAGATGATGAAGCTCATATGGATGGATTCGATGATGATAGACTTTGCTATGATTAGAAGTAGCAAAGCATGACGTTGATATGGACTTTGCTATGATATGATGAGGCGAAGCACGATGATGAGATGGACTTTGCTAAGATGCGATGAAGCAAAGTATGATGTGAGAAAGTCTTGGTTTAATCCAGACGGGATCATTCCAAGCATGTTGATTACTCGATGATGCGGTTCGAGTTGGTGGATAATGGTGGGCTCGAGAGGTGCTTGGGCCAAAATAAGAATAGTCGTCGAGGAGGATGACTAGGAGGCCGAGATTTCATCGTGGTTGAAGATTCTAGCATGCTCAACGCAAGAGTACGCTGGGTAGATTCGTTAGTCCCAGGCACGGGTCACGATGACGTGCTAGTACTCTGGGTAGATTCGTTATACGTAGGCACGGGTCATGATGACGTGCGGGGCTATGTCTAGAACCGGGGTTGCCATTAGCCCTTGACTAACGGCTGAAAGGATGGTGTCGGTCATTCAATTAACGGTGAAATCGAGGCAATGATAACAGTGATAGCCAGAGTCATGGATGTTTGGTCGTATCGTCATTCGGACTCAAGAGCGGTGTTTTCTGGGTGCTTATCTGATCTTGGTTTAGGCCCTGGGGGTTTGTATTTGGAAAACATCGACCTTTACTCGAGTGATTATTGCTTTACTTTTAATGCCTGCTTTGTTATGCTTGTTTCTCCTTAGTGCGTGTCTAGGGGCTATCACTGTAGAAAGAGGTGGAGTGGGATGGTTGAGTTCATATTCCTTTTATCCTTTATGCTCTTTTGGTATGTTTGATAGTTGATTTACTACTCACTAGGACTCTTGTCTGACTCAAGGTTTTATGTTCAACTCTTATTACCTTGGGCTGTTCATCCATGTTGGGATGGGCAGACTAGGTAGCAGGTGACAGGTGCTGTTCTTAGAGATTGACGCTGTTGATGACGGAGACGAGCTGGAGGTTTTTGCATATTACTTTCTTACTATATGTACTGGATGTTCCGCTGTTTGTTGATTTTCTGAGAGATATGTAGTAAGGCTGGATGTATTGACTATTCAGATAATTGTATAAAACTATTATGAGTTTATATGATGAGATTCTATTCTATGGAGCTTCACTATGTATACTTTTCTATTGTATTTTATCCATGCGCTGTGAGTAATACGATAGATTCTGCAATGTTATTCTTATCTTGACCATCGTCCATGGCTGCCTGGCACACCCTTCAGCGCACTATTCCCTTGTTCTGGTGCGGGAGTCATGGCGGTCGTCACATTGCGCCGTAGATGTTGTGTGATGACCGCCCATGACTCCAGCACCAAAACAAGGAAATAGTGCGCTGAAAAGTGTGCCAGGCAGCCATGGACGATGGTCAAGGTGAGAATAACATCACATACTCTATCGTATAACTCACAGCGCATGGACAAAATACAATAGAGAAATATATAGTGAAGCTCCATAACAGAATATCATCATATAGACTTCATAATAGTTTGATACAAGCATCTGAAAACAATACATCCAGCCTCACTACAAAGCACTCAAAGAAAATACAGCAGCGGAATATCCAGTACATATAATAAGAAAATAATATGCAAAAGCCTCCTGCTCATCTTCGTCATCATCATCAGCATCGATCACCCAAAGACAACACCTGTCATCATATGCTTGTAATCCATGTTTGTAGATTTGGACACTTCAATTACCAAATTTCCATTCACTTGTATAATTGCTCGTGAGTTCTTGTTTGAATGATTGATTGTTTTGGATAAACGATTGATTTGATTGTTGCAAATTAGCTAATGGTTGATTTGGAACAAGTTGGTCGAAGGTGATTTAAAAGCTAAGTGGAAAGGCTCTTGAATGGTGAAAGCTGCTTGTGGCATATGAAGCGGATGATGAAGCTCATATGGATGGATTCGATGATGACAGACTTTGCTATGATTAGAAGTAGCACATCATGACGTTGAGATGGACTTTGCTATGATATGATGAGGCGAAGCATGATGATGAGATGGACTTTGCTAAGATGCGATGAAGCAAAGTATGATGTGAGAAAGTCTTGGTTTAATCCAGGCGGGATCATTCCAAGCATGTTGATTACTCGATGATGTGGTTCGAGTTGGTGGATAATGGTGGGCTCGAGAGGTGCTTGGGCCAAAATAAGAATAGTCATCGAGGAGGATGACTAGGAAGCCGAGATTTCATCGTGGTTGAAGGTTCTAGCATGCTCAAAGCAAGAGTATGCTGGGTAGATTCGTTAGTCCCAGGCACGGGTCACGATGATGTGCTAGTACTCTGGGTAGATTCGTTATACCTAGGCATGGGTCATGATGACGTGCGGAGCTATGTCTAGAACCGAGGTTGTCATTAGCCCTTGACTGACGGCTGAAAGAATGGTGTCGGTCATTCAATTAACGGTGAAATCGAGGCAATGTTAACAGTGATAGCCAGAGTCATGGATGTTTGGTTGTATCATCATTCGGACTCAAGAGCGGTGTTTTCTGGGTGCTTATCTGATCTTGGTTTAGGCCTTGGGGGTTTGTATTTCGAAAACATCGACCTTAACTCGAGTGATTATTGCTTTACTTTAAATGTCTGCTTTGTAATGCTTGTTTCTCCTTAGTGTGTGTCTGGGGGCTATCACTGTAGAAAGAGGTGGAGTGGGAGGGTTGAGTTCCTATTCCTTTTATCCTTTATGCTCTTTAGGTATGTTTGATAGTTGATTTACTACTCACTAGGACTCTTGTCTGACTCAAGGTTTTATGTTCAACTCTTATTACCTTGGGCTGTTCATCCATGTTGGGATGGGCAGACTAGGTAGCAGGCGACAGGTGCTGTTCTTAGAGATTGACGCTGTTGATGACGGAGACGAGTTGGAGGTTTTTGCATATTACTTTCTTACTATATGTACTGGATGTTCCGCTGTTTGTTGATTTTCTGAGAGATATGAAGTGAGGCTGGATGTATTGACTATTCAGATAATTGTACAAAACTATTATGAGTTTATATGATGAGATTCTGTTCTATGGAGCTTCACTATGTATACTTTTCTATTGTATTTTATCCATGCGCTGTGAGTAATACGATAGATTCTGCAATGTTATTCTCATCTTGACCATCGTCCATGGCTGCCTGGCACAACCTTCAGCGCACTATTCCCTTGTTCTGGTGCGGGAGTCATGGGCGGTCGTCACATTTGGTATCAGAGCTTTGGTTAATCGATTTTAGCCAACGCTCGCTGACGTAACTACGTAAGAGGCGTAATTGTATTTTTGATGGATGATTACTATATATAATATAGTAGTTTAGAAGGATTTGAATTCCTTATGCAGTTGTTTCTCTAGGTGTTCTAAAACATTCCTTTTTGTAGATATTAAGGATGAGTCGAAGTGAGAGACAAGCTGCTAGGGAAAGCCGTGCTGCTGGGAGAGCTATTGATTATGCTGCGATGTTTGAAGCTATGATGACTTCTATCATGAGAAGTATACCAGCTTCAGGGCCATCAGTGGATGTTGGAGTTCAAGTTCAAGCTCCAAGACCGGTGGATTTTGCTAAGTTGTGTAAGGACTATACTGCTCTTGGAGGAAAGGTTTTTTTGGGAACAGGGTCAATCATTGAGGTCCAGAGATGGATCAATGCGTGTAGAAGGATTTTTGGTGACTTGGGAATTGAGGATGCAACTAAGAGGAAGCTTGCATCAAGGCAGCTTCAAGGAAGAGCTTCTGATTGGTGGAACTCTATCACCATTGATACTCCAGAGGAAGAAATAACTTGGGAGCAATTCCAAGTTAGATTTGAAGCTAAGTTCATTTCTACGGCTCAAAAGTCTGTTTTGTTCAAGAAGTTTGTGGAACTCAAGCAAGGTGGAAGATCAGTTCTTGAGTATGTTTCTAAGTTCGAAGCTTTGTCCAAGTATGCCCGATCGTATATTGAGTCTTCATATCAGAAGAATGAGAAGTTTGCGACAGGCTTGGATAATTATCTTGGGAAACATTTGGTGGATCATTTGGACGATCCGTCTGAGAAGCTTGTGGAGAAAGCTCTCAGGCATGAGAGTTTGTTTCCTAAGGAAGGACCTGTTTTTGCTGTAACCAAGGAGGAGTCTAAACCACAGCCGGGTGGGAATAAGAAGAGGAAGCAACAGCAACAGAAGGGTAAGGATGGTCAGAAGAAGCCGAAGGGGGAAATGACCGGTTACAATTGTCGGCAGAAGGGCCATCTCTTCAGGGATTGCAAGAATCCAAAGGTGCCGTTGAAGTGCTACAACTGTGATAAGTTGGGGCATATTAAGAAGAATTGTCCAGAACCACAGAAGGACAAGCAGATTGTGCAAGCTTATGCTTTGGGTGCTGTTCCATCATCTTTGAAAGCTCCTACTGCTGAAGAGAAGGGGAAGAGTGCGGTGGTTCAAGGTACTCTTTCTATATGTGGTGTTCCAGTAAGAGTGTTATTTGAAACTGGGGCGTCGCATTCGTTTGTTTGTAATGATCTGGTAGGCCGGTTGGGTTTGGAACCGAATATTGTTGATAGGCCATTGGTTGTGACTAATCCAGTTGGGGGTTCGTCATGTTTGTGTATGATATGTCGTGGTCTAGTTGTATCGAGTCATGATTGCTCTTTTGTTTGTGATTGCTTTGTTCTAAACTTTGCGGGGTTCGGAATTATTTGGGGTATGGACTGGGTCAAGAAATATGCGGCAAAGGTTGATTTTGAGAAACTGGAGGTGACAGCCGGGAATGTGGAAGGGCGAAAGGTTGTGATACGATGTAAGCATGAAGAAGGTGTCTTCATGAGCTTCATGTATTCGCTGGTTGTTCCACGGGATGGACTGTCATTTATGCCGGTTGTGAATGGATTTGAGGACGTCTTTGGTGAAGTCAAAGGGTTACCGCCGCATAGGGAGATCGAGTTTCATATCGATCTAGTTGAGGGATCCAGACCAGTTGTGATGCCTCTTAGGCGGATGGCACCTAGGGAGCAGCAAGAGTTGAAGGTGCATGTTGATGACCTTTTACGGAAAGGATTCATTCGGCATAGTGTGTCCGAATGCGGTGCACCAGTTGTGTTCGCAACCAAAGCGGATGGATCGTTGAGGTTTGGTGTCGATTATCGTGAGCTGAATAAAGGGACTAAGAAGAACAAGTATCCATTGCCGAGAATAGATGACTTGTTCGATTAGCTTCACGAGGCTAAGGTGTTTTCTCAGATGGATTTGGCAATGGGATTTCACCAGTTAAGAGTGGCGAAGGATAGTGCGCCGAAGACTGTTTTCAGGACACCATCCGGTTTTTATGAGTGGCTGGTAATGCCGTTTGGATTGACAAATGCACCAGCATATTTTGTGGATCTTATGAATAGAGTGTTCAGGGATCAGTTGAACAAGTTCGTGCTTATGTTCGTGGATGATATTCTGATTTATTCCAGAACCGAAGAAGAGCACAAGACGCACTTGTGGATTGTTTTGGAAATCTTGCGGAAAAATTAGCCGAAGGCTAAGTTTTCGAAGTGTCACTTCTGGAAGAGTGAATTGAAGTTCTTAGGCCATGTTATTTCTGGAAATGGAATAGCGGTTGATCTCGCTAAGGTGGCAGCGATCCAGGATTGGGTTAGACCTAAGAATGCATCTGATGTGAGAAGTTTTCTTGGATTAGCAGGATATTATCGTCGGATTATCAAAGACTTTTCCAAGATAGCTGCACCGTTAACAGGATTGCCGAAAAAGAATCAGGTATTCAGTTGGGATGCTAAGTGTTATCCCGCTTTTTGGCAAAGCCGCGATACCAAAAGATTGATCGAAAAATGGAGGACAGTTCGCCTCAGAGGTTGATCGTACTTCCTTTAGCCATGGATATCACTGAATTTTATCCGAGTCTAGAATGAGCCACAATTGATAGGACACGGCAAGAAAGGCTACAAGAGTCAGCATTTCAAATTTCAGGACAATCCGAGGTCGTATGCTCAAGTTATGATGGATTCAAGTTGAGACAGATGGACGTTGCTCTGTTCGAAACCATGACCCCACCTATGTTCGAACCCATCTGGTTCGAACCCAAGGAGTGAGGCAGCGCCTCGAACCCATGCACATATGCCAAAGTTCGAATCAATGAGTTCGCATCCATCGGTTCGACACCACTTCGAATCCAACTAGTTCGAACCCACCACGTTCGAACCGATAAGAAGGGACGACTTTCGAACCCATCGACTTCGAACCCTTCGAACCCCCATGGGTTCGACTCCATCACCTTCGACTCCATTGTTTTCGAATCCATATGCCTCGTATCCATGAAGGGGTTGCAGGAGCCCTGTTCGAACCCATCACAGGAGCCCTGTTCGAACCCATCACAGAGCTATCTTCGAACCCATCACAGAGCCTTGTTCGAACCCATCACAGAGCCGTGTTCGAACCCATCCTGTGTTGCCTTATTCGAACCCACTGGGTCAATCCACGTGTCTTCCATCGGTTCGAAATCACCAAGATACACGGAGTCGAAGCGGTCAACACGGAGAGAAGTCCGGATCGATTCGAAACTTGCGCTCCACGTCACCACGAGGTCGCGTGCCATACTGGTTTCGAAACCATCGTTTCGAGTAACAGGGGTTCGAACCAAACAGCCTTGCCGTGAAGTCCATTTCGAACCCAACATATCTCCTAACCTACTGATCCAAATGCAATGAAACTTTCACAGATGCTCGCATACATGTTGAAGAATGTCCACGCCAAATTTCACCTCGATTGGATGAATTCTTGATCGGTTCGAATGGAGTTCGAACCGATGCCAAAGTGGGCCCAAACTTCCCGAGACCGTACGTGTGGGCCCCCTCACGTGCCAGAAGTGGTCTCCCGAGTTTTCAGCGAGATACCAGCAGCCTACACCTATAAATAGAGCCCCAGGGCCAACGAAAAAGGGGCTTCTGACTCTGAGACGCCGAGACTCTGCCGGATCAAGATCTCCATCATCTCCATCACAATTTCACTATTGATTTCGAATTTCCAGTTGTAACTCGCTGTGGATCGCTGTACCAACTTGTAATCGTTGATAGAGAATCAATAAAACATCGAAAAACTTCACAGTGGACGTAGGCAACACGCCGAACCACTATAAATTGCTTGTCTACGTATTTTCTTTATTGTTGATTCGAGTTTTTGTTAGATGATATTCATATTCAGTTCGTACTCTTGACTATTATCTCTTCAACGACTCCCGAAGAGTGTTGTGACCAATTTTGGTGCAAGCACTTTGGTGCTTTCACTGAGAAAACCCAGCTTTTCTCCTGCTCGTTGGATCTGTCATCGATACCGGATTGAATAAATCTAAGAGAGAGATCCAGATTTTTAAATCCAACTTCCTTCCCTTCTATTCAGATTTGCATAAAGTCTAGGAAAGGAACTCAACTGTAAAAATGGTTAGCACAAGAACCACCTCGAACGCCGTCAATCAAGAAGGACAGGATAAACAGAATCCTGCCCCTCTGCCTCCACCTAATCAAGATGCCGCTGGGCACTCAGAACCGTCGGGTCCGGTTACCCGACAAGAATTGCAGTTGTTACTTCAAGAGCTGACCCAGAGTCGGCGACAACTAGAAGAACAGTTACGCGCCAACGCTGAGCTAATTAACCAGCTGGATCGCTAGAAACGAAAACGATCCACGAGAGATCGTGCTTATCGCTCTTCTAGCGAAAATTCTTCATCTTCTGATTATCATAACCGACCTCCACGACCCCGGTTAGATGAGGGTCGTATACCATCCGCTGGAAACCAACCGATATTGACCGTTGGACAAATAAGAGTTGGTCCGTCAGCCAGCTTCCAAACCGGACCCTCCTCCCGAGGGGGTGCATTCCTCACCACGCCGCTGAGTACCGCACCGCTAGCGTTGCGGCTGAACCAGGGGTCGACACTCGAGATCAGTCGGACCCGAACCGTCGTCAAAGCGGTCATACTCCTGAACCGTACGTCCCAGAGGACTATGAGCCGAGAAGGCGAGATTTGAACCGTCAACGATATCCGGCTCAAACCCAAAGTATGGAACGTGACCATACTCCGGTGCAAATGCCGGATCTATCGACTATGATACGACAGATGATTCGTGAGAGTCAGGGATTCACAAACGACGATTGGGGGGTTTCCCGAAGTCACACTCCCTTTACGGACGACATCCTTAATGCTGAACCCCCACGGCGATTCCGAATGCCCACTCTGCCTATGTATGAGGGAAACTCCGATCCCAATCAACATATTCTAAAATATGAATGGTCGATGACGGCTGCCAGAGCCGACGACGCTGTGAAATGTCGTAGTTTCCCCATATCCCTGGGGGGCATCGCCACCATGTGGTTCACCCGATTGCCTCCTCGATCCGTCTCCTCATTCGACCAGCTGGCCACAAAATTCGTTGAGCAATTCCGCATGCACGTCGCAAGGCCGAAAGATGTCAACACTCTATCCAGTGTCACGCAAGCTCCCGGAGAGACGCTCAGACACTACTTAGAAAGATTCCATACTGCATGTGCGGAGATTAGTAATCCAAATGATAACTCCATCCTTATGGCGTTAACCAAGGGGATCGACCCCGATTCTGAATTCGGCAATTGGCTAGCTGGAAAACCACCTGCGTCATTGGACCGTTTCCATGCCAAAGCAGCTCAATTCCTAAGACGGGAAGACGCGAAACAGTCTAGGAAGCAAACTGACGCAGGATCGAACGTGGGAGGAACCCAAAGCAATGTTGCAATAAAACAATCCGGTGAGAGCTCCGGAAAAGTTCAGTTGAACATTAAAAATAAACAAGCTCGGCGAAGAGAGAGCGTGAATCAAATTAAAAAACAAGATCAAAATAGCGGTTCGCAACGCAAAAATCCGAAGTTCGACAGTTATACTCCTTTGAATACTTCATTGGAGGACTTGTATTTACAAACCCGTAGTACAATTCAATATGAAAAGCCTGCTCCGAGACCGTCGTCAGAGAGACAAATCCAAACAGGAAAATTTTGCAGGTTCCATGAAGGCTACGGACACGATACGAACGAGTGTCGTCACCTACAGGATCTTGTTGAAAAACTGATCAGGGAAAGGAGACTCGATCGATTTGTGCGGACACCGCAACCCAGGGAAGCAGGTCCATCAAATCAAACCAATGAACCTGATCAACCGAGGCATGAGGACTCCGATGGTCCTCGCGGGAGATTGGTGATAAACGCCATCAGTGGCGGACCGACTTTCTCAGGAGCCTGGAACGACGAGGATCTTCGTCATTGTCACACATGACAGGCTCATTCAATCTATGAATATTTTGCAATTTCATTTACATTCTGAAATTTGATTTTGTAATAAGGCACTGACTTTGCCATGTCTTCTCATTTCAGCAATAAAACATTATCTCTTCAAGCTAAAGCTGTGATTCATCGAATACAACATTCAACAATCACGACACACGAAGAGCTAAATTCCATCAAACAATGGAGTTTATTCAAATAGCGAGTGACTGCGATACGACCGGCCACTCACTAAGTGAAACCCCAGCTCGGGGGCAATCCGTCACACTAAAGGCTGAACTGGACCGACACACGACAGTCCTACAACCGACTCCAACTTCCCACAGCGTGAATTGGAGTATAAACATTCCATAATTCGTTCCCAGAGTGCGAACGGACTCCAACTTCCCACAGCGTGAATTGGAGTATAAACATTCAACAATTCGTTCCCAGGGCGCGAACGGACTCCAACTTCCCACAGCGCGAATTGGAGTATAAACATTCCATAATTCGTTCCCAGAGTGCGAACGGACTCCAACTTCCCACAGCGTGAATTGGAGTATAAACATTCCATAATTCGTTCCCAGAGTGCGAACGGACTCCAACTTCCCACAGCGTGAATTGGAGTATAAACATTCCACAATTCGTTCCCACTGCGCGAACGGACTCCAACTTCCCACTGCGTGAATTGGAGTATAAACATTTAACAATTCGTTCCCGGAGTGCGAACGGACTCCAACTTCCCACTGCGTGAATTGGAGTATAAACATTTAACAATTCGTTCCCGGAGTGCGAACGGACTCCAACTTCCCACTGCGTGAACTGGAGTATAAACATTTAACAATTCGTTCCAGGAGTGCGAACGGACTCCAACTTCCCGCAGCGTGAATTGGAGTATAAACATTTAATAATTCGTTCCCACTGCGTGAACCGACCCATCAATGCGGACTCCGAATCCCCAAAACATGAATTGGGGTATGAACATAAGTTACGGGCTCCCGGAGCGCGAACCGAAGCATCCGTGCAAACTCCATATTCCTGAAGTGCGAGTTGGGGTATAAATGTCAATTCCGGGTTCCTGAAGTACGAACCCAAACTTACATGTTTTATCCAAGCTCCCGGCGTGTGAATTGGAGCACCAACACCAAGTCAAAGTTCCCGTAGTGCGAACTAAGGCGTTAATACTAACTCCGAGTTAGTAGAGTGCAAGTTGGAATGTGAACACCATCCCCAAGTTCCCGGAGCGTGAGCCATGTTACAAGTATCAATAACACTTGAACTCCTGGAATGCATACCAGGTTATCGATCTCAAATTACTCTAAGTCCTCGGAAGGCGGACGTGAACTTAAGATTCGCAACAAGTGCAATCGACTGCCAAAAATATAAGTGTTGTTCCCCAAGACTGGGGGGCACGAAAGTTAAGTGTCAATCACCCACCGAAGTGATACAACGTCCGAAGTTCAACTCATTCATCAATCACAACTTGTGACCAAGGTTCTCAGGCGTGGCAAATGAAACGAGCTCTACTTGAACGGTAAAAACACCACAAGTACACAGGACCGAAAACAAGGCATTGCAAGTACTTAAGCACAAATAAAGCAAGAGTTGAAACAAAGAAACTAAAGTTTATTTCAACTAACCAAAAATGAGGGCTTACATATGAAAAAGTTTTCCCAAAAATAATCCCTACTAGCAGGAGCCGAACCTGCATCTATACACGGCTTAAAAAAATAAAAAACAAGTACTTATTCACCAAAACATCTACTTGTAAAGCCGATCTACTTCTTCCTCTTTTTCGTCTTCCTTATTAGTGGTTCATCATTATCAGAATCACTAGCGACAGAAATTCTTTTTGAGTGCCTCCTCTTCGGCGGTGACTCTTCGGCTGGGGGCATGATATCGATGTCCCCCTCAGAGCTCGAATCTACAGGGAGGCTTCCCGCCGGAGGAGTAGGGGGGACTGGATCTGTGACGGAAATTGAGATAGTGCCACCCGATGGTACTATCCTGGCAGGTGTTGAGCTATGCGCCGTCGCGCTGCCACCGGCGCTGCCACTGTGCCCCGCAGCTTCTATTTCAGCGCTGATTTCAGCCCAAATTTCCTCTTCTCGAGTCACTTGGGCTTGGCTGGGGGCATCCGCAGCTTGCGTCGAAGAACTTGAGGTCGGCAGGGGATCACTAACGATGATAAACTGTAAGTCCGTAGAGAAACCGCCCTGCTCACCGAGCAGCTCGCTCACCATCTGTTCCTCGAGGGATAACCCGCTCCCCTGTGCCGCCTCGATCGATACCGCAGTGGTCTCGGTGGCGATGGCCTTAACCTTTTGGCTTGATTCTTGAGCCGTGACAGTCGGCGCAACCTCCGTCACTAGGCAAAAACGATAAGTTATCAGTAACTTCTTCAAAACAAACTCTTTATTTAGGAAACACTTGAGATAATTTCGAAATACCTTCTCCAGTTTGAATCACAGACGGCTGAACGACCTCGGGAGTGTGCTCATGGATAGGAGATAAGTGCGGCCGCTCCGGGTCGTAAGCAGGAACAGGTGGCAAGCTGACCGCAGACGCAGGCACTGACGAAGGCGATGTGGTGACTTCAGTGACAACCGCATGGTGCTCAACACCCGATCCCTCTCCAACTTCCAGGGAACGACCACCCACCATCTCCTTCTCATGAGCAATGATAGCATCGTGAAGGACCTTCTTTTCATCCTCAGTCAATAGCCGGTTCTCAAGCTCGAATCGGTCAACCGATTCGCCCGGATGCGCTTCCCCCTCTTCCTCGACCAATCGCTCCCAAGCGCTGCGAAGGTGAACGGGATAATCTTGAAGCCAGGCTAAATTTCGGTGTTTTAACACGTTGGCGTTATAAGTTATAAGCAGATCTTCGATATCGGCCTCTAGCCTGGCCTCTGCTCGTTGAACTTTCTCCTCCACCTCTATCTCGACCGCTTGAACTTTCGCCACCGCAGCATCCCTTTCGGTGCGAAGAATCACAGCTTGTTCGCACGCCTCCTGAGCTGCGCTATTCGCATCATCCCTTTCCTTGGCAATTTCAGCAAATTTTGACTTAAGCTCATTCAACTCCTTCAGGGCAGCGTCCCTCTCTGCAGTAACCAATGTGTTTCGATGACCCATGTCCTCAACCGTGGCGTAGTGTTCGCGTTTCATCCTATCCATGATTGCCTGGGCTTCATCAGCTTTTTTAGTGGCCTCTATTTCAGATTTACGGGATGATTCAGCCTCAGTATTTAGCACTTGTATGATGCGATCTTTTTGTGCTAACTCGGCTTGCAATTTTTCAATGGTGGCTGCTCTTTCGAAGGCCAAGGCCGATGCTTTTTCGGCCGCTCTATACCACACTTTGTACTGTGCGTAGAAATCGTGCACATAATCAAGCGCCCACTGCTCGGCCTCCTGTGGGATTCTTTTCAAGTTCGGTGGGAATACGTAGTTGTCGAAGCATATATTCGGGAACTCCCTTTTCAATTACGCGAGCCTGATTGCTCCTTCCCCCATGATTTCAGTAGGAGGTTCCTCCGCAGCCATCGGTGTCGTCACCTCAGATCTAGAAGCTTGAGGAACTGGCGCATGTCGAGAAGAGTCACGAGGAACATGAACGGGATGTTGTACGGGACCTCTGGAAGGAGGAGGGGTACGCGATCGCGATCGACGCCTATGGCCCTTGTCCGAATCGTATCTCTCATGACTAGAATATCCGGAACGTCCTTGGTCATAGTATCCAGGGCGTCCCTGATCATAATCTCTATCTCCCTCTCGCCTGCGCGAATCATAATAAGAAGACTTGCGAGCATGTCGAAGACTCCCAAGCATTGAACCCCGCTTTGACATAGTATCTGCAAAGCAAAATAAAATCGAATCAATCACCCTTCGAAACAGATAATTTACAGTCAAAGTTTATGCAGTGTCGTGAAATGTGTATGAACATGCATTCCCCCCGACCAACCAGAAATGTCGACCTCGCTAGTAATAAGAGGCTCGCTCAATTCTAGATTACGATGGAACTCCTCCAACCCGGCATCATGTTGAAAAGACACGTCTTCCGGGATTGGAAGGTCGGCAAGCCCTTCGTAGAGGCTTTCAGTACGCGGAGGGGACATCTCAGAGATTCTAACTCCGGAAGAGGGCCGGGCAATGACGACCGATTTCCGTCTCCCCCGCTTAGTTGACTTAACCATGGCAGCCTTGCCTTTTCTCTACTCCGCGACATCCGAAGCTACATCCGTAGGCTCGATCAGCGGCTCGTCGTCAGTATGAGTTCTTTCAGAGTCAGCCTCCTCGGCTATGACAACTTCGGGCTTCTTATGTTTGACTCGTTTCTTAGGAACGATCCTTTGTGCCACCTCAAATCTTATACTCTGTCCTCGTTCAATCAGCCCAAAGGTCCGGAGATTCCTATCGGTCAAAAGCAACTCGATGTCCCTATCTTCGCTCGGGACTTCTCGAAGTATTCGCACCATCTCCTTAAACTCTTCACCTTCGGGTCTCGGGATCGTTGCTGTAAAAAGAAAAAATTAATATAAGTCTCACTTCGGCTGCAATTGTCATAGTAAATATTTGAAAACTCGGTTATACTCACGTCTGAATAACCATCGTCGGGCAAATCCTGGAGGACATCTGACATAAAACCATTCTGTCCTATAGTAACTCAGCCTTGTCCAGGATCCGGTGACCACTTGACAATTTCTCACCGCCTCCAGAAATGTGAAAGAAGGATAATCACCACGAGTTTTGAAGTTGAACAAGTATCTAATTTCGATTGGAAGCGGCGGTCGCTGGAGACATTCCATAAATGCAATGAACAAGCTATTGATCGACGCATATCCATTCGGATGCAACTGAGATGGGGCGATCCTCAAAAACGACAACACTTCTCTTATATACTCGTTGAACGGGGGAAGTGTCCCGGCCGCACACGCGTGGCGATTAAATGCTGTATACCCTTCTGGCGGATTATGTGGTCTATCATTCGGCCCCGGCAGTAACACATCGTCCAATGACAAGCCGTGCCTCAAACAAATTCTTCCCAACATGTCTTCAGAGATATTCGATGGAACGGAATCTGATGGATTGGCAATGAACGACGCATCAGGAAGTTCGTCCGGAGCCGGACCGATGATCTCAGGATCTATATCCGGAACTTCTAGCCTCGGAGGGGCTGTACCTTGAATCTCTTGCTGCTGTGAACTTGAAGATTCCATAACTAACTAACTCATGAGAAACCATCGTTAAACGACAAAGAACCCATGTGTTCCCCAGTGTAAAGTGTATGAATGTGTGTGGTACCGTGCCATGCATTACTTGAACAAATGTTGCAGAGTTAAAGTGAACATTCAAACGACAAAGCTACGAAGTCCAGCTATAATGACCGTCATCGCTGACCGTCATCACTGAATCGTTTATATGATGGAAGTCGATTCGAATGGAAGTTGTTATAGTTCCATCGACGAGCTTCAAAAGGCAATCAAATATGCAGTTCAATATTCAAGTCCAGATATGCGGGAATGAAGCTCGTCGGAGTTATGCTTGAGAAATTTCAAATTTTGGAGTCCATCATACAGGGTTCGAAACCATCACAGAGGCTTCGTTCGAACCCAACCGAACACCTCTTCCTTCGAACCCATCCAAACTTCTTTCGAACCCATGCGTTCGAAACCATCATGTCATTGCTTCGAACCCATGCGTTCGAAACCATCCTGACATCACTTCGAAACCATACAGTTGGGCGTGCTTCGAACCGATAGCCAAATGACAAGTTCGAACCGATACCGAATCCCTTAAACTTGATATCGGTCGCGCTCGAACCGATCCACTTCGTATCGATACGAAGTTGTCGACTTCGAACCGATAACCTATGGGTTCGAATCCATCGATTCGAATGGATCCCTCGAATCCCCCAATCGGTGCGAACTGCGCATCCCAACAAGGACATTCCAAGGATCGATTCGAAATCCAATGAAAACACACCACCGTCATCGGTTCGAACTCGAATCCACACATCGGTTCGAATCCTCCCTAAACCAGATCTGTTTTTGCCAAATTCTAGGTTAAGCATATCGATGAACAGAAGTGGATTCGAAATAGCTTCGCCGTTTGAAACCGAGGCTAATTACCTAGTTTAAGCAATGGATTCGAGAGATTTAAGTCTTAGATCTTGATGGATTCGAAAACACGACGCAGTATTTTCTCCTTAGAAGCTTCGAAGCGATGAAGAGCGCAGTGAAAAAGTAAAAAGCGGAAATGGGGCAGGTCCACTGCTATTTATATGGGGGGTTGAAGATGACCGGGTCGCTTCGAATTCCGGTAAAAATTGACCGAGTACAACAGGTCAGAGGGCAGAATGGTTTCGAAACCTATCTTCGAACCCAAATGCTTGAGGCCCCATTGTGTGAAGCACGCAGACCACTGCCGCGAACGATAGTTTCGTACCCATCCAAGTCATCGGTTCGAAGATCAGTTTCGAACCCACCGAAATGAACTACTTGTTCGAAACCATCCTCTCACATCGGTTCGAATGCTAGTTTCGAAACCATCACAGCACAAAGAATACTCCATCTTCTAACATCGGTTCGAAAGTCAACTTCGAACCCATCATGACACGAGTATACTCCGTTGGGTCGAATGTCAATTTCGAGTCCATCCATGCTCCAACGCATCGATTCGAAATCTCATATTCACACGACCCATCATTGCACAGGCATATTGCGTCCATACAAAATTAATCTTCGAACCCATCAATGCTCAAGTGCATCGGTTCGAAACATTACACTTGCGCAATTCAAATTCAAATTCTTCGACCTTCAATATCGGTTCAGGAGAGGATCGATACGAAGGAACTTTTCAAAACAACCATCAAGCGTTGTCTCAATTCAAATTTCAAAATCGGTTCTGGAGAGAATCGATACGAAATTCTGCAGCAAACCTAACTGATAACGACTCGTGGACGCACGACGTTAACAAGGTCCAAATTAACATATGTGCATACATGTCGGGCTAACATTCGATTTTGAGCATTCACAGGGATCAAACACTCATCCTATTACAAATGCGACAGCCAACGGCTAAGCACTATTATACAGCAGTCAATCATATCAACGCAGGGTTACAGCAGTACAGCACACGAGTTTCAACAAAAAAGAGAACAATGATTGTTCAGAGAGAAATGGCAGCTATTCAAAGCACGTCATGTTCCCACAAGACGTACTTTGGGGGGCAAAATGTTATCCCGCTTTTTGGCAAAGCCGCGATACCAAAAGATTGATCGAAAAACGGAGGACAGTTCGCCTCAGAGGTTGATCGTACTTCCTTTAGCCATGGATATCACTGAATTTTATCCGAGTCCAGAATGAGCCACAATTGATAGGACACGGCAAGAAAGGCTACAAGAGTCAGCATTTCAAATTTCAGGACAATCCGAGGTCGTATGCTCAAGTTATGATGGATTCAAGTTGAGACAGATGGACGTTGCTCTGTTCGAAACCATGACCCCACCTATGTTCGAACCCATCTGGTTCGAACCCAAGGAGTGAGGCAGCGCCTCGAACCCATGCACATATGCCAAAGTTCGAATCAATGAGTTCGCATCCATCGGTTCGACACCACTTCGAATCCAACTAGTTCGAACCCACCACGTTCGAACCGATAAGAAGGGACGACTTTCGAACCCATCGACTTCGAACCCTTCGAACCCCCATGGGTTCGACTCCATCACCTTCGACTCCATTGTTTTCGAATCCATATGCCTCGTATCCATGAAGGGGTTGCAGGAGCCCTGTTCGAACCCATCACAGGAGCCCTGTTCGAACCCATCACAGAGCTATCTTCGAACCCATCACAGAGCCGTGTTCGAACCCATCCTGTGTTGCCTTATTCGAACCCACTGGGTCAATCCACGTGTCTTCCATCGGTTCGAAATCACCAAGATACACGGAGTCGAAGCGGTCAACACGGAGAGAAGTCCGGATCGATTCGAAACTTGCGCTCCACGTCACCACGAGGTCGCGTGCCATACTGGTTTCGAAACCATCGTTTCGAGTAACAGGGGTTCGAACCAAACAGCCTTGCCGTGAAGTCCATTTCGAACCCAACATATCTCCTAACCTACTGATCCAAATGCAATGAAACTTTCACAGATGCTCGCATACATGTTGAAGAATGTCCACGCCAAATTTCACCTTGATTGGATGAATTCTTGATCGGTTCGAATGGAGTTCGAACCGATGCCAAAGTGGGCCCAAACTTCCCGAGACCGTACGTGTGGGCCCCCTCACGTGCCAGAAGTGGTCTCCCGAGTTTTCAGCGAGATACCAGCAGCCTACACCTATAAATAGAGCCCCAGGGCCAACGAAAAAGGGGCTTCTGACTCTGAGACGCCGAGACTCTGCCGGATCAAGATCTCCATCATCTCCATCACAATTTCACTATTGATTTCGAATTTCCAGTTGTAACTCGCTGTGGATCGCTGTACCAACTTGTAATCGTTGATAGAGAATCAATAAAACATCGAAAAACTTCACAGTGGACGTAGGCAACACGCCGAACCACTATAAATTGCTTGTCTACGTATTTTCTTTATTGTTGATTGGAGTTTTTGTTAGATGATATTCATATTCAGTTCGTACTCTTGACTATTATCTCTTCAACGACTCCCGAAGAGTGTTGTGACCAATTTTGGTGCAAACACTAAGTGTGAGCAAGCTTTCGGAATCCTGAAAGAGTGACTGACAAGTGCTCCTGTTTTGACTATTCCAAGTGGGAATGATGAGATGGTGGTTTACACCGATGCATGTGGTACTGGGGTTGGAGCAGTGCTAATACAAAAGGATAAAGTTGTTGCATGTGCAAGTCGACAACTGAAGCCGCATGAAAGGAATTACCCGACTCATGATTTGGAGTTAGCGGCGATTGTTTTTGCTCTGAAGATGTGGAGATATTATCTATTGGGAGTTTGATTCGAGTTGTTTACGGATCATAAGTCGTTGAAGTATCTTTTCTCCCAAAAGGATTTGAATCTTCGGCAGCAACGATGGCTAGAGTTTTTAGCATCATATGATTTCGGTATAGCCTATACTCCAGGAAAGGGTATCGCTGTGGCAGACGCGTTAAGTTGAAGACATGCAGGATTGGGAGCCATATTTTCGGAATGGAAGAGTCTCGAGTATCTGGCTCGATTTAATTTCAGTCCTAGATGTGAATTAGAACATGAGATGTTGGCAAACTTATCAATAAGACCTACTCTAGTGGAAAGAATTGGCGAGAGCCAAAAGCGAGACGATAAGCTTGTCGAGATTATCCGTGATTTAGAATCTGGATTGAACCCAGAAAAGGATAAAGGATTCGAAGTTGATCGAGAGGGTTGGCGTCGGAAGCAAGGACGACTAGTTGTTCTCGATATAGATGAATTGAGAGATGAAGTTCTAAGGGAAAGTCATCACTTGAAGTTGACAATTCATCCAGGCGGAAATAAGATGTATCGGGATATGAAGAGAACCTATTATTGGGAAGGTATGAAGAAAGATGTTGGAAATTTTATTTCCAAATGCATGAATTGCCAGTTGGTAAAAGCTGAGCAGAAGAAGCCAAGTGGGTTGCTTCAGCCATTAGAAGTTCCTACATGGAAATGGGAGCAGATATCGATGGATTTTGTCGATGGTCTACCTAGGACAAGAGAGGGAAATGAAGGGATTTGGGTCATTGTAGATCGTTTGACCAAGAGTGCAAGATTCATTCTTGTTCATTCAACTAGGACTGCATCGAAGTTGGCTGAGTTGTATGTTAAATGGATAGTTCGATTCCATGGTATTTCGAAGAGTATAGTGAGCGATCGAGACCCATTGTTCACTAGTGAATTTTGGAAGATCTTCCAGGAAGTTTTGGGAACCGAGTTGTGTTTAAGTACAGCTTATCATCCCCAAACAGATGGTCAGACTGAGAGAGTCAATCGAGTTTTGGAAGATCTCTTGAGGGCATGTGTTTTGGATTTCGGAGGATCATGGGAAGATCATCTTCATTTGGTGGAATTTGCGTATAATAACAGTTACCAGTCAAGTATTGGTATGGCACCATATGAAGCATTGTATGGAAGACCGTGTAACTCTCCGACATGTTGGTGGGAAACTTGAGAAAAGCTGATACTTGGGCCAGAGATGATTCGTCAGACTTCGGATTGTATAGAGATCATTCGGCAACGAATGAAGGCAGCCCAAGACCGTCAGAAAAGTTATGCTGATAAGCGTCGTAAGGATTTGGAATTCGACGTAGGTGATATGGTTTTTGTGAAGATTTCTCCTCTGAAGAATGTTATTCGATTCGGGAAGAGAGGAAAATTGACTCCAAGATTTGTTGGACCGTTCCCGATCATTGAGCGAATTGGAAAGCTCGTTTATAGATTGGAGTTACCGGAGAAGATGGCGAGTGTGCACAATGTTTTTCATGTATCTTATCTACGAAAGTATGTGCACGACTCGAGTACAGTGGTTTCTGTTGATGGCTATGAAGATTTAGAGGTTGATCCTGTTGTTACGAGACCTCGTAAGCCGCTTCGTGTTGTTGAAACCGACACGAAACAGCTTAGGAGGAAGGCGATTACGTTGCTCAAGATACAATGGAGTGATGATGTTAACGATTGTACATGGGAGGAGGAAGAGAGGATGAAGGCAGCTCATCCTGAACTCTTCAAGGTATGGCCCTAAAGTGTCGTGACATCTCATGAATTTGTAACTTGTTCTAGTCATAGAATCATGCATGCTAGGCTAGTAATTGGATGCATGGTTTGTTGGTTGCTATGGATGGTAGGCATGCGGAATAGTTTGGATGCTCTGGTTTTTTTGGAATTTCGGGGGCGAAATTTCTAAGGGGGAGAGAATGTAACGACCCGTATTTTTACGTGTCGATAAATCGTAGAATTTACAGGTCATTAGTGTTGTGGTGTCATCCATAGCCTAAGTCGTATAAGGTTAACTCGTGTGTTGTTTAGGTCGTGTGAAAATTAGGTTGATAGAGCAACCTATAGAAGTTATGACCTAAGTATTTTGAACGACCTAAGTTAGCGAGTTAGTGCGAGTTAGCATAATGGTAAACGACTTATCGAGTTAATAGTTGTAATAGGTTAACGAGTTAGCAGTGTAGCGGGTTAGCAAGTGACGACTTAAGAGGGGGTTAACGGGTTACGACTTAAGAACTGGGACGAGCTAGCAAGTTGGTGGAGTTAGCGGGTTAGTGGTGAGCGACTTAGTGCTAGGGCTTAAGTCGTAAGCGATTTAAGTATGGTTAGGTCGTGGGGACCCTGTTGTGAGTTAAGTCGACATATATGTTAACCCAGTTAGGTCTTAAGCCGTTGAGTCGTAACTCGTGAAGTTGTTAAGTCGTTTCCCTGATGAGTCGTAAGTCATTATGAGGCATAGGTTGTTAGGTCGCGAAGTTGTATTGAGGGATAGGTCGTAACTCGCGTACGAGTTAGGTCGGCTATGCATTAGGTCGTTAGTTAGCGCTGTATTGAGATAAGTCATGAATGAGTTAAGGACAGGTCGGCCATATCGTTGAGTAGATGAGTCGTTAGGTCGGCTGTGTAGTTGAGTCGTTAGGTCGTGTACCTGTTGAGTCGTTGGTCGTAGTGTTTTGATGAGTCGTGAACGACTTAAGAGTTTAGGTCGGAGACGACTTAAGACCGAACGAGTTAAGGTTTTGGGGCCTATAAATATCACGGTTTCACTTCATTTTTGGCACCGGATTTCGAAGCGACGAAGTGCTGCCATTTTGAGAGCTCGACTACAGCACTTCTTCACTTCTTTTCTCCATTCTAATCTAGTGCTTACATTCATCCAAGATCGAAGATCAAGATCGAAGATCCAAGAGCCAAAGTTGAAGATTTTCATTCATTCGAGAGAGATTTCACCGTTTGAAGCGGAATCTTGCCAGATCAAGCTTGGTTCTTCGCTGTCCAGATCTGAAGTTGATTGTTTTGGAGGTGTTCAGGTGATTCAGTGAGTGGTAGTTATCTCTCACACGAACCCAAAGGAGTGTATTGGATCGGTGGCTTGTTTATGTGTTAAAGATAGAGATTTCTTGCATTTTCCTTATGTCTGCATGTAGATCCATCATCTATGAAGTTTTGAATACACTTTTTGCTACATGTTAACTTATGCAAGTTCATTCGTTAAGTTGTAGAGATACTTGCTTGTAATCCATGTTTGTAGATTTGGACACTTTAATTACCAAATTTCCATTCTCTTGTATAATTGCTTGTTAAATCTTGTTTGAATGATTGATTGTTATGGATAAACGATTGATTTGATTGTTGCAAATTAGCTAATGGTTGATTTGGAACAAGTTGGTCGAAGGTGATTCATAAGCTAAGTGGAAAGGCTCTTGAATGGTGAAAGCTGCTTGTGGCATATGAAGCAGATGATGAAGCTCATATGGATGGATTCGATGATGATAGACTTTGCTATGATTAGAAGTAGCAAAGCATGACGTTGATATGGACTTTGCTATGATATGATGAGGCGAAGCACGATGATGAGATGGACTTTGCTAAGATGCGATGAAGCAAAGTATGATGTGAGAAAGTCTTGGTTTAATCCAGACGGGATCATTCCAAGCATGTTGATTACTCGATGATGCGGTTCGAGTTGGTGGATAATGGTGGGCTCGAGAGGTGCTTGGGCCAAAATAAGAATAGTCGTCGAGGAGGATGACTAGGAGGCCGAGATTTCATCGTGGTTGAAGGTTCTAGCATGCTCAACGCAAGAGTACGCTGGGTAGATTCGTTAGTCCCAGGCACGGGTCACGATGACGTGCTAGTACTCTGGGTAGATTCGTTATACGTAGGCACGGGTCATGATGACGTGCGGGGCTATGTCTAGAACCGGGGTTGCCATTAGCCCTTGACTAACGGCTGAAAGGATGGTGTCGGTCATTTAATTAACGGTGAAATCGAGGCAATGATAACAGTGATAGCCAGAGTCATGGATGTTTGGTCGTATCGTCATTCGGACTCAAGAGCGGTGTTTTCTGGGTGCTTATCTGATCTTGGTTTAGGCCCTGGGGGTTTGTATTTGGAAAACATCGACCTTTACTCGAGTGATTATTGCTTTACTTTTAATGCCTGCTTTGTTATGCTTGTTTCTCCTTAGTGCGTGTCTAGGGGCTATCACTGTAGAAAGAGGTGGAGTGGGATGGTTGAGTTCATATTCCTTTTATCCTTTATGCTCTTTTGGTATGTTTGATAGTTGATTTACTACTCACTAGGACTCTTGTCTGACTCAAGGTTTTATGTTCAACTCTTATTACCTTGGGCTGTTCATCCATGTTGGGATGGGCAGACTAGGTAGCAGGTGACAGGTGCTGTTCTTAGAGATTGACGCTGTTGATGACGGAGACGAGCTGGAGGTTTTTGCATATTACTTTCTTACTATATGTACTGGATGTTCCGCTGTTTGTTGATTTTCTGAGAGATATGTAGTAAGGCTGGATGTATTGACTATTCAGATAATTGTATAAAACTATTATGAGTTTATATGATGAGATTCTATTCTATGGAGCTTCACTATGTATACTTTTCTATTGTATTTTATCCATGCGCTGTGAGTAATACGATAGATTCTGCAATGTTATTCTTATCTTGACCATCGTCCATGGCTGCCTGGCACACCCTTCAGCGCACTATTCCCTTGTTCTGGTGCGGGAGTCATGGCGGTCGTCACATTGCGCCGTAGATGTTGTGTGATGACCGCCCATGACTCCAGCACCAAAACAAGGAAATAGTGCGCTGAAAAGTGTGCCAGGCAGCCATGGACGATGGTCAAGGTGAGAATAACATCACATACTCTATCGTATAACTCACAGCGCATGGACAAAATACAATAGAGAAATATATAGTGAAGCTCCATAACAGAATATCATCATATAGACTTCATAATAGTTTGATACAAGCATCTGAAAACAATACATCCAGCCTCACTACAAAGCACTCAAAGAAAATACAGCAGCGGAATATCCAGTACATATAATAAGAAAATAATATGCAAAAGCCTCCTGCTCATCTTCGTCATCATCATCAGCATCGATCACCCAAAGACAACACCTGTCACCTGCTACCTAGTCTACCCATCCCAACATGGATGAACAGCCTAAGGTAATAAGAGTTGAACGTAAAACCTTGAGTCAGACAAAGTCCTAGTGAGTAGTAAATTAACCATCAAACATACAAAAAGAGCATAAAGGATAAAAGGAATAGGAACCCAACCATCCCACTCCACCTCTTTCTACAGTGATAGCCCCCAAACACATACTAAGGAGAAGCAAGCATAGCAAAGCAGACAATTAAAGTAAAGCAATAATCACTTGAGTCAAGTTCGATGTTTTCCAAATACAAACCCCCAAGGCCTAAACCAAGATCAGATAAGCACCCAGAAAACACCGCTCTTGAGACCGAATGATAATACAATCAAACATACATAACTCTGGCTATCACTGTTATCATTGCCTCGATACCATCGTTAATTGAATGACCGGCACATTCTTTCAGCCATCAGTCAAGGGCTAATGGCAACCCCGGTTCTAGACATAACTCCGCACGTCGTCGCAGCCCGTGCCCAGGAATTTTCACAACTACCCAGAGTACTAGCGCGTCATCGCGGCCCGTGCTTGGGACTATCGAATCTGGCCAACGTACTCCTGCTTTGAGCATGCTAGAACCTTCAATAACGATGAAATCTCAGCCTCCTAGTCATCCTCATCGACGACTATTCTCATACTAGCTCAAGCACCTCTCGAGCCAACCATTATCAACCAACTCGAACCGCATCATCGAGTTATCAACAAGCTTGGAATGATCCCGCCTGGATTAAACCAAGACTATCTCACATCATACTTTGCTTCATCGCATCTTAGCAAATTCCATCTCATCATCATGCTTCGCCTCATCATATCATGGCAAAGTCCATCTCAACGTCATGCTTTGCTACCTCTAATCATAGCAAAGTCCATCATCATCGAATCCATCCACATGAGCTTCAACATCCGCTTCATATGCCTCAAGCGGCTTTCACCATTCAAGAGCCTTTCCACTTAGCTTTTGAATCACCTTTTACCAACTTGTCCAAATCAACCATTAGCTAATTTGCAACAATCAAATCAATCATCAATCCAAAACAATCAATCATTCAAACAAGATCTAATAAGCAATTATACAAGAGAATGGCAATCTTGTAATTAAAGTGTCCAAATCTTAACAATCATGAACAATAGGCAAATATCCCTACAACTTGATAAATGAACTTGCATAAGTCAACATGTGGCAAAAAGGTTATTCAAACTTCATAGATGATGGATCTACATGCAGACATAAGGAATATGCAGGAAATCTCTATCTTTAACACATAAACAAGCCACCGATCCAATATACTCCTTTGGGTCCGTGTGAGAGATAACTACCACTCACCAAATCACCTAAACACCTCAAAAGATAGCCACTTACGATCTGGACAGCGAAGAACCAAGCTTGATCCGACAAGATACCGCTTCAAACGGTGAAATCTATCTTTGTTGGATGAAGATCTTCAACATTGGCTCTTGGATCTTCGATCTTGATCTTCAATCTTGGATGAAAGTTAGCACTAGATTAGAGTGGAGAAAAGAAGTGAAGAAGTGTTGTGGTCGAGCTCTCAAAATGGCAGCACTTCGTCGCTTCAAAATCCGGTGCCCAAAATTGAGCCAAACACCTCTATTTATAGGCTGAATTCTATGAGTCGCCACCCCTTAAGTCGCCGCCGACTTATGAGTCGTCCACGACTCAACAGACCCCAAGTGTTACGACCCAACCCCTACCGACTCATCTACAGACACGACCCCACCTAAACACGCAACCTATCATAAGTCGGTCACGGCTCAACTCAACACGGGATAGCCGACCTAACTCCGTGCTGATCTAACTTAGGTCGTCCCTATACGTAAGTCGGTCAATACTAAGTCGGCCACTCCTATAGTCGCTCTACCTCTTTAAGTCGCTTACACGAGCTAACTTTCCCACGACCTAAGCTAACATCCACGCGACCTAACCACTACACGGCCTAACTCCTTAGTTCGTTAACTCCACTAACTCGGCACAGCCGACCTAAGCTATTCACCAAGTCGCCCAAACGACCTACTCTCCTTAGGTCGGTAACTCGTCCAATCCGACCTATCTCCTATATCTCCAACCCTTAGGTCGCCTAAACCTTAAGTCACCGATTCAACTGAGTCGGTTACTACCTATGAGTCGCTCAAATCTATAGGCCGGTAAATCCTTAACTTGGCAGCTACCCTTATTCCGATAACTCCTATAAGTCGGTCACGACTCAACTCCGAACGACATAAGCTTAGGTTGACTCATACTCTAAACGACTTATCAACAATACTAACGACTTGATGGCATCTATTTTACGATTTATTGACACGTAAAATACAGGTCGTTACATTCTCTCCCCCTTAGGAATTTCGCCCCCGAAATTCCAAACAAACAAGAGCAACCAAAGATATTCCGCATGCCTATCATCCATAGCAATAAACAAACCATGCATCCAATTACTAGCCTAGCATGCAGAATTCTATGACTTAGAACAAGTTACAAATTCATGAGATGTCACGACACCTTTGGGCCAAACCTCGAAGAGTTCAGGATGAGCTACCTTTATCCTCTCTTCCTCCTCCCATGTACAGTCGTTAACATCATCACTCCATTGTATCTTGAGCAACGTAATCTTCTTCCTCCTAAGCTGTTTCGTGTCGGTTTCAACGACACGAAGCGGTTTACGAGGTCTCGTAACCACTGGGTCAACCTCTAAATCGCCACAGCTATCAGCAGAAACCACTGTATTTGAGTCGTGCACATACTTCCGTAGATACGATACATGAAAAATATTGTGCACACTCGCCATCTTTTCCGGTAACTCTAATCTATAAGCGAGCTTTCCAATTCGCTCAATGATCGGGAATGGTCCAACAAATCTCGGAGTTAATTTCCCTTTCTTCCCGAATCGAATAATATTCTTCAGAGGAGAAATCTTCACAAAAACCATATCGCCTACGTCGAATTCCAAATCCTTACGACGCTTATCAGCATAACTTTTCTAACGGTCTTGGGCTGCCTTCATTCGTTGCCGAATGATCTCTATACAATCCGAAGTCTGACGAATCATCTCTGGCCCAAGTATCAGCTTTTCTCCAGCTTCCAACCAACATGTCGGAGAGTTACACGGTCTTCCATACAGTGCTTCATATGGTGCCATACCAATGCTTGACTGGTAACTGTTATCATATGCAAATTCCACCAAATGAAGATGATCCTCCCATGATCCTCCAAAATCTAAAACACATGCCCTCAGGAGATCTTCCAAAACCTGGTTGACTCTCTCAGTCTGACCATCTTTTTGGGGATGATAAACTGTACTCAAACACAACTCGGTTCCCAAAACCTCCTGGAAGCTCTTCCAAAATCCACTAGTGAACAATGGGTCTCGATCGCTCACTATACTCTTCGGAATACCATGGAATCGAACTATCCACTTAACATACAACTCAGCCAACTTCGATGCAGTCCTAGTTGATCGAACTGGAATGAATCTTGCACTCTTGGTCAAACGATCTACAATGACCCAAATCCCTTCATTTCCTGTCCTGGTTCTTGGTAGACCATCGATAAAATCCATCGATATCTGCTCCCACTTCCACGTAGGAACTTCTAATGGCTGAAGCAATCCACTTGGCTTCTTCTGTTCAGCTTTTACCAACTGGCAGTTCATGCTCTTAGAAATGAAATTTCCAACATCCTTCTTCATACCTTCCCAATAATAGGTTCTCTTCATATCCCGATACATCTTATTTCCACCTGGATGAATTATCAACCTCGAGTGATGACTTTCCCTTAGAACTTCATCTCTCAATTCATCTATATCGGGAACAACTAGTCGTCCTTGCTTCTGAAGCCAACCCTCTCGATCGACTTCAAATCTTTTATCCTTTTCTGGGTTCAATCCAGATTCCAAATCACGGATAATCCTGACAAGCTTATCGTCTCGTTTTTAGCTCTCGCCAATTCTTTCCACCAAAGTAGGTCTTAACAATAAGTTTGCCAACATCTCAGGTTCCAATTGACATCTAGGCCTGAAGTCAAATCCAGCCAAATACTCGAGACTCTTCCATTCCGAAAACATGGCTCCCAATCCTGCATGTCCTCGACTCAACGCATCAGCTATTGCGTTACCTTTTCCCAGAGTATAGGCTATACCAAAATCATATGATGCCAAAAACTCTTGCCATCGTTGCTGCCGAAGATTCAAATCCTTTTGGGAGAAAAGATACTTCAACGACTTATGATCCGGTAACAACTCGAATCGAACTCCCAATAGATAATGTCTCCACATCTTCAGAGCAAATACAATTGCCGCCAACTCCAAATCATGAGTCGGATAATTCCTTTCATGCGGCTTCAGTTGTCGACTAGCATATGCAACAACTTTATCCTTTTGTATTAGCACTGCTCCAAGTCCAGTACCACATGCATCGGGGTAAACCACCATCTCATCATTCCCACTTGGAATAGTCAAAATAGGAGCACTTGTCAGTCGCTCTTTCAGGATTCCAAAAGTTTGCTCACACTTAGCATCCCAACTGAATACCGGATTCTTTTTCGTCAATCCTATTAACGGTGCAGCTATCTTGGAAAAGTCTTTGATAAACCGACGATAATATCCTGCTAATCCAAGAAAACTTCTCACATCAGACGCATTCTTAGGTCTAATCCAATCCTGGATTGCTGCCACCTTAGCGGGATCAACCGCTATTCCATTTCCAGAAATAACATGGCCTAAGAACCTCACTTCCCTCTTCCAGAAGTGACACTTCGAAAACTTAGCCTTCAGCTGATGTTTCCGCAAGATTTCCAAAACAATACGCAAATGCGTCTTGTGCTCTTCTTCAGTTCTGGAATAAATCAGAATATCGTCCACGAACACAAGTACGAACTTGTTCAACTGATCTCTGAATACACTATTCATAAGATCCATAAAATACGCTGGTGCATTGGTCAACCCAAATGGCATTACCAGCCACTCATAAAAACCGGATGGTGTCCTGTGTTATCCCAACTTTTGGCAAAGTTGAGATATCCAAAATTTACTAAAAATCAATGATTACTATTCATGAATATCAACCATGCATTGCAGGATAACCATGGATATCGATGAATTTTGTCCGAGTCCGGAACGGGCCACAATTGATAGGGCATGACAAGAAAGACCATAGGAATCTGCATTCCGAATTTCAAGTCAATCCGAAGTCGTATGCTCAAGTTATGATGGATTCAAGATAAGGGGGACTGACATTGTTCGGTTCGAACCCATCACATTCGAAACCGTCTGGTTCGAACCCAAGAAATAGGTCCGCGCCTCGAATCCATAAGCGTTTGCCCCAGTTCGAATCGATGGAGTTCGTACCCATCGGTTCGAAGCCATCTAGTTCGAACCCACCTGCGTTCGAACTGATAGCCCAGCCATGTCACACTCGAACCCATCGGGTTCGAGTCCACCTAGTTCGCATCCATTAGCCTCGACTCCACTTCGAACCCACCAAGCCATTGCCTACTTCGAACCCATCACAGAGCCACACTTCGAACCCATCCATGATATCGTCTTCGAACCCAACCTGTGTAGCTTCATTCGAACCGACTGAGTCAACCAATCACGATGACGTGTCTTCCATCGGTTCGAATGCGCCGAGATATATGGAGTCGAAGCGGTCAACACGGAGAGAAGTCCGGATCGATTCGAAGCTTGCGCTCCACGTCACCACGAAGTCGCGTGCCACACTGGTTTCGAAACCATCGTTTCGAGTAACAGGGGTTCGAAATTAACAGCCTGGCTATGAAGTCAATTTCGAACCCAACATATCTCCTAACCTACTGATCCAAATGCCGTGAAATTTTCACAGATGCTTGCATACATGATGAAGAATGTCCACGCCAAATTTCACCTCGATTGGATGAATTCTTGATCGGTTCGAATGGAGTTCGAACCGATGCCAAAGTGGGCCCAAACTTCCCGAGACCGTACATGTGGGTCCCCTCACGTGCCAGAAGTGGTCTCCCAAGTTTTCAGCGAGATAGCAGCAGCCTACGCCTATAAATAGACCTCCAGGTCATTCAGAAAAGGGATCTTTCCGCGACTGAACGCCAAGACTCTGCCGGACTCAAGTTTAACTATCAGAACCACCGTTGTACTTGAATTTCAGAACTACAATTCATTGTAATCCGCTGTAATCGATTGTAATCAGCGAAGAACATCAATAAAAGGAAAAACCTTTGAAGTGGACGTAGGCCGGAGATAGCCGAACCACTATAAAATCGTGTGTTCTTGTTTACATTTACTATTTTGCTACTTAGATCTGCGATTTGTGTTTGGATATTGCTGATTTATATTCCAACACTGGTGCTTTCACATTCATCGGGGTTTGTGACCAATTTTGGTGCAAACACTTTGGTGCTTTCACTGAGAAGAACTAGCACCCGCTACATCAGATTCAGAACTCGGATTCAAAAGTTTGAAGAAACTCCAATTCAGTGACAATGACTCGACAAACAAGACAAAGAGTTGATAGGAGCCAACAAGGAGGAAGCCAAGAAGCATCCTCTGGATCGAGAGAAGGACCGGCTTCCGTCTACATTACCAGAGACGAGATGGAAGCAATGGCTAATTCACTACGCGAGAGCATAATGAAAAGTCAACAGGAGATGCTGCAGAATTTCCTCGAGCAGATGAGGACAGCAAATATGCAAAACCTTGGACCAACTACAACAGCTACGAGTACGGGACAAGGAATCAGGGTTGCAGATGCAAATGAAGAACAGGCGCAAGGCCAGAATACAGGGATTGAAGGTGGTCAACAAGGCCTTGGGGGCAGACCCTCAGGGTCCGATACTGGAAGACCAACAGACGGAGCCCAACAGACAGGAGCCAATGCATACGCCAACGAGCCACCAGAAGAGTACGTACCGGAATTCCCTTCAAGGCTCGGGGGGCAGGACAGAAACTTGACAAGGGGGCAACCCCTAGACGGAGATGAGAGAATGATAGGCCTAATGCGACGAATCATGAGAGGAGGATTGCCTAGCGGAGGGCTAGAAGAAGTTAGTCGGAGTCCATTCACTCCAAACATCCGAAACGCAAGGAACCCTCCAAAGTTCAAATTACCAGCGCTAGATCCCTATGACGGAAGATCAGACCCAACCGTACACATCACAAGATATATCAGGCACATGGAAGTACTGGGGGCATCCGAGGAAGTGATGGCACGATGCTTCCCTCTATATTTATCAGATTTAGCTTCACTATGGTTCAGACAACTAGAGACTGGATCAATTGGAACATGGAGCGAGCTCGTTGATTGCTTCATGAGACAGTTCAGGGTCCACGTGACGCGACCCAAGAGTGTGATGACTTTAGCAACAATCAAGCAGAGGACCGGAGAGTCCATAAAAGATTTTCTACTCAGATTCAACGTGACAGTGACTTCTGTGGATCGCCCGGATCCATCAATGATTTTGATGGCGGCGGTGGCAGGAGTCGCGGAAGGCACCAAATTTAAGGATTCTCTAACTAAAGATCCACCGCAAGATCTTGGAGAATTCTTCCATAAAGCTGAAAAATTCATTCGATTAGAAGAATCACGAGTCGAGAGTCGTGAAATAAATGCCACGAAAAGCATAGGAACCTCTGGAGAGCAGTCCGGAGCGGACAAGGGAAAAAGGAAACAGGATGACAGACATGATGGTCCTGATAAACGGAAGAAATTTCGAGAACCAAGATTCAGGCAGTACACAGATCTGAATGCAAGCCTAGAAAGAGTATTCACTGAAACCAGGGGGCAACTTCACTATCGAAAGCCACCTGTAAGGGATCCCACCGAGCGGGAGCGCAGGACTGGAAAATATTGCCTATTCCATGAGCTGGATGGGCACACCACAGATGAATGCCGTCACTTGAAGGATGAGGTGGAAGAACACGCTAGGGGTGGCAGATTGCCGCAGTATGTCAGAGAACGGACAACAGCGACAAGGCATGAACAACTACCGCCTCCACCTTGCAGGAACGATCCTGGATCGGGATCACGACTCGTCATCAACTGATCAAAGATGGCAAGGGCCAAGTCCACGATCTGGACTTCGGTCGAATAATTTTATTTAGATTTATTTTCAGAATAAAACGGTTACTCCACTTACACATGTACGGGAACCGGAGAGATCCCTAGGCATGCTCTGAGATGGAGATGAACCGCTACGCCCGGAGAGGCAATCCTTGGTTTTTTCTGATGTTTGAGATTGAACATCTAGAACTTGAATTTTAATAAATAAATTTGAACTTCTTGCAATAAACCTTTTGACCGGAGAGTCAAAGGATGAACATTGAACACCAGTATAAACATGATCGCTTTATAACCCCATCCGGAGAGACGGGGTCCGAAGGCAAGAAGTGAGTTGCTTCGCCGGAGAGCGACGGGATCGACTTACTTATACAAGAAAGATCGCCTTCACCCGGAGAGGTGAATCCAGAAGGCAAGAAGTGAGTTGCTTCGCCGGAGAGAGACAGGATCGACTCACTTATCGTCGTTTCCCCTTCACCAGAGAGTGACAGGATGGGATCCGACAAGAGTCCGGAGAGACTATGATCGGCCGATGATTCAGGTCATGACATCGCTTAATGTTCAACTGCTTTGAACCGGAGTGCAAGAAGTGGGTTGCTTCACCGGAGAGCGACAGGATCAACTCACTTAAGCGCTGTTTCCCCTTCACCGGAGAGTGACAGGATGGGATCCAGCAAGAGCCCGGAGAGGCTATGATCGGTCCCGAACGACCATGATATCGCTATACGTCCTAACTGGGACCAGAGTGCAAGGGATAGAAGGCAACGCCAGAGAGCAATGGGATCTTTCTATTCAATCACTGAGTCTAGAATGAGCTCAGTAAGGGTTTAGAGCAGCCAATAATAGTCCAGAGAAACTATGAAACTTCATTCTCAACTCCTACGGGAAGAACAAACATTGATTTGGCTTCGAACAGCCACATACTTGATCGATAATGCCACAGCTATCAACGAAACATGAATTTATTACACTTGATCTAAGACCATTCAAAACATACCTTTTACAAAAAGGCATGTTTTGGGGGGCAAAATGTTATCCCAACTTTTGGCAAAGTTGAGATATCCAAAATTTACTAAAAATCAATGATTACTATTCATGAATATCAACCATGCATTGCAGGATAACCATGGATATCGATGAATTTTGTCCGAGTCCGGAACGGGCCACAATTGATAGGGCATGACAAGAAAGACCATAGGAATCTGCATTCCGAATTTCAAGTCAATCCGAAGTCGTATGCTCAAGTTATGATGGATTCAAGATAAGGGGGACTGACATTGTTCGGTTCGAACCCATCACATTCGAAACCGTCTGGTTCGAACCCAAGAAATAGGTCCGCGCCTCGAATCCATAAGCGTTTGCCCCAGTTCGAATCGATGGAGTTCGTACCCATCGGTTCGAAGCCATCTAGTTCGAACCCACCTGCGTTCGAACTGATAGCCCAGCCATGTCACACTCGAACCCATCGGGTTCGAGTCCACCTAGTTCGCATCCATTAGCCTCGACTCCACTTCGAACCCACCAAGCCATTGCCTACTTCGAACCCATCACAGAGCCACACTTCGAACCCATCCATGATATCGTCTTCGAACCCAACCTGTGTAGCTTCATTCGAACCGACTGAGTCAACCAATCACGATGACGTGTCTTCCATCGGTTCGAATGCGCCGAGATATATGGAGTCGAAGCGGTCAACACGGAGAGAAGTCCGGATCGATTCGAAGCTTGCGCTCCACGTCACCACGAAGTCGCGTGCCACACTGGTTTCGAAACCATCGTTTCGAGTAACAGGGGTTTGAAATTAACAGCCTGGCTATGAAGTCAATTTCGAACCCAACATATCTCCTAACCTACTGATCCAAATGCCGTGAAATTTTCACAGATGCTTGCATACATGATGAAGAATGTCCACGCCAAATTTCACCTCGATTGGATGAATTCTTGATCGGTTCAAATGGAGTTCGAACCGATGCCAAAGTGGGCCCAAACTTCCCGAGACCGTACATGTGGGTCCCCTCACGTGCCAGAAGTGGTCTCCCAAGTTTTCAGCGAGATAGCAGCAGCCTACGCCTATAAATAGACCTCCAGGTCATTCAGAAAAGGGATCTTTCCGCGACTGAACGCCAAGACTCTGCCGGACTCAAGTTTAACTATCAGAACCACCGTTGTACTTGAATTTCAGAACTACAATTCATTGTAATCCGCTGTAATCGATTGTAATCAGCGAAGAACATCAATAAAAGGAAAAACCTTTGAAGTGGACGTAGGCCGGAGATAGCCGAACGACTATAAAATCGTGTGTTCTTGTTTACATTTACTATTTTGCTACTTAGATCTGCGATTTGTGTTTGGATATTGCTGATTTATATTCCAACACTGGTGCTTTCACATTCATCGGGGTTTGTGACCAATTTTGGTGCAAACATCCTGAAAGCAGTCTTCGGCACACTATCCTTAGCCACTCTCAACTGGTGAAATCCCGTTGCCAAATCCATCTGAGAAAACACCCTAGCTTCGTGAAGCTGATCAAACAAGTCATCTATTCTCGGCAATGTATACTTGTTCTTCTTAGTCACCTTATTCAGCTCACGATAATCCACACACAACCTCAACGATCCATCCGCTTTGGTTGCGAACACAACTGGTGCACCCCATTCGGACACACTACGTCGAATGAATCCTTTCCGTAAAAGGTCATCAACTTGCACCTTCAGCTCTTCCTGTTCCCTAGGCGCCCTCCGCCTAAGAGGCATCACAACTGGTCTGGCTCCCTCAACTAGATCGATACGAAACTCGATCTCCCTATGCGGCGGTAACCCTTTGACTTCATCAAAGACGTCCTCAAATCCATTCACAACCGGCATCGATGACAGTCCATCCCGTGAAACAACCAGCGAATAAATGAAGCTCATGAAGACGCCTTCTTCAAGCTTACATCGTATCAAAACCTTTCGCCCTTCCACATTCCCGACTGTCACCTCCAGTTTCTCACAATCAACCTTTGCCGCGTACTTCCTAAGCCAGTCCATACCCAGTATAATTCTGAACCACGCAAAGTTCAGAACAAAACAATCACAAGCAAAAGAGCAATCATGACTCGATACAACTAGACCACGGCATATCATACACAAACACGACGAACCCCCAACTGGATTAGTCACAACCAATGGCCTATCAACAATATCCGGTACCAAACCCAACCGGCCTACAAGATCATTACAAACAAACGAATGCGACACCCCAGTATCAAATAACACTCTTACTCGAACACCACATATGGAAAGGGTACCTTGAACCACCACACCCTTTCCTTTCTCTTCCACAGTAGGAGCTTTCGAAGACGATGGAACAGCCCCCAAAGCATAGGCTTGCACAATGTGCTTGTCCTTCTGTGGTTCTGGACAATTCCTCCTGAAATGCCCCGGCTTGTCACAGTTGTGGCACTTTGCCGGCACCTTCTGATTCTTACAATCCCTGGAGAGATGGCCCTTCTGCTGGCAATTGTAGCAGATCACTTCACCCTTCGGCTTCTTCTGGCCATCCTTACCCTTCTGTTGCTGCTGCTTCCTTTTCTTGTTACCACCCTTTTGTGGTTTAGACTCCTCCTTGGCCACAGCAACAACAGGTCCTTCCTTAGGAAACAAACTCTCATGCCTGAGAGCTTTCTCCACAAGCTTCTCAAATGGATCGTCCAGATGATCCACCAACTGCCTTCCCAAATAACTATCCAAGCCTGTCACGAACTTTTCATTCTTCTGATAAGAAGATTCAATATACGACCGAGCATAATTGGACAAAGCTTCAAACTCAGAAACATAGTCAAGAACAGGTCTCCCACCTTGCTTGAGCTCCACAAACTTCTTGAACAAGAAAGACTTCTGAGCCGTAGAAATGAACTTAGCTTCAAATCTGACTTGGAATTGCTCCCAAGTAATCTCTTCCTCTGAAGTGTCAATGGTGATAGAGTTCCACCAATCAGCAGCTCTTCCCTGAAGTTGTCTTGATGCAAGCTTCCTTTTAGTTGCATCCTCAATCCCCAAATCACTAAAGATCCTTCTACAAGCATCTATCCATCTCTGAACATCAACGGTTGCCTCTGTCCCTAAGAGAGCCTTCCCTCCAAGAGCAGTATAGTCCTTACAAAGCTTAGCAAAATCCACTGGTTTTGGAGCTTGAACTTGAACTCCAACATCTACCGATGGCCCTGAAGCTGGTATCCTTCTCATGATAGAAGTCATCATAGCTTCAAACATCGCAGCATAATCAGTAGCTCCCCCAGCAGCACGGCTTTCCCTAGCAGCTTGTCTCTCACTTCGATTCATCCTTAATATCTACAAAAAGGAATGATTTAGAACACCTTGAGAAACAACTGCGTATGGAGTTCAAATCCTTCTAAGCTACTTTATTATATATAGTAATCATCCATAAAAATACAATTACGTCTCTCTTACGTAGTTACTTCGCGAGCGTTGGCTAAAATCGATTAACCTCGCTCTGATACCAAATGTGACGACCGCCCATGACTCCCGCACCAAAACAAGGAAATAGTGCGCTGAAAAGTGTGCCAGGCAGCCATGGACGATGGTCAAGGTGAGTATAACATCGCAGACTCTATCGTATAACTCACAGCGCATGGACAAAATACAGTAGAGAAATATATAGTGAAGCTCCATAACAGAATATCATCATATAGACTTCATAATAGTTTGATACAAGCATCTGAAAACAATACATCCAGCCTCACTACAAAGCACTCAAAGAAAATACAGCAGCGGAATATCCAGTACATGTAATAAGAAAATAATATGCAAAAGCCTCCTGCTCGTCTTCGTCATCATCAGCAGCATCGATCACCCAAAGACAGCACCTGTCACCTGCTACCTAGTTTGCCCATCCCAACATGGATGAACAGCCTAAGGTAATAAGAGTTGAACCTAAAACCTTGAGTCAGACAAAGTCCTAGTGAGCAGTAAATTAACTATCAAACATACCAAAAGAGCATAAAGGATAAAAGGAATAGGAACCCAACCATCCCACTCCACCTCTTTCTACAGTGATAGCCCCCAGACACATACTAACGAGAAGCAAGCATAGCAAAGCAGACAATTAAAGTAAAGCAATAATCACTCGAGTCAAGGCGATGTTTTCCAAATACAAACCCCCAAGGCCTAAACCAAGATCAGATAAGCACCCAGAAAACACCGCTCTTGAGACCGAATGATAATACAATCAAACATCCATGACTCTGGCTATCACTATTATCATTTCCTCGATACCATTCGTTAATTGAATGACCGGCACATTCTTTCAGCCGTCAGTCAAGGGCTAATGGCAACCCCGGTTCTAGACATAACTCCGCATGTCGTCGCAGCCCGTGCCCAGGAATTTTCACAACTACGCAGAGTACTAGCACGTCGTCGCAGCCCGTGCTTGGGACTATCGAATCTGCCCAACGTACTCCTGCTTTGAGCATGCTAGAACCTACAATAACGATGAAATCTCAGCCTCCTAGTCATACTCATCGATGACTATTCTCATACTAGCTCAAGCGCCTCTCGAGCCAGCCATTATCAACCAACTCGAACCGCATCATCGAGTTATCAACATGCTTGGAATGATCCCGCCTGGATTAAACCAAGTCTATCTCACATCATACTTTGCTTCATCGCATCTTAGCAAAGTCCATCTCATCATCGTGCTTCGCCTCATCATATCATGGCAAAGTCCATCTCATTGTCATGCTTTACTACCTTTAATCATAGCAAATCCATCATCATCGAATCCATCCATATGAGCTTCAACATCCGCTTCATATGCCTCAAGCAGCTTTCACCATTCAAAAGCCTTTCCACTTAGCTTTTGAATCACCTTTGACCAACTTGTCCAAATCAACCATTAGCTAATTTGCAACAATCAAATCAATCATCAATCCAAAACAATCAATCATTCAAACAAGATCTAATAAGCAATTATACAAGAGAATGGCAATCTTGTAATTAAAATGTCCAAATCTTAACAATCATGAACAATAGGAAAATATCCCTACAACTTGATAAATGAACTTGCATAAGTCAAAATGTAGCAAAAAGGGTATTCAAACTTCATAGATGATGGATCTACATGCAGACATAAGGAATATGCAGGAAATCTCTACCTTTAACACATAAACAAGCCACCGATCCAATATACTCTTTTGGGTCCGTGTGAGAGATAACTACCACTCACCAAATCACCTAAACACCTCAAAAGATAGCAACTTCAGATTTGGACAGCGAAGAACCAAGCTTGATCCGACAAGATTCCGCTTCAAACGGTGAAATCTATCTTTGTTGGATGAAGATCTTCAACTTTGGCTCTTGGATCTTTGATCTTGATCTTCAATCTTGGATGGAAGTTAGCACTAGATTAGAGTGGAGAAAAGAAGTGAAGAAGTGTTGTAGTCGAGCTCTCAAAATGGCAGCACTTCGTCGCTTCAAAATCCGGTGCCAAAAAGTGAGCAAAACACCTCTATTTATAGGCTGAATTCTATGAGTCGCCACCCCTTAAGTCGCCGCCGACTTACTCCATGAGACGTCCACGACTCAAAAGACCCAAGTGTTACGACCCAAACCCCTACCGACTCATCTACAGACACGACCCCACCTAAACACGCAACCTATCATAAGTCGGTCACGGCTCAACTCAACACGGGATAGCCGACCTAACTCCGTGCCGATCTAACTTAGGTCGTCCCTATACTTAAGTCGGTCAATACTAAGTCGGCCACTCCTATAGTCGCTCTACCTCTTAAGTCGCTTACACGTGCTAACTTTCCCACGACCTATGCTAACATCCACGCGACCTAACCACTACACGGCCTAACTCCTTAGGTCATTAACTCCACTAACTCGGCACAGCCGACCTAAGCTATTCACCAAGTCGCGCAAACGACCTACTCTCCTTAGATCGGTAACTCGTCCAATCCGACCTATCTCCTATATCTCCAACCCTTAGGTCGCCTAAACCTTAAGTCGTCGATTCACTTGAGTCGGTAACTACCTATGAGTCGCTCAAATCTATAGGCCGGTAAATCCTTAACTCGGTAGCCACCCTTAAGCTGATAACTCCTATAAGTCGGTCACGACTCAACTCCGAACGACTTAAGCTTAGGTTGACTCATACTCTAAACGACTTATCAACAATACTAACGACATGATGGCATCTATTTTACGATTTATTGACACGTAAAATACAGGTCGTTACATGTTGCACCCTATGGATATCGATTCTTCGTAGGGCCATAACTCTTGGCTCGTTTAGAGTTACGGGAGCCATAACAAGTCAAAAAGAATCCCTCGGTGAGTTCTATAGCTATGATAGCTTTCAGCCGTCACTGGTTAGTTTCATACCCAAAAAATCCTATCCGAACCTCAATCGGGTCAAGAATGTTTTTTACCCTTCGTTTTGTCGCCACGTGGATTTTTTCTGCAATACGTGATCCCCGTGGCTGGTCTATGATTTACCATCGCTGGAGAGTGTAGCACAATTGTACTGCTCCGTTTCAAATTCATGCACCCATTTCTACAAGTCATACGGCTCTGTTTCTTCATTTTGGACGGATGTTGCACCTTGCGCCATAGATGTTGCACCCTATGGATATCGATTCTTCGGAGGGCCATAATTCTTGGTTCGTTTAGAGCTACGGAAGCCATAACCAGTCAAAACGAAGCTCTCGGGACTGGTTAGTTTCGTACCCAAAAAATCCTATCTGAACCTCAATCGGGACATGGAAGTTTTTTACCCTTTGTTTTGTCGTCACGTGGATTTTTTCTACAATGTACTGCTCCGTTTCAAATCCATGCATCCATTTCTAAAAGTCTTACGGCACTGTTTCTTCATTTTGGACGGATGTTGCACCTTGCACCGTATATGTTGCACCTTATGGATATCCATTCTTTGGAGGGCCATAACTCTTGGCTCGTTTAGAGTTACGGGAGCCATAACCAGTAAAAACGAAGGTCTCGGTGAGTTCTACAGCTATGACAGCCGTCACTGGTTAGTTTCATACCCAAAAAATACTATCCGAACCTCAATCGGGACATGGAAATTTTTTACCCTTCGTTTTGTCGCCACGTGGATTTTTTCTGTAATACGGGAAGCCCGTGGCTGGTCTATGATTTACCATTGCTGAAGAGTGGTGCACCATGGTTCTGCTCCATTACAAATCCATGCACGCATTTCAAAAGGTCGTACGACACAGTTTCTTCATTTTGGACGGATGTTGCACCTTGCGCCATAGATGTTGCACCCTATGGATATTGATTCTTCGGAGGGCCATAACTCTTGGCCGTTTAGAGTTACGGGAGCCATAACCAGTCAAAACGAATCCCTCGGTGAGTTCTACAGCTATGATAGCATTCAACCATCACCGGTTAGTTTCATACCAAAAAAATCCTATCCAAACCTCAATCGGGTCATGGAAGTTTTTTACCCTTCGTTTTGTCGTCACGTGGATTTTTTCTGCAATACGGGATCCCCGTGGCCGGTCTATGACTTACCATCGCTGGAGAGTGGTGCACTATTTACTGCTCTGTTTCAAATTCATGCACCCATTTCTAAAAGTCGTACGGCACTGTTTCTTCATTTTGGATGGATGTTGCACCATGCACCGTAGATGTTGCACCCTGTGGATATCCATTCTTCGAAAGGCCATAACTCTTGGCTTGTTTAGAGTTACGGTAGCCGTAACCAGTCAAAACGAAGCTATCGGTGAGTTCTACAGTATGAAAGCTTTTAGCCTTCAATGGTTAGTTTCATACCCAAAAAATCCTATCCGAACCTCAATCGGGTCATGGAAGTTTTTTACCCTTTGTTTTGTCGCCACATGGATTTTTCTGTAATACGGGATCCCCGTGGCTGGTTTAGGATTTACCATCGCTGGATAGTGGTGCACCATAGTACTGCACCGTTTCAAATCCATGCACCCATTTCTAAAAGTCGTACGGCACTGTTTCGTCATTTTGGACGGATGTTGCACCTTGCACCGTAGATGTTGCACCCTGTGGATATCGATTCTTCGGAGGACCATAACTCTTGGCTCGTTTAGAGTTACGGGAGCCATAACCAGTCAAAACGAAGCTCTCGTTGTGTTCTACAGCTATTATAGCTTTCAGCCATCACTGGTTAGTTTCATACGCAAAACATCCTATCCGAACCTCAATTGGGTCATGGAGGTTTTTTACCCTTCGTTTTGTTGCCAGGTCGATTTTTTCTGTAATACGGGATACCCGTGGCTGGTCTATGATTTACAATCGCTGAAGAGTGGTGCACCAGGGTACTGCTCCGTTTCAAATCCATGCATCCATTTCTAAAAGTCGTACGGCACCGTTTCTTCATTTTGGACGGATGTTGCACCTTGCACCGTAGATGTTGCACCCTATGGATATCGATTCTTCGGAGGTCCATAACTCTTGGCCCGTTTAGAGTTACGGGAGCCATAACAAGTCAAAACAAAGAACTCGGTAAGCTCTACTGCTATGAAGGCTTTCAGCCGTCACTGGTTAGTTTCATACCAAAAAAATCCTATCCGAACCTCAATCGGGTCATGGAAGTTTTTTACCCTTCGTTTTGTCGTCACGTGGATTTTTTCTGTAATACAGGATCCCCGTGGCTGGTCTATGATTTACCATCGCTGGAGAGTGGTGCACCATTGTACTGCTCCATTTCAAATCCATGCATCCATTTCTAAAAGTCGTACGGCACTGTTTCTTCATTTTAGACGGAAGTTGCACCTTGCACCGTAGATGTTGCACCCTGTGGATATCCATACTTCGGAGGGCCATAACTCCTGGCTCGTTTAGAGTTAAGGGAGCCATAACCAGTCAAAACGAAGCTCTCGATGAGTTCTACATCTATGACAGCTTTTATCTGTCGCTGGTTAGTTTCATACCCAAAAAATCCTATCCGAACCTCAATCGGGTCATGGAAGTTTTTTACCCTTCGTTTTGTCGTCACGTGGATTTTTTCTGCAATACGGGATCCCCGTGGCTGGTCTATGATTTACCATGACTAGAGAGTGTTGCACCATCGTACTGCTCCGTTTAAAATTCATGCACCCATTTCTAAAAGTCATGCGGCTTTATTTCTTCATTTTGGACGGATGTTGCACCTTGCGCCATAGATGTTGCACCCTGTGGATATCGATTCTTCGGAGGGCCATAACTCTTGGTTCGTTCAGAGTTACAGGAGACATAACAAGTCAAAACTTAGCTCTCGGTTAGTTCTAAAGTAATGATGGCTTTCAGCCGTCACTGGATAGTTTCGTACCCAAAAAAATCCAATCCGAACCGCAATCGGGTCATGGAAGTTTTTTACCCTTCGTTTTGTCGTCACGTGGGTTTTTTCTGCAATACGGGATCCCCGTGCCAGGTCTATGATTTACCATCGCTGGAGAGTTGTGCACCATGGTACTGCTCTGTTTCAAATCCATGCACTCATTTCTAAAAGTCGTACGGCACTGTTTCTTCATTTTGGATAGATGTTGCACCTTGCACCGTAGTTGTTGCACCCTATGGATATCGATTCTTCGGAGGGCCATAACTCTTGGCTCGTTTAGAGTTACGGGAGCCATAACTAGTCAAAATGAATCCCTCGGTGAGTTTTATAGCTATGATAGCTTTCAGCCGTCACTGGTTAGTTTCATACCCAAAAAATCCTATCCGAACCTCAATCGGGTCATGGAAGTTTTTTACCCTTCGTTTTGTCGTCACGTGGATTTCTTCTGCAATACGGTATCCCCGTGGGAGGTCTATGACTTACCATCGCCGGAGAGTGGTGCACCATTGTACTACTCTGTTTCAAATCCATGCACCCATTTCTAAAAGTCGTAAGGCACTGTTTCTTCATTTTGGACGAATGTTGCACCTTGCACCGTAGATGTTGCACCCTGTGGATATCCATTCTTCGGAGGGCCATAACTCTTGGCTCGTTTAGAGTTACGGCAGCCATAACCAGTGAAAACGAATCCCTCGGTGATTTCTACAGCTCTGATGGTTTCAGTCGTCACTGGTTAGTTTCATACCCAAAAAATCTTATCCGAACCTCAATCGGGTCATGGAAGTTTTTTACCCTTTGTTTTGTCGTCACGTGGATTTTTTCTGCAATACGGGATCCCCGTGGCTGGTCCACGACTTACCATCGCTGGAGAGTTGCGCACCATTGTACTGCTCCATTTCAAATCCATGCATCCATTACTAAAAGTCGTACGACATTGTTTCTTCATTTTGGACGGATGTTGCACCTTGCACCGTAGATGTTGCACCCTGTGAATATTGATTCTTCGGAGGGCCATAACTCTTGGCTCGTTTAGCGTTACGGGAGCCATAACCAGTCAAAACGAAGCTCTCGGTGAGTTCTACAGCTATGACGGCTTTAAGCCGTCACTGGCTAGTTTCATACCCAAAAAGTCCTATCCGAACCTCAATCGGGTCATGGAAGTTTTTTTACCCTTCATTTTGTCGTCACGTGGATTTTTTCTGTAATACGGGATCCCCGTGTCTGGTCTATGATTTTCCATCGCTGGAGAGTAGTGCACCACTATACTACTCCGTTTCAAATCCATGCACCCATTTCAAAAAGTCGTACGACACTGTTTCTTAATTTTGGACGGATGTTGCGCCTTGCACCGTAGATGTTGCACCATGTGGATATCCATACTTCGGAGGGCCCTAACTATTGGCTCGTTTAGAGTTACGGGAGCCATAACCAGTCATAACGAAGCTCTTGAAGAGTTCTACAGCTATGACAGCTTTTAGCCATCACTGGTTAGTTTCAAGCACAAAAAATCCTATCCGAACCTCAATCGGGTCATTAAAGTTTTTTACCCTTCGTTTTTTCGTCACGTGCATTTTTTTTCTGCAATACGGGATCCTCGGGCAGGTCTATGAATTACCATCGCTGGAGAGTGGTGCACCATGGTACTGCTCCGTTTCAAATCCATGGATCCATTTGTAAAAGTTGTACGACACTATTTCATCATTTTGGACGGATGTTGCACCTTGCACCGTAGATGTTGCACCTTGTGGATTTCGATTCTTCGGAGGACCACATCTCTTGGTTCGTTTAGAGTTACGGGAGCCATAACCAGTCAAAACGAAGCTCTCGGTGAGTTCTATAGCTATGATGGCTTTCAGCCGTCATTGGTTAGTTTCATACCAAAAAAATCCTATCTGAACCTCAATCGGGTCGTGGAAGTTTTTTACCCTTCGTTTTGTCGTCACGTGGATTTTTCTGTAATACGGGATCCCCGTGGCTGGTTTATGATTTACCATCGTTGGAAAGTGGTGCACCACTGTACTGCTCCGTTTTAAATCCATGCACCCATTTCTAAAAGTCGTACGGCACAATTTCTTCTTGTTGGACGGATGTTGCACCTTGCGCCGTAGATGTTGCACCCTGTCGATATCGATTCTTCGGAGAGCCATAACTGCTGGATCGTTGAGAGTTACGGGATCCATAACTAGTCAAAACTAAGCTCTCAGTGAGTTCTATAGCTATGGCAGCTTTCAGCCATCATTGGTCAGTTTCATACACAAAAAATCCTATCCGAACCTCAATCGGGTTGTGGAAGTTTTTTACCCTTCGTTTTGTCGCCACGTGGATTTTTTCTGTAATACGGGATCCCTGTGGCTGGTCTATGATTTACCATTGCTCGAGAGTGGTGCACCATGGTACTGCTCTATTTCAAATCCATGCATCCATTTCTAAAAGTCGTACGGCACTGTTTCTTCATTTTGGACGGATGTTGCCCCTTTCACCATAGATGTTGCACCCTGTGGATATCCATTCTTCGGAGGGCCATAACTCTTGGCTCGTTTAGAGTTACGGTATCCATAACCAGTCGAAACGAAGCTCTTGGTGAGTTCTAAAGCTATGACATCTTTTAGCCGTCACTGGTTAGTTTAACATCCAAAAAATCCTATCCGAACATCAATCCGGTCATGGAAGTTTTTTACCCTTCGTTTTTTCGTCACGTGAATTTTTCTGCAATACGGGATCCCCGTGGCTGGTCTATGATTTACCATCACTGGAGAGTGTTGCACCATTGTACTGCTCCGTTTCAAATTCATGAACCCATTTCTAAAAGTCATACGGCTCTGTTTCTTCATTTTGGACGGATGTTGCCCCTTGCAACGTAGATGTTGCACGCTGTGGATATCGATTCTTCGGAGGGCCATAACTCTTGGCTCGTTTAGAGTTACGGGAGCCATAACCAGTCAAAACAAAGCTCTCGGTGAGTTCTACAGCTATGAAGTCTTTCAACCGTCACTGGTTAGTTTCATACCCAAAAAATCCTATCCGAACCTCAATTGGGTCATGAAAGTTTTTTACCCTTTGTTTTGTCGTCATGTGGATTTTTTTTGTAATACGAGATCCCCGTGGCTGGTCAATGATTTACCATCACTGGAGAGTGGTGCACCATTGTACTACTCCGTTTCAAATCCATCCACCCATTTCAAAAAGTCGTACGGCACTGTTTCTTCATTTTGGACGGATGTTGCACCTTGCGCCGTAGATGTTGCACCATGTGGATATCCATGCTTCGGAAGGCCATAACTCCTGGCTCGTTTAGAGTTACGTTAGCTATAACCAGTGAAAACGAAGCTCTCGATGAGTTCTACAGCTATGATAGCTTTCAGCCGTCACTGGTTAGTTTCATACACAAAAAATCCTATCCGAACCTCAATCGGGTCATGTAAGTTTTTTACCCTTCGTTCTTTCGTCACGTGTATTTTTTTCTGCAATACGGGATCCCCGTGGCTGGTCTATGACTTACCATCGCTGGAGAGTGGTGCACCATGGTACTGCTCCGTTTCAAATCCATGCATCCATTTCTAAAAGTCGTACGGCACCGTTTCCTCATTTTGGACGTTTGTTGCACCTAGCACCGTAGATGTTGCACCCTGTGGATATCGATTCTTCGGAGGGCCATAACTCTTTGCTCGTTTAGAGTTACGGGAGCCATAACCTGTCAAAACGAAGCTCTTGGTGAGTTCCACAGCTATGATGGTTTTGAGCCGTCCTTGGTTAGTTTCACACCCAAAAAATCCTATCCGAACCTCAATCGGGTCATGGAAGTTTTTTACCCTTCGTTTTGTCGTCACGTGGATTTTTCTGCAATACGGGATCCGCGTGGCAGGTCTATGATTTACCATTGCTGGAGAGCGGTGCACCATTGTACTGCTCCATTTCAAATCCATGCACCCACTTCTAAAGGTCGTACGTCACTGTTTCTTCTATTTGGACGAATGTTGCACCTTGCGCCGTAGATGTTGCACCCTATGGATATCGATTCTTCGGAGGGCCATATCTCCGGGCTCTTTTAGAGTTACGGGATCCATAACCAGTCAAAACGAAGCTTTCGGTGAGTTCTACAGCTGTGACAGCTTTCAGCCATCACTGGTTAGTTTCATACCCAGAAAATCCTATATGAATCTCAATCGGGTCGTGGAAGTTTTTTATCCTTCGTTTTGTCGCCACGTGGATTTTTTCTGTACTACGGGATCCCTGTTGCTGGTCTATGATTTACCATCGCTGGAGAGTGGTGCACCATGGTACTGCTCGGTTTCAAATCCATGCATCCATTTCTAAAGGTCGTACGGCACTGTTTCTTCATTTTGGACGGATGTTGCCCCTTGCACCGTAGATGTTGCACCCTGTGGATATCCATTCTTCGGAGGGCCATAACTCTTGGCTCGTTTAGAGTTACGGGAGCCATAACCTGTCAAAACGAAGCTCTTTGTGTGTTATACAGCTATGACCGCTTTCAGCCATCACTGGTTAGTTTCATACCCAAAAAATCCCATCCGAACCTCAATCGGGTCATGGAAGTTTTTTACCCTTCGTTTTGTCGTCAGGTGGATTTTTTCTGCCATACGGGATCCCCGTGATTGATCTATGATTTATCATCGCTGGTGTTTGTGCCAAAATTGGTCACAAACCCCAATGAATGTGAAAGCACCAGTGTTGGAATATAAATCAGCAATATCCAAACACAAATCGCAGATCTAAGTAGCAAAATAGTAAATGTAAACAAGAACACACGATTTTATAGTGGTTCGGCTATCTCCGGCCTACGTCCACTTCAAAGGTTTTTCCTTTTATTGATGTTCTTCGCTGATTACAATTGATTACAGCGGATTACAATGAATTGTAGTTCTGAAATTCAGGTACAACGGTGATTCTGATAGTTAAACTTGAATCCGGCAGAGTTTTGGCGTTTAAGGGCGGAAAGCTCCCTTTTCTTAATGACCTGGAGGTCTATTTATAGGCGTAGGCTGCTGCTATCTCGCTGAAAACTTGGGAGACCACTTCTGGCACGTGAGGGGACCCACATGTACGGTCTCGGGAAGTTTGGGCCCACTTTGGCATCGGTTCGAACTCCATTCGAACCGATCAAGAATTCATCCAATCGAGGTGAAATTTGGCGTGGACATTCTTCATCATGTATGCAAGCATCTGTGAAAATTTCACGGCATTTGGATCAGTAGGTTAGGAGATATGATGGGTTCGAAATTGACTTCATAGCCAGGCTGTTAATTTCGAACCCCTGTTACTCGAAACGATGGTTTCGAAACCAGTGTGGCACGCGACTTCGTGGTGACGTGGAGCGCAAGCTTCGAATCGATCCGGACTTCTCTCCGTGTTGACCGCTTCGACTCCATATATCTCGGCGCATTCGAACCGATGGAAGACACGTCATCGTGATTGGTTGACTCAGTCGGTTCGAATGAAGCTACACAGGTTGGGTTCGAAGACGACATCATGGATGGGTTCGAAGTGTGGCTCTGTGATGGGTTCGAAGAGAGGACATTGTGATGGGTTCGAAGTAGGCAATGGCTTGGTGGGTTCGAAGTGGAGTCGAGGCTAATGGATGCGAACTAGGTGGACTAGAACCCGATGGGTTCGAGTGTGGCATGGCTGGGCTATCGGTTCGAACGCAGGTGGGTTCGAACTAGATGGTTTCGAACCGATGGATACGAACTCCATCGATTCGAACTGGGGCAAATGCTTTCGAGGCGCGACCTTATTTCTTTGGATTCGAACCAGATGGTTTCAAATGTGATGGGTTCGAACACAATGGGCTCGAACCGAGCAATGTCAATTCCTCTTATCTTGATTCCATCATAACTTGAGCATATGACCTCGGATTGACTTGAAATTTGGAATGCAGACTTCCATGATCTTTCTTGTCGTGTCCTATCAATTGTGGCCCATTCCGGACTCGGACAAAATTCATCGGTATCCATGGTTATCCTGCAGTGCATGGTTGATATTCATGAAGAGTAATCATTGGTTTCTAGTAAATTTTGGGTATCTCAACTTTGCCAAAAGTTGGGATAACAGCTGGAAAGTAGTGCACCTAGGTACTGCTCCATTTCAAATCCATGCATCCATTTCTTATAGTTGTACGAGACTGTTTCTTCATTTTGGACGGATGTTGCACCTTACACCGTAGATGTTGCACCCTGTGGATATCCATTCTTCGGAGGGCCATAACTCTTGGCTCGTTTAGAGTTACGGGAGCCATAACCAGTCAAAATGACACTCTAGGTGAGTTCTACAGCTATGGCTGCTTTCAGCCGTCACTGGTTAGTTTCCTACCCAAAAAATCCTATCCGAACCTCAATCGGGTCATGGAAGTTTTTTACCCTTCAATTTGTCGCCACGTGGACTTTTTCTGTAATACGGGATCCCCGTGGCTGGTCTATGATTTACCATCACTGGAGAGTGGTGCACCATGGTACTGCTCCGTTTCAAATCCATGCATCCATTTCTAAAAGTCGTACGGCACTGTTTCTTCATTTTGGACCGATGTTGCACCTTGCACCGTAGATGTTGCACCCTATGGATATCCATTTTTCGGAGGGCCATAACTCTTGGCTCGTTTAGAGTTACGTGAGCCATAACCAGTCAAAACGAAGCTCTCGGTGATTTCTACAGCTGTGACTGCTTTCAACTGTCACTGGTTAGATTCATATCCAAAAAATCCTATCCGAACCTCAATCGGGTCATGGAAGTTTTTTACCCATCGTTATTTCGTCACGTGGATTTTTTCTGCAATATGGGATCCCCGTGGCTGGTCTATGATTTTCCATCGCTGGAGAGTGTTGCACCATCGTACTGCTCCATTTCAAATTCGTGCACCCATTTCTAAAAGTCGTACGGCACCGTTTCTTCGTTTTGGACGGATGTTGCACCTTGCACCGTAGATGTTACACCCTGTGGATATCGATTCTTCGGATGGCCATAACTCTTGGCTCGTTTGGAGTTACGGGAACCATAACCAGTCAAAACGAAGATGTCGGCGAGTTCTACAGCTATGACATCTTTCAGCCGTCACTGGTAGTTTCATACCCAAAAAATCCTATCCGAACCTAAATCGGGTCATGGAAGTTTTTTACCCTTCGTTTTGTCGTCACGTGGATTTTTTCTGTAATACGGGATCCCCGCGGCTGGTCTATGATTTACCATCGCTGGAGAGTGGTGCACCATGGTACTGCTCCTTTTCAAATCTGTGCATCCATTTCAAAAAGTCATACGGCACAGTTTCTTCATTTTGGATGGATGTTGCACCTTGCACCGTAGATGTTGCACCCTATGGATATCGATTCTTCGGAGGGCCATAACTTTTGGCTCGTTTAGAGTTACGGGAGCCATAACCAGTCAAAACGAAGCTCTCGATGAGTTCTATAGCTATGACAGCTTTCAGCCGTCACTAGTTAGTTTCATACCCAAAAAATCCCATCCGAACCTCAATAAGGTCATGGTAGTTTTTTTGCCCTTCGTTTTGTCGTCACGTGGATTTTTTCTTTAATACGGGATCCCCGTGGCTGGTCTATGATTTACCATCGCCGGAGTGTGGTGCACCATGGTATTTCTTCGTTTCAAATCCATGCACCCATTTCTAAAAGTCGTACGGCACTGTTTCTTCATTTTGGACGGATGTTGCACCTTGCACCGCTGATGTTGCACCATGTGGATATTGATTCTTCGGAGGGCCATAACTCTTGGCTCATTTAGAGTTACGGGAGCCATAAGCAGTCACAACGAAGCTCTCGGTGAGTTCTACAGCTATGACTTCTTTCTGCCGTCACTAGTTAGTTTCTTACCCAAAAATCCTATCCGAACCTCTATCGGGTCATTGAAGTTTTTTACCCTTCGTTTTTTCATCACGTGGATTTTTTTCTATAAAAGGGATCCCTATGGCTAGTCTATGATTTACCATCGCTGGAGAGGGGTGGACCATGGTAATGCTCCGTTTCAAATCCTTGCTCCTATTTCTAAAAGTTGTACGACACTATTTCTTCATTTTGGATGGATGTTACACCTTGCACCGTAGATGTTGCACCATGTGGATATTGATTCTTCGGAGGGCCATAACTCTTGGCTCGTTTAGAGTTACGGGAGCCGTAACCAGTCAAAATGAAGCTCTCGGTGATTTCTAAAGCTATGATAGCTTTTAGCCGTCACTGGTAAGTTTCATACCCAAAAAATCCTATCCGAACCTCAATCGGGTCATCGAAGTTTTTTACCCTTCGTTTTGTCGTCACGTGGATTTTTTCTGTAATACGGGATCCCCGTGGCTGGTCAATGCCGAGTACAACTCTGGACTGTCAAAAGTCTATAAATGCCGGACGTCACTCGTGTGCCGAGCGTTCCTAGGCGTCGAGTGTTCTTTTATGCCGAGTACAAATGCCGAGTGGAGGATGCCGAGCCTACCTCCATGCCGAGCAAACCAACATACCTAACGTACCTGAGTGCCGAACAAACCATCCTGTCGAGCATAACTAAGTACCGAACAAACCTTAATGCCGAACCCAAGTGAATGCCGAGCAAACTATCATGCCGAATATAACTAGGTGCCGAACAGGCCTAAATGCCGAACAAACTTAACTGCCAAACATACTTTCATGCCGAATGATTGCCAATGCGGAACCATATTCCCAGACCCAAACCATAGTTGATTCATGTTTATCCAATCATATTTCCATCTCTTAAGCACGTCGCGTCATCCATCCGTCCAGTCGACTGAATCCATCGTACACCAGCCTTGGCGAACGTGCAACCGATTACATTAATCCCGCATGTCCATGGCTTGGTAAAAAGGCGGGTTAACAATGACACATCAAGATATAGGTATAGTTCTTCGCCTTCATTCAGAGTCGAGAGTACTGGTGGCCGTTGGAGGTGCTCGATTAGGTTAAGGAAAGCTGCTGAACATTCGTCGGTCCACTCGAATTTTCCTTTGTCTCTCTTCAGGGCTTCAAAGAAGGGAATGCATTTGTCGGTTGCTTTAGAGATGAATAGGCTTAGGGCGGCCACCTTCCCGTTTAGGCTTTGCATTTCTTTCCGAGTGGATGGTATCTTGATATCTTGCAAGGCTCGGACTTGTTTGGGGTTTACTTCGATCCCTCTGGCATGGACGATGAATCCCAAGAACTTTCCTGATGACACTCCGAAGGAGCACTTTAGAGGATTCAGCTTCATTCCATATTGGCGGAGTACTTGGAACATCTCGTCCAAGTGGCTTACATGATCGTTGGCTTTTCATGATTTAACCAACATGTCATTCACATAGACCTCCATAGTTCGTCCCATTAATTCCGCAAACATCTTGTTGACGAGGCGCTGGTAAGTAGCTCCGGCGTTCTTAAGTCCGAAAGGCATTACTCTGTAGCTGTACAACCCCAGGTCCGTGATGAAACTTGTGTGGTCCTGATCGGGGGCGTGCATAGGGATTTGGTTATATCCGGAGTAGGCATCCATGAAAGATAAGAACTCGTGCCCGGCGGTACTGTCCACAAGTTGATCGATTCGGGGAAGTGGGAAGCAATCCTTTGGGAAAGCATCATTTAGGTTGGAGAAGTCAATGCATGTTCGCCACTTCCCATTGGCCTTCTTTACCAGTACCGGGTTAGTGATCCATTCTGGGTAGATGGCTTCTCGTATGAAGTTATTGGCAAGCAGGTTCTTTACTTCTTCTTCTGAGGGCTGCCTATCGTTCTGCCCCCATACTTCTCTTCTTTTGCTTTATCGGTACCTTGGTAGGATAGATGTTTAGTGCGTGGCATGCTATGTCCGGGGAGATTCCAGTCATATCGGCGTGTGTCCATGCAAACACATCCAAGTTGTGGCGAAGGAAATCAATAAGTTGGTCTTTCAATTCTGTTTTTAACTGAGACCCGATTCTCAGTAGTCTACTCGAGTCACATTTGTCTACAGATACAAACTCCATAGCCTCTGCGGGCTCGACGGTGGCCTCCTCCTCTCTGTCCCTAGGGTCTAATTCATTAAAGGGATCACTGGTATATCGAAGAGGAGGGGCCTTCTTTAGTTGCTATGCTTCCGAGTTTTTCTTGCAGAGAGCAGTCTCTGCATTCTTCCCTTTATCTTTCCTACGATTATTGCGAAATTCGGTTACATAGCAGTCCCGAGCGGCGTCTTGATCCCCTTCTACTTCTCCCACTCCATTATCCGTTGGGAACTTCATCTTCAGGCACCACGGGGCAAGGACAATTTGGAAGTCGGACAAGGCTGGTCTTCCTAAAAAGGCATTGTAGGCCGAGTGGTTGTCTATTAGCACGAATGTTTGTTTCCGAACGGCGGAGCGGGGATGACTTCCCAATTCAACAAAGAGATCCAATTGTCCGAGGGGCATCTTTGCTTCTCCAGTGAAATCGTGTAGCAGTTTGTTGCAGGGAGACACGTCCTTCATTGACAGCTTCATTTTGTCGAAAGCATGCTTGAATAGAATATTCACTGAGCTTCCAATGTCTACTAGGATTCGAAAAACTTCAGCTGGGCCGAACCAGGCAGAGATGACCATAGGATCCATATGAGGGTATTGCCTTCCTTCTAGGTCGCGCCCACTAAATGTGATGTCATTATTTTCCTTCCACTTAGGGTGGCGTTCTTCCATAACAGAATTGACGCAGTCTCCCTCGCTTCTGAGTGAGTTTCCATATCTTTCCATTTCTTCCCAACTTTTGTCGGCGATGTGTGGTGCACCATGTTACTGCACCATTTCCCTCGCTTCTGACCCGTGGCTGGTCTATGATTTACCATCGCTGGAGAGTGGTGCACCATGTTACTGCACCATTTCGAATCCATGCACCCATTTCTAAAAGTCGTAAGGCACTGTTTCGTCATTTTGGACGGATGTTGCTCCTTGCACCGTAGATGTTGCACCCTGTGGATATCGATTCTTCGGAGGGTCGTAACTCTTAGCTCGTTTAGAGTTACGGGAGCAATAACCAGTCAAAACGAAGCTATCTGTGAGTTCTACAGCTATGACGGCTTTCAGCCGTCACTGGTTAGTTTCATACCCAAAAAATCCTATCCGAACCTCAATCGGGCCATGAAAGTTTTTTACCCTTCGTTTTTTCGTCACGTGGTACGGGATCCACGTGGCTGGTCTATGATTTACCATCGCTAAAGAGTGGTGCACCATGGTACTGCATTGTTTCAAATCCATGCACCCATTTCTAAAAGTCGTACGGCACTTTTTCGTCATTTTGGACGGATGTTGCACCTTGCACGTAGATGTTGCACCCTGTGGATATCGATTCTTCGGAGGGCCATAACTCTTGCCTCGTTTAGAGTTACGGGAGCCATAACTAGTCAAAACGAAGCTCTCGTTGAGTTCTATAGCTATGATAGCTTTCAGCCGTCACTGGTTAGTTTCATACCAAAAAAATCCTTTCTGAACCTCAATCGGGTCATGGAAGTTTTTTACCCTTCGTTTTTTCGTCACGTGGATTTTTCCTGTAAAACGGTATCCCCGTGGCTGGTCTATGATTTTCCATCGCTGAAAAGTGGTGCACCATGGTACTGCACCGTTTCAAATCCATGCACCTATTTCTAAAAGTCTTACGGCAGTGTTTCATCATTTTGGACGGATGTAGCACCTTGCACCATAGATGTTGCACCCTGTGGATATCGATTCTTCGGAGGGCCATAACTATTGACTCGTTTAGAGTTACGGGAGCCATAACCAGTCAAAATGAAGCTGTATGTGAGTTCTACAGCTATGACAGCTTTCAGCCATCACTGGTTAGTTTCATACCCAAAAAATCCTATCTGAACCTCAATCGGGTCATGGTAGTTTTTTACCCTTCGTTTTTTCGTAACGTGGATTTTTTTCTGTAAAACGGGATCCCCGTGGCTGGTCTATGATTTACCATCGCTGGAGAGTGGTGCGCCATGGTAATACACCAATTCAAATCCATGCACCCATTTCTAAAAGTCATACGACACTGTTTCGTCATTTTGGACGGATGTTGCACCTTGCACCGTAGATGTTGCACCCTGTGGATATCGATTCTTCGGAGGGCCATAACTCTTGGCTCGTTTAGAGTTACGGGGAGCCATAACCAGTCAAAACAAAGCTCTCAGTGATTTATACAGCTATGACAACTTTCAGCCGTCACTGGTTAGTTTCATACCCATAAAATCCTATCCGAACCTCAATCGGGTCATGGAAGTTTTTTACCCTTCGTTTTTTCGTCACGTGGATTTTTACTGTAAAAGGGGATCCCCGTGGCTGGTCTATGATTTACCATCACTGGAGAGTGGTGCACCATGTTCTGCACCATTTCGGATCTATGCACCCATTTCTAAATGTCGTACGACACTGTTTCGTCATTTTGGACGGATGTTGCTCCTTGCACCATAGATGTTGCACCTTGTGGATATCGATTCTTCGGACGGCCGTAACTCTTGGCTCGTTTAGAGTTACGGGAGCAATAGCCAGTCAAAACGAAGCTATCTATGAGTTCTACAGCTATGACAGCTTTCAGCCGTCACTGGTTAGTTTCATACCCAAAAAATCTTATCCGAAACTCAATCCGGCCATGGAAGTTTTTTACCCTACATTTTTTCGTCACGTGGATTTTTTCTGTAAAATGGGATCCCCGTGGCTGGTCTATGATTTACCATCGCTAGAGAGTGGTGCACCATGGTACTGCATCGTTTCAAATCCATGCACCCATTTCTAAAAGTCGTACGGCACTGTTTCGTCATTTTGCTTGGATGTTGCACCTTGCACCGTAGATGTTGCACCCTGTGGATATCGATTCTTCGGAGGGCCATAACTCTTGGCTCGTTTAGAATTACAGGAACCATAACTAGTCAAAATGAAGCTATCTGTGAGTTCTACAGCTTTGACCACTTTCAGCCATCACTGGTTAGTTTCGAACCCAAAAAATCCTTTCCGAACCTCAATCGGGTCATGGATGTTTTTTACCCATCGTTTTTTCGTCACGTGGATTTTTACTGTAAAACAGGATCCCCGTGGATGGTCTACGATTTACCATCGCTAGAGAGTGGTGCACCATGGTACTAAACAATCTCAAATCCATGCACCCATTTCTCATAGTCGTACGGCACTGTTTCGACATTTTGGACGGATGTTGCACCTTGTACAATAGATGTTGCACGCTGTGTATATCGATTCTTCGGAGGGCCATAACTCTTGGCTCGTTTAGAGTTACGGTGAGCCATAACCAGTCAAAACGAAGCTCTGAGTGATTTCTACAGCTATGACAACTTTCAACCGTCATTGTTTAGTTTCATACCCGGAAAATCCTATCTGAACCTCAATCGGGTCATGGAAGTTTTTTACCCTTCGTTTTTTCGTCACGTGGATTTTTACTGTAAAATGGGATCCCCGTGGCTGGTCTATGATTTACCATCACTGGAGAGTGGTGCACCATGTTACTGCACCATTTCGAATCCATGCACCCATTTCTAAAAGTCGTACGGCACTGTTTCGTCATTTTGGATGGATGTTTCTCCTTGCACCGTAGATGTTGCACCTTGTGGATATCGATTCTTCGGAGCGCCGTAACTCTTGGCTCGTTTAGAGTTACGGGAGCAATAACCAGTCAAAACGAAGCTATCTGTGATTTCTACAGCTATGATCGCTTTCAGCCATCACTGGTTAGTTTCATACCCAAAAAATCCTATCCGAATCTCAATCGGGCCATGGAAGTTTTTTACCCTTCGTTTTTTCGTCACATGGATTTTTTCTGTAAAACGGGATCCCCGTGGCTGGTCTATGATTTACCATCGCTAGAGAGTTGTGACGACCGCCCATGACTCCCGCACGGAAACAAGGGAAAAGTGCGCTGAAAATGTGCCAGGCAGCCATGGACGATAGTCAAGGTAAAATAAACATCACAGAATCTATCGTACAACTCACAGCGCATGGATAAAGTACAATAGAAAGATATAATATAGAGAAGCTCCATAGAACAGAACATTATCATATAAGCATCATAACAGTTTTATATATAGGTCTGAACCATCAATACAAGAAGCCTCACTACATAGTACTCAGAGTAACAACAAACAGCGAAATATCCAGTACATATTATAAAGAAAAATAATACGCAAGCCTCCTGCTCGTCTTCATCATCAGCATCGTCAATCACTAAGATCAGCACCTGTCACTTAGTCTGCCCATCCTAAACATGGATGAACAGCCCAAGGTAATAAGAGGAGACATAAAACCTTGAGTCAGACAACAGTCTTAGTGAGCGGTAAATCAACTATCAAACATACCAAAAGAACATAAAGGATACAAGGAATAGGAACCCCAACTCATCCCACTCCACCTCTTTCTACAGTGATAGCCCCCAGACACACACTATGGAGAAACAAGCATAGCAAACGGATAACTAAAGTAAAGCAATAACCACTCGAGTCAAGGTCGATGTTTTCCAAATACAAACCCCCAAGGCCTAAACCAAGATCAGGTAAGCACCCAGAAAACACCGCTCTTGAGACCGAATGATGATACAACCAAACATTCATGACTCTGGCTATCACTGTTATCATTGCCTCGATTTCACCGTTAATTGAATGACCAACTCATCTGTCAAGGGCTAATGGCAACCCCGGTTCTAGACATAACTCCGCACGTCGTCGCAGCCCGTGCCTAGGAATTTTCGCAACTACCAAGAGTACTAGCACGTCGTCGCAGCCCGTGCTTGGGAATTTTCGCAACTACCCAACGTACTCTTGCTTTGAGCATGCTAGAACCTTCAACAACGATGAAGTCTCAGCCTCCTAGTCACCCTCCTCAGCGACTATTCTCATACTAGCTCAAGCGCCTCTCGAGCTATCCATTATCACCCAACTCGTATCGCGCCATCGAGTCATCAACATGCTTGGAATGATCCCGCCTGGATTAGACCAAGACTATCTCACATCTCACTTTGCTTCATCGCATCTTAGCAAAGTTCGTCTCAACATCATGCTTCACCTCATCGCATCTTGGCAAAGTTCATCAACATCATCATGCTTTGCTTCCCCTAATCATAGCAAAGTCCTCAAATACATCCATATGAGCTTTATCATCCGCTTCATATGCCACAAGCAGCTTTCACCATTCAAGAGCCTTTCCACTTAGCTTTTGAATCATCTTCAATCATCTTGTTCCAAATCAACTACTAGCTAACTTGAAACAATCAAATCAATCATTCATTCAAACAATCAAGCATTTAAACAAGATCTAATAAGCAATATTAATTATAATGGCAATTTCGTAAGTAAATGAGCAAAGGTCCAACATACATGAAATCATGGGTTTCTAGCATAGATCAAATAAATAAAAAACATGGGTTTTATCTCTATAACTTGTTAAATGAACTTGCATAGGTAAACGTCTTCATAAATCATGGATCTAGACTTGGATCTAAGGAAAATGCATGAAATCACTAGTTAGAACATCCAAACAAACAACCAATCCAATATATTCCTTTGGGTCCGCGTGAGAGATAATCACCACTCACCGAATCACCTAAACAATTCAAAAACTATCAACTTCAAAACTGGACAGCAAGGGTTCAAGCTCGATTTGTCGAAATCTCGCTTGAAATGGTGAAATCTAGCTTTGTCGGATGAAGATCTTCAACTTTGGCTCTTCAATCTTCAATCTTGATCTTCGATCTTGGATGAATGTTAGCACTTAATCAGAGTGGAGAAAAGAAGTGAAGAAATGTTGTAGTCGAGCTCTCAAAATGGCAGCACTTCGTCGCTTCAAAAACCGGTGCCAAAAAGTGAGCCAAAGTCCACTATTTATAGCCCCTTTAGGTCGTAACTCGTAGCTCGGAATTAACTCGCTCGGTTTTAGGTCGCTGCCGACCTATCTCTATGCCGAGTCAACGACATAACTTACCTTGCGACCTAAGACGCTGCCGGCCTAAATTCACGCGACCTAACAACCACACGACCTAACAACTACGCGACCTACCTAGCCTACCGACCTAACTACTCCCCTTAGGTCTCTTAATGACCTATCTTCCTTAGGTCGCCATTCTATAGGTCGCTATATTTTCCTAGGTCGCATACCACTAGGTCGCTCATATCTATAGGTCGCTCCACTTGACCAAAACATGATTCGACCTAGCACTTTTAGGTTGCATACGACCTATCTTAACTCGTAGGTCGCTCCACCTATCTAAAAGACCACTCACGACCTAAATCCTACCTAAGCCATAACTCTTAAGGTCGCGACTACTAGGTTTCATACAACCCTTAGGTCGCTTGAACGACCTTCCTCCCTAGGTCGCTAACTACTTAAATCATTAGCTCTTAGGTCGGTCACTCTCTTAGGTCGCTCTACTGACCTAACCCACTATACAACCTACGCCATAGGTCCTCCAAATCCCTAAGTCATTACAACCACTAGGTCGTGCACATATACTATAGGTCGGTCAACTACCTTAACTCGTAACTCTTACACGACCTATCCTACACGAGTTAACCTTCCATACGACTTAGGCTATGGATGACAGAAACAACACCAACGACCTAATATTTCCACGGTTTATCGATACGTAAAATACGGGTCGTTACATTCTCTCCCCCTTAGGAATTTCACCCCCGAAATTCCAAGCAAACAAGAGCAATCAAAAATTATTCTGCATGCCTACTATCCATAGCAACCAACAAACCATGCATCCAATTCTAGCCTAGCATGCAGAATTCTAAGATAGGAATCAAGTTACAAATACATGAGATGTCACGACACCTTAGGGCCATACCTTGAAGAGTTCAGGATGAGCTGCCTTCATCCTCTCTTCCTCCTCCCACGTACAGTCGTTAACATCATCACTCCATTGTATCTTGAGCAACGTAATCGTCTTCCTCATAAGCTGTTTCGTATCGGTTTCAACAATACTAAGCGGCTTACGAGGTCTTCTAACAACTGGATCAACCTCCAAATCTTCACAGCTATCAGCAGAAACCACTGTGCTCGAGTCGTGCACATACTTCCGTAGATATGATACATGAAAAACATTGTGCACACCCGTCATCTTTTCCGGTAACTCCAATCTATAAGCGGGCTTTCCAATTCGCTCGATAATCGGGAATGGTCCAACAAATCTCAGAGTCAACTTCCCTTTCTTCCCGAATCTAATAACATTCTTCAGAGGAGAAATCTTCACGAAAACCATATCACCTACGTCGAACTCCAAATCCTTTCGACGTTTATCTGCATAACTCTTCTGACGATCCTGGGCTGCCTTCATTCGTTGTCGAATGATCTCTATACAATCCGAAGTTTGACGAATCATCTCTGGCCCAAGCATCAGCTTTTCTCCAGCTTCCAACCAACATGTCGGAGAGTTACACGGTCTTCCATACAGGGCTTCATATGGTGCCATACCAATGCTTGACCGGTAACTGTTGTTGTACGAAAACTCCACCAAATGAAGATGATCTTCCTATGATCCTCCGAAATCCAAAACACATGCTCTCAAGAGATCCTCCAAAACTCGGTTGACTCTCTCGGTCTGACCATCTGTTTGGGGATGATAAGCTGTACTCAAACACAACTCGGTTCCCAAAACTTCCTGGAAGCTCTTCCAAAATCCACTAGTGAACAATGGGTCTCGATCTCTCACTATACTCTTCGGAATACCGTGGAAACGAACTATCCACTTAACATATAATTTAGCCAACTTCAATGCAGTCCTAATTGATCGAACAGGAATGAATGTTGCACTCTTGGTCAAACGATCTACTATGACCCAAATCCCTTCATTTCCCGCTCTTGTTCTAGGTAGACCATCGAAAAAATCCATCGATATCTGTTCCCACTTCCACATAGGAACTTCTAATGGCTGAAGCAATCCACTTGGCTTCTTCTGCTCTGCTTTAACCAACTGGCAATTCATACACTTGGAAATAAAATTTCCAACATCCTTCTTCATACCTTCCCAGTAATAGGTTCTCTTCATATCCCGATACATCTTATTTCCACCTGGATGAATTGTCAACTTCGAGCGATGACTTTCCCTTAGAACTTCATCTTTCAATTCATCGATATCGGGAACAACCAGTCGTCCTTGCTTCCGAAGCCAACCCTCTCGATCGACTTCGAATTCCTTATCCTCCTCTGGGTCCAATCCAGATTCTAAATCTCGGATAATCTTGACAAGCTTATCGTCTTGCTTTTGACTATCGCCAATCCTTTCCACAAGAGTAGGTCTTACTGATAAGTTTGCCAACATCTCAGGTTCCAATTCACATCTGGGCCTGAAATCAAAACCAGCTAGATACTCGAGATTCTTCCATTCCGAAAACATGGCTCCCAGTCCTGCATGTCTTCGACTTAATGCATCTGCCACTGCGTTACCTTTTCCCGGAGTATAAGCTATACCAAAATCATATGATGCTAAAAACTCTAGCCATCGTTGCTGCCGAAGATTCAAATCCTTTTGGGAGAAAAGATACTTCAACGACTTGTGATCCGTAAACAACTCGAATCGAACTCCCAATAGATAATGTCTCCACATCTTCAGAGCAAAAACAATCGCCGCTAACTTCAAATCATGAGTCGAGTAATTCCTTTCATGCGGCTTCAGTTGTCGACTGGCATACGCAACAACTTTATCTTTCTGCATTAGCACTACTCCAAGTCTAGTACCACATGCATCGGTGTAAACCACCATATCATCATTCCCACTTGGAACAGTCAAAACAGGAGCACTCGTCAGTCGCTCTTTCAGGATTCCAAAAGCTTGCTCACACTTAGCATCCCAACAGAACACTTGGTTCTTCTTCGTCAGTCCTGTTAATGGTGCAGCTATCTTGGAAAAGTCTTTGATAAACCGAAAATAATATCCTGCTAATCCAAGAAAACTTCTCACATCTGATGCATTCTTAGGTCTAACCCAATCCTGGATTGCTGCCACCTTAGCGGGATCAACCGCTATTCCATTTCCCGAAATAACATGGCCTAAGAACCTCACTTCACTCTTCCAGAAGTGACACTTCGAAAACTTAGCCTTCAGCTGATGTTTCCGCAAGATTTCCAAAACAATACGCAAGTGCGTCTTGTGCTCTTCTTCTGTTCTGGAGTAAATCAGAATATCATCTACGAACACAAGTACGAACTTGTTCAACTGATCTCTGAACACTCTATTCATAAGATCCACAAAATATGCTGGTGCATTAGTCAATCCAAACGGCATTACCAGCCACTCATAAAAACCGGACGGTGTCCTGAAAGCAGTCTTCGGCACACTATCCTTCGCCACTCTCAACTGGTGAAATCACGTTGCCAAATCCATCTGAGAAAACACCTTAGCCTCGTGAAGCTGATCAAACAAGTCATCTATTCTCGGCAATGGATACTTGTTCTTCTTAGTCACCTTATTCGGCTCATGATAATCAACACACAATCTCAACTTTCCATCCGCTTTGGTTGCAAACACAACTGGTGCACCCCATTCGGACACACTACGCCGAATGAATCCTTTCCATAAAAGGTCATCAACTTGCACCCTCAACTCTTGTTGTTCTCTAGGCGCCATCCGCCTAAGAGGCATCACAACAGGTCTGGCTCCCTCAACTAGATCGATACGAAACTCGATCTCCCTATGCGGCGGTAACCCTTTGACCTCGTCAAAGACATCCTCGAATCCATTCACGATTGGCATCGATGACAGTCCATCCCGTGGAACAACCAGCGAATACATGAAGCTCATGAAGACGCCTTCTTCATGCTTACATCGTATCACAACCTTTCGCCCCTCCACATTCTCGACTGTCACCTCCAATCTCTCACAATCAACCTTTGCCGCATACTTCCTAAGCCAGTCCATACCCAAAATAATTCTGAACCCCGCAAAGTTCAGAACAAAGCAATCACAAACAAAAGAGCAATCATGACTCGACACAACTAGACCACGGCATAGCATACACAAACAAGACGAACCCCCAACTGGATTAGTCACAACCAATGGCCTATCAACAATCTCCGGTTCCAAACCTAACCGGTCTACCAACTCATTGCAAACAAAAGAATGAGATGCTCCAGTATCAGACAAAACTCTAACTGGAACACCACAAATGGAAAGAGTACCTTGAACCACCACACTCTTCCTCTTCTCTTCAGCAGTAGGAGCTTTCGAAGACGATGGAACAGCCCCCAAAGCATAAGCCTTCACAATTTGTTTGTCCTTCTGTGGTTCTGGACAATCCTTCCTAAAATGCCCTGGCTTGTTGTAGTTGTGGCACTTCGCCGGCGCTTTCGGATTCGTACAATCCCTGGATAGATGGCCTTTCTGCTGACAATTGTAGCAGGTCACTTCGCCCCTTGGTTTCTTCTGGCCACTCTTACCCTTCTGCTGTTGCTGCTTCCTTTTCTTATTTCCACCCTGCTGTGGTTTGAGCTCTTCCTTGGTCACAGCAACAACAGATGCTTCCTTAGGAAACAAACTCTCGTGCCTGAGAGCTTTCTCCACTAGCTTCTCAAAAGGATCGTCCAGATGATCCACCAACTGCCTCCCAAGATAAGCATCCAAGCCTGTCACAAACTTCTCATTCTTCTGATAGGAAGAATCAATATATGATCGAGCATACTTGGACAAAGCCTCAAACTCAGAAACATATTCCAGAACCGACCTTCCATCTTGTTTGAGCTCAACAAACTTCTTAAACAAAACAGATTTCTGGGCAGTAGAGATGAACTTAGCTTCAAATCTAGCTTGGAACTGCTCCCAAGAAATCTCTTCCTCTAGAGTATCAATGGTGATAGAGTTCCACCAATCAGAAGCTCTCCCTTGCAGCTGTCTCGATGCAAGCTTCCTCTTAGTCGCATCCTCAATCCCCAAATCTCCAAAGATCCTTCTGCAAGCATCTATCCATCTTTGGACTTCAATGGTCGATTCCGTCCCCAAGAAAACCTTCCCTCCAAGAGCAGTGTAGTCCTTACAAAGTTTAGCAAAATTCACCGGTCTTGGAGCTTGAACTTAAACTCCAACATCCACTGTTGGCCCTGGAGCTGGTATCCTTCTCATGATAGAAGTCATCATAGCTTCAAACATTGCAGAATAATCAGTAGCTCCCCCAGCAGCACGGCTTTCCCTAGCAGCCTGTCTCCCACTTCGACTCATCTTTAATATCTACAAGAAGGAATGATTAGAACACCTTAAGAAACAACTGCATAAGGAGTTCAAATGCTTCTAAACTACTATATTAAATATAGTAATCATCCATCAAATTACAATTACGTCTCTCATACGTAGTTACGTCAGCGAGCGTTGGCTAAAATCGATTAACCAATGCTTTGATACCAAATGTGACGACTGCCCATGACTCCCACACGGAAACAAGGGAAAAGTGCGCTGAAAATGTGCCAGGCAGCCATGGACGATAGTCAAGGTAAAATAAACATCACAGAATCTATCGTACAACTCATAGCGCATGGATAAAGTACAATAGAAAGATATAATATAGAGAAGCTCCATAGAACAGAACATTATCATATAAGAATCATAACAGTTTTATATATAGGTCTGAACCATCAATACAAGAAGCCTCACTACATAGTACTCAGAGTAACAACAAACAGCGGAATATCCAGTACATATTATAAAGAAAAATAATACGCAAGCCTCCTACTCGTCTTCGTCATCAGCATCGTCAATCACTAAGATCAGCACCTGTCACCTGTCACTTAGTCCGCCCATCCCAAACATGGATGAACAGCCCAAGGTAATAAGAGGAGACATAAAACCTTGAGTCAGACAACAGTCTTAGTGAGCGGTAAATCAACTATCAAACATACCAAAAGAACATAAAGGATACAAGGAATAGGAACCCCAAATCATCCCACTCCACCTCTTCCTACAGTAATAGCCCCCAGACACACACTAAGGAGAAATAAGCATAGCAAACGGATAACTAAAGTAAAGCAATAACCACTCGAGTCAAGGTCGATGTTTTCCAAATACAAACCCCCAAGGCCTAAACCAAGATCAGGTAAGCACCCAGAAAACACCGCTGTTGATACCGAATGATGATACAACCAAACATCCATGACTATGGCTATCACTGTTATCATTGCCTCGATTTCACCATTAATTGAATGACCAACTCATCTGTCAAGGGCTAATGGCAACCCCGGTTCTAGACATAACTCCGCACATCGTCGCAGCCCGTGCCTAGGAATTTTCGCAACTACCCAGAGTACTAGCACGTCGTCGCAGCCCGTGCTTGGGAATTTTCGCAACTACCCAACGTACTCTTGCTTTGAGCATGCTAGAACCTTCAACAACGATGAAGTCTCAGCCTCCTAGTCACCCTCCTCGACGACTATTCTCATACTAGCTCAAGCGCCTCTCGAGCTATCCATTATCACCCAACTCGTATCGCGCCATCGAGTCATCAACATGCTTGGAATGATCCCGCCTGGATTAGACCAAGACTATCTCACATCTCACTTTGCTTCATCGCATCTTAGCAAAGTTCGTCTCAACATCATGCTTCACCTCATCGCATCTTGGCAAAGTTCATCAACATCATCATGATTTGCTTCCCCTAATCATAGCAAAGTCCTCGAATCCATCCATATGAGCTTTATCATCCGCTTCATATGCCACAAGCAGCTTTCACCATTCAAGAGCCTTTCCACGTAGCTTTCGAATCATCTTCAATCATCTTGTTCCAAATCAACTACTAGCTAACTTGAAACAATCAAATCAATCATTCATTCAAGCAATCAAGCATTTAAACAAGATCTAATAAGCAATATTTATTATAATGGCAATTTCGTAAGTAAATGAGCAAAGGTCCAACATACATGAAATCATTGGTTTCTGGCATAGATCTAAGAAATATAAAACATGGGTTTTATCTCTATAACTTGTTAAATGAACTTGCATAGGTAAATGTCTTCATAAATCATGTTTCTAGACTTGGATCTAAGGAAAATGCATGAAATCACTAGTTAGAACATCCAAACAAACAACCAGTCCAATATATTCCTTTGGGTCCGCGTGAGAGATAATCACCACTCACCGAATCACCTAAACACTTCAAAAACTATCAACTTCAAAACTGGACAGCAAGGATTCAAGCTCGATTTGTCGAAATCTCGCTTGAAATGGTGAAATCTAGCTTCGTCGGATGAAGATCTTCAACTTTGGCTATTCAATCTTCAATCTTGATCTTCTATCTTGGATGAATGTTAGCACTTAATCAGAGTGGAGAAAAGAAGTGAAGAAATGTTGTGGTCGAGCTCTCAAAATGGCAGCACTTCGTCGCTTCAAAAACCGGTGCCAAAAAGTGAGCCAAAGTCCACTATTTATAGCCCCTTTAGGTCGTAACTCGTAGCTCGGAATTAACTCGCTCGGTTTTAGGTCGCTGCCGACCTATCTCTATGCCGAGTCAACGACCTAACTTACCTTGCGACCTAAGACCCTGCCGGGCTAAACTCACGCGACCTAACAACCACACGACCTAACAACTACGCGACCTAACTAGCCTACCGACCTAACTACTCCCCTTAGGTCGCTTAACGACCTATCTTCCTTAGGTCGCCATTCTATAGGTCGCTATATTTTCCTAGGTCGCATACCACTAGGTCGCTCATATCTAAAGGTCGCTCCACTTGACCAAAACACGATTCGACCAAGCACTTTTAGGTTGCATACGACCTATCTTAACTCGTAGGTCGCTCCACCTATCTAAAAGACCACTCACGACCTAAATCCTACCTAAGCCATAACTCTTAAGGTCGCGACTACTAGGTTTCATACAACCCTTAGGTCGCTTGAACGACCTTCCTCCCTAGGTCGCTAACTGCTTAAATCATTAGCTCTTAGGTCGGTCACTCTCCTAGGTCGCTCTACCGACCTAACCCACTATACAACCTACGCCTTAGGTCGTCCAAATCCCTAAGTCATTACAACCACTAGGTCGTGCACATATACTGTAGGTCGGTCAACTACCTTAACTCGTAACTCTTACACGACCTATCCTACACGAGTTAACCTTCCATACGACATAGGCTATGGATGACAGAAACAACACAAACGACCTAATAATTCCACGGTTTATCGATACGTAAAATACGGGTCGTTACAAGAGTGGTGCACCTTGGTACTGCATCATTTCAAATCCCTGCACTCATTTCTAAAAGTCGTACGGCACTGTTTCGTCATTTTGGACGGATGTTTCACCTTGCACCGTAGATGTTGCACCCTGTGGATATCGATTCTTCGGAGGGCCATAACTCTTGGCTCATTTAGAGTTACAGGAGCCATAACTAGTCAAAATGAAGCTATCTATGATTTCTACAGCTATGACTGCTTTCAACCGTCACTGGTTAGTTTCGTACCCAAAAAATTCTATCCGAACCTCAATCGGGTCATGGAATTTTTTTACCCATCGTTTTTTCGTCACGTGGATTTTTACTGTAAAACAGGGTCCCCGTGGCTGGTCTATGATTTACCATCACTGGAGAGTGGTGCACCATTGTACTACACCATCTCAAATCCGTGCACCCATTTCTAATAGTCGTACGACACTGTTTCATCATTTTGGACAGATGTTGCACCTTGCACCGTAGATGTTGGACCCTGTGGATATCAATTCTTCGGAGGGCCATAACTCTTGGCTCGTTTAGAGTTACGGGAGCCATAATAAGTCATAACGAAGCTCTCGGTGAGTTCTACAATTATGATAGCTTTAAGCCGTCACCGGTTAGTTTCATATCCAAAATATCTTATCCGAACCTTAATCGGGTCATGGAAGTTTTTTACCCTTCGTTTTTTCGTCACGTGGATTTTTACTGTAAAACGGGATCCCCGTGGCTGGTCTATGATTTACCATCGCTGGAGAGTGGTGCACCGTGGTACTGCACCATTTCAAATCCATGCACCCATTTCTAAAAGTCGTACCGCACTGTTTCGTCATTTTGGACGGATGTTGCACCTTGCACCGTAGACGTTGCACCCTATGGATATCGATTCTTCGGAGGGCCGTAACTCTTGGATCGTTTAGAGTTACGGGAGCCATAACCAGTCAAAACGAAGCTATCTGTGAGTTCTACAGCTATGACAGCTTTCAGCCATCACTGGTTAATTTCATACCCTAAAAATCCTATCCGAACCTCAATCGGGTCATGGAAGTTTTTTATCCTTCGTTTTTTTGTCACGTGGATATTTTCTGTAAAACGGGATCCCCATGACTGGTCTATGATTTACCATCGCTAGAGAGTGGTGCACCATGGTGCTGCACCATTTCAAATCCATGCACCCATTTGTAAAAGTCGTACGGCACTGTTTCATCATTTTGGACGGGTGTTGCACCTTGCACCGCAGATGTCGCACCCTGTGGATATCGATTCTTCGGAGGGCCATAACTCTTGGCTCATTTAGAGTTACGGGAGCCATAACCAGTCAAAACAAAGCTCTCGTTGAGTTCTACAGCTATGACCGCTTTTAGTCGTCACTGGTTAGTTTCATGCCCAAAAAATCGTATCCGAACCTCAATCGGGTCAAGGAAGTTTTTTACCCTTCGTTTTTTTGTCACGTGGATTTTTTCTGTAAAACGGGATCACCGTGGCTGGTCAATGATTTGCCATCGCTAGAGAGTGGTGCACCATGGTACTGCTCTGTTTCAAATCCATGCACCCATTTCTAAAAGTCATTCGGCACTGTTTCGTCATTTTAGACGGATGTTGCACCCTGCACCGTAGATGTTGCACCCTGTGGATATCGATTCTTCATAGGGCCATAACTCTTGGCTCGTTTAGAGTTACGGGAGCCATAACAAGTCAAAACGAAGCTCGCGGTGAGTTCTATAGCTATGACGGCTTTCAGCCGTCACTGGTTAGTTTCATACCCAAAAAATTCTATCCGAACCTCAATCCGGTCATGGAAGTTTTTTACCCTTCGTTTTTTCGTCACGTGGATTTTTTTTGTAAAACGGTATCCCCATGGTTGGTCTATGATTTACCATCGCTGGAGAGTGGCGCACCAGGGTACTGCACCATTACAAATCCATGCACCCATTTCTAAAAGTCGTACGACACTGTTTCATCATTTTGGACGGATATTGCACCTTGCACCGTAGATGTTGCACCCTGTGGATATCGATTCTTCGGAGGGCCATAACTCTTGGATCATTTAGAGTAACGGGAGCCATAACCAGTTAAAACGAAGCTCTCATTGAGTTCTACAGCTATAATCGCTTTCAGCCGTCACTGGTTAGTTTCATACCCAAAAAATCCTATCCGAACCTCAATCGGGTCAAGGAAGTTTTTTACCCTTCGTTTTTTCGTCACGCGGATTTTTTCTGTAAAACGGGAACCCCATGGCTAGTCTATGATTTACCATCGCTGGAGAGTGATGCACCATGGTACTGCACCGTTTCTAATCCATGCACCCATTTCTAAAATTCGTACGACACTGTTCGTCATTTTGGACGGATGTTGCACCTTGCACCGTAGATGTTGCACCCTGTGGATATCGATTCTTCATAGGGCCATAACTCTTGGCTCGTTTAGAGTTACGGGAGCCATAACCAGTGAAAACGAAGCTCTCGTTGATAGCTATATCCGCTTTCAGCCATCACTATTTAGTTTCATACCCGAAAAATTCCTAGCCGAACCTCAATCGGTCAAGGAAGTTTTTTACCCTTTGTTTTTTCGTCACGTGGATTTTTTCTGTAAAATGTGATCCCCGTGGCTGGACTATGATTTGCCATTGCTGGAGAGTGGTGAACTATGGTACTGCTCCATATCAAATCTATGCACCCATTTCTAAAAGTCGTACGATACTGTTTCGTCATTTTAGACGGATGTTGCACCTTGCACCGTAGATCTTGCACCCTGTGGATATCGATTCTTCATAGGTCCATAACTCTTAGCTAGTTTAGAGTTACGGGAGCCATAACCAGTCAAACCGAAGCTCTCGGTGAGTTCTATAGCTGTGATAGCTTTCAGCCATCAATGGTTAGATTCATACCCAAAAAAACCTATCCGAACCTCAATCGGGTCATGGAAGTTTTTTACCCTTCGTTTTTTCGTCACGTGGATTTTTTCTGTAAAACGAGATTCCCATGGCTAGTCTATGATTTACCATCGCGGGAGAGTGGTGCACCATGGTACTGCACCGTTTCAAATCCATGCACCCATTTCTAAAAGTCGTATGGCACTGTTTCGTCATTTTGGACGAATGTTGCACCTTGCACCGTAGATGTTGCACCCTGTGGTTATCAATTCTTCGAAGGGCCTTAACTCTTGCCTCGTTTAGATTTACGGGAGCAATAACCCGTCAAAATGAAGCTATTTGTGCGTTCTACAGCTGTGACGGCTTTCAGCCGTCACTGGTTAGTTTCATACCCAAAAAAGCCTAACCGAACCTCAATCGGGTCATGGAAGTTTTTTACCCTTCGTTTTTTCGTCACGTGGATTTTTTCTGTAAAACGGAATCCCCATGGCTAGTCTATGATTTACCATCGCTGGAGAGTGATGCACCATGGTACTGCACCGTTTCAAATCCATGCACCCATTTCGAAAAGTCGTACGATACTATTTCGCGTTTTTGGACGGATGTTGCACCTTGCACCGTAGATGTTGCACCCTGTGGATATCGATTTTTCAGAGGGCCATAAATCTTGGCTCGTTTAGAGTTACGGGAGCCATAACCAGTCATAACGAAGCTATTTGTGAGTTCTACAGCTATGATAGCTTTCAGCCGTCACTGGTTAGTTTCATACCCAAAAAATCCTATCTGAACCTCAATCGGGTCATGGAAGTTTTTTACCCTTCGTTTTTTCGTCTTATGGATTTTTTCTGTAAAACTGGATCCCCATGGCTGGTCTATCATTTGCCATCGCTGGAGAGTGGTGCACCATGGTACTGGTCCGTCTCAAATCCATACACCCATTTCTAAAAGTCGTACGACACTGTTTCATCATTTTAGACGGCTGTTGCTCCTTGCACTGTAGATGTTGCACCCTATGGGTATCGATTCTTCATAGGGCCATAACTCTTGGCTTGTTTAGAGTTACGGAGCCATAACCAGTCAAAACGAAGCTCTCGGTGAGTTCTACAGCTATGACAGCCTTCAGCCATCCCTGGTTAGTTTCATATCCAAAAAATCCTATCCGAACCATAATCGGGTCATGGAAATATTTTAACCTTTGTTTTTTCGTCACGCGAATTTTTTCTGTAAAATGGGATCCCCATGGCTGGTCTATGATTTACCATCGTTGGAGAGTGGTGCACCATGGTGGTGCACCGTTTCAAATCCATGCACCTATTTCTAAAAGTCGTACGGCACTGTTTCGTCATTTTGGACGGATGTTGCACCATGCACCGTAGATGTTGCACCCTGTGGATATCGATTCTTCGGAGGGCCATATCTCTTGGCTCGTTTAGAGTTACGGGAGCCATAACCAGTCAAAACAAATCTATCTATGAGTTCTACAGCTTTCAGCCGTCACTAGTTAGTTTCATACCCAAAAAATCCTATCCGAACCTCAATCGGGTCATGTAAGTTTTTTACCCTTCGTTTTTTCGTCACATGGATTTTTCTGTAAAACGGGATCCCCGTGGCTGGTCTATGATTTACTATCGCTGGAGAGTGGTGCACCATGGTACTGCACCATTACAAATCCATGTACCCATTTCTAAAAGTCATACGGCACTGTTTCGTCATTTTGGACGGATGTTGCACCTTGCACCGCAGATGTTGCACCCTGTGGTTATCAATTCTTCGGAGGGCCATAACACTTGCCTCGTTTAGATTTACGGGAGCCATAACCCGTCAAAACGAAGCTATTTGTGAGTTCTACAGCTGTGACGGCTTTCAGCCGTCACTGGTTAGTTTCATACCCAAAAAAGCCTATCCGAACCTCAATCAGGTAATGGAAATTTTTTAACCTTCGTTTTTTCATCACGCGGATTTTTTCTGTAAAACGGGATCCCCATGGCTGGTCTATGATTTACCGTCGCTGGAGAGTGGTGCACCATGGTACTGCTCTGTTTCAAATCCATGCACCCATTTCTAAACGTCGTTCGGCACTGTTTCGTCATTTTAGACGGATGTTGCACCCTGCACCGTAGATGTTGCACCCTGTGGATATCGATTCTTCATAGGGCCATAACTCTTGGCTCGTTTAGAGTTACGGGAGCCATAACAAGTCAAAACGAAGCTCGCGGTGAGTTCTGTAGCTATGACGGCTTTCAGCCGTCACTGGTTAGTTTCATACCCAAAAAATTCTATCCGAACCTCAATCCGGTCATGGAAGTTTTTTACCCTTCGTTTTTTCGTCACGTGGATTTTTTTTGTAAAACGGTATCCCCATGGTTGGTCTATGATTTACCATCGCTGGAGAGTGGTGCACCATGGTACTGCACCATTACAAATCCATGCACCCATTTCTAAAAGTCGTACGACACTGTTTCATCATTTTGGACGGATATTGCACCTTGCACCGTAGATGTTGCACCCTGTGGATATCGATTCTTCGGAGGGCCATAACTCTTGGATCATTTAGAGTAACGGGAGCCATAACCAGTTAAAACGAAGCTCTCATTGAGTTCTACAGCTATAACCGCTTTCAGCCGTCACTGGTTAGTTTCATACCCAAAAAATCCTATCCGAACCTCAATCGGGTCAAGGAAGTTTTTTACCCTTCGTTTTTTCGTCACGCGGATTTTTTCTGTAAAACGGGATCCCCATGGCTAGTCTATGATTTACCATCGCTGGAGAGTGATGCACCATGGTACTGCACCATTTCTAATCCATGCACCCATTTCTAAAAGTCGTACGACACTGTTCGTCAATTTGGACGGATGTTGCACCTTGCACCGTAGATGTTGCACCCTGTGGATATCGATTCTTCATAGGGCCATAACTCTTGGCTCGTTTAGAGTTACGGGAGCCATAACCAGTGAAAACGAAGCTCTCGTTGATAGCTATATCCGCTTTCAGCCATCACTATTTAGTTTCATACCCGAAAAATTCCTATCCGAACCTCAATCGGTCAAGGAAGTTTTTTACCCTTTGTTTTTTCGTCACGTGGATTTTTTCTGTAAAATGTGATCCCCGTGGCTGGACTATGATTTGCCATTGCTGGAGAGTGGTGAACTATGGTACTGCTCCATATCAAATCTATGCACCCATTTCTAAAAGTCGTACGATACTGTTTCGTCATTTTAGACGGATGTTGCACCTTGCACCGTAGATCTTGCACCCTGTGGATATCGATTCTTCATAGGTCCATAACTCTTAGCTAGTTTAGAGTTACGGGAGCCATAACCAGTCAAACCGAAGCTCTCGGTGAGTTCTATAGCTGTGATAGCTTTCAGCCATCAATGGTTAGATTCATACCCAAAAAAACCTATCCGAACCTCAATCGGGTCATGGAAGTTTTTTACCCTTCGTTTTTTCGTCACGTGGATTTTTTCTGTAAAACGAGATTCCCATGGCTAGTCTATGATTTACCATCGCGGGAGAGTGGTGCACCATGGTACTGCACCGTTTCAAATCCATGCACCCATTTCTAAAAGTCGTATGGCACTGTTTCGTCATTTTGGACGAATGTTGCACCTTGCACCGTAGATGTTGCACCCTGTGGTTATCAATTCTTCGAAGGGCCTTAACTCTTGCCTCGTTTAGATTTACGGGAGCAATAACCCGTCAAAACGAAGCTATTTGTGCGTTCTACAGCTGTGACGGCTTTCAGCCGTCACTGGTTAGTTTCATACCCAAAAAAGCCTAACCGAACCTCAATCGGGTCATGGAAGTTTTTTACCCTTCGTTTTTTCGTCACGTGGATTTTTTCTGTAAAACGGAATCCCCATGGCTAGTCTATGATTTACCATCGCTGGAGAGTGATGCACCATGGTACTGCACCGTTTCAAATCCATGCACCCATTTCGAAAAGTCGTACGATACTATTTCGCCTTTTTGGACGGATGTTGCACCTTGCACCGTAGATGTTGCACCCTGTGGATATCGATTTTTCAGAGGGCCATAAATCTTGGCTCGTTTAGAGTTACGGGAGCCATAACCAGTCATAACGAAGCTATTTGTGAGTTCTACAGCTATGATAGCTTTCAGCCGTCACTGGTTAGTTTCATACCCAAAAAATCCTATCCGAACCTCAATCGGGTCATGGAAGTTTTTTACCCTTCGTTTTTTCGTCTTATGGATTTTTTCTGTAAAACTGGATCCCCATGGCTGGTCTATCATTTGCCATCGCTGGAGAGTGGTGCACAATGGTACTGGTCCGTCTCAAATCCATACACCCATTTCTAAAAGTCGTACGGCACTGTTTCATCATTTTAGACGGTTGTTGCTCCTTGCACTGTAGATGTTGCACCCTATGGGTATCGATTCTTCATAGGGCCATAACTCTTGGCTTGTTTAGAGTTACGGAGCCATAACCAGTCAAAACGAAGCTCTCGGTGAGTTCTACAGCTATGACAGCCTTCAGCCATCCCTGGTTAGTTTCATATCCAAAAAATCCTATCCGAACCATAATCGGGTCATGGAAATATCTTAACCTTTGTTTTTTCGTCACGCGAATTTTTTCTGTAAAATGGGATCCCCATGGCTGGTCTATGATTTACCATCGCTGGAGAGTGGTGCACCATGGTGGTGCACCGTTTCAAATCCATGCACCTATTTCTAAAAGTCGTACGGCACTGTTTCGTCATTTTGGACGGATGTTGCACCATGCACCGTAGATGTTGCACCCTGTGGATATCGATTCTTCGGAGGGCCATATCTCTTGGCTCGTTTAGAGTTACGGGAGCCATAACCAGTCAAAACAAATCTATCTATGAGTTCTACAGCTTTCAGCCGTCACTAGTTAGTTTCATACCCAAAAAATCCTATCCGAACCTCAATCTGGTCATGTAAGTTTTTTACCCTTCGTTTTTTCGTCACATGGATTTTTCTGTAAAACGGGATCCCCGTGGCTGGTCTATGATTTACTATCGCTGGAGAGTGGTGCACCATGGTACTGCACCATTACAAATCCATGCACCCATTTCTAAAAGTCATACGGCACTGTTTCGTCATTTTGGACGGATGTTGCACCTTGCACCGCAGATGTTGCACCCTGTGGTTATCAATTCTTCGGAGGGCCATAACACTTGCCTCGTTTAGATTTACGGGAGCCATAACCCGTCAAAATGAAGCTATTTGTGAGTTCTACAGCTGTGACGGCTTTCAGCCGTCACTGGTTAGTTTCATACCCAAAAAAGCCTATCCGAACCTCAATCAGGTAATGGAAATTTTTTAACCTTCGTTTTTTCATCACGCGGATTTTTTCTGTAAAACGGGATCCCCATGGCTGGTCTATGATTTACCGTCGCTGGAGAGTGGTGCACCATGGTACTGCACCGTTTCAAATCCATGCACCCATTTCTAAAAGTCGTACGGCACTGTTTCTTCATTTTGGACGGATGTTGCACCTTGCACCGTAGATGTTGCACCCTGTGGATATCGATTCTTCATAGGGCCATAACTCTTTGCTCGTTTAGAGTTGCGGGAGCCATAACCAGTGAAAACGAAGCTCTCGTTTAGTTCTATAGCTATAACCGATTTTAGCCATCACTGGTTAGTTTCATACGCAAAAAAATCCTATCCGAACCTCAATCGGTCAAGGAAGTTTTTTACCCTTCGTTTTTTCGTCACGTGGATTTTTTCTGTAAAATGGGATCCCCGCGGCTGGTCTATGATTTGCCATCGCTGGGGAGTGGTGCACCATGGTACTGCTCCGTATCAAATCCATGCACCCATTTCTAAAAGTCGTACGACACTGTTTAATCATTTTAGACGGATGTTCCACCTTGCACCGTAGATCTTGCACCCTGTGGATATCGATTCTTCATAGGTCCATAACTCTTGGCTCGTTTAGAGTTACGGGAGCCATAACCAGTCAAACCGAAGCTCTCAATGAGTTCGACAGCTATGATAGCTTTCAGCCGTCAATGGTTAGTTTCATACCCAAAAAAACCTATCCGAACCTCAATCGGGTCATGGAAGTTTTTCACCCTTCGTTTTTTCGTCACGTGGATTTTTTCTGTAAAACGAGATCCCCATGGCTGGTCTATGATTTACCATCGCTGGAGAGTGGTGCACCATGGTACTGCACCGTTTCAAATCCATGCACCCATTCCTACAAGTCGTATGGCACTGTTTCGTCATTTTGGACGAATGTTGCACCTTGCACCGTAGATGTTGCACCCTGTGGTTATCAATTCTTCGGAGGGCCATAACTCTTGCCTCGTTTAGATTTACGGGAACCATAACCCGTCAAAACGAAGCTATTTGTGAGTTCTACAGCTGTGACGGCTTTCAGCCGTCACTGGTTAGTTTCATACCCAAAAAAGCCTATCCGAACCTCAATCGGGTCATGGAAGTTTTTTACTCTTTGTTTTTTCGTCACGTGGATTTTTTCTATAAAACGGGATCCCCGTGGCTTGTCCATGATTTAGCATCACTGGAGAGTGATGCACCATGGTACTGCACCGTTTCAAATCCATGCACCCATTTCTAAAAGTCATACGACACTGTTTCGCCATTTTGGACGGATGTTGCACCTTGCACCGTAGATGTTGCACCCTGTGGATATCGATTTTTCGAAGGGCCATAAATCTTGGCTCGTTTAGAGTTACGGGAGCCATAACCAGTCATAACGAAGCTATTTGTGAGTTCTACAGCTATGATAGCTTTCAGCTGTCACTGGTTAGTTTCATACCCAAAAAATCCTATCCGAACCTCAATCGGGTCATGAAAGTTTTTTACCCTTTGTTTTTTCGTGTTGTGGATTTTTTCTGCAAAACGGGATCCCCATGGCTGGTCTGTCATTTTCCATCGCTGGAGAGTGGTGCACCATGGTACTGCTCCGTTTCAAACCCATACACCCATTTCTAAAAGTCGTACGGCACAGTTTCGTCATTTTAGACGGCTGTTGCTCCTTGCACCATAGATGTTGCACCCTATGTGTATTGATTCTTCATAGGGCCATAACTCTTGGCTTGTTTAGAGTTACGGAGCCACAACTAGTTAAAACGAAGCTCTCGGTGAGTTCTACAGCTATGATAGCCTTCAGCCATCCCTGGTTAGTTTCATATCCAAAAAATCCTATCTAAACCACAATCGGGTAATGGAAGTTTTTTACCCTTCGTTTTTTCGTCACGTGGATTTTTTCTGTAAAACGGGATCCCCGTGGCTGGTCTATAATTTGCCATAGCTGGAGAGTGGTGAACCATGGTACTGCTCCGTTTCAAATCCATGCACCCATTTCTAAAAGTCGTACGGCACAGCTCGTCATTTTGGACGGATGTTGCACCTTGCACCGTAGATGTTGCACCATGTGGATATCGATTCTTCGGAGGGCCATAACTCTTGGCTCGTTTAGCGTTACGGGAGCCATAACCACTCAAAACGAAGCTATCTGTGAGTTCTACAGCTATGACCGCTTTCATCCATCACTGGTTAGTTTCATACCCAAAAAATCCTATCCGAACCTCAATCGGGTCATGGAAGTTTTTTACCCTTCGTTTTTTCGTCTCGTGAATTTTTTCTGTAAAACGGGATACCCGCGGCTGGTCTATGATTTACCATCGCTGGAGAGAGGTGCACCATGGTACTGCACCGTTTCAAATCCATGCACCCATTTCTAAAAGTCGTACGGCACTGTTTCGTCATTTTGGACGGATGTTGCACCTTGCACGGTAGATGTTGCACCCTGTGGATATCGATTCTTCGGAGGGCCATAACTCTTGGCTCGTTTAGAGTTCGGGAGCCTTAACTAGTTAAGAAGAAGCTCTCATTGAGTTCTACAGTATAATCGCTTTCAGCCATCACTGGTTAGTTTCGTACCCCAAAAATCCTATCCGAACCTCAATGGGTCATGGAAGTTTTTTACCCTTCGTTTTTTCGTCACATAGATTTTTTGTGTAAAGCAGGATCCCTATGGCTGGTCTATGATTTGCCATCGCTGGAGAGTGGTGCACCATGGTACTGCTCCGTTTCAAATCCATGCACCCATTTCTAAAAGTCGCACGGCACTGTTTCGTCATTTTAGACGGATGTTGCACCTTGCACCGTAGATGTTGCACCCTGTGGATATCGATTCTTCATAGGCCCATAACTCTTTTCTCGTTTAGAGTTACGGGAGCCATAACCAGTCAAAACGAAGCTCTTGGCGAGTTCTACAGCTACGACAGCTTTTAGCCGTCAATGGTTAGTTTCGTACCCAAAAAATCCTATCCGAACCTCAATCGGGTCATGGAAGTTTTTTACCCTTCGTTTTTTCGTCACGTGGATTTTTTCTGTAAAACGGGATCCCTATGGCTGGTCTATGATTTACCATCACTAGAGAGTGGTGCGCCATGGTACTGCACCGTTTCAAATCCGTGCACCCATTTCTAAAAGTCGTACGGCACTGTTTCGTCATTTTGGACGGATGTTGCACCTTGCACCGTAGATGTTGCACCCTGTAGATATCGATTCTTCGCTGGGCCATAACTTTTGGCTCGTTTAGAGCTACGGGAGCCATAACCTGTCAAAACGAAGCTATCTGTGAGTTCTACAACTATGATAACTTTCAGCCGTCAATGGTTAGTTTCATACCCAAAAAATCCTATCCGAACCTCAATAGGGTCGTGGAAGTTTTTTACCCTTCGCTTTTTCGTCACGTGGAATTTTTCTGGAAAACGGCATCCCCGTGGCTGGTCTATGATTTACCATCGCTAAAGAGTGGTGCACCATGGTATTGCACTATTTCAAATCCATGCACCCATTTCTAAAATTCGTATGGCACTGTTTCTTCATTTTGGACGGATGTTGCACCTTGCACCATAGATGTTGCACCCTGTGGATATCGATTCTTCGGAGGGCCATAACTCTTGGCTCGTTTAGAGTTACGGGAGCAATAACCAGTTAAAACGAAGCTCTTGCTGATTTCTACAGCTATGACCGCTTTTAGCCGTCGCTGGTTAGTTTCATACCCAAAAAGTCCTATCCGAACCACAATCGGGTCATGGAAGTTTATTACCCATCGTTTTTTCGTCAGGTGGATTTTTTCTATAAAACGGGATCCCCATGGCTGGTCCATGATTTGCCACCGCTGGAGAGTGGTGCACCATGGTACTGCTCCTTTTCAAATCCAGGCACGCTTTTCTAAAAGTCGTACGGCACAGTTTCGTCATTTTGGACGGATATTGCACCTTGCACCGTTGATGTTGCACCCTGTGGATATCGATTCTTCGGAGGGCCATAACTCTTGCCTCGTTTAGAGTTACGTAAGCCGTAATCAGTCAAAACGAAGCTATCTGTGAGTTCTACAGCTATGACCGCTTTGAGCCGTCACTGGTTAGTTTCATACCCGAAAAATCCTATCCGTACCTCAATCGGGTCATGGAAGTTTTTTACCCTTTGTTTTTTCGTCACGTGGATTTTTTTTGTAAAAAGGGATACCCATGGCTGGTCTATGATTTACCATAGCTGGAGAGTGATGCACTATGGTACTGCACCATTTTAAATCCATGCACCCATTTCTAAAAGTCGTACGGCACTGTTTCTTCATTTTGGACGGATGTTGCATCTTGCGCTGTAGATGTTGCACCCTGTGGATATCGATTCTTCGGAGGGCCATAACTCTTGGCTCGTTTAGAGTTATGGGAGCCATAACCAGTCAGAACGAAGCTCTCCGTGAGTTCCAAAGCTATGACAGCTTTCAGCCATCACTGATTAGTTTCAACCAAAAAAATCCTATTCGAACCTCAATCGGGTCATGGAAGCTTTTTACCCTTCGTTTTGTCGTCATGTGGATTTTTTCTGCAATACGGGATCCCCGTGGCGGGTCTATGATTTACCATCGCTGGAGAATGGTGCACCATTGTACTACTGCGTTTCAAATTCATGCACCCATTTCTAAAATTCGTACGGCACTGTTTCTTCGTTTTGGACGTATGTTGCACCTTGCACCGTTGATGTTGCACCCTGTGGATATCCATTCTTCGAAGGGCCATAACTCTTGGCTCGTTTTGAGTTACGAGAGGCATAACCAGTCAAAATGAAGCTGTCGGTGAATTCTACAGCTGTGATAGCTTTCAGCCATCATAGGTTAGTTTCATACCCAAAAAATCCTATCCGAACCTCAATCGCGTCATGGAAGTTTTTTACCCGTTGTTTTGTCGCCAAGTAGATTTTTTCTGTAATACGTGATCCCCGTGGCTGGTTTATGATTTATCATCGCTGGAGAGTGGTGCACCATGGTACTGCGCCGTTTCAAATCCATTCACCCATTTCTTAAAGTCGTACGGCACTGTTTCTTTATTTTGGACGGATGTTGCACCTTGTGCCGTAGATATTGCACCCTATGGATATCGATTCTTTGGAGGGTCGTAACTCTTGGCTCGTTTAGATTTACGGGAGCAATAACCAGTCAAAACGAATCCCTCGGTAAGTTCTATGGCTATGACAGCTTTCAGCCGTCACCGGTTAGTTTCATACCCAAAAAATCCTATCCGAACCACAATCGGGTCATGGAAGTTTTTTACCCTTCATTTTGTCGTCACGTGGATTTTTTTTGTAAAACGGGATACCCGTGGCTGGTCTATGATTTACCATCGCTAGAGAGTGGTGCACCATGGTACTGCACCATTTTAAATCCATGCACCCATTTCTAAAAGTCGTACGGCACTGTTTCTTCATTTTGGACGGATGTTGCACCTTGCGCCGTAGATGTTGCACCCTGTGGATATCGATTTTTCGGAGGGCCATAACTCTTGGCTCGATTAGAGTTACGGGAGCCATAACCAGTAGAAATGAAGCTCTCCGTGAGTTCCATAGCTATGACAACATTCAGCCATCACTGATTAGTTTCATACCTAAAAAATCCTATTCGAACCTCAATCGGATCATGGAAGCTTTTTACCCTTCGTTTTGTCATCATGTGGATTTTTTCTGCAATACGGGATCCCCGTTGCGGGTCTATGATTTACCATCGCTTGAGAGTGGTGCACCATTGTACTGCTCCGTTTCAAATTCATGCACCCATTTCTAAAAGTCGTACGGCACTGTTTCTTCATTTTGGACGTCTGTTGCACCTTGCACCGTAGATGTTGCACCCTGTGGATATCCATTCTTCGGAGGGCCATAACTCTTGGCTCGTTTAGAGTTACGGGAGGCTTAACTAGTCAAAACGATGCTGTCGATGAATTCTACAGCTGTGATAGCTTTCAGCCATCATAGGTTAGTATCATACCCAAAAAATCCTATCCGAACCTCAATCGGGTCATGAAAGTTTTTTACCCTTTGTTTTGTCGCTACGTAGATTTTTTCTATAATACGTGACCCCCGTGGTTGGTCTATGATTTACCATCGCTGGAGAGTGGTGCACCATGGTACTGCTCCGTTTCAAATCCATGCACCCATTTCTAAAAGTCGTACGACACTGTTTCTTTATTTTGGACGGATGTTGCACCTTGCGCCGTAGATGTTGCACCCTATGGATATCGATTCTTCGGAGGGCCATTACTACTGGCACATTTAGAGTTATGGGAGCCATAACAAGTCAAAACGAATCCCTCGGTAAGTTCTATGGCTATGACAGCTTTCAGCTGTCACTGGTTAGTTTCATACCCAAAAAATCCTATCCGAACCTCAATCGGGTCATGGAAATTTTTTACCCTTCATTTTGTCGTCACGTGGATTTTTCTTGCAATACGGGATCCCCGTGGCTGGTCTATGATTTACCATCACTAGAAAGTGGTGCACCATTGTACTGCTCCGTTTCAAATTCATGCACCCATTTCTAAAAGTCGTATGGCACAGTTTCTTCATTTTGGACAGATGTTGCACCTCGCACCGTAGATGTTGCACCCTATGGATATCCATTCTTCGGAGGGCCATAACTCTTTGTTCGTTTAGAGTTACGGGAGTCATAACCAGTCAAAACAAAGCTCTCGGTGTGTTCTACATCTATTACAGCTTTCAACCGTCACTGGTTAGATTCACACCCTAAAAATCCTATCCGAACCTCAATCGGGTCATGGAAGTTTTTTACCCTTCATTTTTCGTCACTTAGTTTTTTTCTGTAAAACGGGTTCCCCATGGTTGGTCTATGATTTACCATCACTGGAAAGTGGTGCACCATGGTACTACTCCGTTTCAAATCTATGCATCCATTTCTAAAGGTCGTACGGCACTGTTTCTTCATTTTGGACGGATGCTGCACCTTGCGCCATAGATGTTGCACCCTGTGAATATCGATTCTTCGGAGGGCCAAAACTCTTCGCTCGTTTAGAATTACAGGGGCCATAACCAGTCAAAACGAAGCTCTTGGTGAGTTCTACAGCTATGACGGCTTTCAACCGTCACTGGTTAGATTCATACCCAAGAAATGCTATCCGAACCTCAATCGGGTCATGGAAGTTTTTTACCCTTCGTTTTGTCGCCACGTGGATTTTTTCTGTAATGCAGGATCCCCGTGGCTGGTCTATGATTTACCATCGCTGGAGAGTGGTGCACCATGGTACTGCTCCATTTCAAATCCATGCACCCATTTCTAAAAGTCGTACGACACTGTTTCTTCATTTTGGACGGATGTCGCACCTTGCGCAATAGATTTTGCACCCTGTGGATATCCTTTCTTCGGAGGCCATAACTAGTCAGAACGAAGCTCTCCGTGAGTGCTACAGCTATGACAGCTTTCAGCCGTCACTGGTAAGTTTCATACTCAAAAAATCCTATCCGATCCTCAATCGGGTCATGGAAGTTTTTTACTCTTCGTTTTTACGTCACGTGGTTTTTTTATGTTAAACGGGATCCCCATGGCTGGTCTACGATTTCCCATCGCTGGAGAGTGATGCACCATGGTACTGCTCTGTTTCAAATCCATGCATCCATTTCTAAAAGTCGTATGGCACATTTTCGTCATTTTGGGCGGATGTCGCACCTTGCACCGTAGATGTTGCACCCTGTGGATACCGATTCTTCGGAGGGCCATAACTCTTGGCTCGTTTAGAGTTACGGGAGCCATAACCAGTCAAAACAAAGCTCTAGGTGAGTTCTACAGCTATGATTTCTTTCAGCCGTCACTGGTTAGTTCCATACCTAAAAAATCTTATCCGAACCTCAATCGGGCCATGGATGTTTTTTACCCCTCCTTTTGTCATCACGTGGATTTTTTCTATAATACGGGATCCCCGTGGCTGGTCTTTGATTTACCATCACTGGAGAGTGGTGCACCATTGTACTTCTCCGTTTCAAATCCATGCACCCATTTCTAATAGTCGTACGGCATTGTTTCTTCATTTTGGACGGATGTTGCACCTTGCACCGTAGATATTGTTTGTGTCAAAATTGGGCACAACACTCTTCGGGAGTCGTTGAAGAGATAATAGTCAAGAATGCAAGTTCAAAACAGATATTATCTAACAAAAACTCCAATCAACAGTAAAGTAAATGCGTAGACGAGCGATTTATAGTGGTTCGGCGTGTTGCCTACGTCCACTGTGAAGTTTTTTGATGTTTTATTGATTCTCTTTCAATGATTACAAGTTGTTACAGCGGTCCACAGCAAGTTACAACTGGAAATTCGAAATCAACAATAGAATTATGATGTAGGATGATGGAGATCTTGATCCGGCAGAGTCTCGGCGTCTCAGAGTCAGAAGATGATCCCTTTTCTGATGGCCCTGAGGCTCTATTTATAGGTGTAGGCTGCTGGTATCTCCCTGAAAACTCAGGAGACCACTTCTGGCACGTGAGGGGGCCCACGCGTACGGCCTCGGGAAGTTTGGGCCCACTTTGGCATCGGTTCGAACTCCATTCGAACCGATCAAGAATTCATCCAATCGAGGTGAAATTTGGCGTGGACATTCTTCAACATGTATGCAAACATCTGTGAAAGTTTCATTGCATTTGGATCAGTAGGCTAGGAGATATGTTGGGTTCGAAATAGACATCACGGCAAGGCTGTTTGATTCGAACCCATGGTCTCGAAACGATGGTTTCGAACCCAGTGTGGCACGCGACTTCGTGGTGACGTGGAGCGCAAGTTTCGAATCGATCCGGACTTCTCTCCGTGTTGACCGCTTCGACTCCATGTATCTCGGCTATTTCGAACCGATGGAAGACACGTGGGTTGACCCAGTGGGTTCGAACAAGGCAACGCAGGATGGGTTCGAACATGGCTCCGTGATGGTTTCGAACGTGGCTTCTGCGATGGGTTCGAAGATGGCACTGTGATGGGTTCGAACGTAACATGTCGATGGGTTCGAAGCATGCTTGTCTGGTGGTTTCGAAGTTAGGTCGTGGAACATGGATTCGAAACAGCTACTCTCTGAAGGATTCGAAGTCCATTGTTATGGACTTGGTAGGTATGGACCTGATGGTTTCGAAACCGAGGCATCGCGAGGGTTTCGAAGATGATGGTTTCGAACAGGAGCGCTCCGATGGATTCGAAGTTGAGGGATTCGAAGGTGATGGTTTCGAACCGTTGACAAATGATGGGTTCGAAACCCGGGCTTTCCCCTTCAAATTGAATTGATCATAACTCGAGCGTATGAACTCGGATTGCCTTGAAATTTGAAATGCTGACTCCTGTAGTCTTTCTTGCCGTGTCCTATCAATTGTGGCTCATTCTGGACTCGAATAAAATTCAGTGATATCCATGGCTAAAGGAAGTACGATCAACCTCTGAGGCGAACTGTCCTTCGTTTTCGATCAATCTTTTGGTATCGCGGCTTTGCCAAAAAGCGGGATAACATTTTGCCCCCCAAAGTACGTCTTGTGGGAACATGACGTGCTTTGAATAGCTGCCATTTCTCTCTGAACAATCATTGTTCTCTTTTTTGTTGAAACTCGTATGCTGTACTGCTGTAACCCTGCGTTGATATGATTGACTGCTGTATAATAGTGCTTAGCCGTTGGCTGTCGCATTTGTAACAGGATGAGTGTTTGATCCCTGTGAATACTCAAAATCGAATGTTAGTCCGACATGTATGCACATATGTTAATTTGGACCTTGTTAACGTCGTGCGTCCACGAGTCGTTATCAGTTAGGTTTGCTGCGGAATTTCGTATCGATTCTCTCCTGAACCGATTTTGAAATTTGACTTTGAAACAACGCTTGATGGTTGTTTTGAAAAGTTTCTTCGTATCGATCCTCTCCTGAACCGATATTGAAGGTTGAAGAAAATGAATTTGTATTGCGCAAGCGTAATGTTTCGAACCGATGTACTTGAGCATCAATGGTTTCGAAATTCAAACTTGTATGGATGCAATATGTCCGTGTAAGGATGGGTCGTGTGAAAATGAGATTTCGAGTCGATGCGTTGGAGCATGGATGGATTCGAAATTGATATTCGACCCAACGGAGTACACTCGTGTCATGATGGGTTCGAAGTTGACTTTCGAACCGATGTTAAGAGATGGAGTATGCTTTGTACTACGATGGGTTCGAAATTCTCATTCGAACTGATGTTAAAGGATGGTTTCGAACTAGCAGTTCGTTTCGATGGGTTCGAAAATGATCTTCGAACCGATGATTTGGATGGGTACGAAACTTCGGTTCTTGGCAGTTGTTCGTGTGCTTCACACGATGGAGTCTCAGGCATTTGGGTTCGAAAGTTGGTTTCGAAACGATTTTGCCTTTTGACCTAATGTACTCGGTCAATTCTCACCGGAACTCGAATCGTCCCGGTCACTTTCTACCCACCATATAAATAGCAGTGGTCCAGCCTCATTTTCACTTTTTACTTTTACTTGCTCTCTGCATCGTCTCGAAGCTTCAAAAGAGAAAAACACTGCGTCGTGTTTTCGAATCCATCAAGATCTAAGACCTAAATCTTCTTGAACCCACTGATCGAACTAGGTAATTAGCCTTGGATTCAAGTGACGATGCTATTTCGAATCCACTTCTCTCTTCATCGATTGCATAACCTAGAGTTTGGCAAAACCAGATCTGGTTTAGGAAGGATTCGAACCGATGTGTGGATTCGAGTTCGAACCGATGACGGTGGTGTGTTTTCATTGGATTTCGAATCGATCCTTGGAATGTCCTTGTTGAGATGCGCAGTTCGCACCGATTGGGGGATTCGAGGGATCCATTCGAATCGATGGATTCGAACCCATAGGTTATCGGTTCGAAGTCGACAACTTCGTATCGATACGAAGTGGATCGGTTCGAACGCGACCGATGCCAAGTTTAAGGAATTCGGTATCGGTTCGAACTTGTCATTAGGCTATCGGTTCGAAGCGCGTCTAACTGTATGGTTTCGAAGTGATGTCAGGATGGTTTCGAGCGCATGGGTTCGAAGCAATGACATGATGGTTTCGAACGCGTGGTTTCGAAAGGAGTTTGGACGGGTTCGAACAAAGAGGTGTTTGATTGGGTTCGAACGAAGCCTCTGTGATGGTTTCGAACCCTGTGTGATGGACTCCAAAATTTGAAATTTTTCAAGCATAACTCCGACGAGCTTCATCCCTGCATATCTGGACTTGAATATTGAACTGCATATTTGATTGCCTTTTGAAGCTCGTCGATGGAACTATAACAACTTCTATTTGAATTGACTTCCATCATATAAACGATTTAGTGATGACGGTCAGCGATGACGGTCATTATAGCTGAACTTTGTAGCTTTGTCGTTTGAATGTTCACTTTAATTCTGCAACATTTGTTCAAGTAATGCATGGCACGGTACCACACACATTCATACACTTTACACTGGGGAACACACGGGTTCTTTGTCGTCTAACGATGGTTTCTCATGAGTTAGTTAGTTATGGAATCTTCAAGTTCACAGCAACAAGAGATTCAAGGTACAGCCCCTCCGAGGCTAGAAGTTCCGGATATAGATCCTGAGATCATCGGTCCGGCTCCGGACGAACTTCCTGATGCGTCGTTCATTGCCAATCCATCAGATTCCGTTCCATCGAATATCTCTGAAGACATGTTGGGAAGAATTTGTTTGAGGCACGGCTTGTCATTGGACGATGTGTTACTGCCGGGGCCGAATGATAGACCACATAATCCGCCAGAAGGGTATACAGCATTTAATCGCCACGCGTGTGCGGCCGGGACACTTCCCCCGTTCAACGAGTATATAAGAGAAGTATTGTCGTTTTTGAGGATCGCCCCATCTCAGTTGCATCCGAACGGATATGCGTCGATCAATAGCTTGTTCATTGCATTTATGGAATGTCTCCATCGACCGCCGCTTCCAATCGAAGTTAGATACTTGTTCAACTTCAAAACTCGTGGTGATTATCCTTCTTTCACATTTCTGGAGGCGGTGAGAAATTGTCAAGTGGTCACCGGATCCTGGACAAGGCTGAGCTACTATAGGACAGAATGGTTCTATGTCAGATGTCCTCCAGGATTTGCTCGACGATGGTTATTCAGACGTGAGTATAACCGAGTTTTCAAATATTTACTATGACAATTGCAGCCGAAGTGAGACTTATATTAATTTTTCTTTTTACAGCAACGATCCCGAGACCCGAAGGTGAAGAGTTTAAGGAGATGGTGCGAATACTTCGAGAAGTCCCGAGCGAAGATAGGGACATCGAGTTGCTTTTGACCGATAGGAATCTCCGGACCTTTGGGCTGATTGAACGAGGACAGAGTATAAGGTTTGAGGTGGCACAAAGGATCGTTCCTAAGAAACGAGTCAAACATAAGAAGCCCGAAGTTGTCATAGCCGAGGAGGCTGATTCTGAAAGAACTCACACTGATGACGAGCCGCTGACTGAGCCTACGGATGTAGCTTCGGATGTCGCGGAGCAGAGAAAAGGCAAGGCTGCCATGGTTAAGTCAACTAAGCGGGGGAGACGGAAATCGGTTGTCATTGCCCGGCCCTCCCCCGGAGTTAGAATCTCTGAGATGTCTCCTCCGCGTACTGAAAGCCTCTACGAAGGGCTTGCCGACCTTCCAATCCCGGAAGACGTGTCTTTTCAACATGATGCCGGGTTGGAGGAATTCCATCGTAATCTAGAATTGAGCAAGCCTCTTATTACTAGCGAGGTCGACATTTCTGGTTGGTCGGGGGGAAATGCATATTCATACACATTTCACGACACTGCATAAACTTTGACTGTAAATTATCTGTTTCGAAGGGTGATTGATTCGATTTTATTTTGCTTTGCAGATACTATGTCAAAGCGGGGTTCAATGCTTGGGAGTCTTCGACATGCTCGCAAGTCTTCTTATTATGATTCGCGCAGGCGAGAGGGAGATAGAGATTATGATCAGGGACGCCCTGGATTCTACGACCAAGGACGTTCCGGATATTCTAGTAATGAGAGATACGATTCGGACAAGGGCCATAGGCGTCGATCGCGATCGCGTACCCCTCCTCCTTCCAGAGGTCCCGTACAACATCCCGTTCATGTTCCTCGTGACTCTTCTCGACATGCGCCAGTTTCTCAAGCTTCTAGATCTGAGGTGACGGCACCGATGGCTGCGGAGGAACCTCCTACTGAAATCATGGGGGAAGGAGCAATCAGGTTCGCGCAATTGAAAAGGGAGTTCCCGAATATATGCTTCGACAACTACGTATTCCCACCGAACTTGAAAAGAATCCCACAGGAGGCCGAGCAGTGGGCGCTTGATTATGTGCACGATTTCTACGCACAGTACAAAGTGTGGTATAGAGCGGCCGAAAAAGCATCGGCCTTGGCCTTCGAAAGAGCAGCCACCATTGAAAGATTGCAAGCCGAGTTAGCACAAAAAGATCGCATCATTCAAGTGCTGAATACTGAGGCTGAATCATCCCGTAAATCTGAAATAGAGGCCACTAAAAAGGCCGATGAAGCCCAGGCAATCATGGATAGGATGAAACGCGAACACTACGCCACGGTTGAGGACATGGGTCATCGAAACACATTGGTTACTCCAGAGAGGGACGCTGCCCTGAAGGAGTTGAATGAGCTTAAGTCGAAATTTGCTGAAATTGCCAAGGAAAGGGATGATGCGAATAGCGCAGCTCAGGAGGCGTGCGAACAAGCTGTGATTCTTCGCACCGAAAGGGATGCTGCGGTGGCGAAAGTTCAAGCGGTCGAGACAGAGGTGGAGGAGAAAGTTCAACGAGCAGAGGCCAGGCTAGAGGCCGATATCGAAGATCTGCTTATAACTTATAACGCCAACGTGTTAAAACACCGAAATTTAGCCTGGCTTCAAGATTATCCCGTTCACCTTCACAGCGCTTGGGAGCGATTGGTCGAGGAAGAGGGGGAAACGCACCCGGGCGAATCGGTTGACCGATTCGAGCTTGAGAACCGGCTGCTAACTGAGGATGAAAAGAAGGTCCTTCACGATGCTATCATTGCTCATGAGAAGGAGATGGTGGGTGGTCGTTCCCTGGAAGTTGGAGAGGGATCGGGCGTTGAGCACCATGCGGATGTCACTGAAGTCACCACATCGCCTTCGTCCGTGTCTGCGTCTGCGGTCAGCTTGCCACCTGTTCCTGCTTACGACCCGGAGCGGCCGCACTTATCTCCGATCCATGAGCACACTTCCGAGGTCGTTCAACCGTCTGTGAGTCAAACTGGAGAAGGTATTTCGAAATTATCTCAAGTGTTTCCTAAATAAAGAGTTTGTTTTGAAGAAGTTACTGATAACTTATCGTTTTTGCCTAGTGACGGAGGTTGCGCCGACAGTCACGGCTCAAGAATCAAGCCAAAAGGTTAAGGCCATCGCCACCGAGACCACTGCTGTAACTGCGGTATCGATCGAGGCGGCACAGGGGAGCGGGTTATCTCTCGAGGAACAGATGGTGAGCGAGCTGCTCGGTGAGCAGGGCGGTTTCTCTACGGACTTACAGTTTATCATCGTTAGCGATCCCCTGCCGACCTCAAGTTCTTCGACGCAAGCTGCGGATGCTCCCAGCCAAGCCCAAGCGACTCGAGAAGAGGAAATTTTGGCTGAAATCAGCGCTGAAATAGAAGCTGCGGGGCACAGTGGTAGCGCCGGTGGCAGCGCGACGGCGCATAGCTCAACACCTGCCAGGATAGTACCATCGGGTGGCACTATCTCAATTTCCGTCACAGATCCAGTCCCCCCTACTCCTCCGGCGGGAAGCCTCCCTGTAGATTCGAGCTCTGAGGGGGACATCGATATCATGCCCCCGGCCGAAGAGTCACCGCCGAAGAGGAGGCACTCAAAAAGAATTTCTGTCGCTAGTGATTCTGATAACGATGAACCACTAATAAGGAAGACGAAGAAGAGGAAGAAGTAGATCGGCTTTACAAGTAGATGTTTTGGTGGATAAGTACTTGTTTTTGTTTTTTATTAGTAAGCCGTGTATAGATGCAGGTTCGGCTCCTGCTAGTAGGGATTGTTTTTGGGAAAACTTTTTCATATGTAAGCCCCCATTTTTGGTTAGTTGAAATAAACTTTAGTTTCTTTGTTTCAACTCTTGCTTTATTTGTGCTTAAGTACTTGCAATGCCTTGTTTTCGGTCCGGTGTACTTGTGGTGTTTTTACCGTTTAAGTGGAGTTCGTTTTTATTTCCCGAGTCTGAAGATCTTGGTCACACGTCGTGATTGATGAATGATTTGAACTTCGGACGTTGTATCACTTCGGTGAGTGATTGACACTTAGCTTTCGTGCCCCCCAGTCTTGGGGAACAACACTTATATTTTTGGCAGTCGATTGCACTTGTTGCATATCTTAAGTATACGTCCGCCTTCCGGGGACTTAGAGTAATTTGAGATCGATAACCTGGTTTGCATTCCAGGAGTTCAAGTGTTATTGATACTTGTAACATGGTTCACGCTCCGGGAACTTGGGGATGGTGTTCACATCCCAGCTTGCACTCTACTAACTCGGAGTTAGTATTAACGCTTTAGTTCGCACTACGGGAACATTGACTTGGTGTTGGTGCTCCAATTCACACGCCGGGAGCTTGGATAAAACATGTAAGTTTGGGTTCGTACTTCAGGAACCCGGAATTGACATTTATACCCCAACTCGCACTTCGGGAATATGGAGTTTGCACGGATGCTTCGGTTCGCGCTCCGGGACCCCGTAACTTATGTTCATACCCCAATTCATGTTTTGGGGATTCGGAGTCCGCATTGATGGGTTGGTTCGCACTCCGGGAACCTGGAATAAATGTTTATACTCCAATTCGCACTTTAGGGAGTTGGAGTTAGCCGGTAGATGGTCGGTCACACCTATTTGAGCTTTTTAGGAATTCGTTCGCACTCCGGGAACGATGGACTTGATGTTTATACTCCAATTCGCGCTGTGGGAAGTTGGAGTCCGTTCGCGCAGTGGGAACGAATTATGGAATGTTTATACTCCAATTCACGCTGTGGGAAGTTGGAGTCCGTTCGCGCAGTGGGAACGAATTATGGAATGTTTATACTCCAATTCACGCTGTGGGAAGTTGGAGTCCGTTCACACTCTGGGAACGAATTGTGGAATGTTTATACTCCAATTCACGCTGTGGGAAGTTGGAGTCCGTTCGCGCTCTGGGAACGAATTGTGGAATGTTTATACTCCAATTCGCGCTATGGGAAGTTGGAGTCCGTTCGCGCTCTGGGAACGAATTGTGGAATGTTTATACTCCAATTCGCGCTGTGGGAAGTTGGAGTCCGTTCGCGCTCTGGGAACGAATTGTGGAATGTTTATACTCCAATTCGCGCTGTGGGAAGTTGGAGTCCGTTCGCGCTCTGGGAACGAATTGTTGAAATGTTTATACTCCAATTCACGCTGTGGGAAGTTGGAGTCCGTTCGCACTCCGGGAACGAATTGTTAAATGTTTATACTCCAATTCACGCAGTGGGAAGTTGGAGTCCGTTCGCACTCCGGGAACGAATAATTGAATGGACTGTCGTGTGTTGGTCCGGTTCAGCCTTCGATGTGTTGACTTGCCCCCGAGCTGGGGTTTCACTTAGTGAGTGGCCGGTTGTAACGCAGTCACTCGCTATTTGAATAAATTCCATTGTTCGATGGAACTTAGCTCTTCGTGTGTCGTGATCGTTGAATGTTGTATTCGATGAATCACAGCTTTAACTTGAAGAGATAATGTTTTATTGCTGAAATGAGAAAATATGGCAAAGTCAGTGCCTTATTACAAAATCAAATTTCAGAATGTAAATGAAATTGCAAATTATTCATAGACAGAATGAGCCTGTCATGCGTGGCAATGGCGAAGGTCCTTGTTTTTCCAGATTCTTGGCAAAATAGGACCGCCCAATGTTGACAACAAGAATAAGTCGTCCCCAAATTTCTGCTCAATTACATAGGGCCCTTTCCACGTTGGTTTCGCGTGCGGTGGCGTTGAGTGTACTCTTCCGTGGACTAAATCACCAATTTCGAAGGTTTGGGGTTGACCATTGACATCGTGTGACCGGAAAACTCGCTTTCGGAGTATGATGGTCCTTAAGTCAGCCTGGTCTCCCATGACAACACCGACTCCTTTTTCGGTGGGGAATTTTAAGGTTAGGCACCATGGGGCGATAATAGCCCTGAATTCAGCAAGGGATGGTCGGCCTAAGAAAGCATTGTACGGTGAATCTATGTCCATCACCGCGAATCGCAACGTCCGGATTCTGCGGCGCTGTCCTGCTCCCAACTCTGTTGGTATTTCTAGTTCTCCGATGGGCATGACTGCATTCCCATTGATGCCACAGATTCTGGACCGATATGGTTTCAAGTATTTGGCCTTTAGATTCATTTGGTCGTAGGCTCGCTTAAATATTATATTCACGGAGCTTCCGCTGGAATACAATGTCATCATTACCACACTGGAATACAATGTCATCAGTCATTCCTGGCCGTCGTTTAACCGGAACTCCATCTTTCAAATCTCTATAGCATGCAAAATCCGCATGCCTAGTGGGACTGGCATACGACTTCATCTCATCCCAGCATCGCGTTGCTGGATGAGGGGTAGCACCTCCTCGGGAGGAGGGTCTAGTTTGGAAACTGGCTGATGGACCAACTCTCAGTTGTCCAACTGTCAGTGTTGGTTGATCTCCAGCAGTTGGCATACGATTCCCATCTTGTCGGGGTCGCGGAGATCGATTGAGATAATCAGAAGACGAAGGACTCTCGTTGGAGGAACGAGACATGTGGTCTCTCTTGGATCTCTTTCGTTTGTGGCGATCCAATTTGTTGATTAGTTCAGCGTTATCGCGTAGCCGAGCTTCCAGTTGCTGGCGACTCTGGGTCGGCTCTTGGATTAGCGACTGCAACTCTTGTCGGGTAACCGGACCCGACGGTTCTAAGTGCCCAGCGGCATCTTGATTAGGTGGAGGCAGAGGGGCAGGATTCTGTCTATCCTGTCCTTCTTGATTGACGGCGTTCGAGGTGGTTCTTGTGCTAACCATTTTTACAGTTGAGTTCCTTTCCTAGACTTTATGCAAATCTGAATAGAAGGGAAGGAAGTTGGATTTAACAATCTGGATCTCTCTCTTAGATTTATTCAATCCGGTATTGATGACAGATCCAACGAGCAGGAGAAAATCTGGGTTTTCTCAGTGAAAGCACCAAAGTGTTTGTGTCAAAATTGGGCACAACACTCTTCGGGAGTCGTTGAAGAGATAATAGTCAAGAATGCAAGTTCAAAACAGATATTATCTAACAAAAACTCCAATCAACAGTAAAGTAAATGCGTAGACGAGCGATTTATAGTGGTTCGGCGTGTTGCCTACGTCCACTGTGAAGTTTTTTGATGTTTTATTGATTCTCTTTCAATGATTACAAGTTGTTACAGCGGTCCACAGCAAGTTACAACTGGAAATTCGAAATCAACAATAGAATTATGATGTAGGATGATGGAGATCTTGATCCGGCAGAGTCTCGGCGTCTCAGAGTCAGAAGATGATCCCTTTTCTAATGGCCCTGAGGCTCTATTTATAGGTGTAGGCTGCTGGTATCTCGCTGAAAACTCGGGAGACCACTTCTGGCACGTGAGGGGGCCCACGCGTACGGCCTCGGGAAGTTTGGGCCCACTTTGGCATCGGTTCGAACTCCATTCGAACCGATCAAGAATTCATCCAATCGAGGTGAAATTTGGCGTGGACATTCTTCAACATGTATGCAAACATCTGTGAAAGTTTCATTGCATTTGGATCAGTAGGCTAGGAGATATGTTGGGTTCGAAATAGACATCACGGCAAGGCTGTTTGATTCGAACCCATGGTCTCGAAACGATGGTTTCGAACCCAGTGTGGCACGCGACTTCGTGGTGACGTGGAGCGCAAGTTTCGAATCGATCCGGACTTCTCTCCGTGTTGACCGCTTCGACTCCATGTATCTCGGCTATTTCGAACCGATGGAAGACACGTGGGTTGACCCAGTGGGTTCGAACAAGGCAACGCAGGATGGGTTCGAACATGGCTCCGTGATGGTTTCGAACGTGGCTTCTGCGATGGGTTCGAAGATGGCACTGTGATGGGTTCGAACGTAACATGTCGATGGGTTCGAAGCATGCTTGTCTGGTGGTTTCGAAGTTAGGTCGTGGAACATGGATTCGAAACAGCTACTCTCTGATGGATTCGAAGTCCATTGTTATGGACTTGGTAGGTATGGACCTGATGGTTTCGAAACCGAGGCATCGCGAGGGTTTCGAAGATGATGGTTTCGAACAGGAGCGCTCCGATGGATTCGAAGTTGAGGGATTCGAAGGTGATGGTTTCGAACCGTTGACAAATGATGGGTTCGAAACCCGGGCTTTCCCCTTCAAATTGAATTGATCATAACTCGAGCGTATGAACTCGGATTGCCTTGAAATTTGAAATGCTGACTCCTGTAGTCTTTCTTGCCGTGTCCTATCAATTGTGGCTCATTCTGGACTCGGATAAAATTCAGTGATATCCATGGCTAAAGGAAGTACGATCAACCTCTGAGGCGAACTGTCCTTCGTTTTCGATCAATCTTTTGGTATCGCGGCTTTGCCAAAAAGCGGGATAACAGATATTGCACCCTATGGATATCCATTCTTTGGAGGGCCATAACTCTTGGCTCATTTAGAGTTACGGGATCCATAACCAGTCAAAATGAAGATATTGGTGAGTTCTACAGCTATGAGATCTTTCAGTCATCTGTGCATAGTCATACCCAAAAAATCCTATCCGAACATCAATCGGGTCTTGGAAGTTTTTTACCCTTCGTTTTTTCGTCACGTGGATTTTTTATGCAATACGGGATCCCTGTGGCTGGTCTATGATTTACCATCGCTGGAGAGTGGTGCACCATTGTACTGCTCCGTTTCAAATTCATGCACCCATTTCTAAAAGTCGTACGGCACTTTCTTCATTTTGGACGGATGTTGCACCTTGCGCCGTAGATGTTGCACCCTGTGGATATCGATTCTTCGGAGGGCCAGAACTCTTGGCTCATTTAGAGTTACGGGAGCCATAACTAGTCAAAATGAATCCCTCGGTAAGTTCTAAAGCTGCGATAGCTTTCAGCCGTCACTGGTTAGTTCATACCCAAAAAATCCTATCCGAACCTCAATCGGGTCATGGAAGTTTTTTACTCTTCGTTTTGTCGTCATGTGGAATTTTTCTGCAATACGGGATCCCCATGGCTGGTGTATGATTTACCATCACTGGAGAGTGGTGCACCATTGTACTGCTCCGTTTCAAATTCACGCACCCATTTCTAAAAGACGTACGACACTGTTTCATTTTGGACGGATGTTGCACCTTGCACCGTAGATATTGCACCGTGTGGATATCCATTCTTCGGAGGGCCATAACTCTTAGCTCGTTTAGAGTTACGGGAGCCATAACAAGTCAAAACGAAGCTCTCGGTGAGTTCTACAGCTATAATAGCTTTTAGCCGTCGCTGGTTAGTTTCATACCCAAAAAATCCTATCCGAACCTCAATCGGGTCATGGAAGTTTTTTACCCTTCGTTTTGTCGCCACGTGGATTTTTTCTGTAATACGGGATCCCCGTGGCTGGTCTATGATTTACCATCGCTGGAGAGTGGTGCACAATGGTACTGCACCATTTCAAATCCATGCACCCATTTCTAAAACTCGTACGACAATGTTTCTTCATTTTGGACGGATGTTGCACCATGCACCGTAGATGCTGCACCCTGTGGATATCAATTCTTCGGAGGGCCATAACTCTTGGCTCGTTTAGAGTTACGGGAGCCATAACCAGTCAAAACGAATCCCTCGGTGAGTTCTACAGTTATGACAGCTTTCAGCCGTCATTGGTTAGATTCATACCCAAAAAATCCTATCCGAACCTCAATCGGGTCATGGAAGTTTTTTACCCTTCATTTTGTCATCACGTGGGTTTTTTCTGCAATACGGGATCCCCGTGGATGGTCTATGATTTACCATCGCTGGAGAGTGGTGCACCATGGTACTGCTCCGTTTCAAATCCATGCACCCATTTTCAAAAGTCGTACGACACTGTTTCTTCATTTTGGACGGATGTTGCGCCTTGCGCCGTAGATGTTGCACCCTGTGGATATCCATTCTTCGGAGGGCCATAACTCTTGGCTCGTTTAGAGTTACGAGGGCCATAACTAGTCAGAACCAAGCTCTCCATGAGTTCTATAGCTATGATAGCTTTCAGCCGTCACTGGTTAGTTTCATACACAAAAAATCCTATCCGAACCTCAATCGGGTCATGGAAGTTTTTTACTCTTCGTTTTTACGTCACGTGGTTTTTTCATGTAAAACAGGATACCCATGGCTGGTCTATGATTTACCATCGCTGGAGAGTGGTGCACCATGGTACTGCTCTGTTTCAAATCCATGCATCCATTTCTAAAAGTCGTACGGCACTGTTTCTTTATTTTGGACGATGTTGCATCTTGCACCGTAGATGTTGCACCCTGTGGATATCGATTCTTTGGAGGGCCATAACTCTTGGCTCGTTTAGAGTTACGGGAGCAATAACCCGTCAAAACGAAACCCTCGGTGAGTTCTACAGCTATGACAGCTTTCAGCCATCATTGGTTAGATTCATACCCAAAAAATCCTATCCGAACCTCAATCGGGTCATGGAAGTTTTTTACCCTGCGTTTTGTCGTCACGTGGATTTTTTCTGTAATACGAGATTCCCGTGGCTGGTCTATGATTTACCTTCACTGGAGAGTGGTACACCATTGTACTGCTCCGTTTCAAATCCATGCACCCATTTCTAAAAGCCGTACGACACTGTTTCTTCATTTTGGACGGATGTTGCACCTTGCACCGTAGATATTGCACCCTGTGGATATCCATTTTTCGGAGGGCCATAACTCTTGGCTCATTTAGAGTTACGAGAGCCGTAACCAGTCAAAACGAAGCTCTCGGTGAGTTCTACAGATATGACAGCTTTCAGCCGTCACTGGTTAGTTTCATACCCAAAAAATCCTATCCGAACCTCAATCGGGTCATGGAAGTTTTTTACCTTTCGTTTTTTCGTCACGTGGATTTTTTCTGCAATACGGGATCCCCGTGGCTGGTCTATCATTTACCATCGCTGGAGAGTGGGGCACCATTGCACTGCTCCGTTTCAAATTCATGCACCCATTTCTAAAAGTCGTACGACACTTTTCTACATTTTGGACGGATGTTGCACCTTGCACCGTAGATATTGCACCCTGTGGATATCCATTCTTCGTAGAGCCATAACTCTTGGCTCGTTTAGAGTTACGGGAGCCATAACAAGTCAAAACGAAGCTCTCAGTGAGTTCTACAGCTATGATAGCTTTCAGCCATCACTGGTTAGTTTCATACCCCAAAAATCCTATCCGAACCTCAATCGGGTCATGGAAGTTTTTTACCCTTCGTTTTGTCGCCACGTGGATTTTTTCTGTAATACGGGATCCCCGTGGCTGGTCTATGATTTACCATCACTGGAGAGTGGTGCACCATGGTACTGCTCTGTTTCAAATCCATGCACCCATTTCTAAAAGTTGTACGGCATTGTTTCTTCATTTTGGACGGATGTTGCACCTTGCGCCATAGATGTTGCACCCTGTGGATATCGATTCTTCGGAAAGCCATAACTCTTGGCTCGTTTAGAGCTATGGGAGACATAACCAGTCAAAATGAATCCCTCGGTGAGTTCTACAACTACAACATCTTTCAGCCATCACTAGTTAGTTTCATACCAAAAAAATCCTATCCAAACCTCAATCGGGTCATGGAAGTTTTTTACCCTTCATTTTGTCATCAAGTGGATTTTTTTGCAATGCGGGATCCACGTGGCTGGTCTATGATTTACCATCGTTGGAGAGTGGTGCATCATTGTACTGCTCCATTTCAAATTCATGCACCCATTTCTAAAGTTGCACGACACTCTTTCTTCATTTTGGACGGATGTTGCACCTTGCACGGTTGATGTTGCACCCTATGGATATCCATTCTTCGAAGGACCATAACTCTTGGTTCGTTTAGAGTTACGGGAGCCATAACCAGTCAAAACGAAACTCTCGGTAAGTTCTACAGCTATGACATCTTTCAGCTGTCAGCGGTTAGTTTCAAACCTAAAAAATCCTATCCGAACCTCAATCGGGTCATGGAAGTTTTTTACCCTTCGTTTTTTCGTCACGTGGTTTTTTCTATAAAACGGGATCCCCGTGGCTGGTCTATGATTTACCATCGCTGGAGAGTGGTGCACCATGGTACTGCTCTGTTTCAAATCCATGCATCCATTTCTAAAAGTCGTACGACACTGTTTCATCATTTTGGACGGATGTTGCAGCCGCGCCGTAGATGTTGCACCCTGTGTATATCGATTCTTCGGAGGGCCATAACTCTTGGCTCGTTTAGAGTTACGGGAGCCATAACAAGTCAAAACGAAGCTCTCGGTGAGTTCTACAGCTATGACAGCTTTCAGCCGTCACTGATTTGCAACATACCCAAAAAATCCTATCCGAACCTCAATCGGGTCATGGAAGTTTTTTACCCATCGTTTTGTCGCCACATGGATTTTTTCTGTAATACGGGATCCCCATGGCGGGTCTATGATTTACCATCGCTGGATAGTGGTGCACCATGGTACTGCTCCGTTTCAAATCCATGCATCCATTTCTAAAAGTCCTACGGCACCGTTTCTTCATTTTGCACGGATGTTGCACCTTGCACCGTAGATGTTGCGCCAAGTGGATATCGATTCTTCGGAGGGCCATAACTCTTGGGTCGTTGAGAGTTACGGGAGCCATAACCAGTCAAAACAAATCTCTCGGTGTGTTGTACAGCTATGATAGCTTTCAGCCGTCACTGGTTAGTTTCATACCCAAAAAATTCTATCCGAACCCCAATCGGGTCATGGTAGTTTTTTACCCTTCGTTTTGTCGTCAGGTGGATATTTTCTGTAATACGGGATCCCCGTGGCTAGTCTATGATTTACCATCGCTGGAGAGTTGTGCACTATTGTACTACTCCCTTTCAAATCCATGCACCCATTTCTAAAAGTCATACGGCACTGTTTCTTCATTTTGGACGGATGTTGCACCTTGCACCGTAGAAGTTGCACCCTATGGATATCCATACTTCGAAGGCCATAATTCTTGGCTCGTTTAGAGTTACGGGAGCCATAACTAGTCAAAACGAAGCTCTCGATGAGTTCTACAGCTATGACAGCTTTCAACCGTCACTGGTTAGTTTCATACCAAAAAAATCCTATACGAACCTCAATCGGGTCATGGAAGTTTTTTACCCTTCATTTTTACGTCACGTGGTTTTTTTCTGTAAAACGGGATCCCCATGGCTGGTCTATGATATACCATCGCTAGAGAGTGGTGCACCATGGTACTGCTCCATTTTAAATCCATGCATCTATATCCCTCTTTTTGGTCAAAGCTGGAATACCAACAAATTGGCAAGGAATGATGAATATCAGGATTGGAGATCAATTAGAAACAAGGCTGCAATGGATGTCATCAATATTTGGTTGAGCTCCAATCAGGACGGAACCGATGGGAAATGATGATGAGGACTAGGAGAGGCTATGTTTCAAATTTCAGGTTAATAGGAGTTCGTATGAAGGAGATATGATTGATGCAATGTAGGAAGAACATGCTGTTCGTATCCATCGGTGTGCAGGAAATGGTTCGAATCAATCAGGGCTTGTGTTTGTATCGATACCATTAATGTCGATACCATTCGTATCGATAAGGTTCGTATCGATCAGCATGGGTTCGTTTCAGTGAAGTTCGCATCCATCAGGTGTTGGTTCGACCCGATAGTGTTCGTATCGATCAAAAGCAGAGCCGGGTGAAGGACTTCGAATCGATACTGTTCGTATCGATCAACATGGACGCAGCTCAATGGTTTCATATCGGTCAGGATGGAAAGGGAGCGGCATGTCTCGAATCGATACCTTTGTATCGATGGCAGAAGAGTTTGGCACTTTCGTATCCAGCAGGTATAACTTGGTTCGTATCCATCAGGTAAGGCCTTGTTCGTATCCATTAGGTACGGTCTTGCTCGTATCCATCCCAAGGATGAGCTTCCATCCTCACAACCACTTCGTATCGATAACCCCATGGTCGTTTCGTATCGATCGATTCGTGAATGATTGATGTGAAGCATACTCCTATAATCGATGCAAAGAGAAGCACGAGTTGATGGATGCGAGCATGCCATTGTGAAGTTATGGATATGGACGAAGCATAAAGCATGGATGCAAGCCCATGTCTCCAGGAAAGAAGCGTTCAACACGGCAAGAAAGGTGGATCAACCCAGGGATTTCGCGACACGTCATCGATGCGCACGTGCCTTCATCGAGTCGAAGGTGTTGATTCGAAAAGATGGAGTCGAACGCGACAGCATACACGGAACCTCAATCTCGTATCGATCATATCTCCTAAACCACTGATCCAAATGCAATGAAATTTTCACAGCAGATTGCACACAAGGTAAGGAATGTTCTTGCCCAGTTTCAGCTCGATTGAGTCATTTTTTAATGGATACGAACTCACTTCGTATCGATCACAGATCGAGTCGAAACTTCGTGCGGTCGGTCGCATAGGCCCACTCATGTGCCAGAAGAAGTCTCCCGAAGTTTTAGCTCGATTTCAGCCTCCTACGCCTATAAATAGCCCCTTGAAGGCTATAGGAAAAGGATCTTTTGGCCATTAGATGCCCAGACTCTGCCGGATTCAACTCTACACTACGACATCACTATTGTAATCAAATTACTTCATTGTAATTCGTTGCAATTATCTATAGTCATCAATGATAATCAATAAAAGGATAAAAACTTTGGAGTGGACGTAGGCCGAAGATAGCCGAACCACTATAAATCGTGTGTCTTCGTTTATTATTTCTGGATTGTTGTTTGCTATTTGCTGGGATATGTGATTTGCGTTTGATTATCGCTGATTTGTATTCATACACTGGTGCTTTCACGGTAATTGGGGTTTGTGACCATTTTTGGTGCCAACACTTTGGTTCTTTCACTGAGAAGGACTAGCACCCACTGCATCGGATTCGAAGTTCTAATTTGCAGAATTTGAGGAGTTTGGATGTGAAGGCAATGACTAGGAAAAATAGCAGAAGGCAAAGGGCTGAGAGAAGCCAACATGAAGGAAGCCAAGAAGCATCCTCCGGAGCTGGAGAAGGACAAGCTTCCATCTATATCACCAGAGACGAAATGGAAGCTATAACAAATTCGCTGCAAGAGACGTTGTTGAAGAGTCAACAGGAAATGATGCAGACCTTCTTTGAACAAATAAGAAACGCAGGAATACAGAACCTAGGACAAGCTACAACTGCTACGAATATGGAACAAGGAGCCAGGGTAATGGAACCTCATGGAAGACAGGATACAGAGCCAGAAGGCAATCAACAAGGGCTTGGGGGCAGGCCTACAGGATCTAACGCAGGAGGACCATTGGAAGGAGATCAACAGGTTAGGGCCAATGTCGCAGCTAATGAGCCACATGAGGAATATGTACCGGAGTTCCCTCAGGGACATGGGGGGCAACATTTGGCGGAAATTACTGGATTAGTGGAGATCATCAGGAGAACGATGCGTGGAGGTTTGGCCAGCAAAGATTTGGAAGAAGTAAACAAGAGTCCATTTACTCAGGAAATCAGGACAGCTCAGAATCCACCCAAATTCAAGCTACCTAGTGTGGAGGTATATGATGGCAAGGCAGACCCAACTGATCATCTGATGAGGTATACAAGACATATGGAGGTGCTGGGGGCATCGGAGGATGTGATGGCCCGATGTTTCCCATTATATTTGATGGATTTAGCTGCAATGTGGTTTAGGCAGCTGGGAGAAGGATCCATTAGGACTGGGAGAGAATTGGTTGATAGGTTTTTGGGGCAATTTCGGGTTCATGTCAAGAGGCCGAAGAATGTGATGACGTTGACATCAGTAAAACAAAGGATGGATGAATCGCTCAGAGGTTTTCTAACTCGGTTCAATGCGGCAGTTGCATCAGTGGATCGGTTGGATCCATCGAGGGTTTTGATGGCGGAAGTGTCAGGAGTCAGAGAGGATTCGGATTTCAAGGTGTCTTTAATACGAGATCCCCCACAGGATCTCGAGGAATTCTTTCACGAAGCTGAAAGGTTCCTTCCACAAGAAGATGCGAGTATGGACTTAAGGTTAAAGGAGGTGAATGCTGCTGGGGGTGGAGGACCATCCAATGGAAGCTCAGATAAGGATAAAGGAAAGAGGAAGCTAGATGACGATTCAGGAAAGGCCAAAAAATGATGAAAGGATCCAAAGTTTTCTACATACACGGGATTGAACAAGACGTTGGAGCGAATATACATGGAAACTCGGAAACGCCTTCCTTACCGGAGGCCGGCTAGGAGAGAACCGTCTAAATGGGAGAGGGCATCAAAAAGGCACTGTCTATTCCACGATTTGGACGGACGTGATACCAACAACTGAAGGAACTTAAAGGACATAATTGAGGAGCATGTGAGGAACGGGCAGCTGAGGCAATATATTGGAACGCGGAATGCAGCGGTGAAGCAGGAGCAACCACCGACTACCTCACACCGTGATGATGTGAGGCCCAGAGATGACGGTCGATTGATTATCCATTGACTTGGAAATTATGAAATAAGTAACAAACCATTGGCGAGCAACCAAATCGTTTACACATGTACTAGGACGGAGATAGCCCCTAGGCATGCTCTGAATGATGATAAACTGCGGAGCTATGGCTTGTGAAATCTTTTTTTCTGTTTTGGATTGGACACTTAATTTTCTGGTTTGGTTTTGGAGTTTGGTTTGAACACCTGGTTTTGTTTGCTTTCTGGTTTGGATTTCCTCTTGATGATTGGTTTTTGTTTTGGATGCTGGTTTGGATTTCTGATTTTCTGGTTTTGATTTGGATTTTGGACTGGATTTTGGTTGGATTTTTATCTGGTTTTTGATAAAAAAACGTCAGGTATGGATTATACCTGGGAAGGGGTGAGTCGTTTTGCCCGAACAAGGTAAAGTGACTCATTCAGGTCGCTGAGTATGGACTATGCTCAGCAAGGTTCCGGGGTGACCAGGATTCGGCCTAGGTCTTAGGCCCTATATTATCAATTGCTATTTTCAGGTCTTTGAGTATGGACTATGCCCAACAAGGGTCCGAAGCGACCAGAATTCGGCTTAGGACTTAAGCCACGACATTACTTGCGTCTAGGGACACTGGACCACGGTCGTCAGGTGTGGATTGTTCTTGGCAAGAACCCGGAGAGGTTAGCCCAACGTCCAAGGACACTGGACCAAGATCGTCGGGTGTGGATTGTGCTTGACAAGAGCCCGGAGAGGTTATGGATTTGGATATCGACCTAGAGAGGTCCTGGATTCGGTTATTGGCTATTGGATAAGGATGGATTAGGACTCGGTTGTCGAGTTTGCATGGAATTGGAATTGGCTATGGACTTTGGATAACTGATTTGGAACTATTCAAAACATGCCTTATTATCACAAGGCATGTTTTGGGGGGCAAATGTTATCCCGCTTTTTGGTCAAAGCTGGAATACCAATAAATTGGCAAGGAATGATGAACATCAGGATTGGAGATCAATTGGAAACAAGGCTGCAATGGATGTCATCAAAATTTGGTCGAGCTCCGATCAGGACGGAACCGATTGGAAATGATGATGAGGACTAGGAGAGGCTATGTTTCATATTTCAGGTTAATCGAAGTTCGTATGAAGGAGATATGATCGATGCAAGGTAGGAAGAACATGCTGTTCGTATCCATCGGTGTGCAGGAAATGGTTCGAATCGATCAGGGGTTGTGTTCGTATCGATACCATTCGTGTCGATACCGTTCGTATCGATCAGCATGGGTTCGGCTCAGTGAAGTTCGCATCGATCAGGTGTTGGTTCGACTCGATAGTGTTCGTATCGATCAAAGGCAGAGCAGGGTGAAGGACTTCGAATCGATACTGTTCGTATCAATCAACATGGACGCAGCTCAATGGTTTCGTATCGGCCAGGATGGAAAGGGGGCGGCATGTCACGAATCGATACCTTCGTATCGATGGCAGAAGAGTTTGGCACTTTCGTATTTATCAGGTATAACTTTGTTCGCATCCATCAGGTAAGGCCTTGTTCGTATCTATTAGGTACGGTCTTGATCGTATCCATCCCAAGGATGAGCTTCCATCCTCACAACCACTTCGTATCGTTAAACCCATGGTCATTTCGTATATCGATTCGTGAATGATTGATGCGAAGCGTACTCCTGGAATCGATGCGAAGAGAAGCACGAGTTGATGGATGCGAGCTTGTCATTGTGAAGTTAGGATATGGACGAAGCATAAAGCATGGATGCAAGCCCATGTCTCTAGGAAAGAAGCGTTCAACACGGCAAGAATGGTGGATCAACCCAGGGATTTCGCGACAAGTCATCGATGCACACGTGCCTTCATCGAGTCGAAGGTGATGGATTCGAAAAGATGGAGTCGAACGCGACAGTGTACACGAAACCTCAATCTCGTATCGATCGTATCTCCTAAACCACTAATCCAAATGCAATGAAATTTTCATAGCAGCTTGCACACAAGGTGAGGAATGTTCCTGCCAAGTTTCAGCTCGATTGGATCATTTTCTGATGGATAGGAAATCACTTCGCATCGATCACAGATCGAGTCGAAACTTGGTGGGGTCGGTTCCATGGGCCCACTCACGTGCCAGAAGAAGTCTCTCGAAGTTTTAGCTCGATTTCAGCCTCCTACGCCTATAAATAGCCCCCTGAAGGCTACAGGAAAAGGATCTTTTGGCCATTGGACGCCCAGAATCTGCCAGATTCAACTCTACACTTCATCATCACTATTGTAATCAAATTACTTCATTTTAATTCGCTGCAATTATCTGCAGTCATCAAGGATAATCAATAAAAGGATAAAAACTTTGGAGTGGACGTACGCTGGAGATAGCCGAACCTTTATAAATCGTGTGTCTTTGTTTATTATTTCTGGATTGTTGTTTGCTATTTGCTGGAATTTGTGATTTGCGTTTGAATATCGATGATTTGTATTCATACAATGGTGCTTTCATGGTAATTGGGGTTTGTGACCATTTTTGGCGCAAACAGAATCCATTTCTAAAAGTCGTACGACACTGTTTCTTCATTTTGGACGTATATTGCACCTTGCACCTTAGATGTTGCACACTATGGATATCCATTCTTCGGAGGTCCATAACTCTTGGCTCATTTAGAGTTACAGAAGCCATAACCAGTCAAAATGAAGCTCTCGGGGAGTTCTACAGCTATGACCGCTTTCAGCCGTCACTGGATAGTTTCATACCTAAAAAATCCTATCCGAACCTCAATCGGGTCATGGAAGTTTTTTACCCTTCGTTTTGTCGCCACGTGGATCCCCGTGGCTGGTCTATGATTTACCATCGCTGGAGAGTGGTGCACCATGGTATTGCTCCGTTTCAAATCCATGCATCCATTTCTAAAAGTCGTACGGCACTGTTTCTTCATTTTGGACGGATGTTGCACCTTGTACCGTAGGTGTTGCACCCTGTGGATATCGATTCTTCGGAGGGCCATAACTCTTGGCTCGTTTAGAGTTACGGGAGCCATAACCAGTCAGAACAAAGCTCTCGTTGAGTTCTACAGCTATGATAGCTTTCAGCCATCACTGGTTAGTTTCATACCCAAAAAATCCTATCCGAACCTCAATCGGGTCATGGAAGTTTTTTACCCTTCGTTTTGTCGTCACGTGGATTTTTTTCGGTAATACGGGATCCCCATGGCTGGTCTATGATTTACCATCACTGGAGAGTGGTGCACCATTGTACTGCTCCGTTTCAAATCCGCGCACCCATTTCTAAAAGTCGTACGACACTGTTTCTTCATTTTGGACGGATGTTGCACCTTGCACCGTAGATGTTGCACCCTGTGGATATCCATTCTTCGGAGGGCCATAACTCTTGGCTCGTTTAGAGTGACGGAAGCTATAACCAGTCAAAATGAAGTTCTCGGTGAGTTCTATAGCTATGACAGCTTTCAGCCGTCACTGGTTAGTTTCATACCCAAAAAATCCTATTCGAACCGCAATCGGGTCATGGAAGTTTTTTACCCTTCGTTTTTTCGTCACGTGGATTTTCTCTGCAATATCGGATCCCCGTGGCTGGTCTATGATTAACCATCGCCTGAGAGTGGTGCACCATTGTACGCTCTGTTTCAAATTCATGCACCCATTTCTAAATGTCAAACGGCACTGTTTCTTCATTTTGGACGGATGTTTCACCTTGCGCCGTAGATGTTGCACCCTGTGGATGTCGATTCTTCGGAGGGCCATAACTCTTGGCTCGATTAGAGTTACGGGAGCCATAACCTGTCAAAACGAAGCTATCGGTGAGTTCTACAACTATGACATCTTTCAGCCGTCACTGGTTTGTTTCATACCCAAAAAATCCTATCCGAACCTCAGTCGGGTCATGGAAGTTTTTTACCCTTCGTTTTGTCGTCATGTGGATTTTTTCTGCAATACGGGATCCCCGTGGCTGGTCTATGATTTACCATCGTTGGAGAGTGGTGCACCATTGTATTGCTCCGTTTCAAATTCTTGCACCCATTTCTAAAATTCGTACGGCACTGTTTCTTCATTTTTGACGGATGTTGCACCTTGCACCGTAGATGTTGCACCCTGTGGATATCCATTCTTCGAAGGGCCATAACTCTTGGCTCGTTTAGATTACGGGAGCCATAACCAGTCAAAATGAAGCTCTCGGTGAGTTCTACAACTATGACAGCTTTTAGCCATCACTGGTTAGGTTCATACCCAAAAAATCCTATCCGAACCTTGATGTGCATGTAAATGTGCATATTTTTACCACCATATTTATTCTATTTAAATTAAATAAATGATCATATTGGGTATTTTAACTTGTTTTAACAAAAATCCATATTAATTCCAAATTGTTACATATCCATCTTCATATAGGGGCAAAACGGTCATTTGTGTGCATATATTTCTTTGAGAACAATTAATTGGAAATTTATATATATTTGTGTAGGAATTTGATCTCAAATAGGTGTGGTTTTATGAAGACACATGCATGCAAAATGAATACAAAGGAATGGTGATGGAAATAATTCAAAGTGAAGAACATGGAGGACCCCACCTACCCACCTACCTTAATGTACAAATTAGAGGCTATTGCACATGCTTATGGAATTAATGGCTTCATGTACACTTAAATGGTGATTGGTAGAAGCTAGTGATTACTTGGCCTCCATACTTTCTCAAGGGTAGTTTGGTCACTCCCCAAATTATGGATTAGAGTTTCATGCTTGTATAAATAACCCCATATGTTTCATGTATCTCATCTCTCTTAGTCTCTTACTTAGTCTCTCTTCCTCTTCATTAGTTTAGGCTCAAAATAAAAGGAAGCTCTCTTTCTCTTTTCATGGCTACTTAGCCATTTTTATTTTATGTAATTTTCTTTTCATTTTATGCAATGTTAATTATTGTTTCTTTTTAATTACATGTTCATTTCCTTTTATGCAAGTAGTGTAGATCTCATTTTTTTCATGCAAGTAGAATAGTTTTTTCTTTTCATTACTTTGCTCTATTTTTATTTCATGTTGCCAGCTATATTTGTTGTTTTGATAACAAATATGAGAGGCTAATCCCTTCAATTTAGGGGTAATGAAGCCTCTAATCATGTAGCTTCAACATTTTGATAATTATATCTCCCTTTTTGTGCTTAATGACAATGCTTGAAGTAGTTTTATTTGTTGTTTTTGCTTTGAATTTGATAGCCTATATTGTTGACACCAAATAGGCTATGCTTAAACAATCATTAACACAAATGCCTCCTCATCAAATTATGATTATGGCATAAGAAAGTGATTTGAATTTAAAATTTGATGGTCCATATTTCTAATTAATAGTTAATAGGCCATACTTAAAATAGATTTCATTTTCAACTTTGTTGTCATTTTCATGAGAGTTGGTAAGTGATTTAAAGGTTGTGTTATAGTTTGATGGCTTATGTTGAGCTAATTAATAGCATAAATGAGTCATACTTATGATAAACACATCATTTAAATTCACTTATGACCAAAAAAAGAGAGATCATAATTTCATAATTTGTTGAACTATATGATCTAGAGAGTGAAATTATCTCTAAATTGTCTTAACACTCTCATATTTTTATCTATTTTCTTTTGTCATTTTTCTCCTTTTTTTAGTTAATCATTCTTTCAACTTTGGTTAATTTGATTGAGAAGAATTTTAAAATCATCAATTCACTACGAATCGACCCGTATTCGCCACGCGCTACATTCGTACACCGTGCGCTTGCGGCTATTTATAAATTTAAATTCGTTTGACGGTTTTCTAAACCGATAGAATTTTCACGACGAACAAGTTTTTGGCGCCGTTGCCGGGGAATTGTTTTTATTTTGATTTTCTGTTCTTCGAATTATGTTCGTTTGAATTTTTATGTGTTTTATTTTGTGTGTTTGTTTGCAATTAAAAAAAAATTTGTTGTGTGTTTGTAACTTGCATTTGTTTGTGTGATTGTTTTTGTTTTCTATTTGCTTTGCATCTCTATATATAAAAAAGAAAAGAAAAAACATTCAATTCCAAAACAAATAAAAAAAATTATTTCATTTTTCTTCATAAATTTGCATTTACATTTACAATTTCGATTTGCTTTTGACGGTTTACATTGCCTACACCATTTTTGTTTCTGTCTGCATACTGCTTCTGTGCACAGCCTAAAGTCACTATTCTACCTTCTTCACATCTCTGCCTCTCCACTTTTCATCTGCTTGCTGCCAAACCACTTCAACCCAGACCAACACCCCACCATTCTCTGTGGTATCACACTGCCTCTAACCTCTTAACTTCACCCATACAAAAACAGTTCATACCACTATCACCTCTTACCCGTTCTATATACCACTTCACTGTGCTCAACCGACACCCCTGTTTCAACTTCCTCCTTTCACAACAATAATCCATCCCCACCCTCAAACAACAAGCCTTCACACTCTTACACAAACATAACATACATCCCAGATACAACTGCTTATACAACATCCTCCACTACAACTTACTTCAATAACAAACTGCTGCTTGCAAATCCTACTTCAACATTCAAATTGTCAATTTCTAGCACCATTCACCTGACATCATCACTTGTTACAACAACAATTTGCATCAACATTTCAGAGCACATTTCCATCCACTTCCCCAACCATCAACACTGACTACTATCAACATCCATCACATCTTACCACTGCCCCATATCAACCACTTGCCTGCCCATAGTCCACAGTTCAATGCTTCACGACAAACTGCCCACAGTCTAGTGCTTCAGATCATAACTCCATCAAGTTCAGCAAGTTCACCACCTCAATACTCCCCTGCAAAGTCCCATCACCAGTTACAATCACTGTAACTCCATTGCTACATCCACACAATAGTTCAACTTCATCACCAAACCTATCACTACAGCAATACCAAATACACCACTAGACTTCACTCCTAACATTCAAACACTTTCTCAACAATAAAAAAAACACTACTGTCTACACCTCCTCCAACTCGAACCTCATTTCAATTGCCACCGTAACCAATTCCATCAATCAACAAAAACTACTAACTACCATCCGCCACTGATCAGAACTTCATACATTACTACAACACTACCCCCCTGGAAACACACTCCAGTCTCAATCACTCCTCACTGCCTTCCAATACAACCAACCCTCTCCAATATAACAACAGTGCATTTCCCTTATCATCACCATACATCATAGCCGACAACATCACCTCCGCCCCTTCCTCAAACCCGCCTACAACAACCACTTCCCCTAACAACAAATTCAAACCTTCGCCTCTCCCAACCTAGAACTCACGAAGCAACCAGCGACTTCCAACTGAAAATCCGAACCCTAAAAAAAAAATTCACGAACTCCAAAATTCACGCTGGACTGACGTTGCGTTCGCAGTTACAGGTGAATACGCGAACTTGAATTCGAGTTCGGGTACTGGTTTTTGGTACAAGGATTGTTTGAAATTGAATTGGGAGCAAGCATTGATTTTCATTGTTTTGAAATTTTGTTTCGTTCATTTTGAAGAGAATAGTGATTTTTTGAGCAAGCAGCGATTTTTGTTTGGGTTGAAATTTTGTTTATTTTATTTCTTTTGGACGGGCTTTTAGCCGTGATTGCAATTTTTTTTTTAGTTTGTTTTCTTTTGTTTGGACTTGTTTAGTTTTAGTTTTTTTAATTTTTTTCTTTGTTTCTTTGTTTTGTTTGAATTGTTTTATCCTTAAAAAAATTGTTTTGTTTTGAGTTTCATCCTTATATTAAAAAAAAATTGTGTTTGTTTTGATTTTCTTTAATTCTGTTTTAATTTGTTTTAGTTTCATTTTTTTTTCATTAGTCCTACTTTCATTTGTTTTGTTTTTCTCTTGTTTTATTTTCTTCTTTGATATTAAGAAAAAAGATACAAAAAATTATGTATATCTTGTTTTTATTTCAGGTTGCCAAAGTAGAAGGAATTAGATTGCTGAAAATTACTGCTCTGCTAGCTAAATAAACTGCTTGATTGAAAAAAAAAACCGTTGCTTGCTATATCTATTGTTTTTATTTTGCTTTGCACTGCTAGTAGTTTGCATTTGCATTTGTATATAAAAAAAATCAAAAGAACAAACCAAAAAAAAATCCATTGTAGTTGCATTGTTAATACAAGTTTAATTTCTGCTTTGCATTTCATATTAGAATTTGATTAATAATAATGGTTAGAGATCAATAACACTTAATTGTATATTGACAAGTTATCTTCTTTGAACAATTTAATTTCTTGGGGTCTAGACTACGGCAGAGTAATAACCATTTATAAATGTTACGGTGATTGGTAAATATTATAGTGGTTGTTCCTCTGAACGTACTTAAACCTTCGGCTGCATTGCTACATTGATTCATGGTGCACAGATAAATCCTGCCCGTTACCTGGCTGAGAACTATCTTGTTGATTTAAGACAATTTGTGATTATACAATTTTAGGTTAACTTAGGATAAATCATTTGTAATTAACCCTTGCATTAATTTAGTTTCATTAGTTCATGCATATTTAAAAAAAATCCAAAATCCAAAAAAATATAAAATCTTTTCAAAAGCAAAAAAAATTTGAAAAACCGAAATACAAAAAAAAATCAATTTTCCACTTTGAAAAATAAATAAATTCTATTTGTAAATATTTTTCCTTTATTAAAAAAACTAAAAGAAAATTTTTTTTTGAAAATGTCCGAATTTCCATATTCGCTTGAACTTTAAAATAGTTGTGAAAATCAATATAATCCATACGATTTCACTTCAAATTCATATGGATATTTTAACACCAACTATTGTTTAAACGATTCAAATTTCGAACCACAAAATTTTCAAAATAACGACCAACCCTCAACTCTTGAAAATAACATTTCATCTTTACTTGAAATCTCTACACAACAAAATCAAATGATAAATGAGTTGTGTAATTCATATCTGTGCGATAACTTGAATAAAAGTTTTCAAAATAATCCAAATTTGAATTCACTTCAAAATTCAAATGACTTCGAGTATGACCCATGCCACTTTAATTTCGAACTCCAAAATGAATTTCAAAATCAAAACAAAAATGTGATCTACTTTTCAAACAAATTTGGCAATGGGAATAATATCAACCACGATACGATTGAAAACTTTTGTCCTCAACAACTTCAAAGTGAAAATTTTCATGTTAATAATTATAAATTTGATTTTGTTAAGCAAATGAACGAAATGTACGATGATCACACGGATTCATTGTTCGAAACATATATGAAACAACGTGAGAAACAAAACCAAATCTCAACGTGTGGCGAGTCAAACGATAATCCATCTTTTACCCAAATCGATGATTTTCAAAAAACTACTTTTGAAATTGATAATGACGATCTTAATCAAGTTGTTGAAAATACGGTAATTAAGTTGGATTTCAATTCTTTTGAAGGTGTGAAATTCGATTTAAACTTCGATCTTCCTTTTTTTGAAAATTTGAATATGATAACTTTGAATTTTAAACTCGATTTACATGATGAAGTTGTTGATGATCCAACAAAGGAAGTCGAATTTAACGAACATGAGTTTTATGGACTTTTTGAAAACGGGTTCTTGAATTCTGAAGGGGAAAGTTTCGATCACCATTTTGATTTTGAAATCGATAATTTGGAAGAAATTGAATTTCAATCAATTTTTCTATCTACCCCAAAAATCATCGAAAATAAAACAACTCGTACGATTTTCAATAAAACAACTTTCGTTTTTCCAAATCCACAATCAGCTTCGAAATATTTTACGATTTGGTTTTTCTGCTTAATCTGTGTCTCATATACTTGACGAGACAAATGAATCGATCTTTGGAAGACCATTTCATTTACTTTTTGGCCATATACTTTCTGATGTCGTGTAAGTACATTTTATTTTCATGTAAATAATAATAAACGTTCCTTTCACTTGGGTTGACTGTGGGGACACGGTCAAAATCAAGTGTGGGGGAGACTCTTCTTCTTCTTGATTTTTCAGGATTAATTTTTCATTATTATTCCGAAAAAAAATCCCAAAAGAAAAGAAGAATTTTTTTAGCGTTTTTGATTTATTTTTAAAGAAACAATATAGGATAAATATATGGTTTTGGTTTATTAAATTGAAATTAATGAAAATTTATTTGTCTTAACAAAAATAAAAATGAAGTTTGATTATAAATAACAATGGTTTAACTAGTATATAGGAAGATTCATACGTGTTAATTATGAAATACATCCTAATTGAAAATCTTTGTTTTAAAAGTGGTGAATTTAAAGTAAAGGATATAACATTTTTTTTGTCTTCTAAGTTAAATGGTGCTAAGATGATTTTGCAAAACTCTCTCTCTCTCTCTTAAAAAAATAAAAACATAAAAATAAAATAATAACATCCAAAGTATTCACTCTCATTTAAAAGTCCTCACGGTTATGCATGGGTGAATTACTTGGAATCCTGATTGCGTGCTTTCATACTCATTTAAAAGTCCTCACGGTTATGCATGTATGGAACACATGTAAAAAAAAGAATAGACTTAATAAAAACCACCTACGGTTGATAGGTGTATGCACGAAAGTGTGTGCACTCGCCATGCTCTGTACTCCCCTCACATAAACCCGAATGGCAGTGCATGGGTGGTATATCTGGCCTCAGTTTACCTGAGCTAGGTGTGTAATTTTTCTTGCAAATAATGAGAGAGCAGGCAATTGAAATCCTAGCACTATTTTTACTTATTTGATTTGATTTGTTATTGAAAAGAAATGAAAATACCACTTTGATAAACTTTGATAATCAACTAAGGATCCATTCCATAGTTACACTGTGTTATCAACCAAAACAACGAGTTAAACTATAGTTTATTTATTATGATAACTTCGTTTTTATTGGAAATATTGACGAGTAAATAACTTAAATTTTCAAGATAATAGCCAAAACCAATATTTAACTTATTCATGTCGATTTAAAAATAAATCCTTCATTTGTGAATATTTTCAAAAACTTGCATTCATCTCTTCGTAAATAAATCTTGACTGTTGTAAATATTTTCATCCTGCATATGGATTTTGTGGGTAGTATCTGCTGAAAATCCTCACGAGACAACACTCGTCCTACTGGGGAGACCTAGAGGTTTAACGGCTTGTTGCATACGCTCAATGCAATCGTGCTTCCTACGAAAACGGATTTATCTTAGTTTTCCTTTATTCGAGGACGAATAAAAAGATAAGTGTGGGGGTACTTGATGTGCACGTAAATGTGCATATTTTTACCACCATATTTATTATATTTAAATTAAATAAATGATCATATTGGGTATTTTAACTTGTTTTAATCAAAATCCTTATTAATTCCAAATTGTCACATATCTATCTTCATATAGGGGCAAAACGGTCATTTGTGTGCATATATTTCTTTGAGAAAATTTAATTGGAAATTTATATATATTTGTGTAGGAATTTGATCTCAAATAGGTGTGGTTTTATGAAGACACATGCATGAAAAATGAATACAAAGGAATGGAGACACAAATAATTCAAAGTGAAGAACATGGAGGACCCCACCTACCCACCTACTTTAATGTACAAATTAGAGGCTATTGCACATGCTTATGGAATTAATGGCTTCATGTACACTTAAATGGTGATTGGTAGAAGCTAATGGTTACTTGGCCCCCACACTTTCTCAAGGGTAGTTTGGTCACTCCCCAAATTATGGATTAGGGTTTCATGCTTGTATAAATAACTCCTTATGTTTCATGTATCTCATCTCTCTTAGTCTCTTACTTAGTCTCTCTTCCTCTTCATTAGTTTAGGCTCAAAATAAAAGGAAGGTCTCTTTCCCTTTTCATGGCTACTTAGCCATTTTTATTTTATGTAATTTTCCTTTCATTTTATGCAATGTTAATTATTGTTTCTTTTTAATTACATGTTCATTTCCTTTTATGCAAGTAGTGTAGATCTCATTTTTTTCATGCAAGTAGAATAGTTTTTTCTTTTCTTTACTTTGCTTTCTTTTTCTTTCATGTTGCAAGCTATATTTGTTGTTTTGATAACAAATATGAGAGGCTAATCCCTTCAATTTAGGGGTAATGAAGCCTCTAATCATGTAGCTTCAACATTTTGATAATTATATCTTTCTTTTTGTGCTTAATAACAATGCTTGAAGTAGTTTTATTTGTTGTTTTTGCTTTGAATTTGATAGCCTATATTGTTGACACCAAATTGGCTATGCTTAAACAATCATTAACACAAATGCCTCTTCATCAAATTTTGATTTGAAATTAAAATTTGATGGTCTATATTTCTAATTAATAGTTAATAGGCCATACTTAAAATAAATTTCATTTTCAACTTTGTTGTCATTTTCATGAGAGTTGGTAAGTGATTTAAAGGTTGTGTTATAGTTTGATGGATTATGTTGAGCTAATTAATAGAACAAATGAGTCATACTTATGATAAAAACATCATTTAGATTCACTTATGACCAAAAAAAGAGAGATCATAATTTCATAATTTGTTTAACTATATGATCTAAAGAGTGAAATTATCTCTAAATTGTCTTAACACTTTAATATTTTTATCTATTTTCTTTTGTCATTTTTCTCCTTTTTTTAGTTAATCATTCTTTCAACTTTGGTTAATTTGTTTGAGTAGAAATTTAAAATCATCAATTCCCTGCGGATCGACCCTTATTCGCCGCGTGCTACATTCGTACACCGTGCGCTTGCGGTTATTTTTAAATTTAAATTCGTTCGATGGTTTTCTAAACTGATAGAATTTCCACGACGAACAAATCTCAATCGGGTCATGGAAGTTTTTTTTGTTTGCGCCAAAATTGGTCACAAACCCCAAATACCGTGAAAGCACCAGTGTATGAATACAAATCAGCAATATTCAAACACAAATCACAGATCTAAGCAAATATCAAACAGCAATTCGTAAGTAATGAACAAAGACACAAGTTTTATAGTGGTTCGACTATCTCCGGCCTACGTCCACTCCAAAGTTTTATCCTTTTATTGACTATCCTTTATGATTACAGATGATTACAGCCGTAAATATGAAGAATTTCCAGTACAACAACAGTATTGAAGCGTAGAGATGAATCCGGCAGAGTCTGGAGGTTGAAAGGCCAAAGATCCGAGCGATCCCCCCTTTTCTGAATGACCAGGGGCTCTATTTATGGGCGTGGGATGCTGATATTTCGCTGAAAATCCAGGAGACCACTTCTGGCACGTGAGGGGACCCACGCGCCCGGCCTCAGGAAATTTGGGCCCACTTTGGGATCGATTCGAAATCCATTCGAATCGATCATAAAATCATCCAATCAAGATGAAATTTTGTGTGGACATCCTTCAACATGTTAGCAAGCTCCTGTGAAAATTTCATTGCATTTAGATCATCTGCATAGGAGATATGATCGATTCGAGTTTGGATTGTCCATTGGCTGTCGTCTTCGAATCTACTGCCTCGAACCCATCTTGTTCGACTCCATCCAAAGCGCGTGCGCATTAATGACGTGGCACGAGCTTTCTGGGTTGATTCACCTTTCTTGCCGTGTTGAATGCTTCTTTTCCTGAAAATGCGCTCGTATCCATGTTCCACGCTTCTTCCATATCCATAACTTCATAACGGTCATGCTCGCATCCATCGATTCGTGTTTTCCTTCGCATCGATTCCTGAAGTGTACTTCGTATCAATCAGCCACGAATCGATCAATACGAAATAACGATGGAGGTTATCGATACGAAGTGGTTATGATGAAGGGTGGATTCGAACTAGACCGTACCTAATGGATACGAAGGAGGGTCTTACCTGATGGATACGAAGGAGGTTTTCATTCTGTTCGATATGAAATACATGGATTCGATCAAACCACTATACGTTTGCCTAACAACCTGAGAGTTGCCATCGAGTCGAAATGCACCCAGCTTTCCTCTCTGATTGATGCGAAGCCACCGAGCCAAGCCCATGCTGATCGATACGAACGATATCGATACGAACGGTATCGATACGAAATCCTCCCATCCTGATCGATACGAATTGCATTGATTCGAACCATCATATTATGATCGATGCGAAGTGCATCGATACGAACCATTCACCGCACATCGTAATACATCCATATCTCCTCCATACGAACTCCGATTAACCTGAAACTTGAAAAGCAGCCTCTCCTAATCCTCATCATCATCATCGCCAGTTGATTCCATCCCGATCAGAGCTCAACCAAATTTTGACGTCATCGATTGTGGCCTTATTTCCAATCGATCTCTAACCCCGATATTCATCATTCCTCGCCAATTTGTTGATATTCCGGTTTTGGCCAAAAAGTGGGATAACATTTGCCCCCCAAAACATGCCTTGTTGTAAGAAGGCGTGTTTTGAATAATTCCAAATCCGATATCCAAAGTCCATAGCCAATTCCATGTCCATTCGAACTCGATAACTGAGTCCTAATCCGTCCTTATCCATTTGTCGTTAACCGAATCCAGGACCTCTCTGGGTCGATATCCAAATTCATAGCCTCTCCGGGCTTCTTCCAAGCGCAATCCACACTTGATGACCGTGGTCCAGTATCCCTGGATGTTGAGCTAACCTTTCCGGGTTCTTGCCGAGCGCAATCCACACCTGACGATCTTTGTCCAGTGTCCCTGGACGTTGAGCTAACCTCACCGGGTTCTTGCAAAGCGCAATCCACACTTGACGATCTTGGTCCAGTGTCCCTGGACGTTGAGCTAACCTCTCCGGGTTCTTGCCAAGCGCAATCCACACTTGACGACCGTGGTCCAGTGTCCCTGGACGTTGTGTAATGTTGTGGCTTAAGTCCTAATCCGAGTCCTGGTCTCTCTGGACCCTCGTTGAGCATAGTCCATACTCAATGACCTGAAAACAACGATTGATAATATATGGCCTAAGTCGTAGGCCGAATCCTGGTCACTCCGGACCCTTGTTGAGCGTAGTCCATATTCAATGACCTGGATGAGTCAATTTACCGCATTCGGGCAAAGCGACTCACCCCATGCCAAGTATAATCCATACCCGACGATCTTTTATCAAAAATCAGATAAAAATCCAATCAAAATCCAATCCAAAATCCAAATCAAGAACAGAAAGTAAAAAATCCGAACCAACATCAAAAACCGAAAACAAGAATCCAAAGGAAAATCCAAATCAGAAAGCAAATAAAACCGGGAGTTCAATCCAAACTCCAAAACCAAACCAAAAAATCAAGTGTTCAATCCAAAACAGAGAAACAGGTTTCACAAGCCATAGCACCGTAGTTCATCATCATTCAAAGCATGCCTAGGGGCTATCTCCGTCCCCGTACACGTGTAAATGATTTAGTTGCTCGCCAATGGTTTGTTACTTATTTCATATTATCCAGGTCAATGGATAATCAATCGACCGTCATCCCTGGGCCTCACATCATCACGGTGTGAGGTAGTCGGTGGTTGCTCCTGCTCCACCGCTGCATTCCGTGGTCCAACATACTACCTCAGTTGTCCATTGCTCACATGTTCCTCAATTATATCCTTTAAACGCCTGCAGCTATTGGTGTCATGTCCGTCTAAGTCATGGAAGAGACAGTGCCTTCCTGATGCACTTTCCCGTTCAGATGGTTCTCTTCTAGACGGCCTTCGGTAAGGAAGGCGATTCCGAGTTTCCATGTATATCCGCTCCAGCGTCTCGTTTAATCATGTGTATGTGGAAAACTTTGGATCCTTCCATCGCTTTCCAGCTTTCCCTGAATTGTCATTCAGCTTCCTTTTTCCCATGTCCTTATCCAAGCTTCCATTGGATGGTCCTCCACCCTCGGTCGCGTTTGCTTCCTTTAGCTTTAAATCCGTACTCGCATCCTCTTGCCGAAGGAAACTTTCGGCTTCATGAAAGAATTCCCCGACATCCTATGGGGGATCTCGTATTAAAGATACCTTAAAGTCTGAATCCTCCCTGATTCCTGATACTGCTGCCATCAAAACCATCGATGGATCCAGCCGATCCACCGAAGCAACTACCGCATTGAATCGAGTTAGAAAACCTCTAAGCGATTCATCCATCCTTTGTTTCACCGATGTCAATGTCATTACGTTCTTTGGCCTCTTGATATGAACCCGAAACTGTCCTAAAAACCTATCCACCAATTCCCTCCAAGTCCTGATAGATCCTTCTCCCAATTGCCTAAACGACATTGCAGCTAAATCCGTCAAATACAAAGGGAAACAACGGGCCATCACTTCCTCCGATGCCCACCAACACCTCCATGTGTCTGGTGTACCTCATCAAGTGATCAGTCGGGTCTACCTTGCCATCATACACCTCCACGCTAGGTAGCTTGAACTTAGGTGGGTTCTGAGCCATCCTGATTTCCCGAGTAAACGGACTCCTGTTTACCCATTCCAGATCTCTATTGGCCAAGCCTCCACGCATGGTTTTCCTGATGATCTCCACCAATCCAGTATTGTTTGTCAGGGGTTGCCCCCATGCCCCCGAGGGAATTCCGGTACATACTCTTCATGCGGTTCGTTAGCAACAACGTTGGCTCTATCCTGTTGAACTCCTTCCAAAGGTCTTCCAGTGTCAGATCCTACGCGCCTGCCCCCATGCCCCCGTTGACTGTTTCCCAACTCTGTATTCTGTTCTCCATTATGTCCCACAACCCTAGCTCCTTGCTCCACATCCTCAGCCGCTGTAGCTATTCCTAAGTTCTGCGTCCCTGCAGCTCTCATCTGCTCAAAGAAAGTCTGCATCATTTCCCGTTGACTCTTCAACAATCTCTCTTGCAGGGAATTTGTAATAGCTTCCATTTCGTCTCTGGTGATATAGATAGAAGTCTGTCCTTCTCCAGCTCCAGAGGATGCCTCTTGACTTCCTCAATTTGGCTTCTGTCAGCTCTTTGTCTTGTTTGTCGAGTCATTGTTGTATTAGTCTGAGTCCTCCAAACTTTCAAATCTGAACTTTAAATCTGGTGCAGCGGGTCCTGAGTTCAACTCTCAGTGAAATCACCAAAGTGTTTGCGCCAAAATTGGTCACAAACCCCAAATACCATGAAAGCACCAGTGTATGAATACAAATCAGCAATATTCAAACACAAATGACAGATCTAAGCAAATATCAAACAGCAATTCGCAAGTAATGAACAAAGACACAAGTTTTATAGTGGTTCGGCTAACTCCGACCTACGTCGGCTCCAAAGTTTTATCCTTTTATTGATTATCCTTTATGATTACAGCTGTAAATATGAAGAATTTCCAGTACAATAGAAGTATTTAAGCATAGAGATGAATCCAGCAGAGTCTGGAGATTGAAAGGCCAATGATCCGAGCGATCACCCCTTTTCTGAATGACCAGGGGCTCTATTTGCAGGCGTGGGATGCTGATATTTCGCTGGAAATCCGGGAGACCACTTCTGGCACGTGAGGGGACCCACGCGCCCGGCCTAAGGAAATTTGGGCCCACTTTGGGATCGATTAGAACTACATTCGAATCGATCATAAAATCATCCAATCAAGATGAAATTTGGTGTGGACATCCTTCAACATGTAAGCAAGCTCCTGTGAAAATTTCATTGCATTTGGATCATCGGCGTAGGAGATATGATCGATTCGAGTTTGGGTTGTCCATTGGCTGTCGTCTTCAAATCCACTGCCTCGAACCCATCTTGTTCCACTCCATCCAAAGCGCATGCGCATCGATGACGTGACACGAGCTTCCTGGGTTGATCCACCTTTCTTGTCGTGTTGAATGCTTCTATTCCTGAAGACGCGCTCGTATCCATGTTCCACGCTTCGTCCATATCCATAATTTCATAACGGCCATGCTCGCATCCATCGATTCGTGTTTTCCTTCGCATCGATTCCTGGAGTGTACTTCGTATCGATTAGCCACGAATCCATCAATACGAAATGACGATGGAGGTTATCGATACGAAGTGGTTATGATGAAGGGTGGATTCGAACTAGACCGTACCTAATGGATACGAAGGAGGCCCTTACTTGATGGATACGAAGGAGGTTTTCATTCTGATCGATACGAATACATGGATTCGAACAAACCACTGTATGTTTGCCTAACTACCTGAGTGAGTTGCCATTGAGTCGAAGTGCACCCAGCTTTCCTCTCTGATCGATGCGAAGCCACCGAGCCAAGCCCATGCTGATCAATACGAACGGTATCGATACGAACAGTATCGATACGAACGGTATCAATACGAAATCCTCCCATACTGATCGATACGAAGTGCATCGATTCGAACCAAGATCGATGCAAAGTGCATCAATATGAACCATTCACTACACATCGTAATCCATCCATATCTCCTCCATACGAACTCCGATTAACCTGAAACTTGAAACGTAGCCTCTCCTAATCCTCATCATCATCATCTCCAATCGATTCCATCCCGATTAGAGCTCAACCAAATTTTGACGTCATCGATTGTGGCCTTGTTTCCAATCGATCTCTAACCCCGATATTCATCATTCCTCGCCAATTTGTTGATATTTCGATTTTGGCCAAAAAGTGGGATAGCATTTTTGCCCTTCGTTTTGTCGCCACATGGATTTTTTCTGTAATACGGGATCCCCGTGGCTGGTCTATAATTTACCATCGCTGTAGAGTGGTGCACCATGGTACTACTCCATTTCAAATCCATGCACCCATTTCTAAAAGCCGTACGGCACTGTTTCTTCATTTTGGACGGATGTTGCACCTTGCGCTATAGATGTTGCACCCTATGGATATCGATTCTTTGGAGGGCCATAACTCTTGGCTCGTTTAGAGTTACGAGAGCCATAACCAGTCAAAACGAAGATCACGTTGAGTTCTACAGCTATGACAGCTTTCAGCCGTCACTGGTGAGTTTCATACCCAAAAAATCCTATCCAAACCTCAATCGGGTCATGGAAGTTTTTTACCCTTCGTTTTGTCGTCATGTGGATTTTTTCTGCAATACGGGATCCCCGTGGCTGGTCTATTGTAACGACCCGTATTTTTACGGATCGAAAGATCGTAGAACTGTCAACATTAAGTCGTTGATGTAGTTAAGTCGTTTAAAGTTTGAGTCGGCCATAGCTTAAGTCGTATGGAAGCTAGCTCGTGTGGTGCTTAAGTTGTGGGAAGCTTGGTTCGTATGGAGCGACCTATAGGTTAGAACGAGTTAACGGTTTAGTGGATAGAACGAATTATAGTAGTGACCGACTCATAGGGGTGACCGACTTGACAGGAGTTAACGACTTAAGGTGGTGCCGACTTAAGGAAGTTAGCGGGTTAGAAGGCCACGGGTTAACGAGTTACGGCTTATAGAATTAGCGACCTATAGGATGTTAACGACCTTAGAGTTGTACCGACATAAGGGTTACTGAGTTAGTGGAGTTAACGACCTAAGGAAGCTGGATCGTGGACGAGTTATGGTTAGGTCACCTAAGTGTTAGGTCGGCCATAAGGAGGTCGTGTGTGTGGTAGGTCGTTGACTCGGAGTTGAGTTAGATCGGTATGCCTGTTAGAACGTTAAGTCGGCATCTCTTTAACATCGTTGAGTCGGCCATACAGCTAAGTTGTAAGTCGGCAAAGGATTAGGTCGTTGAGGCGGCTATGTGGCTAAGCCGTTAGGTCGGCTTTGTAGTTGAGTCGTTGGGTCAGCATCAGTTTAAGTCGTTTGGTCGGCAAGGTTTGTTGAGTCGTAGGTCGTTGAGCTTGATAGGTCGTGGGGTCTGATGAGTCATGGACGACTCATGGGATATGTCGGCGGCGACTTAAGGGGCGGGTACTTAAGGGATTTTCAGCCTATAAATAGAGGGGTTTTGCTCACTTGTTGGCACCGGATTTTGAAGTGACGAAGTACTGCCATTTTGAGAGCTCAACTTCAAAATTTCTTCACTTCTTTTCTCCACTTTGATCTTGTGCTAACATCCATCCAAGATCGAAGATCAAGATCGAAGATCCAAGAGCCAAAGTTGAAGATCTTCATCCATTCGAGAGAGATTTCACCGTTTTAAGCGGAATCTTGTCGGATCAAGCTTGGTTCTTCGCTGTCCAGATCTGAAGTGGGTTTCTTTTGAGGTGTTTAGGCGATTCGGTGAGTGGTAGTTATCTCTCACACGGACCCAAAGGAGTATATTGGATCGGTGGCTTGTTTATGTGTTAAAGATAGTGATTCCTTGCATTTGTCTTAAGTCTGCATGTAGATCCATCATCTATGAAGTTTTGGATACCCGTTTTACTTCATGTTAACTTATGCAAGTTCATTCGTTAAGTTGTAGAGATATTTGCTTATAATCCATGTTTGTAGATTTGGACACTTTAATTACCAAATTGCCATTATCTTGTATAATTGCTTGTTAGATCTTGTTTGAATGATTGATTGTTTTGGATTAATGATTGATTTGATTGTTGCAAATTAGCTAATGGTTGATTGGGACAAGTTGGTCGAAGGTGATTCAAAAGCTAAGTGGAAAGGCTCTTGAATGGTGAAAGCTGCTTGTGGCATATGAACCGGATGATGAAGCTCATATGGATGGATTCGATGATGATGGACTTTGCTATGATTAGAGGTAGCAAAGCATGACGTTGAGATGGACTTTGCCATGATAGGATGAGGTGAAGCATGATAATGAGATTGACTTTGCTAAGATGCGATGAAGCAAAGTATTATGTGAGAAAGTCTTGGTTTAATCCAGGCGGGATCATCCCAAGCATGTTGATTACTCGATGATGCGGTTCGAGTTGGTGGATAATGGTGGGCTCGAGAGGTGCTTGGGCCAAAATAAGAATAGTCGTCGAGGAGGATGACTAGAAGGCTGAGATCTTATCGTTATTGAGGGTTCTAGCGGGCTCAAAGCAAGAGTATGTTGGGTAGATTCGTTAGTCCCAGGCACGGGTCATGATGACGTGCTAGTACTCTGGGTAGATTCGTTATTCCTAGGCACGGGTCATGATGACGTGTGGAGCTATGTCTAGAACCGGGGTTGCCATTTGCCCTTGACTGACGGTTGAAAGAATGTGCCGGTCATTCAATTAACGATGGTATCAAGGCAATGATAACAGTGATAGCCAGAGTCATGGATGTTTGATTGTATCATCACTCGGCCTCAAGAGCGGTGTTTTCTGGGTGCTTATCTGATCTTGGTTTAGGCCTTGGGGGTTTGTATTTGGAAAACATCGACCTTGACTCGAGTGATTATTGCTTTACTTTAATTGTCTGCTTTGTAATGCTTGTTTCTCCTTTGTGTGTGTCTGGGGGCTATCACTGTAGAAAGAGGTGGAGTGGGATGGTTGGGTTCCTATTCCTTTTATCCTTTATGCTCTTTTGGTATGTTTGATAGTTGATTTACTGCTCACTAGGACTTTTGTCTGACTCAAGGTTTTATGTTCAACTCTTATTACCTTGGGCTGTTCATCCATGTTGGGATGGGCAGACTAGGTAGCAGGTGACAGGTGCTGTTCTTAGAGATTGACGCTATTGATGACGAAGACGAGCTGGAGGCTTTTGCATATTGTTTTCTTACTATATGTACTGGATATTCCGCTGTTTGTTTGATACTCTGAGTGTTATGTAGTGAGGCTGGATGTATTGACTATTCAGATGATTGTATAAAACTATATTGAGTTTATATGATGAGATTATGTCCTATGGAGCTTCACTATGTATACTTTTCTATTGCATTTTATCCATGCGCTGTGAGTAATACGATAGATTCTGCGATGTTATTCTTACCTTGACCATCGTCCATGGCTGCCTGGCACAACCTTCAGCGCACTATTCCCTTGTTTTGGTGCAGGAGTCATGGGCGGTCGTCACATTTGGTATCAGAGCTTTGGTTAATCGATTTTAGCCAATGCTCGCTGACGTAACTATGTAAGAGAGACGTATTTGTATTTTGATGGATGATTACTATATATAATATAGTAGTTTAGAAGGAATTGTACTCCTTATGTAGTTGTTTCTCAAGGTGTTCTAATCATTCTTTTTTTGTAGATATTAAGGATGAGTCGAAGTGAGAGACAAGCTGCTAGGGAAAGCCGTGCTGCTGGGGGAGCTGTTGATTATGCTGCAATGTTTGAAGCTATGATGACTTCGATCATGAGGAGGATACCAGCTCCAGGGCCATCAGTGGATGTTGGAGTTCAAGTTCAAGCTCCAAGACCGGTGGATTTTGCTAAGCTTTGTAAGGACTATACTGCTCTTGGAGGGAAGGTTTTCCTAGGGACAGAGTCAACCATTGAAGTTTAAAGATGGATAGATACTTGTCGAAGGATCTTTGGTGACTTGGGAATTGAGGATGCAACTAAGAGGAAGCTTGCATCGAGACAGCTTCAAGGGAGAGCTTCTGATTGGTGGAATTCTATCACCATTGATACTCCAGAGGAAGAAATTACTTGGGAGCAATTCCAAGCTAGATTTGAGGCTAAGTTCATTTCTATGGCTCGGAAATCTGTTCTGTTCAAGAAGTTTGTGGAGCTCAAGCGAGGTGGAAGATCAGTTCTTGAGTATGTTTCTGAGTTCGAAGCTTTGTCCAAGTATGCTCGGTCGTATATTGAATCTTCTTATCAGAAGAATGAGAAGTTCATGACAGGCTTGGATAGTTATTTGGGAAGGCAGTTGGTGGATCATCTGGACGATCCATTTGAGAAGCTTGTGGACAAAGCTCTCAGGCATGAGAGTTTGCTTCCTAAGGAAGGATTTGTTGTTGCTGTTAACAAGGAGGAGTCTAAACCACTGCAGGGTGGAAACAAGAAGAGGAAGCAGCAGCAACAGAAGGGTAAGGATGGTCAGAAGAAGCCGAAGAGGGAAATGACCTGCTACAATTGTCGGCAGAAGGGACATCTCTCCAGGGATTGCAAGAATCCAAAGGTGCTGTTGAAGTGCTACAACTGTGATAAGTTGGGGCATATTAAGAAGAATTGTCCAGAACCACAAAAGGACAAGTAGATTGTGCAAGCTTATGCTTTGGGGGCTGTTCCATCATCTTTGAAAGCTCCTACTACTGAAGAGAAGGGGAAGAGTGTGGTGGTTCAAGGTACTCTTTCCATATGTGGTGTTCCAGTAAGAGTGTTATTTGATACTAGGGCGTCGCATTCGTTTGTTTGTAATGATCTTGTAGGCCGGTTGGGTTTAGAACCGGATATTGTTGATAGGCCATTGGTTGTGACTAATCCAGTTGGGGGTTCGTCATGTTTGTGTATGATATGCCGTGGTCTAGTTGTATCGAGTCATGATTGCTCTTTTGCTTGTGATTGTTTTGTTCTGAACTTTGCGGGGTTCAGAATTATTTTGGGCATGGACTGGCTTAGGAAGTATGCGGCAAAGGTTGATTGTGAAAGGCTGGAGGTGACAGTCGAGAATGTGGAGGGGCGAAAGGTTGTGATACGATGTAAGCATGAAGAAGGCGTCTTCATGAGCTTCATGTATTCGCTGGTTGTTCCACGGGATGGACTGTCATCGATGCCGGTTGTGAATGGATATGAGGATGTCTTTGACAAGGTCAAAGGGTTAGCCCAGAATAGGGAGATCGAGTTTCGTATCGATCTAGTTGAGGGAGCCAGACCAGTTGTGATGCCTCTTAGGCGAATGACGCCTAGGGAACAGCAAGAGTTGAAGGTGCAAGTTGATGACCTTTTACGGAAAGAATTCATTCGACGTAGTGTGTCCGAATGGGGTGCACCAGTTGTGTTTGCAACAAAAGCGGATGGATCGTTGAGGTTGTGTGTGGATTATCGTGAGCTGAATAAGGTGACTAAGAAGAACAAGTATCCATTGCCGAGAATAGATGACTTGTTTGATCAGCTTCACGAGGCTAAGGTGTTTTCTCAGATGGATTTAGCAACGGGATTTCACTAGTTAAGAGTGGCGAAGGATAGTGTGCCGAAGACTGCTTTTAGGACACTATCCGGTTTTTATGAATGGCTGGTAATGCCGTTTGGATTGACTAATGCACCAGCATATTTTGTGGATCTTATGAATAGAGTATTCAGAGATCAGTTGAACAAGTTCGTACTTGTGTTCGTGGATGATATTCTGATTTATTCTAGAACTGAAGAAGAGCACAAGGCGCACTTGCGGGTTGTTTTGGAAATCTTGCGGAAACATTAGCTGAAGGCTAAGTTTTCGAAGTGTCCCTTCTGGAAGAGTGAAGTGAGGTTCTTAGGCCATGTTATCTCTGAAAATGGAATAGCGGTTGATCCCGCTAAGGTGGCAGCGATCCAGGATTGGGTTAGACCTAAGAATGCATCTGATGTGAGAAGTTTTCTTGGATTAGCAGGATATTATCGTCGGTTTATCAAATACTTTTTCAAGATAGCTGTACCGTTAACAGGATTGACGAAATAGAATCAGGTATTCAGTTGGGATACTAAGTGTGAGCAAGCTTTCGGAATCCTAAAAGAGCGACTGACAAGTGCTCCTGTTTTGACTATTCCAAGTGGGAATGATGAGATGGTGGTTTACACCGACGCATGTGGTACTAGACTTGGAGCAGTGCTAATGCAGAAGGATAAATTTGTTGCGTATGCAAGTCGACAACTGAAGCCGCATCAAAGGAATTACCCGACTCATGATTTGGAGTTAGCGGTGATTGTTTTTGCTCTGAAGATGTGGAGACATTACCTATTGGGAGTTCGATTCGAGTTGTTTATGGATCATAAGTCGTTGAAGTATCTTTTCTCCCAAAAGGATTTGAATCTTCGGCAGCAACGATGGCTAGAGTTTTTGGCATCATATGATTTTGGTATAGCTTATACTCCGGGAAAGGGTAACGCAGTGGCGGATGCGTTAAGTCGGAGACATGCAGGATTGGGAGCCATGTTTTCCAAATGGAAGAGTCTCGAGTATTTGGCTGAATTCGATTTCAGGCCCAGATGTGAATTGGAACCTGAGATGTTGGCAAACTTATCGTTAAGACCTACTCTTGTGGAAAGAATTGGCGAGGGCCAAAAGCGAGACGATAAGATTGTCAAGATTATCCGTGATTTGGAATCTGGATTGAACCCAGAAAAGGATAAAGGATTCGAAGTCGATCGAGAGGGTTGGCTTCGGAAGCGAGGACGATTAGTTGTTCCCGATATAGAAGAATTGAGAGATGAAGTTCTGAAGGAATGTCATCACTCGAAGTTGACAATTCATCCGGGTGGAAATAAGATGTATCGGGATATGAAAAGAACCGATTACTGGAAAAGTATGAAGAAGGATGTTGGAAATTTTATTTCCAAGTGCATGAATTGCCAGTTGGTAAAAGCTGAGCAAAAGAAGCCAAGTGGGTTGCTTCAGCCATTGGAAGTTCCTACGTGGAAGTGGGAGCAAGTATCAACGGATTTTATCGATGGTCTACCTAGGACAAGAGTGGGAAATGAAGGGATTTGGGTCATCGTAGATCGTTTGACCAAGAGTGCAAGATTCATTCCTGTTCGATCAACTAGGACTGCATCAAAGTTGGCTGAGTTGTATGTTAAGTGGATAGTTCGATTCCATGGTATTTCGAAGAGTATAGTGAGCGATCGAGACCCATTGTTCACTAGTGGATTTTGGAAGAGCTTCCAAGAAGCTTTGGGAACCGAGTTGTGTTTGAGTACAGCTTATCATCCCCAAACAGATAGTCAGACTGAGAGAGTCAACCGAGTTTTGGAAGATCTCCTGAGGGCATGTGTTTTGGATTTCGGAGGATCATGGGAAGATCATCTTCATTTGGTGGAATTTGCGTATAGTAACAGTTACCACTCAAGCATTGGTATGGCACCGTATGAAGCATTGTATGGAAGACCATGTAACTCTCCAACATGTTGGTGGGAAACTGGAGAAAAGCTGATACTTGGGACAGAAATGATTCGACAGACTTCGGATTGCATAGAGATCATTCGGCAACGAATGTAGGCAGCCCAAGATCGTCAGAAAAGTTATGCCGATAAGCGTTGTAAGGATTTGGAGTTCGACGTAGGTGATATGGTTTTTGTGAAGATTTCCCCTTTGAAGAATGTTATTCGATTCGGAAAGAAAGGAAAGTTGACTCCGAGATTTGTTGGACCATTCCCGATCATCTAGCGAATTGGAAAGCTCGCTTATAGATTGGAGTTACCGGAAAAGATGGCGAGTGTGCACAATGTTTTTCATGTATCGTATCTACGGAAGTATGTGCACGACTCGAATACAGTGGTTTCTGCTGATAGCTATGAAGACTTGGAGGTTGATCCAGTTGTTACGAGACCTCGTAAGCCGCTTCGTGTTGTGGAAACCGACACGAAACAGCTTAGGAGGAAGATGATCACATTGCTCAAGGTACAATGGAGTGATGATGTTAACGACTGTAGATGGGAGGAGGAAGAGAGGACGAAGGCAGCTCATCCTGAACTCTTCGAGGTATGGCCCTAAGGTGCCGTGACATCTCATGAACTTGTAGCTTGTTCTAATCCTAGAATTCTGCATGCTAGGCTAGTAATTGGATGTATGGTTTGTTTATTGCTATGGATGGTAGGCATGCAGAATAGTTTTGATTGTTCTTGTTTGTTTGGAATTTCGGGGGCGAAATTCCTAAGGGGGAGAGAATGCAACGACCCGTATTTTTACGGATCGAAAGATCGTAGAACCATCAACATTAAGTCGTTGATGTTGTTAAGTCGTTTAAAGTTTGAGTCGGCCATAGCTTAAGTCGTATGGAAGCTAGCTCGTGTGGTGCTTAAGTCGTGGGAAGCTTGGGTCGTATAGAGCGACCTATAGGTTAGAACGAGTTAACGGTTTAGTGGATAGAACAACTTATAGTAGTGACCGACTCATAGGGGTGACCGACTTAACAGGAGTTAACGACTTAAGGTGTTGCCAACTTAAGGAAGTTAGCGGGTTAGAAGGCCACGGGTTAACGAGTTACGGCTTATAGAATTAGCGACCTATAGGATGTTAACGACCTTAGAGTTGTACCGACTTAAGGGTTAACAAGTTAGTGGAGTTAACGAGCTAAGGAAGCTGGATCGTGGACGAGTTAAGGTTAGGTCACCTAAGTGTTAGGTCGACCATAAGGAGGTCGTGTGTGTGGTAGGTCGTTGACTCGGAGTTGAGTTAGGTCGGTATGCCTGTTAGAACGTTAAGTCGGCGTCTCTTTAACATCGTTGAGTCGGCCATACTGCTAAGTCGTAAGTCGGCAAGGGATTAGGTCGTTGAGGCGGCTATGTTGCTAAGCCGTTAGGTCGGCTTTGTAGTTGAGTCGTTGGGTCAGCATCAGGTTAAGTCGTTAGGTCGGCAAGGTTTGTTGAGTCGTAGGTCAATGAGCTTGATAGGTCGTGGGGTCTGATGAGTTGTGGACGACTCATGGGATAGGTCGGCGACGACTTAAGGGGCGGCGACTTAAGGGAATTTCAGCCTATAAATAGAGGGGTTTGGCTCACTTTTTGGCACCGGATTTTGAAGCGACGAAGTGCTGCCATTTTGAGAGCTCGACTTCAACATTTCTTCACTTCTTTTCTCCACATTGATCTAGTGCTAACATCCATCCAAGAACGAAGATCAAGATCGAAGATCCGAGAGCCAAAGTTGAAGATCTTCATCCATTCGAGAGAGATTTCACCGTTTGAAGCGGAATCTTGTCGGATCAAGCTTGGTTCTTCGCTGTCCATATCTGAAGTGGGTTTCTTTTGAGGTGTTTAGGCGATTCGGTGAGTGGTAGTTATCTCTCACACAGACCCAAAGGAGTATATTGGATCGGTGGCTTGTTTATGTGTTAAAGATAGTGATTCCTTGCATTTCTCTTAAGTCTGCATGTAGATCCATCATCTATGAAGTTTTGGATACCCATTTTACTTCACGTTAACTTATGCTAGTTCATTCGTTAAGTTGTAGAGATATTTGCTTATAATCCATGTTTGTAGATTTGGACACTTTAATTAACAAATTGCCATTCTCTTGTATAATTGCTTGTTAGATCTTGTTTGAATGATTGATTGTTTTGGATTAATGATTGATTTGATTGTTGCAAATTAGCTAATGGTTGATTTGGACAAATTGGTCGAAGGTGATTCAAAAGCTAAGTGGAAAGGCTCTTGAATGGTGAAAGTTGCTTGTGGCATATGAAGCGGATGATGAAGCTCATATGGATGGATTCGATGATGATGGACTTTGCTATGATTAGAGGTAGCAAAGCATGACGTTGAGATGGACTTTGCCATGATAGGATGAGGCGAAGCATGATGATGAGATTGACTTTGCTAAGATGTGATGAGGCAAAGTATGATGTGAGAAAGTCTTGGTTTAATCCAGGCGGGATCATTCCAAGCATGTTGATTACTCGATGATGCGGTTCGAGTTGGTGGATAATGGTGGGCTCGAGAGGTGCTTGGGCCAAAATAAGAATAGTCGTCGAGGAGGATGACTAGAAGGCTGAGATCTTATCGTTGTTGAGGGTTCTAGCAGGCTCAAAGCAAGAGTACGTTGGGTAGATTCGTTAGTCCCAGGCACGGGTCATGATGACATGCTAGTACTCTGGGTAGATTCGTTATTCCTAGGCACGGGTCATGATGACGTGCGAAGCTTTGTCTAGAACCGGGGTTGCCATTTGCCCTTGACTGACGGCTGAAAGAATGTGCCGGTCATTCAATTAACGATGGTATTAAGGCAATGATAACAGTGATAGCCAGAGTCATGGATGTTTGATTGTATCATCAATCGGCCTCAAGAGCGGTGTTTTCTGGGTGCTTATCTGATCTTGGTTTAGGCCTTGGGGGTTTGTATTTGGAAAACATCGACCTTGACTCGAGTGATTATTGCTTTACTTTAATTGTCTGCTTTGTAATGCTTTTTCTCCTTAGTGTGTGTCTGGGGGCTATCACTGTAGAAAGAGGTGGAGTGGGATGGTTGGGTTCCTATTCCTTTTATCCTTTATGCTCTTTTGGTATGTTTGATAGTTGATTTACTGCTCACTAGGACTTTTGTCTGACTCAAGGTTTTATGCTCAACTCTTATTACCTTGGGCTGTTCATCCATGTTGGGATGGGCAGACTAGGTAGCAGGTGACAGGTGCTGTTCTTAGAGATTGACGCTATTGATGACGAAGAAAAGCTGGAGGCTTTTGCATATTGTTTTCTTACTATATGTACTGGATATTCCGCTGTTTGTTTGATACTCTGAGAGTTATGTAGTGAGGCTAGATGTATTGACTATTCAGATGATTGTATAAAACTATATTGAGTTTATATGATGAGATTCTGTTCTATGGAGCTTCACTATGTATACTTTTCTTTTGTATTTTATCCATGCGCTGTGAGTAATACGATAGATTCTGCGATGTTATTCTTACCTTGACCATCGTCCATGGCTGCCTGGCACACCCTTCAGCGCACTATTCCCTTGTTCTGGTGCGGGAGTCATGGGCGGTCGTCACATCTATGATTTACTGTCACTGGTGAGTGGTGCAACATTGTACTGATCCGTTTCAAATTCATGCACCCATTTCTAAAAGTCGTACGACACTGTTTCTTCATTTTGGACGGATGTTGCACCTTGCACCGAAGATGTTGCACCCTGTGGATATCCATTCTTCGGAGGGCCATAACTCTTGGCTCGTTTAGAGTTACGGGAGCCATAACCAGTCAAAACGAAGCTCTCGGATAGTTCTACAGCTATGACAGCTTTCAGCCATCACTGGTTAGTTTCAAACCCTAAAAATCCTATCCGAACATCAATCTGGTCATGTAAGTTTTTTACCCTTCGTTTTGTCGCCACGTAGATTTTTTCTGTAATACGGGATCCCCGTGGCTGGCCTATGATTTACCATTGCTGTAGAGTAGTGCACCATGGCGCTGCTCCATTTCAAATCCATGCACCCATTTCTAAAATCCGTACGGCACTATTTCTTCATTTTGGACGGATGTTGCACCTTGCGCCGTAGATGTTGCACCCTGTGGATATCGATTCTTCGGAGGGTCATAACTCTTGGCTCGTTTAGAGTTACGGGAGCCATAACCTGTCAAAACGAATCCCTCGGTGAGTTCTACAGCTATGATAGCTTTCAGCCATCACTGGTTAGTTTCATACCCAAAAAATCCTATCTGAACCTCAATCGGGTCATGGAAGTTTTTTACCCTTCGTTTTTTCGTCACGTGGTTTTTTCTGTAAAACGGGATCCCCGTGGCTGGTCTATGATTTACCATCGCTGGTGAGTGGTATGCCATGGTGCTGCTCCGTTTCAAATCCATGCATCCATTTCTAAATGACGTACGGCACTGTTTCTTCATTTTGGACGGATGTTGCACCTTGCGCCGTAGATGTTGCACCCTATGGATATCGATTCTTCAGAGCGCCATAACTCTTGGCTCGTTTAGAGTTACGAGAGCCATAACCAGTCAATACGAAGCTCTCGGTAAGTTCTACAGCTATGACCGCTTTCAGCTATCACTAGTTAGTTTCATACCAAAAAAATCCTTTCCGAACCTCAATCGGGTCATGGAAGTTTTTTGCCCTTCGTTTTGTCGCCACGTGGTTTTTTTCTGTAATATGGGATCCCCGTGGCTGGTCTATGATTTACCATTGCTGGAGAGTGGTGCACCATGGTACTGCTCCGTTTCATATCCATGCATCCATTTCTAAAAGTCGCACGGCACTGTTTCTTCATTTTGGACGGATGTTGCACCTTGCACCATAGATGTTGCACCCTGTGGATATCGATTCTTCGGAGGGTCATAACTCTTGGCTCGCTTAGAGTTATGGGAGCCATAACTGTTATCCCGCTTTTTCATCAAAGCTTGAATACCAACAAATTGGCAAGGAATGATAGATATGATGATTGGAGGTCGATTGGAAACAAGGCTGCAATGGATGTCGTCAAAATTTGGCCGAGCCCCGATCAGGACGTAATCGATTGGAGACGATGATAAGGACTAGGAAATGCTATGTTTCAAATTTCAGGTTAATCGGAGTTCATATGAAGGAGATATGATCGATGCATGGTGTTCGCATCCATCGGTATGCAGGGAATGGTTCGAATCGATCAAGGGTTGTGTTCGTATCGATACCGTTCGTGTCGATACCATTTCGAATCAATACCGTTCGTATCGATCGACATGAGCTTGACTCGATGACTTCGCATCGATCAGAGAGGAAAGTTAAGTGGATTTCGACTTGACAGCAATGCATCCAGGTAGGTAGCAAGCATGCGGAGCTTTGTTCAAATCGATACGTTTTGTATCGATCAGGATTGGTACAGGTGGTGCGTTTTGACTCCATGACTTCATATCGATCACCGGAGCTAGGTTCGACTCTATCAACTTCACAGGTCTCCTTCATATCCATTAGGTAAAAGCATCGCTCGTATCCATCAGGAAAGAGCTTCGCTCGTATCCCTTAGGTAAGGTCTTGCTCGTATCCATCCTAAGGATGAGGTTCGTATCCATTCTGCACGACCGCTTCATATCGATGTCCCCCCACACTCATTTCGAATCGATCGGCTCATATGGAATCGATACGGAATGAACTCCTGGAATCGACACGAAGAAGGACACGAATCAATGGATATGATCATGCCGTTGCAAAGTTATGGATATAAACGAGCATAAAACATGGATGCAGGACGACGTCTCCAGGAGGGAAGTAGTCAAAGCAGCGAATAACATGGATCTCCCCTGTTTTATCGTCCCACGTCATCGATGCGCACGTGCCTCCATCGAGTCGAAGACGATGGATACGAAGCACGGATTCGAACCAGGCAGAACACACGGAACCTTTATCTCGTATCGATCATATCTCCCAAACCACTGATCCAAAGCAACGAAATTTTCACAACAGCTTGCATATAAGGTAAGGAATGTTCCTGCCAAGTTTCAGCTCGATTGGATCATTTTTTGATGGATACGAAATCACTTCGTATCGATCACAGATCGAGTCGAAATCTGGTGGGGTCGATCGCGTGGGCCCACTCACGTGCCAGAAAGAGTCTCCCGAAGTTTCAGCATGATCTCAGCCTCCTAGACCTATAAATAGCCCCCTGAAGGCTACAGAAAAAGGATCTTTTTGGCCATTGGACGTCCAGACTCTGCCGGATTCAACTCTTCATCATCATTATTGTAATCAAATTACTTCATTGTAATCGCTGCAATTCTCTGTAATCATCAAGGATAGTCAATAAAAGGATAAAAACTTTGGAGTGGACGTAGGTCGGGGATAGCCGAACCACTATAAATCATGTGTCTTTGTTCATTATTTCTGGATTGTTGTTTGCTATTTGCCTAGATCTATGGTTTGTGTCTGAATATTGCTGATTTGTATTCATACACTGGTGCTTCCACGGTATTTGGGGTTTGTGACCAATTTTGGTGCAAACATTTTGGTGCTTTCACTGGGAAGGACTAGCTCCCGCTACATCGGATTCGAAGTTCAGATTTGCAGAGTTTGAGGACATCAGATTTAAAGACAATGACTAGGCAAAATAGTAAAAGGCAAAGGGCTGAGAGAAGCCAACAGGTAGGAAGTCAAGAAGCTTCATCTAGAGCTGGAGAGGGGCAAGCCTCCATCTACATCACCAGAGATGAAATGGAAGCTATAATAAATTCACTGCAAGAGAGGTTGTTGAAAAGTCAACAGGAAATGATGCAGACTTTCTTTGAGAAGATGAGAGCTGCAGGAACGCAGAACTTAGCAGCAGCTACAGCGGTTGTGGATGCAGGACAAGGAACTAGGGTTGTGGAACCCAATGGAGGACAGGATAAAGGGCCAGAAGGCAATCAGCAAGGGCTCGAGGGCAGGCCTTCAGGATCCAATACAGGAGGACCTTTGGAAGGAGTACAACAGGCTAGAGTCAACGTTGCTGCTAGTGAGCCACATGAGGAATATGTGCCGGAGTTCCCTCGGGGGCAACCACTGATAGACAATGCTGGATTGGCAGAGATAATCAGGAAAACTGTGCGAGGTGCCTTGACCAATAGAGATTTGGAAGGGGTGAATAGGAGTCCGTTCGCTCGAGAAACAAGAATGGCTCAGAATCCACCTAAGTTTAAGTTACCTAGCGTGGAGGTATACAATGGCAAGGCAGGCCCAACTGATCACTTGACGAGGTACACCAGACACATGGAGGTGCTGGGGGCATCGGAGGAAGTGATGGCCCGATGTTTCCCTTTGTATTTGACGGATTTAGCTGCAATGCGGTTTAGGCAACTAGGAGAAGGATCTATCAGAACTTGGAGGGAATTGGCGGATAGGTTTTAGGGACAATTTCAAGTTCATATCAAGAGGCCGAAGAACGTAATGACACTGACATCGGTAAAGCAAAGGATGGATGAATCGCTTAGAGGTTTTCTAACTCGACTCAATGCAGCAGTTGCTTCGGTGGATCGGCTGGATCCATCGATGGTTTTGATGGCGGCAGTATCAAGAGTCAGAGAAGATTCATATTTCAAGGTGTCTTTAATACGAAATCCCCCACAGAATCTCGAGGAATTCTTTCACGAAGCCGACAGGTTCCTTTGACAAGAGGATGCAAGTATGGACTTAAAGCTAAAAGAGGTGAATGCAGCTGGGGGTGGAGGACCACCCAGTGGAAGCTCAGATAAGGATAAGGGGAAAAGGAAGCTGGATGACAATTCAGGAAAAGCTGGAAGACGTTGGAAGGATCCAAAGTTTTCTACATACACATGATTGAACGAGACGCTGGAGCGAATATACACGGAGACTCGGAATCGCCTTCCTTAACGGAGGCCGGCTAGGAGAGAACCTTCAGAACGGGAAAGGGCATCAGGAAGGCACTGTCTATTCCACGATTTGGATGGACATGACACCAACAGTTGCAGGCATTTAAAGGATATAATTGAGGAACATGTGAGGAACGGGCAGCTGAGGCAATATGTTGGAACATGGAATACTGTGGTGGAGCAGGAGCAATCACCTACTACCTCACACCGTGATGATGTGAGGCCCAGGGATGATGGTCGGTTGATTATCCATTGACCTGGATAATATGAAATAAGTAACAGACCATTGGCGGGCAACTAAATCGTTTACACATTTACGGGGACGGAGAAAGCCCCTAGGCATGCTCTGAATGATGATGAACTGCGGAGCTATGGCTTGTGAAATCTTTTTTTCTGTTTTGGATTGGACACTTGATTTTCTGGTTTGGTTTTAGAGTTTGGATTGAATTCCTGCTTTTGTTCGCTTTCTGATTTGGATTTTCCTTTGGATGATTGTTTTCGGTTTTGGATGTCGGTTTGGATTTCTGACTTTCTGTTTTTGATTTGGATTTTGGATTTGATTTTGGTTGGATTTTTATCTAATTTTTGATAAAAGGTCGTCGGGTATGGATTATGCCTGGAAAGGGGTGAGTCGCTTATCCCAAACGCGATAAATTGACTCATTCAGGTCGTCGAGTATGGACTATGCTCGGCAATGGTTCGAAGTGACTAGGATTCGGCCTAGGACATAGGCCCTATATTATAAATCGTTATTTTCAGGTCGTTGAGTATGGACTATGCTCAACAAGGGTCCGGAGAGACCAGGATTCGGCTTAGGACTTAAGCCACAATATTACACAACGTCCAGGGACACTGGACCACGGTCGTCAAGTGTGGATTGCGCTTGGCAAGAACCTGGAGAGGTTAGCTCAACATCCAGGGACACTCGACCAAGGTCATCAAGTGTGGATTGCGTTTGGCAGAAGCCCGGAGAGGCTATGGATTTTGATATCGACCCGGAGAGGTCCTGGATTCGGTTATCGGCAAATGGATAAGGATGGCTTAGGACTCAGTTATCGAGTTCGAATGGACATTGAATTGGCTATGGACTTCAGATATCGGATTTCGAATTATTCAAAACACGCCTTCTTACAACAAGGCATGTTTTGGGGGGCAAATGTCATCCCGCTTTTTGGTCAAAGCTGGAATACCAACAAATTGGCAAGGAATGATAGATATCAGGATTGGAGGTCGATTGGAAACAAGGCTGCAATGGATGTCGTCAAAATTTGGCCGAGCTTCGATCAGGACGGAATCGATTGGAGACGATGATAAGGACTAGGAAATGCTATGTTTCAAATTTCAGGTTAATCGGAGTTCGTATGAAGGAGATATGATCGATGCAAGGTAGTAAGAACATGGTGTTCGCATCCATCGATATGCAGGGAATGGTTCGAATCGATCAGGGGTTGTGTTTGTATCGATACTGTTCGTGTCGATACCATTTCGAATCAATCCCGTTCGTATCGATCGGCATGAGCTAGACTCGATGACTTCGCATCGATCAGAGAGGAAAGTTAAGTAGATTTCGACTTGACAACAACGCATCCAGTTTGGTAGCAAGCATGCAGAGCTTTGTTCGAATCGATACGTTTCGTTTCGATTAGGATGGGTACAGGTGGTGCGTTTCGACTCCATGACTTCGTATCGATCACCGGAGCTAGGTTAGACTCCATCAACTTCACAGGTCTCCTTCGTATCCATCAGGTAAAAGCATCGCTCGTATCCATTAGGTAAGAGCTTTGTTCGTATCCCTTAGGTGAGGTCTTGCTCGTATCCATCCTAAGGATGAGGTTCGTATCCATTCTGCACGACCGCTTTGTATCGATCCCCCCACACTCATTTCAAATCGATAAGCTCACATGGAATCGATAAGGAACGATCTCCTGGAATCGACACGAAGAAGGACACGAATCAATGGATATGTAACGACCCGTATTTTACATGTCGATAAATCGTAGAATTTCTAGGTCGTTAGGGTTGTTTAAGTTGTCCTTAGCCTAAGTCGTGTGGAGATTAGATCGTATGGAGAAGTTAACTCGAATAGAGGGTAACTCGTGGACGACATAAGGTAGCCTACGAGTCACGAGTTAGGGAATTACGAGTTAACATGTTATCTAATGAGTCGTTAGTGGGTTAGCATTAGGTCGTTGGCGACTTAAGCGTGTTGACCGAGTTAACAGGTTAAGGGTTGGACCGACTCATAGTGGGTTAACGAGTTACGACTCAAGACTGGGATGAGTTAGCGTGTTAGTGCTAGAACGAGTTAAGGAAGTGACCGACTCAAGGGATAAGTGTCTTAAGGGTTACCGGTTTAAGGCTTCGACCGACCTAAGTAGGTTAGCGACTTATAGGTATTGGCCGAGTTAAGGGGTAGACGACCTAAGGCTTGGGTCGTGTGTGTTTTTAGGTCGTCACATAGTTAAGACGGCAATGAGATAGGTCGCGTGTGTTGATAGGTTGGCTATGCCGAGTTATAGATAAGGTCGTATGCGACCTAAGTTTGGTTCTGTGCTAAGAGTTAGGTCGGCATCGTTGAGTCGTTAGGTCATTAGTACGACTTAAGGAGATAGGATGAGTCGTAGGTCGTAGTTTCGTTGAGTCGTCCAAACGACTTAGTAGTAAAGCAGCAGTGTGTTAGGCTATGTGTTCATGCTTAGGTCGTAGATAGTTGAGTCGTGAGTCGGCTATGTTGATGAGTCGTAACAGTTAGGTCGGAGACTTTCTTGAGTCGGCAACGACTCATGGACAAATCAGCCTATAAATAGAGGGCTTTAGCTCACTTTTTGGCACCGGATTTTGAAGAGACGAAGTGCTGCCATTTTAAGAGCTCGACTACAACATTTCTTCTTCACTTCTTTTCTTCACTCTAATCTAGTGCTTACATCCATCCAAGATTGAAGATCCAAGAGCCAAAGTTGAAGATCTTCATCCAACAAAGTGAGATTTCACCGTTTGAAGCGGAATCTTGTCAGATCAAGCTTGGTTCTTCGCTGTCCAGATCAGGAGTTGATTGTTTTGGAGGTGTTTAGGTGATTCGGTGAGTGGTAGTCATCTCTCACACGGACCCAAAGGAGTATATTGGATCGGTGGCTTGTTTATGAGCCAAAGATAGTGATTTCTTGCATTTCTCCTAAATCTGCATGTAGATCCATTTTTTATGAAGATTTGATACCAATTTTACCATGTTAACCTATGCACGTTCATCCATAAAGTTGTAGAGATATTTGCTTATAATTCTTACTTGTTGGATTTGGACATTTTAATTACGAAATTGCCATTCTTTAATGATTGCTTGTTAGATCTTGTTTGAATGATTGATTGTTTGGACTTATGATTGATTTGATTGTTTCAAATTAGCTAGTAGTTGATTTGGACAAGTTGGTCGAAAGACGATTCAAAAGCTAAGTGGTAAGGCTCTTGAATGGTGAAAGCTGCTTGTGGCATATGAAGCGGGTGATGAAGCTCATATGGATAAATTCGTTGATGATGGACTTTGCTATGATGCGTTAATGCAAAGTATGATGTGAGATAGCCTTGGTTTAATCCAGACGGGATCATCCCAAGCATGTTGATTACTCGATGATGCGGTTCGAGTTGGTGGATAATGGTGGGCTCGAGAGGTGCTTGAGCTAGTGTGAGAATAGTCGTCGAGGAGGATGACTAGGAGGCTGAGATTTCATCGTTGTTGAAGGTTCTAGCATGCTCAAAGAAAGAGTACGTTGGGTAGATTCGTTAGTCCCAGGCACGGGTCATGATGACCTGCTAGTACTCTGGGTAGATTCGTTATGCCTAGGCACGGGTCATGATGACGTGTGAAGCTATGTCTAGAACCGGGGTTTACCATTAGCCCTTAAGGGATGGCTCAAGTAGGAGTCAGTCATTCAATTAACGATGGTTTCAAGGCAATGATAACAGTGATAGCCAGAGTCATGGATGTTTGGTTGTATCATCATTCGGTCTCAAGAGCGGTGTTTTCTGGGTGCTTATCCGATCTTGGTTTAGGCCTTGGGGGTTTGTATTTGGAAAACATCGTCCTTGACTCGAGTGATTATTTCTTTACTTTAATTGTCTGCTTCGCCATGTTTGCTTCTGCTTAGTGTGTCTGGGGGCTATCACTTTAAAAAGAGGTGGAGTGGGATGATTTGGGTTCCTATTCCTTTATCCTTTATGCTCTTTTGGTATGTTTGGTAGTTAATTTATTGCTCACTAGGACTTTTGTCTGACTCAAGGTTTTATGTCTCCTCTTATTGCCTTGGGCTATTCATCCATGTTGGGATGGGCAGACTAGGTAGCAGGTGACAGGTGCTATTCTCTGTGATTGACGCTGATGATGACGAAGACGAGCAGGAGGCTTTTGCATATTGTTTTCTTGCTCTATGTACTGGATGTTCCGCTGTTTGTTGATGCTCTGAGTGATATGTAGTGAGGCTTGATTGTATTGACTATTTGGAATGATGTAATAAACCACTATGAAGTTTATATGATGATATTCTGTTATGGAGCTTCACTATATATATATTTCTATTGTATTTTATCCATGCGCTGTGAGTTTTACGATAGAGTTTGTTGTTTTATCTTACCCTGACCATCGTCCATGGCTGCCTGGCTCACTTTTCAGCGCACTATTCTCTTGTTTTGGTGTCAGAGTCATGGGCGGTCGTCACATTTGGTATCAGAGCTTTGGTTAATCGATTTTAGCCAACGCTCGCGGACGTAATTACATAAGAGAGACGTAATTGTATTTTGATGGATGATTACTATATATAATATAGTAGTTTAGAAGGATTTGAACTCCTTATGCAGTTGTTTCTCAAGGTGTTCAAAATCATTCCTTTTGTAGATATTAAGGATGAGTCGAAGTGAGAGACAAGCTGCCAGGGAAAGCCGTGCTGCTAGGGGAGCTACTGATTATGCTGCAATGTTTGAAGCTATGATGACTTCTATCATGAGAAGGATACCTGCTTCAGGGCCATCAGTGGATGTTGGAGTTCAAGTTCAAGCTCCAAGACCGGTGGATTTTGCTAAGTTGTGTAAGGACTATACTGCTCTTGGAGGGAAGGCTTTCTTAGGGACAGAGTCAACCATTGAGGTTCAGAGATGGATTGATACCTGTGGAAGAATCTTTGGTGACTTGGGAATTGAGGATGCAACTAAAAGGTAGCTTGCATCAAGACAGCTTCAGGGAAGAGCTGTTGATTGGTGGAACTCTATCACCATTGATACTCCAGAGGAGGAGATTTCTTGGGAGCAATTCCAAGTCAGATTTGAAGCTAAGTTCATTTCTACGGCTCAGAAATCTGTTTTGTTTAAGAAGTTTGTGGAACTCAAGCAAGGTGGAAGATCAGTTCTTGAGTATGTTTCTGAGTTTGAAGCTTTATCCAAGTATGCTATGTCATATGTTGAATCTCCCTATCAGAAGAATGAGAAGTTTGTGACAGGCTTGGACAGTTATCTTGGGAGGCAGTTGGTGGATCATTTGGACGATCCATTTGAGAAGCTTGTGGAGAAGGATCTCAGGCATGAGAGTTTGTTTCCTAAGGAAGGGTCTGTTGTTGCTGTGACTACGGAAGAGTTCAAACAACAGCAGGATGGAAATAAGAAGAGGAAGCAGCAGCAACAGAAGGGCAAGGATGGTCAGAAGAAGCCGAAGAGGGAAATGACCTGTTACAATTGTCGGCAGAAGGGCCATCTCTCCAGGGATTGCAAGAATCCAAAGGTGCTGTTGAAGTGCTACAACTGTGATAAGTTGGGGCATATTAAGAAGAATTGTCCAGAACCACAGAAGGACAAGCAGATTGTGCAAGCTTATGCTTTGGGGGCTGTTCCATCGTCTTTGAAAGCTCCTACCGCTGAAGAAAAGGGGAAGAGTGTGGTGGTTCAAGGTACTCTTTCCATACGTAGTGTTCCGGTTAGAGTATTGTTTGATACTGGGGCGTCACATTCGTTTGTTTGTAATGATCTTGTAGGCCGGTTGGGTTTAGAACCGGAAATTGTTGATAGGCCATTGGTTGTGACTAATCCAGTTAGGGGTTCGTCATGTTTGTGTATGATATGCCGTGGTCTAGTTGTATCAAGTCATGATTGCTCTTTTGTTTGTGATTGCTTTGTTCTGAACTTTGCGGGGTTCAGAATTATTTTGGGTATGGACTGGCTTAGGAAGTATGCGGCAAAGGTTGATTGTGAGAAACTGGAGGTGACAGTCGGGAATGTGGAAGGGCGAAAGGTTGTGATACGATGTAAGCATGAAGAAGGCGTCTTCATGAGCTTCATGTATTCGCTGGTTGTTCCACGGGATGGACTGTCATCGATGCCGGTTGTGAATGGATTTGAGGATGTCTTTGACGAGGTCAAAGGGTTACCGCCGCATAGTGAGATCGAGTTTCGTATCGATCTAGTTGAGGGAGCCAGACCAGTTGTGATGCATCTTAGGCGGATGGCGCCTAGGGAGCAGCAAGAGTTGAAGGTGCAAGTTGATGACCTTTTACGGAAAGGATTCATTTGGCGTAGTGTGTCTGAATGGGGTGCACCAGTTGTGTTCGCAACCAAAGCGGATGGATCGTTGAGGTTGTGTGTCGATTATCGTGAGCTGAATAAGGTGACTAAGAAGAACAAGTATCCATTGCCGAGAATATATGACTTGTTTAATCAGCTCCATGAGGCTAGGGTGTTTTCTCAGATGGATTTGGCAACGAGATTTCACCAGTTAAGAGTGGCTAAGGATAGTGTGCCGAAGACTGCTTTTCGGACACCGTCTGGTTTTTATGAGTGGCTGGTAATGCCATTTGGGTTGACAAATGCACCAGCTTATTTTGTGGATCTTATGAATAGAGTGTTCAGAGATCAGTTGAACAAGTTCGTGCTTGTGTTCGTGGATGATATTCGGATTTATTCCAGAACTGAAGAAGAGCACAAGACGCACTTGTGGATTGTTTTGGAAATCTTGCGGAAGCATCGGCTGAAGGCTAAGTTTTCGAAGTGTCACTTCTGGAAGAGCGAAGTGAGATTCTTAGGCCATGTTATTTCTTGAAATGGAATAGCGGTTGATCCCGCTAAAGTGGCAGCGATCCAGGATTGTGTTAGACCTAAGAATGCATCTGATGTGAGAAGTTTTCTTGGATTAGCAGGATATTATCGACGGTTTATCAAAGACTTTTCCAAGATAGCTGCACTATTAACAGGATTGACGAAAAAGAATCAGGTATTCAGTTGGGATACTAAGTGTGAGCAAGCTTTCGGAATCCTGAAAGAGCGACTGACAAGTGCTCCTGTTTTGACTATTCCAAGTGGGAATGAAGAGATGGTGGTTTACACCGATGCATGTGGTACTGGATTAGGAGCAGTCCTAATGCAAAAGGATAAAGTTGTTGCGTTTGCAAGTCGACAACTGAAGCCGCATGAAAGGAATTACCCGACTCATGATTTAGAGTTAGTGGCGATTGTTTTGCTCTGAAGATGTGGAGACATTATCTATTGGGAGTTCGATTCGAGTTGTTTACGGATCATAAGTCGTTGAAGTATCTTTTCTCCGAAAAGGATTTGAATCTTCGGCAGCAACGATGGCTAGAGTTTTTAGCATCATATGATTTTGGTATAGCCTATACTCCTGGAAAAGGAAACGCAGTAGCTGATGCGTTAAGCCGAAGACATGCAGTGTTGGGAGCCATGTTTTCGGAATGGAAGAGTCTTGAGTATTTGGCTGGATTTGACTTCAGGCCCAGATGTGAATTGGAACCTGAGATGTTGGCGAACTTATCGTTAAGACCTACTTTGGTGGAAAGGATTGGCGAGAGCCAAAAGCAAGACAATAAGCTTGTCAAGATTATGCATGATCTGGAATCTGGATTGAACCCAGAAAAGGATAAAGGATTCGAAGTCGATCAAGAGGGTTGGCTTCGGAAGCAAGGACGATTAGTTGTTCCCGATATAAATGAATTGAGAGATGAAGTTCTGAGGGAAAGTCATCACTCGAAGTTGACAATTCATCCAGGTGGAAATAAGATGTATCAGGATATGAAGAGAACCTACTACTGGGAAGGAATGAAGAAGGATGTTGGAAATTTTATTTCCAAATGCATGAACTGCCAGTTAGTAAAAGCTGAGCAGAAGAAGCCAAGTGGATTGCTTCAGCCCTTGGAAGTTCCTACGTTGAAGTGGGAGCAAGTGTCGATGGATTTTATCGATGGTCTACCTAGGCCAAGAGCGGGAAATGAAGGGATTTGGGTCATCGTAGATCGTTTGACTAAGATTGCAAGATTCATTCCTGTTCGATCAACTAGGACTGCATCGAAGTTGGCTGAGATGTTTGTTAAGTGGATAGTTCGATTCCATGGTATTCCGAAGAGTATAGTGAGCGATCGAGACCCATTGTTCACTAGTGGATTTTGGAAGAGCTTCCAGGAAAATTTGGGAACCGAGTTGTGCTTAAGTACAGCTTATCATCCCCAAACAGATGGTCAGATCGAGAGAGTCAACAGAGTTCTGGAAGATCTCCTCAGGGCATGTGTTTTGGATTTCGGAGGATCATGGGAGGATCATCTTCATTTGGTGGAATTTGCGTATAATAACAGTTACCAGTCAAGCATTGGTATGGCACCATATGAAGCATTGTATGGAAGACCGTGTAACTCTCCAACATGTTGGTTGGAAACAGGAGAAAAACTGATACTTGGGCCAGAGATGATTCGTCAGACTTCGGATTGTATAGAGATCATTCGGCAACGAATGAAGGCAGCCCAGAATTGTCAGAAAAGTTATGCCGATAATCGTCGAAAGGATTTGGAATTCGACGTAGGTGATAGGGTTTTTGTGAAGATTTCTCCTCTGAAGAATGTTATTCGATTTGGGAAGAAAGGTAAATTGAATCCAAGATTTGTTGGACCATTCCCGATTATCGAGCGAATTGGAAAGCTCGCCTATAAATTGGAGCTACCAGAAAAGATGTCGGGTGTGCACAATGTTTTTCATGTATCATATCTACGAAAGTATGTGCACGACTCGAATACAGTGGTTTCTGTTGATAGCTGTGAAGATTTGGAGGTTGATCCAGTGGTTACGAGACCTCGTAAGCTGCTTCGTGTTGTTGAAACCAACACGTAACAGCTTAGTAGGAAGACGATTACGTTGCTCAAGGTACAATGGAGTGACGATGTTAACGACTGTACATGGGAGGAGGAAGAGAGGATGAAGGCAGCTCATCCTGAACTCTTCGAGGTATGGCCCTAAGGTGTCGTGACATCTCATGAATTTGTAGCTTGTTCTAGTCTTAGAATTCTGCATGCTAGGTTAGAAATTAGATGCATGGTTTGTTGATTGCTATGGATGGTACGCATGCAGAATAGTTTTGATTGCTGTTGTTTGTTTGGAATTTCGGGGGCGAAATTCCTAAGGGGGAGAGAATGTAACGACCCGTATTTTACGTGTCGATAAATCGTAGAATTTCTAGGTCTTTAGGGTTGCTTAAGTTGTCCTTAGCCTAAGTCGTGTGGAGATTAGATCGTATGGAGAAGTTAACTCGAATAGTGGGTAACTCGTGGACGACATAAGGTAGCCTACGAGTCACGAGTTAGGGAATTACGAGTTAACATGTTATCTGATGAGTCGTTAGCGGGTTAGCATTAGGTCGTTGGCGACTTAAGTGTGTTGACCGAGTAAACAGGTTAAGGGTTGGACCGACTCATAGGGGGTTAACGAGTTACGACTCAAGGCTGGGATGAGTTAGCGTGTTAGTGCTAGAACGAGTTAAGGAAGTGACCGACTCAAGGGATAAGTGTCTTAAGGGTTACCGGTTTAAGGCTTCGACCGACCTAAGTAGGTTAGCGACTTATAGGGATTGGCCGAGTTAAGGGGTAGACGACCTAAGGCTTGGGTCGTGTGTGTTTTTAGGTCGTCACATAGTTAAGACGGCAATGAGATAGGTCGCGTGTGTTGATAGGTCAGCTATGCCGAGTTATAGATAAGGTCGTATGCGACCTAAGTTTGGTTCTGTGCTAAGAGTTTGGTCGGCATCGTTGAGTCGTTAGGTCGTTAGTACGACTTAAGGAGATAGGATGAGTCGTAGGTCGTAGTTTCGTTGAGTCGTCCAAACGACTTAGTAGTAAAGCAGCAGTGTGTTAGGCTATGTGTTCATGCTTAGGTCGTAGATAGTTGAGTTGTGAGTCGGCTATGTTGATGAGTCGTAACAGTTAGGTCGGAGACTTTCTTGAGTCGGCAACGACTCATGGACAAATCAGCCTATAAATAGAGGGCTTTAGCTCACTTTTTGGCACCGGATTTTGAAGCGACGAAGTGCTGCCATTTTAAGAGCTCGACTACAACATTTCTTCTTCACTTCTATTCTTCACTCTAATCTAGTGCTTACATCCATCCAAGATTGAAGATCCAAGAGCCAAAGTTGATGATCTTCATCCAACAAAGTGAGATTTCACCGTTTGAAGCGGAATCTTGTCGGATCAAGCTTGGTTCTTCGCTGTCCAGATCTGGAGTTGATTGTTTTGGAGGTGTTTAGGTGATTCGGTGAGTGGTAGTTATCTCTCACACAGACCCAAAGGAGTATATTGGATCGGTGGCTTGTTTATGAGCCAAAGATAGTGATTTCTTGCATTTCTCCTAAATATGCATGTAGATCCATTTTTTATGAAGATTTGATACCAATTTTACCATGTTAACCTATGCACGTTCGTCCATAAAGTTGTAGAGATATTTGCTTATAATTCTTACTTGTTGGATTTGGACATTTTAATTACGAAATTGCCATTCTTGTATGATTGCTTGTTAGATCTTGTTTGAATGATTGATTATTTGGACTTATGATTGATTTGATTGTTTCAAATTAGCTAGCAGTTGATTTGGACAAGTTGGTCGAAAGACGATTCAAAAGCTAAGTGGAAAGGCTCTTGAATGGTGAAAGCTGCTTGTGGCATATGAAGCGGGTGATGAAGCTCATATGGATAAATTCGTTGATGATGGACTTTGCTATGATGCGTTAATGCAAAGTATGTTGTGAGATAGCCTTGGTTTAATCCAGACGGGATCATCCCAAGCATGTTGATTACTCGATGATGCGGTTCGAGTTGGTGGATAATGGTTGGCTCGAGAGGTGCTCGAGCTAGTGTGAGAATCGTCGTCGAGGAGGATGACTAGGAGGCTGAGATTTCATCGTTGTTGAGGGTTCTAGCATGCTCAAAGTAAGAGTACGTTGGGTAGATTCGTTAGTCCCAGGCACGGGTCATGATGACGTGCTAGTACTCTGGGTAGATTCGTTATGCCTAGGCACGGGTCATGATGACGTGTGGAGCTATGTCTAGAACCGGGGTTTACCATTAGCCCTTGAGGGATGGCTCAAGTAGGAGTCAGTCATTCAATTAACGATGGTTTCAAGGCAATGATAACAGTGATAGCCAGAGTCATGGATGTTTGGTTGTATCATCATTCGGTCTCAAGAGCGGTGTTTTCTGGGTGCTTATCCTATCTTGGTTTAGGCCTTGGGGGTTTGTATTTGGAAAACATCGTCCTTGACTCGAGTGATTATTTCTTTACTTTAATTGTCTGCTTCGCCATGTTTGCTTCTGCTTAGTGTGTCTGGGGGCTATCACTGTAGAAAGAGGTGGAGTGGGATGATTTGGGTTCCTATTCCTTTATCCTTTATGCTCTTTTGGTATGTTTGATAGTTAGTTTATTGCTCACTAGGACTTTTGTCTGACTCAAGGTTTTATGTCTCCTCTTATTACCTTGGGCTGTTCATCCATGTTGGGATGGGCAGACTAGGTAGCAGGTGACAGGTGCTGTTCTCTGTGATTGACGCTGATGATGACGAAGACGAGCAGGAGGCTTTTGCATATTGTTTTCTTACTATATGTACTGGATGTTCCGCTGTTTGTTGATGCTCTGAGCGATATGTAGTGAGGCTTGATTGTATTGACTATTTAGAATGATGTAATAAACCACTATGAAGTTTATATGATGATATTCTGTTATGGAGCTTCACTATATATATATTTCTATTGTATTTTATCCATGCGCTGTGAGTTTTACGATAGAGTTTGCTGTTTTATCTTACCCTGACCATCGTCCATGGCTACCTGGCTCGCTTTTCAGTGCACTATTCTCTTGTTTTGGTGTCAGAGTCGTGGGCGGTCGTCACAGGATACGATCATGCCATTGCAAAGTTATGGATATGAACGAGCATAAAACATGAATGCAAGACCACGTCTCCAGGAAGGAAGCAGTCAAAGCTGCGAATAACATGGATCTCCCCTGGTTTATCGTCCCACGTCATCGATGCACACGTGCCTCCATCGAGTCGAAGACGATGGATACGAAGCATGGATTCGAACCAGGCAGAACACACGGAACCTTTATCTCGTATCGATCATATCTCCCAAACCACCGATCCAAATGCAACGAAATTTTCACAGCAGCTTGCATACAAGGTAAGGAATGTTCCTGCCAAGTTTCAGCTCGATTGGGTCATTTTCTGATAGATACGAAATCACGTCGTATCGATCATAGATCGAGTCGAAACTTGGTGGGGACGTTCGGTAGGCCCACTAACGTGCCAGAAGGAGTCTCCCGAAGTTTCAGCTGGATCTCAGCCTCCTACGCCTATAAATAGCCCCTTGAAGGCTACAGAAAAAGGATCTTTTTTCCATTAGACGTCCAGACTCTGCCGGATTTAACTCTTCGTCATCATTATTGTAATCAAATTACTTCATCGTAATCGCTGTAATTCTCTATAATCATCATGGATAATCAATAAAAGGATAAAAACTTTGGAGTGGACGTAGGCCGGAGATAGCCGAACCACTATAAATCGTGCGTCTTTGTTCATTATTTCTGGATTGTTGTTTGCTATTTGCCTAGATCTGTGGTTTGTGTCTGAATATTGCTGATTTGTATTCATACACTGGTGCTTTCACGGTATTTGGGGTTTGTAACCAATTTCGGTGCAAACAATAACCGGTCAAAACAAAGCTCTCTGTGAGTTCTATAGCTATGATGGCTTTCAGCTGTCACTGGTAAGTTTCATACCCAAAAAATCCTATCCGAACCTCAATCGGGTCATGGAAGTTTTTTACCCTTCGTTTTGTCGTCACGTGGATTTTTTCTGTAATACGGATCCCCGTGGCTGGTCTATGATTTACCAACGCTGGAGAGTGGTGCACCATTGTACTGCTCCGTTTCAAATCCATGCACCCATTTCTAAAAGTCGTACGGCACCGTTTCTTCATTTTAGACGGATGTTGCACCTTGCACCGTAGATGTTGCACCCTGTGGATATCCATACTTCGGAGGGCCATAACTCCTGGCTCGTTTAGAGTTACGGGAGCCATAACCAGTCAAAACGAAACTCTCGATGAGTTCTGCAGCTATGACTGCTTTCAGCCGTCACTAATTAGTTTCATACCCAAAAAATCCTATCCGAACCTCAATCGGGTCATGGAAGTTTTTTACCCTTCGTTTTTTTGGTCACGTGGATTTTTTCTACAATACGAGATCCCCGTGGCTGGTCTATGATTTACCATCGCTGCAGAGTGTTGCACCATCATACTGCTCCGTTTCAAATTCGTGCACCCATTTCTAAAAGTCATACGGCTCTGTTTCTTCATTTTGGACGGATGTTGCACCTTGCGCCGTAGATATTGCACCCTGTGGATATCGATTCTTCGGAGGGCCATAACTCTTGACTCGTTTAGAGTTACGGGAGCCATAACCTGTCAAAACGAAGCTCTCGGTGAGTTCTACAGCTATGAAAGCTTTCAGCCGTCACTGCTTAGTTTCATACCCAAAAAATCCTATCCGAACCTCAATAGGGTTATGGAAGTTTTTTACCCTTCATTTTGTCGTCACGTGGATTTTTTCCACAATACGAGATCCAGGCTGGTCTTTGATTTACCAACGCTGGAGAGTGGTGCACCATTGTACTGAACCATTTCAAATTCTTGAACCCATTTCTAAAAGTCGTACGGCACCGTTTCTTCATTTTGGACGGATGTCACCTTGCACCGTAGATGTTGCACCCTGTGGATATCCATTCTTCGGAGGGCCATAACTCTTGGCTCGTTTAGATTTACGGGAGAAATAACCAGTCAAAACGAAGCTCTCGGTGAGTTCCACAGCTTTGACCGCTTTCAGCTGTCACTGGTTAGTTTCATACCCAAAAAATCCTATCTGAACCTCAATCGGGTCATAGAAATTTTTTACCCTTCGTTTTGTCGCCACGTGGATTTTTTCAGTAATACGGGATCCCCGTGGCTAGTCTATGATTTACCATCGATGGAGAGTGATGCACCATGGTACTGCTCCATTTCAAATCCATGCACCCATTTCTAAAAGTCGTACGACACTGTTTCTTCATTTTGGACGGATATTGCAACTTGCGCTGTAGATGTTGCACCCTGTGGGTATCGATTCTTCGGAGGGCCATAACTCTTGGCTCGTTTAGAGTTACGAGAGCCATAACTAGTCAAAACGAATCCCTCAGTGAGTTCTACAGCTATGATAGCTTTCAGCCGTCACTGGTTAGTTTCATACCCAAAAAATCATATCCGAACCTCAATCGGGTCATGGAAGTTTTTTACCTTTCGTTTTGTCGTCACGTGGATTTTTTCTGCAATACGGGATCCCCGTGGCTGGTCTTTGACTTACCATCGCTGGGGAGTGGTGCGCCATTGTACTGCTCCATTTAAAATTCATGCGCCCATTTCTAAAAGTCGTACGGCACTGTTTCTTCATTTTGGACGGATGTTGCACCTTGCACCGGAGATGTTGCACCCTGTGGATATCCATTCTTCGGAGGGCCATAACTCTTGGCTCGTTTAGGGTTATGGGAGCCCTAACGAGTCAAAACGAAGCTCTCGGTGAGTTCTATAGCTATGACAGCTTTCAGCCATCACTGGTTAGTTTCATACCCAAAAAATCTTATCCGAACCTCAATCGGGCCATTGAAGTTTTTTACCCTTCTTTTTGTCGCCACGTATATTTTTTCTGTAATACGGGATTCCCGTGGCTGGTCTCTGATTTACCATCGCTGAAGAGTGGTGCACCATGGTACTGCTCCGTTTAAAATCCATTCACCCATTTCTAAAAGTCGTACGGCACTGTTTCTTCATTTTGGACGAATGTTGCACCTTGCGCCGTAGATGTTGCAACCTGTGGATATCGATTCTTCGTAGGGCCATAACACTTGGCTCGTTTAGAGTTACGGGAGCCATAACAAGTCAAAACCAATCCCTCGATGAGTTCTACAGCTATGATAGCTTTCAGCCGTCACTGGTAAGTTTCATGCCCAAAAAATCCTACCCGAACCTCAATCGGGTCTTGGAAGTTTTTTACCCTTCGTTTTGTCGTCACATGGATTTTTTCTGCAATACGGGATCCCCATAGCCGGTATATGACTTACCATCACTGGAGAGTGGTGCACCATTGTACTGCTCCATTTCGAATTCATGCACCCATTTCTAAAAGTCGTACGACACTGTTTCTTCATTTTGGATGGATGTTGCACCTTGCACCATCGATGTTGCACCTTATGGATATCCATTCTTCGGACCAGTCAAAACGAAGCTCTCGGTGAGTTCTACAGCTATGAAAACTTTCAACCGTCAATGGTTAGTTTCATACCCAAAAAATCGTATCCGAACCACAATCGGGTCATGGAAGTTTTTTACACTTCATTTTGTCGCCACGTGGATTTTTTCTGTAATACGGGATCCACGTGGCTGGTCTCTGATTTACCATCGCTGGAGAGTGGTGCACCATGGTACTGCTCCGTTTCAAATCCATGCATCCATTTCTGAAAGTCATACGGCACTATTTCTTCATTTTGGACGGATGTTGCACCTTGCGTCGTAGATGTTGCACCCTGTGAATATCGATTCTTCGGAGGACCATAACTCCTGGCTCGTTTAGATTTACGGGAGCCATAACCATTCAAAACGAAGCTCTCGGTGAGATCTACAGCTATGACAGCTTTCAGCCATCACGGGTTAGTTTCATAACCAAAAAATCCTATCCAAACCTCAATCGGGTCATGGATGTTTTTTACCCTTCGTTTTGTCGCCACGTGGATTTTTCTGCAATACGTGGTCCCCGTGGCTTGTATTTGATTTACCATCGCTGGAGAGTGTTGCACCATCGTACTGCTCCGTTTTAAATTCATGCACCCATTTGTAAAAGTCATACGGCTCTGTTTCTTCATTTTGGACGGATGTTGCACCTTGCGCCATAGATGTTGCACCCTGTGGATGTCGATTCTTCGGAGGGCCATAACACTTGGTTCGTTTAGAGTTACGGGACCCATAACCAGTCAAAAGGAAGCTCTCGGTGAGTTCTACACCTATGACGGCTTTCAGCCGTCACTGGTAAGTTTCGTACCCAAAAAATCCTATCCGAACCTCAATCGGGTCATGGAAGTTTTTTACCCTTTGTTTTGTCGTCACGTGGATTTATTCTGCAATACGGGATCCCCGCGGCTAGTCTATGATTTACCATCGATGGAGAGTGGTGCACCATTGTACTACTACGTTTCAAATTCATGCACCCATTTCTAAAAGTCGTACGACAATGTTTCTTCATTTTGGGCGGATGTTGCACCTTGCACCGTAGATGTTGCATCCAGTGGATATCCATTCTTCGGAGGACCATAACTCTTGGCTTGTTTAGAGTTAAGGGAGCCATAACCAGTCAAAACGAAGCTCTCGGTGAGTTCTACAGATATGACAGCTTTCAGCCGTCACTGGTTAGTTTCATACCCAAAAAATCCTATCTGAACCTCAATCGGGTAATGGAAATTTTTTACCCTTCGTTTTGTCGCCACGTGGATTTTTTCTGGAATACGGGATGCCCGTGGCTGGTCTATGATTTACCATCGCTGGAGAGTGTTGCACCATGGTACTGCTGCATTTCAAATCCATGCATCCATTTCTAAAAGTTGTACGGCACTGTTTCTTCATTTTGGATGGATGTTGAACCTTACGCCGTAGATGTTGCACCCTATGGATATTGATTCTTCGGAGGGCCATAACTCTTGGCCCGTTTAGAGTTACGGGAGCCATAACCTGTCAAAACGAATCCCTCGGTGAGTTCTACAGCTATGATTGCTTTCGTCCGTCGATGGTTAGTTTCATACCCAAAAAATCCTATCCGAACCTCAATCGGGTCACGGAAGATTTTTACCCTTCGTTTTGTCGTCACGTGGATTTTTTCTGCAATACGGGATCCCCGTGGCTGGTCTTTAACTTACCATCGCTGGAGAGTGGTGCACCATTGTACTGCTCCGTTTCAAATTCATGCGCCCATTTCTAAAAGTCGTACGGCACTGTTTCTTCATTTTGGACGGATGTTGAACCTTGCACCGTAGATGTTGCACCCTGTGGATATCCATTCTTCGGAGGGCCATAACTCATGGCTCGTTTAGGGTTATGGGAGCCATAACGAGTCAAAACGAAGCTCTCAGTGAGTTCTACAGCTATGACAGCTTTCAGCCATCACTGGTTAGTTTCATACCCTAAAAATCTTATCCGAACCTCAATCGGGTCATTGAAGTTTTTTACCCTTCGTTTTGTCGCCACGTGTATTTTTTCTGTAATACGGGATTCCCGTGGCTGGTCTATGATTTACCATCGCTGGAGAGTGGTGCACCATGGTACTGCTCCGTTTCAAATCCATTCACCCATTTCTAAAAGTCGTACAGCACTGTTTCTTCATTTTGGACGAATGTTGCACCTTGCGCCGTAGATGTTGCAACCTGTGGATATCGATTCTTCGTAGGGCCATAACACTTGGCTCGTTTAGAGTTACGGGAGCCATAATAAGGCAAAACCAATCCCTCGGTGAGTTCTACAGCTATGATAGCTTTCAGCCGTCACTGGTAAGTTTCATACCCAAAAAATCCTATCCGAACCTCAATCGGGTCATGGAAGTTTTTTACCCTTCGTTTTGTTGTCACGTGGATTTTTTCTGCAATATGGGATCCCTATAGCCGGTTTATGACTTACCATCACTGGAGAGTGGTGCACCATTGTACTGCTCCATTTCGAATTCATGCACCCATTTCTAAAAGTCGTTCGACACTGTTTCTTCATTTTGGACGGATGTTCACCTTGCACCGTCGATGTTGCACCCTGTGGATATCCATTCTTCGGACCAGTCAAAACGAAGCTCTCGGTGAGTTCTACAGCTATGAAACCTTTCAGCCATCAATGGTTAGTTTCATACCCAAAAAATCGTATCCGAACCTCAATCGGGTCATGGAAGTTTTTTACCCTTCGTTTTGTCACCACGTGGATTTTTTCTGTAATACGGGATTCCCGTGGCTGGTCTCTGATTTACCATCGCTGGAGAGTGGTGCACCATGGTACTGTTCCGTTTCAAATCCATGCATCCATTTCTGAAAGTCGTATGGCACTATTTCTTCATTTTGGATGGATGTTGCACCTTGCGTCGTAGATGTTGCACCCTGTGAATATCGATTCTTCGGAGGACCATAACTCCTGGCTCGTTTAGATTTACGGGAGCCATAACCAGTCAAAACTAAGCTCTCGGTGAGATCTACAGCAATGAAAACTTTTAGCCATCACGGGTTAGATTCATAACCAAAAAATCCTATCCGAACCTCAATCGGGTCATGGATGTTTTTTACCCTTCGTTTTGTCGCCATGTGGATTTTTCTGCAATACGTGATCCCCGTGGCTGGTCTATGATTTACCATCGTTGGAGAGTGTTGCACCATCGTACTACTCCGTTTTAAATTCATGCACCCATTTCTAAATGTCATACGGCTCTGTTTCTTCATTTTGGACGGATGTTGCACCTTGCGCCATAGATGTTGCACCCTATGGATGTCGATTCTTCGGAGGGCCATAACTCTTGGTTCGTTTAGAGTTACGGGATCCATAACCAGTCAAAAGGAAGCTCTCGGTGAGTTCTACATCTATGACGGCTTTCAGCCGTCACTGATAAGTTTCGTACCCAAAAAATCCTATCCGAACCTCAATCGGGTCATGGAAGTTTTTTACCCTTTGTTTTGTTGTCACGTGGATTTATTCTGCAATACGGGATCCCCGTGGCTGGTCTATGATTTACCATCGATGGAGAGTGGTGCACCATTGTACTACTCCGTTTCAAATTCATGCACCCATTTCTAAAAGTCATACGACACTGTTTCTTCATTTTGGGCGGATGTTGCACCTTGCACCGTAGATGTTGCATCCAGTGGATATCCATTCTTCGGAGGACCATTACTCTTGGCTCGTTTAGAATTACGGGAGCCATAACCAGTCAAAACGAAGCCCTCGATGAGTTCTACAGATTTTACGGCTTTCAGCCGTCACTGTTTAGTTTCATACCCAAAAAACCCTTTCTGAACCTCAATCGGGTAATGGAAATTTTTTACCCTTCGTTTTGTCGCCACGTGGATTTTTTCTGGAATACGGGATGCCCGTGGCTGGTCTATGATTTACCATCGCTGGAGAGTGTTGCACCATGGTACTGCTCCATTTCAAATCCATGCATCCATTTCTAAATGTTGTACGATACTGTTTCTTCATTTTGGACGGATGTTGCACCTTACGCCGTAGATGTTGCACCCTGTGGATATTGATTCTTCGGAGGGCCATAAATCTTGGCTCGTTTAGAGTTACGGGAGCCATAACCTGTCAAAACGAATCCCTCGGTGAGTTCTACAGCTATGATAGCTTTCAGCCATCACTGGTTAGTTTCATACCCAAAAAATCCTATCCAAACCTCAATCGGGTCATGGAAGTTTTTTACCCTTCGTTTTGTCGTCACGTGGATTTTTTCTGCAATACGGGATCGCCGTGGCCGGTCTATGACTTACCATCGTTGGAGAGTGGTGCACCATTGTACTGCTCCATTTCAAATTCATGCACCCTTTTCGAAAAGTCGTACGGCACTGTTTCTTTATTTTGGACGGATGTTGCACCTTGCACCGTAGATGTTGCACCCTGTGGATATCCATTCTTCGGAGGGCCATAACTCTTGGCTAGTTTAGAGTTACGGGAGCCATAACTAGTCAAAACGAAGCTCTCAGTGAGTTCTACAGCTATGAAAGCTTTTAGCCATCAATAGTTAGTTTCATACCCAAAAAATCTTATCCGAACCTTAATCGGGTCATGGAAGTTTTTTACCCTTTGTTTTGTCGCCACATGGATTTTTCTGTAATTCGAGATCTTCGTGGCTGGTCTATGATTTACCATCACTGGAGAGTGGTGCACCATGGTACTTCTCCGTTTCAAATCCATGCATCCATTTCTAAAAGTTGTACGACACTGTTTCTTCATTTTTGACGGATGTTCCACCTTGCGTCGTAGATGTTGCACCCTGTGAATATCGATTCTTCGGAGGACCGTAACTTTTGGCTCGTTTAGAGTTACGGGAGCCATAACCAGTCAAAACGAAGCTCTCGGTGAGTTCTATAGCTATGATAGCTTTCAGCCATCACTGTTTAGTTTCATACCCAAAAAATCCTATTTGAACCTCAATCAGGTCATGGAAATTTTTCACCCTTCATTTTGTAGCCACGTGGATTTTTTCTGTAATACGGGATCCCCGTGGCTGGTCTATGATTTACCATCGTTGAAGAGTGGTGCACCATGGTACTGCTCCATTTCAAATCCATGCATCCATTTCTAAAAGTCGTACGGCACTGTTTCTTCATTTTGGACGGATGTTGCACCTTGCACCGTAGATGTTGCACCCTATGTTTCGGAGGGCCATAACTCTTGGCTCGTTTAGAGTTACGGGAGCCATAACAAGTCAAAACAAAGAACTCGGTAAGTTCTACAGCTATGATGGCTTTCAGCCGTCACTGGTTAGTTTCATACCCAAAAAATCCAATCCGAACCTCAATCGGGTCATGGAAGTTTTTTACCCTTCGTTTTGTCGTCACGTGGATTTTTTTGGTAATATGGGATCCCCGTGGCTGGTGTTATCCCGCCTTTTGGCAAGGCCGTGATACCAGAGAATTGATCGAGAACGAAGGAAGGTTCATCTCAGAGATTGGTTATATTTGGTTTCGATATGGATATCGCTGAATTTTTTCCGGATCTAGATTGGACTAAAATTTATAAGACATGACCAGAGTGGTCATATAAGGCAACAAATCAAATTTCAAGTCAATCAGAGTTAATACGCTCGAGTTATGATCGAATCAATTTGAAGGAGAAGGCCCAAGGTTCGAACCCATCAGGTTCGAAACCATTATCTTCGAAACCATCAAGTTTCGAACCCATCGCCTTCGAACCCATCGGGATGCCTCGGTTTCGAATCCATCAAGTCGTACCTACCGAGTTCATGACAATGGGCCTCGAATCCATTGAAGAGTAACTGGTCCGAATCCATAAAGCTTCAGTAGTTCGAACCCATCACAGAAGCCTTGTTCGAAACCATCACGAAGCTTCATTCGAACCCATCCAGAAAGCTTCATTCGAATCCATCGGGTTGACTGGCCAAGGTGACGGGTCTCTCATCAAGTCGAACGTGCCGAAGTATATGGAATCGAAGCGGTCAACTCGGAGTAAAGACCGGGCCGGTTCGAAACTTATGCTCCACGACACTACGAAGACACGTGCCGCCATGGATTCGAAACCATCGATTCGAATGCATGGTTTCGAACCAAACAGCCACGCAATGAACCCCATTTCGAATCCATCATATCTCCCAATTTACGGATCCAAATGCCACGAAATTTTCACAACAACTTGCATTCATGTTGGAGAATGTCCACGCTAAATTTCACCTCGGTTGGATAAATTTTTGATCAGTTCGAATGGAGTTCGAACCGATACCAAAGTGGGCCCAAACTTCGTGAAAACGGGCGCGTGGGCCCCCTCACGTGCCAGAAGTGGTCTTCCGAGTTTTTAGCGAAATATCTGCAGCCTACGCCTATAAATAGAGCCTCAAGGCCAACAGAAAAAGGACTTTTGGATTTTGAAGCGCCTAGACTCTACCGGATCAAGATCTCCATTAGTTTACATCATAATACTACTGTTAATTTCAAATTCCTAGCTGTACTTTGCCATTGATTGCTGTACCAACTTGTAATCATCGATAGAAACTCAATAAAAGTACAAAATCTTCACAGTGGACGTAGGCAATACGCCGAACCACTATAAATTGCCTGTCTACGCGTTTATTTACATGTTATTTGGGGTTTTTGTTAGATATTCCTCAGTTTCAATTTTAATTATTCATTTATTATCTCTTCAAAAACTTCCGACGAGTGTTGTGCCCAATTTTGGTACAAACACTTTGGTGCTTTCACTGAGAAAACATAGTTTTTCTCCCGCTCTCCGGATCTGTCATCGATACCGGATTGCAAAGATCTAAGAGAGAGATCCGAATCTCAAGCTCAGATTCCTTCCGTTCTATTCAGATTTGATAAAAGTCTAGGAAAGGATTCTACGATTTACAATGGTGAGTACCAGAACTACCTCTAACCTTGGTGACCAGGAAGGCCGGGACAGGCAAAATCCCGCGCAGCTGCCATCTACTCAAGACGTCGCCGGGCCTTTGGAGCCATCAGTACCGGTAACGAGACAATAATTTCAAACGTTGCTCCAGGGACTGACCCAGAGTCGGCAACAGTTGACGGAGCAACTACGCGCAAACGCTGAATTAACCCGCCAGCTACACAGTCACAAGCGCAGGCGGTCTAGAAGGGATTACGCATCCCAGTCTTCCACGGAGAGCTCGGCTTCCTCTGATTACCATCGCCGACCTTCGCGACCCCGAATGAACGGGAACTATGCACAAGCTACCGGAAACCTTCCGGCAATGACAGTCGGGCAAGTACGAGTCGGCCCATCTGCCAGCTTCCACACAGGTCCTTCCTCCCGAGGAGGCACTGTCCCTCAACACACCACTGACAACCGTCCTACAACCAGTGCTACGGAGCCAGGAGTTGACATCCATACTTTGTCAGATCAGAACCGCCATCAACGACGGCAAACTCCTGAGCCGTATGTACCTGAAGATGTTGAACCAAGGAGGCGAGACCCGGATCGTCGACAACGCCCGGTCCAGTCCCGCATTGTGGAACCCGACCACACCTTGGCTCAACATGCCCAGAACGCAGCTGTGTCGGATCTTCCGGAGATGATCAGGCAGATGATCCGTGAAAGTCAGGGATTTACTAATGACGATTGGGGAATCTCCCGGAGTCACACCCCATTCACAGACGAGATTCTGTATGCCGAACCCCCTCGGCGATTTAGGATGCCCGTGTTACCAACGTACGAGGGAAACTCGGACCCCAGTAAGTACATATTGAAGTATGAATGGTCCATGAGCACCGCTAGAGCAGACGATGCGGTCAAGTGTAAGAGCTTTCCTATCTCTTTGGGGGCATTGCTACGATGTGGTTCACACGATTGCCACCTCGTTCTATTTCTTCATTCAATCAGTTGGCCAGGAAGTTCGTGGAACAGTTCCGCATGCATGTTGCACGGCCTAAGGACGTCAACACTTTGTCTAGCATTACTCAAGCTTCAGGAGAAACGCTTAGACACTATTTGGAGAGATTTCATAAAGCTTGTGTGGAGATCACCAATCCCACTCAATTCTGATGGCATTGATGAAGGGGATTAACCCAGATTCAGATTTTGGAAATTGGCTGGCAGGAAAACCTCCTGCGTCGTTGGACCGCTTCTACTCCAAAGTCGCCCAATTCTTGAGGCGTGAGGACGTGTGGCAGTCTAGGAAACAGGACGACGTAGGATCCAGTGGAGAAGGGATTCAAAGTAATGTGGCTGTTAAACAATCAGGAGAAAGTTCTGGAAAAGTGCAGCTAAATATCCAGAACAAGCAATCACAACCGAAGAATAATGGAAATCAGAGCAGGAAGCGGGATCAGAACCGCGGCCCAAGGCGTAGGGCACCCATGTTTGATAATTATACCCCGCTGAACACGTCACTGGAGAACGTATACCTACAAACTTGTAACGCCATGCAATACAAGAAGCCTACTCCGAAACCGTCGTCGGAGAGACAAATTCAAACGAGCAAGTTTTGTAGATTTCACGACAGTTACGGCCACAATACCAATGAATGCAGACACTTGCAAGATTTAATTGAGAAGTTGATCAGAGAAAGGAAGTTAGACCAGTTTGTACGGACGCCGCAGTCTGGTGGTGCGGGCCCGTCAAACCAGAACAATCGGCCAAGACAGGAAGAGCCCGCCCGAACGGGCGGGAGGTTAGTGATAAACACCGTCAGCGGTGTTCCCCATCCAGCGGATAAGAGCTGGAAACAGATGGAGTCATATGCTAGCTCGGTTAGGCATATGGAATTCGAATGTTGTAGTAGTTATGATGAAGGTGCCCCGGCCAAACAACAAAAAACGATGACTGATGACATCGTGTTCCGGAACCGAGACACAGACAAGGTCGAAGCCCCAACTAGCGACCCGCTTGTTATATCCGCCCAGGTTGGTCCTGCTTGGATGAAGAGGATACTGGTGGATAGTGGGAGTTCAGTCAATATTTTGTTCAAGAGAGCTTACGATCAGATGAAGATGGAAGCCAAAGATCTGAAACCCTGTCAATCTAGGATTCACGGCTTCGATGGAAGTGCTAATATACCCATGGGGGTTGTGGAGTTACCCGTGGAGTTGGGGATCGGTGAGTGCAGAAGAGAACGCATGTTGCAATTTATTGTTTTGGATATTCACTCACCGTACAACGCGTTTCTGGGCCGACCGGCCCTTGCTAAGTTTCGGGCGGCAATCGCCCCGTGGTGTTTGACCCTGAAATTTCCTACCGATTGTGGTATCGGTGTGATTCATGGAGATCAGGCTGCTGGAAGAGCCTGTTATGTTGCGGAGCTGCGAGAGGCGCAGCGAAGAGAGAAAGGGAAGGGCGTAGAGGAATCCCTTTGCGTCCGTTTTGCTGATAATTGACAATTGGTGCCTGGGCCTCGGCCCGGGCACCACAACCAATTCCAGAAAGACCTCGACCCGAGGGACAACGAAATCAACGAAGAATCTACAGAGAGTCAGGCTTCTCCAGCTGAACTAACTATCAATGTCCCGATTGATGATGACGACGATGACTCGAGAACGCTAAAAATTGGGTCACAATTGGGCCAAGAGGCACAACAGGAATTGGTTGAATTTCTCCGGGCGAATCTCGACGTGTTCGCCTGGACGCACTCTGACATGTGTGGGATCTCGTCGGAAATCGCTAGCCACACTTTAAACATTGACCCGCGGTATATCCCGGTAAAACAAAAAAGGCGTGCTATGGATCCAGAGAGATCTGCCGCCCTTAAGGAAGAGGTCGATAAGTTAAAGACAAATGGGTTCATTAGAGATGCTTTATATCCGGAGTGGGTGTCCAACCCGGTACTTGTCCAAAAACCGAATGGGAAATGGAGAACGTGTATTGATTATTCTGACTTGAACAAGGCTTGCCCGAAGGACAGTTTTCCACTTCCATGAATCGATCAGCTTGTCGATTCGACTGCCGGACACGAATTGCTATCTTTCATGGATGCTTCTCAGGCTACAATCAAATACCCATGCATGTACCCGACCAAGAGCATACAAGCTTCGTGACTGATCTGGGACTGTACTGTTACAAAGTCATGCCTTTTGGATTAAAAAATGCCGGAGCTACTTAACGACGATTGGTCAATCGGATGTTTGCCAACCAGATCGAGAAAACCATGGAAGTTTATGTAGATGACATGTTAGTGAAGTCACGGTATTCTGTTGATCACGTAAAAGACTTAGGATCGATGTTTGATATCCTCCGGAGATATGGTATGAAGCTCAATCCGCTAAAATGTCATTTTGGAGTTGCATCCGGAAAATTCCTTGGGTTTATCGTCAACGCTCGAGGGATAGAAGCCAACCCTGAGAAAATTTGGGCCATTAGAAATCTTCAAACTCCAAGGACCATAAAGCAAGTCCAGAGTCTCAATGGGAAAGTCGCAGCATTGAGTAGGTTCATCTCGAAGTCAACCGACAAATGTATCCCTTTCTTTGATCTCATCCGAAAAGGGAAACGGAACTTCGAATGGACTGCCGAATGTGAAGGTGCATTTCAGTCACTGGTTCAACATCTTTCTACACCGCCGATTCTCTCAAAGCCTGTTGATCACGAGCAATTATATCTCTACTTAGCGGTATCTGAAAGCGCAATCAGTGCGGCATTAGTCCAGGAGGAAGACCGAGTGTAGAAACCAGTATATTATGTAAGTAAACGATTAACCGGAGCCGAGAGAAACTACCCAAAGCTGGAAAAGTTGGCGTACTGCCTGGTCATTGCCTCGAGGAAGCTCCGTCCATATTTTCAGGCTCATCCTATTACTGTGTACACCGATCAGCCGTTATGACAGGTCCTCACGCGGCCTGAGACGTTTGGTAGGTTACTAAAATGGAACATCGAACTGAGTCAATTCGACATCACATATACTGCGAGGAGGGCCATACACGGTCAAGTCCTAGCCGATTTCGTTGTTGAATTCACTGTACCTGAGGACTTACTTGAGAATATCAAGTCTCCTGAGTACATATGGAAGTTATATACTGACGGTGCCTCTAATGATCAGTGTTCGGGAGCAGGGGTAGTGCTTGAAACCCCCGAAGGCCGATCCATATGCTATGCTTTAAAGTTCGAGTTCCGTGCGACTAACAATGAGGCTGAATACGAAGCTTTGCTTACTGGGTTGAAGCTAGCCCTAGACCCGAGAATCATAGCTGTAGAGATTTATTGTGACTCCCAATTGATCATATGTCAAGTCCGAGGTGAATACCAAGCTAAGGATCGGAGACTAGCTGCTTACTTAACTCGAGTCAAGGAGATTCTCGATCATTTCGATTATTATGCTATTTTCTATATCCCCCGGGAGCACAATCAGAAGGCCAATTCGTTGGCAAAGTTGGCAAGTACGGGCGAAGCTCAGCAGTTGGGGCTTGTTCCCATTGAAACCCTATCCTCTCTGAGCATTGATCAGAGTGAGGTTAATTATGCACTTGAAGCTACCACAAGTAGGGAGTCATGGATGACCCCCTATCGAAATTATATCGAACACGGGACATTGCCTGAGCGCAGGAGTGAGAAGAGGCAGGTCCTTCGAAAAGCCTCACGGTTTATCATTCAAAACGGGGTTATGTATAGAAGGGGGTACTCTGTTCCCCTACTCCGATGTATCGTATACGACGAAATCAAACGAGTTTTACACGATGTACAAGACGGAGAATGTGGCGATCACACTGGGGGGCAGGCGCTCGCCAAGAAAGTACTCCGATACGGATATTACTGGCCCAATGTTAATCGAGATGCATCAGACTATGCCAAAAAATGTGATAAATGTCAGAAGCATGCTCGGATCCCTAGAGCTTCGCCTACCGAAATAACCCAGATGGTTAGCCCATGGCCGTTCGCAATATGGGGAATCGATATAATTGGAGCACTGCCTTTAGCCAAAGGTGGCGCGAGGTACGCCATCGTCGCGGTTGATTACTTCACTAAATGGGCCGAAGTTGAGGCTCTTGCAATGATTAAAACGAAAAAATTAATAAACTTCGTAGTGCGTAACACTATCTGCCGATTTGGTCTCCCGCATACTATCATCACCGATAACGGCGCCCAATTCGACAGTACTGAGTTCAAAAATTTCTGCCAACGATTTCACATACATAAGAAGTTCTCTGCAGTGGCACATCCTCAAGCAAATGGCCAAGTCGAAGCTGTTAATAAAGTTATAAAGTCAATTCTGAAGAAACGACTGGAAAATGCCGGGGGCAAGTGGGTCGAAGAACTTCCTATGGCATTATGCGCTTACCGAACAACTCACAAAACTGCAACCAGTCACACTCCATTTTCTCTATCTTACGGCTCCCAGGCCGTTATTCCAGTCGAGTTGGAAGTGCACTCTCATCACGCGACGTACTATGATCCGAAAACGAATGCCATATTGCTTGCTGAATCTCTGGATTTACTGGATGAGAGGCGTGAAGAGGCTGATTTGAGAGCAGCCGCATATAGAAGTCGGGTCGCCCGAATATTCAATGCCAAGGTTCGTCCGCGAACCTTTGTGCTCGGCGATCTCGTACTCAAAAGAGTCTTTCCGGTTCCTTCGCATATGAAGCCAAATTGGGAAGGGCCGTATGTGATTTCACAAAAGCTCGGTGATGGCACGTTCAAATTATCGACCATTGACGGTCTTACCTTGCCAAGAGCTTGGAATAGCGAAATTCTTCGTCGCTACTACATATGAAAGACTTTACTTGTTTATTTTCGTCAATTTATTCCTTTTCATTTTATTCTAGCATTTCGAGATTTAAATTTGTAATAAGGCAACTGACTTTGCCATATTTTCTCGTTTCAGCAATAAAATGCCATCTCTTCGAGCCAGAGCTGTGATTTATTGAGTATGACACACAATATCACGACGCACGGAGAGCTAAGTTCCATCCTACGGTGGGATTTATTCAAATAGGGAGTGGCTGCGATATGACCGGTCACTCGCTAAGTGAAACCCGAGCTCGGGGGCAGGACACTACGTCAACACTTACAGGGATTGATGCACGACAATCCCTCCTTTAACTCCAAATTCCCGGAGTGCGAATTGGAGTATAAAACTTCAACTCTCGGTTCCCGGAGTGTGAACCGGAGTATAAATCCATTGCTCCCAGAGTGTGAGCCAACTCCAAATTCCCGGAGTGCGAATTGGAGTATTAAACTTCAACTCTCGGTTCCCGGAGTGCGAACCGGAGTGTAAATCCATTGCTCCCAGATTGTGAGCCAACTCCAAATTCCCGGTGTGCGAATTGGAGTATAAAACTTCCACTCTCGGTTCCCGGAGTGCGAACCGGAGTATAAATCCATTGCTCCCAGAGTGTGAGCCAACTCCAAATTCCCGGAGTGCGAATTGGAGTAAAAAACTTCGACTCTCGGTTCCCGGAGTGCGAATCGCAGTTTAAATCCATTTCTCCCAGAGTGTGAGCCAACTCCAAATTCCCGGAGTGCGAATTGGAGTATAAAAATTCGACTCTCGGTTCCCGGAGTGCGAACCGGAGTATAAATCCATTGCTCCCAGAGTGTGAGTCGACTCCAACTTCCCAGAGCGTGAATTGGAGTATAAATATTCAACGATTCGTTCCCAGAGTGCGAACGAACTCCAACTTCCCCGAGCGTGAATTGGAGTATAAACATTCGACAATTCGTTCCCAGAATACGAACAAAAATGCAACTGCTAACTTCAGATTCCCGGTGCGCGAACCAAAGCATCTGTGCAAACTCCCACTTCTCAGAATGTGAATGGGGTATAAACATCAATTCCAGGTTCCCGGAGCGCGAACCTTACTACAAACGTCGATAACTCTCGAATTCCCATAGTGCAAACCAAGTTATCGATTACAAATTATCCTAAGTCCCTAGAATGCGGACATGTGCCTAAGGATTGCAATAAACGCAGTCAACCGCCGGAACACAAATGTTATTCCCCGAGACTAGGGGGCAAAAAAAAAGGGCTAAGTGTTAATCGCTAACCGAAGCGATATAATGTCCGAAGATTCAGTTATTCATCGATCACAACTTATGACCAAGATTTTCAGACTTGGCAAATAAAAACAAACTTTACCTAACAGTGAAAAACATCACAAGTACACCAGACCGAGGACATAACACTACAAACACTTAAGCACAAAAGAAATGAGATTTGAAACGAAGAAATTAAATTTTATTTCGACCAACTAAAAACCAAGACTTACATAAAGATGAGTTTTTCCGAAAAGAATTCCTGCTAGCAGGGGCCGAACCTGCATCTACACACGACCTACTAAAGGGAAGCAAAAGCAAGTTCCTATTTAACAAAAATCTGCTCGAGCAGTCGGTCTACTTCTTCTTCCTCGTCCGCTTTATCAACGGTTCGTTGTCGTCATCATCAGAATCGCTTGGAACTGATATTCTTCGTTTGGAGGGCTTCTTCTCCAACGATTGTTCTTCGGGCGAGGGCATGATGTCAACGTCTTCCTCGGAGCTTGAGTCTAGATGAAGGCTTCCCTCCGGAGGAATAGGAGGAACCGGATCCGCAACAGAAGACGAGGCAGACGCCCGAGTATCAACTTCTGTGCCACTTGGCAATATTACACTTAAAGGTATTGGAGCACTCGTCGTGGGCCTGACTCTGGCACTACCTTCACGCCCCGTAGCTTCAATTTCAACATGGATTTCGACCAATATTTCCTCATCTCGAGATGATGGAGCCTGACTGGGGGCAAATTCGGTCTGCACAAAAGAGCTGGAGGCTGGCGGGAGCTGACTGATGACGAATGGCAAGTCTGAAGATAAGTCTCCCTGTTGACCGAGTAATTCGCTCACCATTTGTTCATCAAGAGATATAGAGCTTTCCTGTACCGCCTCGGTAGACGCTGCCGTTGTCACGACAGTCGTTTCTGTAGTAATAGCCTTCTTCCCTTGAATTGTCTCTTGAGCTGAAGATGCTGGAGTAGTCCTGGTTACTGAATAAAGGAGAAGAGTTGTAAACAATCACTTCAAAACGAGAATTCTAGCGAAAATGCACTTGAAATATGTTCAGAGTACCTTCCTCGGTTTGACTTGATGATGGTTGGACGGCTTCAGAGGCATGCTCACTAATAGGAGATAACCGTGGTTGCTCCGGGTCATAGGCGGGAACGGCTTGTGAGCTAACCGCAGATACAAGTTCAGACGGAGGCGGAGTAGTGATTTCGAGAGCGGTAGCATGATGCTCAACGCCTGACCCTTCTCCGACCTCCAATGACCGACCACTAATCATCTCCTTCTCATGAGCAATTATAGCATCATGGAGAACTTTCTTCTCATCCTCTGTTAACAACCAGTTTTTGAGCTCGAATCGGTCGACCGATTCGCCCGGTTGCGCCTCCTCTTCCCCCTCAACCAATCGATCCCAAGCACAACGGAGATGAGCTGGGTAATCCTGAAGCCAGGCCAAGTTTCTGTACTTCAAAACATTGGCGTTGTAGGTGATAAGCAAATCATCAATATCAGCCTCTAGCCTGGCTTCGGCTTGATGGACTCTCTCTTCAGTTTCCGCCTCAACCGCTTGAACTCTAGCCACTACTGCATCCCGCTTAGTCCGCAGGATCACAGCTTGTTAGCACGCCTCCTGGGCTGCGTTATGCGCATCGTCCCTATCTTTGGCGATTTCTGCGAATTTGGACTTGAGCTCATTCAGCTCCTTCAGCGCCGCATCCCTCTCGGCAGTAACTAGGGTATTCCGATGGCCCATGTCTTCTACCGTGGCATAATGCTCACGCTTTATTCTATCCATCGTAAGTTGGGCTTCATCGGCCTTTTTGATGGCTTCCATCTCGGATTTTCTAGAAGATTCGGCCTCGGTGTTAAGCACCTCAATGATACGGCTTTTCTGGGCCAACTCCGCCTGTAACTTCTCATTGGCGGCCCCACGCTCAAAAGCCAGCTCCGACGCTTTCTCCGCCGCTTTAAACCATACTTTGTACTGAGCATAGAAGTCGTGCACGTATTCATGCACCAACTGCTCCGCCGACGGCGGAATTCTCTTCAAGTTTGGTGGAAATATGTAGTTGTCAAAGCATATGGTTGGGAAATCTTTCTTATATACTGATTGAACGGGGGGAGCATCCCAGCCGCGCACGCATGGCGATTGAATGCAGTATACCCCTCCGGCGGATTGTGAGGCCTGTCATTTGGCCCCGGTAGTAACACGTCGTCCGGTGACAAACCATGCCTTAGGCATATCCTACCCAACATATCTTCGGTAATGTGAGACGGAACAGAATCTGATGGGTTAGCGATGAATGACGCGTTGGGAAGTTCATCCGGCGCTGGGCCGACAATCTCGGGATCAATGTCCGGAACTTCTAATCTCGGAGGAACTATCCCCTGGATATCTTGTGGGTTTTCTTGTTGCTGAGAACTCGAAGGCTCCATAACTGGCTAACTCATGAGAAACCATCATTAGACGATAAGAAACCCGTGAATTCCCCAGTGTATAGTGTATGAATGTGTGTCATGCAGTGCTGTGCATTACTTGGATAACAACCGCAGAATTAAAGAAAATATGCAAACGACAAAGCTACAGAGTCCAGTTTTGACGACCGTCATCGCTGACCGTCATCGCTATACCCTTCACATAAGAAAAATTGATTCAAGTGGAAGTTGTCATGGTCTCATCGATGAGCTTCGAGAGGCAGTCAGTTTAGTTGTCAAAGTCCAAATATGCAGGAGTGAAGCTCGTCGGAAGTATGCTCAGAAAAAATCGAACTTTAATGTCGATCATGGAGGGTTCGAACCAATCACATGAGATTCATTCGAACCCATCCCATCTTCACTTCGAACCGATACACCAAGGCACGCTTCGAACCGATGAACAGATGTCACGTTCGAATCAATTGGTAGAAGACGACTTCGAATCGATCCTTGGTCAAGTTGGTTCGAACCGATAAGGAAGTCCTCAATTTGACATCGATCACGTTCGAATCGATGACCTCCGTATCGATGTAAAATTGAGATCTTCGAAACGATAACAAATGGCTTCGAATCCATCGTTTCGAATAGACCCTTTGAAGGGATCCAATTGGTGCTAACTGCACTGCCCCCATAAAGTCAACCCAATAATCGATTCGAAAGCCAAGGAAAAGTGATGCAACATCAATTGATTCGAGTGCGAGCCCCTGCGTTGGTTCGAAGTTCCTCCAAAAAAGCCAGATCTGGCTTTACCAAATCCCCAGAAAGGCCAATCGATGAAGAAGAGATCGATTCAAGTAACTTTGCCGTTTGAATTCGAAGCCAATTACCTAATCTGAATGATGGGTTCAAGGATTTAAATGTTTGGATCTCAAATTGTTCGATTACACAGCACAGCGTTTTTCTTCTCAGAGGCTTTGAAACGATGCAGAAGAAGATAAACAGTAAAAAGTAAAAAGTGGAAAGTGAAAAAATGGAACCCACTGCTATTTATATGGGGCTTTGGGTTTGACTGGGCCGATTCCCCTTCCGGTAAACGCGACCGGTCACAACCAGTTACAGCATGGGTCGTTTCGAAGCGTCCGTTCGAAGCCATTTGCCGTGTGGGTTCGAAGTTACCCTCACACTTCATCGGTACGAAGTACACACTTAGGCAATGAGTCGCATCGATACGAAATGCGCAGCGGGACAACAAGCCGCATCGGTTCGTAACGACCAGCGTGCACTACAAGTTTGAAGCCCCCATCTACATCTCCATCCACAACCTACTGTCACGAACGATGACTTTGTACCCATTCAAGCCATCGGTTCGAAGGAAGGGTTTGAACCCATCAATACTTTGACCCATCGGTTCAAAATATTACGTTCACACAACACTGAGTAGTTTCCTTCAACCTTTTACATTGATTCAGGAGAGGGTCGATACGAAGGGACTTATCAAAACAATCATCGAGCATTGTCTCAGCTCAAATTTCCAAATCGGTTCAGGAGAGAATCGATACGACATTCAATGTCAAACAAGACTGACAACGACTAGTGAACGCACGATGATAACAAGAGTCATGCTAACATATGTGCATATATGTTTGACTAACATTCGATTTTAAACGTTTGCAGGGATCGAATACTCATCCTGTTACAGATGCAACAGCCAACGGCTAAGCACTATCATGCATCATCCAATCATATCAGCGTAAGGTTACAGCGGTACAGGGTATAAGTCTCGATAGAAAAGGGAACGATAATAGGTCAGAGAGAAATTGCAGCTATTCAAAGCACGTCATGTTCCCACAAGACGTACTTTGGGGGGCAAAATGTTATCCCGCCTTTTGGCAAGGCCGTGATACCAGAGAATTGATCGAGAACGAAGGACGGTTCATCTCAGAGATTGATTATATTTGGTTTCGATATGGATATCGCTGAATTTTGTCCGGACCCAGATTGGGCTAAAATTTATAAGACATGACCAGAGAGGTCATAGAAGTCAACACCTCAAATTTCAAGTCAATCGGAGTTCATACGCTCGAGTTATGATCAAATCAATTTGAAGGAGAAGGCCCAAGGTTCGAACCCATCATGTTCGAAACCATCATCTTCGAAACCATCAGGTTTCGAACCCATCGCCTTCGAACCCATCGGGATGCCTCGGTTTCGAATCCATCAAGTCGTACCTACCGAGTTCGTGACAACGGGCCTCGAATCCATTGAAGAGTAACTGGTCCGATTCCATAAAGCTTCAGTAGTTCGAACCCATCACCGAAGCCTTGTTCGAAACCATCACGAAGCTTCATTCGAACCCATCCAGAAAGCTTCATTCGAATCCATCGGGTTGACTGGCCAAGGTGACGTGTCTCTCATCAAGTCGAACGTGCCGAAGTATATGGGATCGAAGCGGTCAACTCGGAGTAAAGACCAGGCCGGTTCGACACTTTCGCTCCACGACACTACGAAGACACGTGCCGCCATGGATTCGAAACCATCGATTCGAATGCATGGTTTCGAACCAAATAGCCACGCAATGAACCCCATTTCGAATCCATCATATCTCCCAATCTACTGGTCCAAGTCCCATGAAATTTTCACAGCAGCTTGCATTCATGTTGGAGAATGTCCACGCCAAATTTCACCTCGATTGGATAAATTCTTGATCGGTTCGAATGGAGTTCAAACCGATACCAAAGTGGGCCCAAACTTCGAGGAAACGGGCGCGTGGGCCCCCTCACGTGCCAGAAGTGGTCTTTCGAGTTTTCATCGAAATATCTGCAGCCTACGCCTATAAATAGAGCCTCAAGGCCAACAGGAAAAGGACTTTTGGATTTTGATGCGCCTAGACTCTACTGGATCAAGATCTCCATTAGTTTACATCATAATACTGCTGTTAATTTCAAATTCCTAGCTGTACTTTGCCGTTGATTGCTGTACCAACTTGTAATCATCGACAGAAACTCAATAAAAGTACAAAATCTTCACAGTGGACGTAGGCAATACGCCGAACCACTATAAATTGCTTGTCTACACATTTATTTACATGTTATTTGGGGTTTTTTTTAGATAATCCTCAGTTTCAATTTTAATTCTTCATTTATTATCTCTTCAAAAACTTCCGACGAGTGTTGTGCCCAATTTTGGTACAAACAGCTGGTCTACGATTTACCATCGCTGGAGAGTGGTGCACAATTGTACTGCTCCGTTTTGAATCCATGCACCCATTTCTAAAAATCGTACGACACTGTTTCTTCATTTTAGACGGATGTTGCACCTTGCACCGTAGATGTTGCACCCTGTGGATATCCATACTTCGGAGGGCCATAACTCCTGGCTCGTTTAGTGCTACGGGAGCCATAACCAGTCAAAACGAAGTTCTCGATGAGTTCTACAGCTATGATAGCATTTAGCCGTCACTGGTTAGTTTCATACCCAAAAAATCCTATCCGAACCTCAATCGGGTCGTGGAAGTTTTTTACCCTTCGTTTTTACGTCACGTGGATTTTTTCTGCAATACGGGATCCCCGTGGCTGGTCTATGATTTACCATCACTGGAGAGTGTTGCACCATCGTACTGCTCCGTTTCAAATTCATGCACCCATTTCTAAAAGTCATACGGCTCTGTTTCTTCATTTTGGACGGATGTCGCACCTTGCGCCGTAGATGTTGCACCCTGTGGTATCGATTCTTCGGAGGGCCATAACTCTTGGTTCGTTTAGAGTTGCGAGAGCCATAACTAGTCAAAACGAAGCTCTCGGTGAGTCTACAGCTATGACAGCTTTCAGCCATCATTGGTTAGTTTCGTACCCAAAAAAATCCAATCTGAACCGCAATCGGGTTATGGAAGTTTTTTACCCTTCGTTTTGTCGTCACGTGGAGTTTTTCTGTAATACGGGATCCCTGTGGCTGGTCTATGATTTACCATTGCCGGAGAGTTGTGCACCATGATACTGCTCCGTTTCAATTCCATGCACCCATTTCAAAAAGTCGTACGGCACTGTTTCTTCTTTTTGGACGGATGTTGCACCTTGCGCCGTAGATGTTGCACCCTGTGGATATCGATTCTTCGGAGGGCCACAACTCTTGGCTCGTTTAGAGTTACGGGAGCCATAACCAATCAAAACGAATCCCTCGGTGAGTTCTGCAGCTATGATAGCTTTCAAGCGTCACTGGTTAGTTTCATACCCAAAAAATCCTATCCGAACCTCAATCGGGTCATGGAAGTTTTTTACCCTTCGTTTTGTTGTCACGTGGATTTTTTCTGCAATACGGGATCCTCGTTGCTGGTCTATGACCTACCATTGCTGGAGAGTGGTGCACCATTGTACTGCTCCGTTTCAAATTCATGCGCCCATTTCTTAAAGTAGTACGGCACTGTTTCTTCATTTTGGACGGATGTTGCACCTTGCGCCGTAGATGTTGCACCCTGTGGTATCGATTCTTCGGAGGGCCATAACTCTTGGCACGTTTAGAGTTACGGGAGCCATGACCAGTCAAAACGAAGCTCTCTGTGAGTTCTACAACTATGACAGCTTTCAGCCATCACTAGTTAGTTTCGTACCCAAAAAAATCCAATCCGAACCGCAATCGGGTCATGGAAGTTTTTTACCCTTCATTTTGTCGTCACGTGGATTTTTTCTGCAATACGGGATCCCCGTGGTTGGTCTATGATTTACCATCGCCGGAGAGTTGTGCACCATGGTACTGCTCTATTTCAAATCCATGCACCCGTTTCTAAAAGTCGTACGACACTGTTTCTTCTTTTTGGACGGATGTTGCACCTTGCTTGTAACGACCCGTATTTTTACGTGTCGATAAATCGTAGAATTTACAGGTCATTAGTGTTATGGTGTCATCCATAGCCTAAGTCGTATAAGGTTAACTCGTGTGTTGCTTAGGTCGTGTGAAAATTAGGTTGATAGGGCGACCTATAGAAGTTATGACTTAAGTATTTTGAACGACCTAAGTTAGCGAGTTAGTACGAGTTAACATAATGGTAAACGACTTATCGAGTTAATAGTTGTAATAGGTTAACGAGTTAGCAGTGTAGCGGGTTAGCAAGTGACGACTTAAGAGGGGGTTAATGGGTTACGACTTAAGAACTTGGACGAGCTAGCAAGTTGGTGGAGTTAGCGGGTTAGTGTTGAACGACTTAGTGCTAGGGCTTAAGTCGTAAGCGACTTAAGTATGGTTAGGTCGTGGAGACCCTGTTGTGAGTTACGTCGACAAATATGCTAACCTAGTTAGGTCGTAAGCCGTTGAGTCGTAACCCGTGAAGTTGTTAAGTCGTTTACCTGATGAGTCGTAAGTCATTATGAGGCATAGGTTGTTAGGTCGCGAAGTTGTATTGAGGGATAGGTCGTAACTCGCGTACGAGTTAGGTCGGCTATGCATTAGGTCGTTAGTTAACGCTGTATTGAGATAAGTCGTGAACGAGTTAAGGATAGGTCGGCCATATCGTTGAGTAGATGAGTCGTTAGGTCGGTTGTGTAGTTGAGTCGTTAGGTCGTGTACCTGTTGAGTCGTTGGTCGTAGTGTTTTAATGAGTCGTGAACGACTTAAGAGTTTAGGCCGGAGATGACTTAAGACCGAACGAGTTAAGGTTTTGGGGCCTATAAATACCACGGTTTCACTTCATTTTTGGCACCGGATTTCGAAGCGACGAAGTGCTGCCATTTTGAGCGCTCGACCGCAACACTTCTTCACTTCTTTTCTCCATTCTAATCTAGTGCTTACATCCATCCAAGATCGAGGATCCTAGAGCCAAAGTTGAAGATTTTCATTCATTCGGGGGAGATTTCACCGTTTGAAGCAGAATCTTGTCGGATCAAGCTTGGTTCTTCGCTGTCCAGATCTGAAGTTGATTGTTTTGGAGGTGTTTAGGTGATTCGGTGAGTGGTAGTTATCTCTCACACGGACCCAAAGGAGTATATTGGATCGGTGGCTTGTTTATGTGTTAAAGATAGAGATTTCTTGCATTTTCCTTATGTCTGCATGTAGATCCATCATCTATGAAGTTTTGAATACCCTTTTTGCTACATGTTAACTTATGCAAGTTCATTCGTTAAGTTGTAGAGATACTTGCTTGTAATCCATGTTTGTAGATTTGGACACTTCAATTACCAAATTTCCATTCACTTGTATAATTGCTCGTGAGTTCTTGTTTGAATGATTGATTGTTTTGGATAAACGATTGATTTGATTGTTGCAAATTAGCTAATGGTTGATTTGGAACAAGTTGGTCGAAGGTGATTTAAAAGCTAAGTGGAAAGGCTCTTGAATGGTGAAAGCTGCTTGTGGCATATGAAGCGGATGATGAAGCTCATATGGATGGATTCGATGATGACAGACTTTGCTATGATTAGAAGTAGCACATCATGACGTTGAGATGGACTTTGCTATGATATGATGAGGCGAAGCATGATGATGAGATGGACTTTGCTAAGATGCGATGAAGCAAAGTATGATGTAAGAAAGTCTTGGTTTAATCCAGGCGGGATCATTCCAAGCATGTTGATTACTCGATGATGTGGTTCGAGTTGGTGGATAATGGTGGGCTCGAGAGGTGCTTGGGCCAAAATAAGAATAGTCATCGAGGAGGATGACTAGGAAGCCGAGATTTCATCGTGGTTGAAGGTTCTAGCATGCTCAAAGCAAGAGTACGCTGGGTAGATTCGTTAGTCCCAGGCACGGGTCACGATGATGTGCTAGTACTCTGGGTAGATTCGTTATACCTAGGCATGGGTCATGATGACGTGCGGAGCTATGTCTAGAACCGAGGTTGTCATTAGCCCTTGACTGACGGCTGAAAGGATGGTGTCGGTCATTCAATTAACGGTGAAATCGAGGCAATGTTAACAGTGATAGCCAGAGTCATGGATGTTTGGTTGTATCATCATTCGGACTCAAGAGCGGTGTTTTCTGGGTGCTTATCTGATCTTGGTTTAGGCCTTGGGGGTTTGTATTTCGAAAACATCGACCTTAACTCGAGTGATTATTGCTTTACTTTAAATGTCTGCTTTGTAATGCTTGTTTCTCCTTAGTGTGTGTCTGGGGGCTATCACTGTAGAAAGAGGTGGAGTGGGAGGGTTGAGTTCCTATTCCTTTTATCCTTTATGCTCTTTAGGTATGTTTGATAGTTGATTTACTACTCACTAGGACTCTTGTCTGACTCAAGGTTTTATGTTCAACTCTTATTACCTTGGGCTGTTCATCCATGTTGGGATGGGCAGACTAGGTAGCAGGCGATAGGTGCTGTTCTTAGAGATTGACGCTGTTGATGACGGAGACGAGCTGGAGGTTTTTGCATATTACTTTCTTACTATATGTACTGGATGTTCCGCTGTTTGTTGATTTTCTGAGAGATATGAAGTGAGGCTGGATGTATTGACTATTCAGATAATTGTACAAAACTATTATGAGTTTATATGATGAGATTCTGTTCTATGGAGCTTCACTATGTATACTTTTCTATTGTATTTTATCCATGCGCTGTGAGTAATACGATAGATTCTGCAATGTTATTCTCATCTTGACCATCGTCCATGGCTGCCTGGCACACCCTTCAGCGCACTATTCCCTTGTTCTGGTGCGGGAGTCATGGGCGGTCGTCACATTTGGTATCAGAGCTTTGGTTAATCGATTTTAGCCAACGCTCGCTGACGTAACTACGTAAGAGGCGTAATTGTATTTTTGATGGATGATTACTATATATAATATAGTAGTTTAGAAGGATTTGAATTCCTTATGCAGTTGTTTCTCTAGGTGTTCTAAAACATTCCTTTTTGTAGATATTAAGGATGAGTCGAAGTGAGAGACAAGCTGCTAGGGAAAGCCGTGCTGCTGGGAGAGCTATTGATTATGCTGCGATGTTTGAAGCTATGATGACTTCTATCATGAGAAGTATACCAGCTTCAGGGCCATCAGTGGATGTTGGAGTTCAAGTTCAAGCTCCAAGACCGGTGGATTTTGCTAAGTTGTGTAAGGACTATACTGCTCTTGGAGGAAAGGTTTTTTTGGGAACAGAGTCAATCATTGAGGTCCAGAGATGGATCAATGCGTGTAGAAGGATTTTTGGTGACTTGGGAATTGAGGATGCAACTAAGAGGAAGCTTGCATCAAGGCAGCTTCAAGGAAGAGCTTCTGATTGGTGGAACTCTATCACCATTGATACTCCAGAGGAAGAAATAACTTGGGAGCAATTCCAAGTTAGATTTGAAGCTAAGTTCATTTCTACAGCTCAAAAGTCTGTTTTGTTCAAGAAGTTTGTGGAACTCAAGCAAGGTGGAAGATCAGTTCTTGAGTATGTTTCTAAGTTCGAAGCTTTGTCCAAGTATGCCCGATCGTATATTGAGTCTTCATATCAGAAGAATGAGAAGTTTGCGACAGGCTTGGATAATTATCTTGGGAAACATTTGGTGGATCATTTGGACGATCCGTCTGAGAAGCTTGTGGAGAAAGCTCTCAGGCATGAGAGTTTGTTTCCTAAGGAAGGACCTGTTTTTGCTGTAACCAAGGAGGAGTCTAAACCACAGCCGGGTGGGAATAAGAAGAGGAAGCAACAACAACAGAAGGGTAAGGATGGTCAGAAGAAGCCGAAGGGGGAAATGACCGGTTACAATTGTCGGCAGAAGGGCCATCTCTTCAGGGATTGCAAGAATCCAAAGGTGCCGTTGAAGTGCTACAACTGTGATAAGTTGGGGCATATTAAGAAGAATTGTCCAGAACCACAGAAGGACAAGCAGATTGTGCAAGCTTATGCTTTGGGTGCTGTTCCATCATCTTTGAAAGCTCCTACTGCTGAAGAGAAGGGGAAGAGTGTGGTGGTTCAAGGTACTCTTTCTATATGTGGTGTTCCAGTAAGAGTGTTATTTGACACTGGGGCGTCGCATTCGTTTGTTTGTAATGATCTGGTAGGCCGGTTGGGTTTGGAACCGAATATTGTTGATAGGCCATTGGTTGTGACTAATCCAGTTGGGGGTTCGTCATGTTTGTGTATGATATGTCGTGGTCTAGTTGTATCGAGTCGTGATTGCTCTTTTGTTTGTGATTGCTTTGTTCTAAACTTTGCGGGGTTCGGAATTATTTGGGGTATGGACTGGGTCAAGAAATATGCGGCAAAGGTTGATTTTGAGAAACTGGAGGTGACAGCCGGGAATGTGGAAGGGCGAAAGGTTGTGATACGATGTAAGCATGAAGAAGGTGTCTTCATGAGCTTCATGTATTCGCTGGTTGTTCCACGGGATGGACTGTCATTTATGCCGGTTGTGAATGGATTTGAGGACGTCTTTGGTGAAGTCAAAGGGTTACCGCCGCATAGGGAGATCGAGTTTCGTATCGATCTAGTTGAGGGATCCAGACCAGTTGTGATGCCTCTTAGGCGGATGGCACCTAGGGAGCAGCAAGAGTTGAAGGTGCATGTTGATGACCTTTTACGGAAAGGATTCATTCGGCATAGTGTGTCCGAATGCGGTGCACCAGTTGTGTTCGCAACCAAAGCGGATGTATCGTTGAGGTTTGGTGTCGATTATCGTGAGCTGAATAAAGGGACTAAGAAGAACAAGTATCCATTGCCGAGAATAGATGACTTGTTCGATTAGCTTCACGAGGCTAAGGTGTTTTCTCAGATGGATTTGGCAACGGGATTTCACCAGTTAAGAGTGGCGAAGGATAGTGCGCCGAAGACTGTTTTCAGGACACCATCCGGTTTTTATGAGTGGCTGGTAATGCCGTTTGGATTGACAAATGCACCAGCATATTTTGTGGATCTTATGAATAGAGTGTTCAGGGATCAGTTGAACAAGTTCGTGCTTATGTTCGTGGATGATATTCTGATTTATTCCAGAACCGAAGAAGAGCACAAGATGCACTTGTGGATTGTTTTGGAAATCTTGCGGAAAAATTAGCCGAAGGCTAAGTTTTCGAAGTGTCACTTCTGGAAGAGTGAATTGAAGTTCTTAGGCCATGTTATTTCTGGAAATGGAATACCGGTTGATCTCGCTAAGGTGGCAGCGATCCAGGATTGGGTTAGACCTAAGAATGCATCTGATGTGAGAAGTTTTCTTGGATTAGCAGGATATTATCGTCGGATTATCAAAGACTTTTCCAAGATAGCTGCACCGTTAACAGGATTGCCGAAAAAGAATCAGGTATTCAGTTGGGATGCTAAGTGTTATCCCGCTTTTTGGCAAAGCCGCGATACCAAAAGATTGATCGAAAAACGGTGGACAGTTCGCCTCAGAGGTTGATCGTACTTCCTTTAGCCATGGATATCACTAAATTTTATCCGAGTCCAGAATGAGCCACAATTGATAGGACACGGCAAGAAAGGCTACAAGAGTCAGCATTTCAAATTTCAGGACAATCCGAGGTCGTATGCTCAAGTTATGATGGATTCAAGTTGAGACAGATGGACGTTGCTCTGTTCGAAACCATGACCCCACCTATGTTCGAACCCATCTGGTTCGAACCCAAGGAGTGAGGCAGCGCCTCGAACCCATGCACATATGCCAAAGTTCGAATCAATGAGTTCGCATCCATCGGTTCGACACCACTACGAATCCAACTAGTTCGAACCCACCACGTTCGAACCGATAAGAAGGGACGACTTTCGAACCCATCGACTTCGAACCCTTCGAACCCCCATGGGTTCGACTCCATCACCTTCGACTCCATTGTTTTCGAATCCATATGCCTCGTATCCATGAAGGGGTTGCAGGAGCCCTGTTCGAACCCATCACAGGAGCCCTGTTCGAACCCATCACAGAGCTATCTTCGAACCCATCACAGAGCCTTGTTCGAACCCATCACAGAGCCGTGTTCGAACCCATCCTGTGTTGCCTTATTCGAACCCACTGGGTCAATCCACGTGTCTTCCATCGGTTCGAAATCACCAAGATACACGGAGTCGAAGCGGTCAACACGGAGAGAAGTCCGGATCGATTCGAAACTTGCGCTCCACGTCACCACGAGGTCGCGTGCCATACTGGTTTCGAAACCATCGTTTCGAGTAACAGGGGTTCGAACCAAACAGCCTTGCCGTGAAGTCCATTTCGAACCCAACATATCTCCTAACCTACTGATCCAAATGCAATGAAACTTTCACAGATGCTCGCATACATGTTGAAGAATGTCCACGCCAAATTTCACCTCGATTGGATGAATTCTTGATCGGTTCGAATGGAGTTCGAACCGATGCCAAAGTGGGCCCAAACTTCCCGAGACCGTAAGTGTGGGCCCCCTCACGTGCCAGAAGTGGTCTCCCGAGTTTTCAGCGAGATACCAGCAGCCTACACCTATAAATAGAGCCCCAGGGCCAACGAAAAAGGGGCTTCTGACTCTGAGACGCCGAGACTCTGCCGGATCAAGATCTCCATCATCTCCATCACAATTTCACTATTGATTTCGAATTTCCAGTTGTAACTCGCTGTGGATCGCTGTACCAACTTGTAATCGTTGATAGAGAATCAATAAAACATCGAAAAACTTCACAGTGGACGTAGGCAACACGCCGAACCACTATAAATTGCTTGTCTACGTATTTTCTTTATTGTTGATTGGAGTTTTTGTTAGATGATATTCATATTCAGTTCGTACTCTTGACTATTATCTCTTCAACGACTCCCGAAGAGTGTTGTGACCAATTTTGGTGCAAACACTTTGGTGCTTTCACTGAGAAAACCCAGCTTTTCTCCTGCTCGTTGGATCTGTCATCGATACCGGATTGAATAAATCTAAGAGAGAGATCCAGATTGTTAAATCCAACTTCCTTCCCTTCTATTCAGATTTGCATAAAGTCTAGGAAAGGAACTCAACTGTAAAAATGGTTAGCACAAGAACCACCTCGAACGCCGTCAATCAAGAAGGACAGGATAGACAGAATCCTGCCCCTCTGCCTCCACCTAATCAAGATGCCGCTGGGCACTCAGAACCGTCGGGTCCGGTTACCCGACAAGAATTGCAGTTGTTACTTCAAGAGCTGACCCAAAGTCGGCGACAACTAGAAGAACAGTTACGCGCCAACGCTGAGCTAATTAACCAGCTGGATCGCCAGAAACGAAAACGATCCACGAGAGATCGTGCTTATCGCTCTTCTAGCGAAAATTCTTCATCTTCTGATTATCATAACCGACCTCCACGACCCCGGTTAGATGAGGGTCGTATACCATCCGCTGGAAACCAACCGATATTGACCGTTGGACAAATAAGAGTTGGTCCGTCAGCCAGCTTCCAAACCGGACCCTCCTCCCGAGGGGGTGCCATTCCTCACCACGCCGCTGAGTACCGCACCGCTAGCGTTGCGGCTGAACCAGGGGTCGACACTCGAGATCAGTCGGACCCGAACCGTCGTCAAAGCGGTCATACTCCTGAACCGTACGTCCCAGAGGACTATGAGCCGAGAAGGCGAGAGTTGAACCGTCAACGATATCCGGCTCAAACCCAAAGTATGGAACGTGACCATACTCCGGTGCAAATGCCGGATCTATCGACTATGATACGACAGATGATTCGTGAGAGTCAGGGATTCACAAACGACGATTGGGGGGTTTCCCGAAGTCACACTCCCTTTACGGACGACATCCTTAATGCTGAACCCCCACGGCGATTCCGAATGCCCACTCTGCCCATGTATGAGGGAAACTCCGATCCCAATCAACATATTCTAAAATATGAATGGTCGATGACGGCTGCCAGAGCCGACGACGCTGTGAAATGTCGTAGTTTCCCCATATCCCTGGGGGGCATCGCCACCATGTGGTTCACCCGATTGCCTCCTCGATCCGTCTCCTCATTCGACCAGCTGGCCACAAAATTCGTTGAGCAATTCCGCATGCACGTCGCAAGGCCGAAAGATGTCAACACTCTATCCAGTGTCACGCAAGCTCCCGGAGAGACGCTTAGACACTACTTAGAAAGATTCCATACTGCATGTGCGGAGATTAGTAATCCAAATGATAACTCCATCCTTATGGCGTTAACCAAGGGGATCGACCCCGATTCTGAATTCGGCAATTGGCTAGCTGGAAAACCACCTGCGTCATTGGACCGTTTCCATGCCAAAGCAGCTCAATTCCTAAGACGGGAAGACGCGAAACAGTCTAGGAAGCAAACTGACGCAGGATCGAACGTGGGAGGAACCCAAAGCAATGTTGCAATAAAACAATCCGGTGAGAGCTCCGGAAAAGTTCAGTTGAACATTAAAAATAAACAAGCTGGGCGAAGAGAGAGCGTGAATCAAATTAAAAAACAAGATCAAAATAGCGGTCCGCAACGCAAAAATCCGAAGTTCGACAGTTATACTCCTTTGAATACTTCATTGGAGGACTTGTATTTACAAACCCGTAGTACAATTCAATATGAAAAGCCTGCTCCGAGACCGTCGTCAGAGAGACAAATCCAAACAGGAAAATTTTGCAGGTTCCATGAAGGCTACGGACACGATACGAACGAGTGTCGTCACCTACAGGATCTTGTTGAAAAACTGATCAGGGAAAGGAGACTCGATCGATTTGTGCGGACACCGCAACCCAGGGAAGCAGGTCCATCAAATCAAACCAATGAACCTGATCAACCGAGGCATGAGGACTCCGATGGTCCTCGCGGGAGATTGGTGATAAACGCCATCAGTGGCGGACCGACTTTCTCAGGAGCCTGGAACGACGAGGATCTTCGTCATTGTCACACATGACAGGCTCATTCAATCTATGAATATTTTGCAATTTCATTTACATTCTGAAATTTGATTTTGTAATAAGGCACTGACTTTGCCATGTCTTCTCATTTCAGCAATAAAACATTATCTCTTCAAGCTAAAGCTGTGATTCATCGAATACAACATTCAACAATCACGACACACGAAGAGCTAAATTCCATCAAACAATGGAGTTTATTCAAATAGCGAGTGACTGCGATACGACCGGCCACTCACTAAGTGAAACCCCAGCTCGGGGGCAATCCGTCACACTAAAGGCTGAACTGGACCGACACACGACAGTCCTACAACCGACTCCAACTTCCCACAGCGTGAATTGGAGTATAAACATTCCATAATTCGTTCCCAGAGTGCGAACGGACTCCAACTTCCCACAGCGGGAATTGGAGTATAAACATTCAACAATTCGTTCCCAGAGCGCGAACGGACTCCAACTTCCCACAGCGCGAATTGGAGTATAAACATTCCATAATTCGTTCCCAGAGTGCGAACGGACTCCAACTTCCCACAGCGTGAATTGGAGTATAAACATTCCATAATTCGTTCCCAGAGTGCGAACGGACTCCAACTTCCCACAGCGTGAATTGGAGTATAAACATTCCACAATTCGTTCCCACTGCGCGAACGGACTCCAACTTCCCACTGCGTGAATTGGAGTATAAACATTTAACAATTCGTTCCCGGAGTGCGAACGGACTCCAACTTCCCACTGCGTGAATTGGACTATAAACATTTAACAATTCGTTCCCGGAGTGCGAACGGACTCCAACTTCCCACTGCGTGAACTGGAGTACAAACATTTAACAATTCGTTCCAGGAGTGCGAACGGACTCCAACTTCCCGCAGCGTGAATTGGAGTATAAACATTTAATAATTCGTTCCCACTGCGTGAACCGACCCATCAATGCGGACTCCGAATCCCCAAAACATGAATTGGGGTATGAACATAAGTTACGGGCTCCCAGAGCGCGAACCGAAGCATCCGTGCAAACTCCATATTCCCGAAGTGCGAGTTGGGGTATAAATGTCAATTCCGGGTTCCTGAAGTACGAACCCAAACTTACATGTTTTATCCAAGCTCCCGGCGTGTGAATTGGAGCACCAACACCAAGTCAAAGTTCCCGTAGTGCGAACTAAGGCGTTAATACTAACTCCGAGTTAGTAGAGTGCAAGTTGGAATGTGAACACCATCCCCAAGTTCCCGGAGCGTGAGCCATGTTACAAGTATCAATAACACTTGAACTCCTGGAATGCATACCAGGTTATCGATCTCAAATTACTCTAAGTCCTCGGAAGGCGGACGTGAACTTAAGATTCGCAACAAGTGCAATCGACTGCCAAAAATATAAGTGTTGTTCCCCAAGACTGGGGGGCACGAAAGTTAAGTGTCAATCACCCACCGAAGTGATACAACGTCCGAAGTTCAACTCATTCATCAATCACAACTTGTGACCAAGGTTCTCAGGCGTGGCAAATGAAACGAGCTCTACTTGAACGGTAAAAACACCACAAGTACACAGGACCGAAAACAAGGCATTGCAAGTACTTAAGCACAAATAAAGCAAGAGTTGAAACAAAGAAACTAAAGTTTATTTCAACTAACCAAAAATGAGGGCTTACATATGAAAAAGTTTTCCCAAAAATAATCCCTACTAGCAGGAGCCGAACCTGCATCTATACACGGCTTACAAAAATAAAAAACAAGTACTTATTCACCAAAACATCTACTTGTAAAGCCGATCTACTTCTTCCTCTTTTTCGTCTTCCTTATTAGTGGTTCATCATTATCAGAATCACTAGCGACAGAAATTCTTTTTGAGTGCCTCCTCTTCGGCGGTGACTCTTCGGCTGGGGGCATGATATCGATGTCCCCCTCAGAGCTCGAATCTACAGGGAGGCTTCCCGCCGGAGGAGTAGGGGGGACTGGATCTGTGACGGAAATTGAGATAGTGCCACCCGATGGTACTATCCTGGCAGGTGTTGAGCTATGCGCCGTCGCGCTGCCACCGGCGCTACCACTGTGCCCCGCAGCTTCTATTTCAGCGCTGATTTCAGCCCAAATTTCCTCTTCTCGAGTCACTTGGGCTTGGCTGGGGGCATCCGCAGCTTGCGTCGAAGAACTTGAGGTCGGCAGGGGATCACTAACGATGATAAACTGTAAGTCCGTAGAGAAACCGCCCTGCTCACCGAGCAGCTCGCTCACCATCTGTTCCTCGAGGGATAACCAGCTCCCCTGTGCCGCCTCGATCGATACCGCAGTGGTCTCGGTGGCGATGGCCTTAACCTTTTGGCTTGATTCTTGAGCCGTGACTGTCGGCGCAACCTCCGTCACTAGGCAAAAACGATAAGTTATCAGTAACTTCTTCAAAACAAACTCTTTATTTAGGAAACACTTGAGATAATTTCGAAATACCTTCTCCAGTTTGACTCACAGACGGCTGAACGACCTCGGGAGTGTGCTCATGGATAGGAGATAAGTGCGGCCGCTCCGGGTCGTAAGCAGGAACAGGTGGCAAGCTGACCGCAGACGCAGGCACTGACGAAGGCGATGTGGTGACTTCAGTGACAACCGCATGGTGCTCAACACCCGATCCCTCTCCAACTTCCAGGGAACGACCACCCACCATCTCCTTCTCATGAGCAATGATAGCATCGTGAAGGACCTTCTTTTCATCCTCAGTCAATAGCCGGTTCTCAAGCTCGAATCGGTCAACCGATTCACCCGGATGCGCTTCCCCCTCTTCCTCGACCAATCGCTCCCAAGCGCTGCGAAGGTGAACGGGATAATCTTGAAGCCAGGCTAAATTTCGGTGTTTTAACACGTTGGCGTTATAAGTTATAAGCAGATCTTCGATATCGGCCTCTAGCCTGGCCTCTGCTCGTTGAACTTTCTCCTCCACCTCTATCTCGACCGCTTGAACTTTCGCCACCGCAGCATCCCTTTCGGTGCGAAGAATCACAGCTTGTTCGCACGCCTCCTGAGCTGCGCTATTCGCATCATCCCTTTCCTTGGCAATTTCAGCAAATTTTGACTTAAGCTCATTCAACTCCTTCAGGGCAGCGTCCCTCTCTGCAGTAACCAATGTGTTTCGATGACCCATGTCCTCAACCGTGGCGTAGTGTTCGCGTTTCATCCTATCCATGATTGCCTGGGCTTCATCAGCTTTTTTAGTGGCCTCTATTTCAGATTTACGGGATGATTCAGCCTCAGTATTTAGCACTTGTATGATGCGATCTTTTTGTGCTAACTCGGCTTGCAATTTTTCAATGGTGGCTGCTCTTTCGAAGGCCAAGGCCGATGCTTTTTCGGCCGCTCTATACCACACTTTGTACTGTGCGTAGAAATCGTGCACATAATCAAGCGCCCACTGCTCGGCCTCCTGTGGGATTCTTTTCAAGTTCGGTGGGAATACGTAGTTGTCGAAGCATATATTCGGGAACTCCCTTTTCAATTGCGCGAGCCTGATTGCTCCTTCCCCCATGATTTCAGTAGGAGGTTCCTCCGCAGCCATCGGTGTCGTCACCTCAGATCTAGAAGCTTGAGGAACTGGCGCATGTCGAGAAGAGTCACGAGGAACATGAACGGGATGTTGTACGGGACCTCTGGAAGGAGGAGGGGTACGCGATCGCGATCGACGCCTATGGCCCTTGTCCGAATCGTATCTCTCATGACTAGAATATCCGGAACGTCCTTGGTCATAGTATCCAGGGCGTCCCTGATCATAATCTCTATCTCCCTCTCGCCTGCGCGAATCATAATAAGAAGACATGCGAGCATGTCGAAGACTCCCAAGCATTGAACCCCGCTTTGACATAGTATCTGCAAAGCAAAATAAAATCGAATCAATCACCCTTCGAAACAGATAATTTACAGTCAAAGTTTATGCAGTGTCGTGAAATGTGTATGAACATGCATTCCCCCCGACCAACCAGAAATGTCGACCTCGCTAGTAATAAGAGGCTCGCTCAATTCTAGATTACGATGGAACTCCTCCAACCCGGCATCATGTTGAAAAGACACGTCTTCCGGGATTGGAAGGTCGGCAAGCCCTTCGTAGAGGCTTTCAGTACGCGGAGGGGACATCTCAGAGATTCTAACTCCGGAAGAGGGCCGGGCAATGACAACCGATTTCCGTCTCCCCCGCTTAGTTGACTTAACCATGGCAGCCTTGCCTTTTCTCTGCTCCGCGACATCCGAAGCTACATCCGTAGGCTCGATCAGCGGCTCGTCGTCAGTATGAGTTCTTTCAGAGTCAGCCTCCTCGGCTATGACAACTTCGGGCTTCTTATGTTTGACTCGTTTCTTAGGAACGATCCTTTGTGCCACCTCAAATCTTATACTCTGTCCTCGTTCAATCAGCCCAAAGGTCCGGAGATTCCTATCGGTCAAAAGCAACTCGATGTCCCTATCTTCGCTCGGGACTTCTCGAAGTATTCGCACCATCTCCTTAAACTCTTCACCTTCGGGTCTCGGGATCGTTGCTGTAAAAAGAAAAAATTAATATAAGTCTCACTTCGGCTGCAATTGTCATAGTAAATATTTGAAAACTCGGTTATACTCACGTCTGAATAACCATCGTCGGGCAAATCCTGGAGGACATCTGGCATAAAACCATTCTGTCCTATAGTAACTCAGCCTTGTCCAGGATCCGGTGACCACTTGACAATTTCTCACCGCCTCCAGAAATGTGAAAGAAGGATAATCACCAAGAGTTTTGAAGTTGAACAAGTATCTAATTTCGATTGGAAGCGGCGGTCGATGGAGACATTCCATAAATGCAATGAACAAGCTATTGATCGACGCATATCCATTCGGATGCAACTGAGATGGGGCGATCCTCAAAAACGACAACACTTCTCTTATATACTCGTTGAACGGGGGAAGTGTCCCGGCCGCACACGCGTGGCGATTAAATGCTGTATACCCTTCTGGCGGATTATGTGGTCTATCATTCGGCCCCGGCAGTAACACATCGTCCAATGACAAGCCGTGCCTCAAACAAATTCTTCCCAACATGTCTTCAGAGATATTCGATGGAACGGAATCTGATGGATTGGCAATGAACGACGCATCAGGAAGTTCGTCCGGAGCCGGACCGATGATCTCAGGATCTATATCCGGAACTTCTAGCCTCGGAGGGGCCGTACCTTGAATCTCTTGCTGCTGTGAACTTGAAGATTCCATAACTAACTAACTCATGAGAAACCATCGTTAGACGACAAAGAACCCGTGTGTTCCCCAGTGTAAAGTGTATGAATGTGTGTGGTACCGTGCCATGCATTACTTGAACAAATGTTGCAGAGTTAAAGTGAACATTCAAACGACAAAGCTACGAAGTCCAGCTATAATGACCGTCATCGCTGACCGTCATCACTGAATCGTTTATATGATGGAAGTCGATTCGAATGGAAGTTGTTATAGTTCCATCGACGAGCTTCAAAAGGCAATCAAATATGCAGTTCAATATTCAAGTGCAGATATGCGGGAATGAAGCTCGTCGGAGTTATGCTTGAGAAATTTCAAATTTTGGAGTCCATCATACAGGGTTCGAAACCATCACAGAGGCTTCGTTCGAACCCAACCAAACACCTCTTCCTTCGAACCCATCCAAACTTCTTTCGAACCCATGCGTTCGAAACCATCATGTCATTGCTTCGAACCCATGCGTTCGAAACCATCCTGACATCACTTCGAAACCATACAGTTGGGCGTGCTTCGAACCGATAGCCAAATGACAAGTTCGAACCGATACCGAATCCCTTAAACTTGATATCGGTCGCGCTCGAACCGATCCACTTCGTATCGATACGAAGTTGTCGACTTCGAACCGATAACCTATGGGTTCGAATCCATCGATTCGAATGGATCCCTCGAATCCCCCAATCGGTGCGAACTGCGCATCCCAACAAGGACATTCCAAGGATCGATTCGAAATCCAATGAAAACACACCACCGTCATCGGTTCGAACTCGAATCCACACATCGGTTCGAATCCTCCCTAAACCAGATCTGTTTTTGCCAAATTCTAGGTTAAGCATATCGATGAACAGAAGTGGATTCGAAATAGCTTCGCCGTTTGAAACCGAGGCTAATTACCTAGTTTAAGCAATGGATTCGAGAGATTTAAGTCTTAGATCTTGATGGATTCGAAAACACGACGCAGTATTTTCTCCTTAGAAGCTTCGAAGCGATGAAGAGCGCAGTGAAAAAGTAAAAAGCGGAAATGGGGCAGGTCCACTGCTATTTATATGGGGGGTTGAAGATGACCGGGTCGCTTCGAATTCCGGTAAAAATTGACCGAGTACAACAGGTCAGAGGGCAGAATGGTTTCGAAACCTATCTTCGAACCCAAATGCTTGAGGCCCCATTGTGTGAAGCACGCAGACCACTGCCGCGAACGATAGTTTCGTACCCATCCAAGTCATCGGTTCGAAGATCAGTTTCGAACCCACCGAAATGAACTACTTGTTCGAAACCATCCTCTCACATCGGTTCGAATGCTAGTTTCGAAACCATCACAGCACAAAGAATACTCCATCTTCTAACATCGGTTCGAAAGTCAACTTCGAACCCACCATGACACGAGTATACTCCGTTGGGTCGAATGTCAATTTCGAGTCCATCCATGCTCCAACGCATCGATTCGAAATCTCATATTCACACGACCCATCATTGCACAGGCATATTGCGTCCATACAAAATTAATCTTCGAACCCATCAATGCTCAAGTGCATCGGTTCGAAACATTACACTTGCGCAATTCAAATTCAAATTCTTCGACCTTCAATATCGGTTCAGGAGAGGATCGATACGAAGGAACTTTTCAAAACAACCATCAAGCGTTGTCTCAATTCAAATTTCAAAATCGGTTCAGGAGAGAATCGATACGAAATTCTGCAGCAAACCTAACTGATAACGACTCGTGGACGCACGACGTTAACAAGGTCCAAATTAACATATGTGCATACATGTCGGGCTAACTTTCGATTTTGAGCATTCACAGGGATCAAACACTCATCCTATTACAAATGCGACAGCCAACGACTAAGCACTATTATACAGCAGTCAATCATATCAACGCAGGGTTACAGCAGTACAGCACACGAGTTTCAACAAAAAAGAGAACAATGATTGTTCAGAGAGAAATGGCAGCTATTCAAAGCACGTCATGTTCCCACAAGAAGTACTTTGGGGGGAAAAATGTTATCCCGCTTTTTGGCAAAGCCGCGATACCAAAAGATTGATCGAAAAACGGAGGACAGTTCGCCTCAGAGGTTGATCGTACTTCCTTTAGCCATGGATATCACTGAATTTTATCCGAGTCCAGAATGAGCCACAATTGATAGGACACGGCAAGAAAGGCTACAAGAGTCAGCATTTCAAATTTCAGGACAATCCGAGGTCGTATGCTCAAGTTATGATGGATTCAAGTTGAGACAGATGGACGTTGCTCTGTTCGAAACCATGACCCCACCTATGTTCGAACCCATCTGGTCCGAACCCAAGGAGTGAGGCAGCGCCTCGAACCCATGCACATATGCCAAAGTTCGAATCAATGAGTTCGCATCCATCGGTTCGACACCACTTCGAATCCAACTAGTTCGAACCCACCACGTTCGAACCGATAAGAAGGGACGACTTTCGAACCCATCGACTTCGAACCCTTCGAACCCCCATGGGTTCGACTCCATCACCTTCGACTCCATTGTTTTCGAAACCATATGCCTCGTATCCATGAAGGGGTTGCAGGAGCCCTGTTCGAACCCATCACAGGAGCCCTGTTCGAACCCATCACAGAGCGCCTTCGAACCCATCACAGAGCCTTGTTCGAACCCATCACAGAGCCGTGTTCGAACCCATCCTGTGTTGCCTTATTCGAACCCACTGGGTCAATCCACGTGTCTTCCATCGGTTCGAAATCACCAAGATACACGGAGTCGAAGCGGTCAACACGGAGAGAAGTCCGGATCGATTCGAAACTTGCGCTCCACGTCACCACGAGGTCGCGTGCCATACTGGTTTCGAAACCATCGTTTCGAGTAACAGGGGTTCGAACCAAACAGCCTTGCCGTGAAGTCCATTTCGAACCCAACATATCTCCTAACCTACTGATCCAAATGCAATGAAACTTTCACAGATGCTCGCATACATGTTGAAGAATGTCCACGCCAAATTTCACCTCGATTGGTTGAATTCTTGATCGGTTCGAATGGAGTTCGAACCGATGCCAAAGTGGGCCCAAACTTCCCGAGACCGTACGTGTGGGCCCCCTCACGTGCCAGAAGTGGTCTCCCGAGTTTTCAGCGAGATACCAGTAGCCTACACCTATAAATAGAGCCCCAGGGCCAACGAAAAAGGGGCTTCTGACTCTGAGACGCCGAGACTCTGCCGGATCAAGATCTCCATCATCTCCATCACAATTTCACTATTGATTTCGAATTTCCAGTTGTAACTCGCTGTGGATCGCTGTACCAACTTGTAATCGTTGATAGAGAATCAATAAAACATCGAAAAACTTCACAGTGGACGTAGGCAACACGCCGAACCACTATAAATTGCTTGTCTACGTATTTTCTTTATTGTTGATTGGAGTTTTTGTTAGATGATATTCATATTCAGTTCGTACTCTTGACTATTATCTCTTCAACGACTCCCGAAGAGTGTTGTGACCAATTTTGGTGCAAACACTAAGTGTGAGCAAGCTTTCGGAATCCTGAAAGAGTGACTGACAAGTGCTCCTGTTTTGACTATTCCAAGTGGGAATGATGAGATGGTGGTTTACACCGATGCATGTGGTACTGGGGTTGGAGCAGTGCTAATACAAAAGGATAAAGTTGTTGCATGTGCAAGTCGACAACTGAAGCCGCATGAAAGGAATTACCCGACTCATGATTTGGAGTTAGCGGCGATTGTTTTTGCTCTGAAGATGTGGAGATATTATCTATTGGGAGTTTGATTCGAGTTGTTTACGGATCATAAGTCGTTGAAGTATCTTTTCTCCCAAAAGGATTTGAATCTTCGGCAGCAACGATGGCTAGAGTTTTTAGCATCATATGATTTCGGTATAGCCTATACTCCAGGAAAGGGTAACGCTGTGGCAGACGCGTTAAGTTGAAGACATGCAGGATTGGGAGCCATATTTTCGGAATGGAAGAGTCTCGAGTATCTGGCTCGATTTAATTTCAGTCCTAGATGTGAATTAGAACATGAGATGTTGGCAAACTTATCAATAAGACCTACTCTAGTGGAAAGAATTGGCGAGAGCCAAAAGCGAGACGATAAGCTTGTCGAGATTATCCGTGATTTAGAATCTGGATTGAACCTAGAAAAGGATAAAGGATTCGAAGTTGATCGAGAGGGTTGGCGTCGGAAGCAAGGACGACTAGTTGTTCTCGATATAGATGAATTGAGAGATGAAGTTCTAAGGGAAATTCATCACTTGAAGTTGACAATTCATCCAGGCGGAAATAAGATGTATCGGGATATGAAGAGAACCTATTATTGGGAAGGTATGAAGAAAGATGTTGGAAATTTTATTTCCAAATGCATGAATTGCCAGTTGGTAAAAGCTGAGCAGAAGAAGCCAAGTGGGTTGCTTCAGCCATTAGAAGTTCCTACATGGAAATGGGAGCAGATATCGATGGATTTTGTCGATGGTCTACCTAGGACAAGAGAGGGAAATGAAGGGATTTGGGTCATTGTAGATCGTTTGACCAAGAGTGCAAGATTCATTCTTGTTCATTCAACTAGGACTGCATCGAAGTTGGCTGAGTTGTATGTTAAATGGATAGTTCGATTCCATGGTATTTCGAAGAGTATAGTGAGCGATCGAGACCCATTGTTCACTAGTGAATTTTGGAAGATCTTCCAGGAAGTTTTGGGAACCGAGTTGTGTTTAAGTACAGCTTATCATCCCCAAACAGATGGTCAGACTGAGAGAGTCAATCGAGTTTTGGAAGATCTCTTGAGGGCATGTGTTTTGGATTTCGGAGGATCATGGGAAGATCATCTTCATTTGGTGGAATTTGCGTATAATAACAGTTACCAGTCAAGTATTGGTATGGCACCATATGAAGCATTGTATGGAAGACCGTGTAACTCTTCGACATGTTGGTGGGAAACTTGAGAAAAGCTGATACTTGGGCCAGAGATGATTCGTCAGACTTCGGATTGTATAGAGATCATTCGGCAACGAATGAAGGCAGCCCAAGACCGTCAGAAAAGTTATGCTGATAAGCGTCGTAAGGATTTGGAATTCGACGTAGGTGATATGGTTTTTGTGAAGATTTCTCCTCTGAAGAATGTTATTCGATTCGGGAAGAGAGGAAAATTGACTCCAAGATTTGTTGGACCGTTCCCGATCATTGAGCGAATTGGAAAGCTCGTTTATAGATTGGAGTTACCGGAGAAGATGGCGAGTGTGCACAATGTTTTTCATGTATCTTATCTACGAAAGTATGTGCACGACTCGAGTACAGTGGTTTCTGTTGATGGCTATGAAGATTTAGAGGTTGATCCTGTTGTTACGAGACCTCGTAAGCCGCTTCGTGTTGTTGAAACCGACACGAAACAGCTTAGGAGGAAGGCGATTACGTTGCTCAAGATACAATGGAGTGATGATGTTAACGATTGTACATGGGAGGAGGAAGAGAGGATGAAGGCAGCTCATCCTGAACTCTTCAAGGTATGGCCCTAAAGTGTCGTGACATCTCATGAATTTGTAACTTGTTCTAGTCATAGAATCATGCATGCTAGGCTAGTAATTGGATGCATGGTTTGTTGGTTGCTATGGATGGTAGGCATGCGGAATAGTTTGGATGCTCTGGTTTTTTTGGAATTTCGGGGGCGAAATTTCTAAGGGGGAGAGAATGTAACGACCCGTATTTTTACGTGTCGATAAATCGTAGAATTTACAGGTCATTAGTGTTGTGGTGTCATCCATAGCCTAAGTCGTATAAGGTTAACTCGTGTGTTGTTTAGGTCGTGTGAAAATTAGGTTGATAGAGCAACCTATAGAAGTTATGACCTAAGTATTTTGAACGACCTAAGTTAGCGAGTTAGTGCGAGTTAGCATAATGGTAAACGACTTATCGAGTTAATAGTTGTAATAGGTTAACGAGTTAGCAGTGTAGCGGGTTAGCAAGTGACGACTTAAGAGGGGGTTAACGGGTTACGACTTAAGAACTGGGACGAGCTAGCAAGTTGGTGGAGTTAGCGGGTTAGTGGTGAGCGACTTAGTGCTAGGGCTTAAGTCGTAAGCGACTTAAGTATGGTTAGGTCGTGGAGACCCTGTTGTGAGTTAAGTCGACATATATGTTAACCCAGTTAGGTCTTAAGCCGTTGAGTCGTAACTCGTGAAGTTGTTAAGTCGTTTCCCTGATGAGTCGTAAGTCATTATGAGGCATAGGTTGTTAGGTCGCGAAGTTGTATTGAGGGATAGGTCGTAACTCGCGTACGAGTTAGGTCGGCTATGCATTAGGTCGTTAGTTAGCGCTGTATTGAGATAAGTCGTGAATGAGTTAAGGACAGGTCGGCCATATCGTTGAGTAGATGAGTCGTTAGGTCGGCTGTGTAGTTGAGTCGTTAGGTCGTGTACCTGTTGAGTCGTTGGTCGTAGTGTTTTGATGAGTCGTGAACGACTTAAGAGTTTAGGTCGGAGACGACTTAAGACCGAACGAGTTAAGGTTTTGGGGCCTATAAATATCACGGTTTCACTTCATTTTTGGCACCGGATTTCGAAGCGACGAAGTGCTGCCATTTTGAGAGCTCGACTACAGCACTTCTTCACTTCTTTTCTATATTCTAATCTAGTGCTTACATTCATCCAAGATCGAAGATCAAGATCGAAGATCCAATAGCCAAAGTTGAAGATTTTCATTCATTCGAGAGAGATTTCACCGTTTGAAGCGGAATCTTGCCAGATCAAGCTTGGTTCTTCGCTGTCCAGATCTGAAGTTGATTGTTTTGGAGGTGTTCAGGTGATTCAGTGAGTGGTAGTTATCTCTCACACGGACCCAAAGGAGTGTATTGGATCGGTGGCTTGTTTATGTGTTAAAGATAGAGATTTCTTGCATTTTCCTTATGTCTGCATGTAGATCCATCATCTATGAAGTTTTGAATACACTTTTTGCTACATGTTAACTTATGCAAGTTCATTCGTTAAGTTGTAGAGATACTTGCTTGTAATCCATGTTTGTAGATTTGGACACTTTAATTACCAAATTTCCATTCTCTTGTATAATTGCTTGTTAAATCTTGTTTGAATGATTGATTGTTATGGATAAACGATTGATTTGATTGTTGCAAATTAGCTAATGGTTGATTTGGAACAAGTTGGTCGAAGGTGATTCATAAGCTAAGTGGAAAGGCTCTTGAATGGTGAAAGCTGCTTGTGGCATATGAAGCAGATGATGAAGCTCATATGGATGGATTCGATGATGATAGACTTTGCTATGATTAGAAGTAGCAAAGCATGACGTTGATATGGACTTTGCTATGATATGATGAGGCGAAGCACGATGATGAGATGGACTTTGCTAAGATGCGATGAAGCAAAGTATGATGTGAGAAAGTCTTGGTTTAATCCAGACGGGATCATTCCAAGCATGTTGATTACTCGATGATGCGGTTCGAGTTGGTGGATAATGGTGGGCTCGAGAGGTGCTTGGGCCAAAATAAGAATAGTCGTCGAGGAGGATGACTAGGAGGCCGAGATTTCATCGTTGTTGAAGGTTCTAGCATGCTCAACGCAAGAGTACGCTGGGTAGATTCGTTAGTCCCAGGCACGGGTCACGATGACGTGCTAGTACTCTGGGTAGATTCGTTATACGTAGGCACGGGTCATGATGACGTGCGGGGCTATGTCTAGAACCGGGGTTGCCATTAGCCCTTGACTAACGGCTGAAAGGATGGTGTCGGTCATTCAATTAACGGTGAAATCGAGGCAATGATAACAGTGATAGCCAGAGTCATGGATGTTTGGTCATATCGTCATTCGGACTCAAGAGCGGTGTTTTCTGGGTGCTTATCTGATCTTGGTTTAGGCCCTGGGGGTTTGTATTTGGAAAACATCGACCTTTACTCGAGTGATTATTGCTTTACCTTTAATGCCTGCTTTGTTATGCTTGTTTCTCCTTAGTGCGTGTCTAGGGGCTATCACTGTAGAAAGAGGTGGAGTGGGATGGTTGAGTTCATATTCCTTTTATCCTTTATGCTCTTTTGGTATGTTTGATAGTTGATTTACTACTCACTAGGACTCTTGTCTGACTCAAGGTTTTATGTTCAACTCTTATTACCTTGGGCTGTTCATCCATGTTGGGATGGGCAGACTAGGTAGCAGGTGACAGGTGCTGTTCTTAGAGATTGACGCTGTTGATGACGGAGACGAGCTGGAGGTTTTTGCATATTACTTTCTTACTATATGTACTGGATGTTCCGCTGTTTGTTGATTTTCTGAGAGATATGTAGTAAGGCTGGATGTATTGACTATTCAGATAATTATATAAAACTATTATGAGTTTATATGATGAGATTCTATTCTATGGAGCTTCACTATGTATACTTTTCTATTGTATTTTATCCATGCGCTGTGAGTAATACGATAGATTCTGCAATGATATTCTTATCTTGACCATCGTCCATGGCTGCCTGGCACACCCTTCAGCGCACTATTCCCTTGTTCTGGTGCGGGAGTCATGGCGGTCGTCACATTGCGCCGTAGATGTTGTGTGATGACCGCCCATGACTCCAGCACCAAAACAAGGAAATAGTGCGCTGAAAAGTGTGCCAGGCAGCCATGGACGATGGTCAAGGTGAGAATAACATCACATACTCTATCGTATAACTCACAGCGCATGGACAAAATACAATAGAGAAATATATAGTGAAGCTCCATAACAGAATATCATCATATAGACTTCATAATAGTTTGATACAAGCATCTGAAAACAATACATCCAGCCTCACTACAAAGCACTCAAAGAAAATACAGCAGCGGAATATCCAGTACATATAATAAGAAAATAATATGCAAAAGCCTCCTGCTCATCTTCGTCATCATCATCAGCATCGATCACCCAAAGACAACACCTGTCACCTGCTACCTAGTCTACCCATCCCAACATGGATGAACAGCCTAAGGTAATAAGAGTTGAACGTAAAACCTTGAGTCAGACAAAGTCCTAGTGAGTAGTAAATTAACCATCAAACATACCAAAAGAGCATAAAGGATAAAAGGAATAGGAACCCAACCATCCCACTCCACCTCTTTCTACAGTGATAGCCCCCAAACACATACTAAGGAGAAGCAAGCATAGCAAAGCAGACAATTAAAGTAAAGCAATAATCACTTGAGTCAAGTTCGATGTTTTCCAAATACAAACCCCCAAGGCCTAAACCAAGATCAGATAAGCACCCAGAAAACACCGCTCTTGAGACCGAATGATAATACAATCAAACATACATAACTCTGGCTATCACTGTTATCATTGCCTCGATACCATCGTTAATTGAATGACCGGCACATTCTTTCAGCCATCAGTCAAGGGCTAATGGCAACCCCGGTTCTAGACATAACTCCGCACGTCGTCGCAGCCCGTGCCCAGGAATTTTCACAACTACCCAGAGTACTAGCGCGTCATCGCGGCCCGTGCTTGGGACTATCGAATCTGGCCAACGTACTCCTGCTTTGAGCATGCTAGAACCTTCAATAACGATGAAATTCTCAGCCTCCTAGTCATCCTCATCGACGACTATTCTCATACTAGCTCAAGCGCCTCCCGAGCCAACCATTATCAACCAACTCGAACCGCATCATCGAGTTATCAACAAGCTTGGAATAATCCCGCCTGGATTAAACCAAGACTATCTCACATCATACTTTGCTTCATCGCATCTTAGCAAAGTCCATCTCATCATCATGCTTCGCCTCATCATATCATGGCAAAGTCCATCTCAACGTCATGCTTTGCTACCTCTAATCATAGCAAAGTCCATCATCATCGAATCCATCCACATGAGCTTCAACATCCGCTTCATATGCCTCAAGCAGCTTTCACCATTCAAGAGCCTTTCCACTTAGCTTTTGAATCACCTTTGACCAACTTGTCCAAATCAACCATTAGCTAATTTGCAACAATCAAATCAATCATCAATCCAAAACAATCAATCATTCAAACAAGATCTAATAAGCAATTATACAAGAGAATGGCAATCTTGTAATTAAAGTGTCCAAATCTTAACAATCATGAACAATAGGCAAATATCCCTACAACTTGATAAATGAACTTGCATAAGTCAACATGTGGCAAAAAGGCTATTCAAACTTCATAGATGATGGATCTACATGCAGACATAAGGAATATGCAGGAAATCTCTATCTTTAACACATAAACAAGCCACCGATCCAATATACTCCTTTGGGTCCGTGTGAGAGATAACTACCACTCACCAAATCACCTAAACACCTCAAAAGATAGCAACTTACGATCTGGACAGCGAAGAACCAAGCTTGATCCGACAAGATACCGCTTCAAACGGTGAAATCTATCTTTGTTGGATGAAGATCTTCAACATTGGCTCTTGGATCTTCGATCTTGATCTTCAATCTTGGATGAAAGTTAGCACTAGATTAGAGTGGAGAAAAGAAGTGAAGAAGTGTTGTAGTCGAGCTCTCAAAATGGCAGCACTTCGTCGCTTCAAAATCCGGTGCCCAAAATTGAGCCAAACACCTCTATTTATAGGCTGAATTCTATGAGTCGCCACCCCTTAAGTCGCCGCCGACTTATGAGTCGTCCACGACTCAACAGACCCCAAGTGTTACGACCCAAACCCCTACCGACTCATCTACAGACACGACCCCACCTAAACACGCAACCTATCATAAGTCGGTCACGGCTCAACTCAACACGGGATAGCCGACCTAACTCCGTGCTGATCTAACTTAGGTCGTCCCTATACGTAAGTCGGTCAATACTAAGTCGGCCACTCCTATAGTCGCTCTACCTCTTTAAGTCGCTTACACGAGCTAACTTTCCCACGACCTAAGCTAACATCCACGCGACCTAACCACTACACGGCCTAACTCCTTAGTTCGTTAACTCCACTAACTCGGCACAGCCGACCTAAGCTATTCACCAAGTCGCCCAAACGACCTACTCTCCTTAGGTCGGTAACTCGTCCAATCCGACCTATCTCCTATATCTCCAACCCTTAGGTCGCCTAAACCTTAAGTCACCGATTCAACTGAGTCGGTTACTACCTATGAGTCGCTCAAATCTATAGGCCGGTAAATCCTTAACTTGGCAGCTACCCTTATTCCGATAACTCCTATAAGTCGGTCACGACTCAACTCCGAACGACATAAGCTTAGGTTGACTCATACTCTAAACGACTTATCAACAATACTAACGACTTGATGGCATCTATTTTACGATTTATTGACACGTAAAATACAGGTCGTTACATTCTCTCCCCCTTAGGAATTTCGCCCCCGAAATTCCAAACAAACAAGAGCAACCAAAGATATTCTGCATGCCTATCATCCATAGCAATAAACAAACCATGCATCCAATTACTAGCCTAGCATGCAGAATTCTATGACTTAGAACAAGTTACAAATTCATGAGATGTCACGACACCTTTGGGCCAAACCTCGAAGAGTTCAGGATGAGCTACCTTTATCCTCTCTTCCTCCTCCCATGTACAGTCGTTAACATCATCACTCCATTGTATCTTGAGCAACGTAATCTTCTTCCTCCTAAGCTGTTTCGTGTCGGTTTCAACGACACGAAGCGGTTTACGAGGTCTCGTAACCACTGGGTCAACCTCTAAATCCCCACAGCTATCAGCAGAAACCACTGTATTTGAGTCGTGCACATACTTCCGTAGATACGATACATGAAAAATATTGTGCACACTCGCCATCTTTTCCGGTAACTCTAATCTATAAGCGAGCTTTCAAATTCGCTCAATGATCGGGAATGGTCCAACAAATCTCGGAGTTAATTTCCCTTTCTTCCCGAATCGAATAATATTCTTCAGAGGAGAAATCTTCACAAAAACCATATCGCCTACGTCGAATTCCAAATCCTTACGACGCTTATCAGCATAACTTTTCTAACGGTCTTGGGCTGCCTTCATTCGTTGCCGAATGATCTCTATACAATCCGAAGTCTGACGAATCATCTCTGGCCCAAGTATCAGCTTTTCTCCAGCTTCCAACCAACATGTCGGAGAGTTACACGGTCTTCCATACAGTGCTTCATATGGTGCCATACCAATGCTTGACTGGTAACTGTTATTATATGCAAATTCCACCAAATGAAGATGATCCTCCCATGATCCTCCAAAATCTAAAACACATGCCCTCAGGAGATCTTCCAAAACCTGGTTGACTCTCTCAGTCTGACCATCTTTTTGGGGATGATAAACTGTACTCAAACACAACTCGGTTCCCAAAACCTCCTGGAAGCTCTTCCAAAATCCACTAGTGAACAATGGGTCTCGATCGCTCACTATACTCTTCGGAATACCATGGAATCGAACTATCCACTTAACATACAACTCAGCCAACTTCGATGCAGTCCTAGTTGATCGAACTGGAATGAATCTTGCACTCTTGGTCAAACGATCTACAATGACCCAAATCCCTTCATTTCCTGTCCTGGTTCTTGGTAGACCATCGATAAAATCCATCGATATCTGCTCCCACTTCCACGTAGGAACTTCTAATGGCTGAAGCAATCCACTTGGCTTCTTCTGTTCAGCTTTTACCAACTGGCAGTTCATGCTCTTAGAAATGAAATTTCCAACATCCTTCTTCATACCTTCCCAATAATAGGTTCTCTTCATATCCCGATACATCTTATTTCCACCTGGATGAATTATCAACCTCGAGTGATGACTTTCCCTTAGAACTTCATCTCTCAATTCATCTATATCGGGAACAACTAGTCGTCCTTGCTTCTGAAGCCAACCCTCTCGATCGACTTCAAATCTTTTATCCTTTTCTGGGTTCAATCCAGATTCCAAATCACGGATAATCCTGACAAGCTTATCGTCTCGTTTTTAGCTCTCGCCAATTCTTTCCACCAAAGTAGGTCTTAACAATAAGTTTGCCAACATCTCAGGTTCCAATTGACATCTAGGCCTGAAGTCAAATCCAGCCAAATACTCCAGACTCTTCCATTCCGAAAACATGGCTCCCAATCCTGCATGTCCTCGACTCAACGCATCAGCTATTGCGTTACCTTTTCCCGAAGTATAGGCTATGCCAAAATCATATGATGCCAAAAACTCTAGCCATCGTTGCTGCCGAAGATTCAAATCCTTTTGGGAGAAAAGATACTTCAACGACTTATGATCCGTAAACAACTCGAATCGAACTCCCAATAGATAATGTCTCCACATCTTCAGAGCAAATACAATTGCCGCCAACTCCAAATCATGAGTCGGATAATTCCTTTCATGCGGCTTCAGTTGTCGACTAGCATATGCAACAACTTTATCCTTTTGTATTAGCACTGCTCCAAGTCCAGTACCACATGCATCGGGGTAAACCACCATCTCATCATTCCCACTTGGAATAGTCAAAATAGGAGCACTTGTCAGTCGCTCTTTCAGGATTCCAAAAGTTTGCTCACACTTAGCATCCCAACTGAATACCGGATTCTTTTTCGTCAATCCTATTAACGGTGCAGCTATCTTGGAAAAGTCTTTGATAAACCGACGATAATATCCTGCTAATCCAAGAAAACTTCTCACATCAGACGCATTCTTAGGTCTAATCCAATCCTGGATTGCTGCCACCTTAGCGGGATCAACCGCTATTCCATTTCCAGAAATAACATGGCCTAAGAACCTCACTTCCCTCTTCCAGAAGTGACACTTCGAAAACTTAGCCTTCAGCTGATGTTTCCGCAAGATTTCCAAAACAATACGCAAATGCGTCTTGTGCTCTTCTTCAGTTCTGGAATAAATCAGAATATCGTCCACGAACACAAGTACGAACTTGTTCAACTGATCTCTGAATACACTATTCATAAGATCCATAAAATACGCTGGTGCATTGGTCAACCCAAATGGCATTACCAGCCACTCATAAAAACCGGATGGTGTCCTGAAAGCAGTCTTCGGCACACTATCCTTAGCCACTCTCAACTGGTGAAATCCCGTTGCCAAATCCATCTGAGAAAACACCCTAGCTTCGTGAAGCTGATCAAACAAGTCATCTATTCTCGGCAATGTATACTTGTTCTTCTTAGTCACCTTATTCAGCTCACGATAATCCACACACAACCTCAACGATCCATCCGCTTTGGTTGCGAACACAACTGGTGCACCCCATTCGGACACACTACGTCGAATGAATCCTTTCCGTAAAAGGTCATCAACTTGCACCTTCAGCTCTTCCTGTTCCCTAGGCGCCCTCCGCCTAAGAGGCATCACAACTGGTCTGGCTCCCTCAACTAGATCGATACGAAACTCGATCTCCCTATGCGGCGGTAACCCTTTGACTTCATCAAAGACGTCCTCAAATCCATTCACAACCGGCATCGATGACAGTCCATCCCGTGAAACAACCAGCGAATAAATGAAGCTCATGAAGACGCCTTCTTCAAGCTTACATCGTATCAAAACCTTTCGCCCTTCCACATTCCCGACTGTCACCTCCAGTTTCTCACAATCAACCTTTGCCGCGTACTTCCTAAGCCAGTCCATACCCAGTATAATTCTGAACCCCGCAAAGTTCAGAACAAAACAATCACAAGCAAAAGAGCAATCATGACTCGATACAACTAGACCACGGCATATCATACACAAACACGACGAACCCCCAACTGGATTAGTCACAACCAATGGCCTATCAACAATATCCGGTACCAAACCCAACCGGCCTACAAGATCATTACAAACAAACGAATGCGACACCCCAGTATCAAATAACACTCTTACTCGAACACCACATATGGAAAGGGTACCTTGAACCACCACACCCTTTCCTTTCTCTTCCACAGTAGGAGCTTTCGAAGACGATGGAACAGCCCCCAAAGCATAGGCTTGCACAATGTGCTTGTCCTTCTGTGGTTCTGGACAATTCCTCCTGAAATGCCCCGGCTTGTCACAGTTGTGGCACTTTGCCGGCACCTTCTGATTCTTACAATCCCTGGAGAGATGGCCCTTCTGCTGGCAATTGTAGCAGATCACTTCACCCTTCGGCTTCTTCTGGCCATCCTTACCCTTCTGTTGCTGCTGCTTCCTTTTCTTGTTACCACCCTTTTGTGGTTTAGACTCCTCCTTGGCCACAGCAACAACAGGTCCTTCCTTAGGAAACAAACTCTCATGCCTGAGAGCTTTCTCCACAAGCTTCTCAAATGGATCGTCCAGATGATCCACCAACTGCCTTCCCAAATAACTATCCAAGCCTGTCACGAACTTTTCATTCTTCTGATAAGAAGATTCAATATACGACCGAGCATAATTGGACAAAGCTTCAAACTCAGAAACATAGTCAAGAACAGGTCTCCCACCTTGCTTGAGCTCCACAAACTTCTTGAACAAGAAAGACTTCTGAGCCGTAGAAATGAACTTGGCTTCAAATCTGACTTGGAATTGCTCCCAAGTAATCTCTTCCTCTGAAGTGTCAATGGTGATAGAGTTCCACCAATCAGCAGCTCTTCCCTGAAGTTGTCTTGATGCAAGCTTCCTTTTAGTTGCATCCTCAATCCCCAAATCACTAAAGATCCTTCTACAAGCATCTATCCATCTCTGAACATCAACGGCTGCCTCTGTCCCTAAGAGAGCCTTCCCTCCAAGAGCAGTATAGTCCTTACAAAGCTTAGCAAAATCCACTGGTTTTGGAGCTTGAACTTGAACTCCAACATCTACCGATGGCCCTGAAGCTGGTATCCTTCTCATGATAGAAGTCATCATAGCTTCAAACATCGCAGCATAATCAGTAGCTCCCCCAGCAGCACGGCTTTCCCTAGCAGCTTGTCTCTCACTTCGATTCATCCTTAATATCTACAAAAAGGAATGATTTAGAACACCTTGAGAAACAACTGCGTATGGAGTTCAAATCCTTCTAAGCTACTTTATTATATATAGTAATCATCCATAAAAATACAATTACGTCTCTCTTACGTAGTTACGTTCGCGAGCGTTGGCTAAAATCGATTAACCTCGCTCTGATACCAAATGTGACGACCGCCCATGACTCCCGCACCAAAACAAGGAAATAGTGCGCTAAAAAGTGTGCCAGGCAGCCATGGACGATGGTCAAGGTGAGTATAACATCGCAGACTCTATCGTATAACTCACAGCGCATGGACAAAATACAGTAGAGAAATATATAGTGAAGCTCCATAACAGAATATCATCATATAGACTTCATAATAGTTTGATACAAGCATCTGAAAACAATACATCCAGCCTCACTACAAAGCACTCAAAGAAAATACAGCAGCGGAATATCCAGTACATGTAATAAGAAAATAATATGCAAAAGCCTCCTGCTCGTCTTCGTCATCATCAGCAGCATCGATCACCCAAAGACAGCACCTGTCACCTGCTACCTAGTTTGCCCATCCCAACATGGATGAACAGCCTAAGGTAATAAGAGTTGAACCTAAAACCTTGAGTCAGACAAAGTCCTAGTGAGCAGTAAATTAACTATCAAACATACCAAAAGAGCATAAAGGATAAAAGGAATAGGAACCCAACCATCCCACTCCACCTCTTTCTACAGTGATAGCCCCCAGACACATACTAACGAGAAGCAAGCATAGCAAAGCAGACAATTAAAGTAAAGCAATAATCACTCGAGTCAAGGCGATGTTTTCCAAATACAAACCCCCAAGGCCTAAACCAAGATCAGATAAGCACCCAGAAAACACCGCTCTTGAGACCGAATGATAATACAATCAAACATCCATGACTCTGGCTATCACTATTATCATTTCCTCGATACCATTCGTTAATTGAATGACCGGCACATTCTTTCAGCCGTCAGTCAAGGGCTAATGGCAACCCCGGTTCTAGACATAACTCCGCATGTCGTCGCAGCCCGTGCCCAGGAATTTTCACAACTACGCAGAGTACTAGCACGTCGTCGCAGCCCGTGCTTGGGACTATCGAATCTGCCCAACGTACTCCTGCTTTGAGCATGCTAGAACCTACAATAACGATGAAATCTCAGCCTCCTAGTCATACTCATCGATGACTATTCTCATACTAGCTCAAGCGCCTCTCGAGCCAGCCATTATCAACCAACTCGAACCGCATCATCGAGTTATCAACATGCTTGGAATGATCCCGCCTGGATTAAACCAAGTCTATCTCACATCATACTTTGCTTCATCGCATCTTAGCAAAGTCCATCTCATCATCGTGCTTCGCCTCATCATATCATGGCAAAGTCCATCTCATTGTCATGCTTTACTACCTTTAATCATAGCAAATCCATCATCATCGAATCCATCCATATGAGCTTCAACATCCGCTTCATATGCCTCAAGCAGCTTTCACCATTCAAAAGCCTTTCCACTTAGCTTTTGAATCACCTTTGACCAACTTGTCCAAATCAACCATTAGCTAATTTGCAACAATCAAATCAATCATCAATCCAAAACAATCAATCATTCAAACAAGATCTAATAAGCAATTATACAAGAGAATGGCAATCTTGTAATTAAAATGTCCAAATCTTAACAATCATGAACAATAGGAAAATATCCCTACAACTTGATAAATGAACTTGCATAAGTCAAAATGTAGCAAAAAGGGTATTCAAACTTCATAGATGATGGATCTACATGCAGACATAAGGAATATGCAGGAAATCTCTACCTTTAACACATAAACAAGAAACCGATCCAATATACTCTTTTGGGTCCGTGTGAGAGATAACTACCACTCACCAAATCACCTAAACACCTCAAAAGATAGCAACTTCAGATTTGGACAGCGAAGAACCAAGCTTGATCCGACAAGATTCCGCTTCAAACGGTGAAATCTATCTTTGTTGGATGAAGATCTTCAACTTTGGCTCTTGGATCTTTGATCTTGATCTTCAATCTTGGATGGAAGTTAGCACTAGATTAGAGTGGAGAAAAGAAGTGAAGAAGTGTTGTAGTCGAGCTCTCAAAATGGCAGCACTTCGTCGCTTCAAAATCCGGTGCCAAAAAGTGAGCAAAACACCTCTATTTATAGGCTGAATTCTATGAGTCGCCACCCCTTAAGTCGCCGCCGACTTACTCCATGAGTCGTCCACGACTCAAAAGACCCAAGTGTTACGACCCAAACCCCTACCGACTCATCTACAGACACGACCCCACCTAAACACGCAACCTATCATAAGTCGGTCACGGCTCAACTCAACACGGGATAGCCGACCTAACTCCGTGCCGATCTAACTTAGGTCGTCCCTATACTTAAGTCGGTCAATACTAAGTCGGCCACTCCTATAGTCGCTCTACCTCTTAAGTCGCTTACACGTGCTAACTTTCCCACGACCTATGCTAACATCCACGCGACCTAACCACTACACGGCCTAACTCCTTAGGTCATTAACTCCACTAACTCGGCACAGCCGACCTAAGCTATTCACCAAGTCGCGCAAACGACCTACTCTCCTTAGATCGGTAACTCGTCCAATCCGACCTATCTCCTATATCTCCAACCCTTAGGTCGCCTAAACCTTAAGTCGTCGATTCACTTGAGTCGGTAACTACCTATGAGTCGCTCAAATCTATAGGCCGGTAAATCCTTAACTCGGCAGCCACCCTTAAGCTGATAACTCCTATAAGTCGGTCACGACTCAACTCCGAACGACTTAAGCTTAGGTTGACTCATACTCTAAACGACTTATCAACAATACTAACGACATGATGGCATCTATTTTACGATTTATTGACACGTAAAATACAGGTCGTTACATGTTGCACCCTATGGATATCGATTCTTCGTAGGGCCATAACTCTTGGCTCGTTTAGAGTTACGGGAGCCATAACAAGTCAAAAAGAATCCCTCGGTGAGTTCTATAGCTATGATAGCTTTCAGCCGTCACTGGTTAGTTTCATACCCAAAAAATCCTATCCGAACCTCAATCGGGTCAAGAATGTTTTTTACCCTTCGTTTTGTCGCCACGTGGATTTTTTCTGCAATACGTGATCCCCGTGGCTGGTCTATGATTTACCATCGCTGGAGAGTGTAGCACAATTGTACTGCTCCGTTTCAAATTCATGCACCCATTTCTACAAGTCATACGGCTCTGTTTCTTCATTTTGGACGGATGTTGCACCTTGCGCCATAGATGTTGCACCCTATGGATATCGATTCTTCGGAGGGCCATAATTCTTGGTTCGTTTAGAGCTACGGAAGCCATAACCAGTCAAAACGAAGCTCTCGGGACTGGTTAGTTTCGTACCCAAAAAATCCTATCTGAACCTCAATCGGGACATGGAAGTTTTTTACCCTTTGTTTTGTCGTCACGTGGATTTTTTCTACAATACGGGATCACCGTGACTGGTCTATGATTTACCATCGACGGAGAGTGGTGCACCATTGTACTACTCCATTTCAAATTCATGCATCCATTTCTAAAAGTCTTACGGCACTGTTTCTTCATTTTGGACGGATGTTGCACCTTGCACCGTATATGTTGCACCTTATGGATATCCATTCTTTGGAGGGCCATAACTCTTGGCTCGTTTAGAGTTACGGGAGCCATAACCAGTAAAAACGAAGGTCTCGGTGAGTTCTACAGCTATGACAGCCGTCACTGGTTAGTTTCATACCCAAAAAATACTATCCGAACCTCAATCGGGACATGGAAATTTTTTACCCTTCGTTTTGTCGCCACGTGGATTTTTTCTGTAATACGGGAAGCCCGTGGCTGGTCTATGATTTACCATTGCTGAAGAGTGGTGCACCATGGTTCTGCTCCATTACAAATCCATGCACGCATTTCAAAAGGTCGTACGACACAGTTTCTTCATTTTGGACGGATGTTGCACCTTGCGCCATAGATGTTGCACCCTATGGATATTGATTCTTCGGAGGGCCATAACTCTTGGCCGTTTAGAGTTACGGGAGCCATAACCAGTCAAAACGAATCCCTCGGTGAGTTCTACAGCTATGATAGCATTCAACCATCACTGGTTAGTTTCATACCAAAAAAATCCTATCCAAACCTCAATCGGGTCATGGAAGTTTTTTACCCTTCGTTTTGTCGTCACGTGGATTTTTTCTGCAATACGGGATCCCCGTGGCCGGTCTATGACTTACCATCGCTGGAGAGTGGTGCACTATTTACTGCTCTGTTTCAAATTCATGCACCCATTTCTAAAAGTCGTACGGCACTGTTTCTTCATTTTGGATGGATGTTGCACCATGCACCGTAGATGTTGCACCCTGTGGATATCCATTCTTCGAAAGGCCATAACTCTTGGCTTGTTTAGAGTTACGGTAGCCGTAACCAGTCAAAACGAAGCTATCGGTGAGTTCTACAGTATGAAAGCTTTTAGCCTTCAATGGTTAGTTTCATACCCAAAAAATCCTATCCGAACCTCAATCGGGTCATGGAAGTTTTTTACCCTTTGTTTTGTCGCCACATGGATTTTTCTGTAATACGGGATCCCCGTGGCTGGTTTAGGATTTACCATCGCTGGATAGTGGTGCACCATAGTACTGCACCATTTCAAATCCATGCACCCATTTCTAAAAGTCGTACGGCACTGTTTCGTCATTTTGGACGGATGTTGCACCTTGCACCGTAGATGTTGCACCCTGTGGATATCGATTCTTCGGAGGACCATAACTCTTGGCTCGTTTAGAGTTACGGGAGCCATAACCAGTCAAAACGAAGCTCTCGTTGTGTTCTACAGCTATGATAGCTTTCAGCCATCACTGGTTAGTTTCATACGCAAAACATCCTATCCGAACCTCAATTGGGTCATGGAGGTTTTTTACCCTTCGTTTTGTTGCCAGGTCGATTTTTTCTGTAATACGGGATCCCCGTGGCTGGTCTATGATTTACAATCGCTGAAGAGTGGTGCACCAGGGTACTGCTCCGTTTCAAATCCATGCATCCATTTCTAAAAGTCGTACGGCACCGTTTCTTCATTTTGGACGGATGTTGCACCTTGCACCGTAGATGTTGCACCCTATGGATATCGATTCTTCGGAGGTCCATAACTCTTGGCCCGTTTAAAGTTACGGGAGCCATAACAAGTCAAAACAAAGAACTCGGTAAGCTCTACTGCTATGAAGGCTTTCAGCCGTCACTGGTTAGTTTCATACCAAAAAAATCCTATCCGAACCTCAATCGGGTCATGGAAGTTTTTTACCCTTCGTTTTGTCGTCACGTGGATTTTTTCTGTAATACAGGATCCCCGTGGCTGGTCTATGATTTACCATCGCTGGAGAGTGGTGCACCATTGTACTGCTCCATTTCAAATCCATGCATCCATTTCTAAAAGTCGTACGGCACTGTTTCTTCATTTTAGACGGAAGTTGCACCTTGCACCGTAGATGTTGCACCCTGTGGATATCCATACTTCGGAGGGCCATAACTCCTGGCTCGTTTAGAGTTAAGGGAGCCATAACCAGTCAAAACGAAGCTCTCGATGAGTTCTACATCTATGACAGCTTTTATCTGTCGCTGGTTAGTTTCATACCCAAAAAATCCTATCCGAACCTCAATCGGGTCATGGAAGTTTTTTACCCTTCGTTTTGTCGTCACGTGGATTTTTTCTGCAATACGGGATCCCCGTGGCTGGTCTATGATTTACCATGACTAGAGAGTGTTGCACCATCGTACTGCTCCGTTTAAAATTCATGCACCCATTTCTAAAAGTCATGCGGCTTTATTTCTTCATTTTGGACGGATGTTGCACCTTGCGCCATAGATGTTGCACCCTGTGGATATCGATTCTTCGGAGGGCCATAACTCTTGGTTCGTTCAGAGTTACAGGAGACATAGCAAGTCAAAACTTAGCTCTCGGTTAGTTCTAAAGTAATGATGGCTTTCAGCCGTCACTGGATAGTTTCGTACCCAAAAAAATCCAATCCGAACCGCAATCGGGTCATGGAAGTTTTTTACCCTTCGTTTTGTCGTCACGTGGGTTTTTTCTGCAATACGGGATCCCCGTGGCAGGTCTATGATTTACCATCGCTGGAGAGTTGTGCACCATGGTACTGCTCTGTTTCAAATCCATGCACCCATTTCTAAAAGTCGTACGGCACTGTTTCTTCATTTTGGATAGATGTTGCACCTTGCACCGTAGTTGTTGCACCCTATGGATATCGATTCTTCGGAGGGCCATAACTCTTGGCTCGTTTAGAGTTACGGGAGCCATAACTAGTCAAAATGAATCCCTCGGTGAGTTTTATAGCTATGATAGCTTTCAGCCGTCACTGGTTAGTTTCATACCCAAAAAATCCTATCCGAACCTCAATCGGGTCATGGAAGTTTTTTACCCTTCGTTTTGTCGTCACGTGGATTTCTTCTGCAATACGGTATCCCCGTGGGAGGTCTATGACTTACCATCGCCGGAGAGTGGTGCACCATTGTACTGCTCTGTTTCAAATCCATGCACCCATTTCTAAAAGTCGTAAGGCACTGTTTCTTCATTTTGGACGGATGTTGCACCTTGCACCGTAGATGTTGCACCCTGTGTATATCCATTCTTCGGAGGGCCATAACTCTTGGCTCGTTTAGAGTTACGGCAGCCATAACCAGTGAAAACGAATCCCTCGGTGATTTCTACAACTGTGATGGTTTCAGTCGTCACTGGTTAGTTTCATACCCAAAAAATCTTATCCGAACCTCAATCGGGTCATGGAAGTTTTTTACCCTTTGTTTTGTCGTCACGTGGATTTTTTCTGCAATACGGGATCCCCGTGGCTGGTCCACGACTTACCATCGCTGGAGAGTGGCGCACCATTGTACTGCTCCATTTCAAATCCATGCATCCATTACTAAAAGTCGTACGACATTGTTTCTTCATTTTGGACGGATGTTGCACCTTGCACCGTAGATGTTGCACCCTGTGAATATTGATTCTTCGGAGGGCCATAACTCTTGGCTCGTTTAGCGTTACGGGAGCCATAACCAGTCAAAACGAAGCTCTCGGTGAGTTCTACAGCTATGACGGCTTTAAGCCGTCACTGGCTAGTTTCATACCCAAAAAGTCCTATCCGAACCTCAATCGGGTCATGGAAGTTTTTTTACCCTTCATTTTGTCGTCACGTGGATTTTTTCTGTAATACGGGATCCCCGTGTCTGGTCTATGATTTGCCATCGCTGGAGAGTAGTGCACCACTATACTACTCCGTTTCAAATCCATGCACCCATTTCAAAAAGTCGTACGACACTGTTTCTTAATTTTGGACGGATGTTGCGCCTTGCACCGTAGATGTTGCACCATGTGGATATCCATACTTCGGAGGGCCCTAACTATTGGCTCGTTTAGAGTTACGGGAGCCATAACCAGTCATAACGAAGCTCTTGAAGAGTTCTACAGCTATGACAGCTTTTAGCCATCACTGGTTAGTTTCAAGCACAAAAAATCCTATCCGAACCTCAATCGGGTCATTAAAGTTTTTTACCCTTCGTTTTTTCGTCACGTGGATTTTTTTTCTGCAATACGGGATCCTCGGGCAGGTCTATGAATTACCATCGCTGGAGAGTGGTGCACCATGGTACTGCTCCGTTTCAAATCCATGGATCCATTTGTAAAAGTTGTACGACACTATTTCATCATTTTGGACGGATGTTGCACCTTGCACCGTAGATGTTGCACCTTGTGGATTTCGATTCTTCGGAGGACCACGACTGCTGGATCGTTGAGAGTTACGGGATCCATAACCAGTCAAAACGAAGCTCTCGGTGAGTTCTATAGCTATGGCAGCTTTCAGCCGTCACTGGTTAGTTTCATACACAAAAAATCCTATCCGAACCTCAATCGGGTCGTGGAAGTTTTTTACCCTTCGTTTTGTCGTCACGTGGATTTTTTCTGTAATACGGGATCCCTGTGGCTGGTCTATGATTTACCATTGCTCGAGAGTGGTGCACCATGGTACTGCTCTATTTCAAATCCATGCATCCATTTCTAAAAGTCGTACGGCACTGTTTCTTCATTTTGGACGGATGTTGCCCCTTTCACCATAGATGTTGCACCCTGTGGATATCCATTCTTCGGAGGGCCATAACTCTTGGCTCGTTTAGAGTTACGGTATCCATAACCAGTCGAAACGAAGCTCTTGGTGAGTTCTAAAGCTATGACATCTTTTAGCCGTGACTGGTTAGTTTAATATCCAAAAAATCCTATCCGAACATCAATCCGGTCATGGAAGTTTTTTACCCTTCGTTTTTTCGTCACGTGAATTTTTCTGCAATACGGGATCCCCGTGGCTGGTCTATGATTTACCATCACTGGAGAGTGTTGCACCATTGTACTGCTCCGTTTCAAATTCATGAACCCATTTCTAAAAGTCATACGGCTCTGTTTCTTCATTTTGGACGGATGTTGCCCCTTGCAACGTAGATGTTGCACGCTGTGGATATCGATTCTTCGGAGGGCCATAACTCTTGGCTCGTTTAGAGTTACGGGAGCCATAACCAGTCAAAACAAAGCTCTCGGTGAGTTCTACAGCTATGAAGTCTTTCAACCGTCACTGGTTAGTTTCATACCCAAAAAATCCTATCCGAACCTCAATTGGGTCATGAAAGTTTTTTACCCTTTGTTTTGTCGTCATGTGGATTTTTTTTGTAATACGAGATCCCCGTGGCTGGTCAATGATTTACCATCACTGGAGAGTGGTGCACCATTGTACTACTCCGTTTCAAATCCATCCACCCATTTCAAAAAGTCGTACGGCACTGTTTCTTCATTTTGGACGGATGTTGCACCTTGCGCCGTAGATGTTGCACCATGTGGATATCCATGCTTCGGAAGGCCATAACTCCTGGCTCGTTTAGAGTTACGTTAGCTATAACCAGTGAAAACGAAGCTCTCGATGAGTTCTTCAGCTATGATAGCTTTCAGCCGTCACTGGTTAGTTTCATACACAAAAAATCCTATCCGAACCTCAATCGGGTCATGTAAGTTTTTTACCCTTCGTTCTTTCGTCACGTGTATTTTTTTCTGCAATACGGGATCCCCGTGGCTGGTCTATGACTTACCATCGCTGGAGAGTGGTGCACCATGGTACTGCTCCGTTTCAAATCCATGCATCCATTTCTAAAAGTCGTACGGCACCATTTCCTCATTTTGGACGTTTGTTGCACCTAGCACCGTAGATGTTGCACCCTGTGGATATCGATTCTTCGGAGGGCCATAACTCTTTGCTCGTTTAGAGTTACGGGAGCCATAACCTGTCAAAACGAAGCTCTTGGTGAGTTCCACAGCTATGATGGTTTTGAGCCGTCCTTGGTTAGTTTCACACCCAAAAAATCCTATCCGAACCTCAATCGGGTCATGGAAGTTTTTTACCCTTCGTTTTGTCGTCACGTGGATTTTTCTGCAATACGGGATCCGCGTGGCAGGTCTATGATTTACCATTGCTGGAGAGCAGTGCACCATTGTAATGCTCCATTTCAAATCCATGCACCCACTTCTAAAGGTCGTACGTCACTGTTTCTTCTATTTGGACGAATGTTGCACCTTGCGCCGTAGATGTTGCACCCTATGGATATCGATTCTTCGGAGGGCCATATCTCCGGGCTCTTTTAGAGTTACGGGATCCATAACCAGTCAAAACGAAGCTTTCGGTGAGTTCTACAGCTGTGACAGCTTTCAGCCATCACTGGTTAGTTTCATACCCAGAAAATCCTATATGAATCTCAATCGGGTCGTGGAAGTTTTTTATCCTTCGTTTTGTCGCCACGTGGATTTTTTCTGTACTACGGGATCCCTGTTGCTGGTCTATGATTTACCATCGCTGGAGAGTGGTGCACCATGGTACTGCTCGGTTTCAAATCCATGCATCCATTTCTAAAGGTCGTACGGCACTGTTTCTTCATTTTGGACGGATGTTGCCCCTTGCACCGTAGATGTTGCACCCTGTGGATATCCATTCTTCGGAGGGCCATAACTCTTGGCTCGTTTAGAGTTACGGGAGCCATAACCTGTCAAAACGAAGCTCTTTGTGTGTTATACAGCTATGACCGCTTTCAGCCATCACTGGTTAGTTTCATACCCAAAAAATCCCATCCGAACCTCAATCGGGTCATGGAAGTTTTTTACCCTTCGTTTTGTCGTCAGGTGGATTTTTTCTGCCATACGGGATCCCCGTGATTGATCTATGATTTATCATCGCTGGAAAGTAGTGCACCTTGGTACTGCTCCATTTCAAATCCATGCATCCATTTCTTATAGTTGTACGAGACTGTTTCTTCATTTTGGACGGATGTTGCACCTTACACCGTAGATGTTGCACCCTGTGGATATCCATTCTTCGGAGGGCCATAACTCTTGGCTCGTTTAGAGTTACGGGAGCCATAACCAGTCAAAATGACACTCTCGGTGAGTTCTACAGCTATGGCTGCTTTCAGCCGTCACTGGTTAGTTTCCTACCCAAAAAATCCTATCCGAACCTCAATCGGGTCATGGAAGTTTTTTACCCTTCGATTTGTCGCCACGTGGATTTTTTCTGTAATACGGGATCCCCGTGGCTGGTCTATGATTTACCATCACTGGAGAGTGGTGCACCATGGTACTGCTCCGTTTCAAATCCATGCATCCATTTCTAAAAGTCGTACGGCACTGTTTCTTCATTTTGGACCGATGTTGCACCTTGCACCGTAGATGTTGCACCCTATGGATATCCATTTTTCGGAGGGCCATAACTCTTGGCTCGTTTAGAGTTACGTGAGCCATAACCAGTCAAAACGAAGCTCTCGGTGATTTCTACAGCTGTGACTGCTTTCAACTGTCACTGGTTAGATTCATATCCAAAAAATCCTATCCGAACCTCAATCGGGTCATGGAAGTTTTTTACCCATCGTTATTTCGTCACGTGGATTTTTTCTGCAATATGGGATCCCCGTGGCTGGTCTATGATTTTCCATCGCTGGAGAGTGTTGCACCATCGTACTGCTCCATTTCAAATTCGTGCACCCATTTCTAAAAGTCGTACGGCACCGTTTCTTCGTTTTGGACGGATGTTGCACCTTGCACCGTAGATGTTACACCCTGTGGATATCGATTCTTCGGATGGCCATAACTCTTGGCTCGTTTGGAGTTACGGGAACCATAACCAGTCAAAACGAAGATGTCGGCGAGTTCTACAGCTATGACATCTTTCAGCCGTCACTGGTTAGTTTCATACCCAAAAAATCCTATCCGAACCTAAATCGGGTCATGGAAGTTTTTTACCCTTCGTTTTGTCGTCACGTGGATTTTTTCTGTAATACGGGATCCCCGCGGCTGGTCTATGATTTACCATCGCTGGAGAGTAGTGCACCATGGTACTGCTCCTTTTCAAATCTGTGCATCCATTTCAAAAAGTCATACGGCACAGTTTCTTCATTTTGGATGGATGTTGCACCTTGCACCGTAGATGTTGCACCCTATGGATATCGATTCTTCGGAGGGCCATAACTTTTGGCTCGTTTAGAGTTACGGGAGCCATAACCAGTCAAAACGAAGCTCTCGATGAGTTCTATAGCTATGACAGCTTTCAGCCGTCACTAGTTAGTTTCATACCCAAAAAATCCCATCCGAACCTCAATAAGGTCATGGTAGTTTTTTTGCCCTTCGTTTTGTCGTCACGTGGATTTTTTCTTTAATACGGGATCCCCGTGGCTGGTCTATGATTTACCATCGCCGGAGTGTGGTGCACCATGGTATTTCTTCGTTTCAAATCCATGCACCCATTTCTAAAAGTCGTACGGCACTGTTTCTTCATTTTGGACGGATGTTGCACCTTGCACCGCTGATGTTGCACCATGTGGATATTGATTCTTCGGAGGGCCATAACTCTTGGCTCATTTAGAGTTACGGGAGCCATAAGCAGTCAAAACGAAGCTCTCGGTGTGTTCTACAGCTATGACATCTTTCTGCCGTCACTAGTTAGTTTCTTACCCAAAAATCCTATCCGAACCTCTATCGGGTCATTGAAGTTTTTTACCCTTCGTTTTTTCGTCACGTGGATTTTTTTCTATAAAAGGGATCCCCATGGCTAGTCTATGATTTACCATCGCTGGAGAGGGGTGGACCATGGTAATGCTCCGTTTCAAATCCTTGCTCCTATTTCTAAAAGTTGTACGACACTATTTCTTCATTTTGGATGGATGTTACACCTTGCACCGTAGATGTTGCACCATGTGGATATTGATTCTTCGGAGGGCCATAACTCTTGGCTCGTTTAGAGTTACGGGAGCCGTAACCAGTCAAAATGAAGCTCTCGGTGATTTCTAAAGCTATGATAGCTTTTAGCCGTCACTGGTAAGTTTCATACCCAAAAAATCCTATCCGAACCTCAATCGGGTCATCGAAGTTTTTTACCCTTCGTTTTGTCGTCACGTGGATTTTTTCTGTAATACGGGATCCCCGTGGCTGGTCAATGCCGAGTACAACTCTGGACTGTCAAAAGTCTATAAATGCCGGACGTCACTCGTGTGCCGAGCGTTCCTAGGCGTCGAGTGTTCTTTTATGCCGAGTACAAATGCCGAGTGGAGGATGCCGAGCCTACCTCCATGCCGAGCAAACCAACATACCTAACGTACCTGAGTGCCGAACAAACCATCCTGTCGAGCATAACTAAGTACCGAACAAACCTTAATGCCGAACCCAAGTGAATGCCGAGCAAACTATCATGCCGAATATAACTAGGTGCCGAACAGGCCTAAATGCCGAACAAACTTAACTGCCAAACATACTTTCATGCCGAATGATTGCCAATGCGGAACCATATTTCCCAGACCCAAACCATAGTTGATTCATGTTTATCCAATCATATTTCCATCTCTTAAGCACGTCGCGTCATTCATCCGTCCAGTCGACTGAATCCATCGTACACCAGCCTTGGCGAACGTGCAACCGATTACATTAATCCCGCATGTCCATGGCTTGGTAAAAAGGCGGGTTAACAATGACACATCAAGATATAGGTATAGTTCTTCGCCTTCATTCAGAGTCGAGAGTACTGGTGGCCGTTGGAGGTGCTCGATTAGGTTAAGGAAAGCTGCTGAACATTCGTCGGTCCACTCGAATTTTCCTTTGTCTCTCTTCAGGGCTTCAAAGAAGGGAATGCATTTGTCGGTTGCTTTAGAGATGAATAGGCGTAGGGCGGCCACCTTCCCGTTTAGGCTTTGCATTTCTTTCCGAGTGGATGGTATCTTGATATCTTGCAAGGCTCGGACTTGTTTGGGGTTTACTTCGATCCCTCTGGCATGGACGATGAATCCCAAGAACTTTCCTGATGACACTCCGAAGGAGCACTTTAGAGGATTCAGCTTCATTCCATATTGGCGGAGTACTTGGAACATCTCGTCCAAGTGGCTTACATGATCGTTGGCTTTTCATGATTTAACCATCATGTCATTCACATAGACCTCCATAGTTCGTCCCATTAATTCCGCAAACATCTTGTTGACGAGGCGCTGGTAAGTAGCTCCGGCGTTCTTAAGTCCGAAAGGCATTACTCTGTAGCTGTACAACCCCAGGTCCGTGATGAAACTTGTGTGGTCCTGATCGGGGGCGTGCATAGGGATTTGGTTATATCCGGAGTAGGCATCCATGAAAGATAAGAACTCGTGCCCGGCGGTACTGTCCACAAGTTGATCGATTCGGGGAAGTGGGAAGCAATCCTTTGGGAAAGCATCATTTAGGTTGGAGAAGTCAATGCATGTTCGCCACTTCCCATTAGCCTTCTTTACCAGTACCGGGTTAGCGATCCATTCTGGGTAGATGGCTTCTCGTATGAAGTTATTGGCAAGCAGGTTCTTTACTTCTTCTTCGAGGGCTGCCTATCGTTCTGCCCCCATACTTCTCTTCTTTTGCTTTATCGGTACCTTGGTAGGATAGATGTTTAGTGCGTGGCATGCTATGTCCGGGGAGATTCCAGTCATATCGGCGTGTGTCCATGCAAACACATCCAAGTTGTGGCGAAGGAAATCAATAAGTTGGTCTTTCAATTCTGTTTTTAACTGAGACCCGATTCTCAGTAGTCTACTCGAGTCACATTTGTCTACAGATACAAACTCCATAGCCTCTGCGGGCTCGACGGTGGCCTCCTCCTCTCTGTCCCTAGGGTCTAATTCATTAAAGGGATCACTGGTATATCGAAGAGGAGGGGCCTTCTTTAGTTGCTATGCTTCCGAGTTTTTCTTGCAGAGAGCAGTCTCTGCATTCTTCCCTTTATCTTTCCTACGATTATTGCGAAATTCGGTTACATAGCAGTCCCGAGCGGCGTCTTGATCCCCTTCTACTTCTCCCACTCCATTATCCGTTGGGAACTTCATCTTCAGGCACCACGGGGCAAGGACAATTTGGAAGTCGGACAAGGCTGGTCTTCCTAAAAAGGCATTGTAGGCCGAGTGGTTGTCTATTAGCACGAATGTTTGTTTCCGAACGGCGGAGCGGGGATGACTTCCCAATTCAACAAAGAGATCCAATTGTCCGAGGGGCATCTTTGCTTCTTCAGTGAAATCGTGTAGCAGTTTGTTGCAGGGAGACACGTCCTTCATTGACAGCTTCATTTTGTCGAAAGCATGCTTGAATAGAATATTCACTGAGCTTCCAATGTCTACTAGGATTCGAAAAACTTCAGCTGGGCCGAACCAGGCAGAGATGACCATAGGATCCATATGAGGGTATTGCCTTCCTTCTAGGTCGCGCCCACTAAATGTGATGTCATTATTTTCCTTCCGCTTAGGGTGGCGTTCTTCCATAACAGAATTGACGCAGTCTCCCTCGCTTCTGAGTGAGTTTCCATATCTTTCCATTTCTTCCCAACTTTTGTCGGCGATGTGTGGTGCACCATGTTACTGCACCATTTCCCTCGCTTCTGACCCGTGGCTGGTCTATGATTTACCATCGCTGGAGAGTGGTGCACCATGTTACTGCACCATTTCGAATCCATGCACCCATTTCTAAAAGTCGTAAGGCACTGTTTCGTCATTTTGGACGGATGTTGCTCCTTGCACCGTAGATGTTGCACCCTGTGGATATCGATTCTTCGGAGGGTCGTAACTCTTAGCTCGTTTAGAGTTACGGGAGCAATAACCAGTCAAAACGAAGCTATCTGTGAGTTCTACAGCTATGACAGCTTTCAGCCGTCACTGGTTAGTTTCATACCCAAAAAATCCTATCCGAACCTCAATCGGGCCATGAAAGTTTTTTACCCTTCGTTTTTTCGTCACGTGGTACGGGATCCACGTGGCTGGTCTATGATTTACCATCGCTAAAGAGTGGTGCACCATGGTACTGCATTGTTTCAAATCCATGCACCCATTTCTAAAAGTCGTACGGCACTGTTTCGTCATTTTGGACGGATGTTGCACCTTGCACGTAGATGTTGCACCCTGTGGATATCGATTCTTCGGAGGGCCATAACTCTTGCCTCGTTTAGAGTTACGGGAGCCATAACTAGTCAAAACGAAGCTCTCGTTGAGTTCTATAGCTATGATAGCTTTCAGCCGTCACTGGTTAGTTTCATACCAAAAAAATCCTTTCTGAACCTCAATCGGGTCATGGAAGTTTTTTACCCTTCGTTTTTTCGTCACGTGGATTTTTCCTGTAAAACGGTATCCCCGTGGCTGGTCTATGATTTTCCATCGCTGAAAAGTGGTGCACCATGGTACTGCACCGTTTCAAATCCATGCACCTATTTCTAAAAGTCTTACGGCCGTGTTTCATCATTTTGGACGGATGTAGCACCTTGCACCATAGATGTTGCACCCTGTGGATATCGATTCTTCGGAGGGCCATAACTATTGACTCGTTTAGAGTTACGGGAGCCATAACCAGTCAAAATGAAGCTGTATGTGAGTTCTACAGCTATGACAGCTTTCAGCCATCACTGGTTAGTTTCATACCCAAAAAATCCTATCTGAACCTCAATCGGGTCATGGTAGTTTTTTACCCTTCGTTTTTTCGTAACGTGGATTTTTTTCTGTAAAACGGGATCCCCGTGGCTGGTCTATGATTTACCATCGCTGGAGAGTGGTGCGCCATGGTAATACACCAATTCAAATCCATGCACCCATTTCTAAAAGTCATACGACACTGTTTCGTCATTTTGGACGGATGTTGCACCTTGCACCGTAGATGTTGCACCCTGTGGATATCGATTCTTCGGAGGGCCATAACTCTTGGCTCGTTTAGAGTTACGGGGAGCCATAACCAGTCAAAACAAAGCTCTCAGTGATTTATACAGCTATGACAACTTTCAGCCGTCACTGGTTAGTTTCATACCCATAAAATCCTATCCGAACCTCAATCGGGTCATGGAAGTTTTTTACCCTTCGTTTTTTCGTCACGTGGATTTTTACTGTAAAAGGGGATCCCCGTGGCTGGTCTATGATTTACCATCACTGGAGAGTGGTGCACCATGTTCTGCACCATTTCGGATCCATGCACCCATTTCTAAATGTCGTACGACACTGTTTCGTCATTTTGGACGGATGTTGCTCCTTGCACCATAGATGTTGCACCTTGTGGATATCGATTCTTCGGACGGCCGTAACTCTTGGCTCGTTTAGAGTTACGGGAGCAATAGCCAGTCAAAACGAAGCTATCTATGAGTTCTACAGCTATGACAGCTTTCAGCCGTCACTGGTTAGTTTCATACCCAAAAAATCTTATCCGAAACTCAATCCGGCCATGGAAGCTTTTTACCCTACATTTTTTCGTCACGTGGATTTTTTCTGTAAAATGGGATCCCCGTGGCTGGTCTATGATTTACCATCGCTAGAGAGTGGTGCACCATGGTACTGCATCGTTTCAAATCCATGCACCCATTTCTAAAAGTCGTACGGCACTGTTTCGTCATTTTGCTCGGATGTTGCACCTTGCACCGTAGATGTTGCACCCTGTGGATATCGATTCTTCGGAGGGCCATAACTCTTGGCTCGTTTAGAATTACAGGAACCATAACTAGTCAAAATGAAGCTATCTGTGAGTTCTACAGCTTTGACCACTTTCAGCCATCACTGGTTAGTTTCGAACCCAAAAAATCCTTTCCGAACCTCAATCGGGTCATGGATGTTTTTTACCCATCGTTTTTTCGTCACGTGGATTTTTACTGTAAAACAGGATCCCCGTGGATGGTCTACGATTTACCATCGCTAGAGAGTGGTGCACCATGGTACTAAACAATCTCAAATCCATGCACCCATTTCTCATAGTCGTACGGCACTGTTTCGTCATTTTGGACGGATGTTGCACCTTGTACAATAGATGTTGCACGCTGTGTATATCGATTCTTCGGAGGGCCATAACTCTTGGCTCGTTTAGAGTTACGGTGAGCCATAACCAGTCAAAACGAAGCTCTGAGTGATTTCTACAGCTATGACAACTTTCAACCGTCATTGTTTAGTTTCATACCCAGAAAATCCTATCTGAACCTCAATCGGGTCATGGAAGTTTTTTACCCTTCGTTTTTTCGTCACGTGGATTTTTACTGTAAAATGGGATCCCCGTGGCTGGTCTATGATTTACCATCACTGGAGAGTGGTGCACCATGTTACTGCACCATTTCGAATCCATGCACCCATTTCTAAAAGTCGTACGACACTGTTTCGTCATTTTGGATGGATGTTTCTCCTTGCACCGTAGATGTTGCACCTTGTGGATATCGATTCTTCGGAGCGCCGTAACTCTTGGCTCGTTTAGAGTTACGGGAGCAATAACCAGTCAAAACGAAGCTATCTGTGATTTCTACAGCTATGATCGCTTTCAGCCATCACTGGTTAGTTTCATACCCAAAAAATCCTATCCGAATCTCAATCGGGCCATGGAAGTTTTTTACCCTTCGTTTTTTCGTCACATGGATTTTTTCTGTAAAACGGGATCCCCGTGGCTGGTCTATGATTTACCATCGCTAGAGAGTTGTGACGACCGCCCATGACTCCCGCACGGAAACAAGGGAAAAGTGCGCTGAAAATGTGCCAGGCAGCCATGGACGATAGTCAAGGTAAAATAAACATCACAGAATCTATCGTACAACTCACAGCGCATGGATAAAGTACAATAGAAAGATATAATATAGAGAAGCTCCATAGAACAGAACATTATCATATAAGCATCATAACAGTTTTATATATAGGTCTGAACCATCAATACAAGAAGCCTCACTACATAGTACTCAGAGTAACAACAAACAGCGAAATATCCAGTACATATTATAAAGAAAAATAATACGCAAGCCTCCTGCTCGTCTTCATCATCAGCATCGTCAATCACTAAGATCAGCACCTGTCACTTAGTCTGCCCATCCTAAACATGGATGAACAGCCCAAGGTAATAAGAGGAGACATAAAACCTTGAGTCAGACAACAGTCTTAGTGAGCGGTAAATCAACTATCAAACATACCAAAAGAACATAAAGGATACAAGGAATAGGAACCCCAACTCATCCCACTCCACCTCTTTCTACAGTGATAGCCCCCAGACACACACTATGGAGAAACAAGCATAGCAAACGGATAACTAAAGTAAAGCAATAACCACTCGAGTCAAGGTCGATGTTTTCCAAATACAAACCCCCAAGGCCTAAACCAAGATCAGGTAAGCACCCAGAAAACACCGCTCTTGAGACCGAATGATGATACAACCAAACATTCATGACTCTGGCTATCACTGTTATCATTGCCTCGATTTCACCGTTAATTGAATGACCAACTCATCTGTCAAGGGCTAATGGCAACCCCGGTTCTAGACATAACTCCGCACGTCGTCGCAGCCCGTGCCTAGGAATTTTCGCAACTACCAAGAGTACTAGCACGTCGTCGCAGCCCGTGCTTGGGAATTTTCGCAACTACCCAACGTACTCTTGCTTTGAGCATGCTAGAACCTTCAACAACGATGAAGTCTCAGCCTCCTAGTCACCCTCCTCAGCGACTATTCTCATACTAGCTCAAGCGCCTCTCGAGCTATCCATTATCACCCAACTCGTATCGCGCCATCGAGTCATCAACATGCTTGGAATGATCCCGCCTGGATTAGACCAAGACTATCTCACATCTCACTTTGCTTCATCGCATCTTAGCAAAGTTCGTCTCAACATCATGCTTCACCTCATCGCATCTTGGCAAAGTTCATCAACATCATCATGCTTTGCTTCCCCTAATCATAGCAAAGTCCTCGAATACATCCATATGAGCTTTATCATCCGCTTCATATGCCACAAGCAGCTTTCACCATTCAAGAGCCTTTCCACTTAGCTTTTGAATCATCTTCAATCATCTTGTTCCAAATCAACTACTAGCTAACTTGAAACAATCAAATCAATCATTCATTCAAACAATCAAGCATTTAAACAAGATCTAATAAGCAATATTAATTATAACGGCAATTTCGTAAGTAAATGAGCAAAGGTCCAACATACATGAAATCATGGGTTTCTAGCATAGATCAAATAAATAAAAAAACATGGGTTTTATCTCTATAACTTGTTAAATGAACTTGCATAGGTAAACGTCTTCATAAATCATGGATCTAGACTTGGATCTAAGGAAAATGCATGAAATCACTAGTTAGAACATCCAAACAAACAACCAATCCAATATATTCCTTTGGGTCCGCGTGAGAGATAATCACCACTCACCGAATCACCTAAACAATTCAAAAACTATCAACTTCAAAACTGGACAGCAAGGGTTCAAGCTCGATTTGTCGAAATCTCGCTTGAAATGGTGAAATCTAGCTTTGTCGGATGAAGATCTTCAACTTTGGCTCTTCAATCTTCAATCTTGATCTTCGATCTTGGATGAATGTTAGCACTTAATCAGAGTGGAGAAAAGAAGTGAAGAAATGTTGTAGTCGAGCTCTCAAAATGGCAGCACTTCGTCGCTTCAAAAACCGGTGCCAAAAAGTGAGCCAAAGTCCACTATTTATAGCCCCTTTAGGTCGTAACTCGTAGCTCGGAATTAACTCGCTCGGTTTTAGGTCGCTGCCGACCTATCTCTATGCCGAGTCAACGACATAACTTACCTTGCGACCTAAGACGCTGCCGGCCTAAATTCACGCGACCTAACAACCACACGACCTAACAACTACGCGACCTACCCAGCCTACCGACCTAACTACTCCCCTTAGGTCTCTTAACGACCTATCTTCCTTAGGTCGCCATTCTATAGGTCGCTATATTTTCCTAGGTCGCATACCACTAGGTCGCTCATATCTATAGGTCGCTCCACTTGACCAAAACATGATTCGACCTAGCACTTTTAGGTTGCATACGACCTATCTTAACTCGTAGGTCGCTCCACCTATCTAAAAGACCACTCACGACCTAAATCCAACCTAAGCCATAACTCTTAAGGTCGCGACTACTAGGTTTCATACAACCCTTAGGTCGCTTGAACGACCTTCCTCCCTAGGTCGCTAACTACTTAAATCATTAGCTCTTAGGTCGGTCACTCTCTTAGGTCGCTCTACTGACCTAACCCACTATACAACCTACGCCATAGGTCCTCCAAATCCCTAAGTCATTACAACCACTAGGTCGTGCACATATACTATAGGTCGGTCAACTACCTTAACTCGTAACTCTTACACGACCTATCCTACACGAGTTAACCTTCCATACGACTTAGGCTATGGATGACAGAAACAACACCAACGACCTAATATTTCCACGGTTTATCGATACGTAAAATACGGGTCGTTACATTCTCTCCCCCTTAGGAATTTCACCCCCGAAATTCCAAGCAAACAAGAGCAATCAAAAATTATTCTGCATGCCTACTATCCATAGCAACCAACAAACCATGCATCCAATTCTAGCCTAGCATGCAGAATTCTAAGATAGGAATCAAGTTACAAATACATGAGATGTCACGACACCTTAGGGCCATACCTTGAAGAGTTCAGGATGAGCTGCCTTCATCCTCTCTTCCTCCTCCCACGTACAGTCGTTAACATCATCACTCCATTGTATCTTGAGCAACGTAATCGTCTTCCTCCTAAGCTGTTTCGTATCGGTTTCAACAATACTAAGCGGCTTACGAGGTCTTCTAACAACTGGATCAACCTCCAAATCTTCACAGCTATCAGCAGAAACCACTGTGCTCGAGTCGTGCACATACTTCCGTAGATATGATACATGAAAAACATTGTGCACACCCGTCATCTTTTCCGGTAACTCCAATCTATAAGCGGGCTTTCCAATTCGCTCGATAATCGGGAATGGTCCAACAAATCTCAGAGTCAACTTCCCCTTCTTCCCGAATCTAATAACATTCTTCAGAGGAGAAATCTTCACGAAAACCATATCACCTACGTCGAACTCCAAATCCTTTCGACGTTTATCTGCATAACTCTTCTGACGATCCTGGGCTGCCTTCATTCGTTGCCGAATGATCTCTATACAATCCGAAGTTTGACGAATCATCTCTGGCCCAAGCATCAGCTTTTCTCCAGCTTCCAACCAACATGTCGGAGAGTTACACGGTCTTCCATACAGGGCTTCATATGGTGCCATACCAATGCTTGACCGGTAACTGTTGTTGTACGAAAACTCCACCAAATGAAGATGATCTTCCTATGATCCTCCGAAATCCAAAACACATGCTCTCAAGAGATCCTCCAAAACTCGGTTGACTCTCTCGGTCTGACCATCTGTTTGGGGATGATAAGCTGTACTCAAACACAACTCGGTTCCCAAAACTTCCTGGAAGCTCTTCCAAAATCCACTAGTGAACAATGGGTCTCGATCTCTCACTATACTCTTCGGAATACCGTGGAAACGAACTATCCACTTAACATATAATTTAGCCAACTTCAATGCAGTCCTAATTGATCGAACAGGCATGAATGTTGCACTCTTGGTCAAACGATCTACTATGACCCAAATCCCTTCATTTCCCGCTCTTGTTCTAGGTAGACCATCGAAAAAATCCATCGATATCTGTTCCCACTTCCACATAGGAACTTCTAATGGCTGAAGCAATCCACTTGGCTTCTTCTGCTCTGCTTTAACCAACTGGCAATTCATACACTTGGAAATAAAATTTCCAACATCCTTCTTCATACCTTCCCAGTAATAGGTTCTCTTCATATCCCGATACATCTTATTTCCACCTGGATGAATTGTCAACTTCGAGCGATGACTTTCACTTAGAACTTCATCTTTCAATTCATCGATATCGGGAACAACCAGTCGTCCTTGCTTCCGAAGCCAACCCTCTCGATCGACTTCGAATTCCTTATCCTCCTCTGGGTCCAATCCAGATTCTAAATCTCGGATAATCTTGACAAGCTTATCGTCTTGCTTTTGACTATCGCCAATCCTTTCCACAAGAGTAGGTCTTACTGATAAGTTTGCCAACATCTCAGGTTCCAATTCACATCTGGGCCTGAAATCAAAACCAGCTAGATACTCGAGATTCTTCCATTCCGAAAACATGGCTCCCAGTCCTGCATGTCTTCGACTTAATGCATCTGCCACTGCGTTACCTTTTCCCGGAGTATAAGCTATACCAAAATCATATGATGCTAAAAACTCTAGCCATCGTTGCTGCCGAAGATTCAAATCCTTTTGGGAGAAAAGATACTTCAACGACTTGTGATCCGTAAACAACTCGAATCGAACTCCCAATAGATAATGTCTCCACATCTTCAGAGCAAAAACAATCGCCGCTAACTTCAAATCATGAGTCGAGTAATTCCTTTCATGCGGCTTCAGTTGTCGACTGGCGTACGCAACAACTTTATCTTTCTGCATTAGCACTACTCCAAGTCTAGTACCACATGCATCGGTGTAAACCACCATATCATCATTCCCACTTGGAACAGTCAAAACAGGAGCACTCGTCAGTCGCTCTTTCAGGATTCCAAAAGCTTGCTCACACTTAGCATCCCAACAGAACACTTGGTTCTTCTTCGTCAGTCCTGTTAATGGTGCAGCTATCTTGGAAAAGTCTTTGATAAACCGAAAATAATATCCTGCTAATCCAAGAAAACTTCTCACATCTGATGCATTCTTAGGTCTAACCCAATCCTGGATTGCTGCCACCTTAGCGGGATCAACCGCTATTCCATTTCCCGAAATAACATGGCCTAAGAACCTCACTTCACTCTTCCAGAAGTGACACTTCGAAAACTTAGCCTTCAGCTGATGTTTCCGCAAGATTTCCAAAACAATACGCAAGTGCGTCTTGTGCTCTTCTTCTGTTCTGGAGTAAATCAGAATATCATCTACGAACACAAGTACGAACTTGTTCAACTGATCTCTGAACACTCTATTCATAAGATCCACAAAATATGCTGGTGCATTAGTCAATCCAAACGGCATTACCAGCCACTCATAAAAACCGGACGGTGTCCTGAAAGCAGTCTTCGGCACACTATCCTTCGCCACTCTCAACTGGTGAAATCACGTTGCCAAATCCATCTGAGAAAACACCTTAGCCTCGTGAAGCTGATCAAACAAGTCATCTATTCTCGGCAATGGATACTTGTTCTTCTTAGTCACCTTATTCGGCTCATGATAATCAACACACAATCTCAACGATCCATCCGCTTTGGTTGCAAACACAACTGGTGCACCCCATTCGGACACACTACGCCGAATGATTCCTTTCCATAAAAGGTCATCAACTTGCACCCTCAACTCTTGTTGTTCTCTAGGCGCCATCCGCCTAAGAGGCATCACAACAGGTCTGGCTCCCTCAACTAGATCGATACGAAACTCGATCTCCCTATGCGGCGGTAACCCTTTGACCTCGTCAAAGACATCCTCGAATCCATTCACGATTGGCATCGATGACAGTCCATCCCGTGGAACAACCAGCGAATACATGAAGCTCATGAAGACGCCTTCTTCATGCTTACATCGTATCACAACCTTTCGCCCCTCCACATTCTCGACTGTCACCTCCAATCTCTCACAATCAACCTTTGCCGCATACTTCCTAAGCCAGTCCATACCCAAAATAATTCTGAACCCCGCAAAGTTCAGAACAAAGCAATCACAAACAAAAGAGCAATCATGACTCGACACAACTAGACCACGGCATAGCATACACAAACAAGACGAACCCCCAACTGGATTAGTCACAACCAATGGCCTATCAACAATCTCCGGTTCCAAACCTAACCGGTCTACCAACTCATTGCAAACAAAAGAATGAGATGCTCCAGTATCAAACAAAACTCTAACTGGAACACCACAAATGGAAAGAGTACCTTGAACCACCACACTCTTCCTCTTCTCTTCAGCAGTAGGAGCTTTCGAAGACGATGGAACAGCCCCCAAAGCATAAGCCTTCACAATTTGTTTGTCCTTCTGTGGTTCTGGACAATCCTTCCTAAAATGCCCTGGCTTGTTGTAGTTGTGGCACTTCGCCGGCGCTTTCGGATTCGTACAATCCCTGGATAGATGGCCTTTCTGCTGACAATTGTAGCAGGTCACTTCGCCCCTTGGTTTCTTCTGGCCACTCTTACCCTTCTGCTGTTGCTGCTTCCTTTTCTTATTTCCACCCTGCTGTGGTTTGAGCTCTTCCTTGGTCACAGCAACAACAGATGCTTCCTTAGGAAACAAACTCTCGTGCCTGAGAGCTTTCTCCACTAGCTTCTCAAAAGGATCGTCCAGATGATCCACCAACTGCCTCCCAAGATAAGCATCCAAGCCTGTCACAAACTTCTCATTCTTCTGATAGGAAGAATCAATATATGATCGAGCATACTTGGACAAAGCCTCAAACTCAGAAACATATTCCAGAACCGACCTTCCATCTTGTTTGAGCTCAACAAACTTCTTAAACAAAACAGATTTCTGGGCAGTAGAGATGAACTTAGCTTCAAATCTAGCTTGGAACTGCTCCCAAGAAATCTCTTCCTCTGGAGTATCAATGGTGATAGAGTTCCACCAATCAGAAGCTCTCCCTTGCAGCTGTCTCGATGCAAGCTTCCTCTTAGTCGCATCCTCAATCCCCAAATCTCCAAAGATCCTTCTGCAAGCATCTATCCATCTTTGGACTTCAATGGTCGATTCCGTCCCCAAGAAAACCTTCCCTCCAAGAGCAGTGTAGTCCTTACAAAGTTTAGCAAAATTCACCGGTCTTGGAGCTTGAACTTGAACTCCAACATCCACTGTTGGCCCTGGAGCTGGTATCCTTCTCATGATAGAAGTCATCATAGCTTCAAACATTGCAGAATAATCAGTAGCTCCCCCAGCAGCACGGCTTTCCCTAGCAGCCTGTCTCCCACTTCGACTCATCTTTAATATCTACAAGAAGGAATGATTAGAACACCTTAAGAAACAACTGCATAAGGAGTTCAAATGCTTCTAAACTACTATATTAAATATAGTAATCATCCATCAAATTACAATTACGTCTCTCATACGTAGTTACGTCAGCGAGCGTTGGCTAAAATCGATTAACCAATGCTTTGATACCAAATGTGACGACCGCCCATGACTCCCGCACGGAAACAAGGGAAAAGTGCGCTGAAAATGCGCCAGGCAGCCATGGACGATAGTCAAGGTAAAATAAACATCACAGAATCTATCGTACAACTCATAGCGCATGGATAAAGTACAATAGAAAGATATAATATAGAGAAGCTCCATAGAACAGAACATTATCATATAAGAATCATAACAGTTTTATATATAGGTCTGAACCATCAATACAAGAAGCCTCACTACATAGTACTCAGAGTAACAACAAATAGCGGAATATCCAGTACATATTATAAAGAAAAATAATACGCAAGCCTCCTACTCGTCTTCGTCATCAGCATCGTCAATCACTAAGATCAGCACCTGTCACCTGTCACTTAGTCCGCCCATCCCAAACATGGATGAACAGCCCAAGGTAATAAGAGGAGACATAAAACCTTGAGTCAGACAACAGTCTTAGTGAGCGGTAAATCAACTATCAAACATACCAAAAGAACATAAAGGATACAAGGAATAGGAACCCCAAATCATCCCACTCCACCTCTTCCTACAGTGATAGCCCCCAGACACACACTAAGGAGAAATAAGCATAGCAAACGGATAACTAAAGTAAAGCAATAACCACTCGAGTCAAGGTCGATGTTTTCCAAATACAAACCCCCAAGGCCTAAACCAAGATCAGGTAAGCACCCAGAAAACACCGCTGTTGATACCGAATGATGATACAACCAAACATCCATGACTATGGCTATCACTGTTATCATTGCTTCGATTTCACCATTAATTGAATGACCAACTCATCTGTCAAGGGCTAATGGCAACCCCGGTTCTAGACATAACTCCGCACATCGTCGCAGCCCGTGCCTAGGAATTTTCGCAACTACCCAGAGTACTAGCACGTCGTCGCAGCCCGTGCTTGGGAATTTTCGCAACTACCCAACGTACTCTTGCTTTGAGCATGCTAGAACCTTCAACAACGATGAAGTCTCAGCCTCCTAGTCACCCTCCTCGACGACTATTCTCATACTAGCTCAAGCGCCTCTCGAGCTATCCATTATCACCCAACTCGTATCGCGCCATCGAGTCATCAACATGCTTGGAATGATCCCGCCTGGATTAGACCAAGACTATCTCACATCTCACTTTGCTTCATCGCATCTTAGCAAAGTTCGTCTCAACATCATGCTTCACCTCATCGCATCTTGGCAAAGTTCATCAACATCATCATGATTTGCTTCCCCTAATCATAGCAAAGTCCTCGAATCCATCCATATGAGCTTTATCATCCGCTTCATATGCCACAAGCAGCTTTCACCATTCAAGAGCCTTTCCACGTAGCTTTCGAATCATCTTCAATCATCTTGTTCCAAATCAACTACTAGCTAACTTGAAACAATCAAATCAATCATTCATTCAAGCAATCAAGCATTTAAACAAGATCTAATAAGCAATATTTATTATAATGGCAATTTCGTAAGTAAATGAGCAAAGGTCCAACATACATGAAATTATTGGTTTCTGGCATAGATCTAAGAAATATAAAACATGGGTTTTATCTCTATAACTTGTTAAATGAACTTGCATAGGTAAATGTCTTCATAAATCATGTTTCTAGACTTGGATCTAAGGAAAATGCATGAAATCACTAGTTAGAACATCCAAACAAACAACCAGTCCAATATATTCCTTTGGGTCCGCGTGAGAGATAATCACCACTCACCGAATCACCTAAACACTTCAAAAACTATCAACTTCAAAACTGGACAGCAAGGATTCAAGCTCGATTTGTCGAAATCTCGCTTGAAATGGTGAAATCTAGCTTCGTCGGATGCAGATCTTCAACTTTGGCTCTTCAATCTTCAATCTTGATCTTCTATCTTGGATGAATGTTAGCACTTAATCAGAGTGGAGAAAAGAAGTGAAGAAATGTTGTGGTCGAGCTCTCAAAATGGCAGCACTTCGTCGCTTCAAAAACCGGTGCCAAAAAGTGAGCCAAAGTCCACTATTTATAGCCCCTTTAGGTCGTAACTCGTAGCTCGGAATTAACTCGCTCGGTTTTAGGTCGTTGCCGACCTATCTCTATGCCGAGTCAACGACCTAACTTACCTTGCGACCTAAGACCCTGCCGGGCTAAACTCACGCGACCTAACAACCACACGACCTAACAACTACGCGACCTAACTAGCCTACCGACCTAACTACTCCCCTTAGGTCGCTTAACGACCTATCTTCCTTAGGTCGCCATTCTATAGGTCGCTATATTTTCCTAGGTCGCATACCACTAGGTCGCTCATATCTAAAGGTCGCTCCACTTGACCAAAACACGATTCGACCAAGCACTTTTAGGTTGCATACGACCTATCTTAACTCGTAGGTCGCTCCACCTATCTAAAAGACCACTCACGACCTAAATCCTACCTAAGCCATAACTCTTAAGGTCGCGACTACTAGGTTTCATACAACCCTTAGGTCGCTTGAACGACCTTCCTCCCTAAGTCGCTAACTGCTTAAATCATTAGCTCTTAGGTCGGTCACTCTCCTAGGTCGCTCTACCGACCTAACCCACTATACAACCTACGCCTTAGGTCGTCCAAATCCCTAAGTCATTACAACCACTAGGTCGTGCACATATACTGTAGGTCGGTCAACTACCTTAACTCGTAACTCTTACACGACCTATCCTACACGAGTTAACCTTCCATACGACATAGGCTATGGATGACAGAAACAACACAAACGACCTAATAATTCCACGGTTTATCGATACGTAAAATACGGGTCGTTACAAGAGTGGTGCACCTTGGTACTGCATCATTTCAAATCCCTGCACTCATTTCTAAAAGTCGTACGGCACTGTTTCGTCATTTTGGACGGATGTTTCACCTTGCACCGTAGATGTTGCACCCTGTGGATATCGATTCTTCGGAGGGCCATAACTTTTGGCTCATTTAGAGTTACAGGAGCCATAACTAGTCAAAATGAAGCTATCTATGATTTCTACAGCTATGACTGCTTTCAACCGTCACTGGTTAGTTTCGTACCCAAAAAATTCTATCCGAACCTCAATCGGGTCATGGAATTTTTTTACCCATCGTTTTTTCGTCACGTGGATTTTTACTGTAAAACAGGGTCCCCGTGGCTGGTCTATGATTTACCATCACTGGAGAGTGGTGCACCATTGTACTACACCATCTCAAATCCGTGCACCCATTTCTAATAGTCGTACGACACTGTTTCGTCATTTTGGACAGATGTTGCACCTTGCACCGTAGATGTTGGACCCTGTGGATATCAATTCTTCGGAGGGCCATAACTCTTGGCTCGTTTAGAGTTACGGGAGCCATAATAAGTCATAACGAAGCTCTCGGTGAGTTCTACAATTATGATAGCTTTAAGCCGTCACCGGTTAGTTTCATATCCAAAATATCTTATCCGAACCTTAATCGGGTCATGGAAGTTTTTTACCCTTCGTTTTTTCGTCACGTAGATTTTTACTGTAAAACGGGATCCCCGTGGCTGGTCTATGATTTACCATCGCTGGAGAGTGGTGCACCGTGGTACTGCACCATTTCAAATCCATGCACCCATTTCTAAAAGTCGTACCGCACTGTTTCGTCATTTTGGACGGATGTTGCACCTTGCACCGTAGACGTTGCACCCTATGGATATCGATTCTTCGGAGGGCCGTAACTCTTGGATCGTTTAGAGTTACGGGAGCCATAACCAGTCAAAACGAAGCTATCTGTGAGTTCTACAGCTATGACAGCTTTCAGCCATCACTGGTTAATTTCATACCCTAAAAATCCTATCCGAACCTCAATCGGGTCATGGAAGTTTTTTATCCTTCGTTTTTTTGTCACGTGGATATTTTCTGTAAAACGGGATCCCCATGACTGGTCTATGATTTACCATCGCTAGAGAGTGGTGCACCATGGTGCTGCACCATTTCAAATCCATGCACCCATTTGTAAAAGTCGTACGGCACTGTTTCATCATTTTGGACGGGTGTTGCACCTTGCACCGTAGATGTCGCACCCTGTGGATATCGATTCTTCGGAGGGCCATAACTCTTGGCTCATTTAGAGTTACGGGAGATTAAATCAAAACGAAGCTATCTGTGAGTTCTACAGCTGTGACTGCTTTCAGCCGTCACTATTTAGTTTCATACCCAAAAAATCCTATTTGAACCTCAATCGGGCCATGGAAGTTTTTTACCCTTCGTTTTTTGTCACGTGGATTTTTTCTGTAAAACGGAATCCCCATGGCTTGTCTATGAATTACCATCGCTGGAGAGTGGTGCGCCATGGTACTGCACTGTTTCAAATCCATGCACCCATTTCTAAAAGTCGTACAACACTGTTTCGTCATTTTGGACGGATGTTGCACCTTGCACCGTAGATGTTGCACCATGTGGTTATCGATTCTTCGGAGGGCCATAACTCTTGGATCGTTTAGATTTATGGGAGCCATAACCAGTCAAAACAAACCTATTTGTGAGTTCTACAGCTATGACAGCTTTCAGCCGTCACTAGTTGGTTTTATACCCAAAAAATCCTATATGAACCTCAATCGTGTCATGGAAGTTTTTTACCCTTCGTTTTTTCGTCACGTGGATTTTTTCTGTAAAACGGGATACCCATGGCTGGTCTATGATTCGCCAACGCTGGAGAGTGTGCACCACGGTACTGCACCGTTTCAAATCCATGCACCCATTCCTAAAAGTCGTATGGCACTGTTTCGTCATTTTGGACGGATGTTGCACCTTGCACCGTAGATGTTGCACCCTATGGATATCGATTCTATGGAGGGCCATAACTCTTGGCTTATTTAGAGTTATGGTAGCCATAACAAGTCAAAACGAAGCTCTCGTTGAGTTCTACAGTTGTGACCGCTTTTAGCCGTCACTGGTTAGTTTCATGCCCAAAAAATCCTATCCGAACCTCAATTGGGTCAAGGAAGTTTTTTACCCTTCGTTTTTTTGTCACGTGGATTTTTTCTGTAAAACGGGATCACCGTGGCTGGTCAATGATTTGCCATCGCTGGAGAGTGGTGCACCATGGTAATGCTCCATTTCAAATCCATGCACACATTTCTAAAAGTCATTCGGCACTGTTACGTCATTTTAGACGGATGTTGCACCCGGCACCGTAGATGTTGCACCCTGTGGATCGATTCTTCATAGGGCCATAACTCTTGGCTTGTTTAGAGTTACGGGAGCCATAACCAGTCAAAACGAAGCTCGCGGTGAGTTCTACAGCTATGACGGCTTTCAGCCGTCACTGGTTAGTTTCATACCCAAAAAATCCTATCCGAACCTCAATCGGGTCATGGAAGTTTTTTACCCTTCGTTTTTTCATCACGTGGATTTTTCTGTAAAACGGGATCCCCATGGCTGGTCTATGATTTACCATCGCTGGAGGGCGGTGCACCATGGTACTGCACCATTACAAATCCATGCACCAATTTCTAAAAGTCGTACGGCACTGTTTCGTCATTTTGGACGGATGTTGCACCTTGCACCGTAGATGTTGCACCCTGTGGATATCGATTCTTCAGAGGGCCACAACTCTTGGCTAGTTTAGAGTTACGGGAGCCATTACCTGTTAAAACGAAGCTCTCGTTGAGTTCTATAGCTATGTCCGCTTTCAGCCGTCACTGGTTAGTTTCATACCTAAAAAATCCTATCCGAACCTCAATCGGGTCAAGGACGTTTTTTACCCTTCGTTTTTTCGTCACGTAGATTTTTTCTGTAAAACGGAATTCTCGTGGCTGGTCCATGATTTTCCATCGCTGGAGAGTGGTCCACCATGGTACTGCTCCATTTCAAATCCATGCACCCATTTGTAAAAGTCGTACGACACTGTTTCATCACTTTAGACGGATTTGCACCTTGCACCGTAGATGTTGCACCCTGTGGATATCGATTCTTCATAGGACCATAACTCTTGGCTCGTTTAGAGTTACGGGAGCCATAAAAAGTCAAAACGAAGCTCTTGGTGAGTTCTACAGCTATGACTGCTTTCAGCCGTCACTGGTTATTTTCATACCCAAAAAATCATATGCGAACCTCTGTCGGGTCATGGAAGTTTTTTACCCTTCGTTTTTTCGTCACGTGGATTTTTTCTGTAAAACGGGATCCCCATGGCTTGTCTATGAATTACCATCGCTGGAGAGTGGTGCGCCATGGTGCTGCACTGTTTCAAATCCATGCACCCATTTCTATAAGTCGTACGACAATGTTTCGTCATTTTAGACGGATGTTGCACCTTGCACCGTAGATGTTGCACCATGTGGTTATCGATTCTTCGGAGGGCCATAACTCTTGGCTCTTATAGATTTATGGGAGCCATAACCAGTCAAAACGAAGTAATTTGTGAGTTCTACAGCTATGACAGCTTTCAGCCGTCACTGGTTGGTTTCATACCCAAAAAATCCCATCCGAACCTCAATCGTTTCATGGAAGTTTTTTACCCTTCGTTTTTTCGTCACGTGGATTTTTTCTGTAAAACGGGATACCCATGGCTGGTCTATGATTTGCCAACGCTAGAGAGTGTACACCATGGTACTGCACCGTTTCAAATCCATGCACCCATTCCTAAAAGTCGTATGGCACTGTTTCGTCATTTTGGATGGATGTTGCACCTTGCACCATAGATGTTGCACCCTATGGATATCGATTCTATGGAGGGTCATAACTCTTGGCTCGTTTAGAGTTACGGGAGCCATAACCAGTCAAAACAAAGCTCTCGTTGAGTTCTACAGCTATGACCGCTTTTAGCCGTCACTGGTTAGTTTCATGCCTAAAAAATCCTATCCGAACCTCAATCGGGTCAAGGAAGTTTTTTACCCTTCGTTTTTTTGTCACGTGGATTTTTTCTGTAAAACGAGATCACCGTGGCTGGTCAATGATTTGCCATCGCTAGAGAGTGGTGCACCATGGTACTGCTCCGTTTCAAATCCATGCACCCATTTCTAAAAGTCATTCGGCACTGTTTCGTCATTTTAGACGGATGTTGCACCCCGCACCGTAGATGTTGCACCCTGTGGATATCGATTCTTCATAGGGACATAACTCTTGGCTCGTTTAGAGTTACGGGAGCCATAACCAGTCAAAACGAAGCTCGCGGAGAGTTCTATAGCTATGACGGCTTTCAGCCGTCACTGGTTAGTTTCATACCCAAAAAATCCTATCCGAACCTCAATCCGGTCATGGAAGTTTTTTACCCTTCGTTTTTTCGTCACGTGGATTTTTTTTGTAAAACGGTATCCCCATGGTTTGTCTATGATTTACCATCGCTGGAGAGTGGTGCACCATGGTACTGCACCATTACAAATCCATGCACCCATTTCTAAAAGTCGTACGACACTGTTTCGTCATTTTGGACGGATATTGCACCTTGCACCGTAGATGTTGCACCCTGTGGATATCGATTCTTCGGAGGGCCATAACTCTTGGATCATTTAGAGTAACGAGAGCCATAACCAGTTAAAACGAAGCTCTCATTGAGTTCTGCAGCTATAATCGCTTTCAGCCGTCACTGGTTAGTTTCACACCCAAAAAATCCTATCCGAACCTCAATCGGGTCAAGGAAGTTTTTTACCCTTCGTTTTTTCGTCACGCGGATTTTTTCTGTAAAACGGGATCCCCATGGCTAGTCTATGATTTACCATCGCTGGAGAGTGATGCACCATGGTACTGCACCGTTTCAAATCCATGCACCCATTTCTAAAAGTCGTACGACACTGTTCGTCATTTTGGAAGGATGTTGCACCTTGCACCGTAGATGTTGCACCCTGTGGATAACGATTCTTCATAGGGCCATAACTCTTTGCTCGTTTAGAGTTACGGGAGCCATAACCAGTGAAAACGAAGCTCTCGTTGAGTTCTATAGCTATATCCGCTTTCAGCCATCACTATTTAGTTTCATACCCGAAAAATTCCTATCCGAACCTCAATCGGTCAAGGAAGTTTTTTACCCTTCGTTTTTTCGTCACGTGGATTTTTTCTGTAAAATGTGATCCCCGTGGCTGGACTATGATTTGCCATTGCTGGAGAGTGGTGCACTATGGTACTGCTCCATATCAAATCCATGCACCCATTTCTAAAAGTCGTACGATACTGTTTCGTCATTTTAGACGGATGTTGCACCTTGCACCGTAGATCTTGCACCCTGTGGATATCGATTCTTCATAGGTCCATAACTCTTGGCTAGTTTAGAGTTACGGGAGCCATAACCAGTCAAACCGAAGCTCTCGGTGAGTTCTATAGCTGTGATAGCTTTCAGCCGTCAATGGTTAGTTTCATACCCAAAAAAACCTATCCGAACCTCAATCGGGTCATGGAAGTTTTTTACCCTTCGTTTTTTCGTCACGTGGATTTTTTCTGTAAAACGAGATTCCCATGGCTAGTCTATGATTTACCATCGCGGGAGAGTGGTGCACCATGGTACTGCACCGTTTCAAATCCATGCACCCATTTCTCAAAGTCGTATGGCACTGTTTCGTCATTTTGGACGAATGTTGCACCTTGCACCGTAGATGTTGCACCCTGTGGTTATCAATTCTTCGAAGGGCCTTAACTCTTGCCTCGTTTAGATTTACGGGGGCAATAACCCGTCAAAACGAAGCTATTTGTGCGTTCTATAGCTGTGACGGCTTTCAGCCGTCACTGGTTAGCTTCATACCCAAAAAAGCCTAACCGAACCTCAATCGGGTCATGGAAGTTTTTTACCCTTCGTTTTTTCGTCACGTGGATTTTTTCTGTAAAACGGAATCCCCATGGCTAGTCTATGATTTACCATCGCTGGAGAGTGATGCACCATGGTACTGCACCGTTTCAAATCCATGCACCCATTTCGAAAATCGTACGATACTATTTCGCCTTTTTGGACGGATGTTGCACCTTGCACCGTAGATGTTGCACCCTGTGGATATCGATTTTTCAGAGGGCCATAAATCTTGGCTCGTTTAGAGTTACGGGAGCCATAACCAGTCATAACGAAGCTATTTGTGAGTTCTACAGCTATGATAGCTTTCAGCCGTCACTGGTTAGTTTCATACCCAAAAAATCCTATCCGAACCTCAATCGGGTCATGGAAGTTTTTTACCCTTCGTTTTTTCGTCTTGTAGATTTTTTCTGTAAAACTGGATCCCCATGGCTGGTCTATCATTTGCCATCGCTGGAGAGTGGTGCACCATGGTACTGGTCCGTCTCAAATCCATACACCCATTTCTAAAAGTCGTACGGCACTGTTTCATCATTTTAGACGGCTGTTGCTCCTTGCACCGTAGATGTTGCACCCTATGGGTATCGATTCTTCATAGGGCCATAACTCTTGGCTTGTTTAGAGTTACGGAGCCATAACCAGTCAAAACGAAGCTCTCGGTGAGTTCTACAGCTATGACAGCCTTCAGCCATCCCTGGTTAGTTTCATATCCAAAAAATCCTTTCCGAACCATAATCGGGTCATGGAAATATTTTAACCTTTGTTTTTTCGTCACGTGAATTTTTCCTGTAAAAGGGGATCCCCATGGCTGGTCTATGATTTACCATCGCTGTAGAGTGGTGCACCATGGTACTGCACCGTTTCAAATCCATGCACCTATTTCTAAAAGTCGTACGGCACTGTTTCGTCATTTTGGACGGATGTTGCACCATGCACCGTAGATGTTGCACCCTGTGGATATCGATTCTTCGGAGGGCCATATCTCTTGACTCGTTTAGAGTTACGGGAGCCATAACCAGTCAAAACAAATCTATCTATGAGTTCTACAGCTTTCAGCCGTCACTGGTTAGTTTCATACCCAAAAAATCCTATCCGAACCTCAATCGGGTCACGTAAGTTTTTTACCCTTCGTTTTTTCGTCACATGGATTTTTCTATAAAACGGGATCCCCGTGGCTGGTCTATGATTTACTATCGCTGGAGAGTGGTGCACCATGGTACTGCACCATTACAAATCCATGCACCCATTTCTAAAAGTCATACGGCACTGTTTCGTCATTTTGGACGGATGTTGCACCTTGCACCGCAGATGTTGCACCCTGTGGTTATCAATTCTTCGGAGGGCCATAACACTTGCCTCGTTTAGATTTACGGGAGCCATAACCCGTCAAAACGAAGCTATTTGTGAGTTCTACGGCTGTGACGGCTTTCAGCCATCACTGGTTAGTTTCATACCCAAAAAAGCCTATCCGAACCTCAATCGGGTAATGGAAATTTTTTAACCTTCGTTTTTTCATCACGCGGATTTTTTCTGTAAAACGGGATCCCCATGGCTGGTCTATGATTTACCGTCGCTGGAGAGTGGTGCACCATGGTACTGCACCGTTTCAAATCCATGCACCCATTTCTAAAAGTCGTACGGCACTGTTTCTTCATTTTGGACGGATGTTGCACCTTGCACCGTAGATGTTGCACCCTGTGGATATCGATTCTTCATAGGGCCATAACTCTTTGCTCATTTAGAGTTACGGGAGCCATAACCAGTGAAAACGAAGCTCTCGTTTAGTTCAATAGCTATTACCGCTTTTAGCCATCACTGGTTAGTTTCATATGCAAAAAAATCCTATCCGAACCTCAATCGGTCAAGGAAGTTTTTTACCCTTCGTTTTTTCGTCACGTGGATTTTTTCTGTAAAATGGGATCCCCGCGGCTGGTCTATGATTTGCCATCGCTGGGGAGTGGTGCACCATGGTACTGCTCCATATCAAATCCATGCACCCATTTCTAAAAGTCGTACGACACTGTTTAATCATTTTAGACGGATGTTCCACCTTGCACCGTAGATCTTGCACCCTGTGGATATCGATTCTTCGTAGGTCCATAACTCTTGGCTCGTTTAGAGTTACGGGAGCCATAACCAGTCAAACCGAAGCTCTCGATGAGTTCTACAACTATGATAGCTTTCAGCCGTCAATGGTTAGTTTCATACCCAAAAAAACCTATCCGAACCTCAATCGGGTCATGGAAGTTTTTCACCCTTCGTTTTTTCGTCACGTGGATTTTTTCTGTAAAACGAGATCCCCATGGCTGGTCTATGATTTACCATCGCTGGAGAGTGGTGCACCATGGTACTGCACCGTTTCAAATCCATGCACCCATTCCTACAAGTCGTATGGCACTGTTTCGTCATTTTGGACGAATGTTGCACCTTGCACCGTAGATGTTGCACCCTGTGGTTATCAATTCTTCGAAGGGCCATAACTCTTGCCTCGTTTAGATTTACGGGAACCATAACCCGTCAAAACGAAGCTATTTGTGTGTTCTACAGCTGTGACGGCTTTCAGCCGTCACTGGTTAGTTTCATACCCAAAAAAGCCAATCCGAACCTCAATCGGGTCATGGAAGTTTTTTACTCTTTGTTTTTTGGTCACGTGGATTTTTTCTATAAAACGAGATCCCCGTGACTTGTCCATGATTTACCATCGCTGGAGAGTGATGCACCATGGTACTGCACCGTTTCAAATCCATGCACCCATTTCTAAAAGTCGTACGACACTGTTTCGCCATTTTGGACGGATGTTGCACCTTGCACCGTAGATGTTGCACCCTGTGGATATCGATTTTTCGGAGGGCCATAAATCTTGGCTCGTTTAGAGTTACAGGAGCCATAACCAGTCATAACGAAGCTATTTGTGAGTTCTACAGCTATGATAGCTTTCAGCTATCACTGGTTAGTTTCATACCCAAAAAATCCTATCCGAACCTCAATCGGGTCATGAAAGTTTTTTACCCTTCGTTTTTTCGTGTTGTGGATTTTTTCTGCAAAACGGGATCCCCATGGCTGGTCTGTCATTTGCCATCGCTGGAGAGTGGTGCACCATGGTACTGCTCCATTTCAAACCCATACACCCATTTCTAAAAGTCGTACGGCACAGTTTCGTCATTTTAGACGGCTGTTGCTCCTTGCACCATAGATGTTGCACCCTATGTGTATCGATTCTTCATAGGGCCATAACTCTTGGCTTGTTTAGAGTTACGGAGCCATAACTAGTTAAAACGAAGCTCTCGGTGAGTTCTACAGCTATGATAGCCTTCAGCCATCCCTGGTTAGTTTCATATCCAAAAAATCCTATCTAAACCAAAATCGGGTCATGGAAGTTTTTTAACCTTCGTTTTTTCGTCACGCGAATTTTTTCTGTAAAATGGGTTCCCCATGGCTGGTTAATGATTTACAATCGCTGGAGAGTGGTGCACCTTGGTACTGCATCGGTTCAAATCCATGCACCTATTTCTAAAAGTCGTACGGCACTATTTCGTCATTTTGGACGGATGTTGCACCATGCACCGTAGATGTTGCGCTCTGTGGATATCGATTCTTCGGAGGGCCATATCTCTTGGCTCGTTTAGAGTTACGAGAGCCATAACCAATCAAAACAAATCTGGCTGTGAGTTCTACAGCTTTCAACCGTCACTGGTTAGTTTCATTCCCAAAAAATCCTATCCGAACCTCAATCGGGTCATGGAAGTTTTTTACCCTTCGTTTTTTCGTCACATGGATTTTTCTGTAAAATGGGATCCCCGTGGCTGGTCTATGATTTACCATCGCTGGAGAGTGGTGCACCACGATACTACACCGTTTCAAATCCATGCACCCATTTCTAAAAGTCGTACGGCGCTGTTTTGTCATTTTGGACGAATGTCGCACCTTGCACCGTAGATGTTGCACCCTATGGATATCGATTCTTCGGAGAGCCATAATTCTTGGCTCGTTTAGATTTACGGGATCCATAACCAGTCAAAACGAAGTTCTCGCTGAGTTCTACGGCTATGACTGCTTTCAGCCGTCACTGGTTAGTTTCATACCCAAAAAATCCTATCCAAAACTCAATCGGGTCATGGAAGTTTTTTATCCTTATTTTTTTCGTCACATGGATTTTTTCTATAAAACGGGATCCCCGTGGCTGGTCTATGATTTACCATCGCTGGAAAGTGGTGCACCATGGTACTACTCCGTTTAAAATCCATGCACCCATTTCAAAAAGTCGTACAGTATCGTTTCGTCATTTTGGACGGATGTTGCACCTCGCACCGTAGATGTAGCACCCTATGGATATCGATTCTTCGGAGGGCCATAACTCTTTGCTCGTTTAGAGATTCGGGAGCCATCACCAGTCAAAACGAAGCTCTCGGTGAGTTATACGGCTATGACTGCTTTCAACTGTCCCTCATTTTTTCGTCATGTGGATTTTTTCTGTAAAACGGGATCCCCTTGGCTGGTCTATGATTTACCAACGTTGGAGAGTGGTGTGCCATTGTACTGCTCCATTTCAAATCCATGCACCCATTTCTAAAAGTCGTACGGAATTGTTTCTTCATTTTGGGCGGATGTTGCACCTTGCATCGTAGATGTTCCACCCTGTGGGTATCGATTGTTCGGAGGGCCATAACTCTTGGATCATTTAGAGTTACGGGAGCCATAACCAGTCAAAACGAAGCTACAGCTATAATCGCTTTCAGCCGTCACTGGTTAGTTTCATACCCAAAAAATCCTATCCGAACCTCAATCGGGTCATGGAAGTTTTTCACACTTCGTTTTTTCGTCACGTAGATTTTTACTGTAATACGGGATCCCCGTGGCTGGTCTATGATTTACCATTGCTGGATAGTGGTGCACCGTGGTACTGCACCGTTTCAAATCCATGCACCCATTTCTAAAAGTCGTACGGCACTGCTTCGTCATTTTGGACGGATGTTGCAACTTGCACCGTAGACGTTGCACCCTATGGACATCGATTCTTCGGAGGGCCATAACTCTTGGCTCGTTTAGTGTTACGGGAGCCATAACCAGTCAAAACGAAGCTCTTGTTGAGTTCTACAGCTATGACCGCTTTCAGCCGTCACAGGTTAGTTTCGTACCCAAAAAATCCTATCCGAACCAAAATCGGGTCATGGAAGTTTTTTACCCTTCGTTTTTTCGTCACGTGGATTTTTTCTGTAAAACGGGATCCCCGTGGCTGGTCTATGATTTTCTATCGCTGGAGATTGGTGCACCATGGTACTGCTCCGTTTCAAATCCATGCACTCATTACTAAAAGTCGTGCGGCACAGTTTCGTCATTTTGGACGGATGTTGCACCTTGCACCGTAGATGTTGCACCCTGTGGATATCGATTCTTCGGAGGGCCATAACTCTTTGCTCGTTTAGAGTTACGGGAGTCATAACCAGTCAAAACGAAGCTATCTGTGAGTTCTACAACTATGACCGCTTTCAGCCGTAACCGGTTAGTCTCATACCCAAAAAGTCCTATCCGAACCTCAATCGGGTCATGGAAGTTTTTTACCCTTCGTTTTTTGGTCACGTGGATTTTTTCTGTAAAACGGGATACTCGTGGATAGTCTATGATTTACTATCGCGGGAGAGTAGTGCACCATGGTACTGCATCATTTCAAATCCACGCACCCATTTCTAAAAGTCGTACGGTACTGTTTCATCATTTTGGACGGATGTTGCACCTTGCACCGTAGATGTTGCACCCTGTGGATATCGATTCTTCGGAGGGCCATAACTCTTGGCTCGTTTAGAGTTACGGGAGCCATAACCAGTTAAAACAAAGCTCTCGTTGAGTTATACAGCTATGACCACTTTCAGCCGTCACTGGTTAGTTTCATACCCAAAAATCCTATCCGAACCACAATCGGGTAATGGAAGTTTTTTACCCTTCGTTTTTTCGTCACGTGGATTTTTTCTGTAAAACGGGATCCCCGTGGCTGGTCTATAATTTGCCATCGCTGGAGAGTGGTGAACCATGGTACAGCTCCGTTTCAAATCCATGCACCCATTTCTAAAAGTCGTACGGCACAGTTTCGTCATTTTGGACGGATGTTGCACCTTGCACCGTAGATGTTGCACCCTGTGGATATCGATTCTTCGGAGGGCCATAACTCTTGGCTCGTTTAGAGTTACGGGAGCCATTACCACTCAAAACGAAGCTATCTGTGAGTTCTACAGCTATGACCGCTTTCATCCATCACTGGTTAGTTTCATTCCCAAAAAATCCTATCCGAACCTCAATCGGGTCATGGAAGTTTTTTACCCTTCGTTTTTTCGTCTCGTGAATTTTTTCTGTAAAACGGGACACCCGCGGCTGGTGATTTACCATCGCTGGAGAGAGGTGCACCATGGTACTGCACCGTTTCAAATCCATGCACCCATTTCTAAAAGTCGTACGACACTGTTTCGTCATTTTGGACGGATGCTGCACCTTGCATGGTAGATGTTGCACCCTATGGATATCGATTCTTCGGAGGGTCATAACTCATGGCTCGTTTAGAGTTACGGGAGCCTTAACTAGTTAAGAAGAAGCTCTCATTGAGTTCTACAGTATAATCGCTTTCAGCCATCACTGGTTAGTTTCGTACCCCAAAAATCCTATCCGAACCTCAATGGGTCATGGAAGTTTTTTACCCTTCGTTTTTTCGTCACATAGATTTTTTGTGTAAAGCGGGATCCCCATGGCTGGTCTTTGATTTGCCATCGCTGGAGAGTGGTGCACCATGGTACTGCTCCGTTTCAAATCCATTCACCCATTTCTAAAAGTCGCACGGCACTGTTTCGTCATTTTAGACGGATGTTGCACCTTGCACCGTAGATGTTGCACCCTGTGGATATCGATTCTTCATAGGCCCATAACTCTTTTCTCGTTTAGAGTTACGGGAGCCATAACCAGTCAAAACGAAGCTCTTGGCGAGTTCTACAGCTACGACAGCTTTTAGCCGTCACTGGTTAGTTTCGTACCCAAAAAATCCTATCCGAACCTCAATCGGGTCATGGAAGTTTTTTACCCTTCGTTTTTTCGTCACGTGGATTTTTTCTGTAAAACGGGATCCCTATGGCTGGTCTATGATTTACCATCACTGGAGAGTGGTGCACCATGGTACTGCACCGTTTCAAATCCGTGCACCCATTTCTAAAAGTCGTACGGCACTGTTTCGTCATTTTGGACGGATGTTGCACCTTGCACCGTAGATGTTGCACCCTGTGGATATCGATTCTTCGCTGGGCCATAACTTTTGGCTCGTTTAGAGCTACGGGAGCCATAACCTGTCAAAACGAAGCTATCTGTGAGTTCTACAACTATGATAACTTTCAGCCGTCAATGGTTAGTTTCATACCCAAAAAATCCTATCCGAACCTCAATAGGGTCGTGGAAGTTTTTTACCCTTCGCTTTTTCGTCACGTGGAATTTTTCTGGAAAACGGCATCCCCGTGGCTGGTCTATGATTTACATCGCTAAAGTGTGGTGCACCATGGTATTGCACTGTTTCAAATCCATGCACCCATTTCTAAAAGTCGTATGGCACTGTTTCGTCATTTTGGACGGATGTTGCACCTTGCACCATAGATGTTGCACCCTGTGGATATCGATTCTTCGGAGGGCCATAACTCTTGGCTCGTTTAGAGTTACGGGAGAAATAACCAGTTAAAACGAAGCTCTTGCTGATGTCTACAGCTATGACCGCTTTTAGCCGTCGCTGGTTAGTTTCATACCCAAAAAGTCCTATCCGAACCACAATCGGGTCATGGAAGTTTTTTACCCATCGTTTTTTCGTCACGTGGATTTTTTCTGTAAAACGGGATCCCCGTGGCTGGTCCATGATTTGCCACCGCTGGAGAGTGGTGCACCATGGTACTGCTCCTTTTCAAATCCAGGCACCCATTTCTAAAAGTCGTACGGCACAGTTTCGTCATTTTGGACGGATATTGCACCTTGCACCGTTGATGTTGCACCCTGTGGATATCGATTCTTCGGAGTGCCATAACTCTTGCCTCGTTTAGAGTTACGTGAGCCGTAATCAGTCAAAACGAAGCTATCTGTGAGTTCTACAGCTATGACCGCTTTGAGCCGTCACTGGTTAGTTTCATACCCTAAAAATCCTATCGTACCTCAATCGGGTCATGGAAGTTTTTTACCCTTCGTTTTTTCGTCACGTGGATTTTTTTGGAAAAAAGGGATACCCGCGGCTGGTCTATGATTTACCATAGCTGGAGAGTGGTGCACCATGGTACTGCACCATTTTAAATCCATGCACCCATTTCTAAAAGTCGTACGGCACTGTTTCTTCATTTTGGACGGATGTTGCATCTTGCGCTGTAGATGTTGCACCCTGTGGATATCGATTCTTCGGAGGGCCATAACTCTTGGCTCGTTTAGAGTTATGGGAGCCATAACCAGTCAGAACGAAGCTCTCCGTGAGTTCCAAAGCTATGACAGCTTTCAGCCATCACTGATTAGTTTCAACCCAAAAAATCTTATTCGAACCTCAATCGGGTCATGGAAGCTTTTTACCCTTCGTTTTGTCGTCATGTGGATTTTTTCTGCAATACGGGATCCCCGTGGCGGGTCTATGATTTACCATCGCTGGAGAATGGTGCACCATTGTACTACTCCATTTCAAATTCATGCACCCATTTCTAAAATTCGTACGGCACTGTTTCTTCGTTTTGGACGTATGTTGCACCTTGCACCGTAGATGTTGCACCCTGTGGATATCCATTCTTCGAAGGGCCATAACTCTTGGCTCGTTTTGAGTTACGAGAGGCATAACCAGTCAAAATGAAGCTGTCGGTGAATTCTACAGCTGTGATAGCTTTCAGCCATCATAGGTTAGTTTCATACCTAAAAAATCCTATCCGAACCTCAATCGGGTCATGGAAGTTTTTTACCCGTTGTTTTGTCGCCAAGTAGATTTTTTCTGTAATACGTGATCCCCGTGGCTGGTTTATGATTTATCATCGCTGGAGAGTGGTGCACCATGGTACTACGCCGTTTCAAATCCATTCACCCATTTCTTAAAGTCGTACGACACTGTTTCTTTATTTTGGACGGATGTTGCACCTTGTGCCGTAGATGTTGCACCCTGTGGATATCGATTCTTCGGAGGGTCGTAACTCTTGGCTCGTTTAGATTTACGGGAGCAATAACCAGTCAAAACGAATCCCTCGGTAAGTTCTATGGCTATGACAGCTTTCAGCCGTCACCGGTTAGTTTCATACCCAAAAAATCCTATCCGAACCACAATCGGGTCATGGAAGTTTTTTACCCTTCATTTTGTCGTCACATGGATTTTTTTTGTAAAACGGGATACCCGTGGCTGGTCTATGATTTACCATCGCTGGAGAGTGGTGCACCATGGTACTGCACTATTTTAAATCCATGCACCCATTTCTAAAAGTCGTACGACACTGTTTCTTCATTTTGGACGGATGTTGCACCTTGCGCCGTAGATGTTGCACCCTGTGGATATCGATTTTTCGGAGGACCATAACTCTTGGCTCGATTAGAGTTACGGGAGCCATAACCAGTAGAAATGAAGCTCTCCGTGAGTTCCACAGCTATGACAGCATTCAGCCATCACTGATTAGTTTCATACCCAAAAATTCCTATTCGAACCTCAATCGGGTCATGGAAGCATTTTACCCTTCGTTTTGTCATCATGTGGATTTTTTCTGCAATACGGGATCCCCGTTGCGGGTCTATGATTTACCATCGCTTGAGAGTGGTGCACCATTGTACTGCTCCGTTTCAAATTCATGCACCCATTTCTAAAAGTCGTATGGCACTGTTTCTTCATTTTGGACGTCTGTTGCACCTTGCACCGTAGATGTTGCACCCTGTGGATATCCATTCTTCGGAGGGCCATAACTCTTGGCTCGTTTACAGTTACGGGAGGCTTAACCAGTCAAAATGAAGCTGTCGATGAATTCTACAGCTGTGATAGCTTTCAGCCATCATAGGTTAGTATCATACCCAAAAAATCCTATCCGAACCTCAATCGGGTCATGGAAGTTTTTTACCCTTTGTTTTGTCGCTACGTAGATTTTTTCTATAATACGTGACCCCCGTGGTTGGTCTATGATTTACCATCGCTGGAGAGTGGTGCACCATGGTACTGCTCCGTTTCAAATCCATGCACCCATTTCTAAAAGTCGTACGACACTGTTTCTTTATTTTGGACGGATGTTGCACCTTGCGCCGTAGATGTTGCACCCTGTGGATATCGATTCTTCGGAGGGCCATTAATACTGGCACATTTAGAGTTATGGGAGCCATAACAAGTCAAAACGAATCCCTCGGTAAGTTCTATGGCTATGACAGCTTTCAGCTGTCACTGGTTAGTTTCATACCCAAAAAATCCTATCCGAACCTCAATCGGGTCATGGAAATTTTTTACCCTTCATTTTGTCGTCACGTGGATTTTTTTTGCAATACGGGATCCCCGTGGCTGGTCTATGATTTACCATCACTGGAAAGTGGTGCACCATTGTACTGCTCCATTTCAAATTTATGCACCCATTTCTAAAAGTCGTATGGCACAGTTTCTTCATTTTGGACAGATGTTGCACCTTGCACCGTAGATGTTGCACCCTATGGATATCCATTCTTCGGAGGGCCATAACTCTTGGTTCGTTTAGAGTTACGGGAGTCATAACCAGTCAAAACAAAGATCTCGGTGAGTTCTACATCTATGACAGCTTTCAACCGTCACTGGTTAGATTCATACCCAAAAAATCCTATCCGAACCTCAATCGGGTCATGGAAGTTTTTTACCCTTCATTTTTCGTCACTTAGTTTTTTTCTGTAAAACGGGTTCCCCATGGTTGGCCTATGATTTACCATCACTGGAGAGTGGTGCACCATGGTACTGCTCCATTTCAAATCCATGCATCCATTTCTAAAGGTCGTACGGCACTGTTTCTTCATTTTGGACGGATGCTGCACCTTGCGCCGTAGATGTTGCACCCTGTGAATATCGATTCTTCGGAGGGCCAAAACTCTTCGCTCGTTTAGAATTACAGGGGCCATAACCAGTCAAAACGAAGCTCTTGGTGAGTTCTACAGCTATGACGGCTTTCAACCGTCACTGGTTAGATTCATACCCAAGAAATCCTATCCGAACCTCAATTGGGTCATGGAAGTTTTTTACCCTTTGTTTTGTCGCCACGTGGATTTTTTCTGTAATGCAGGATCCCCGTGGCTGGTCTATGATTTACCATCGCTGGAGAGTGGTGCACCATACTACTACTCCGCTTCAAAATCCATGCATCCATTTCTAAAAGTCGTACGGCACTGTTTCTTTATTTTGGACGGATGTTGCACCTTGCACCGTAGATGTTGCACCCTGTGGATATCAATTCTTCAAAGGGCCATAACTCTAGGCTCGTTTAGAGTTACGGGAGCCATAACAAGTCAAAACAATGCTCTCGGTGAGTTCTACAGCTATGACAGCGTTCAACTGTCAGTGGTTAGATTCATACCCAAAAAATCCTATCCGAACCTCAATCGGGTCATGGAAGTTTTTTACCCTTCGTTTTGTCGTCACGTGGATTTTTTCTGCAATACGAGATCCCCGTGGCTGGTCTATGATTTACCATCACTGGAGAGTGGTGCACCATGGTACTGCTCCATTTCAAATCCATGCACCCATTTATAAAAGTCGTACGACACTATTTCTTCATTTTGGACGGATGTCGCACCTTGCGCAATAGATGTTGCACCCTGTGGATATCCTTTCTTCGGAGGCCATAACTAGTCAGAACGAAGCTCTCCGTGAGTGCTACAGCTATGACAGCTTTCAGCCTTCACTGGTAAGTTTCATACTCAAAAAATCCTATCCGATCCTCAATCGGGTCATGGAAGTTTTTTACTCTTCGTTTTTACGTCACGTGGTTTTTTTATGTTAAACGGGATCCCCATGGCTGGTCTACGATTTCCCATCGCTGGAGAGTGATGAACCATAGTACTGCTCTGTTTCAAATCCATGCATCCATTTCTAAAAGTCGTATGGCACATTTTCGTCATTTTGGGCGGATGTCGCACCTTGCACCGTAGATGTTGCACCCTGTGGATACCGATTCTTCGGAGGGCCATAACTCTTGGCTCGTTTAGAGTTACGGGAGCCATAACCAGTCAAAACAAAGCTCTAGGTGAGTTCTACAGCTATGATTTCTTTCAGCCGTCGCTGGTTAGTTCCATACCTAAAAAATCCTATCCGAACCTCAATCGGGCCATGGATGTTTTTTACCCCTCGTTTTGTCATCACGTGGATTTTTTCTATAATACGGGATCCCCGTGGCTGGTCTTTGATTTACCATCACTGGAGAGTGGTGCACCATTGTACTGCTCCGTTTCAAATCCATGCACCCATTTCTAAAAGTCGTACGGCATTGTTTCTTCATTTTGGACGGATGTTGCACCTTGCACCGTAGATATTGCACCCTGTGGATATCCATTCTTTGGAGGGCCATAACTCTTGGCTCATTTAGAGTTACGGGAGCCATAACTTGTCAAAATGAAGATATTGGTGAGTTCTACAGCTATGAGATCTTTCAGTCGTCTCTGTATAGTCATACCCAAAAAATCCTATCCGAACCTCAATCGAGTCTTGGAAGTTTTTTACCCTTCGTTTTTTCGTCACGTGGATTTTTTATGCAATACGGGATCCCCGTGGCTGGTCTATGATTTACCATCGCTGGAGAGTGGTGCACCATCGTACTGCTCCGTTTCAAATTCATGCACCCATTTCTAAAAGTCGTACGGCACTTTCTTCATTTTGGACGGATGTTGCACCTTGCGCCGTAGATGTTGCACCCTGTGGATATCGATTCTTCGGAGGGCCAGAACTCTTGGCTCATTTAGAGTTACGGGAGCCATAACTAGTCAAAACGAATCCCTCGGTAAGTTATAAAGCTGCGACAGCTTTCAGCCGTCACTGGTTAGTTCATACCCAAAAAATCCTATCCGAACCTCAATCGGGTCATGGTAGTTTTTTACTCTTCGTTTTGTCGTCATGTGGAATTTTTCTGCAATACGGGATCCCCGTGGCTGGTGTATGATTTACCATCACTGGAGAGTGGTGCACCATTGTACTGCTCCGTTTCAAATTCACGCACCCATTTCTAAAAGACGTACGACACTGTTTCATTTTGGATGGATGTTGTACCTTGCACCGTAGATATTGCACCGTGTGGATATCCATTCTTCGGAGGGCCATAACTCTTAGCTCGTTTAGAGTTACGGGAGCCATAACAAGTCAAAACGAAGCTCTCGGTGAGTTCTACAGCTATGATAGCTTTCAGCCGTCGCTGGTTAGTTTCATACCCAAAAAATCCTATCCGAACCTCAATCGGGTCATGGAAGTTTTTTACCCTTCGTTTTGTCGCCACGTGGATTTTTTCTGTAATACGGGATCCCCGTGGCTGGTCTATGATTTACCATCGCTGGAGAGTGGTGCACAATGGTACTGCACCATTTCAAATCCATGCATCCATTTCTAAAACTCGTACGACACTGTTTCTTCATTTTGGACGGATGTTGCACCATGCACCGTAGATGCTGCACCCTGTGGATATCAATTCTTCGGAGGGCCATAACTCTTGGCTCGTTTAGAGTTACGGGAGCCATAACCAGTCAAAACGAATCCCTCGGTGAGTTCTACAGCTATGATAGCTTTCAGCCGTCATTGGTTAGATTCATACCCAAAAAATCCTATCCGAACCTCAATCGGGTCATGGAAGTTTTTTACCCTTCATTTTGTCATCACGTGGGTTTTTTTTGCAATACGGGATCCCCGTGGATGGTCTATGATTTACCATCGCTGGAGAGTGGTGCACCATGGTACTGCTCCGTTTCAAATCCATGCACCCATTTCCAAAAGTCGTACGACACTGTTTCTTCATTTTGGACGGATGTTGCGCCTTGCGCCGTAGATGTTGCACCATGTGGATATCCATTCTTCGGAGGGCCATAACTCTTGGCTCGTTTAGAGTTACGAGGGCCATAACTAGTCAGAACCAAGCTCTCCATGAGTTCTATAGCTGTGATAGCTTTCAGCCGTCACTGGTTAGTTTCATACGCAAAAAATCCTATCCGAACCTCAATCGGGTCATGGAAGTTTTTTACTCTTCGTTTTTACGTCACGTGGTTTTTTCATGTAAAACAGGATCCCCATGGCTGGTCTATGATTTACCATCGCTGGAGGGTGGTGCACCATGGTACTGCTCCGTTTAAAATCCATGCATCCATTTCTAAAAGTCGTACGGCACTGTTTCTTTATTTTGGACGATGTTGCACCTTGCACCGTAGATGTTGCACCCTGTGGATATCGATTCTTTGGAGGGCCATAACTCTTGGCTCGTTTAGAGTTACGGGAGCAATAACCAGTCAAAACGAATCCCTCGGTGAGTTCATCAGCTATGACAGCTTTCAGCCATCATTGGTTAGATTCATACCCAAAAAATCCTATCCGAACCTCAATCGGGTCATGGAAGTTTTTTACCCTGCGTTTTGTCGTCACGTGGATTTTTTCTGTAATACGAGATTCCCGTGGCTGGTCTATGCTTTACCATCACTGGAGAGTGGTACACCATTGTACTGCTCCGTTTCAAATCCATGCACCCATTTCTAAAAGCCGTACGACACTGTTTCTTCATTTTCGACGGATGTTGCACCTTGCACCGTAGATATTGCACCCTGTGGATATCCATTTTTCGGAGGGCCATAACTCTTGGCTCATTTAGAGTTACGAGAGCCGTAACCAGTCAAAACGAAGCTCTCGGTGAGTTCTACAGATATGACAGCTTTCAGCCGTCACTGGTTAGTTTCATACCCAAAAAATCCTATCCGAACCTCAATCGGGTCATGGAAGTTTTTTACCTTTCGTTTTTTCGTCACGTGGATTTTTTCTGCAATACGGGATCCCCGTGGCTGGTCTATGATTTACCATCGCTGGAGAGTGGGGCACCATTGTACTGCTCCGTTTCAAATTCATGCACCCATTTCTAAAAGTCGTACGACACTTTTCTACATTTTGGACGGATGTTGCACCTTGCACCGTAGATATTGCACCCTGTGGATATCCATTCTTCGTAGAGCCATAACTCTTGGCTCGTTTAGAGTTACGGGAGCCATAACAAGTCAAAACGAAGCTCTCAGTGAGTTCTACAGCTATGATAGCTTTCAGCCATCACTGGTTAGTTTCATACCCCAAAAATCCTATCCGAACCTCAATCGGGTCATGGAAGTTTTTTACCCTTCGTCTTGTTGCCATGTGGATTTTTTCTGTAATACGGGATCCTCGTGGCTGGTCTATGATTTACCATCACTGGAGAGTGGTGCACCATGGTACTGCTATGTTTCAAATCCATGCACCCATTTCTAAAAGTTGTACGGCATTGTTTCTTCATTTTGGACGGATGTTGCACCTTGCGCCATAGATGTTGCACCCTGTGGATATCGATTCTTCGGAAAGCCATAACTCTTGGCTCGTTTAGAGCTATGGGAGACATAACCAGTCAAAACGAATCCCTCGGTGAGTTCTACAACTACGACATCTTTCAGCCATCACTGGTTAGTTTCATACCAAAAAAATCCTATCCAAACCTCAATCGGGTCATGGAAGTTTTTTACCCTTCATTTTGTCATCAAGTGGATTTTTTTGCAATGCGGGATCCACGTGGCTGGTCTATGATTTACCATCGTTGGAGAGTGGTGCATCATTGTACTGCTCCATTTCAAATTCATGCACCCATTTCTAAAGTTGCACGGCACTCTTTCTTCATTTTGGACGGATGTTGCACCTTGCACGGTTGATGTTGCACCCTATGGATATCCATTCTTCGGAGGACCATAACTCTTGGTTCGTTTAGAGTTACGGGAGCCATAACTAGTCAAAACAAAACTCTCGGTGAGTTCTACAGCTATGACAGCTTTCAGCTGTCAGTGGTTAGTTTCAAACCTAAAAAATCCTATCCGAACCTCAATCGGGTCATGGAAGTTTTTTACCCTTCGTTTTTTCGTCACGTGGTTTTTTCTGTAAAACGGGATCCCCGTGGCTGGTCTATGATTTACCATCGCTGGAGAGTGGTGCACCATGGTACTGCTCCGTTTCAAATCCATGCATCCATTTCTAAAAGTCGTACGACACTGTTTCATCATTTTGGACGGATGTTGCAGCTGCGCCGTAGATGTTGCACCCTGTGGATATCGATTCTTCGGAGGGCCATAACTCTTGGCTCGTTTAGAGTTACGGGAGCCATAACAAGTCAAAACGAAGCTCTCGGTGAGTTCTACAGCTATGATAGCTTTCAGCCGTCACTGATTTGCAACATACCCAAAAAATCCTATCCGAACCTCAATCGGGTCATGGAAGTTTTTTACCCATCGTTTTGTCGCCACATGGATTTTTTCTGTAATACGGGATCCCCATGGCGGGTCTATGATTTACCATCGCTGGATAGTGGTGCACCATGGTACTGCTCCGTTTCAAATCCATGCATCCATTTCTAAAATTCCTACGGCACCGTTTCTTCATTTTGCACGGATGTTGCACCTTGCACCGTAGATGTTGCGCCCAGTGGATATCGATTCTTCGGAGGGCCATAACTCTTGGGTCGTTGAGAGTTACGGGATCCATAACCAGTCAAAACAAATCTCTCGGTGTGTTGTACAGCTATGATAGCTTTCAGCCGTCACTGGTTAGTTTCATACCCAAAAAATTCTATCCGAACCCCAATCGGGTCATGGTAGTTTTTTACCCTTCGTTTTGTCGTCAGGTGGATATTTTCTGTAATACGGGATCCCCGTGGCTAGTCTATGATTTACCATCGCTGGAGAGTGGTGCACTATTGTACTACTCCGTTTCAAATCCATGCACCCATTTCTAAAAGTCATACGGCACTGTTTCTTCATTTTGGACGGATGTTGCACCTTGCACCATAGAAGTTGCACCCTATGGATATCCATACTTCGAAGGCCATAACTCTTGGCTCGTTTAGAGTTACGGGAGCCATAACTAGTCAAAACGAAGCTCTCGATGAGTTCTACAGCTATGACAGCTTTCAACCGTCACTGGTTAGTTTCATACCAAAAAAATCCCATACGAACCTCAATCGGGTCATGGAAGTTTTTTACCCTTCATTTTTACGTCACGTGGTTTTTTTCTGTAAAACGGGGTCCCCATGGCTGGTCTATGATATACCATCGCTGGAGAGTGGTGCACCATGGTACTGCTCCATTTTAAATCCATGCATCTATTATCCCTCTTTTTGGTCAAAGCTGGAATATCAACAAATTCGCAAGGAATGATGAATATCAGGATTGGAGATCAATTAGAAACAAGGCTGCAATGGATGTCATCAATATTTGGTTGAGCTCCAATCAGGACGGAACCGATGGGAAATGATGATGAGGATTAGGAGAGGCTATGTTTCGAATTTCAGGTTAATCGGAGTTCGTATGAAGGAGATATGATTGATGCAAGGTAGGAAGAACATGCTGTTCGTATCCATCGGTGTGCAGGAAATGGTTCGAATCGATCAGGGCTTGTGTTTGTATCGATACCATTAATGTCGATACCATTCGTATCGATACGGTTCGTATCGATCAGCATGGGTTCATTTCAGTGAAGTTCGCATCCATCAGGTGTTGGTTCGACTCGATAGTGTTGGTATCGATCAAAGGCAGAGCCGGGTGAAGGACTTCGAATCGATACTGTTCGTATCGATCAACATGGACGCAGCTCAATGGTTTCATATCGGTCAGGATGGAAAGGGGGCGGCATGTCTCGAATCGATACCTTCGTATCGATGGCAGAAGAGTTTGGCACTTTCGTATCCAGCAGGTATAACTTGGTTCGTATCCATCAGGTAAGGCCTTGTTCGTATCCATTAGGTACGGTCTTGCTCATATCCATCCCAAGGATGAGCTTCCATCCTCACAACCACTTCGTATCGATAACCCCATGGTCGTTTCGTATCGATCGATTCGTGAATGATTGATGTGAAGCATACTCCTGTAATCGATGCAAAGAGAAGCACGAGTTGATGGATGCGAGCATGCCATTGTGAAGTTATGGATATGGACGAAGCATAAAGCATGGATGCAAGCCATGTCTCCAGGAAAGAAGCGTTCAACACGGCAAGAAAGGTGGATCAACCCAGGGATTTCGCGACACGTCATCGATGCGCACGTGCCTTCATCGAGTCGAAGGTGTTGATTCGAAAAGATGGAGTCGAACGCGACAGCGTACACGGAACCTCAATCTCGTATCGATCATATCTCCTAAACCACTGATCCAAATGCAATGAAATTTTCACAGCAGATTGCGCACAAGGTAAGGAATGTTCTTGCCCAGTTTCAGCTCGATTGAGTCATTTTTTAATGGATACGAACTCACTTCGTATCGATCACAGATCGAGTCGAAACTTCATGCGGTCGGTCGCATAGGCCCACTCACGTGCCAGAAGAAGTCTCCCGAAGTTTTAGCTCGATTTCAGCCTCCTACGCCTATAAATAGCCCCTTGAAGGCTATAGGAAAAGGATCTTTTGGCCATTAGATGCCCAGACTCTGCCGGATTCAACTCTACACTACGACATCACTATTGTAATCAAATTACTTCATTGTAATTCGTTGCAATTATCTATAGTCATCAATGATAATCAATAAAAGGATAAAAACTTTGGAGTGGACGTAGGCCGAAGATAGCCGAACCACTATAAATCGTGTGTCTTCGTTTATTATTTCTGGATTGTTGTTTGCTATTTGCTGGGATATGTGATTTGCGTTTGATTATCGCTGATTTGTATTCATACACTGGTGCTTTCACGGTAATTGGGGTTTGTGACCATTTTTGGTGAAAACACTTTGGTTCTTTCACTGAGAAGGACTAGCACCCGCTGCATCGGATTCGAAGTTCAAATTTGCAGAATTTGAGGAGTTTGGATGTGAAGGCAATGACTAGGAAAAATAGCAGAAGGCAAAGGGCTGAGAGAAGCCAACATGAAGGAAGCCAAGAAGCATCCTCGGAGCTGGAGAAGGACAAGCTTCCATCTATATCACCAGAGACGAAATGGAAGCTATAACAAATTCGCTGCAAGAGACGTTGTTGAAGAGTCAACAGGAAATGATGCAGACTTTCTTTGAACAAATAAGAAACGCAGGAATACAGAACCTAGGACAAGCTACAACTGCTACAAATATGGAACAAGGAGCCAGGGTAATGGAACCTCATGGAAGACAGGATACTGAGCCAGAAGGCAATCAACAAGGGCTTGGGGGCAGGCCTACAGGATCTAACGCAGGAGGACCATTGGAAGGAGATCAACAGGTTAGGGCCAATGTCGCAGCTAATGAGCCACATGAGGAATATGTACCGGAGTTCCCTCAGGGACATGGGGGGAAACCTTTGGCGGAAAATACTGGATTAGTGGAGATCATCAGGAGAACGATGCGTGGAGGTTTGGCCAGCAAAGATTTGGAAGGAGTAAACAAGAGTCCATTTACTCAGGAAATCAGGACAGCTCAGAATCCACCCAAATTCAAGCTACCTAGTGTGGAGGTATATGATGGCAAGGCAGACCCAACTGATCATTTGATGAGGTATACAAGACACATGGAGGTGCTGGGGGCATCGGAGGATGTGATGGCCCGATGTTTCCCATTATATTTGACGGATTTAGCTGCAATGTGGTTTAGGCAGTTGGGAGAAGGATCCATTAGGACTGGGAGAGAATTGGTTGATAGGTTTTTGGGGCAATTTCGGGTTCATGTCAAGAGGCCGAAGAATGTGATGACGTTGACATCAGTAAAAAAAAGGATGGATGAATCGCTCAGAGGTTTTCTAACTCGGTTCAATGCGGCAGTTGCTTCAGTGGATCGGTTGGATCCATCGAGGGTTTTGATGGCGGAAGTGTCAGGTGTCAGAGAGGATTCGGATTTCAAGGTGTCTTTAATACGAGATCCCCCACAGGATCTCGAGGAATTCTTTCACGAAGCTGAAAGGTTCCTTCCACAAGAAGATGCGAGTATGGACTTAAGGTTAAAGGAGGTGAATGCTGCTGGGGGTGGAGGACCATCCAATGGAAGCTCAGATAAGTATAAAAGAAAGAGGAAGCTAGATGACGATTCAGGAAAGGCCAAAAAATGATGAAAGGATCCAAAGTTTTCTACATACACGGGATTGAACAAGACGTTGGAGCGAATATACATGGAAACTCGGAAATGCCTTCCTTACCGGAGGCCGGCTAGGAGAGAACCGTCTAAATGGGAGATGGCATCAAAAAGGCACTGTCTATTCCACGATTTGGACGGACGTGATACCAACAACTGAAGGCACTTAAAGGACATAATTGAGGAACATGTGAGGAACAGGCAGCTGAGGCAATATATTGGAACGCGGAATGCAGCGGTGAAGCAGGAGCAACCACCGACTACCTCACACCGTGATGATGTGAGGCCCAGAGATGAATGTCGATTGATTATCCATTGACTTGGAAATTATGAAATAAGTAACAAACCATTGGCGAGCAACCAAATCGTTTACACATGTACGAGGATGGAGATAGCCCCTAGGCATGCTCTGAATGATGATAAACTGCGGAGCCATGGCTTGTGAAATCTTTTTTTCTGTTTTGGATTGGACACTTAATTTTCTGGTTTGGTTTTGGAGTTTGGTTTGAACACCTGGTTTTGTTTGCTTTCTGGTTTGGATTTCCTCTTGATGATTGGTTTTTGTTTTGGATGCTGGTTTGGATTTCTGATTTTCTGGTTTTGATTTGGATTTTGGACTGGATTTTGGATGAATTTTTATCTGGTTTTTGATAAAAAAACGTCAGGTATGGATTATACCTGGGAAGGGGTGAGTCGTTTTGCCCGAACAAGGTAAAGTGACTCATTCAGGTCGCTGAGTATGGACTATGCTCAGCAAGGTTCCAGGGTGACCAGGATTCGGCCTAGGACTTAGGCCCTATATTATCAATTGCTATTTTCAGGTCTTTGAGTATGGACTATGCCCAACAAGGATCCGAAGCGACCAGAATTCGGCTTAGGACTTAAGCCACGGCATTACTTACGTCTAGGGACACTGGACCACGGTCGTCAGGTGTGGATTTTTCTTGGCAAAAACCCGGAGAGGTTAGCCCAACGTCCAAGGACACTGGACCAAGATCGTCGGGTGTGGATTGTGCTTGACAAGAGCCCGGAGAGGTTATGGATTTGGATATCGACCCAGAGAGGTCCTGGATTCGGTTATTGGCTATTGGATAAGGATGGATTAGGACTCGGTTGTCGAGTTTGCATGGAATTGGAATTGGCTATGGACTTTGGATAACTGATTTGGAACTATTCAAAACATGCCTTCTTATCACAAGGCATGTTTTGGGGGGCAAATGTTATCCCGCTTTTTGGTCAAAGCTGGAATACCAATAAATTGGCAAGGAATGATGAATATCAGGATTGGAGATCAATTGGAAACAAGGCTGCAATGGATGTCATCAAAATTTGGTCGAGCTTCGATCAGGACGGAACCGATTGGAAATGATGATGAGGACTAGGAGAGGCTGTGTTTCATATTTCAGGTTAATCGAAGTTCGTATGAAGGAGATATGATCGATCCAAGGTAGGAAGAACATGCTGTTCGTATCCATCGGTGTGCAGGAAATGGTTCGAATCGATCAGGGGTTGTGTTCGTATCGATACCATTCGTGTCGATACCGTTCGTATCGATCAGCATGGGTTCGGCTCAGTGAAGTTCGCATCGATCAGGTGTTGGTTCGACTCGATAGTGTTCGTATCGATCAAAGGCAGAGCAGGGTGAAGGACTTCGAATCGATACTGTTCGTATCAATCAACATGGACGCAGCTCAATGGTTTCGTATCGGCCAGGATGGAAAGGGGGCGGCATGTCTCGAATCGATACCTTCGTATCGATGGCAGAAGAGTTTGGCACTTTCGTATTTATCAGGTATAACTTTGTTCGCATCCATCAGGTAAGGCCTTGTTCGTATCTATTAGGTACGGTCTTGATCGTATCCATCCCAAGGATGAGCTTCCATCCTCACAACCACTTCGTATCGTTAAACCCATGGTCATTTCGTATATCGATTCGTGAATGAATGATGCGAAGCGTACTCCTGGAATCGATGCGAAGAGAAGCACGAGTTGATGGATGCGAGCTTGTCGTTGTGAAGTTAGGATATGGACGAAGCATAAAGCATGGATGCAAGCCCATGTCTCTTGGAAAGAAGCGTTCAACACGGCAAGAAAGGTGGATCAACCCAGGGATTTCGCGACAAGTCATCGATGCACACGTGCCTTCATCGAGTCGAAGGTGATGGATTCGAAAAGATGGAGTCGAACGCGACAGCGTACACGAAACCTCAATCTCGTATCGATCGTATCTCCTAAACCACTAATCCAAATGCAATGAAATTTTCATAGCAGCTTGCACACAAGGTGAGGAATGTTCCTGCCAAGTTTCAGCTCGATTGGATCATTTTCTGATGGATAGGAAATCACTTCGTATCGATCACAGATCGAGTCGAAACTTGGTGGGGTCGGTTGCATGGGCCCACTCACGTGCCAGAAGAAGTCTCTCGAAGTTTTAGCTCGATTTCAGCCTCCTACGCCTATAAATAGCCCCCTGAAGGCTACAGGAAAAGGATCTTTTGGCCATTGGACGCCCAGAATCTGCCAGATTCAACTCTACACTTCATCATCACTATTGTAATCCAATTACTTCATTTTAATTCGCTGCAATTATCTGTAGTCATCAAGGATAATCAATAAAAGGATAAAAACTTTGGAGTGGACGTACGCTGGAGATAGCCGAACCTTTATAAATCGTGTGTCTTTGTTTATTATCTCTGGATTGTTGTTTGCTATTTGCTGGAATTTGTGATTTGCGTTTGAATATCGATGATTTGTATTCATACAATGGTGCTTTCATGGTAATTGGGGTTTGTGACCATTTTTGGCGCAAACAGAATCCATTTCTCAAAGTCGTACGACACTGTTTCTTCATTTTGGACGTATGTTGCACCTTGCACCTTAGATGTTGCACACTATGGATATCCATTCTTCGGAGGTCCATAACTCTTAGCTCATTTAGAGTTACGGAAGCCATAACCAGTCAAAATGAAGCTCTCGGGGAGTTCTACAGTTATGACCGCTTTCAGCCGTCACTGGATAGTTTCATACCTAAAAAATCCTATCCGAACCTCAATCGGGTCATGGAAGTTTTTTACCCTTCGTTTTGTCGCCACGTGGATCCCCGTGGCTGGTCTCTGATTTACCATCGCTGGAGAGTGGTGCACCATGGTATTGCTCCGTTTCAAATCCATGCATCCATTTCTAAAAGTCGTACGGCACTGTTTCTTCATTTTGGACGGATGTTGCACCTTGTACCGTAGGTGTTGCACCCTGTGGATATCGATTCTTCGGAGGGCCATAACTCTTGGCTCGTTTAGAGTTCCGGGAGCCATAACCAGTCAGAACAAAGCTCTCGTTGAGTTCTACAGCTATGATAGCTTTCAGCCATCACTGGTTAGTTTCATACCCAAAAAATCCTATCCGAACCTCAATCGGGTCATGGAAGTTTTTTACCCTTCGTTTTGTCGTCACGTGGATTTTTTTCGGTAATACGGGACCCCCATGGCTGGTATATGATTTACCATCGCTGGAGAGTGGTGCACCATTGTACTGCTCCGTTTCAAATCCACGCACCCATTTCTAAAAGTCGTACGGCACTGTTTCTTCATTTTGGACGGATGTTGCACCTTGCACCGTAGATGTTGCACCCTGTGGATATCCATTCTTCGGAGGGCCATAACTCTTGGCTCGTTTAGAGTGACGGAAGCTATAACCAGTCAAAACGAAGTTCTCGGTGAGTTCTATAGCTATGACAGCTTTCAGCCGTCACTGGTTTGTTTCATACCCAAAAAATCCTATTCGAACCGCAATCGGGTCATGGAAGTTTTTTACCCTTCGTTTTTTCGTCACGTGGATTTTTTCTGCAATATCGGATCCCCGTGGCTGGTCTATGATTAACCATCGCCTGAGAGTGGTGCACCATTGTACGCTCTATTTCAAATTCATGCACCCATTTCTAAATGTCAAACGGCACTGTTTCTTCATTTTGGACGGATGTTTCACCTTGCGCCGTAGATGTTGCACCCTGTGGATGTCGATTCTTCGGAGGGCCATAACTCTTGGCTCGATTAGAGTTACGGGAGCCATAACCAGTCAAAAAGTAGCTATCGGTGAGTTCTACAACTATGACAGCTTTCAGCCGTCACTGGTTTGTTTCATACCCAAAAAATCCTATCCGAACCTCAGTCGGGTCATGGAAGTTTTTTACCCTTCGTTTTGTCGTCATGTGGAGTTTTTCTGCAATACGGGATCCCCGTGGCTGGTCTATGATTTACCATCGTTGGAGAGTGGTGCACCATTGTATTGCTCCATTTCAAATTCTTGCACCCATTTCTAAAATTCGTACGGCACTGTTTCTTCATTTTTGATTGATGTTGCACCTTGCACCGTAGATGTTGCACCCTGTGGATATCCATTCTTCGAAGGGCCATAACTCTTGGCTCGTTTATATTACGGGAGCCATAACCAGTCAAAATGAAGCTCTCGGTGAGTTCTACAACTATGACAGCTTTTATCCATCACTGGTTAGGTTCATACCCAAAAAATCCTATCCGAACCTTGATGTGCATGTAAATGTGCATATTTTTACCACCATATTTATTCTATTTAAATTAAATAAATGATCATATTGGGTATTTTAAGTTGTTTTAACAAAAATCCATATTAATTCTAAATTGTTACATATCCATCTTCATATAGGGGCAAAACGGTCATTTGTGTGCATATATTTCTTTGAGAACAATTAATTGGAAATTTATATATATTTGTGTAGGAATTTGATCTCAAATAGGTGTGGTTTTATGAAGACACATGCATGCAAAATGAATACAAAGGAATGGTGATGGAAATAATTCAAAGTGAAGAACATGGAGGACCCCACCTACCCACCAACCTTAATGTACAAATTAGAGGCTATTGCACATGCTTATGGAATTAATGGCTTCATGTACACTTAAATGGTGATTGGTATAAGCTAGTGATTACTTGGCCTCCATACTTTCTCAAGGGTAGTTTGGTCACTCCCCAAATTATGGATTAGAGTTTCATGCTTGTATAAATAACCCCTTATGTTTCATGTATCTCTTCTCTCTTAGTCTCTTACTTAGTCTCTCTTCCTCTTCATTAGTTTAGGCTCAAAATAAAAGGAAGCTCTCTTTCTCTTTTCATGGCTACTTAGCCATTTTTATTTTGTGTAATTTTCTTTTCATTTTATGCAATGTTAATTATTGTTTCTTTTTAATTACATGTTCATTTCCTTTTATGCAAGTAGTGTGGATCTCATTTTTTTCATGCAAGTAGAATAGTTTTTTCTTTTCTTTACTTTGCCCTATTTTTATTTCATGTTGCCAGCTATATTTGTTGTTTTGATAACAAATATGAGAGGCTAATCCCTTCAATTTAGGGGTAATGAAGCCTCTAATCATGTAGCTTCAACATTTTGATAATTATATCTCCCTTTTTGTGCTTAATGACAATGCTTGAAGTAGTTTTATTTGTTGTTTTTGCTTTGAATTTGATAGCCTATATTGTTGACACCAAATAGGCTATGCTTAAACAATCATTAACACAAATGCCTCCTCATCAAATTATGATTATGGCATAAGAAAGTGATTTGAAATTAAAATTTGATTGTCCATATTTCTAATTAATAGTTAATAGGCCATACTTAAAATAGATTTCATTTTCAACTTTGTTGTCATTTTCATGAGAGTTGGTAAGTGATTTAAAGGTTGTGTTATAGTTTGATGGCTTATGTTGAGCTAATTAATAGCACAAATGAGTCATACTTATGATAAACACATCATTTAAATTCACTTATGACCAAAAAAAGAGAGATCATAATTTCATAATTTGTTGAACTATATGATCTAGAGAGTGAAATTATCTCTAAATTGTCTTAACACTCTCATATTTTTATCTATTTTCTTTTGTCATTTTTCTCCTTTTTTTAGTTAATCATTCTTTCAACTTTGGTTAATTTGATTGAGAAGAATTTTAAAATCATCAATTCACTACGAATCGACCCGTATTCGCCACGCGCTACATTCGTACACCGTGCGCTTGCGGCTATTTATAAATTTAAATTCGTTTGACGGTTTTCTAAACCGATAGAATTTCCACGACGAACAAGTTTTTGGCGCCGTTGCCGGGGAATTGTTTTTATTTTGATTTTCTGTTCTTCGAATTATGTTCGTTTGAATTTTTATGTGTTTTATTTTGTGTGTTTGTTTGCAATTAAAAAAAAAATTTGTTGTCTGTTTGTAACTTGCATTTGTTTGTGTGATTGTTTTTGTTTTCTATTTGCTTTGCATCTCTATATATAAAAAAGAAAAGAAAAAAACATTCAATTCCAAAACAAAGAAAAAAAATTATTTCATTTTTCTTCATAAATTTGCATTTACATTTACAATTTCGATTTTCTTTTGACGGTTTACATTGCCTACACCATTTTTGTTTCTGTCTGCATACTGTTTTTGTGCACAGCCTACAGTCACTATTCTACCTTCTTCACATCTCTGCCTCTCCACTTTTCATCTGCTTGCTGCCAAACCACTTCAACCCAGACCAACACCCCACCATTCTCTGTGGTATCACACTGCCTCTAACCTCTTAACTTCACCCATACAAAAACAGTTCATACCACTATCACCTCTTACCCGTTCTATATACCACTTCACTGTGCTCAACCGACACCCCTGTTTCAACTTCCTCCTTTCACAACAATAATCCATCCCCACCCTCAAACAACAAGCCTTCACACTCTTCATACAAACATAACATACATCCCAGATACAACTGCTTATACAACATCCACCACTACAACTTAGTTCAATAACAATCTGCTGCTTGCAAATCCTACTTCAACATTCAAATTGTCAATTTCTAGCACCATTCACCTGACATCATCACTTGTTACAACAACAATTTGCATCAACATTTCAGAGCACATTTCCATCCACTTCCCCAACCATCAACACTGACTACTATCAACATCCATCACATCTTACCACTGCCCCATATCAACCACTTGCCTGCCCATAGTCCACAGTTCAATGCTTCACGACAAACTGCCCACAGTCTAGTGCTTCACATCATAACTCCATCAATTTCAACAAGTTCACCACCTCAATACTCCCCTGCAAAGTCCCATCACCAGTTACAATCACTGTAACTCCATTGCTACATCCACACAATAGTTCAACTTCATCACCAAACCTATCACTACAGCAATACCCAATACACCACCAGACTTCACTGCTAACATTCAAACATTTTCTCAACAATAAAAAAAAACACTACTGTCTACACCTCCTCCAACTCAAACCTCATTTCAATTGCCACCTTAACCAATTCCATCAATCAACAAAAACTACTGACTACCATCCGCCACTGATCAGAACTTCATACATTACTACAACACTACCCCCCTGGAAACACACTCCAGTCTCAATCACTCCTCACTGCCTTCCAATACAACCAACCCTCTCCAATATAACAACAGTGCATTTCCCTTATCATCACCATACATCATAGCCGACAACATCACCTCCGCCCCTTCCTCAAACCCGCCTACAACAACCACTTCCCCTAACAACAAATTCAAACCTTCGCCTCTCCCAACCTAGAACTCACGAAGCAACCAGCGACTTCCAACTGAAAATCCGAACCCTAAAAAAAAAATTCACGAACTCCAAAATTCACGCTGGACTGACGTTGCGTTCGCAGTTACAGGTGAATACGCGAACTTGAATTCGAGTTCGGGTACTGGTTGTTGGTACAAGGATTGTTTGAAATTGAATTGGGAGCAAGCATTGATTTTCATTGTTTTGAAATTTTGTTTCGTTCATTTTGAAGAGAATAGTGATTTTTTGAGCAAGCAGCGATTTTTGTTTGGGTTGAAATTTTGTTTATTTTATTTCTTTTGGACGGGCTTTTAGCTGTGATTGCAAAAATTTTTTTTAGTTTGTTTTCTTTTGTTTGGACTTGTTTAGTTTTAGTTTGTTTAATTTTTTTCTTTGTTTCTTTGTTTTGTTTGAATTGTTTTATCCTTCAGAAAATTGTTTTGTTTTGAGTTTCATCCTTATATTAAAAAAAAATTGTGTTTGTTTTGATTTTCTTTAATTCTGTTTAATTTGTTTTAGTTTCATTTTTTTTTCATTAGTCCTACTTTCATTTGTTTTGTTTTTCTCTTGTTTTATTTTCTTCTTTGATATTAAGAAAAAAGATACAAAAAATTATATATATCTTGTTTTTATTTCAGGTTGCCAAAGTAGAAGGAATTAGATTGCTGAAAATTACTGCTCTGCTAGCTAAATAAACTGCTTGATTGAAAAAAAAAACCGTTGCTTGCTATATCTATTGTTTTTATTTTGCTTTGCACTGCTAGTAGTTTGCATTTGCATTTGTATATAAAAAAAATCAAAAGAACAAACCAAAAAAAAATCCATTGTAGTTGCATTGTTAATACAAGTTTAATTTCTGCTTTGCATTTCATATTAGAATTTGATTAATAATAATGGTTAGAGATCAATAACACTTAATTGTATATTGACAAGTTATCTTCTTTGAACAATTTAATTTCTTGGGGTCTAGACTACGGCAGAGTAATAACCATTTATAAATGTTACGGTGATTCGTAAATATTATAGTGGTTGTTCCTCTGAACGTACTTAAACCTTCGGCTGCATTGCTACGTTGATTCGTGGTGCACAGATAAATCCTGCCCGTTACCTGGCTGAGAACTATCTTGTTGATTTAAGACAATTAGTGATTATACAATTTTAGGTTAACTTAGGATAAATCATTTGTAATTAACCCTTGCATTAATTTAGTTTCATTAGTTCATGCATATTTAAAAAAAATCCAAAATCCAAAAAAATATAAAATCTTTTCAAAAGCAAAAAAATTTTGAAAAACCGAAATACAAAAAAAAATCAATTTTCCACTTTGAAAAATAAATAAATTCTATTTGTAAATATTTTTCCTTTATTAAAAAAACTAAAAGAAAAAAAAAAATTGAAATTGTCCGAATTTCCATATTCGCTTGAACTTTAAAATAGTTGTGAAAATCAATATAATCCATACGATTTCATTTCAAATTCATATGGATATTTTAACACCAACTATTGTTTAAACGATTCAAATTTCGAACCACAAAATTTTCAAAATAACGAGCAACCCTCAACTCTTGAAAATAACATTTCATCTTTACTTGAAATCTCTACACAACAAAATCAAATGATAAATGAGTTGTGTAATTCATATCTGTGCGATAACTTGAATCAAAGTTTTCAAAATAATCCAAATTTGAATTCACTTCAAAATTCAAATGACTTCGAGTATAACCCATGCCACTTTAATTTCGAACTCCAAAATGAATTTCAAAATCAAAACAAAAATGTGATCTACTTTTCAAACAAATTTGGCAATGGGAATAATATCAACCACGATACGATTGAAAACTTTTGTCCTCAACAACTTCAAAGTGAAAATTTTCATGTTAATAATTATAAATTTGATTTTGTTAAGCAAATGAACGAAATGTACGATGATCACACGGATTCATTGTTCGAAACATATATGAAACAACGTGAGAAACAAAACCAAATCTCAACGTGTGGCGAGTCAAACGATAATCCATCTTTTACCCAAATCGATGATTTTCAAAAAACTACTTTTGAAATTGATAATGACGATCTTAATCAAGTTGTTGAAAATACGGTAATTAAGTTGGATTTCAATTCTTTTGAGGGTGTGAAATTCGATTTAAACTTCGATCTTCCTTTTTTTGAAAATTTGAATACGATAACTTTGAATTTTAAACTCGATTTACATGATGAAGCTGTTGATAATCCAACAAAGGAAGTCGAATTTAACGAACATGAGTTTTATGGACTTTTTGAAAACGGGTTCTTGAATTCTGAAGGGGAAAGTTTCGATCACCATTTTGATTTTGAAATCGATAATTTGGAAGAAATTGAATTTCAATCAATTTTTCTATCTACCCCAAAAATCATTGAAAATAAAACAACTCGTACGATTTTCAATAAAACAACTTTCGTTTTTCCCAATCCACAATCAGCTTAGAAATATTTTACGATTTGGTTTTTCTGCTTAATCTGTGTCTCATATACTTGACGAGACAAATGAATCGATCTTTGGAAGACCATTTCGTTTACTTTTTGGTCATATACTTTCTGATGTCGTGTAAATACATTTTATTTTCATGTAAATAATAATAAACGTTCCTTTCACTTGGGTTGACTGTGGGGACACGGTCAAAATCAAGTGTGGGGGAGACTCTTCTTCTTCTTGATTTTTCAGGATTAATTTTTCATTATTATTCCAAAAAAAAAATCCCAAAAGAAAAGAAGAATTTTTTTAGCGTTTTTGATTTATTTTTAAAGAAACAATATAGGATAAATATATGGTTTTGGTTTATTACATTGAAATTATTGAAAATTTATTTGTCTTAACAAAAATAAAAATGAAGTTTGATTATAAATAACAATGGTTTAACTAGTATATAGGAAGATTCATACGTGTTAATTATGAAATACATCCTAATTGAAAATCTTTGTTTTAAAAGTGGTGAATTTAAAGTAAAGGATATAACATTTTTTTTTGTCTTCTAAGTTAAATGGTGCTAAGATGATTTTGCAAAACTCTCTCTCTCTCTTAAAAAAATAAAAAAATAAAAATAAAAAAATAACATCCAAAGTATTCACTCTCATTTAAAAGTCCTCACGGTTATGCATGGGTGAATTACTTGGAATCCTGATTACGTGCTTTCATACTCATTTAAAAGTCCTCACGGTTATGCATGTATGGAACACATGTAAAAAAAAGAATAGACTTAATAAAAACCACCTACGGTTGATAGGTGTATGCACGAAAGTGTGTGCACTCGCCATGCTCTGTACTCCCCTCACATAAACCCGAATGGCAGTGCATGGGTGGTATATCTGGCCTCAGTTTACCTGAGCTAGGTGTGTATTTTCTTGCAAATAATGAGAGAGCAGACAATTGAAATCCTAGCACTATTTTTACTTATTTGATTTGATTTGTTATTGAAAAGAAATGAAAATACCACTTTGATAAACTTTGATAATCAACTAAGGATCCATTCCATAGTTACACTGTGTTATCAACCAAAACAACGAGTTAAACTATAGTTTATTTATTATGATAACTTCGTTTTTATTGGAAATATTGACGAGTAAATAACTTAAATTTTCAAGATAATAGCCAAAACCAATATTTAACTTATTCATGTCGATTTAAAAATAAATCCTTCATTTGTGAATATTTTCAAAAACTTACATTCATCTCTTCGTAAATAAATCTTGACTGTTGTAAATATTTTCATCCTGCATATGGATTTTGTGGGTAGTATCTGCTGAAAATCCTCACGAGACAACACTCGTCCTACTGGGGAGACCTAGAGGTTTAACGGCTTGTTGCATACGCTCAATGCAATCGTGCTTCCTACGAAAACGGATTTATCTTAGTTTTCCTTTATTCGAGGACGAATTAAAAGATAAGTGTAGGGGTACTTGATGTGCACGTAAATGTGCATATTTTTACCACCATATTTATTATATTTAAATTAAATAAATGATCATATTGGGTATTTTAACTTGTTTTAATCAAAATCCTTATTAATTCCAAATTGTCACATATCTATCTTCATATAGGGGCAAAACGGTCATTTGTGTGCATATATTTCTTTGAGAAAATTTAATTGGAAATTTATATATATTTGTGTAGGAATTTGATCTCAAATAGGTGTGGTTTTATGAAGACACATGCATGAAAAATGAATACAAAGGAATGGAGACACAAATAATTCAAAGTGAAGAACATGGAGGACCCCACCTACCCACCTACTTTAATGTACAAATTAGAGGCTATTGCACATGCTTATGGAATTAATGGCTTCATGTACACTTAAATGGTGATTGGTAGAAGCTAATGATTACTTGGCCCCCACACTTTCTCAAGGGTAGTTTGGTCACTCCCCAAATTATGGATTAGGGTTTCATGATTGTATAAAAAACTCCTTATGTTTCATGTATCTCATCTCTCTTAGTCTTTTACTTAGTCTCTCTTCCTCTTCATTAGTTTAGGCTCAAAATAAAAGGAAGGTCTCTTTCCCTTTTCATGGCTACTTAGCCATTTTTATTTTATGTAATTTTCTTTTCATTTTATGCAATGTTAATTATTGTTTCTTTTTAATTACATGTTCATTTCCTTTTATGCAAGTAGTGTAGATCTCATTTTTTTCATGCAAGTAGAATAGTTTTTTCTTTTCTTTACTTTGCTTTCTTTTTCTTTCATGTTGCAAGCTATATTTGTTGTTTTGATAACAAATATGAGTGGCTAATCCCTTCAATTTAGGGGTAATGAAGCCTCTAATCATGTAGCTTCAACATTTTGATAATTATATCTTTCTTTTTGTGCTTAATAACAATGCTTGAAGTAGTTTTATTTGTTGTTTTTGCTTTGAATTTGATAGCCTATATTGTTGACACCAAATTGGCTATGCTTAAACAATCATTAACACAAATGCCTCTTCATCAAATTTTGATTTGAAATTAAAATTTGATGGTCTATATTTCTAATTAATAGTTAATAGGCCATACTTAAAATAGATTTCATTTTCAACTTTGTTGTCATTTTCATGAGAGTTGGTAAGTGATTTAAAGGTTGTGTTATAGTTTGATGGATTATGTTGAGCTAATTAATAGAAAAAATGAGTCATACTTATGATAAAAACATCATTTAGATTCACTTATGACCAAAAAAAGAGAGATCATAATTTCATAATTTGTTGAACTATATGATCTAAAGAGTGAAATTATCTCTAAATTGTCTTAACACTTTAATATTTTTATCTATTTTCTTTTGTCATTTTTCTCCTTTTTTTAGTTAATCATTCTTTCAACTTTGGTTAATTTGTTTGAGTAGAATTTTAAAATCATCAATTCCCTACGGACCGACCCTTATTCGCCGCGTGCTACATTCGTACACCGTGCGCTTGCGGTTATTTTTAAATTTAAATTCGTTCGACGGTTTTCTAAACTGATAGAATTTCCACGACGAACAAACCTCAATCGGGTCATGGAAGTTTTTTTTGTTTGCGCCAAAATTGGTCACAAACCCCAAATACCGTGAAAGCACCAGTGTATGAATACAAATCAGCAATATTCAAACACAAATCACAGATCTAAGCAAATATCAAATAGCAATTCGTAAGTAATGAACAAAGACACAAGTTTTATAGTGGTTCGGCTATCTCCGGCCTACGTCCACTCCAAAGTTTTATCCTTTTATTGACTATCCTTTATGATTACAGATGATTACAACCGTAAATATGAAGAATTTCCAGTACAACAGCAGTATTGAAGCGTAGAGATGAATCCGGCAGAGTCTGGAGGTTGAAAGGCCAAAGATCCGAGCGATCCCCCCTTTTCTGAATGACCAGGGGCTCTATTTATAGGCGTGGGATGCTGATATTTCGCTGAAAATCCGGGAGACCACTTCTGGCACGTGAGGGGACCCACGCGCCCGGCCTTAGGAAATTTGGGCCCACTTTGGGATCGATTCGAAATCCATTCGAATCGATCATAAAATCATCCAATCAAGATGAAATTTTGTGTGGACATCCTTCAACATGTTAGCAAGCTCCTGTGAAAATTTCATTGCATTTAGATCATCGGCATAGGAGATATGATCGATTCGAGTTTGGATTGTCCATTGGCTGTCGTCTTCGAATCTACTGCCTCGAACCCATCTTGTTCGGCTCCATCCAAAGCGCGTGCGCATTAATGACGTGGCACGAGCTTTCTGGGTTGATCCACCTTTCTTGCCGTGTTGAATGCTTCTTTTCCTAAAAATGCGCTCGTATCCATGTTCCACGCTTCTTCCATATCCATAACTTCATAACGGTCATGCTCGCATCCATCGATTCGTGTTTTCCTTCGCATCGATTCCTGAAGTGTACTTCGTATCAATCAGCCACGAATCGATCAATACGAAATAACGATGGAGGTTATCGACACGAAGTGGTTATGATGAAGGGTGGATTCAAACTAGACCGTACCTAATGGATACGAAGGAGGGTCTTACCTGATGGATACGAAGGAGGTTTTCATTCTGTTCGATATGAAATACATGGATTCGATCAAACCACTATACGTTTGCCTAACAACCTGAGAGTTTCCATCGAGTCGAAATGCACCCAGCTTTCCTCTCTGATCGATGCGAAGCCACCGAGCCAAGCCCATGCTGATCGATATGAACGATATCGATACGAACGGTATCGATACGAAATCCTCCCATCCTGATCGATACGAATTGCATTGATTCGAACCATCATATTATGATCGATGCGAAGTGCATCGATACGAACCATTCACTGCACATCGTAATACATCCATATCTCCTCCATACGAACTCCGATTAACCTGAAACTTGAAAAGCAGCCTCTCCTAATCCTCATCATCATCATCGCCAGTTGATTCCATACCGATCAGAGCTCAACCAAATTTTGACGTCATCGATTGTGGCCTTATTTCCAATCGATCTCTAACCCCGATATTCATCATTCCTCGCCAATTTGTTGATATTCCGGTTTTGGCCAAAAAGTGTGATAACATTTGCCCCCCAAAACATGCCTTGTTGTAAGAAGGAGTGTTTTGAATAATTCCAAATCCGATATCCAAATTCCATAGTCAATTCCATGTCCATTCGAACTCGATAACTGAGTCCTAATCCGTCCTTATCCATTTGTCGTTAACCGAATCCAGGACCTCTCTGGGTCGATATCCAAATTCATAGCGTCTCCGGGCTTCTTCCAAGCGCAATCCACACTTGATGACCATGGTCCAGTATCCCTGGATGTTGAGCTAACCTTTCCGGGTTCTTGCCGAGCGCAATCCACACCTGAGGATCTTTGTCCAGTGTCCCTGGACGTTCAGCTAACCTCACCGGGTTCTTGCAAAGCGCAATCCACACTTGACGTTCTTGGTCCAGTGTCCCTGGACGTTGAGCTAACCTCTCCGGGTTCTTGCCAAGCGCAATCCACACTTGACGACCGTGGTCCAGTGTCCCTGGACGTTGTGTAATGTTGTGGCTTAAGTCCTAAGCCGAGTCCTGGTCTCTCTGGTCCCTCGTTGAGCATAGTCCATACTCAATGACCTGAAAACAACGATTGATAATATATGGCCTAAGTCCTAGGCCGAATCCTGGTCACTCCGGACCCTTGTTGAGCGTAGTCCATATTCAACGACCTGGATGAGTCAATTTACCGCATTCGGGCAAAGCGACTTACCCCATGCCAAGTATAATCCATACCCGACGATCTTTTATCAAAAACCAGATAAAAATCCAATCAAAATCCAATCCAAAATCCAAATCAAGAACAGAAAGTAAAAAATCCGAACCAGCATCCAAAACCGAAAACAAGAATCCAAAGGAAAATCCAAATCAGAAAGCAAACAAAACCGGGAGTTCAATCCAAACTCCAAAACCAAACCAAAAAATCAAGTGTTCAATCCAAAACAGAGAAACAGGTTTCACAAGCCATAGCACCGTAGTTCATCATCATTCAAAGCATGCCTAGGGGCTATCTCCGTCCCCGTACACGTGTAAATGATTTAGTTGCTCGCCAATGGTTTGTTACTTATTTCATATTATCCAAGTCAATGGATAATCAATCGACCGTCGTCCCTGGGCCTCACATCATCACGGTGTGAGGTAGTCGGCGGTTGCTCCTGCTCCAGCGCTGCATTCCGTGGTCCAACATTCTACCTCAGTTGTCCATTGCTCACATGTTCCTCAATTATATCCTTTAAAGGCCTGCAGCTGTTGGTGTCATGTCCGTCTAAGTCATGGAAGAGACAGTGCCTTCCTGATGCACTTTCCCGTTCAGATGGTTCTCTTCTAGACGGCCTTCGGTAAGGAAGGCGATTCCGAGTTTCCATGTATATCCGCTCCAGCGTCTCGTTTAATCATGTGTATGTGGAAAACTTTGGATCCTTCCATCGCTTTCCAGCTTTCCCTGAATTGTCATTCAGCTTCCTTTTTCCCTTGTCCTTATCCAAGCTTCCATTGGATGGTCCTCCACCCTCGGTCGCGTTTGCTTCCTTTAGCTTTAAATCCGTATTCGCATCCTCTTGCCGAAGGAAACTTTCGGCTTCATGAAAGAATTCCCCGACATCCTATGGGGGATCTCGTATTAAAGATACCTTAAAGTCTGAATCCTCTCTGATTCCTGATACTGCTGCCATCAAAACCATCGATGGATCCAGCCGATCCACTGAAGCAACTACCGCATTGAATCGAGTTAGAAAACCTCTAAGCGATTCATCCATCCTTTGTTTCACCGATGTCAATGTCATTACGTTCTTTGGCCTCCTGATATGAACCCGAAACTGTCCTAAAAACCTATCCACCAATTCCCTCCAAGTCCTGATAGATCCTTCTCCCAATTGCCTAAAGGACATTGCAGCTAAATCCGTCAAATACAAAGGGAAACAACGGGCCATCACTTCCTCCGATGCCCCCCAACACCTCCATGTGTCTGGTGTACCTCATCAAGTGATCAGTCGGGTCTACCTTGCCATCATACACCTCCACGCTAGGTAGCTTGAACTTAGGTGGGTTCTGAGCCATCCTGATTTCCCGAGTAAACGGACTCCTGTTTACCCATTCCAGATCTCTATTGGCCAAGCCTCCACGCATGGTTTTCCTGATGATCTCCACCAATCCAGTATTGTTTGTCAGGGGTTGCCCCCATGCCCCCGAGGGAATTCCGGTACATACTCTTCATGCGGTTCATTAGCAACAACGTTGGCTCTATCCTGTTGAACTCCTTCCAAAGGTCTTCCAGTGTCAGATCCTACGCGCCTGCCCCCATGCCCCCGTTGACTGTTTCCCAGCTCTGTATTCTGTTCTCCATTATGTCCCACAACCCTAGCTCCTTGCTCCACATCCTCAGCCGCTGTAGCTATTCCTAAGTTCTGCGTCCCTGCAGCTCTCATCTGCTCAAAGAAAGTCTGCATCATTTCCCGTTGACTCTTCAACAATCTCTCTTGCAGGGAATTTGTAATAGCTTCCATTTCATCTCTGGTGATATAGATAGAAGTCTGTCCTTCTCCAGCTCCAGAGGATGCCTCTTGACTTCCTCAATTTGGCTTCTGTCAGCTCTTTGTCTTGTTTGTCGAGTCATTGTTGTATTAGTCTGAGTCCTCCAAACTTTCAAATCTGAACTTTGAATCTGGTGCAGCGGGTCCTGAGTTCAAGTCTCAGTGAAATCACCAAAGTGTTTGCGCCAAAATTGGTCACAAACCCCAAATACCATGAAAGCACCAGTGTATGAATACAAATTAGCAATATTCAAACACAAATGACAGATCTAAGCAAATATCAAACAGCAATTCGCAAGTAATGAACAAAGACACAAGTTTTATAGTGGTTCGGCTAACTCCGACCTACGTCCACTCCAAAGTTTTATCCTTTTATTGATTATCCTTTATGATTACAGCTGTAAATATGAAGAATTTCCAGTACAATAGAAGTATTTAAGCGTAGAGATGAATCCAGCAGAGTCTGGAGATTGAAAGGCCAATGATCCGAGCGATCACCCCTTTTCTGAATGACCAGGGGCTCTATTTGCAGGCGTGGGATGCTGATATTTCGTTGGAAATCCGGGAGACCACTTCTGGCACGTGAGGGGACCCACGCGCCCGGCCTAAGGAAATTTGGGCCCACTTTGGGATCGATTAGAACTCCATTCGAATCGATCATAAAATCATCCAATCAAGATGAAATTTGGTGTGGACATCCTTCAACATGTAAGCAAGCTCCTGTGAAAATTTCATTGCATTTGGATCATCGACGTAGGAGATATGATCGATTCGAGTTTGGGTTGCCCATTGGCTGTCGTCTTCAAATCCACTGCCTAACCCATCTTGTTCCACTCCATCCAAAGCGCATGCGCATCGATGACGTGGCGCGAGCTTCCTGGGTTTATCCACCTTTCTTGTCGTGTTGAATGCTTCTATTCCTGAAGACGCGCTCGTATCCATGTTCCACGCTTCGTCCATATCCATAATTTCATAACGGTCATGCTCGCATCCATCGATTCGTGTTTTCCTTCGCATCGATTCCTAGAGTGTACTTCGTATCGTTTAGCCACGAATCCATCAATACGAAATGACGATGGAGGTTATCGATACGAAGTGGTTATGATGAAGGGTGGATTCGAACTAGACCGTACCTAATGGATACGAAGGAGGCCCTTACCTGATGGATACGAAGGAGGTTTTCATTCTGATCGATACGAATACATGGATTCGAACAAACCACTGTATGTTTGCCTAACTACCTGAGTGAGTTGCCATTGAGTCGAAGTGCACCCAGCTTTCCTCTCTGATCGATGCGAAGCCACCGAGCCAAGCCCATGCTGATCAATACGAACGGTATCGATACGAACAGTATCGATACGAACGGTATCAATACGAAATCCTCCCATACTGATCGATACGATGTGCATCGATTCGAACCAAGATCGATGCAAAGTGCATCGATATGAACCATTCACTACACATCGTAATCCATCCATATCTCCTCCATACGAACTCCGATTAACCTGAAACTTGAAACGTAGCCTCTCCTAATCCTCATCATCATCATCTCCAATCGATTCCGTCCCGATCAGAGCTCAACCAAATTTTGATGTCATCGATTGTGGCCTTGTTTCCAATCGATCTCTAACCCCGATATTCATCATTCCTCGCCAATTTGTTGATATTCTGGTTTTGGCCAAAAAGTGGGATAGCATTTTTGCCCTTCGTTTTGTCGCCACGTGGATTTTTTCTGTAATACGGGATCCTCGTGGCTGGTCTATAATTTACCATCGCTGGAGAGTGGTGCACCATGGTACTACTCCATTTCAAATCCATGCAACCATTTCTAAAAGCCGTACGACACTGTTTCTTCATTTTGGACGGATGTTGCACCTTGCGCTATAGATGTTGCACCCTATGGATATCGATTCTTTGGAGGGCCATAACTCTTGGCTCGTTTAGAGTTACGAGAGCCATAACCAGTCAAAACGAAGATCACGTTGAGTTCTACAGCTATGACATCTTTCAGCCGTCACTGGTGAGTTTCATACCCAAAAAATCCTATCCAAACCTCAATCGGGTCATGGAAGTTTTTTACCCTTCGTTTTGTCGTCATGTGGATTTTTTCTGCAATACGGGATCCCCGTGGCTGGTCTATTGTAACGACCCGTATTTTTACGGATCGAAAGATCGTAGAACTGTCAACATTAAGTCGTTGATGTAGTTAAGTCGTTTAAAGTTTGAGTCGGCCATAGCTTAAGTCGTATGGAAGCTAGCTCGTGTGGTGCTTAAGTTGTAGGAAGCTTGGTTCGTATGGAGCGACCTATAGGTTAGAACGAGTTAACGGTTTAGTGGATAGAACGAATTATAGTAGTGACCGACTCATGGGGGTGACCGACTTGACAGGAGTTAACGACTTAGGGTGTTGCCGACTTAAGGAAGTTAGCGGGTTAGAAGGCAATGGGTTAACGAGTTACGGCTTATAGAATTAGCGACCTATAGGATGTTAACGACCTTAGAGTTGTACCGACTTAAGGGTTACTGAGTTAGTGGAGTTAACGACCTAAGGAAGCTGGATCGTGGACGAGTTATGGTTAGGTCACCTAAGTGTTAGGTCGGCCATAAGGAGGTCGTGTGTGTGGTAGGTCGTTGACTCGGAGTTGAGTTAGATCGGTATGCCTGTTAGAACGTTAAGTCGGCATCCCTTTAACATCGTTGAGTCGGCCATACAGCTAAGTCGTAAGTCGGCAAAGGATTAGGTCGTTGAGGCGGCTATGTGTCTAAGCCGTTAGGTCGGCTTTGTAGTTGAGTCGTTGGGTCAGCATCACTTTAAGTCATTTGGTCGGCAAGGTTTGTTGAGTCGTAGGTCGTTGAGCTTGATAGGTCGTGGGGTCTGATGAGTCATGGATGACTCATGGGATAGGTCGGCGGCGACTTAAGGGGCGGCGACTTAAGGGATTTTCAGCCTATAAATAGAGGGGTTTTGCTCACTTGTTGGCACCGGATTTTGAAGTGACGAAGTACTGCCATTTTGAGAGCTCAACTTCAACATTTCTTCACTTCTTTTCTCCACTTTGATCTTGTGCTAACATCCATCCAAGATCGAAGATCAAGATCGAAGATCCAAGAGCCAAAGTTGAAGATCTTCATCCATTCGAGAGAGATTTCACCGTTTGAAGCGGAATCTTGTCGGATCAAGCTTGGTTCTTCGCTGTCCAGATCTGAAGTGGGTTTCTTTTGAGGTGTTTAGGCGATTTGGTGAGTGGTAGTTATCTCTCACACGGACCCAAAGGAGTATATTGGATCGGTGGCTTGTTTATGTGTTAAAGATAGTGATTCCTTGCATTTGTCTTAAGTCTGCATGTAGATCCATCATCTATGAAGTTTTGGATACCCGTTTTACTTCATGTTAACTTATGCAAGTTCATTCGTTAAGTTGTAGAGATATTTGCTTATAATCCATGTTTGTAGATTCGGACACTTTAATTACCAAATTGCCATTATCTTTTATAATTGCTTGTTAGATCTTGTTTGAATGATTGATTGTTTTGGATTAATGATTGATTTGATTGTTGCAAATTAGCTAATGGTTGATTGGGACAAGTTGGTCGAAGGTGATTCAAAAGCTAAGTGGAAAGGCTCTTGAATGGTGAAAGCTGCTTGTGGCATATGAACCGGATGATGAAGCTCATATGGATGGATTCGATGATGATGGACTTTGCTATGATTAGAGGTAGCAAAGCATGACGTTGAGATGGACTTTGCCATGAAAGGATGAGGCGAAGCATGACAATGAGATTGACTTTGCTAAGATGCGATGAAGCAAAGTATTATGTGAGAAAGTCTTGGTTTAATCCAGGCGGGATCATCCCAAGCATGTTGATTACTCGATGATGCGGTTCGAGTTGGTGGATAATGGTGGGCTCGAGAGGTGCTTGGGCCAAAATAAGAATAGTCGTCGAGGAGGATGACTAGAAGGCTGAGATCTTATCGTTATTGAGGGTTCTAGCAGGCTCAAAGCAAGAGTATGTTGGGTAGATTCGTTAGTCCCAGGCACAGGTCATGATGACGTGCTAGTACTCTGGGTAGATTCGTTATTCCTAGGCACGGGTCATGATGACGTGTGGAGCTATGTCTAGAACTGGGTTTGCCATTTTCCCTTGACTGACGGCTGAAAGAATGTGCCGGTCATTCAATTAACGATGGTATCAAGGCAATGATAACAGTGATAGCCAGAGTCATGGATGTTTGATTGTATCATCACTCGGCCTCAAGAGCGGTGTTTTCTGGGTGCTTATCTGATCTTGGTTTAGGCCTTGGGGGTTTGTATTTGGAAAACATCGACCTTGACTCGAGTGATTATTGCTTTACTTTAATTGTCTGCTTTGTAATGCTTGTTTCTCCTTAGTGTGTGTCTGGGGGCTATCACTGTAGAAAGAGGTGGAGTGGGATGGTTGGGTTCCTATTCCTTTTATCCTTTATGCTCTTTTGGTATGTTTGATAGTTGATTTACTGCTCACTAGGACTTTTGTCTGACTCAAGGTTTTATGTTCAACTCTTATTACCTTGGGCTGTTCATCCATGTTGGGATGGGCAGACTAGGTAGCAGGTGACAGGTGCTGTTCTTAGAGATTGACGCTATTGATGACGAAGACGAGCTGGAGGCTTTTGCATATTGTTTTCTTACTATATGTACTGGATATTTCGTTGTTTGTTTGATACTCTGAGTGTGATGTAGTGAGGCTGGATGTATTGACTATTCAGATGATTGTATAAAACTATATTGAGTTTATATGATGAGATTATGTCCTATGGAGCTTCACTATGTATGCTTTTCTATTGCATTTTATCCATGCGCTGTGAGTAATACGATAGATTCTGCGATGTTATTCTTACCTTGACCATCGTCCATGGCTGCCTGGCACACCCTTCAGCGCACTATTCCCTTGTTTTGGTGCAGGAGTCATGGGCGGTCGTCACATTTGGTATCAGAGCTTTGGTTAATCGATTTTAGCCAATGCTCGCTGACGTAACTATGTAAGAGAGACGTATTTGTATTTTGATGGATGATTACTATATATAATATAGTAGTTTAGAAGGAATTGTACTCCTTATGTAGTTGTTTCTCAAGGTGTTCTAATCATTCTTTTTTTGTAGATATTAAGGATGAGTCGAAGTGAGAGACAAGCTGCTAGGGAAAGCCGTGCTGCTGGGGGAGCTGTTGATTATGATGCAATGTTTGAAGCTATGATTACTTCGATCATGAGGAGGATACCAGCTCCAGGGCCATCAGTGGATGTTGGAGTTCAAGTTCAAGCTCCAAGACCGGTGGATTTTGCTAAGCTTTGTAAGGACTATACTGCTCTTGGAGGGGAAGTTTTCCTAGGGACAGAGTCAACCATTGAAGTCCAAAGATGGATAGATACTTGTCGAAGGATCTTTGGTGACTTGGGAATTGAGGATGCAACTAAGAGGAAGCTTGCATCGAGACAGCTTCAAGGGAGAGCTTCTGATTGGTGGAATTCTATCACCATTGATACTCCAGAGGAAGAAATTACTTGGGAGCAATTCCAAGCTAGATTTGAGGTTAAGTTCATTTCTATGGCTTGGTAATCTGTTCTGTTCAAGAAGTTTGTGGAGCTCAAGCGAGGTGGAAGATCAGTTCTTGAGTATGTTTCTGACTTCGAAGCTTTGTCCAAGTATGCTCGGTCGTATATTGAATCTTCTTATCAGAAGAATGAGTAGTTCGTGACAGGCTTGGATAGTTATTTGGGAAGGCAGTTGGTGGATCATCTGGACGATCCATTTGAGAAGCTTGTGGAGAAAGCTCTCAGGCATGAGAGTTTGTTTCCTAAGGAAGGATTTGTTGTTGCTGTTACCAAGGAGGAGTCTAAACCTCTGTAGGGTGGAAACAAGAAGAGGAAGCAGCAGCAACAGAAGGATAAGGATGGTCAGAAGAAGCCGAAGGGGGAAATGACCTGCTACAATTGTCGGCAGAAGGGACATCTCTCCAGGGATTGCAAGAATCCAAAGGTGCTGTTGAAGTGCTACAACTGTGATAAGTTGGGGCATATTAAGAAGAATTGTCCAGAACCACAAAAGGACAAGAAGATTGTGCAAGCTTATGCTTTGGGGGCTGTTCCATCATCTTTGAAAGCTCCTACTGCTGAAGAGAAGGGAAAGAGTGTGGTGGTTCAAGGTACTCTTTCCATATGTGGTGTTCCAGTAAGAGTGTTATTTGATACTAGGGCGTCGCATTCGTTTGTTTGTAATGATCTTGTAGGCCGGTTGGGTTTAGAACCGGATATTGTTGATAGGACATTGGTTGTGACTAATCCAGTTGGGGGTTCGTCATGTTTGTGTATGATATGCCGTGGTCTAGTTGTATCGAGTCATGATTGCTCTTTTGCTTGTGATTGTTTTGTTCTGAACTTTGCGGGGTTCAGAATTATTTTGGGCATGGACTGGCTTAGGAAGTATGCGGCAAAGGTTGATTGTGAAAGGCTGGAGGTGACAGTCGAGAATGTGGTGGGGCGAAAGGTTGTGATACGATGTAAGCATGAAGAAGGCGTCTTCATGAGCTTCATGTATTCGCTGGTTGTTCCACGGGATGGACTGTCATCGATGCCGGTTGTGAATGGATATGAGGATGTCTTTGACGAGGTCAAAGGGTTAGCCCCGAATAGGGAGATCGAGTTTCGTATCAATCTAGTTGAGGGAGCCAGACCAGTTGTGATGCCTCTTAGGCGAATGACGCCTAGGGAACAGCAAGAGTTGAAGGTGCAAGTTGATGACCTTTTACGGAAAGAATTCATTCGACGTAGTGTGTCCGAATGGGGTGCACCAGTTGTGTTTGCAACAAAAGCGGATGGATCGTTGAGGTTGTGTGTGGATTATCGTGAGCTGAATAAGGTGACTAAGAAGAACAAGTATCCATTGCCGAGAATAGATGACTTGTTTGATCAGCTTCACGAGGCTAAGGTGTTTTCTCAGATGGATTTGGCAACGGGATTTCACCAGTTAAGAGTGGCGAAGGATAGTGTGCCGAAGACTGCTTTCAGGACACCATCCGGTTTTTATGAATGGCTGGTAATGCCGTTTGGATTGACTAATGCACCAGCATATTTTATGGAACTTATGAATAGAGTATTCAGAGATCAGTTGAACAAGTTCGTACTTGTGTTCGTGGATGATATTCTGATTTATTCTAGAACTGAAGAAGAGCACAAGGCGCACTTGCGGGTTGTTTTGGAAATCTTGCGGAAACATTAGCTGAAGGCTAAATTTTCGAAGTGTCCCTTCTGGAAGAGTGAAGTGAGGTTCTTAGGCCATGTTATCTCTGAAAATGGAATAGCGGTTGATCCCGCTAAGGTGGCAGCGATCCAGGATTGGGTTAGACCTAAGAATGCATCTGATGTGAGAAGTTTTCTTGGATTAGTAGGATATTATCGTCGGTTTATCAAAGACTTTTTCAAGATAGCTATACCGTTAACAGGATTGACGAAATAGAATCAGGTATTCAGTTGGGATACTAAGTGTGAGCAAGCTTTCGGAATCCTAAAAGAGCGACTGACAAGTGCTCCTGTTTTGACTATTCCAAGTGGGAATGATGAGATGGTGGTTTACACCGACGCATGTGGTACTGGACTTGGAGCAGTGCTAATGCAGAAGGATAAAGTTATTGCGTATGCAAGTCGACAACTGAAGCCGCATCAAAGGAATTACCCAACTCATGATTTGGAGTTAGCGGCGATTGTTTTTGCTCTAAAGATGTGGAGACATTACCTATTGGGAGTTCGATTCGAGTTGTTTACGGATCATAAGTCGTTGAAGTATCTTTTCTCCCAAAAGGATTTGAATCTTCGGCAGCAACGATGGCTAGAGTTTTTGGCATCATATGATTTTGGTATAGCTTATACTCCGAGAAAGGGTAACGCAGTGGCGGATCCGTTAAGTCGGAGACATGCAGGATTGGGAGCCATGTTTTCCAAATGGAAGAGTCTCGAGTATTTGGCTGAATTCGATTTCAGGCCCAGATGTGAATTGGAACCTGAGATGTTGGCAAACTTATCGTTAAGACCTACTCTTGTGGAAAGAATTGGCAAGGGCCAAAAGCGAGACGATAAGATTGTCAAGATTTTCCGTGATTTGGAATCTGGATTGAACCCAGAAAAGGATAAAGGATTCGAAGTCGATCGAGAGGGTTGGCTTCGGAAGCGAGGACGATTAGTTGTTCCCGATATAGATGAATTGAGAGATGAAGTTCTGAAGGAATGTCATCACCCGAAGTTGACAATTCATCCGGGTGGAAATAAGATGTATCGGGATATGAAAAGAACCGATTACTGGAAAGGTATGAAGAAGGATGTTGGAAATTTTATTTCCAAGTGCATGAATTGCCAGTTGGTAAAAGCTGAGCAAAAGAAGCCAAGTGGGTTGCTTCAGCCATTGGAAGTTCCTACGTGGAAGTGGGAGCAAGTATCAACGGATTTTATCAATGGTCTACCTAGGACAAGAGTGGGAAATGAAGGAATTTGGGTCATCGTAGATCGTTTGACCAAGAGTGCAAGATTCATTCCTGTTCGATCAACTAGGACTGCATCGAAGTTGGCTGAGTTGTATGTTAAGTGGATAGTTCGATTCCATGGTATTTCGAAGAGTATAGTGAGCGATCGAGACCCATTGTTCACTAGTGGATTTTGGAAGAGCTTCCAAGAAGCTTTGGGAACCGAGTTGTGTTTGAGTACAGCTTATCATCCCCAAACAGATAGTCAGACTGAGAGAGTCAACCGAGTTTTGGAAGATCTCCTGAGGGCATGTGTTTTGGATTTCGGAGGATCATGGGAAGATCATCTTCATCTGGTGGAATTTGCGTATAGTAACAGTTACCACTCAAGCATTGGTATGGCACCGTATGAAGCATTGTATGGAAGACCATGTAACTCTCCGACATGTTGGTGGAAAACTGGAGAAAAGCTGATACTTGGGATAGAAATGATTCGACAGACTTCAGATTGCATAGAGATCATTCGGCAACGAATGAAGGCAGCCCAAGATCGTCAGAAATGTTATGCCAATAAGCGTCGTAAGGATTTGGAGTTCGACGTAGGTGATATGATTTTTGTGAAGATTTCTCCTTTGAAGAATGTTATTCGATTCGGAAAGAAAGGAAAGTTGACTCCGAGATTTGTTGGACCATTCCCGATCATCGAGCGAATTGGAAAGCTCTCTTATAGATTGGAGTTACCGGAAAAGATGGCGAGTGTGCACAATGTTTTTCATGTATCGTATCTACGGAAGTATGTGCACGACTCGAATACAGTGGTTTCTGCTGATAGCTATGAAGACTTGGAGGTTGATCCAGTTGTTACGAGACCTCGTAAGCCGCTTCGTGTTGTGGAAACCGACACGAAACAGCTTAGGAGGAAGATGATCACGTTGCTCAAGGTACAATGGAGTGATGGTGTTAACGACTGTAGATGGGAGGAGGAAGAGAGGATGAAGGCAGCTCATCCTGAACTCTTCAAGGTATGGCCCTAAGGTGTCGTGACATCTCATGAACTTGTAGCTTGTTCTAATCCTAGAATTCTGCATGTTAGGCTAGTAATTGGATGTATGGTTTGTTTATTGCTATGGATGGTAGGCATGCAGAATAGTTTTGATTGTTCTTGTTTGTTTGGAATTTCGGGGGCGAAATTCCTAAGGGGGAGAGAATGCAACGACCCGTATTTTTACGGATCGAAAGATCGTAGAACCATCAACATTAAGTCGTTGATGTTGTTAAGTCGTTTAAAGTTTGAGTCGGCCATAGCTTAAGTCGTATGGAAGCTAGCTCGTGTGGTGCTTAAGTCGTGGGAAGCTTGGGTCGTATAGAGCGACCTATAGGTTAGAACGAGTTAACGGTTTAGTGGATAGAACAACTTATAGTAGTGACCGACTCATAGGGGTGACCGACTTAACTGGAGTTAACGACTTAAGGTGTTTCCAACTTAAGGAAGTTAGCGGGTTAGAAGGCCACGGGTTAACGAGTTACGGCTTATAGAATTAGCGACCTATAGGATGTTAACGACCTTAGAGTTGTACTGACTTAAGGGTTAACAAGTTAGTGGAGTTAACGACCTAAGGAAGCTGGATCGTGGACGAGTTAAGGTTAGGTCACCTAAGTGTTAGGTCGACCATAAGGAGGTCGTGTGTGTGGTAGGTCGTTGACTCGGAGTTGAGTTAGGTCGGTATGCCTGTTAGAACGTTAAGTCGGCATCTCTTTAACATCGTTGAGTCGGCCATACTGCTAAGTCGTAAGTCGGCAAGGGATTAGGTCATTGAGGCGGCTATGTTGCTAAGCCGTTAGGTCGGCTTTGTAGTTGAGTCGTTGGGTCAGCATCAGGTTAAGTCGTTAGGTCGGCAAGGTTTGTTGAGTCGTAGGTCGTTGAGCTTGATAGGTCGTGGGGTCTGATGAGTCGTGGACGACTCATGGGATAGGTCGGCGGCGACTTAAGGGGCGGCGACTTAAGGGAATTTCAGCCTATAAATAGAGGGGTTTGGCTCACTTTTTGGCACCGGATTTTGAAGCGACGAAGTGCTGCCATTTTGAGAGCTCGACTTCAACATTTCTTCACTTCTTTTCTCCACATTGATCTAGTGCTAACATCCATCCAAGAACGAAGATCAAGATCGAAGATCCAAGAGCCAAAGTTGAAGATCTTCATCCATTCGAGAGAGATTTCACCGTTTGAAGCGAAATCTTGTCGGATCAAGCTTGGTTCTTCGCTGTCCAGATCTAAAGTGGGTTTCTTTTGAGGTGTTTAGGCGATTCGGTGAGTGGTAGTTATCTCTCACACAGACCCAAAGGAGTATATTGGATCGGTGGCTTGTTTATGTGTTAAAAATAGTGATTCCTTGCATTTCTCTTAAGTCTGCATGTAGATCCATCATCTATGAAGTTTTGGATACCCATTTTACTTCATGTTAACTTATGCAAGTTCATTCGTTAAGTTGTAGAGATATTTGCTTATAATCCATGTTTGTAGATTTGGACACTTTAATTAACAAATTGCCATTCTCTTGTATAATTGCTTGTTAGATCTTGTTTGAATGATTGATTGTTTTGGATTAATGATTGATTTGATTGTTGCAAATTAGCTAATGGTTGATTTGGACAAATTGGTCGAAGGTGATTCAAAAGCTAAGTGGAAAGGCTCTTGAATGGTGAAAGTTGCTTGTGGCATATGAAGCGGATGATGAAGCTCATATGGATGGATTCGATGATGATGGACTTTGCTATGATTAGAGGTAGCAAAGTATGACGTTGAGATGGACGTTGTCATGATAGGATGAGGCGAAGCATGGTGATGAGATTGACTTTGCTAAGATGTGATGAAGCAAAGTATGATGTGAGAAAGTCTTGGTTTAATCCAGGCGGGATCATTCCAAGCATGTTGATTACTCGATGATGCGGTTCGAGTTGGTGGATAATGGTGGGCTCGAGAGGCGGTTGGGCCAAAATAAGAATAGTCGTCGAGGAGGATGACTAGAAGGCTGAGATCTTATCATTATTGAGGGTTCTAGCAGGCTCAAAGCAAGAGTACGTTGGGTAGATTCGTTAGTCCCAGGCACGGGTCATGATGACGTGCTAGTACTCTGGGTAGATTCGTTATTCCTAGGCACGGGTCATGATGACGTGCGAAGCTATGTCTAGAACCGGGGTTGCCATTTGCCCTTGACTGACGGCTGAAAGAATGTGCCGGTCATTCAATTAACGATGGTATCAAGGCAATGATAACAGTGATAGCCAGAGTCATGGATGTTTGATTGTATCATCAATCGGCCTCAAGAGCGGTGTTTTCTGGGTGCTTATCTGATCTTGGTTTAGGCCTTGGCGGTTTGTATTTGGAAAACATCGACCTTGACTCGAGTGATTATTGCTTTACTTTAATTGTCTGCTTTGTAATGCTTTTTCTCCTTAGTGTGTGTCTGGGGGCTATCACTGTAGAAAGAGGTGGAGTGGGATGGTTGGGTTCCTATTCCTTTTATCCTTTATGCTCTTTTGGTATGTTTGATAGTTGATTTACTGCTCACTAGGACTTTTGTCTGACTCAAGGTTTTATGTTCAACTCTTATTACCTTGGGCTGTTCATCCATGTTGGGATGGGCAGACTAGGTAGCAGGTGACAGGTGCTGTTCTTAGAGATTGACGCTATTGATGACGAAGAAAAGCTGGAGGCTTTTGCATATTGTTTTCTAACTATATGTATTGGATATTCCGCTGTTTGTTTGATACTCTGAGAGTTATGTAGTGAGGCTAGATGTATTGACTATTCAGATGATTGTATAAAACTATATTGAGTTTATATGATGAGATTCTGTTCTATGGAGCTTCACTATGTATACTTTTCTATTGTATCTTATCCATGCGCTGTGAGTAATACGATAGATTCTGCGATGTTATTCTTACCTTGACCATCGTCCATGGCTGCCTGGCACACCCTTCAGCGCACTATTCCCTTGTTCTGGTGCGGGAGTCATGGGCGGTCGTCACATCTATGATTTACCGTCACTGGTGAGTGGTGCAACATTGTACTGATCCGTTTCAAATTCATGCACCCATTTCTAAAAGTCGTACGGCACTGTTTCTTCATTTTGGACGGATGTTGCACCTTGCACCGAAGATGTTGCACCCTGTGGATATGCATTCTTCGGAGGGCCATAACTCTTGGCTCGTTTAGAGTTACGGGAGCCATAACCAGTCAAAACGAAGCTCTCGGATAGTTCTACAGCTATGACAGCTTTCAGCCATCACTGGTTAGTTTCAAACCCTAAAAATCCTATCCGAACATCAATCTGGTCATGTAAGTTTTTTACCCTTCGTTTTGTCGCCACGTAGATTTTTTCCGTAATACGGGATCCCCGTGGCTGGCCTATGATTTACCATTGCTGTAGAGTAGTGCACCATGGCACTGCTCCATTTCAAATCCATGCACCCATTTCTAAAAGCCGTACGACACTATTTCTTCATTTTGGACGGATGTTGCACCTTGCGCCGTAGATGTTGCACCCTGTGGATATCGATTCTTCGGAGGGTCATAACTCTTGGCTCGTTTAGAGTTACGGGAGCCATAACCTGTCAAAACGAATCCCTCGGTGAGTTCTACAGCTATGATAGCTTTCAGCCATCACTGGTTAGTTTCATACCCAAAAAATCCTATCTGAACCTCAATCGGGTCATGGTAGTTTTTTACCCTTCGTTTTTTCGTCACGTGGTTTTTTCTGTAAAACGGGATCCCCGTGGCTGGTCTATGATTTACCATCACTGGTGAGTGGTACGGCATGGTGCTGCTCCGTTTCAAATCCATGCATCCATTTCTAAATGTCGTACGGCACTGTTTCTTCATTTTGGACGGATGTTGCACCTTGCGCCGTAGATGTTGCACCCTATGGATATCGATTCTTCAGAGCGCCATAACTCTTGGCTCGTTTAGAGTTACGAGAGCCATAACCAGTCAATACGAAGCTCTCGGTGAGTTCTACAGCTATGACCGCTTTCAGCTATCACTGGTTAGTTTCATACCAAAAAAATCCTTTCCGAACCTCAATCTGGTCATGGAAGTTTTTTGCCCTTCGTTTTGTCGCCACGTGGTTTTTTTCTGTAATATGGGATCCCCGTGGCTGGTCTATGATTTAACATTGCTGGAGAGTGGTGCACCATGGTACTGCTCCGTTTCATATCCATGCATCCATTTCTAAAAGTCGCACGGCACTGTTTCTTCATTTTGGACGGATGTTGCACCTTGCACCATAGATGTTGCACCCTGTGGATATCGATTCTTCGGAGGGTCATAACTCTTGGCTCGCTTAGAGTTATGGGAGCCATAACTGTTATCCCTCTTTTTCGTCAAAGCTTGAATACCAACAAATTGGCAAGGAATGATAGATATGATGATTGGAGGTCGATTGGAAACAAGGCTGCAATGGATGTCGTCAAAATTTGGCCGAGCCCCGATCAGGACGTAATCGATTGGAGACGATGATAAGGACTAGGAAATGCTATGTTTCAAATTTCAGGTTAATCGGAGTTCATATGAAGGAGATATGATCGATGCATGGTGTTCGCATCCATCGGTATGCAGGGAATGGTTCGAATCGATCAAGGGTTGTGTTCGTATCGATACCGTTCGTGTCGATACCATTTCGAATCAATACCGTTCGTATCGATCGACATGAGCTTGACTCGATGACTTCACATCGATCAGAGAGGAAAGTTAAGTGGATTTCGACTTGACAGCAATGCATCCAGGTAGGTAGCAAGCATGCGGAGCTTTGTTCAAATCGATACGTTTTGTATCGATCAGGATTGGTACAGGTGGTGCGTTTTGACTCCATGACTTCGTATCGATCACCGGAGCTAGGTTCGACTCCATCAACTTCACAGGTCTCCTTCATATCCATTAGGTAAAAGCATCGCTCGTATCCATCAGGTAAGAGCTTCGCTCGTATCCCTTAGGTAAGGTCTTGCTCGTATCCATCTTAAGGATGAGGTTCGTATCCATTCTGCACGACCGCTTCATATCGATGTCCCCCCACACTCATTTCGAATCGATCGGCTCATATGGAATCGATACGGAATGAACTCCTGGAATCGACACGAAGAAGGACACGAATCGATGGATATGATCATGCCGTTGCAAAGTTATGGATATAAACGAGCATAAAACATGGATGCAGGACGACGTCTCCAAGAGGGAAGTAGTCAAAGCAGCGAATAACATGGATCTCCCCTGTTTTATCGTCCCACGTCATCGATGCGCACGTGCCTCCATCGAGTCGAAGACGATGGATACGAAGCACGGATTCGAACCAGGCAGAACACACGGAACCTTTATCTCGTATCGATCATATCTCCCAAACCACTGATCCAAAGCAACGAAATTTTCACAACAGCTTGCATATAAGGTAAGGAATGTTCCTGCCAAGTTTCAGCTCGATTGGATCATTTTTTGATGGATACGAAATCACTTCGTATCGATCACAGATCGAGTCGAAATCTAGTGGGGTCGATCGCGTGGGCCCACTCACGTGCCAGAAAGAGTCTCCCGAAGTTTCAGCATGATCTCAGCCTCCTACACCTATAAATAGCCCCCTGAAGGCTACAGAAAAAGGATCTTTTTGGCCATTGGATGTCCAGACTCTGCCGGATTCAACTCTTCATCATCATTATTGTAATCAAATTACTTCATTGTAATCGCTGCAATTCTCTGTAATCATCAAGGATAGTCAATAAAAGGATAAAAACTTTGGAGTGGACGTAGGCCGGGGATAGCCGAACCACTATAAATCATGTGTCTTTGTTCATTATTTCTGGATTGTTGTTTGCTATTTGCCTAGATCTATGGTTTGTGTCTGAATATTGCTGATTTGTATTCATACACTGGTGCTTTCACGGTATTTGGGGTTTGTGACCAATTTTGGTGCAAACATTTTGGTGCTTTCACTGGGAAGGACTAGCTCCCGCTACATCGGATTCGAAGTTCAGATTTGCAGAGTTTGAGGACATCAGATTTAAAGACAATGACTAGGCAAAATAGTAAAAGGCAAAGGGCTGAGAGAAGCCAACAGGTAGGAAGTCAAGAAGCTTCATCTGGAGCTGGAGAGGGGCAAGCCTCCATCTACATCACCAGAGATGAAATGGAAGCTATAACAAATTCACTGCAAGAGAGGTTGTTGAAAAGTCAACAGGAAATGATGCAGACTTTCTTTGAGAAGATGAGAGCTGCAGGAACGCAGAACTTAGGAGCAGCTACAGCGGTTGTGGATGCAGGAAAAGGAACTAGGGTTGTGGAACCCAATGGAGGACAGGATAAAGGGCTAGAAGGCAATCGGCAAGGGCTCGAGGGCAGGCCTTCAGGATCCAATACAGGAGGACCTTTGGAAGGAGTACAACAGGCTAGAGTCAACGTTGCTGCTAGTGATCCACATGAGGAATATGTGCCGGAGTTCCCTCGGGGGCAACCCCTGATAGACAATGCTGGATTGGCAGAGATAATCAGGAAAACTGTGCGAGGTGCCTTGACCAATAGAGATTTGGAAGGGGTGAATAGGAGTCCGTTCGCTCGGGAAATAAGAATGGCTCAGAATCCACCTAAGTTTAAGTTAAATAGCGTAGAGGTATACAATGGCAAGGCAGACCCAACTGATCACTTGATGAGGTACACCAGACACATGGAGGTGCTGGGGGCATCGGAGGAAGTGATGGCCCGATGTTTCCCTTTGTATTTGACGAATTTAGCTGCAATGCGGTTTAGGCAACTAGGAGAAGGATCTATCAGAACTTGGAGGGAATTGGCGGATAGGTTTTTGGGACAATTTCAAGTTCATATCAAGAGGCCGAAGAACGTAATGACACTAACATCGGTAAAGCAAAGGATGGATGAATCGCTTAGAGGTTTTCTAACTCGATTCAATGCAGCAGTTGCTTCGGTGGATCGGCTGGATCCATCGATGGTTTTGATGGCGGCAGTATCAAGAGTCAGAGAAGATTCATATTTCAAGGTGTCTTTAATACGAAATCCCCCACAGAATCTCGAGGAATTCTCTCACGAAGCCGACAGGTTCCTTTGATAAGAGGATGCAAGTATGGACTTAAAGCTAAAAGAGGTGAATGCAGCTGGGGGTGGAGGACCACCCAGCGGAAGCTCAGATAAGGATAAGGGGAAAAGGAAGCTGGATGACAATTCGGGAAAAGCTGGAAGACGTAGGAAGGATCCAAAGTTTTCTACATACACATGATTGAACGAGACGCTGGAGCGCATATACACGGAGACTCGGAATCGCCTTCCTTACCGGAGGCCGGCTAGGAGAGAACCTTCAGAACGGGAATGGGCATCTGGAAGGCACTGTCTATTCCACGATTTGGACGGGCATGACACCAACAGTTGCAGGCATTTAAAGGATATAATTGAGGAACATGTGAGGAACGGGCAGCTGAGGCAATTTGTTGGAACATGGAATACTGCGGTGGAGCAGGAGCAATCACCTACTACCTCACACCGTGATGATGTGAGGCCCAGGGATGACGGTCAGTTGATTATCCATTGACCTGGATAATATGAAATAAGTAACAAACCATTGGCGGGCAACTAAATCGTTTACACATGTACGGGGACTGAGATAGCCCCTAGGCATGCTCTGAATGATGATGAACTGCGGAGCTATGGCGTGTGAAATCTTTTTTTCTGTTTTGGATTGGACACTTGATTTTCTGGTTTGGTTTTGGAGTTTGGATTGAATTCCTGCTTTTGTTCGCTTTCTGATTTGGATTTTCCTTTGGATGATTGTTTTCGGTTTTAGATGTTGGTTTGGATTTCTGACTTTCTGTTTTTGATTTGGATTTTGGATTTGATTTTGGTTGGATTTTTATCTAATTTTTGATAAAAGGTCGTCGGGTATGGATTATGCCTGGCAAGGGGTGAGTCGCTTATCCCAAACGCGATAAATTTACTCATTCAGGTCGTCGAGTATGGACTATGCTCGACAATGGTCCGAAGTGACTAGGATTCGGCCTAGGACATAGGCCCTATATTATAAATCGTTATTTTCAGGTCGTTGAGTATGGACTATGCTCAACAAGGGTCCGGAGAGACCAGGATTCGGCTTAGGACTTAAGCCACAATATTACACAACGTCCAGGGACACTGGACCACGGTCGTCAAGTGTGGATTGCGCTTGGCAAGAACCTGGAGAGGTTAGCTCAACATCCAGGGACACTCGACCAAGGTCATCAAGTGTGGATTGCGCTTGGCAGAAGCCCGGAGAGGCTATGGATTTTGATATCGACCCAGAGAGGTCCTGGATTCGGTTATCGGCAAATGGATAAGGATGGCTTAGGACTCAGTTATCGAGTTCGAATGGATATTGAATTGGCTATGGACTTCGGATATCGGATTTGGAATTATTCAAAACACGATTTCTGACAAAAAGGCATGTTTTGGGGGGCAAATGTCATCCCGCTTTTTGGTCAAAGCTGGAATACCAACAAATTGGCAAGGAATGATAGATATCAGGATTGGAGGTCGATTGGAAACAAGGCTGCAATGGATGTCGTCAAAATTTGGCCGAGCTTCGATCAGGACGGAATCGATTGGAGACGATGATAAGGACTAGGAAATGCTATGTTTCAAATTTCAGGTTAATCGGAGTTCGTATGAAGGAGATATGATCGATGCAAGGTAGTAAGAACATGGTGTTCGCATCCATCGATATGCAGGGAATGGTTCGAATCGATCAGGGGTTGTTTTCGTATCGATACTGTTCGTGTTGATACCATTTCGAATCAATCCCGTTCGTATCGATCGGCATGAGCTTGACTCGATGACTTCGCATCGATCAGAGAGGAAAGTTAAGTGGATTTCGACTTGACAACAACGCATCCAGTTTAGTAGCAAGCATGCAGAGCTTTGTTCGAATCGATACGTTTCGTATCGATTAGGATGGGTACAGGTGGTGCGTTTCGACTCCATGACTTCGTATCGATCACCGGAGCTAGGTTAGACTCCATCAACTTCACAGGTCTCCTTCGTATCCATCAGGTAAAAGCATCGCTCGTATCCATTAGGTAAGAGCTTTGTTCGTATCCCTTAGGTGAGGTCTTGCTCGTATCCATCCTAAGGATGAGGTTCGTATCCATTCTGCACGACCGCTTTGTATCGATCCCCCCACACTCATTTCGAATCGATAAGCTAACATGGAATCGATAAGGAATGAACTCCTGGAATCGACATGAAGAAGGACATGAATCAATGGATATGTAACGACCCGTATTTTACGTGTCGATAAATCGTAGAATTTCTAGGTCGTTAGGGTTGTTTAAGTTGTCCTTAGCCTAAGTCGTGTGGAGATTAGATCGTATGGGGAAGTTAACTCTAATAGAGGGTAACTCGTGGATGACATAAGGTAGCCTATGAGTCACGAGTTAGGGAATTACGAGTTAACATGTTATCTGATGAGTCGTTAGCGGGTTAGCATTAGGTCGTTGGCGACTTAAGCGTGTTGACCGAGTTAACAGGTTAAGGGTTGGACCGACTCATAGTGGGTTAACGAGTTACGACTCAAGGCTGGGATGAGTTAGCGTGTTAGTGCTAGAACGAGTTAAGGAAGTGACCGACTCAAGGGATAAGTGTCTTAAGGGTTACCGGTTTAAGGCTTCGACCGACCTAAGTAGGTTAGCGACTTATAGGGATTGGCCGAGTTAAGGGGTAGACGACCTAAGGCTTGGCTCGTGTGTGTTTTTAGGTCGTCACATAGTTAAGACGGCAATGAGATAGGTCGCGTGTGTTGATAGGTCGACTATGCCGAGTTATAGATAAGGTCGTATGCGACCTAAGTTTGGTTCTGTGCTAAGAGTTAGGTCGGCATCGTTGAGTCGTTAGGTCATTAGTACGACTTAAGGAGATAGGATGAGTCGTAGGTCGTAGTTTCGTTGAGTCGTCCAAACGACTTAGTAGTAAAGCAGCAGTGTTTTAGGCTATGTGTTCATGCTTAGGTCGTAGATAGTTGAGTCGTGAGTCGGCTATGTTGATGAGTCGTAACAGTTAGGTCGGAGACTTTCTTGAGTCGGCAACGACTCATGGACAAATCGGCCTATAAATAGAGGGCTTTAGCTCACTTTTTGGCACCGGATTTTGAAGAGACGAAGTGCTGCCATTTTAAGAGCTCGACTACAACATTTCTTCTTCACTTCTTTTCTTCACTCTAATCTAGTGCTTACATCCATCCAAGATTGAAGATCCAAGAGCCAAAGTTGAAGATCTTCATCCAACAAAGTGAGATTTCACCGTTTGAAGCGGAATCTTGTCGGATCAAGCTTGGTTCTTCGCTGTCCAGATCAGGAGTTGATTGTTTTGGAGGTGTTTAGGTGATTCGGTGAGTGGTAGTTATCTCTTACACGGACCCAAAGGAGTATATTGGATCGGTGGCTTGTTTATGAGCCAAAGATAGTGATTTCTTGCATTTCTCCTAAATCTGCATGTAGATCCATTTTTTATGAAGATTTGATACCAATTTTACCATGTTAACCTATGCACGTTCATCCATAAAGTTGTAGAGATATTTGCTTATAATTCTTACTTGTTGGATTTGGACATTTTAATTACGAAATTGCCATTCTTGTATGATTGCTTGTTAGATCTTGTTTGAACGATTGATTGTTTGGACTTACGATTGATTTGATTGTTTCAAATTAGCTAGTAGTTGATTTGGACAAGTTGGTCGAAAGACGATTCAAAAGCTAAGTGGAAAGGCTCTTGAATGGTGAAAGCTGCTTGTGGCATATGAAGCGGGTGATGAAGCTCATATGGATAAATTCATTGATGATGGACTTGGCTATGATGCGTTAATGCAAAGTATGATGTGAGATAGCCTTGGTTTAATCCAGACGGGATCATCCCAAGCATGTTGATTACTCGATGATGCGGTTCGAGTTGGTGGATAATGGTGGGCTCGAGAGGTGCTTGAGCTAGTGTGAGAATAGTCGTCGAGGAGGATGACTAGGAGGCTGAGATTTCATCGTTGTTGAAGGTTCTAGCATGCTCAAAGAAAGAGTACGTTGGGTAGATTCGTTAGTCCCAGGCACGGGTCATGATGACGTGCTAGTACTCTGGGTAGATTCGTTATGCCAAGGCACGGGTCATGATGACGTGTGGAGCTATGTCTAGAACCGGGGTTTACCATTAGCCCTTGAGGGATGGCTCAAGTAGGAGTCAGTCATTCAATTAACGATGGTTTCAAGGCAATGATAACAGTGATAGCCAGAGTCATGGATGTTTGGTTGTATCATCATTCGGTCTCAAGAGCGGTGTGTTCTGGGTGCTTATCCGATCTTGGTTTAGGCCTTGGGGGTTTGTATTTGGAAAACATCGTCCTTGACTCGAGTGATTATTTCTTTACTTTAATTGTCTGCTTCGCCATGTTTGCTTCTGCTTAGTGTGTCTGGGGGCTATCACTGTAAAAAGAGGTGGAGTGGGATGATTTGGGTTCCTATTCCTTTATCCTTTATGCTCTTTTGGTATGTTTGGTAGTTAGTTTATTGCTCACTAGGACTTTTGTCTGACTCAAGGTTTTATGTCTCCTCTTATTACCTTGGGCTGTTCATCCATGTTGGGATGGGCAGACTAGGTAGCAGGTGACAGGTGCTGTTCTCTGTGATTGACGCTGATGATGACGAAGACGAGCAAGAGGCTTTTGCATATTGTTTTCTTACTATATGTACTGGATGTTCCGCTGTTTGTTGATGCTCTGAGTGATATGTAGTGTGGCTTGATTGTATTGACTATTTGGAATGATGTAATAAACCACTATGAAGTTTATATGATGATATTCTGTTATGGAGCTTCACTATATATATATTTCTATTGTATTTTATCCATGCGCTTTGAGTTTTACGATAGAGTTTGCTGTTTTATCTTACCCTGACCATCATCCATGGCTGCCTGGCTCACTTTTCAGCGCACTATTCTCTTGTTTTGGTGTCAGAGTCATGGGCGGTCGTCACATTTGGTATCAGAGCTTTGGTTAATCGATTTTAGCCAACGCTCGCTGACGTAATTACATAAGAGAGACGTAATTGTATTTTGATGGATGATTACTATATATAATATAGTAGTTTAGAAGGATTTGAACTCCTTATGCAGTTGTTTCTCAAGGTGTTCAAAATCATTCCTTTTGTAGATATTAAGGATGAGTCGAAGTGAGAGACAAGCTGCCAGGGGAAGCCGTGCTGCTAGGGGAGCTACTGATTATGCTGCAATGTTTGAAGCTATGATGACTTCTATCATGAGAAGGATACCTGCTTTAGGGCCATCAGTGGATGTTGGAGTTCAAGTTCAAGCTCCAAGACCGGTGGATTTTGCTAAGTTGTGTAAGGACTATACTGCTCTTGGAGGGAAGGCTTTCTTAGGGACAGAGTCAACCATTGAGGTTCAGAGATGGATTGATACCTGTGGAAGAATCTTTGGTGACTTGGGAATTGAGGATGCAACTAAAAGGTAGCTTGCATCAAGACAGCTTCAGGGAAGATCTGCTGATTGGTGGAACTCTATCACCATTGATACTCCAGAGGAGGAGATTTCTTGGGAGCAATTCCAAGTCAGATTTGAAGCTAAGTTCATTTCTACGGCTCAGAAATCTGTTTTGTTTAAGAAGTTTGTGGAACTCAAGCAAGGTGGAAGATCAGTTCTTGAGTATGTTTCTGAGTTTGAAGCTTTGTCCAAGTATGCTATGTCATATGTTGAATCTCCCTATCAGAAGAATGAGAAGTTTGTGACAGGCTTGGACAGTTATCTTGGGAGGCAGTTGGTGGATCATTTGGACGATCCATTTGAGAAGCTTGTGGAGAAGGCTCTCAGGCATGAGAGTTTGTTTCCTAAGGAAGGGTCTGTTGTTGCAGTGACTAAGGAAGAGTTCAAACAACAGCAGGATGGAAATAATAAGAGGAAGCAGCAGCAATAGAAGGGCAAGGATGGTCAGAAGAAGCCGAAGGGGGAAATGACCTGTTACAATTGTCGGTAGAAGGGCCATCTCTCCAGGGATTGCAAGAATCCAAAGGTGCTGTTGAAGTGCTACAACTGTGATAAGTTGGGGCATATTAAGAAGAATTGTCCAGAACCACAGAAGGACAAGCAGATTGTGCAAGCTTATGCTTTGGGGGCTGTTCCATCATCTTTGAAAGCTCCTACCGCTGAAGAAAAGGGGAAGATTGTGGTGGTTCAAGGTACTCTTTCCATATGTAGTGTTCCGGTTAGAGTATTGTTTGATACTGGGGCGTCACATTCGTTTGTTTGTAATGATCTTGTAGGCCGGTTGGGTTTAGAACCGGAAATTGTTGATAGGCCATTGGTTGTGATTAATCCAGTTAGGGGTTCGTCATGTTTGTGTATGATATGTCGTGGTCTAGTTGTATCAAGTCATGATTGCTCTTTTGTTTGTGATTGCTTTGTTCTGAACTTTGCGGGGTTCAGAATTATTTTGGGTATGGACTGGCTTAGGAAGTATGCGGCAAAGGTTGATTGTGAGAAACTGGAGGTGACAGTCGGGAATGTGGAAGGGCGAAAGGTTGTGATACGATGTAAGCATGAAGAAGGCGTCTTCATGAGCTTCATGTATTCGCTGGTTGTTCCACGGGATGGACTGTCATCGATGCCGGTTGTGAATGGATTTGAGGATGTCTTTGACGAGGTCAAAGGGTTACCGCCGCTTAGGGAGATCGAGTTTCGTATCGATGTAGTTGAGGGAGCCAGAGCAGTTGTGATGCCTCTTAGGCGGATGGCGCCTAAGGAGCAGCAAGAGTTGAAGGTGCAAGTTGATGACCTTTTACGGAAAGGATTCATTTGGCGTAGTGTGTCCGAATGGGGTGCGCCAGTTGTGTTCGCAACCAAAGCGGATGGATCGTTGAGGTTGTGTGTCGATTATCGTGAGCTGAATAAGGTGACTAAGAAGAACAAGTATCCATTGCCGAGAATATATGACTTGTTTGATCAGCTCCATGAGGCTAGGGTGTTTTCTCAGATGGATTTGGCAACGAGATTTCACCAGTTAAGAGTGGCTAAGGATAGTGTGCCGAAGACTGCTTTTCGGACACCGTCTGGTTTTTATGAGTGGCTGGTAATGCCATTTGGGTTGACAAATGCACCAGCATATTTTGCGGATCTTATGAATAGAGTGTTCAGAGATCAGTTGAACAAGTTCATGCTTGTGTTCGTGGATGATATTCGGATTTATTCCAGAACTGAAGAAGAGCACAAGACGCACTTGCGGATTGTTTTGGAAATCTTGCGGAAACATCGGCTGAAGGCTAAGTTTTCGAAGTGTCACTTCTGGAAGAGCGAAGTGAGATTCTTAGGCCATGTTATTTCTTGAAATGGAATAGCGGTTGATCCCGCTAAAGTGGCAGCGATCCAGGATTGTGTTAGACCTAAGAATGCATCTGATGTGAGAAGTTTTCTTGGATTAGCAGGATATTATCGACGGTTTATCAAAGACTTTTCCAAGATAGCTGCACTGTTAACAGGATTGACGAAAAAGAATCAGGTATTCAGTTGGGATACTAAGTGTGAGCAAGCTTTCGGAATCCTGAAAGAGCGACTGACAAGTGCTCCTGTTTTGACTATTCCAAGTGGGAATGAAGAGATGGTGGTTTACACCGATGCATGTGGTACTGGATTAGGAGCAGTCCTAATGCAAAAGGATAAAGTTGTTGCGTTTGCAAGTCGACAACTGAAGCCGCATGAAAGGAATTACCCGACTCATGATTTAGAGTTAGTGGCGATTGTTTTGCTCTGAAGATGTGGAGACATTATCTATTGGGAGTTCGATTCGAGTTGTTTACGGATCATAAGTCGTTGAAGTATCTTTTCTCCCAAAAGGATTTGAATCTTCGGCAGCAACGATGGCTAGAGTTTTTAGCATCATATGATTTTGGTATAGCCTATACTCCGGGAAAAGGAAATGCAGTAGCTGATGCGTTAAGTCGAAGACATGCAGGGTTGGGAGCCATGTTTTCGGAATGGAAGAGTCTTGAGTATTTGGCTGGATTTGACTTGAGGCCCAGATGCGAATTGGAACCTGAGATGTTGGCGAACTTATCGTTAAGACCTACTTTGGTGGAAAGGATTGGCGAGAGCCAAAAGCAAGATGATAAGCTTGTCAAGATTATGCATGATCTGGAATCTGGATTGAACCCAGAAAAGGATAAAGGATTCGAAGTCGATCAAGAGGGTTGGCTTCGGAAGAAAGGACGATTAGTTGTTCCCGATATAAATGAATTGAGAGATGAAGTTCTGAGGGAAAGTCATCACTCGAAGTTGACAATTCATCCAGGTGGAAATAAGATGTATCAGGATATGAAGAGAACCTACTACTGGGAAGGAATGAAGAAGGATGTTGGAAATTTTATTTCCAAATGCATGAACTGCCAGTTAGTAAAAGCTAAGCAGAAGAAGCCAAGTGGATTGCTTCAGCCCTTGGAAGTTCCTACGTGGAAGTGGGGGCAAGTGTCGATGGATTTTATCGATGGTCTACCTAGGCCAAGAGCGGGAAATGAAGGGATTTGGGTCATCGTAGATCGTTTGACTAAGAGTGCAAGATTCATTCCTGTTCGATCAACTAGGACTGCATCGAAGTTGGCTGAGATGTATGTTAAGTGGATAGTTCGATTCCATGGTATTCCGAAGAGTATAGTGAGCGATCGAGACCCATTGTTCACTAGTGGATTTTGGAAGAGCTTCCAGGAAAATTTGGGAACTGAGTTGCGTTTAAGTACAGCTTATCATCCCCAAACAGATGGTCAGATCGAGAGAGTCAACAGAGTTCTGGAAGATCTCCTCAGGGCTTGTGTTTTGGATTTCGGAGGATCATGGGAGGATCATCTTCATTTGGTGGAATTTGCGTATAATAACAGTTACCAGTCAAGCATTGGTGTGGCACCATATGAAGCATTGTATGGAAGACCGTGTAAGTCTCCAACATGTTGGTTGGAAACAGGAGAAAAACTGATACTTGGGCCAGAGATGATTCGTCAGGCTTCGGATTGTATAGAGATCATTCGGCAACGAATGAAGGCAGCCCAGAATTGTCAGAAAAGTTATGCCGATAATCGTCGAAAGGATTTGGAATTCGACGTAGGTGATAGGGTTTTTGTGAAGATTTCTCCTCTGAAGAATGTTATTCGATATGGGAAGAAAGGAAAATTGACTCCAAGATTTGTTGGACCATTCCCGATTATCGAGCGAATTGGAAAGCTCGCCTATAAATTGGAGCTACCAGAAAAGATGTCGGGTGTGCACAATGTTTTTCATGTATCATATCTACGAAAGTATGTGCACGACTCGAATACAGTGTTTTCTGTTGATAGCTGTGAAGATTTGGAGGTTGATCCAGTGGTTACGAGACCTCGTAAGCTGCTTCGTGTTGTTGAAACCAACACGTAACAGCTTTGGAGGAAGACGATTACGTTGCTCAAGGTACAATGGAGTGACGATGTTAACGACTGTACATGGGAGGAGGAAGAGAGGATGAAGGCAGCTCATCCTGAACTCTTCGAGGTATGGCCCTAAGGTGTCGTGACATCTCATGAATTTGTAGCTTGTTCTAGTCTTAGAATTCTGCATGCTAGGTTAGAAATTGGATGCATGGTTTGTTGATTGCTATGGATGGTTGGCATGCAGAATAGTTTTGATTGCTGTTGTTTGTTTGGAATTTCGGGGGCGAAATTCCTAAGGGGGAGAGAATGTAACGACCCGTATTTTACGTGTCGATAAATCGTAGAATTTCTAGGTCGTTAGGGTTGCTTAAGTTGTCCTTAGCCTAAGTCGTGTGGAGATTAGATCGTACGGAGAAGTTAACTCGAATAGAGGGTAACTCGTGGATGACATAAGGTAGCCTACGAGTCACGAGTTGGGGAATTACAAGTTAACATGTTATCTGATGAGTCATTAGCGGGTTAGCATTAGGTCGTTGGCGACTTAAGTGTGTTGACCGAGTAAACAGGTTAAGGGTTGGAACGACTCATAGGGGGTTAACGAGTTACGACTCAAGGCTGGGATGAGTTAGCGTGTTAGTGCTAGAACGAGTTAAGGAAGTGACCGACTCAAGGGATAAGTGTCTTAAGGGTTACCGGTTTGAGGCTTCGACCGACCTAAGTAGGTTAGCGACTTATAGGGATTGGCCGAGTTAAGGGGTAGACGACCTAAGGCTTGGGTCGTGTGTGTTTTTTGGTCGTCACATAGTTAAGACGGCAATGAGATAGGTCGCGTGTGTTGATAGGTCAGCTATGCCGAGTTATAGATAAGGTCGTATGCGACCTAAGTTTGGTTCTGTGCTAAGAGTTATGTCGGCATCGTTGAGTCGTTAGGTCGTTAGTACGACTTAAGGAGATAGGATGAGTCGTAGGTCGTAGTTTCGTTGAGTCGTCCAAACGACTTAGTAGTAAAGCAGCAGTGTGTTAGGCTATGTGTTCATGCTTAGGTCGTAGATAGTTGAGTCGTGAGTCGGCTATGTTGATGAGTCATAACAGTTAGGTCGGAGACTTTCTTGAGTCGGCAACGACTCATGGACAAATCTGCCCATAAATAGAGGGCTTTAGCTCACTTTTTGGCACCGGATTTTGAAGCGACGAAGTGCTGCCATTTTAAGAGCTCGACTACAACATTTCTTCTTCACTTCTTTTCTTCACTCTAATCTAGTGCTTACATCCATCCAAGATTGAAGATCCAAGAGCCAAAGTTGAAGATCTTCATCCAACAAAGTGAGATTTCACCGTTTGAAGCGGAATCTTGTCGGATCAAGCTTGGTTCTTCGCTGTCCAGATCTGGAGTTGATTGTTTTGGAGGTGTTTAGGTGATTCGGTGAGTGGTAGTTATCTCTCACACGGACCCAAAGGAGTATATTGGATCGGTGGCTTGTTTATGAGCCAAAGATAGTGATTTCTTGCATTTCTCCTAAATCTGCATGTAGATCCATTTTTTATGAAGATTTGATACCAATTTTACCATGTTAACCTATGCACGTTCATCCATAAAGTTGTAGAGATATTTGCTTATAATTCTTACTTGTTGGATTTGGACATTTTAATTACGAAATTGCCATTCTCGTATGATTGCTTGTTAGATCTAGTTTGAATGATTGATTATTTGGACTTATGATTGATTTGATTGTTTCAAATTAGCTAGCAGTTGATTTGGAAAAGTTGGTCGAAAGACGATTCAAAAGCTAAGTGGAAAGGCTCTTGAATGGTGAAAGCTGCTTTTGGCATATGAAGCGGGTGATGAAGCTCATATGGATAAAGTCGTTGATGATGGACTTTGCTATGATGCGTTAATGCAAAGTATGTTGTGAGATAGCCTTGGTTTAATCCAGACGGGATCATCCCAAGCATGTTGATTACTCGATGATGCGGTTCGAGTTGGTGGATAATGGTGGGCTCGAGAGGTGCTTGAGCTAGTGTGAGAATAGTCGTCGAGGAGGATGACTAGGAGGCTGAGATTTCATCGTTGTTGAGGGTTCAAGCATGCTCAAAGCAAGAGTACGTTGGGTAGATTCGTTAGTCCCAGTCACGGGTCATGATGACGTGCTAGTACTCTGGGTAGATTCGTTATGCCTAGGCACGGGTCATGATGACGTGTGGAGCTATGTCTAGAACCGGGGTTTACCATTAGCCCTTGAGGGATGGCTCAAGTAGGAGTCAGTCATTCAATTAACGATGGTTTCAAGGCAATGATAACAGTGATAGCCAGAGTCATGGATGTTTGGTTGTATCATCATTCGGTCTCAAGAGCGGTGTTTTCTGGGTGCTTATCTGATCTTGGTTTAGGCCTTGGGGGTTTGTATTTGGAAAACATCGTCCTTGACTCGAGTGATTATTTCTTTACTTTAATTGTCTGCTTCGCCATGTTTGCTTCTGCTTAGTGTGTCTGGGGGCTATCACTGTAGAAAGAGGTGGAGTGGGATGATTTGGGTTCCTATTCCTTTATCCTTTATGCTCTTTTGGTATGTTTGATAGTTAATTTATTGCTCACTAGGACTTTTGTCTGACTCAAGGTTTTATGTCTCCTCTTATTACCTTGGGCTGTTCATCCATGTTGGGATGGGCAGACTAGGTAGCAGGTGACAGGTGCTGTTCTCTGTGATTGACGCTGATGATGACGAAGACGAGCAGGAGGCTTTTGCATATTGTTTTCTTACTATATGTACTGGATGTTCCGCTGTTTGTTGATGCTCTGAGTGATATGTAGTGAGGCTTGATTGTATTGACTATTTGGAATGATGTAATAAACCACTATGAAGTTTATATGATGATATTCTGTTATGGAGCTTCACTATATATATATATATTTCTATTGTATTTTATCCATGCGCTGTGAGTTTTACGATAGAGTTTGCTGTTTTATCTTACCCTGACCATCGTCCATGGCTGCCTGACTCGCTTTTCAGCGCACTATTCTCTTGTTTTGGTGTCAGAGTCATGGGCGGTCGTTGCACCTTGCACCTTGCACCTTGGGCGGATGTTGCACCTTGCACCGTAGATGTTGCATCCAGTGGATATCCATTCTTCGGAGGACCATAACTCTTGGCTTGTTTAAAGTTACGGGAGCCATAACCAGTCAAAACGAAGCTCTCGGTGAGTTCTACAGATATGACCGCTTTCAGCCGTCACTGGTTAGTTTCATACCCAAAAAATCCTATCTGAACCTCAATCGGGTAATGGAAATTTTTTACCCTTCGTTTTGTCGCCACGTGGATTTTTTCTGGAATACGGGATGCCCGTGGCTGGTCTATGATTTACCATCGCTGGAGAGTGTTGCACCATGGTACTGCTGCATTTCAAATCCATGCATCCATTTCTAAAAGTTGTACGGCACTGTTTCTTCATTTTGGATGGATGTTGAACCTTACGCCGTAGATGTTGCACCCTATGGATATTGATTCTTCGGAGGGCCATAACTCTTGGCTCGTTTAGAGTTACGGGAGCCATAACCTGTCAAAACGAATCCCTTGGTGAGTTCTACAGCTATGATTGCTTTCAGCCGTCAATGGTTAGTTTCATACCCAAAAAATCCTATCCGAACCTCAATCGGGTCATGGAAGATTTTTACCCTTCGTTTTGTTGTCACGTGGATTTTTTCTGCAATACGGGATCCCCGTGGCTGGTCTTTAACTTACCATCGCTGGAGAGTGGTGCACCATTGTACTGCTCCGTTTCAAATTCATGCGCCCATTTCTAAAAGTCGTACGGCACTGTTTCTTCATTTTGGACGGATGTTGCACCTTGCACCGTAGATGTTGCACCCTATGGATATCCATTCTTCGGAGGGCCATAACTCTTGGCTCGTTTAGGGTTATGGGAGCCATAACGAGTCAAAACGAAGCTCTTAGTGAGTTCTACAGCTATGACAGCTTTCAGCCATCACTGGTTAGTTTCATACCCAAAAAATCTTATCCGAACCTCAATCGGGTCATTGAAGTTTTTTACCCTTCGTTTTGTCGCCACGTGTATTTTTTCTGTAATACGGGATTCCCGTGGCTGGTCTATGATTTACCATCGCTGGAGAGTGGTGCACCATGGTACTGCTCCGTTTCAAATCCATTCACCCATTTCTAAAAGTCGTACAGCACTGTTTCTTCATTTTGGACGAATGTTGCACCTTGCGCCGTAGATGTTGCAACCTGTGGATATCGATTCTTCGTAGGGCCATAACACTTGGCTCGTTTAAAGTTACGGGAGCCATAATAAGGCAAAACCAATCCCTCGGTGAGTTCTACAGCTATGATAGCTTTCAGCCGTCACTGGTAAGTTTCATGCCCAAAAAATCCTATCCGAACCTCAATCGGGTCATGGAAGTTTTTTACCCTTCGTTTTGTTGTCACGTGGATTTTTTCTGCAATACGGGATCCCCATAGCCGGTTTATGACTTACCATCACTGGAGAGTGGTGCACCATTGTACTGCTCCATTTCGAATTCATGCACCCATTTCTAAAAGTCGTTCGACACTGTTTCTTCATTTTGGACGGATGTTGCACCTTGCACCGTCGATGTTGCACCCTGTGGATATCCATTCTTCGGACCTGTCAAAACGAAGCTCTCGGTGAGTTCTACAGCTATGAAACCTTTCAGCCATCAATGCTTAGTTTCATACCCAAAAAATCGTATCCGAACCTCAATCGGGTCATGGAAGTTTTTTACCCTTCGTTTTGTCGCCACGTGGATTTTTTCTGTAATACGGGATCCCTGTGGCTGGTCTCTGATTTACCATCGCTGGAGAGTGGTGCACCATGGTACTGTTCTGTTTCAAATCCATGCATCCATTTCTGAAAGTCGTACGGCACTATTTCTTCATTTTGGACGGATGTTGCACCTTGCGTCGTAGATGTTGCACCCTGTGTATATCGATTCTTCGGAGGACCATAACTCCTGGCTCGTTTAGATTTACGGGAGCCATAACCAGTCAAAACTAAGCTCTCGGTGAGATCTACAGCAATGACAACTTTTAGCCATCACGGGTTAGATTCATAACCAAAAAATCCTATCCGAACCTCAATCGGGTCGTGGATGTTTTTTACCCTTCGTTTTGTCGCCATGTGGATTTTTCTGCAATACGTGATCCCCGTGGCTGGTCTATGATTTACCATCGTTGGAGAGTGTTGCACCATCGTACTACTCCGTTTTAAATTCATGCACCCATTTCTAAAAGTCATACGGCTCTGTTTCTTCATTTTGGACGGATGTTGCACCTTGCGTCATAGATGTTGCACCCTATGGATGTCGATTCTTCGGAGGGCCATAACTCTTGGTTCGTTTAGAGTTACGGGATCTATAACCAGTCAAAAGGAAGCTCTCGGTGAGTTCTACATCTATGACGGCTTTCAGCCGTCACTGATAAGTTTCGTACCCAAAAAATCCTATCCGAACCTTAATCGGGTCATGGAAGTTTTTTACCCTTTGTTTTGTCGTCACGTGGATTTATTCTGCAATACGGGATCCCCGTGGCTAGTCTATGATTTACCATCGATGGAGAGTGGTGCACCATTGTACTACTCCGTTTCAAATTCATGCACCCATTTCTAAAAGTCGTACGACACTGTTTCTTCATTTTGGGTGGATGTTGCACCTTGCACCGTAGATGTTGCATCCAGTGGATATCCATTCTTCGGAGGACCATAACTCTTGGCTCGTTTAGAATAACGGGAGCCATAACCAGTCAAAACGAAGCTCTCGATGAGTTCTACATATTTTACAGCTTTCAGCCGTCACTGGTTAGTTTCATACCCAAAAAACCCTATCTGAACCACAATCGGGTAATGGAAATTTTTTACCCTTCGTTTTGTCGCCACGTGGATTTTTTCTGGAATACGAGATGCCCGTGGCTGGTCTATGATTTACCATCGCTGGAGAGTGTTGCACCATGGTACTGCTCCGTTTCAAATCCATGCATCCATTTCTAAAAGTTGTACGATACTGTTTCTTCATTTTGGACGGATGTTGCACCTTACGCCGTAGATATTGCACCCTGTGGATATTGATTCTTCGGAGGGCCATAAATCTTGGCTCGTTTAGAGTTACGGGAGCCATAACCTGTCAAAACGAATCCCTCGGTGAGTTCTACAGCTATGTTAGCTTTCAGCCATCACTGGTTAGTTTCATACCCAAAAAATCCTATCCAAACCTCAATCGGGTCATGGAAGTTTTTTACCCTTCGTTTTGTCGTCACGTGGATTTTTTCTGCAATACGGGATCGCCGTGGCCGGTCTATGACTTACCATCATTGGAGAGTGGTGCACCATTGTACTGCTCCATTTCAAATTCATGCACCCTTTCGAAAAGTCGTACGGCACTGTTTCTTCATTTTGGACGGATGTTGCACCTTGCACCGTAGATGTTGCACCCTGTGGATATCCATTCTTCGGAGGGCCATAACTCTTGGCTAGTTTAGAGTTACGGGAGCCATAACTAGTCAAAACGAAGCTCTCAGTGAGTTCTACAGCTATGAAAGCTTTTAGCCATCGATGGTTAGTTTCATACCCAAAAAATCTTATCCGAACCTAAATCGGGTCATGGAAGTTTTTTACCCTTTGTTTTGTCGCCACATGGATTTTTCTGTAATTCGAGATCTTCGTGGCTGGTCTATGATTTACCATCACTGGAGAGTGGTGCACCATGGTACTTCTCCGTTTCAAATCCATACATCCATTTCTAAAAGTCGTACGACACTGTTTCTTCATTTTTGACGGATGTTGCACCTTGCGTCGTAGATGTTGCACCCTGTGAATATCGATTCTTCGGAGGACCGTAACTCTTGGCTCGTTTAGAGTTACGGGAGCCATAACCAGTCAAAACGAAGCTCTCGGTGAGTTCTATAGCTATGATAGCTTTCAGCCATCACTGTTTAGTTTCATACCCAAAAAATCCTATTCGAACCTCAATCAGGTCATGGAAATTTTTTACCCTTCATTTTGTCGCCACGTGGATTTTTTCTTTAATACGGGATCCCCGTGGCTGGTCTATCATTTACCATCGTTGAAGAGTGGTGCACCATGGTACTGCTCCGTTTCAAATCCATGCATCCATTTCTAAAAGTCGTACGGCACTGTTTCTTCATTTTGGACGGATGTTGCACCTTGCACCGTAGATGTTGCACCCTATGGATATCGATTTTTCGGAGGGCCATAACTCTTGGCTCGTTTAGAGTTACGGGAGCCATAACCAGTCCAAACAAAGAACTCGGTAAGTTCTACAGCTATGATCGCTTTCAGCCGTCACTGGTTAGTTTCATACCCAAAAAATCCAATCCGAACCTCAATCGGGTCATGGAAGTTTTTTACCCTTCGTTTTGTCGTCACGTGGATTTTTTTGGTAATATGGGATCCCCGTGGCTGGTGTTATCCCGCCTTTTGGCAAGGCCGTGATACTAGAGAATTGATCGAGAACGAAGGACGGTTCATCTCAGAGATTGGTTATATTTGGTTTCGATATGGATATCGCTGAATTTTTTCCGGATCCAGATTGGACTAAAATTTATAAGACATGACCAGAGTGGTCATAGAAGGCAACAACTCAAATTTCAAGTCAATCAGAGTTAATACGCTCGAGTTATGATCGAATCAATTTGAAGGAGAAGGCCCAAGGTTCGAACCCATCACCATCATCTTCGAAACCATCAAGTTTCGAACCCATCGCCTTCGAACCCATCGGGATGCCTCGGTTTCGAATCCATCAAGTCGTACCAACCGAGTTCATGACAATGGGCCTCGAATCCATTGAAGAGTAACTGGTCCGAATCCATAAAGCTTCAGTAGTTCGAACCCATCACAGAAGCCTTGTTCGAAACCATCACGAAGCTTCATTCGAACCCATCCAGAAAGCTTCATTCGAATCCATCGGGTTGACTGGACAAGGTGACGGGTCTCTCATCAAGTCGAACGTGCCGAAGTATATGGAATCGAAGCGGTCAACTCGGAGTAAAGACCGGGCCGGTTCGAAACTTACGCTCCACGACACTACGAAGACACGTGCCGCCATGGATTCGAAACCATCGATTCGAATGCATGGTTTCGAAACAAACAGCCACGCAATGAACCCCATTTCGAATCCATCATATCTCCCAATTTACGGATCCAAATGCCACGAAATTTTCACAACAGCTTGCATTCATGTTGGAGAATGTCCACGCTAAATTTCACCTCGGTTGGATAAATTTTTGATCAGTTCGAATGGAGTTCGAACCGATACCAAAGTGGGCGCAAACTTCGTGAAAACGGGCGCGTGGGCCCCCTCACGTGCCAGAAGTCGTCTTCCGAGTTTTTAGCGAAATATCTGCAGCCTACGCCTATAAATAGAGCCTCAAGGCCAACAGAAAAAGGACTTTTGGATTTTGAAGCGCCTAGACTCTGCCGGATCAAGATCTCCATTAGTTTACATCATAATACTACTGTTAATTTCAAATTCCTAGCTGTACTTTGCCATTGATTGCTGTACCAACTTGTAATCATCGATAGAAACTCAATAAAAGTACAAAATCTTCGCAGTGGACGTAGGCAATATGCCGAACCACTATAAATTGCTTGTCTACGCGTTTATTTACATGTTATTTGGGGTTTTTGTTAGATATTCCTCAGTTTCAATTTTAATTCTTCATTTATTATCTCTTCAAAAACTTCCGACGAGTGTTGTGCCCAATTTTGGTACAAACACTTTGGTGCTTTCACTGAGAAAACATAGTTTTTCTCCCGCTCTCCGGATCTGTCATCGATACCGGATTGCAAAGATCTAAGAGAGAGATCCGAATCTCAAGCTCAGATTCCTTCCGTTCTATTCAGATTTGATAAAAGTCTAGGAAAGGATTCTACGATTTACAATGGTGAGTACCAGAACTACCTCTAACCTTGGTGACCAGGAAGGCCGGGACAGGCAAAATCCCGCGCAGCTGCCATCTACTCAAGACGTCACCGGGCCTTCGGAGCCATCAGTACCAGTAACGAGACAATAATTTCAAACGTTGCTCCAGGAACTGACACAGAGTCGGCAACAGTTGACGGAGCAACTACGCGCAAACGCTGAATTAACCCGCCAGCTACGTAGTCACAAGCGCAGGCGGTCTAGAAGGGATTACGCATCCCAGTCTTCCACGGAGAGCTCGGCTTCCTCTGATTACCATCGCCGACCTCCGCGACCCCGAATGGACGGGAACTATGCACAAGCTACCGGAAACCTTCCGGCAATGACGGTCGGGCAAGTACGAGTCGGCCCATCTGCCAGCTTCCACACAGGTCCTTCCTCCCGAGGAGGCACTGTCCCTCAACACACCACTGACAACCGTCCTACAACCAGTGCTACGGAGCCAGGAGTTGACATCCATACTTTGTCAGATTAGAACCGCCATCAACGACGACAAACTCCTGAGCCGTATGTACATGAAGATGTTGAACCAAGGAGGCGAGACCCGGATCGTCGACAACGCCCGGTCCAGTCCCGCATTGTGGAACCCGACCACACCTTGGCTCAACATGCCCAGAACGCAGCTGTGACGGATCTTCCGGAGATGATCAGGCAAATGATCCGTGAAAGTCAGGGATTTACTAATGACGATTGGGGAATCTCCCGGAGTCACACCCCATTCACAGACGAGATTCTATATGCCGAACCCCCTCGGCGATTTAGGATGCCCAAGTTACCAATGTACGAGGGAAACTCGGACCCCAGTCAGTACATATTGAAGTATGAATGGTCCATGAGCGCCGCTAGAGCAGACGATGCGGTCAAGTGTAGGAGCTTTCCTATCTCTTTGGGGGGCATTGCTACGATGTGGTTCACACAATTGCCACCTCGTTCTATTTCTTCATTCAATCAGTTGGCCAGGAAGTTCGTGGAACAGTTCCGCATGCATGTTGCATGGCCTAAGGACGTCAACACTTTGTCTAGCATTACTCAAGCTCCAGGAGAAACGCTTAGACACTATTTGGAGAGATTTCATAAAGCTTGTGTGGAGATCACCAATCCCACTCAATTCTGATGGCATTGATGAAGGGGATTAACCCAGATTCAGATTTTGGAAATTGGCTGGCAGGAAATCCTCCTGCGTCGTTGGACCGCTTCTACTCCAAAGCCGCCCAATTCTTGAGGCGTGAGGACGTGAAGCAGTCTAGGAAACAGGACGACGTAGGATCCAGTGGAGAAGGGATTCAAAGTAATGTGGCTGTTAAACAATCAGGAGAAAGTTCTGGAAAAGTGCAGCTAAATATCCAGAACAAGCAATCACAACCGAAGAATAATGGAAATCAGAGCAGGAAGCGGGATCAGAACCGCGGCCCAAGGCGTAGGGCACCCATGTTTGATAATTATACCCCGCTGAACACGTCACTGGAGAACGTATACCTACAAACTTGTAACGCCATGCAATACAAGAAGCCTACTCCGAAACCGTCGTCGGAGAGACAAATTCAAACGGGCAAGTTTTGTAGATTTCACGACAGTTACGGCCACAATACCAATGAATGCAGACACTTGCAAGATTTAATTGAGAAGTTGATCAGAGAAAGGAAGTTAGACCAGTTTGTACGGACGCCGCAGTCTGGTGGTGCGGGCCCGTCAAACCAGAACAATCGGCCAAGACAGGAAGAGCGCGCCCGAACGGGCGGGAGGTTAGTGATAAACACCGTCAGCGGTGGTCCCCATCCAGCGGATAAGAGCTGGAAACAGATGGAGTCATATGTTAGCTCGGTTAGGCATATGGAATTCGAATGTTGTAGTAGTTATGATGAAGGGGCCCCGGCCAAACAACAAAAAACGATGACTGATGACATCGTGTTCCGGAACCGAGACACAGACAAGGTCGAAGCCCCAACTATCGACCCGCTTGTTATATCCGCCCAGGTTGGTCCTGCTTGGATGAAGAGGATACTGGTGGATAGTGGGAGTTCAGTCAATATTTTGTTCAAGAGAGCTTACGATCAGATGAAGATGGAAGCCAAAGATCTGAAACCCTGTCAATCTAGGATTCACGGCTTCGATGGAAGTGCTAATATACCCACGGGGGTTGTGGAGTTACCCGTGGAGTTGGGGATCGGTGAGTGCAGAAGAGAACGCATGTTGCAATTTGTTGTTTTGGATACTCACTCACCGTACAACGCGTTTCTGGGCCGACCGGCCCTTGCTGAGTTTCGGGCGGCGATCGCCCCGTGGTGTTTGACCCTGAAATTTCCTACCGATTGTGGTATCGGTGTGATTCATGGAGATCAGGCTGCTGGAAGAGCCTGTTATGTTGCGGAGCTGCGAGAGGCGCAGCGAAGAGAGAAAGGGAAGGGCGTAGAGGAATCCCTTTGTGTCCGTTTTGCTGATAATTGACAATTGGTGCCTGGGCCTCGGCCCGGGCACCACAACCAATTCCAGAAAGACCTCGACCCGAGGGACAACGAAATCAACGAAGAATCTACAGAGAGTCAGGCTTCTCCAGCTAAACTAACTATCAATGTCCTGATTGATGATGATGACGATGACTCGAGAATGCTAAAAATTGGGTCACAATTGGGCCAAGAGGTACAACAAGAATTGGTTGAATTTCTCCGGGCGAATCTCGACGTGTTCGCCTAGACGCACTCTGACATGTGTGGGATCTCGTCGGAAATCGCGAGCCACACTTTAAACATTGACCCGCGGTATATCCTGGTAAAACAAAAAAGGCGTGCTATGGATTTAGAGAGATCTGCCGCCCTTAAGGAAGAGGTCGATAAGTTAAAGACAAATGGGTTCATTAGAGATGCTTTATATCCGGAGTGGGTGTCCAACCCGGTACTTGTCCTAAAACCGAATGGGAAATGGAGAACGTGTATTGATTATTCTGACTTGAACAAGGCTTGCCCGAAGGACAGTTTTCCACTTCCATGAATCGATCAGCTTGTCGATTCGACTGCCGGACACGAATTGCTATCTTTCATGGATGCTTCTCAGGCTACAATCAAATACCCATGCATGTACCCGACCAAGAGCATACAAGCTTCGTGACTGATCTGGGACTGTACTGTTACAAAGTCATGCCTTTTGGATTAAAAAATGCCGGCGCTACTTATCAACGATTGGTCAATCGGATGTTTGCCAACCAGATCGGGAAAACCATGGAAGTTTATGTAGATGACATGTTAGTGAAGTCACGGTATTCTGTTGATCACGTAAAAGACTTAGGATCGATGTTTGATATCCTCCGGAGATATGGTATGAAGCTCAATCCGCTAAAATGTCATTTTGGAGTTGCATCCGGAAAATTCCTTGGGTTTATCGTCAACGCTCGAGGGATAGAAGCCAACCCTGAGAAGATTTGGGCCATTAGAAATCTTCAAACTCCAAGGACCATAAAGCAAGTCCAGAGTCTCAATGGGAAAGTCGCAGCATTGAGTAGGTTCAACTCGAAGTCAACCGACAAATGTATCCCTTTCTTTGATCTCATCCGAAAAGGGAAACGGAACTTCGAATGGACTGCCGAATGTGAAGGTGCATTTCAGTCACTGGTTCAACATCTTTCTACACCGCCGATTCTCTCAAAGCCTGTTGATCACGAGCAATTATATCTCTACTTAGCGGTATCTGAAAGCGCAATCAGTGCGACATTAGTCCAGGAGGAAGACCGAGTGTAGAAACCAGTATATTATGTAAGTAAACGATTAACCGGAGCCGAGAGAAACTACCCAAAGCTGGAAAAGTTGGCGTACTGCCTAGTCATTGCCTCGAGGAAGCTCCGTCCATATTTTCAGGCTCATCCTATTACTGTGTACACCGATCAGCCGTTATGATAGGTCCTCACGCGGCCTGAGACGTTTGGTAGGTTACTAAAATGGAACATCGAACTAAGTCAATTCGACATCACATATACTGCGAGGAGGGCCATACACGGTCAAGTCCTAGCCGATTTCGTTATTGAATTCACTGTACCTGAGGACTTACTTGAGAATAGCAAGTCTCCTGAGTACATATGGAAGTTATATACTGACGGTGCCTCTAATGATCGGTGTTCGGGAGCAGGGGTAGTGCTTGAAACCCCCGAAGGCCGATCCATATGCTATGCTTTAAAGTTCGAGTTCCGTGCGACTAACAATGAGGCTGAATACGAAGCTTTGCTTACTGGGTTGAAGCTAGCCCAAGACCCGAGAATCATAGCTGTAGAGATTTATTGTGACTCCCAATTGATCATATGTCAAGTCCGAGGTGAATACCAAGCTAAGGATCGGAGACTAGCTGCTTACTTAACTCGAGTCAAGGAGATTCTCGATCATTTCGATTATTATGCTATTTTCTATATCCCCCGGGAGCACAAGAAGGCCAATTCGTTGGCAAAGTTGGCAAGTACGGGCGAAGCTCAGCAGTTAGGGCTTGTTCCCATTGAAACCCTATCCTCTCTGAGCATTGATCAGAGTGAGGTTAATTATGCACTTGAGGCTACCACAAGTAGGGAGTCATGGATGACCCCCTATCGAAATTATATCGAACACGGGACATTGCCTGAGCGCAGGAGTGAGAAGAGGCAGGTCCTTCGAAAAGCCTCACGGTTTATCATCCAAAACGGGGTTATGTATAGAAGGGGGTACTCTGTTCCCCTACTCCGATGTATCGCACACGACGAAATCAAACGAGTTTTACACGATGTACAAGATGGAGAATGTGGCGATCACACTAGGGGGCAGGCGCTCGCCAAGAAAGTACTCTGATACGGATATTACTGGCCCAATGTTAATCGAGATGCATCAGACTATGCCAACAAATGTGATAAATGTCAGAAGCATGCTCGGATCCCTAGAGCTCCGCCTACCGAAATAACCCAGATGGTTAGCCCATGGCCGTTCGCAATATGGGGAATCGATATAATTGGAGCACTGCCTTTAGCCAAAGGTGGCGCGAGGTACGCCATCGTCGCGGTTGATTACTTCACTAAATGGGCCGAAGCTGAGGCTCTTGCAACGATTAAAACGAAAAAATTAATCAACTTCGTAGTGCGCAACACTATCTGCCGATTTGGTCTCCCGCATACTATCATCACCGATAACGGGGCCCAATTCGACAGTACTGAGTTCAAAAATTTCTGCCAACGATTTCACATACATAAGAAGTTCTCTGCAGTGGCACATCCTCAAGCAAATGGCCAAGTCGAAGCTGTTAATAAAGTTATAAAGTCAATTCTGAAGAAACGACTGGAAAAGGCCGGGGGCAAGTAGGTCGACGAACTTCCTATGGCATTATGGGCTTACCGAACAACTCACAAAACTACAACCGGTCACACTCCATTTTCTCTATCTTACGGCTCCGAGGCCGTTATTCCAGTCGAGTTGGAAGTGCACTCTCATCGCGCGACGTACTATGATCCGAAAACGAATGCCATATTGCTTGCTGAATCTCTGGATTTACTGGATGAGAGGCGTGAAGAGGCTGATTTGAGAGCAGCCGCATATAGAAGTCGGGTCGCTCGAATATTCAATGCCAAGGTCCGTCCGCGAACCTTTGAGCTCGGCGATCTCGTACTCAAAAGAGTCTTTCCGGTTCCTTCGCACATGAAGCCAAATTGGGAAGGGCCGTATGTGATTTCACAAAAGCTCGGTGATGGCACGTTCAAATTATCGACCATTGACGGTCTTACCTTGCCAAGAGCTTAGAATAGCGAAAGTCTTCGTCGCTACTACATATGAAAGACTTTACTTGTTTATTTTCGTCAATTTATTCCTTTTCATTTTATTCTAGCATTTCGAGATTTAAATTTGTAATAAGGCAACTGACTTTGCCATATTTTCTCGTTTCAGCAATAAAATGCCATGTCTTCGAGCCAGAGCTGTGATTTATTGAGTATGACGCACAATATCATGACGCACGGAGAGCTAAGTTCCATCCTACGGTGGTATTTATTCAAATAGGGAGTGGCTGCGATATGACCGGTCACTCGCTAAGTGAAACCCGAGCTCGGGGGCAGGACACTACGTCAACACTTACAGGGATTGATGCACGACAATCCCTCCTTTAACTCCAAATTCCCGGAGTGCGAATTGGGGTTTAAAACTTCAACTCTCGGTTCCCGGAGTGTGAACCGGAGTATAAATCCATTGCTCCCAGAGTGTGAGCCAACTCCAAATTCCCGGAGTGCGAATTGGAGTATTAAACTTCAACTCTCGGTTCCCGGAGTGCGAACCGGAGTGTAAATCCATTGCTCCCAGAGTGTGAGCCAACTCCAAATTCCCGGTGTGCGAATTGGAGTATAAAACTTCCACTCTCGATTCCCGGAGTGCGAACTGGAGTATAAATCCATTGCTCCCAGAGTGTGAGCCAACTCCAAATTCCCGGAGTGCGAATTAGAGTATAAAACTTCGACTCTCGGTTCCCGGAGTGCGAATCGCAGTTTAAATCCATTTCTCCCAGAGTGTGAGCCAACTCCAAATTCCCGGAGTGCGAATTGGAGTATAAAAATTCGACTCTCGGTTCCCGGAGTGCGAACCGGAGTATAAATCCATTGCTCCCAGAGTGTGAGTCGACTCCAACTTCCCAGAGCGTGAATTGGAGTATAAATATTCAACGATTCGTTCCCAGAGTGCGAACGAACTCCAACTTCCCCGAGTGTGAATTGGAGTATAAACATTCGACAATTCGTTCCCAGAATACGAACAAAAATGCAACTGCTAACTTCAGATTCCCGGTGCGCGAACCAAAGCATCTGTGCAAACTGCCACTTCTCAGAATGTGAATGGGGTATAAACATCAATTCCAGGTTCTCGGAGCGCGAACCTTACTACAAACGTCGATAACTCTCGAATTCCCATAGTGCAAACCAAGTTATCGATTACAAATTATCCTAAGTCCCCAGAATGCGGACATGTGCCTAAGGATTGCAATAAACGCAGTCAACCGTCGGAACACAAATGTTATTCCCCGAGACTAGGGGGCAAAAAAAAAGGGCTAAGTGTTAATCGCTAACCGAAGCGATATAATGTCCGAAGATTCAGTTATTCATCAATCACAACTTATGACTAAGATTTTCAGACTTGGCAAATAAAAACAAACTCTACCTAACAGTGAAAAACATCACAAGTACACCAGACTGAGGACATAACACTACAAACACTTAAGCACAAAAGAAATGAGATTTGAAACGAAGAAATTAAATTTTATTTCGACTAACTAAAAACCAAGACTTACATACAGATGAGTTTTTCCGAAAAGAATTCCTACTAGCAGGGGCCGAACCTGCATCTGCACACGACCTACTAAAGGGAAGCAAAAGCAAGTTCCTATTTAACAAAAATCTGCTCTAGCAGTCGGTCTACTTCTTCTTCCTCGTCCGCTTTATCAACGGTTCGTTGTCGTCATCATCAGAATCGCTTGGAACTGATATTCTTCGTTTGGAGGGCTTCTTCTCCAACGATTGTTCTTCGGGCGAGGGCATGATGTCAACGTCTTCCTCGGAGCTTGAGTCTAGATGAAGGCTTCCCTCCAGAGGAATAGGAAGAACCGGATCCGCAACAGAAGACGAGGCAGACGCCCGAGTATCAACTTCTGTGCCACTTGGCAATATTACACTTAAAGGTATTGGAGCACTCGTCGTGGGCCTGACTCCGGCACTACCTTCACGCCCCGCAGCTTCAATTTCAACATGGATTTCGACCAATATTTCCTCATCTCGAGATGATGGAGCCTGACTGGGGGCAACTTCGGTCTGCACAAAAGAGCTAGAGGCTGGCGGGAGCTGACTGATGACGAATGGCAAGTCTGAAGATAAGTCTCCCTGTTGACCGAGTAATTCGCTCACCATTTGTTCATCAAGATATATAGAGCTTTCCTGTACCGCCTCGGTAGAAGCTGCCGTTGTCACGACAGTCGTTTCTGTAGTAATAGCCTTCTTCCCTTGAATTGTCTCTTGAGCTGAAGATGCCGGAGTAGTCCTGGTTACTGAATAAAGGAGAAGAGTTGTAAACAATCACTTCAAAACGAGAATTCTAGCGAAAATGCACTTGAAATATGTTCAGAGTACCTTCCTCGGTTTGACTTGATGATGGTTGGACGGCTTCAGAGGCATGCTCGCTAATAGGAGATAACCGTGGTTGCTCCGGGTCATAGGCGGGAACGGCTTGTGAGCTAACCGCAGATACAAGTTAAGACGGAGGCGGAGTAGTGATTTCGAGAGCGGTAGCATGATGCTCAACGCCTGACCCTTCTCCGACCTCCAAAGACCGACCACCAATCATCTCCTTCTCATGAGCAATTATAGCATCATGGAGAACTTTCTTCTCATCCTCTGTTAACAACCAGTTTTTGAGCTCGAATCGGTCGACCGATTCGCTCGGTTGCGCCTCCTCTTCCCCCTCAACCAATCGATCCCAAGCACAACGGAGATGAGCTGGGTAATCCTGAAGCCAGGCCAAGTTTCTGTACTTCAAAACATTGGCGTTGTAGGTGATAAGCAAATCATCAATATCAGCCTCTAGCCTGGCTTCGGCTTGTTGGACTCTCTCTTCAGTTTCCGCCTCAACCGCTTGAACTCTAGCCACTACTGCATCCCGCTTAGTCCGCAGGATCACAGCTTGTTAGCACGCCTCCTGGGCTGCGTTATGCGCATCGTCCCTATCTTTGGCAATTTCTGCGAATTTGGACTTGAGCTCATTCAGCTCCTTCAGCGCCGCATCCCTCTCGGCAGTAACTAGGGTATTCCGATGGCCCATGTCTTCTACCGTGGCATAATGCTCACGCTTTATTCTATCCATCGTAAGTTGGGCTTCATCGGCCTTTTTGATGGCTTCCATCTCGGATTTTCTAGAAGATTCGGCCTCGGTGTTAAGCACCTCAATGATACGGCTTTTCTAGGCCAACTCCGCCTGTAACTTCTCATTGGCGGCCCCACGCTCAAAATCCAGCTCCGACGCTTTCCCGCCGCTTTAAACCATACTTTGTACTGAGCATAGAAGTCGTGCACGTATTCATGCACCAACTGCTCCGCCGACGTCGGAATTCTCTTCAAGTTTGGTGGAAATATGTAGTTGTCAAAGCATATGGTTGGGAAATCTTTCTTATATACTGATTGAACGGGGGGAGCATCCCAGCCGCGCACGCATGGCGATTGAATGCAGTATACCCTTCCGGCGGATTGTGAGGCCTGTCATTTGGCCCCGGTAGTAACACGTCGTCCGGTGACAAACCATGCCTTAGGCATATCCTACCCAACATATCTTCGGTAATGTGAGACGGAACAGAATCTGATGGGTTAGCGATGAATGACGCGTTGGGAAGTTCATCCGGCGCTGGGCCGACAATCTCGGGATCAATGTCCGGAACTTCTAATCTCGGAGGAACTATCCCCTGGATATCTTGTGGGTTTTCTTGTTGCTGAGAACTCGAAGGCTCCATAACTGGCTAACTCATGAGAAACCATCATTAGACGATAAGAAACCCGTGAATTCCCCAGTGTATAGTGTATGAATGTGTGTCATGCAGTGCTGTGCATTACTTGGATAACAACCGCAGAATTAAAGAAAATATGCAAACGACAAAGCTACAGAGTCCAGTTTTAACGACCGTCATCGCTGACCGTCATCGCTATACCCTTCACATAAGAAAAATTGATTCAAGTGGAAGTTGTCATGGTCTCATAGATGAGCTTCGAGAGGCAGTCAGTTTAGTTGTCAAAGTCCAAATATGCAGGAGTGAAGCTCGTTGGAAGTATGCTCAGAAAAAATCGAACTTTAATGTCGATCATGGAGGGTTCGAACCGATCACATGAGATTCATTCGAACCCATCCCATCTTCACTTCGAACCGATACACCAAGGCACGCTTCGAACCGATGAACAGATGTCACGTTCGAATCAATTGGTAGAAGACGACTTGGAATCGATCCTTGGTCAAGTTTGTTCGAATCGATAAGGAAGTCCTCAATTTGACATCGATCACGTTCGAATCGATGACCTCCGTATCGATGTAAAATTGAGAACTTCGAAACGATAACAAATGGCTTCGAATCCATCGTTTTGAATAGACCCTTTGAAGGGATCCAATTGGTGCTAACTGCACCGCCCCCATAAAGTCAACCCAATAATCGATTCGAAAGCCAAGGAAAAGTGATGCAACATCAATTGATTCGAGTGCGAGCCCCTGCGTTGGTTCGAAGTTCCTCCAAAAAAGCCAGATCTGGCTTTACCAAATCCCCAGAAAGGCCAATCGATGAAGAAGAGATCGATTCAAGTAACTTTACCGTTTGAATTCGAAGCCAATTACCTAATCTGAATGATGGGTTCAAGGATTTAAATGTTTGGATCTCAAATGGTTCGAATACACAGCACAGCGTTTTTCTTCTCAGAGGCTTTGAAAAGATGCAGAAGAAGATAAACAGTAAAAAGTGGAAAGTGAAAAAATGAAACCCACTGCTATTTATATGGGGCTTTGGGTTTGACTGGGCCGATTCCCCTTCCGGTAAACGCGACCGGTCACAACCAGTTACAGCATGGGTCGTTTCGAAGCGTCCGTTCGAAGCCATTTGCCGTGTGGGTTCGAAGTTACCCTCACACTTCATCGGTACGAAGTACACACTTAGGCAATGAGTCGCATAGATACGAAATGCGCAGCAGGACAACAAGCCGCATCAGTTCATAACGACCAGCGTGACTACAAGTTTGAATCCCCCATCTACATCTCCATCCACAACCTACTGTCACGAACGATGACTTTGTACCCATTCAAGCCATCGGTTCGAAGGATGGGTTCGAACCCATCAATACTTTGACCCATCGGTTCAAAATATTACGTTCACACAACACTGAGTAGTTTCCTTCAACCTTTTACATTGATTCAGGAGAGGGTCGATACGAAGGGACTTATCAAAACAATCATCGAGCATTGTCTCAGCTCAAATTTCCAAATCGGTTCAGGAGAGAATCGATACGACATTCAATGTCAAACAAGACTGACAACGACTAGTGAACGCACGATGATAACAAGAGTCATGCTAACATATGTGCATATATGTTTGACTAACATTCGATTTTAAACGTTTGCAGGGATCGAATACTCATCCTGTTACAGATGCAACAGCCAACGGCTAAGCACTATCATGCATCATCCAATCATATCAGCGTAAGGTTACAGCGATACAGGGTATAAGTCTCGATAGAAAAGGGAACGATAATAGGTCAGAGAGAAATTGCATCTATTCAAAGCACGTCATATTCCCACAAGACGTACTTTGGGGGGCAAAATGTTATCCCGCCTTTTGGCAAGGCCGTGATACCAGAGAATTGATCGAGAACGAAGGACGGTTCATCTCAGAGATTGATTATATTTGGTTTCGATATGGATATCGCTGAATTTTGTCAGGACCCAGATTGGGCTAAAATTTATAAGACATGACCAGAGAGGTCATAGAAGTCAACACCTCAAATTTCAAGTCAATCAGAGTTCATACGCTCGAGTTATGATCAAATCAATTTGAAGGAGAAGGCCCAAGGTTCGAACCCATCATGTTCGAAACCATCATCTTCGAAACCATCAGGTTTCGAACCCATCGCCTTCAAACCCATCGGGATGCCTCGGTTTCGAATCCATCAAGTCGTACCTACCGAGTTCGTGACAACGGGCCTCGAATCCATTGAAGAGTAACTGGTCCGAATCCATAAAGCTTCAGTAGTTCGAACCCATCACCGAAGCCTTGTTCGAAACCATCACGAAGCTTCATTCGAACCCATCCAGAAAGCTTCATTCGAATCCATCGGGTTGACTGGCCAAGGTGACGTGTCTCTCATCAAGTCGAACGTGCCGAAGTATATGGGATCGAAGCGGTCAACTCGGAGTAAAGACCAGGCCGGTTCGACACTTGCGCTCCACGACACTACGAAGACACGTGCCGCCATGGATTCGAAACCATCGATTCGAATGCATGGTTTCGAACCAAATAGCCACGCAATGAACCCCATTTCGAATCCATCATATCTCCCAATCTACTGGTCCAAGTGCCATGAAATTTTTACAGCAGCTTGCATTCATGTTGGAGAATGTCCACGCCAAATTTCACCTCGATTGGATAAATTCTTGATCGGTTCGAATGGAGTTCAAACCGATACCAAAGTGGGCCCAAACTTCGAGGAAACGGGCGCGTGGGCCCCCTCACGTGCCAGAAGTGGTCTTCCGAGTTTTCAGCGAAATATCTGCAGCCTACGCCTATAAATAGAGCCTCAAGGCCAACAGAAAAAGGACTTTTGGATTTTGAAGCGCCTAGACTCTACCGGATCAAGATCTCCATTAGTTTACATCATAATACTGCTGTTAATTTCAAATTCCTAGCTGTACTTTGCCGTTGATTGCTGTACCAACTTGTAATCATCGACAGAAACTCAATAAAAGTACAAAATCTTCACAGTGGACGTAGGCAATACGCCGAACCACTATAAATTGCTTGTCTACACGTTTATTTACATGTTATTTGGGGTTTTTTTTAGATAATCCTCGGTTTCAATTTTAATTCTTCATTTATTATCTCTTCAAAAACTTCCGACGAGTGTTGTGCCCAATTTTGGTACAAACAGCTGGTCTACGATTTACCATCGCTGGAGAGTGGTGCACAATTGTACTGCTCCGTTTCAAATCCATGCACCCATTTCTAAAAATCGTACGACACTGTTTCTTCATTTTAGACGGATGTTGCACCTTGCACCGTAGATGTTGCACCCTGTGGATATCCATACTTCGGAGGGCCATAACTCCTGGCTCGTTTAGAGCTACGGGAGCCATAACCAGTCAAAACGAAGTTCTCGATGAGTTCTACAGCTATGATAGCATTTAGCCGTCACTGGTTAGTTTCATACCCAAAAAATCCTATCCGAACTTCAATCGGGTCATGGAAGTTTTTTACCCTTCGTTTTTACGTCACGTGGATTTTTTCTGCAATACGGGATCCCCGTGGCTGGTCTATGATTTACCATCACTGGAGAGTGTTGCACCATCGTACTGCTCCGTTTCAAATTCATGCACCCATTTCTAAAAGTCATACGGCTCTGTTTCTTCACTTTGGACAGATGTCGCACCTTGCGCCGTAGATGTTGCACCCTGTGGTATCGATTCTTCGGAGGGCCATAACTCTTGGTTCGTTTAGAGTTGCGGGAGCCATAACCAGTCAAAACGAAGCTCTCGGTGAGTTCTACAGCTATGACAGCTTTCAGCCATCATTGGTTAGTTTCGTACCCAAAAAAATCCAATCTGAACCGCAATCGGGTTATGGAAGTTTTTTACCCTTCGTTTTGTCGTCACGTGGATTTTTTCTGCAATACGGGATCCCTGTGGCTGGTCTATGATTTACCATTGCCGGAGAGTTGTGCACCATGATACTGCTCCGTTTCAATTCCATGCACCCATTTCAAAAAGTCGTACGGCACTGTTTCTTCTTTTTGGACGGATGTTGCACCTTGCGCCGTAGATGTTGCACCCTGTGGATATCGATTCTTCGGAGGACCACAACTCTTGGGTCGTTTAGAGTTACGGGAGCCATAACCAATCAAAACGAATCCCTCGGTGAGTTCTACAGCTATGATAGCTTTCAAGCGTCACTCCTTAGTTTCATACCCAAAAAATCCTATCCGAACCTCAATCGGGTCATGGAAGTTTTTTACCCTTCGTTTTGTTGTCACGTGGATTTTTTCTGCAATACGGGATCCCCGTTGCTGGCCTATGACCTACCATTGCTGGAGAGTGGTGCACCATTGTACTGCTCCGTTTCAAATTCATGCGCCCATTTCTTAAAGTAGTATGGCACTGTTTCTTCATTTTGGACGGATGTTGCACCTTGCGCCGTAGATGTTGCACCCTGTGGTATCGATTCTTCGGAGGGCCATAACTCTTGGCTCGTTTAGAGTTACGGGAGCCATAACCAGTCAAAACGAAGCTCTCTGTGAGTTCTACAGCTATGACAGCTTTCAGCCATCACTAGTTAGTTTCGTACCCAAAAAAATCCAATCCGAACCGCAATCGGGTCATGGAAGTTTTTTACCCTTCATTTTGTCGTCACGTGGATTTTTTCTGCAATACGGGATCCCCGTGGCTGGTCTATGATTTACCATCGCCGGAGAGTTGTGCACCATGGTACTGCTCCATTTCAAATCCATGCACCCATTTCTAAAATTCGTACGGCACTGTTTCTTCTTTTTGGACGGATGTTGCACCTTGCTTGTAACGACCCGTATTTTTACGTGTCGATAAATCGTAGAATTTACAGGTCATTAGTGTTATGGTGTCATCCATAGCCTAAGTCGTATAAGGTTAACTCGTGTGTTGTTTAGGTCGTGTGAAAATTAGGTTGATAGAGCGACCTATAGAAGTTATGACTTAAGTATTTTGAACGACCTAAGTTAGCGAGTTAGTACGAGTTAACATAATGGTAAACGACTTATCAAGTTAATAGTTGTAATAGGTTAACGAGTTAGCAGTGTAGCGGGTTAGCAAGTGACGACTTAAGAGGGGGTTAATGGGTTACGACTTAAGAACTGGGACGAGCTAGCAAGTTGGTGGAGTTAGCGGGTTAGTGGTGAGCGACTTAGTGCTAGGGCTTAAGTCGTAAGCGACTTAAGTATGGTTAGGTCGTGGAGACCCTGTTGTGAGTTACGTCGACAAATATGTTAACCTAGTTAGGTCGTAAGCCGTTGAGTCATAACCCGTGAAGTTGTTAAGTCGTTTCCCTGATGAGTCGTAAGTCATTATGAGGCATAGGTTGTTAGGTCGCGAAGTTGTATTGAGGGATAGGTCGTAACTCGCGTATGAGTATGGTCGGCTATGCATTAGGTCGTTAGTTAACGCTGTATTGAGATAAGTCGTGAACGAGTTAAGGATAGGTCGGCCATATCGTTGAGTAGATGAGTCGTTAGGTCGGTTGTGTAGTTGAGTCGTTAGGTCGTGTACCTGTTGAGTCGTTGGTCGTAGTGTTTTAATGAGTCGTGAATGACTTAAGAGTTTAGGCCGGAGACGACTTAAGACCGAACGAGTTAAGGTTTTGGGGCCTATAAATACCACGGTTTCACTTCATTTTTGGCACCGGATTTCGAAGCGACGAAGTGCTGCCATTTTGAGAGCTCGACTGCAACACTTCTTCACTTCTTTTCTCTATTCTAATCTAGTGCTTACATCCATCCAAGATCGAGGATCCTAGAGCCAAAGTTGAAGATTTTCATTCATTCGGGGGAGATTTCACCGTTTGAAGCAGAATCTTGTCGGATCAAGCTTGGTTTTTCGCTGTCCAGATCTGAAGTTGATTGTTTTGGAGGTGTTTAGGTGATTCGGTGAGTGGTAGTTATCTCTCACACGGACCCAAAGGAGTATATTGGATCGGTGGCTTGTTTATGTGTTAAAGATAGAGATTTCTTATATTTTCCTTATGTCTGCATGTAGATCCATCATCTATGAAGTTTTGAATACCCTTTTTGCTACATGTTAACTTATGCAAGTTCATTCGTTAAGTTGTAGAGATACTTGCTTGTAATCCATGTTTGTAGATTTGGACACTTTAATTACCAAATTTCCATTCACTTGTATAATTGCTCGTTAGATCTTGTTTGAATGATTGATTATTTTGGATAAACGATTGATTTGATTGTTGCAAATTAGCTAATGGTTGATTTGGAACATGTTGGTCGAAGGTGATTTAAAAGCTAAGTGGAAAGGCTCTTGAATGGTGAAAGCTGCTTGTGGCATATGAAGCGGATGATGAAGCTCATATGGATGGATTCGATGATGACAGACTTTGCTATGATTAGAAATAGCACATCATGACGTTGAGATGGACTTTGCTATGATATGATGAGGCGAAGCATGATGATGAGATGGACTTTGCTAAGATGCGATGAAGCAAAGTATGATGTGAGAAAGTCTTGGTTTAATCCAGGCGGGATCATTACAAGCATGTTGATTACTCGATGATGTGGTTCGAGTTGGTGGATAATGGTGGGCTCGAGAGGTGGTTGGGCCAAAATAAGAATAGTCATCGAGGAGGATGACTAGGAAGCCGAGATTTCATCGTGGTTGAAGGTTCTAGCATGCTCAAAGCAAGAGTACACTGGGTAGATTCGTTAGTCCCAGGCACGGGTCACGATGACGTGCTAGTACTCTGGGTAGATTCGTTATACCTAGGCATGGGTCATGATGACGTGCGGAGCTATGTCTAGAACCGAGGTTGTCATTAGCCCTTGACTAACGGCTGAAAGGATGGTGCCGGTCATTCAACTAACGGTGAAATCGAGGCAATGTTAACAGTGATAGCCAGAGTCATGGATGTTTGGTTGTATCATCATTCGGACTCAAGAGCGGTGTTTTCTGGGTGCTTATCTGATCTTGGTTTAGGCCTTGGGGGTTTGTATTTGGAAAACATCGACCTTAACTCGAGTGATTATTGCTTTACTTTAAATGTCTGCTTTGTAATGCTTGTTTCTCCTTAGTGTGTGTCTGGGGGCTATCACTGTAGAAAGAGGTGGAGTGGGAGGGTTGAGTTCCTATTCCTTTTATCCTTTATGCTCTTTAGGTATGTTTGATAGTTGATTTACTACTCACTAGGACTCTTGTCTGACTCAAGGTTTTATGTTCAACTCTTATTACCTTGGGCTGTTCATCCATGTTGGGATGGGCAGACTAGGTAGCAGGCGACAGGTGCTGTTCTTAGAGATTGACGCTGTTGATGACGGAGACGAGCTGGAGGTTTTTGCATATTACTTTCTTACTATATGTACTGGATGTTCCGCTGTTTGTTGATTTTCTGAGAGATATGAAGTGAGGCTGGATGTATTGACTATTCAGATAATTGTACAAAACTATTATGAGTTTACATGATGAGATTCTGTTCTATGGAGCTTCACTATGTATACTTTTCTTTTGTATTTTATCCATGCGCTGTGAGTAATACGATAGATTCTGCAATGTTATTCTCATCTTGACCATCGTCCATGGCTGCCTTGCACACCCTTCAGCGCACTATTCCCTTGTTCTGGTGCGGGAGTCATGGGCGGTCGTCACATTTGGTATCAGAGCTTTGGTTAATCGATTTTAGCCAACGCTCGCTGACGTAACTACGTAAGAGGTGTAATTGTATTTTTGATGGATGATTACTATATATAATATAGTAGTTTAGAAGGATTTGAATTCCTTATGCAGTTGTTTCTCTAGGTGTTCTAAAACATTCCTTTTTGTAGATATTGAGGATGAGTCGAAGTGAGAGACAAGCTGCTAGGGAAAGCCGTGCTGCTGGGAGAGCTACTGATTATGCTGCGATGTTTGAAGCTATGATGACTTCTATCATGAGAAGTATACCAGCTTCAGGGCCATCAGTGGATGTTGGAGTTCAAGTTCAAGCTCCAAGACCGGTGGATTTTGCTAAGTTGTGTAAGGACTATACTGCTCTTGGAGGAAGGGTTTTTTTGGGAACAGAGTCAATCATTGAGGTCCAGAGATGGATCAATGCGTGTAGAAGGATTTTTGGTGACTTGGGAATTAAGGATGCAACTAAGAGGAAGCTTGCATCAAGGCAGCTTCAAGGAAGAGCTTCTGATTGGTGGAACTCTATCACCATTGATACTCCAGAGGAAGAAATAACTTGGGAGCAATTCCAAGTTAGATTTGAAGCTAAGTTCATTTCTACAGCTCAGAAGTCTGTTTTGTTCAAGAAGTTTGTGGAACTCAAGCAAGGTGGAAGATCAGTTCTTGAGTATGTTTCTGAGTTCGAAGCTTTGTCCAAGTATGCCCGATCGTATATTCAGTCTTCATATCAGAAGAATGAGAAGTTTGTGACAGGCTTGGATAATTATCTTGGGAAACAGTTGGTGGATCATTTGGACGATCCGTCTGAGAAGCTTGTGGAGAAAGCTCTCAGGCATGAGAGTTTGTTTCCTAAGGAAGGACCTGTTTTTGCTGTAACCAAGGAGGAGTCTAAACCACAGCCGGGTGGGAATAAGAAGAGGAAGCAACAGCAGCAGAAGGGTAAGGATGGTCAGAAGAAGCCGAAGGGGGAAATGACCGGTTACAATTGTCGGCAGAAGGGCCATCTCTCCAGGGATTGCAAGAATCCAAAGGTGCCGTTGAAGTGCTACAACTGTGATAAGTTGGGGCATATTAAGAAGAATTGTCCAGAACCACAGAAGGACAAGCAGATTGTGCAAGCTTATGCTTTGGGTGCTGTTCCATCATCTTTGAAAGCTCCTACTGCTGAAGAGAAGGGGAAGAGTGTGGTGGTTCAAGGTACTCTTTCCATATGTGGTGTTCCAGTAAGAGTGTTATTTGATACTGGGGCGTCGCATTCGTTTGTTTGTAATGATCTGGTAGGCCGGTTGGGTTTGGAACCGAATATTGTTGATAGGCCATTGGTTGTGACTAATCCAGTTGGGGGTTCGTCATGTTTGTGTATGATATGTTGTGGTCTAGTTGTATCGAGTCATGATTGCTCTTTTGTTTGTGATTGCTTTGTTCTAAACTTTGCGGGGTTCGGAATTATTTGGGGTATGGACTGGCTCAAGAAATATGCGGCAAAGGTTGATTGTGAGAAACTGGAGGTGACAGCCGGGAATGTGGAAGGGCGAAAAGTTGTGATACGATGTAAGCATGAAGAAGGTGTCTTCATGAGCTTCATGTATTCGCTGGTTGTTCCACGGGATGGACTGTCATTTATGCCGGTTGTGAATGGATTTGAGGACGTCTTTGGTGAAGTCAAAGGGTTACCGCCGCATAGGGAGATCGAGTTTCATATCGATCTAGTTGAGGGATCCAGACCAGTTGTGATGCCTCTTAGGCGGATGGCACCTAGGGAGCAGCAAGAGTTGAAGGTGCAGGTTGATGACCTTTTACGGAAAGGATTCATTCGGCATAGTGTGTCCGAATGCGGTGCACCAGTTGTGTTCGCAACCAAAGCGGATGGATCGTTGAGGTTGTGTGTCGATTATCGTGAGCTGAATAAAGGGACTAAGAAGAACAAGTATCCATTGCCGAGAATAGATGACTTGTTCGATTAGCTTCACGAGGCTAAGGTGTTTTCTCAGATGGATTTGGCAACGGGATTTCACCAGTTAAGAGTGGCGAAGGATAGTGTGCCGAAGACTGTTTTCAGGACACCATCCGGTTTTTATGAGTGGCTGGTAATGCCGTTTGGATTGACAAATGCACCAGCATATTTTGTGGATCTTATGAACAGAGTGTTCAGGGATCAGTTGAACAAGTTCGTGCTTATGTTCGTGGATGATATTCTGATTTATTCCAGAACCGAAGAAGAGCACAAGACGCACTTGTGGATTGTTTTGGAAATCTTGCGGAAACATCAGCTGAAGGCTAAGTTTTCGAAGTGTCACTTCTGGAAGAGTGAATTGAAGTTCTTAGGCCATGTTATTTCTGGAAATGGAATAGCGGTTGATCTCGCTAAGGTGGCAGCGATCCAGGATTGGGTTAGACCTAAGAATGCATCTGATGTGAGAAGTTTTCTTGGATTAGCAGGATATTATCGTCGGTTTATCAAAGACTTTTCCAAGATAGCTGCACCGTTAACAGGATTGCCGAAAAAGAATCAGGTATTCAGTTGGGATGCTAAGTGTGAGCAAGCTTTCGGAATCCTGAAAGAGTGACTGACAAGTGCTCCTGTTTTGACTATTCCAAGTGGGAATGATGAGATGGTGGTTTACACCGATGCATGTGGTACTGGGCTTGGAGCAGTGCTAATACAAAAGGATAAAGTTGTTGCATGTGCAAGTCGACAACTGAAGCCGCATGAAAGGAATTACCCGACTCATGATTTGGAGTTAGCGGCGATTGTTTTTGCTCTGAAGATGTGGAGACATTATCTATTGGGAGTTCGATTCGAGTTGTTTACGGATCATAAGTCGTTGAAGTATCTTTTCTCCCAAAAGGATTTGAATCTTCGGCAGCAACGATGGCTAGAGTTTTTAGCATCATATGATTTCGGTATAGCCTATACTCCAGGAAAGGGTAACGCTGTGGCAGACGCGTTAAGTTGAAGACATGCAGGATTGGGAGCCATGTTTTCGGAATGGAAGAGTCTCGAGTATCTGGCAGGATTTAATTTCAGGCCTAGATGTGAATTAGAACATGAGATGTTGGCAAACTTATCAATAAGACCTACTCTAGTGGAAAGAATTGGCGAGAGCCAAAAGCGAGACGATAAGCTTGTCGAGATTATCCGTGATTTAGAATCTGGATTGAACCCAGAAAAGGATAAAGGATTCGAAGTTGATCGAGAGGGTTGGCGTCGGAAGCAAGGACGACTAGTTGTTCTCGATATAGATGAATTGAGAGATGAAGTTCTAAGGGAAAGTCATCACTTGAAGTTGACAATTCATCCAGGCGGAAATAAGATGTATCGGGATATGAATGTTATCCCGCCTTTTGGCGAGGCCGTGATACCAAAGGATCGGTCAAGAACGAAGGACCGTTCGTCTTAGAGATTGGTTATACTTGGTTTCGCTATGGATATCACTGAATTTTGTCCGGATCCGGATTGGGCTAAAACTCATGGGACATGACCAGAGAGGCCATAGGAATCAACACCTCAAATTTCAAGTCAATCGGAGTTCGCACGCTCGAGATACGATCGATTCAATTTGGAAGGAAAGGCCACAGGTTCGAACCCATCAGGTTCGAACCCATCTCCTTCGAACCCATCGGGTTCGAACTCAGTGATTTCGAAACCATCCGGGCATCGCAGATTCGAGAGCATCAGACCATGCCTACTGGATTTCTAGCAATGAGCCTTGAGTCCATTGGAACACGATTAGTTCGAACCCATGAAGCATGTGTCTCGTTCGAACCCATGAAGCATGTGTCTTGTTCGAACCCATCCCGAAGTCCGTGTTCGAATCCATCTAGGGAACGTTGTTCGAAACCATCGGAACTACCCAGTCAAGGTGACGTGTCCACCACTGAGCCAAGCGTGCCGAAGTATATGGATCCGAAGCGGTCAACTCGGAGTGAAGACCGGGCCGCTTCGAAACGTCCGCTCCACGACACTACGGAGGCACGTGCCACCATCGGTTCGAAACCATCGTTTCGAATACATGGATTCGAACCAATCAGCCTCACCATAAAGCCCATTTCGAACCCATCATAACTCCTAATCTACTGATCCAAATGCCACGAAATTTTCACAGCAGCTTGCATTTATGCTAGAGAATGTCCACACAAAGTTTCACCTCGATTGGATAATTCCCAGATCGGTTCGAATGGAGTTCGAACCGATGCCAAAGTGGGCCCAAACTTCGAGGAAGCGGGCGTGTGGGCCCCCTCACGTGCCAGAAGCGGTCTCCCGAGTTTTCAGCGAAATATCTGCAGCCAACGCCTATAAATAGAGCCTCATGGCCAACAGAAAAGGGACTTTTGGGACTTTGAAGCACATAAACTCTGCCGGATCAAGATCTCCATTACTTAGCATCATCAAATTGCTGTTAATCTCGAATTCACTGCTGTGCTTTGCTATTGATTGCTGTATCAACTTGTAATTATCAAGAGAAAGTCAATAAAAGTGCAAAAACTTTCACAGTGGACGTAGGCAAAACGCCGAACCACTATAAATTGCTTGTCTTCGCATTTATTTACATGTTATTTGGAGTTTTTGTTAGATAATCCTCAGTTTCAATTTTCATTCTTCATTTATTATCTCTTCAAAAACTTCCGACGAGTGTCGTGCCCAATTTTGGTACAAACACTTTGGTGCTTTCACTGAGAAAACACAGTTTTTCTCCTGCTCCTCGGATCTGTTTTCGATATCGAATTGAATAAATCTAAGAGCAAGATCCGAATCTCAAGTTCAGATTCCTTCCGTTCTATTCAGATTTAATAAAAGTCTAGGGAAGAATCCTACGATCTACAATGGTGAGTACACGAACTACTTCCAACATAGGCGACCAGGAAGGCCGGGATAGGCAAAATCCCGCACAACTGCCAGCTACACAAGACGTCACCGGGCCTTCGGAGCCCTCCGGACCGGTAACGAGACAAGAGTTTCAGACGTTGCTCCAGGAGCTGACCCAGAGTCGGCAACAGTTGACGGAGCAACTACGTGCTAACGCTGAGTTAACCCGCCAGCTACGCAGTCACAAGCGCAGGCGGTCTAGAAGGGACTACGCATCCCAGTTTTCCACGGAGAGCTCGGCTTCCTCTGATTACCATCGCCGACCTCCGCGACCCCGAATGGACGGGAACTATGCACAAGCTACCGGGAATCTTCCGGTAATGACAGTCGGACAAGTACGAGTCGGCCCGTCCGCCAGCTTCCTCACGGGTCCTTCCTCTCGAGGAGGCACTCTCCCTCAACACACTACTGATAACCGTCCTGCGACCGGTGCTACGGAACACGGAGTGGACATCCACACTTTGTCAGATCAGGACCGCCATCAACAACGGCAAACTCCTGAGCCGTATATACCCGAAGAAGTCGAACCAAGGAGGCGAGACCCGGACCGTCGACAGCGCCCGGTCCAGTCCCGCGTTGTGGAACCCGACCACACCTTGGCTCAACATACTCATAACGCAGCTGCAGCGGATCTCCCAGAGATGATCAGACAAATGATCCATGAAAGTCAGGGGCTTGCCAATGACGATTGGGGCATCTCCCGAAGTCATACCCCGTTCACAGACGAGATTCTCTATGCCGAACCTCCTCGGCGGTTTAAGATGCCCATGCTACCAATGTACGAGGGAAACTCGGGTCCCAATCAACACATACTGAAGTATGAATGGTCCATGAGCGCAGCGACAGCGGACGATGCGGTCAAGTGCAGGAGTTTTCCCATTTCTCTGGGGGGCATTGCAACAATGTGGTTCACACGATTGCCACCCCGTTCTATATCGTCATTCAATCAATTGGCCAGGAAGTTCGTGGAACAATTCCGCATGCACGTTGCGAGGCCTAAAGATGTCAACACCTTGTCTAGCGTTATTCAAGCTCTGGGAGAAACGCTTAGACATTACTTGGAAAGATTTCATAAAGCTTGTGTGGAAATCACCAATCCCAATGACAATTCGATTCTGATGGCGTTAATGAAAGGGATTGACCCAGATTCTGATTTCGGAATTTGGCTAGCAGGAAAACCTCCTGCGTCGTTGGACCGCTTCTACTCCAAAGCCGCCCAATTCTTGAGGCGTGAGGACGCGAAGCAGTCTAGGAAACAGGACGACGTGGGAACCAGTGGAGAAGGAATTCAGAGTAATGTGGCTGTGAAACAATCGGGAGAAAGTTCCGAAAAAGTGCAGTTAAATATCCAGAACAAGCAATCTCAACCGAAGAATAATGGGAATCAGAGCAGGAAGCGGGACCAGAACCGTGGCCCAAGGCGTAGGGCCCCTATGTTCGACAGTTATACCCCGCTGAATACGTCGTTGGAGAATGTGTACCTACAAACTTGCAACGCCATGCAATATAAGAAGCCCACTCCGAAACCATCGTCGGAGAGACAAATTCAGACGGGCAAGTTTTGTAGATTTCACGATAGTTACGGCCACAATACCAATGAATGCAGACACCTACAGGATTTGATCGAGAAGTTGATCAGAGAAAGGAAGTTAGACCAGTTTGTACGGGCGCCGCAGTCTGGTGGTGTAGGCCCATCAAACCAAAATAATCAGCCAAATCGGCCAAGACAAGAAGAGCCCGCCCGAACGGAGGGAAGGTTAGCGATAAACACCATTAGTGGTGGTCCGCATCCGGCGGATAAGAGTTGGAAGGAGATGGAGTCATATGCTAGCTCAATAAGGCACATGGAATTTGAATGTTGCAGTAGTTACGACGAAGGGGCTCCGGCAAAGCAACAAAAGACGATGGCTGATGACATCGTGTTTCGAAACCGTGACGTAGATAAAGTCGAGGCCCCGACTATTGACCCGCTTGTTATTTCCGCCCAGGTCGGTCCTGCTTGGATGAAGAGGATACTAGTGGATAGCGGGAGTTCAGTGAATATTTTGTTTAAGAGAGCCTACGATCAGATGAAGATGGAAGCCAAAGATTTGAAACCCTGTCAGTCCAGGATTCACGGCTTCGATGGAAGTGCTAATATACCCACGGGGGTTGTGGAGTTACCCGTGGAGTTGGGAATCGGTGAATGCAGAAGAGTACGCATGTTGCAGTTCGTTGTTTTGGATATTCACTCGCCATACAACGCTTTTCTGGGCCGACCGGCCCTTGCTGAGTTTCGGGCGGCGATCGCCCCATGGTGTTTGACCCTGAAGTTTCCTACCGATTGTGGTATCGGTGTTATTCACGGAGATCAGGCCGCTGGAAGGGCCTGTTATGTTGCGGAGCTGCGGGAAGCGCAGCGAAGAGAGAAGGGGAAGGGCGTAGAGGAATCCCTCTGCGTCCGTTTTGCCGATAATTGACAATTGGTGCCTGGGCCCCGGCCCGGGCACCACAACCAATTCCAGAGAGACCTCGACCCAAGGGACAACGACAACAACAAAGAGTCTACAGAGAGTCAAGCTTCTCCAGCCGAACTGACTGTCAATGTCCCGATTGGTGAAGACGACGACGATTCGAGAATGCTAAAAATCGGGTCACAATTGGGCCAAGAGGCGCAGCAGGAATTGGTTGAATTTCTCCGGGCGAATCTCGACGTGTTCGCCTGGACGCATTCCGACATGTGTGGGATCTCGCCGGACATTGCGAGCCATACTTTGAGCATTGACCCGCGATATATCCCGGTCAAACAGAAAAGGCGTGGTATGGATCCAGAGAGATCTGCCGCCCTTAAAGAGGAAGTTGATAAGTTGAAAACAAATGGTTTCATTAGAGATGCTTTATACCCGGAGTGGGTATCCAACCCCGTACTAGTACGAAAGCCGAACGGGAAATGGAGAACGTGCATTGATTATTCTAATTTGAACAAAGCTTGCCCTAAAGACAGCTTTCCACTTCCACGCATCGATCAGCTTTTCGATTCAACCGCCGGACACGAATTGTTATCTTTCATGGATGCTTATTCGGGCTACAATCAAATACCCATGCATGTACCCGACCAAGAGCACACAAGCTTCGTAACTGACCTGGGGCTATATTGTTATAAAGTCATGCCATTTGGATTAAAGAATGCCGGCGCTACCTATCAACGATTGGTTAATCGGATGTTTGCCAACCAGATCGGAAAAACCATGGAAGTTTATGTGGATGACATGTTGGTGAAATCGCGATATTCCATTGATCACGTGAAAGACTTAGGAGCGATGTTCGATATCCTCCGGAGATATGGTATGAAGCTCAATCCGTTGAAATGTCATTTTGGGGTTGCATCCGGAAAGTTCCTTGGGTTTATCGTCAACGCCCGAGGAATAGAAGCTAACCCTGAAAAGATTTGGGCCATTAGAAACCTTCAAACTCCAAGAACCATAAAGCAAGTTCAAAGTCTCAACGGGAAGGTTGCAGCACTGAGTAGGTTCATCTCGAAGTCGACCGATAAATGCATCCCCTTCTTCGATTTGATCCGGAAGGGGAAACGAAACTTCGAATGGACTGCCGAATGTGAAGGTGCCTTCCAGTCACTGATTCAACATCTTTCAACACCGCTGATTCTTTCAAAGCCTGTTGATCATGAGCAATTGTATCTCTACTTAGCGGTATCCGAAGATGCGATCAGTGCAGCATTAGTCCGAGAAGAGGACCGAGTGCAGAAACCGGTATATTATGTGAGTAAGCGGTTAACTGGAGCAGAGAGGAATTACCCAAAGCTAGAAAAGTTGGCGTACTGCCTAGTCATCGCCTCGAGGAAGCTCCGCCCATATTTTCAGGCTCATCCTATTACTGTATACACCGATCAGCCGTTACGACAGGTCCTCACGCGGCCTGAGACGTCTGGTAGGTTACTAAAATGGAATATCGAGCTGAGTCAATTTGACATCACGTACACTCCGAGAAGGGCCATACACGGTCAAGTCCTAGCCGATTTTATTGTTGAATTCACTGTACCTGAGGACTTACCTGAAACTAGCAAATCTCCCAAATACATTTGGAAGTTGTACACTGATGGAGCCTCCAATGATCGGTGTTCGGGAGCAGGAGTAGTGCTTGAAACCCCCGAAGGCCGATCCATATGTCATGCTTTGAAGTTCGATTTCCGCGCGACTAACAATGAAGCTGAATACGAAGCTTTGCTTACTGGGTTAAAGCTAACCCGTGACTTGAGAATTACCGCTGTAGAAATTTATTGTGACTCACAGTTGGTCGTATGTCAAGTCCGGGGTGAATACCAAGCTAAAGACCGGAGATTAGCTGCCTACTTAACTCGAGTCAAGGAGATTCTCGATCATTTTGATTACCATGCCATTTTCTATATCCCCCGGGAACGCAATCAGAAGGCCGATTCATTGGCAAAGTTAGCAAGTACGGGTGAAGCTCAGCAGCTGGGACTTGTTCCCGTTGAAACCCTGTCCTCTCCAAGCATTGATCAGAATGAGATTAATTGGGCACTTGAGGCTACCACAAGTGGGGAGTCGTGGATGACCCCCTATCGAAATTACATTGAACGCGGGACGCTGCCTGAGCATAGAAGTGAGAAAAGGCAGGTCCTTCGAAAAGCCTCGCGTTATGTCATTCAAAACGGAGTTATGTATAGAAGAGGATACTCCGTTCCCCTACTCCGGTGTATTGCGCACGACGAAATTAAACGGGTATTACATGATGTGCACGAAGGAGAATGTGGCGATCACACTGGGGGGCAAGCGCTGGCAAAGAAAATACTTCGGTATGGATATTATTGGCCTACTGTTAACCGAGATGCCTCGGAGTACGCCAAAAAGTGTGACAAGTGCCAGAAACATGCTCGAATTCCTAGGGCCCCGCCTACCGAGATAACTCAGATGATTAGCCCATGGCCGTTTGCGACATGGGGAATCAATATAATTGGAGCACTACCATTAGCTAAGGGTGGCGCGAGGTACGCCATCGTCGCGGTTGATTACTTTACTAAATGGGCTGAAGCTGAGCCTCTTGCAACGATTACAACGAAAAAAGTGATTAACTTCGTAGTACGCAACATTATCTGCCGATTCGGTCTTCCACATACTATCATCACCGATAACGGAGCCCAGTTTGACAGCACTGAGTTCAAAAATTTCTGCCAACGGTTTCACATACACAAGAAGTTCTCTGCAGTGGCGCATCCTCAAGCAAATGGTCAAGTCGAAGCTGTAAACAATGTTATAAAGTCAATTCTGAAGAAACGACTGGAAAAGGCCGGGGGAAAGTGGGTCGACGAACTTCCTATGGCATTGTAGGCCTACCGGACAACTCACAAAACCACAACCGGTCACACTCCGTTTTCTCTATCTTACGGCTCCGAGGCCGTTATTCCTGTCGAGTTGGAGGTGCGCTCTCATCGCGCGACATATTATGATCCGAAGACGAATGCCATACTGCTTGCTGGATCTCTAGATTTACTGGATGAGAGGCGTGAAGAGGCTGATTTGAGAGCAGCCGCATATCGAAACCGGGTCGCCCGAATATTCAATGCCAAGGTCCGTCCGCGAACCTTTGAACTCGACGATCTCGTACTTAAAAGGATTTTCCCGGTTCCTTCGCACATGAAGCCAAATTAGGAAGGGCCGTATGTGATTTCGCAAAAGCTCGGAGATGGCACATTCAAACTAGCAACCGTCGACGGTCTTACCTTGCCAAGAGCTTGGAATAGCGAAAGTCTTCGTCGCTACTACATATGAGAGTCTTAACTCATTTGTTTTCGTCAAATTATTTCTTTTGCATTTTTATTCAAGCATTTCGAGATTTAAACTTGTAATAAGGCCACTAACTGTGCCATGTTTTCTCGTTTCAGCAATAAAATGCCGTCTCTTCGAGCCAGAGCTGTGATCTATTGAATATAACGCACAATATCACGATGCATGGAGAGCTAAGTTCCATCCTACGGTGGGATTTATGCAAATAGGGAGTGGCTGTGATATGATCGGTCACTCGCTAAGTGAAACCCGAGCTCGGGGGCAGAACACTACATCAACACTTAAGGGGATTGATACACGACAATCCCTCAATCAACTCCAACTTCCCAGAGCGTGAATTGGAGTATAAACATTTCACGATTCGTTCCCGGAGCGTGAACGGACTCCAACTTCCCAGAGCGTGAATTGGAGTATAAACATTTCACTATTCGTTCCCGGAGCGTGAACGGACTCCAACTTCCTAGAGCGTGAATTGGAGTATAAACATTTCACAATTCGTTCCCGGAGCGTGAACGGACTCCAACTTCCCAGAGCGTGAATTGGAGTATAAACATTTCACGATTCGTTCCCGGAGCGTGAACGGACTCCAACTTCCCAGAGCGTGAATTGGAGTATAAACATTTCACGATTCGTTCCCGGAGCGTGAACGGACTCCAACTTCCCAGAGCGTGAATTGGAGTATAAACATTTCACGATTCGTTCCCGGAGCGTGAACGGACTCCAACTTCCCAGAGCGTGAATTGGAGTATAAACATTTCACGATTCGTTCCCGAAGCGTGAACGGACTCCAACTTCCCAGAGCGTGAATTGGAGTATAAACATTTCACGATTCGTTCCCGGAGCGTGAACGGACTCCAACTTCCCAGAGCGTGAATTGGAGTATAAACATTTCACGATTCGTTCCCGGAGCGTGAACGGACTCCAACTTCCCAGAGCGTGAATTGGAGTATAAACATTTCACGATTCGTTCCCGGAGCGTGAACGGACTCCAACTTCCCAGAGCGTGAATTGGAGTATAAACATTTCACGATTCGTTCCCGGAGCGTGAACGGACTCCAACTTCCCAGAGCGTGAATTGGAGTATAAACATTTCACGATTCGTTCCCGGAGCGTGAACGGACTCCAACTTCCCAGAGCGTGAATTGGAGTATAAACATTTCACAATTCGTTCCCGGAGCGTGAACGGACTCCAACTTCCCAGAGCGTGAATTGGAGTATAAACATTTCACGATTCATTCCCGAAGCGTGAACGGACTCCAACTTCCCAGAGCGTGAATTGGAGTATAAACATTTCACAATTCGTTCCCGGAGCGTGAACGGACTCCAACTTCCCAGAGCGTGAATTGGAGTATATACCTTTCACGATTCGTTCCCGGAGCGTGAACGGACTCCAACTTCCCAGAGCGTGAATTGGAGTATAAACATTTCACAATTCGTTCCCGGAGCGTGAACGGACTCGAACTTCCCAGAGCGTGAATTGGAGTATAGACATCTCACAATTCGTTCCCGGAGCGTGAGCGGACTCCAACCTCCCGGAGTGTGAATGGGAGTATGAGTATAAAGTCCAAGTTCCTAGAGCATGGATGGGAGCGTAAGTATCAAGTCGAAGTTCCTGGAGTGCGAACTGAAATATCGACATTATCTCCAAGTTCCCGGAGCGCGAAATGGAGAGTAAAACGTCAACCTCAAGTTCCCTGAGCGCAAACTGAACTACAACGTCGGTAACTCTCAAATTCTCATAGTTCAGATCGGTTTGTCGATTAAAGATAATCCTAAGTCCCCGGAATGTGGACGTGTGTTCAAGGCTTACAACGAACACAGTCAACTGCCGGAACACAAAAGCTATTCCCCGAGACTAGGGGGCAAAAATAAGCTAAGTGTTAATCGTTAGCCGAAGTGTTATGATGCCCGGAAACTCGGCTATTCATCCATCACAACTTATGGTCAAGACTTTTATACTAGGCAAATAAAAACAAATTCTACCTGAAGGTGGCAAACATCACAATTACTCCGGACTAACAACATAGCACTACCAACACTTGGGCGCAAAAAGGGATGAGAATTGAAGTGAAGAGAGAAAAAGTCCATTTCAATTAACTAAAAACAAAGGCTTACATACAATAAGTTTTTCCAAAAAGAATTCCTACTAGCGGGGGCCGAGCCCGCATCTATACACGACCTGCAAAAAGGAAACAAAAAACAAGTTCCTATTTAACAAAAGCCCGCTCAAGCGGCTGGTCTTCTTTTTCTTCTTCACCCGCTTTATCAATGGCTCGTCGTCGTCGTCGGAGTCACTTGGAATTGATATGCTTCGTTTAGTAGGCCTTTTCTCCGACGATTGCTCTTCGGGTGAAGGCATGATGTCCACATACTCCTCAGGGCTTGAATCTGGACGGGAGCTTCCCTCCGGAGGAATAGAAGGAGCCGGATCTGCAACCGAAGACGAAGTGGGCGCTCGAATTCCTGCTTCGGTGTCACCTGGCAATATTACATTTAAAGGCACAGGAGCACTCGTCGCGGAACTAACTCCAGTGCTACCTCCGTGCCCCGCAGCTTCAATTTCAGCTTGGATCTCGGCCAGTATTTCCTCGTCTCGAGACGATGGGGCCTGGCTGGGGGCAACTCCGGTCTGCACGAAAGCACCAGAGGCCGGCGGGAGTTGGCTGATGATAAAAGGCAACTCCGAAGAGAAGTCTCCCTGTTGGCCAAGCAATTCCCTCACCATCTGCTCGTCAAGAGACATAGGGCCCTCCTGCAGCACTTCAGTAGACGTCGCCGTTGTCACGACGGTTGTTTCCGTGGTGATAGCCCTCTGTACTTGAGACGACTCCTGAGCTGAAGGCGCCGGAGTAGTCTTTGTCACTGAAGATAGAAAAGAAGTAGTGAATAATCATTTCAAAGCGAAATTTCTAGCAAAAATGCACTTGAAGTATATTCGGGATACCTTCCTCCGTTTGGCTCGACGATGTTTGGATGGCCTCGGAAGCATGCTCACTGATTGGAGACAGTCGTGGTTGCTCCGGATCATAGGTGGGAACAGCTTGTGAGCTAACCACGGGTACAGGTTCGGACGAAGACGGAGCGGTAGCTTCGATGATAGTGGCGTGATGCTCAACGCCTGAACTCTCTCCGGTCTCCAGCGACCGACCGCCAATCATCTCCTTCTCATGCATGATTATGGCCTCATGAAGAACCTTCTTCTCATCCTCCGTCAGCACCCGGTTCTCGAGCTCAAATCGGTCAACCGATTCGCCCGGGTGCGCTTTTCCTTCTCCCTCGACCAATCGGTCCCAAGCACAGCGGAGATGAATCGGATAATCATGAAGCCGGGCCAAGTTTCTGTACTTCAAAACATTGGCATTATAGGTGATGAGCAGATCATCAATGTCGGCCTCTAGCCTGGCTTCAGCTTGCTGAATTTTTTCCTCAGTCTCCGCCTCGACTGCTTGAGCTCTAGCCACTGCCGCGTCGCGCTCAGTCCGCAGAAGCACTGCTTGCTCGCACGCCTCCTGGGCTGCATTCTGCGCATCATCCCTGTCTTTGGTGATTTCTGCAAGCTTGGACTTGAGCTCATTAAGTTCCTTCAGCGCCGCGTCCCTTTCGGCGGTGACTAAAGTGTTCCGATGGCCCATATCTTCCATCGTGGCATAGTGCTCAAGCTTCATTCTATTCATCACAGCTTGAGCTTCATCAGCCTTTTGTACGGCCTCCAATTCGGACTTCCTAGAAGATTCAGCCTCAGTGTTAAGTGCCTCGATAATACGGCTCTTCTGGGCCAACTCTGCTTGTAACTTTTCATTGGCAGCCCCGCGCTCAAAGGCCAGCTCCGACGCTTTCTCTGCAGCTTTGAACCATACTTTATATTGAGCATAGAAATCGTGCACATATTCATGCACCAACTGCTCAGCCGATGGCGGGACTCTCTTCAGGTTCGGAGGAAATATGTTGTTATCGAAGCATATAGTCGGGAAATCTTTCTTGAGCTGCGCAAGCCTGAGAGCCCCTTCCCCAACGACTTCGACAGGAGGTTGTTCTAAAACGACGGCGGCCGATGTATCGCTTCTGGAGCGATGTGGTTCATGCCTAGAGGATTGAGAGGCGGATCTATGATGTGAAGACTCAGAAGGACGAGAAGCATATGTTGGAGGCTGTACGGGATCTCTGGGAGGAGGGGGAGAGCGCGAGCGGGACCGACGCTTGTATCCCCGATCGGTGTCATGTCTGTCGCGACTTGAATATCCAGGATGTCCCTGATCATACTCCCTAGAGTGTCCCTGATCGTATTCTCTAGAATGCCCCTGGTCGTACTCTCTATCTCCTTCTCCCCTGCGCGAGTCGTAATAAGATGGTTGTCGACTGTGCCGTAGACTCCATAGCATCGAACGACGTCCGGACATGATGTCTGCAGGGCAACAAGAGAACAGAGTTAGTGATTTCCCGGAATCGGTGACTAATGACTAAGACTTGTGCAGTGTTCTGAAATGTGTGTGAGTATGCATTTCCCCCCGACCGACCCGGAGTGTCGACAGCGCTAGTAGTGCAGGGCTCGCTCGAATATAGAGTGTGGTGAAATTCCTCCAACCCGGCGTCCTGTGGAAAGGACATATCGTCCGGGATTGGAATGTCAGCAAGCCCTTCGAAGAGACCCTCTTCCCTCGTGGGAGGCCCCTCCGAAACTCTAATTCCGGGAGTGACCCGAGACGTTACAACTGATTTCCACCTTCCCTTTCTTGGTGATTTATAAATGGCAGCCTTGCCTTGTCTCTGCTGTGAAATGTCTGGGCCGACATCTGTAGGTCCAGCTAGTGGTTCCTCGTCTGTGTGGGTCCTTTCGGAGTCGCCTTCCTCAGTGATAACGACTTTGGGTTGCTTGTGCTTGTTTCGTTTCTTCGAAACCATTCTTTGTGCTCCATCGAATATTATACTTTGCCGCCATTCAATCAATCCACAAGCCCGAAGATTTCTATCCGTCAACAACATGTCGAAGTCCCTGTCTTCGCTTGGGATTTCTCGGAATATCCGCACTATCTCCTTGAAACGGTCACCATCAGGGCATGGAATCATCGCTATAAAGAAAGAAAATATATATATAAGTTACACTTCGACCAAAACTGCCTCATTGGTTGCTTAAAAAATCGGTCATACTTACGTCTGAACAACCACCGCCTAGCAAAGCCCGGAGGACATCGGACATAAAACCATTCTGTCCTATAATAACTGAGCCTGGTCCAAGCACCAGTGACCGCTTGACAGTTCCGTACTGCCTCCAGGAATGTGAAGGATGGATAATCGTTGCGGGTCTTGAAGTTAAACAGGTATCTGATTTCGACCGGAGCTGGCGGTCTGTGAAGATACTCCATAAAAGCAATGAACAGGCTATTAACTGAAGCATACCCGTTCGGGTGGAGTTGGGATGGTGCAATCCCCAAATAAGATAGGACTTCTCTGATATACTCGTTAAACGGGGGGAGCGTCCCAGCCGCACATGCATGGCGGTTAAATGCAGTGTATCCCTCCGGCGGACAATGTGGCCTATCACTCGGCCCTGGTAATAGCACATCTTCTAGTGACAAGCCGTGCCTTGGGCATATTCTACCCAACATATCTTCAGTAATATGAGACGAGACAGAATCTGACGGGTTAGCAATGAATGATGCATTGGGGAGTTCATCCGGCGCTGGGCCAACAATCTCAGGATCGATGTCGGGGACTTCTAATCTCGGAGGAGCTGTGCCCTGAATATCCTGTGGATTTTCCCGTTGCTGAGAACTCGATGGCTCCATAACTAGCTAACTCATTAGAAACCATCGTTAGACGACAAGAGACCCGTGAATCCCCCGGTGTACAGTGTATGAATGTGTGTTGTGCAGTGTCGTGCATTACTTAGATAAATATCGCGAGGTTATACGAATGACAAAGCTACGAATTCCAATCGCAATGACCGTCATCGCTGACCGTCATCGCAGTTTGTATGTTGAAAATTAGTCCATGTGAATTCGGTTATAGTCCCATCAACGAGCTTTGAAAGGCAGTCAAGTATGCAATTCAGTTGTCAAAGTCCTAGTACGCGGGAGTGAAGCTCGTTGGAATTATGTTTAAAAAAGTATCAAATTTTGGTGCCTGTCCAAAAGTCTTCGAACCGATCACAAGTGGGCTCATTCGAACCCATCCCATCCTTACTTCGAATCGATGCTAAGGAGACCACTTCGAACCGATACGGCAAGATATGCTTCGAACCGATGGGCGCGCGACGCGTTCGAATCGATTGGTGAAGGGCGATTTCGAACCGATCCTTGGTCAAGTGGTATCAAACCGATAAGGAAGCCCATAATTCGGCAAAGGTTACAATCGAAACCATAGCCTCCGTATCGATGCAGAGTTAAGAACTTCGAAACGACCTCAGGTGGATTCGAATCCATCGATTCGAACTACGCCGCCCTCACCAAAGCAACCCAGAGGACGAGGCGCCGCAACCATCGGTTCGAACTCTAGCCCCTATATCAGTTCGAAGCCTCCCCAGAAAGTCAGATCTGGACCTACAAGTCCCCAGAAGCACCGAATTGATGAAGGGGCGATGGGTTCGGAGAATTTTTTCCGTTCAAAATCTAAGCTAGTTACCTAATCAGATTGATAGAATCAGGGAATTAGGAGTCTGGATGTCAATTGGTTCGAATGCACAGCACCGAGGTTTTCTCTCAAAGGCCTTGGAGCAAAGTGGAAGAAGATAAACAGTAGAAGTAAAAAGTAAAAAATGGAAAAAGTGACGGCCCCGGCTATTTATATAAGAGCAGAAAGTGACCGGGCCGATTCACATCCCGGTGGACTCAACCGGTTACCATGGGTCATTACTCCGGATCGGTTCGAAACCAACTTTCGAACCCATACGCTTAAAGCCTCATCGATTCGAAGCAAGCAGCAAGGCGGTGGACCGAATCGGTTCGAAACAATCAACGTGTCCCTCAGTTCGAAACTCCCGGCTACATCTCCATCCACAATTTACGGCCGCGAACGGTGATTTTGTCTCTAGTCAAGCTATCGATTCGAAGGAAGACTTCGAAACCATCAGTGTTTTTGTCCATCGGTTCGAAGGGAGGCTTTCGAACCAATCAACACTTCATACCATCGGTTCGAACGAAGGTTTCGAACCCATCCCATCGGTTCGAAGGAAAGTTTCGAACCCATCAGAACTTCAACCTATTGGTTCGAGGCACTATGCTCACACGACACTGAGTCGCTTTCTCCAACCTTCTACGTTGATCCAGGAGAGGGTCAATACGAAGGAACTTATCGAAACAACCATTAAGCATTGTTTCAACTAAAATTTTCAAAGTCGATTCAGGAGAGAATCGATACGGCGTTCAGTAACGAACCAACCTAACAACGACCCGTAGACGTACAACACTAACAAGGACCACACTAATATATGTGCATATATGTTGGACTAACGTTCGATTTTAAACGTTTGCAGGGATCGAATAGTCGTCCTGTTACAAATGCAACAGCCAACGGCTAAGCACTATCATACGGCCTTCAATCATATCAACGCAAGGTAACAGCAATACAGGATATAAGTCTCGATAGAAAAGAGAATGATAGTTGATCAAAGAGAAATTGCAGCTATTCAAAGCACGTCGTGTTCTCACAAGACGTACTTTGGGGGGCAAAATGTTATCCCGCCTTTTGGCGAGGCCGTGATACCAAAGGATCGGTCAAGAACGAAGGACCGTTCGTCTTAGAGATTGGTTATACTTGGTTTCGCTATGGATATCACTGAATTTTGTCCGGATCCGGATTGGGCTAAAACTCATGGGACATGACCAGAGAGGCCATAGGAATCAACACCTCAAATTTCAAGTCAATCGGAGTTCGCACGCTCGAGATACGATCGATTCAATTTGGAAGGAAAGGCCACAGGTTCGAACCCATCAGGTTCGAACCCATCTCCTTCGAACCCATCGGGTTCGAACTCAGTGATTTCGAAACCATCCGGGCGTCGCAGATTCGAGAGCATCAGACCATGCCTACTGGGTTTCTAGCAATGAGCCTTGAGTCCATTGGAACACGATTAGTTCGAACCCATGAAGCATGTGTCTCGTTCGAACCCATGAAGCATGTGTCTTGTTCGAACCCATCCCGAAGTCCGTGTTCGAATCCATCCAAGGAACGTTGTTCGAAACCATCGGAACTACCCAGTCAAGGTGACGTGTCCACCACTGAGCCAAGCGTGCCGAAGTATATGGATCCGAAGCGGTCAACTCGGAGTGAAGACCGGGCCGCTACGAAACGTCCGCTCCACGACACTACGGAGGCACGTGCCACCATCGGTTCGAAACCATCGTTTCGAATACATGGATTCGAACCAATCAGCCTCACCATAAAGCCCATTTCGAACCCATCATAACTCCTAATCTACTGATCCAAATGCCACGAAATTTTCACAGCAGCTTGCATTCATGCTAGAGAATGTCCACACAAAGTTTCACCTCGATTGGATAATTCCCAGATCGGTTCGAATGGAGTTGGAACCGATCCCAAAGTGGGCCCAAACTTCGAGGAAGCGGGCGTGTGGGCCCCCTCACGTGCCAGAAGCGGTCTCCCGAGTTTTCAGCGAAATATCTGCAGCCAACGCCTATAAATAGAGCCTCATGGCCAACAGAAAAGGACTTTTGGGACTTTGAAGCACATAAACTCTGCCGGATCAAGATCTCCATTACTTAGCATCATCAAATTGCTGTTAATCTCGAATTCACTGCTGTACTTTGCTATTGATTGATGTATCAACTTGTAATTATCAAGAGAAAGTCAATAAAAGTGCAAAAACTTTCACAGTGGACGTAGGCAAAACGCCGAACCACTATAAATTGCTTGTCTTCGCATTTATTTACATGTTATTTGGAGTTTTTGTTAGATAATCCTCAGTTTCAATTTTCATTCTTCATTTATTATCTCTTCAAAAACTTCCGACGAGTGTTGTGCCCAATTTTGGTACAAACAATGAAGAGAACCTATTATTGGGAAGGTATGAAGAAAGATGTTGGAAATTTTATTTCCAAATGCATGAATTGCCAGTTGGTAAAAGCTGAGCAGAAGAAGCCAAGTGGGTTGCTTCAGCCATTAGAAGTTCCTACATGGAAATGGGAGCAGATATCGATGGATTTTGTCGATGGTCTACCTAGGAAAAGAGAGGGAAATGAAGGGATTTGGGTCATTGTAGATCGTTTGACCAAGAGTGCAAGATTCATTCTTGTTCATTCAACTAGGACTGCATCGAAGTTGGCTGAGTTGTATGTTAAATGGATAGTTCGATTCCATGGTATTTCGAAGAGTATAGTGAGCGATAGAGACCCATTGTTCACTAGTGAATTTTGGAAGATCTTCCAGGAAGTTTTGGGAACCGAGTTGTGTTTAAGTACAGCTTATCATCCCCAAACAGATGGTCAGACTGAGAGAGTCAATCGAGTTTTGGAAGATCTCTTGAGGGCATGTGTTTTGGATTTCGGAGGATCATGGGAAGATCATCTTCATTTGGTGGAATTTGCGTATAATAACAGTTACCAGTCAAGTATTGGTATGGCACCATATGAAGCATTGTATGGAAGACCGTGTAACTCTCCGACATGTTGGTGGGAAACTTGAGAAAAGCTGATACTTGGGCCAGAGATGATTCGTCAGACTTCGGATTGTATAGAGATCATTCGGCAACGAATGAAGGCAGCCCAAGACCGTCAGAAAAGTTATGCTGATAAGCGTCGTAAGGATTTGGAATTCGACGTAGGTGATATGGTTTTTGTGAAGATTTCTCCTCTGAAGAATGTTATTCGATTCGGGAAGAGAGGAAAATTGACTCCAAGATTTGTTGGACCGTTCCCGATCATCGAGCGAATTGGAAAGCTCGCATATAGATTGGAGTTACCGGAGAAGATGGCGAGTGTGCACAATGTTTTTCATGTATCTTATCTACGAAAGTATGTGCAAGACTCGAGTACAGTGGTTTCTGTTGATGGCTATGAAGATTTAGAGGTTGATCCTGTTGTTACGAGACCTCGTAAGCCGCTTCGTGTTGTTGAAACCGACACGAAACAGCTTAGGAGGAAGGCGATTACGTTGCTCAAGATACAATGGAGTGATGATGTTAACGATTGTACATGGGAGGAGGAAGAGAGGATGAAGGCAGCTCATCCTGAACTCTTCAAGGTATGGCCCTAAAGTGTCGTGACATCTCATGAATTTGTAACTTGTTCTAGTCATAGAATTCTGCATGCTAGGCTAGTAATTGGATGCATGGTTTGTTGGTTGCTATGGATGGTAGGCATGCGGAATAGTTTGGATGCTCTTGTTTTTTTGGAATTTCAGGGGCGAAATTCCTAAGGGGGAGAGAATGTAACGACCCGTATTTTTACGTGTCGATAAATCGTAGAATTTACAGGTCATTAGTGTTGTGGTGTCAACCATAGCCTAAGTCGTATAAGGTTAACTCGTGTGTTGTTTAGGTCGTGTGAAAATTAGGTTGATAGAGCAACCTATAGAAGTTATGACCTAAGTATTTTGAACGACCTAAGTTAGCGAGTTAGTGCGAGTTAACATAATGGTAAACGACTTATCGAGTTAATAGTTGTAATAGGTTAACGAGTTAGCAGTGTAGCGGGTTAGCAAGTGACGACTTAAGAGGGGGTTAACGGGTTACGACTTAAGAACTGGGACGAGCTAGCAAGTTGGTGGAGTTAGCGGGTTAGTGGTGAGCGACTTAGTGCTAGGGCTTAAGTCGTAAGCGACTTAAGTATGGTTAGGTCGTGGAGACCCTATTGTGAGTTAAGTCGACATATATGTTAACCCAGTTAGGTCTTAAGCCGTTGAGTTGTAACTCGTGAAGTTGTTAAGTCGTTTTCCTGATGAGTCGTAAGTCATTATGAGGCATAGGTTGTTAGGTCACGAAGTTGTATTGAGGGATAGGTCGTAACTCGCGTACGAGTTAGGTCGGCTATGCATTAGGTCGTTAGTTAGCGCTATATTGAGATAAGTCGTGAATGAGTTAAGGATAGGTCGGCCATATCGTTGAGTAGATGAGTCGTTAGGTCGGCTGTGTAGTTGAGTCGTTAGGTCGTGTACCTGTTGAGTCGTTGGTCGTAGTGTTTTGATGAGTCGTGAACGACTTAAGAGTTTAGGTCGGAGACGACTTAAGACCGAACGAGTTAAGGTTTTGGGGCCTATAAATATCACGGCTTCACTTCATTTTTGGCACCGGATTTCGAAGCGACGAAGTGCTGCCATTTTGAGAGTCGACTACAGCACTTCTTCACTTCTTTTCTCCATTCTAATCTAGTGCTTACATTCATCCAAGATCGAAGATCAAGATCGAAGATCCAAGAGCCAAAGTTGAAGATTTTCATTCATTCGAGAGAGATTTCACCGTTTGAAGCGGAATCTTGCCAGATCAAGCCTTGTTCTTATCTGTCCAGATCTAAAGTTGATTGTTTTGGAGGTGTTCAGGTGATTCAGTGAGTGGTAGTTATCTCTCACACGGACCCAAAGGAGTGTATTGGATCGGTGGCTTGTTTATGTGTTAAAGATAGAGATTTCTTGCATTTTCCTTATGTCTGCATGTAGATCCATCATCTATGAAGTTTTGAATACACTTTTTGCTACATGTTAACTTATGCAAGTTCATTCGTTAAGTTGTAGAGATACTTGCTTGTAATCCATGTTTGTTGATTTGGACACTTTAATTACCAAATTTCCATTCTTGTATAATTGCTTGTTAGATCTTGTTTGAATGATTGATTGTTTTGGATAAACGATTGATTTGATTCTTGCAAATTAGCTAATGGTTGATTTGGAACAAGTTGGTCGAAGGTGATTCATAAGCTAAGTGGAAAGGCTCTTGAATGGTGAAAGCTGCTTGTGGCATATGAAGCAGATGATGAAGCTCATATGGATGGATTCGATGATGATAGACTTTGCTATGATTAGAAGTAGCAAAGCATGACGTTGAGATGGACTTTGCTATGATATGATGAGGCGAAGCACGATGATGAGATGGACTTTGCTAAGATGCGATGAAGCAAAGTATGGTGTGAGAAAGTCTTGGTTTAATCCAGACGGGATCATTCCAAGCATGTTGATTACTCGATGATGCGGTTCGAGTTGGTGGATAATGGTGGGCTCGAGAGGTGCTTGGGCCAAAATAAGAATAGTCGTCGAGGAGGATGACTAGGAGGCCGAGATTTCATCGTGGTTGAAGGTTCTAGCATGCTCAACGCAAGAGTACGCTGGGTAGATTCGTTAGTCCCAGGCACGGGTCACGATGACGTGCTAGTACTCTGGGTAGATTCGTTATACGTAGGCACGGGTCATGATGACGTGCGGGGCTATGTCTAGAACCGGGGTTGCCATTAGCCCTTGACTAACGGCTGAAAGGATGGTGTCGGTCATTCAATTAACGGTGAAATCGAGGCAATGATAACAGTGATAGCCAGAGTCATGGATGTTTGGTCGTATCGTCATTCGGACTCAAGAGCGGTGTTTTCTGGGTGCTTATCTGATCTTGGTTTAGGCCCTGGGGGTTTGTATTTGGAAAACATCGACCTTTACTCGAGTGATTATTGCTTTACCTTTAATGCCTGCTTTGTTATGCTTGTTTCTCCTTAGTGCGTGTCTAGGGGCTATCACTGTAGAAAGAGGTGGAGTGGGATGGTTGAGTTCATATTCCTTTTATCCTTTATGCTCTTTTGGTATGTTTGATAGTTGATTTACTACTCACTAGGACTCTTGTCTGACTCAAGGTTTTATGTTCAACTCTTATTACCTTGGGCTGTTCATCCATGTTGGGATGGGCAGACTAGGTAGCAGGTGACAGGTGCTGTTCTTAGAGATTGACGCTGTTGATGACGGAGACGAGCTGGAGGTTTTTGCATATTACTTTCTTATATATGTACTGGATGTTCCGCTGTTTGTTGATTTTCTGAGAGATATGTAGTAAGGCTGGATGTATTGACTATTCAGATAATTGTATAAAACTATTATGAGTTTATATGATGAGATTCTGTTCTATGGAGCTTCACTATGTATACTTTTCTATTGTATTTTATCCATGCGCTGTGAGTAATACGATAGATTCTGCAATGTTATTCTTATCTTAACCATCGTCCATGGCTGCCTGGCACACCCTTCAGCGCACTATTCCCTTGTTCTGGTGCGGGAGTCATGGCGGTCGTCACATTGCGCCGTAGATATTGTGTGATGACCGCCCATGAATCCAGCACCAAAACAAGGAAATAGTGCGCTGAAAAGTGTGCCAGGTAGCCATGGACGATGGTCAAGGTGAGAATAACATCACAGACTCTATCGTATAACTCACAGCGCATGGACAAAATACAATAGAGAAATATATAGTGAAGCTCCATAACAGAATATCATCATATAGACTTCATAATAGTTTGATACAAGCATCTGAAAACAATACATCCAGCCTCACTACAAAGCACTCAAAGAAAATACAGCAGCGGAATATCCAGTACATATAATAAGAATATAATATGCAAAAGCCTCCTGCTCATCTTCGTCATCATCATCAGCATCGATCACCCAAAGACAGCACCTGTCACCTGCTACATAGTCTACCCATCCCAACATGGATGAACAGCCCAAGGTAATAAGAGTTGAACATAAAACCTTGAGTCAGACAAAGTCCTAGTGAGCAGTAAATTAACCATCAAACATACCAAAAGAGCATAAAGGATAAAAGGAATAGGAACCCAACCATCCCACTCCAACTCTTTCTACAGTGATAGCCCCCAAACACATACTAAGGAGAAGCAAGCATAGCAAAGCAGACAATTAAAGTAAAGCAATAATCACTTGAGTCAAGTTCGATGTTTTCCAAATACAAACCCCCAAGGCCTAAACCAAGATCAGATAAGCACCCAGAAAACACCGCTCTTGAGACCGAATGATAATACAATCAAATATACATGACTCTGGCTATCACTATTATCATTGCCTCGATACCATCGTTAATTGAATGACCGACACATTCTTTCAGCCATCAGTCAAGGGCTAATGGCAACCCCGGTTCTAGACATAACTCCGCACGTCGTCGCAGCCCGTGCCTAGGAATTTTCGCAACTACCCAGAGTACTAGCGCGTCATCGCGGCCCGTGCTTGGGACTATCGAATCTGCCCAACGTACTCCTGCTTTGAGCATGCTAGAACCTTCAATAACGATGAAATCTCAGCCTCCTAGTCATCCTCATCGACGACTATTTCCCATACTAGCTCAAGCGCCTCTCGAGCCAACCATTATCAACCAACTCGAACCGCATCATCGAGTTATCAACATGCTTGGAATGATCCCGCCTGGATTAAATCAAGACTATCTCACATCATACTTTGCTTCATCGCATCTTAGCAAAGTCCATCTCATCATCATGCTTCGCCTCATCATATCATGGCAAAGTCCATCTCAACGTCATGCTTTGCTACCTCTAATCATAGCAAAGTCCATCATCATCGAATCCATCCATATGAGCTTCAACATCCGCTTCATATGCCTCAAGCAGCTTTCACCATTCAAGAGCCTTTCCACTTAGCTTTTGAATCACCTTTGAACAACTTGTCCAAATCAACCATTAGCTAATTTGCAACAATCAAATCAATCATCAATCCAAAACAATCAATCATTCAAACAAGATCTAATAAGCAATTATACAAGAGAATGGCAATCTTGTAATTAAAGTGTCCAAATCTTAACAATCATGAACAATAGGCAAATATCCCTACAACTTGATAAATGAACTTGCATAAGTCAACATGTGGCAAAAAGGTTATTCAAACTTCATAGATGATGGATCTACATGCAGACATAAGGAATATGCAGGAAATCTCTATCTTTAACACATAAACAAGCCACCGATCCAATATACTCCTTTGGGTCCGTGTGAGAGATAACTATCACTCATCAAATCACCTAAACACCTCAAAAGATAGCAACTTACGATCTGGACAGCGAAGAACCAAGCTTGATCCGACAAGATACCGCTTCAAACGGTGAAATCTATCTTTGTTGGATGAAGATCTTCAACATTGGCTCTTGGATCTTCGATCTTGATCTTCAATCTTGGATGAAAGTTAGCACTAGATTAGAGTGGAGAAAAGAAGTGAAGAAGTGTTGTAGTCGAGCTCTCAAAATGGCAGCACTTCGTCGCTTCAAAATCCGGTGCCCAAAAGTGAGCCAAACACCTCTATTTATAGGCTGAATTCTATGAGTCGCCACCCCTTAAGTCGCCGCCGACTTACTCCATGAGTCGTCCACGACTCAACAGACCCCAAGTGTTACGACCCAAACCCCTACCGACTCATCTACAGACACGACCCCACCTAAACACGCAACATATCATAAGTCGGTCACGGCTCAACTCAACACGGGATAGCCGACCTAACTCCGTGCCGATCTAACTTAGGTCGTCCCTATACTTAAGTCGGTCAATACTAAGTCGGCCACTCCTATAGTCGCTCTACCTCTTTAAGTCGCTTACACGAGCTAACTTTCCCACGACCTAAGTTAACATCCACGCGACCTAACCACTACACGGCCTAACTCCTTAGTTCGTTAACTCCACTAACTCGGCACAGCCGACCTAAGCTATTCACCAAGTCGCCCCAACGACCTACTCTCCTTAGGTCGGTAACTCGTCCAATCCGACCTATCTCCTATATCTCCAACCCTTAGGTCGCCTAAACCTTAAGTCACCGATTCACTTCAGTCGGTTACTACCTATGAGTCGCTCAAATCTATAGGCCGATAAATCCTTAACTTGGCTGCTACCCTTATTCCGATAACTCCTATAAGTCGGTCACGACTCAACTCCGAACGACATAAGCTTAGGTTGACTCATACTCTAAACGACTTATCAACAATACTAACGACTTGATGGCATCTATTTTACGATTTATTGACACGTAAAATACAGGTCGTTACATTCTCTCCCCCTTAGGAATTTCGCCCCCGAAATTCCAAACAAACAAGAGCAACCAAAGATATTCCGCATGCCTATCATCCATAGCAATCAACAAACCATGCATCCAATTACTAGCCTAGCATGCAGAATTCTAAGACTTAGAACAAGTTACAAATTCATGAGATGTCACGACACCTTTGGGCCAAACCTCGAAGAGTTCAGGATGAGCTACCTTTATCCTCTCTTCCTCCTCCCATGTACAGTCGTTAACATCATCACTCCATTGTATCTTGAGCAACGTAATCTTCTTCCTCCTAAGTTGTTTCGTGTCGGTTTCAACGACACGAAGCGGTTTACGAGGTCTCGTAACCACTGGGTCAACCTCTAAATCCCCACAGCTATCAGCAGAAACCACTGTATTTGAGTCGTGCACATACTTCCGTAGATACGATACATGAAAAATATTGTGCACACTCGCCATCTTTTCCGGTAACTATAATCTATAAGCGAGCTTTCCAATTCGCTCAATGATCGGGAATGGTCCAACAAATCTCGGAGTTAATTTCCCTTTCTTCCCGAATCGAATAATATTCTTCAGAGGTGAAATCTTCACAAAAACCATATCGCCTACGTTGAATTCCAAATCCTTACGACGCTTATCAGCATAACTTTTCTAACGGTCTTGGGCTGCCTTCATTCGTTGCCGTATGATCTCTATACAATCCGAAGTCCGACGAATCATCTCTGGCCCAAGTATCAGCTTTTCTCCAGTTTCCGACCAACATGTCGGAGAGTTACACGGTCTTCCATACAGTGCTTCATATGGTGCCATACCAATGCTTGACTGGTAACTGGTATTATATGCAAATTCTACCAAATGAAGATGATCCTCCCATGATCCTCCAAAATCTAAAACACATGCCCTCAGGAGATCTTCCAAAACCTGGTTGACTCTCTCAGTCTGACCATCTGTTTGGGGATGATAAGCTGTACTCAAACACAACTCGGTTCCCAAAACCTCCTGGAAGCTCTTCCAAAATCCACTAGTGAACAATGGGTCTCGATCGCTCACTATACTCTTCGGAATACCATGGAATCGAACTATCCACTTAACATATAACTCAACCAACTTCGATGCAGTCCTAGTTGATCGAACTGGAATGAATCTTGCACTCTTGGTCAAACGATCTACAATGACCCAAATCCCTTCATTTCCTGTCCTGGTTCTTGGTAGACCATCGATAAAATCCATCGATATCTGCTCCCACTTCCACGTAGGAACTTTTAATGGCTGAAGCAATCCACTTGGCTTCTTCTGTTCAGCTTTTACCAACTGGCAGTTCATGCTCTTGGAAATGAAATTTCCTACATCCTTCTTCATACCTTCCCAATAATAGGTTCTCTTCATATCCCGATACATCTTATTTCCACCTGGATGAATTATCAACCTCGAGTGATGACTTTCCCTTAGAACTTCATCTCTCAATTCATCTATATCGGGAACAACTAGTCGTACTTGCTTCTGAAGCCAACCCTCTCGATCGACTTCAAATCTTTTATCCTTTTCTGGGTTCAATCCAGATTCCAAATCACGGATAATCCTGACAAGCTTATCGTCTCGTTTTTGGCTCTCGCCAATTCTTTCCACCAAAGTAGGTCTTAACAATAAGTTTGCCAACATCTCAGGTTCCAATTGACATCTAGGCCTGAAGTCAAATCCAGCCAAATACTCGAGACTCTTCCATTCCGAAAACATGGCTCCCAATCCTGCATGTCTTCGACTCAACGCATCAGCTACTGCGTTACCTTTTCCCGGAGTATAGGCTATACCAAAATCATATGTTGCCAAAAACTCTTGCCATCGTTGCTGCCGAAGATTCAAATCCTTTTGGGAGAAAAGATACTTCAACGACTTATGATCCGTAAACAACTCGAATCGAACTCCCAATAGATAATGTCTCCACATCTTCAGAGCAAATACAATTGCCGCCAACTCCAAATCAAGAGTCGGATAATTCCTTTCATGCGGCTTCAGTTGTCGACTAGCATATGCAACAACTTTATCCTTTTGCATTAGCACTGCTCCAAGTCCAGTACCACATGCATCGGGGTAAACCACCATCTCATCATTCCCACTTGGAATAGTCAAAATAGGAGCACTTGTCAGTCGCTCTTTCAGGATTCCAAAAGTTTGCTCACACTTAGCATCCCAACTGAATACCGGATTCTTTTTCGTCAATCCTATTAACGGTGCAGCTATCTTGGAAAAGTCTTTGATAAACCGACGATAATATCCTGCTAATCCAAGAAAACTTCTCACATCAATTCTTAGGTCTAATCCAATCCTGGATTGCTGCCACCTTAGCGGGATCAACCGCTATTCCATTTCCAGAAATAACATTGCCTAAGAACCTCACTTCCCTCTTCCAGAAGTGACACTTCGAAAACTTAGCCTTCAGCTGATGTTTCCGTAAGATTTCCAAAACAATACGCAAATGCGTCTTGTGCTCTTCTTCAGTTCTGGAATAAATCAGAATATCGTCCACGAACACAAGTATGAACTTGTTCAACTGATCTCTGAATACTCTATTCATAAGATCCATAAAATACGCTGGTCTTCGGCACACTATCCTTAGCCACTCTCAACTGGTGAAATCCCGTTGCCAAATCCATCTGAGAAAACACCCTAGCTTCGTGAAGCTGATCAAACAAGTCATCTATTCTCGGCAATGGATACTTGTTCTTCTTAGTCACCTTGTTCAGCTCACGATAATCCACACACAACCTCAACGATCCATCCGCTTTGGTTGCGAACACAACTGGTGCACCCCATTCGGACACACTACGTCGAATGAATCCTTTCCGTAAAAGGTCATCAACTTGCACCTTCAGCTCTTCCTGTTCCCTAGGCGCCCTCCGCCTAAGAGGCATCACAACTGGTCTGGCTCCCTCAACTAGATCGATACGAAACTCGATCTCCCTATGCGGCGGTAACCCTTTGACTTCATCAAAGACGTCCTCAAATCCATTCACAACCGGCATCGATGACAGTCCATCCCGTGAAACAACCAGCGAATAAATGAAGCTCATGAAGACGCCTTCTTCAAACTTACATCGTATCAAAACCTTTCGCCCTTCCACATTCCCGACTGTCACCTCCAGTTTCTCACAATCAACCTTTGCCGCATACTTTCTAAGCCAGTCCATACCCAGTATAATTCTGAACCCCGCAAAGTTCAGAACAAAACAACACAAGCAAAAGAGCAATCATGACTCGATACAACTAGACCACGGCATATCATACACAAACACGACGAACCCCCAACTGGATTAGTCACAACCAATGGCCTATCAACAATATCCGGTACCAAACCCAACCGGCCTACAAGATCATTACAAACAAACGAATGCGACACCCCAGTATCAAATAACACTCTTACTGGAACACCACATATGGAAAGAGTACCTTGAACCACCACACCCTTTCCTTTCTCTTCCACAGTAGGAGCTTTCGAAGACGATGGAACAGCCCCCAAAGCAGAGGCTTGCACAATGTGCTTGTCCTTCTGTTGTTCTGGACAATTCCTCCTGAAATGCCCCGGCTTGTCACAGTTGTGGCACTTTGCCGGCACCTTCTGATTCTTACAATCCCTGGAGAGATGGCCCTTCTGCTGGCAATTGTAGCAGATCACTTCACCCTTCGGCTTCTTCTGGCCATCCTTACCCTTCTGTTGCTGCTGCTTCCTTTTCTTGTTACCACCCTTCTGTGGTTTAGACTCCTCCTTGGCCATAGCAACAACAGGTCCTTCCTTAGGAAACAAACTCTCATGCCTGAGAGCTTTCTCCACAAGCTTCTCAAATGGATCGTCCAGATGATCCACCAACTGCCTTCCCAAATAACTATCCAAGCCTGTCACGAACTTTTCATTCTTCTGATAAGAAGATTCAATATACGACCGAGCATAATTGGACAAAGCTTCAAACTCAGAAACATAGTCAAGAACAGGTCTCCCACCTTGCTTGAGCTCCACAAACTTCTTGAACAAGAAAGGCTTCTGAGCCGTAGAAATGAACTTAGCTTCAAATCTGACTTGGAATTGCTCCCAAGTAATCTCTTCCTCTGAAGTATCAATGGTGATAGAGTTCCACCAATCAGCAGCTCTTCCCTGAAGTTGTCTTGATGCAAGCTTCCTTTTAGTTGCATCCTCAATCCCCAAATCACTAAAGATCCTTCTACAAGCATCTATCCATCTCTGAACATCAACGGTTGCCTCTGTCCCTAAGAAAGCCTTCCCTCCAATAGCAGTATAGTCCTTACAAAGCTTAGCAAAATCCACTGGTTTTGGAGCTTGAACTTGAACTCCAACATCTACCGATGGCCCTGAAGCTGGTATCCTTCTCATGATAGAAGTCATCATAGCTTCAAACATCGCAGCATAATCAGTAGCTCCTCCAGCAGCACGGCTTTCCTTAGCAGCTTGTCTCTCACTTCGATTCATCCTTAATATCTACAAAAAGGAATGATTTAGAACACCTTGAGAAACAACTGCGTATGGAGTTCAAATCCTTCTAAGCTACTTTATTATATATAGTAATCATCCATAAAAATACAATTACGTCTCTCTTACGTAGTTACGTTCGCGAGCGTTGGCTAAAATCGATTGACCTCGCTCTGATACCAAATGTGACGACCGCCCGTGACTCCCGCACCAAAACAAGGAAATAGTGCGCTGAAAAGTGTGCCAGGCAGCCATGGACGATGGTCAAGGTGAGTATAACATCACAGACTCTATCGTATAACTCACAGCGCATGGACAAAATACAATAGAGAAATATATAGTGAAGCTCCATAACAGAATATCATCATATAGACTTCATAATAGTTTGATACAAGCATCTGAAAACAATACATCCAGCCTCACTACAAAGCACTCAAAGAAAATACAGCAGCGGAATATACAGTACATATAATAAGAAAATAATATGCAAAAGCCTCCTGCTCGTCTTCGTCATCATCCGCAGCATCGATCACCCAAAGACAGCACCTGTCACCTGCTACCTAGTTTGCCCATCCCAACATGGATGAACAGCCCAAGGTAATAAGAGTTGAACCTAAAACCTTGAGTCAGACAAAGTCCTAGTGAGCAGTAAATTAACTATCAAACATACCAAAAGAGCATAAAGGATAAAAGGAATAGGAACCCAACCATCCCACTCCACCTCTTTCTACAGTGATAGCCCCCAGACACATACTAACGAGAAGCAAGCATAGCAAAGCAGACAATTAAATTAAAGCAATAATCACTCGAGTCAAGGTCGAGGTTTTCCAAATACAAACCCCCAAGGCCTAAACCAAGATCAGATAAGCACCCAGAAAACACCGCTCTTGAGTCCGAATGATAATACAATCAAATATCCATGACTCTGTCTATCACTGTTATCATTTCCTCGATACCATTCGTTAATTGAATGACCGGCACATTCTTTCAGCCGTCAGTCAAGGGCTAATGGCAACCCCGGTTCTAGACATAACTCCGCACGTCGTCGCAGCCCGTGCCCAGGAATTTTCGCAACTACGCAGAGTACTAGCACGTCGTCGCAGCCCGTGCCTGGGACTATCGAATCTGACCAACGTACTCCTGCTTTGAGCATGCTAGAACCTTCAATAACGATGAAATCTCAGCCTCCTAGTCATACTCATCGATGACTATTCTCATACTAGCTCAAGCGCCTCTCGAGCCAGCCATTATCAACCAACTCGAACCGCATCATCGAGTTATCAACATGCTTGGAATGATCCCGCCTGGATTAAACCAAGTCTATCTCACATCATACTTTGCTTCATCGCATCTTAGCAAAGTCCATCTCATCATCGTGCTTCGCCTCATCATATCATGGCAAAGTCCATCTCATTGTCATGCTTTACTACCTCTAATCATAGCAAATCCATCATCATCGAATCCATCCATATGAGCTTCAACATCCGCTTCATATGCCTCAAGCAGCTTTCACCATTCAAAAGCCTTTCCACTTAGCTTTTGAAACACCTTTGACCAACTTGTCCAAATCAACCATTAGCTAATTTGCAACAATCAAATCAATCATCAATCCAAAACAATCAATCATTCAAACAAGATCTAATAAGCAATTATACAAGAGAATGGCAATCTTGTAATTAAAGTGTCCAAATCTTAACAATCATGAACAATAGGAAAATATCCCTACAACTTGATAAATGAACTTGCATAAGTCAAAATGTAGCAAAAAGGGTATTCAAACTTCATAGATGATGGATCTACATGCAGACATAAGGAATATGCAGGAAATCTCTATCTTTAACACATAAACAAGCCACCGATCCAATATACTCCTTTGGGTCCGTGTGAGAGATAACTACCACTCACCAAATCACCTAAACACCTCAAAAGATAGCAACCTCAGATTTGGACAGCGAAGAACCAAGCTTGATCCGACAAGATTCCGCTTCAAACGGTGAAATCTATCTTTGTTGGATGAAGATCTTCAACTTTGGCTCTTGGATCTTCGATCTTGATCTTCAATCTTGGATGGAAGTTAGCACTAGATTAGAGTGGAGAAAAGAAGTGAAGAAGTGTTGTAGTCGAGCTCTCAAAATGGCAGCACTTCGTCGCTTCAAAATCCGGTGCCAAAAAGTGAGCAAAACACCTCTATTTATAGGCTGAATTCTATGAGTCGCCACCCCTTAAGTCGCCGCCGACTTACTCCATGAGTCGTCAACGACTCAAAAGACCCCAAGTGTTACGACCCAAACCCCTACCGACTCATCTACAGACACGACCCCACCTAAACACGCAACCTATCATAAGTCGGTCACGGCTCAACTCAACACGGGATAGCCGACCTAACTCCGTGCCGATCTAACTTAGGTCGTCCCTATACTTAAGTCGGTCAATACTAAGTCGGCCACTCCTATAGTCGCTCTACCTCTTAAGTCGCTTACACGAGCTAACTTTCCCACGACCTATGCTAACATCCACGCGACCTAACCACTACACTGCCTAACTCCTTAGGTCATTAACTCCACTAACTCGGCACAGCCGACCTAAGCTATTCACCAAGTCGCCCAAACGACCTACTCTCCTTAGGTCGGTAACTCGTCCAATCCGACCTATCTCCTATATCTCCAACCCTTAGGTCGTCTAAACCTTAAGTCGTCGATTCACTTGAGTCGGTTACTACCTATGAGTCGCTCAAATCTATAGGCCGGTAAATCCTTAACTCGGCAGCCACCCTTAAGCTGATAACTCCTATAAGTCGGTCATGACTCAACTCCGAACGACTTAAGCTTAGGTTGACTCATACTCTAAACGACTTATCAACAATACTAACGACTTGATGGCATCTATTTTACGATTTATTGACACGTAAAATACAGGTCGTTACATGTTGCACCCTATGGATATCGATTCTTCGTAGGGCCATAACTCTTGGCTCGTTTAGAGTTACGGGAGCCATAACAAGTCAAAAAGAATCCCTCGGTGAGTTCTATAGCTATGATAGCTTTCAGCCATCACTGGTTAGTTTCATACCCAAAAAAACCTATCCGAACCTCAATCGGGTCAAGAATGTTTTTTACCCTTCGTTTTGTCGCCACGTGGATTTTTTCTGCAATATGTGATCCCCGTGGCTGGTCTATGATTTACCATCGCTGGAGAGTGTTGCACAATCGTACTGCTCCGTTTCAAATTCATGCACCCATTTCTACAAGTCATACGGCTCTGTTTCTTCATTTTGGACGGATGTTGCACCTTGCGCCATAGATGTTGCACCCTGTGGATATCGATTCTTCGGAGGGCCATAATTCTTGGTTCGTTTAGAGCTACGGAAGCCATAACCAGTCAAAACGAAGCTCTCGGGACTGGTTAGTTTCGTACCCAAAAAATCCTATCTGAACCTCAATCGGGACATGGAAGTTTTTTACCCTTTGTTTTGTCGTCACGTGGATTTTTTCTACAATACGGGATCGCCGTGACTGGTCTATGACTTACCATCGACGGAGAGTGGTGCACCATTGTACTACTCCATTTCAAATCCATGCATCCATTTCTAAAAGTCGTACGGCACTGTTTCTTCATTTTGGACGGATGTTGCACCTTGCACCGTAGATGTTGCACCTTGTGGATATCCATTCTTTGGAGGGCCATAACTCTTGGCTCGTTTAGAGTTACGGGAGCCATAACCAGTAAAAACGAAGGTCTCGGTGAGTTCTACAGCTATGACAGCCGTCACTGGTTAGTTTCATACCCAAAAAATACTATCCGAACCTCAATCGGGACATGGAAATTTTTTACCCTTCGTTTTTTCGCCACGTGGATTTTTTCTGTAATACGGGAACCCCGTGGCTGGTCTATGATTTACAATTGCTGAAGAGTGGTGCACCATGGTTCTGCTCCATTACAAATCCATGCACGCATTTCAAAAGGTCGTACGACACAGTTTCTTCATTTTGGACGGATGTTGCACCTTGCGCCATAGATGTTGCACCCTGTGGATATTGATTCTTCGGAGGGCCATAACTCTTGGCCGTTTAGAGTTACGGGAGCCATAACCAGTCAAAACGAATCCCTCGGTGAGTTCTACAGCTATGATAGCATTCAACCATCGCTGGTTAGTTTCATACCAAAAAAATCCTATCCAAACCTCAATCGGGTCATGGAAGTTTTTTACCCTTCGTTTTGTCGTCACGTGGATTTTTTCTGCAATACGGCATCCCCGTGGCCGGTCTATGACTTACCATCGCTGGAGAGTGGTGCACCATTTACTGCTCTGTTTCAAATTCATGCACCCATTTCTAAAAGTCGTACGACACTGTTTCTTCATTTTGGATGGATGTTGCACCATGCACCGTAGATGTTGCACCCTGTGGATATCCATTCTTCGAAAGGCCATAACTCTTGGCTTGTTTAGAGTTACGGGAGCTGTAACCAGTCAAAACGAAGCTATCGGTGAGTTCTACAGTATGAAAGCTTTTAGCCTTCAATGGTTAGTTTCATACCCAAAAAATCCTATCCGAACCTCAATCGGGTCATGGAAGTTTTTTACCCTTTGTTTTGTCGCCACATGGATTTTTCTGTAATACGGGATCCCCGTGGCTGTTTTAGGATTTACCATCGCTGGATAGTGGTGCACCATAGTACTGCACCGTTTCAAATCCATGCACCCATTTCTAAATGTCGTACGGCACTGTTTCGTCATTTTGGACGGATGTTGCACCTTGCACCGTAGATGTTGCACCCTGTGGATATCGATTCTTCGGAGGACCATAACTCTTGGCTCGTTTAGAGTTACGGGAGCCATAACCAGTCAAAACGAAGCTCTCGTTGTGTTCTACAGCTATGATAGCTTTCAGCCATCACTGGTTAGTTTCATACGCAAAAAATCCTATCCGAACCTCAATTGGGTCATGGAGGTTTTTTACCCTTCGTTTTGTTGCCAGGTCGATTTTTTCTGTAATACGGGATCCCCGTGGCTGGTCTATGATTTACAATCGCTAAAGAGTGGTGCACCAGGGTACTGCTCCGTTTCAAATCCATGCATCCATTTCTAAAAGTCGTACGGCACCGTTTCTTCATTTTGGACGGATGTTGCACCTTGCACCGTAGATGTTGCACCCTATGGATATTGATTCTTCGGAGGTCCATAACTCTTGTCCCGTTTAGAGTTACGGGAGCCATAACAAGTCAAAACAAAGAACTCGGTAAGCTCTACTGCTATGAAGGCTTTCAGCCATCACTGGTTAGTTTCATACCAAAAAAATCCTATCCGAACCTCAATCGGGTCATGGAAGTTTTTTACCCTTCGTTTTGTCGTCACGTGGATTTTTTCTGTAATACAGGATCCCCGTGGCTGGTCTATGATTTACCATCACTGGAGAGTGGTGCACCATTGTACTGCTCCATTTCGAATCCATGCACCCATTTCTAAAAGTCGTACGGCACTGTTTCTTCATTTTAGACGGAAGTTGCACCTTGCACCGTAGATGTTGCACCCTGTGGATATCCATACTTCGGAGGGCCATAACTCCTGGCTCGTTTTGAGTTAAGGGAGCCATAACCAGTCAAAACGAAGCTCTCGATGAGTTCTACAGCTATGATAGCTTTTATCTGTCGCTGGTTAGTTTCATACCCAAAAAATCCTATCCGAACCTCAATCGGGTCATGGAAGTTTTTTACCCTTCGTTTTGTCGTCACGTGGATTTTTTCTGCAATACGGGATCCCCGTGGCTGGTCTATGATTTTCCATGACTAGAGAGTGTTGCACCATCGTACTGCTCCGTTTAAAATTCATGCACCCATTTCTAAAAGTCATGCGGCTTTATTTCTTCATTTTGGACGGATGTTGCACCTTGCACCGTAGATGTTGCACCCTGTGGATATCGATTCTTCGGAGGGCCATAACTCTTGGTTCGTTCAGAGTTACAGGAGACATAACAAGTCAAAACTTAGCTCTCGGTTAGTTCTAAAGTAATGATGGCTTTCAGCCGTCACTGGTTAGTTTCGTACCCAAAAAAATCCAATCCGAACCGCAATCGGGTCATGGAAGTTTTTTACCCTTCATTTTGTCGTCACGTGGGTTTTTTCTGCAATACGGGATCCCCGTGGCAGGTCTATGATTTACCATCGCTGGAGAGTTGTGCACCATGGTACTGCTCTGTTTCAAATCCATGCACCCATTTCTAAAAGTCGTACGGCACTGTTTCTTCATTTTGGATAGATGTTGCACCTTGCACCGTAGTTGTTGCACCCTATGGATATCGATTCTTCGGAGGGCCATAACTCTTGGCTCGTTTAGAGTTACGGGAGCCATAACTAGTCAAAATGAATCCCTCGGTGAGTTTTATAGCTATGATAGCTTTCAGCCGTCACTGGTTAGTTTCATGCCCAAAAAATCCTATCCGAACCTCGATCGGGTCATGGAAGTTTTTTACCCTTCGTTTTGTCGTCACGTGGATTTCTTCTGCAATACGGTATCCCCGTGGGAGGTCTATGACTTACCATTGCCGGAGAGTGGTGCACCATTGTACTGCTCTGTTTCAAATCCATGCACCCATTTCTAAAAGTCGTAAGGCACTGTTTCTTCATTTTGGACGGATGTTGCACCTTGCACCGTAGATGTTGCACCCTGTGGATATCCATTCTTCGGAGGGCCATAACTCTTGGCTCGTTTAGAGTTACGGGAGCCATAACCAGTGAAAACGAATCCCTCGGTGATTTCTACAGCTGTGATGCTTTCAGTCGTCACTGGTTAGTTTCATACCCAAAAAATCTTATCCGAACCTCAATCGGGTCATGGAAGTTTTTTACCCTTTGTTTTGTCGTCACGTGGATTTTTTCTGCAATACGGGATCCCCGTGGCTGGTCCACGACTTACCATCGCTGGAGAGTGGCGCACCATTGTACTGCTCCATTTCAAATCCATGCATCCATTACTAAAAGTCGTACGACACTGTTTCTTCATTTTGGACGGATGTTGCACCTTGCACCGTAGATGTTGCACCCTGTGGATATTGATTCTTCGGAGGGCCATAACTCTTGGCTCGTTTAGCGTTACGGGAGCCATAACCAGTCAAAACGAAGATCTCGGTGAGTTCTACAGCTATGACGGCTTTAAGCCGTCACTGGCTAGTTTCATACCCAAAAAGTCCTATCCGAACCTCAATCAGGTCATGGAAGTTTTTTTACCCTTCATTTTGTCGTCACGTGGATTTTTTCTGTAATACGGGATCCCCGTGCCTGGTCTATGATTTGCCATCGCTGGAGAGTAGTGCACCACTATACTACTCCGTTTCAAATCCATGCACCCATTTCAAAAAGTCGTACGACACTGTTTCTTAATTTTGGACGGATGTTGCGCCTTGCACCGTAGATGTTGCACCATGTGGATATCCATACTTCGGAGGGCCCTAACTATTGGCTCGTTTAGAGTTACGGGAGCCATAACTAGTCATAACGAAGCTCTCGAAGAGTTCTACAGCTATGACAGCTTTTAGCCATCACTGGTTAGTTTCAAGCACAAAAAATCCTATCTGAACCTCAATCGGGTCATTAAAGTTTTTTACCCTTCGTTTTTTAGTCACGTGGATTTTTTTTCTGCAATACGGGATCCCCGGGCAGGTCTATGAATTACCATCGCTGGAGAGTGGTGCACCATGGTACTGCTCCGTTTCAAATCCATGGATCCATTTGTAAAAGTTGTACGACACTGTTTCGTCATTTTGGACGGATATTGCACCTTGCACCGTAGATGTTGCACCTTGTGGGTTTCGATTCTTCGGAGGACCATATCTCTTGGTTCGTTTAGAGTTACGGGAGCCATAACCAGTCAATACGAAGCTCTCGGTGAGTTCTATAGCTATGACGGCTTTCAGCCGTCACTGGTTAGTTTCATACCAAAAAAATCCTATCTGAACCTCAATCGGGTCGTGGAAGTTTTTTACCCTTCGTTTTGTCGTCACGTGGATTTTTCTGTAATACGGGATCCCCGTGGCTGGTTTATGATTTACCATCGTTGGAAAGTGGTGCACCACTGTACTGCTCCGTTTTAAATCCATGCACCCATTGCTAAAAGTCATACGGCACAATTTCTTCTTGTTGGACGGATGTTGCACCTTGCGCCGTAGATGTTGCACCCTGTCGATATCAATTCTTCGGAGAGCCATGACTGCTGGATCGTTGAGAGTTACGGGATCCATAACTAGTCAAAACTAAGCTCTCAGTGAGTTCTATAGCTATGGCAGCTTTCAGCCATCACTGGTTAGTTTCATACACAAAAAATCCTATCCGAACCTCAATCGGGTCGTGGAAGTTTTTTACCCTTCGTTTTGTCGCCACGTGGATTTTTTCTGTAATACGGGATCCCTGTGGCTGGTCTATGATTTACCATTGCTCGAGAGTAGTGCACCATGGTACTGCTCTATTTCAAATCCATGCATCCATTTCTAAAAGTCGTACGGCACTGTTTCTTCATTTTGGACGGATGTTGACACTTTCACCATAGATGTTGCACCCTGTGGATATCCATTCTTCGGAGGGCCATAACTCTTGGCTCGTTTAGAGTTACGGGATCCATAACCAGTCAAAACGAAGCTCTTGGTGAGTTCTAAAGCTATGACATCTTTTAGCCGTCACTGGTTAGTTTAATATCCAAAAAATCCTATCCGAACCTCAATCCGGTCATGGAAGTTTTTGACCCTTCGTTTTTTCGTCACGTGAATTTTTCTGCAATACGGGATCCCCGTGGCTGGTCTATGATTTACCATCACTGGAGAGTGTTGCACCATCGTACTGCTCCGTTTCAAATTCATGAACCCATTTCTAAAGTCATACGGCTCTGTTTCTTTATTTTGGACGGATGTTGTACCTTGCGCCGTTGATGTTGCACCCTGTGGATATCGATTCTTTGGAGGGTCATAACTCTTGGCTCGTTTAGAGATACGGGAGCCATAACCCGTCAAAACGAAGCACTCGGTGAGTTCTATAGCGATGACCGCTTTCAGCCGTCACTGGTTAGTTTCATACCCATAGAATCCTATCCGAACCTCAATCGGGTCATGGAAGTTTTTTACCCTTCGTTTTGTCGTCACGTGGATATTTTCTATAATACAGGATCCCCGTGGCTGGTCTATGATTTTCCATCGCTGGAGATTGGTGCACCATGGTACTGCTCTGTTTCAAATCCATGCATCCATTTCTAAAAGTCGTACGGCACTGTTTCTTCATTTTGGACGGATGTTGCCCCATGCAACGTAGATGTTGCACGCTGTGGATATCGATTCTTCGGAGGGCCATAACTCTTGGCTCGTTTAGAGTTACGGGAGCCATAACCAGTCAAAACAAAGCTCTCGGTGAGTTCTACAGCTATGAAGTCTTTCAGCCGTCACTGGTTAGTTTCATACCCAAAAAATCCTATCCGAACCTCAATTGGGTCATGGAAGTTTTTTACCCTTTGTTTTGTCGTCACGTGGATTTTTTTTGTAATACGGGATCCCCGTGGCTGGTCAATGATTTACCATCACTAGAGAGTGGTGCACCATTGTAATGCTCCGTTTCAAATCCATCCACCCATTTCAAAAAGTCGTACGGCACTGTTTCTTCATTTTGGACGGATGTTGCACCTTGCGCCGTAGATGTTGCACCATGTGGATATCCATGCTTCGGAGGGCCATAACTCTTGGCTCGTTTAGAGTTACGTGAGCTATAACCAGTGAAAACGGAGCTCTCGATGAGTTCTACAGCTATGATAGCTTTCAGCCGTCACTGGTTAGTTTCATACACAAAAAATCCTATCCGAACCTCAATCGGGTCATGTAAGTTTTTTACCCTTCGTTCTTTCGTCACGTGTATTTTTTTTGCAATACGGGATCCCCGTGGCTGGTCTATGACTTACCATCGCTGGAGAGTGGTGCACCATGGCACTGCTCCATTTCAAATCCATGCATCCATTTCTAAAAGTCGTACGGCACTGTTTCCTCATTTTGGACGTTTGTTGCACCTAGCACCGTAGATGTTGCACCCTGTGGATATCGATTCTTCGGAGGGCCATAACTCTTTGCTCGTTTAGAGTTACGGGAGCCATAACCTGTCAAAACGAAGCTCTTGGTGAGTTCCACAGCTATGATGGTTTTGAGCCGTCCTTGGTTAGTTTCATACCCAAAAAATCCTATCCGAACATCAATCGGGTCATGCAAGTTTTTTACCCTTCGTTTTGTCGTCACGTGGATTTTTCTGCAATACGGGATCCGCGTGGCAGGTCTATGATTTACCATTGCTGGAGAGCGGTGCACCATTGTACTGCTCCATTTCAAATCCATGCACCCACTTCTAAAGGTCGTACGTCACTGTTTCTTCTTTTTGGACGAATGTTGCACCTTGCGCCGTAGATGTTGCACCCTATGGATATCGATTCTTCGGAGGGCCATAACTCCGGCCTCTTTTAGAGTTACGGGATCCATAACCAGTCAAAACGAAGCTTTCGGTGTGTTCTATAGCTGTGACAGCTTTCAGCCATCACTGGTTAGTTTCATACCCAGAAAATCCTATATGAATCTCAATCGGGTCGTGGAAGTTTTTTATCCTTCGTTTTGTCGCCACGTGGATTTTTTCTGTACTACGGGATCCCCGTTGCTGGTCTATGATTTACCATCGCTGGAGAGTGGTGCACCATGGTACTGCTCGGTTTCAAATCCATGCATCCATTTCTAAAGGTCGTACGGCACTGTTTCTTCATTTTGGACGGATGTTGCCCCTTGCAACGTAGATGTTGCACCCTGTGGATATCCATTCTTCGGAGGGCCATAACTCTTGGCTCGTTTAGAGTTACGGGAGCCATAACCTGTCAAAACGAAGCTCTTTGTGTGTTCTACAGCTATGACCGCTTTCAGCCATCACTGGTTAGTTTCATACCCAAAAAATCCCATCCGAACCTCAATCGGGTCATGGAAGTTTTTTACCCTTCGTTTTGTCGTCACGTGGATTTTTTCGGCCATACGGGATCCCCGTGATTGATCTATGATTTATCATCGCTGGAAATTAGAGCACCTTGGTACTGCTCCATTTCAAATCCATGCATCCATTTCTTATAGTCGTACGAGACTGTTTCTTCATTTTGGACGGATGTTGCACCTTACACCGTAGATGTTGCACCCTGTGGATATCCATTCTTCGGAGGGCCATAACTCTTGGCTCGTTTAGAGTTACGGGAGCCATAACCAGTCAAAATGAAACTCTCGGTGAGTTCTACAGCTATGACTGCTTTCAGCCGTCACTGGTTAGTTTCCTACCCAAAAAATCCTATCCGAACCTCAATCGGGTCATGGAAGTTTTTTACCCTTCGATTTGTCGCCACGTGGATTTTTTCTGTAATACGGGATCCCTGTGGCTGGTCTATGATTTACCATCACTGGAGAGTGGTGCACCATGGTACTGCTCCGTTTCAAATCCATGCATCCATTTCTAAAAGTCGTATGGCACTGTTTCTTCATTTTGGACCGATGTTGCACCTTGCACCGTAGATGTTGCACCCTATGGATATCCATTTTTCGGAGGGCCATAACTCTTGACTCGTTTAGAGTTACGTGAGCCATAACCAGTCAAAACGAAGCTCTCGGTGATTTCTACAGCTGTGACCGCTTTCAACCGTCACTGGTTAGATTCATATCCAAAAAATCCTATCCGAACCTCAATCGGGTCATGGAAGTTTTTTACCCATCGTTTTTTCGTCACGTGGATTTTTTCTGCAATATGGGATCCCCGTGGCTGGTCTATGATTTTACATCGCTGGAGAGTGTTGCACCATCGTACTGCTCCATTTCAAATTCGTGCACCCATTTCTAAAAGTCGTACGGCACCATTTCTTCGTTTTGGACGGATGTTGCACCTTGCACCGTAGATGTTACACCCTGTGGATATCGATTCTTCGGAGGGCCATAACTCTTGGCTCGTTTGGAGTTACGGGAACCATAACCAGTCAAAACGAAGATGTCGGCGAGTTCTATAGCTATGACATCTTTCAGCCGTCACTGGTTAGTTTCATACCCAAAAATTCCTATCCGAACCTAAATCGGGTCATGGAAGTTTTTTACCCTTCGTTTTGTCGTCACGTGGATTTTTTTCTGTAATACGGGATCCCCGCGGCTGGTCTATGATTTACCATCGCTGGAGAGTGGTGCACCATGGTACTGCTCCTTTTCAAATCTGTGCATCCATTTCAAAAAGTCATACGGCACAGTTTCTTCATTTTGGATGGATGTTGCACCTTGCACCGTAGATGTTGCACCCTATGGATATCGATTCTTCGGAGGGCCATAACTTTTGGCTCGTTTAGAGTTACGGGAGCCATAACCAGTCAAAACGAAGCTCTCGATGAGTTCTATAGCTATGACAGCTTTCAGCCGTCACTAGTTAGTTTCATACCCAAAAAATCCCATCCGAACCTCAATAAGGTCATGGTAGTTTTTTTGCCCTTCGTTTTGTCGTCACGTGGATTTTTTCTTTAATACGGGATCCCCGTGGCTGGTCTATGATTTACCATCGTCGGAGAGTGGTGCACCATGGTATTTCTTCGTTTCAAATCCATGCACCCATTTTTAAAAGTCGTACGGCACTGTTTCTTCATTTTGGACGGATGTTGCACCTTGCACCGCTGATGTTGCACCATGTGGATATTGATTCTTCGGAGGGCCATAACTCTTGGCTCATTTAGAGTTACGGGAGCCATAAGCAGTCAAAACGAAGCTCTCGGTGAGTTCTACAGCTATGACATCTTTCTGCCGTCACTAGTTAGTTTCTTACCCAAAAATCCTATCCGAACCTCTATCGGGTCATGGAAGTTTTTTACCCTTCGTTTTTTCGTCACGTGGATTTTTTTCTATAAAAGGGATCCCCATGGCTAGTCTATGATTTACCATCGCTGGAGAGGGGTGGACCATGGTAATGCTCCGTTTCAAATCCTTGCTCCTATTTCTAAAAGTTGTACGACACTATTTCTTCATTTTGGACGGATGTTACACCTTGCACCGTAGATGTTGCACCATGTGGATATTGATTCTTCGGAGGGCCATAACTCTTGGCTCGTTTAGAGTTACGGGAGCCGTAACCAGTCAAAATGAAGCTCTCGGTGATTTCTAAAGCTATGATATCTTTTAGCCGTCACTGGTAAGTTTCATACCCAAAAAATCCTATCCGAACCTCAATCGGGTCATGGAAGTTTTTTACCCTTCGTTTTGTCGTCACGTGGATTTTTTCTGTAATCCGGGATCCCCGTGGCTGGTCAATGCCGAGTACAACTCTGGACTGCCGAAAGTCTATAAATGTCGGACGTCACTCGTGTGCCGAGCGTTCCTAGGCGTCGAGTGTTCTTTTATGCCGAGTACAAATGCCGAGTGGAGGATGCCGAGCCTACCTCCATGCCGAGCAAACCAACATACCTAACGTACCTGAGTGCCGAACAAACCATCCTGTCGAGCATAACTAAGTACCGAACAAACCTTAATGCCGAACCCAAGTGAATGCCGAGCAAACTATCATGCCGAACATAACTAGGTGCCGAACAGGCCTAAATGCCGAACAAACTTAACTGCCAAACATACTTTAATGCCGAATGATTGCCAATGCGGAACCATATTTCCTAGACCCAAACCATAGTTGATTCATCTTTATCCAATCATATTTCCATCTCCTAAGCACATCGTGTCATCCATCCGTCCAGTCGACTGAATCCATCGTACACCAGCCTTGGCGAACGTGCAACCAATTACATTAATCCTGCATGTCCATGGCTTGGTAAAAAGGCGGGTTAAAAATGACACATCAAGATATAGGTATAGTTCTTCGCCTTCATTCAGAGTCGAGAGTACTGGTGGCCGTTGGAGGTGCTCGATTAGGTTAAGGAAAGCTGCTGAACATTCGTCGGTCCACTCGAATTTTCCTTTGTCTCTCTTCAGGGCTTCAAAGAAGGGAATGCATTTGTTGGTTGCTTTAGAGATGAATAGGCTTAGGGCGGCCACCTTCCCATTTAGGCTTTGCATTTCTTTCCGAGTGGATGGTATCTTGATATCTTGCAAGGCTCGGACTTGTTCGGGGTTTACTTCGATCCCTCTGGCATGGACGATGAATCCCAAGAACTTTCCTGATGACACTCCGAAGGAGCACTTTAGAGGATTCAGCTTCATTCCATATTGGCGGAGTACTTGGAACATCTCGTCCAAGTGGCTTACATGATCGTTGGCTTTTCATGATTTAACCAGCATGTCATTCACATAGACCTCCATAGTTCGTCCCATTAATTCCGCAAACATCTTGTTGACGAGGCGCTGGTAAGTAGCTCCGGCGTTCTTAAGTCCGAAAGGCATTACTCTATAGCTGTACAACCCCAGGTCCGTGATGAAACTGGTGTGGTCCTGATCAGGGGCGTGCATAGGGATTTGGTTATATCCGGAGTAGGCATCCATGAAAGATAAGAACTCGTGCCCGGCGGTACTGACCACAAGTTGATCGATTCGGGGAAGTGGGAAGCAATCCTTTGGGAAAGTATCATTTAGGTTGGAGAAGTCAATGCATGTTCGCCACTTCCCATTAGCCTTCTTTACCAGTACCGGGTTAGCGATCCATTCTGGGTAGATGGCTTCTCGTATGAAGTTATTGGCAAGCAGGTTCTTTACTTCTTCTTCGAGGGCTGCCTATCGTTCTGCCCCCATACTTCTCTTCTTTTGCTTTACCGGTACCTTGGTAGGATCGATGTTTAGTGCGTGGCATGCTATGTCCAGGGAGATTCCAGTCATATCGGCGTGTGTCCATGCAAACACGTCCAAGTTGTGGCGAAGGAAATCAATAAGTTGGTCTTTCAATTCTGTTTTTAACTGAGAACCGATTCTCAGTAGTCTACTCGAGTCACATTTGTCTACAGATACAAACTCCATAGCCTCTGCGGGCTCGACGGTGGCCTCCTCCTCTCTGTCCCTAGGGTCTAATTCATTAAAGGGATCACTGGTATATCGAAGAGGAGGGGCCTTCTTTAGTTGCTATGCTTCCGAGTTTTTCTTGCAGAGAGCAGTCTCTGCATTCTTCCCTTTATCTTTCCTGCGATTATTGCGAAATTCGGTTACATAGCAGTCCCGAGCGGCGTCTTGATCCCCTTCTACTTCTCCCACTCCATTATCCATTGGGAACTTCATCTTCAGGCACCACGGGGCAAGGACAATTTGGAAGTCGGACAAGGCTGGTCTTCCTAAAAAGGCATTGTAGGCCGAGTGGTTGTCTATTAGCACGAATGTTTGTTTCCGGACGGCGGAGCGGGGATGACTTCCCAATTCAACAAAGAGATCCAATTGTCCGAGGGGCATCTTTGCTTCTCCAGTGAAACCGTGTAGCAGTTTGTTGCAGGGAGACACGTCCTTCATTGACAGCTTCATTTTGTCGAAAGCATGCTTGAATAAAATATTCACTGAGCTTCCAATGTCTACTAGGATTCGAAAAACTTCAGCTGGGCCGAACCAGGCAGAGATGACCATAGGATTCATATGAGGGTATTGCCTTCCTTCTAGGTCGCGCCCACTGAATGTGATGTCATTATTTTCCTTCCGCTTAGGGTGGCGTTCTTCCATAACAGAATTGACGCAGTCTCCCTCGCTTCTGAGTGAGTTTCCATATCTTTCCATTTCTTCCCAACTTTTGTCGGCGATGTGTGGCCCTCCAGATATTGTATGAACCACTATCTTCTCTTGACTGGAACCGCTGGTGTTGCGGTTTCCTCCGCCTGTTTCTGGGTGGAGCTGCCCTGGGTTTTCCTTGGCGGGAGCTGGAGTCCTGTCCTGGCCCTTTACATAGCGTTCCACCCTCTTTCTCCTGATGTATTCTTCAATTAGGTCTCGGAGATGGCGGCATTCATTGGTATCTTGCCCATGAGACTCGTGGAAACGGCAGAATTTTCCAAACTGGATTGCGCGATCCGACTCTTTCTTGTACGGGGGGCGCTTGTATGTAAGTTCGTCCTGGGTGGCCAGGAAGATGTTCTCGACTGTTTCATTCAAGGGAGTGTAAGCGTCGAGTCTCGGTCCTGGTCGGTACAAGCGCTTTTATCCCTTCTTGCCCCCTGCATTGTCTCTGGAGTCGTTTCTCCGAATGTCCTTCGCTGCGGCGGGGTCGTTTCCATGAGCCGTCTTAGCCTGTGGTCCTGTCTGCCTTTCAGTGGCAGCCTCTTCGAGTCTCATGTACTTCCCAGCTTCATGGAAGAAATCGGGCATGGTAGCTGGTTTTTCTTTAGTTAGTCTTCTAGCAAACTTGGTATCTGGGTGCACACCACTACAGAGGGCCATTAGGGTGAGTTTCTCATCGGCATCTTGGACTACGGCCGCTGCGGCGTTCAACCGGGTTAGATATTGTTGCAGTGTCTCTCCGGATTTCTGTTTGACATTGGATAGAGAATAAGCATCCTTGGGTTGTTCCACATGAATGCGGAACTGGATAATGAACTTTTCTTTCAACATCTCCCATGAGCTGATAGATCCTTGGGGTAGATGGCAGAACCAGGAGGTAGCTAGGTCTGCTAGAAATAGTGGGAAGCATTTACACAACACTCCTTCCGTTGCTCCGCTCATGAGCATATGCTGTGTGTATCTCTGCAGGTGTACAACGGGGTCGGAAGTTCCCTTGTACGTTCTATCGTTGGCATTTTCCATTCTCGAGGGGTGATGGCGGTTTCGATGTCGCGGGTGAAAGGGCTGATTACCCTAGCGCCTATCCCTTGATCTCTTTGCTCCCGTCGGATGCATTCCCTGAATAATCGTCCCATTCTTTCATCAAAATTTGGAGCGGACAAAAATGAGCTTGGTTCTTCCCTGCGGGATCGATCTCGTCCAGATACCTGTAGGGATGGTATAGTCTATCACTTCTGACGTTATCCAGTGGCTGTCTTTGGCTGTTCGGATGCATGCTAGGACCAGCTACAGTTGGCCCCTGCCTTGACCTTCCCCTGTGGGGTTCTGTTTCGAGCATTTCCATGGGGTCAACTTCGGGATGGGTTCTAGCTCGGCTCCATTCAGCGGAGTTTCTATGATTAGGCGGCATGACTGGCTCAGCTACATCCGACCCTCTCCTGGTGCCTCGCCCATTGGGTTCGGTTCCAAACGCTTCCTTGAGTCGGAGTTCAGGCTGAGTCCGGGTGCGGCCCCTATCATTGTTGTTCCTGTTGATAGCTTCTTCGAAGAGGGAAGACCTTTGTTGTCTCCAAGATCCTCTAGATTGGGACTCACCCCATGATTCAGTGTTGCGGTTTTGATTCATTGGCATCCCTTAAGCATGACATGAGTTGGTTCACCAAAGCTTCTTGTTGGGATGCGAAGCGGTTAGTCACTTCTACCACAACTCTGTCTAGGTCTACCCTAGTGATTGCTGTCGGTTGTTCCGCGGCAGGGGCTGTCGGATTTGCCTGATCTACATTTGGCACTGCTGTCGTAGTGCGATGGTTCCCTTGATCTGGATCCACTGGATCCAGAGCGCTGCTGGTTGCAACGTTCTTTCCCTTGTTGGCGTCTTTTCTCGGCCTGGAAGTCATGTTTCCTAGGCAATGAATGGTGCTATTGGGAAAGAAGGTTGAGTGAGGGAAGCTGAAGCTTCGAGTTCCAAACTCTCAGTGAAAGCACCAAAAATGTTTGCGCAAAAAATGGGCAAACACCTCCAATCCGTATAATTTAGTTGATTATATGTTATTTTCAAGGTTTTAGGTTACTTATGCAAATACGAAAAAAGCAGGGACTAAACTGTAAAAGACACACAAATTTATAGTGGTTCGGCCAGAATGTGCCTACGTCCACTTTATATGTTATTATCCTTTTTCTTCAGATTACAAGTACAAAGCTTTAAGTACAAGTATAAGAAAGTTGTTTGAAAGTTTCTTCCTTCCTTGAGCTCTCAAACTTGTCTGCCATTGTTGTACCCCTGCCCCTCTATTTATAGAGTGAGGTTGGGGGCAGGGGTCCTGGATGTATACAGCTGCTGGTGGGCCTGGGTTGAAGCAATCTAGCCTGGCACATCTAGTTCGGCGGAGCTTTGGTCCGACGAAGCTTGGTCCGGTCATAGCTAGGTGGAGGTTTGGTCCGGTGGTGGCCTTGGTCCGGTTAGGACGTGGAGATGCGGTGATTCGGTGGTAGATGGGAGGTGAGTTGGTTCGGCTTGCCTTGGGGGGTTGTTTGGTTCGGTGGTGCCTAGTTGAGGTTGGTTCGGTGATGGTGGGTTTTGGACCGGCGGTAGGTTTGTTCGGTGATGGTTTGAAGTGGATTGGCCCGGTGGTTGCTTGGACCGGTGATGGTGGATGGAGCACGGTTCGGCTTGGGTATGGGTACCGAATGGGCACGGATACCGGATGGAAATGGCGAAGCTGATGCCTTTTGATCTCGTGATTTCATGGGTGAGAATTCGCCCAACAGTACTGCTCTTTTTCAAATCCGTGCATCCATTTCAAAAAGTCGTACGACACTGTTTCTTCATTTTGGATGGATGTTGCACCTTGCACCGTAGATGTTGCTCCCTATGGATATCGATTCTTCGGAGGGCCATAACTCTTGGCTCGTTTAGTGTTACGGGAGCCATAACCAGTCAAAACGAAGATCTCGATGAGTTCTATAGCTATGATAGCTTTATGCCGTCACCGGTTAGTTTCATACCCAAAAAATCCTATACGAACCTCAATAAGGTCATGATAGTTTTTTGCCCTTCGTTTTGTCATCACGTGGATTTTTTCTGTAATACGGGATCCCCGTGGCTGGTTTATGTTTACCATCGCCGGAGAGTGGTGCACCATGGTATTTCTTCGTTTCAAATCCATGCACCCATTTCTAAAAGTCGTATGGCATTGTTTCTTCATTTTGGACGGATGTTGCACCTTGCACCGTAGATGTTGCACCATTTGGATATCGATTCTTCGGAGGGCCATAACCCTTGGCTCATTTAGAGTTACGGGAGCCATAAGCAGTCAAAACGAAGCTCTCGGTGAGTTCCACAGCTATGACAGCTTTCAGCCGTCACTAGTTAGTTTCATACCCAAAAAATCCCATCCAAACCTCAATCGGGTCATGGAAGTTTTTCACCCTTCGTTTTTTCGTCACGTGGATTTTTTTCTATAAACGGGATCCCCATGGCTGGTCTATGATTTACCATCGCTGGAGAGGGGTGGACCATAGTACTGCTCCGTTTCATATCCTTGCACCCATTTCTAAAAGTCGTACGACACAGTTTCTTCATTTTGGACGGATGTTACACCTTGCACCGTAGATGTTGCACCAAGTGGATATTGATTCTTCGGAGGGCCATAACTCTTGGCTCGTTTAGAGTTACGGGAGCCATAACCAGTCAAAAAGAAGCTCTCGGTGATTTCAAAAGCTATGATAGCTTTTAGCCGTCACTGGTAAGTTTCATACCCAAAAAATCCTATCCGAACCTCAACCGGGTCATGGAAGTTTTTTACCCTTCGTTTTGTCGTCACGTGGATTTTTTCTGTAATACGGGATCCCCGTGGCTGGTCTATGATTTACCATCGCTGGAAAGTGGAGCACCATGGTATTTCCCCGTTTCGAATCCATGCACCGATTTCTAAAAGTCATACAGCACTGTTTCTTCATTTTGGACGGATGTCACACCTTGCACCGTAGATGTTGCACCCTATGGATATCCATTCTTCGGAGGGCCATAACTCTTGGCTCGTTTAGGGTTATGGGAGCCATAACGAGTCGAAACGAAGCTCTTCGTGAGTTCTACAGCTATGACAGCTTTCAGCTTTCACTGGTTAGTTTCATACCCAAAAAATCTTATCCGAACCTCAATCGGGTCATTGAAGTTTTTTACCCTTCGTTTTGTCGCCACGTGTATTTTTTCTGTAATACGGGATTCCCGTGGCTGGTCTATGATTTACCATCGCTGGAGAGTGGTGCACCATGGTACTGCTCCATTTCAAATCCGTGCATCCATTTTAAAAAGTCGTACGGTACCGTTTCTTCATTTTGGATGGATGTTGCACCTTGCACCGTAGATGTTGCACACTATGGATATCGATTCTTCGGAGGGCCATAACTCTTGGCTCATTTAGAGTTACGGGAGCCATAACCAGTCAAAACAAAGCTCTAAATGAGTTCTATAGCTATGACATCTTTCAGCCGTCACTAGTTAGTTTCATACCCAAAAAATCCTATCTGAACCTAAATAAGGTCATGGTAGTTTTTTACCCTTCGTTTTGTCGTCACGTGGATTTTTTCTGTAATACGGGATCCCCGTGGCTGGTCTATGATTTACCATCGCCGGAGAGTGGTGCACCATGGTATTTCTTCGTTTCAAATCCATGCACCCATTTCTAAAAGTCGTACGACACTGTTTCTTCATTTTGGACGGATGTTGCACCTTGCACCGTAGATGTTGCACCATGTGGATATCGATTCTTCGGAGGGCCATAACTCTTGGCTCATTTAGAGTTACGGGAGCCATAAGCAGTCAAAACAAAGCTCCCGCTGAGTTCTACAGCTATGACAGCTTTCAGCCGTCACTAGTTAGTTTCATACCCAAAAAATCCTATCTGAACCTCAATCGGGTCATGGAAGTTTTTTACCCTTCGTTTTTTCGTCACGTGGATTTTTTTCTATAAACGGGATCCCCATGGCTGGTCTATGATTTATCATCGCTGGAGAGGGGTGGACCATGGTACTGCTCCGTTTCAAATCCTTGCACCCATTTCTAAAAGTCGTACGGCACTGTTTCTTCATTTTGGACGGATGTTACACCTTGCACCGTAGATGTTGCACCATGTGGATATTGATTCTTCGGAGGGCCATAACTCTTGGCTCGTTTAGAGTTATGCGAGCCATAACCAGTCAAAACGAAGCTATCGGTGATTTCTAAAGCTATGATAGCTTTTAGCCGTCACTGGTAAGTTTCATACCCAAAAAATCCTATCCGAACCTCAATCGGGTCATGGAAGTTTTTTACCCTTCTTTTTGTCGTCACGTGGATTTTTTCTGTAATACGGGATCCCCGTGGCTGGTCTATGATTTACCATCGCTGGAAAGTGGAGCACCATAGTATTTCTTCGTTTTGAATCCATGCACCGATTTCTAAAAGTCGTACAGCACTGTTTCTTCATTTTGGACGGATGTCTCACCTTGCACCGTAGATTTTGCACCTTATGGATATCAATTCTTCGGAGGGCCATAACTCTAGGCTCGTTTAGAGTTACGGGAGCCATAACCAGTCATAACGAAGCTCTTGGTGCGTTCTACAGCTATGATAGCTTTCAGCCGTCATTGGTTATTTTCATACCCAAAAAATCCTATCTGAACCTCAATGGATCATGGAAGTTTTTTACCCTTCGTTTTGTCGTCACGTGGATTTTTTCTGCAATACGGGTTCCCCGTGGCTGGTCTATGATTTACCATCACTGGAGAGTGTTGCACCATTGTACTGCTCCATTTCCAATCCATGCACCCATTCGTAAAAAGTCGTACGACACTGTTTCTTCATTTTGGACGGATGTTGCACCTTGCACCGTAGATTTTGCACCCGGTGGAAATCGATTCTTCAGAGGGCCATAACTCCTGGGTCGTTTAGAGTTACGGGAGCCATAACCAGTCAAAACGAAGCTCTCGGCGAGTTCAACGGCTTTAACTGATTTGAACCGTCACTGATTAGTTTCATACCCAAAAAATCCTATCCGAACCATAATCGGGTCATGGAAGTTTTTTACCCTTCGTTTTTTCGTCACGTGGATTTTTTCGGCAATACGGGATCCCCATTGCTGGTCTATGATTTACCATCGCTGGAGAGTGGTGCACCATGGTACTGCTCCATTTCAAATCCATGCTCCCATTTCTAAAAGTCGTACGGCACTGTTTCTTCATTTTGGACGGATGTTGCACCTTGCACCGTAGATGTTACACCCTGTGGATATTGATTCTTCGGAGGGCCATAACTCTTGGCTCGTTTGGAGTTACGGGAACCATAACCAGTCAAAACGAAGCTGTCGGCGAGTTCTACAGCTATGACATCTTTCAGCCATCACTGGTTAGTTTCATACCCAAAAAATCCTATCCGAACCTAAATCGGGTAATCGAAGTTTTTTACCCTTCGTTTTGTCGTCACGTGGATTTTTTCTGTAATACGGGATCCCCGCGGCTGGTCTTTGATTTACCATCGCTGGAGAGTGGTGATCCATGGTACTGCTCCTTTTCAAATCTGTGCATCCATTTCAAAAAGTCATACGGCACAGTTTCTTCATTTTGGATGGATGTTGCACCTTGCACCGTAGATGTTGCACCCTATGGATATCGATTCTTCGGAGGGCCAAAACTTTTGGCTCGTTTAGAGTTACGGGAGCCATAACCAGTCAAAACGAAGCTCTCGATGAGTTCTATTGCTGTGACAGCTTTTAGCCGTCACTAGTTAGTTTCATACCCAAAAAATTCCATCCGAACCTCAATAAGGTCATGGTAGTTTTTTTGCCCTTCGGTTTGTCGTCACGTGGATTTTTTCTTTAATACGGGATCCCCGTGGCTGGTCTATGATTTACCATCGCCGGAGAGTGGAGCACCATGGTATTTCTTCGTTTAAAATCCATGCACCCATTTCTAAAAGTCGTACGGCACTGTTTCTTCATTTTGGACAGATGTTGCACCTTACATCGCTGAGGTTGCACCATGTGGATATCGTTTCTTCGGAGGGCCATAACTCTTGGCTCATTTAGAGTTACGGGAGCCATAAGTAGTCAAAACGAAGCTCTCGGTGAGTTCTACGGCTATGACATCTTTCTGCCATCACTAGTTAGTTTCATACCCAAAAAATCATATCCGAACCTCTATCGGGTCATGGAAGTTTTTTACCCTTCGTTTTTTCGTCACGTGGATTTTTTTCTATAAAAGGGATCCCCATGGCTAGTCTATGATTTACCATCGCTGGAGAGGGGTGGACCATGGTAATGCTCCGTTTCAAATCCTTGCTCCCATTTCTAAAAGTTGTACGACACTATTTCTTCATTTTGGACGGATGTTACACCTTGCACCGTAGATATTGCACCATGTGGATATTGATTCTTCGGAGGGCCATAACTCTTGGCTCGTTTAGAGTTACGGGAGCCGTAACCAGTCAAAACGAAGCTCTCGGTGATTTCTAAAGCTATGATAGCTTTTAGCCGTCACTGGTAAGTTTCATACCCAAAAAATTCTATCCGAACCTCAATCGGGTCATGGAAGTTTTTTACCCTTCGTTTTGTCGTCACGTGGATTTTTTCTGTAATACGGGATCCCCGTGGCTGGTCAATGCCGAGTACAACTCTGGACTGCCGAAAGTCTATAAATGCCGGACGTCACTCGTATGCCGAGCGTTCCTAGGCGCCGAGTGTTCTTTTATGCCGAGTACAAATGCCGAGTGGAGGATGTCGAGCCTACCTCCATGCCGAGCAAACCAACATACCTAACGTACCTAAGTGCCGAACAAACCATCCTGTCGAGCATAACTAAGTGCCGAACAAACCTTAATGCCGAACCCAAGTAAATGCCGAGCAAACTATCATGCCGAATATAACAAGGTGCCGAACAAGCCTAAATTCCGAACAAACTTAACTCCCAAACATACTTTCATGCCGAATGATTGCCAATGCGGAACCATATTTCCTAGACCCAAACCATAGTTGATTCATCTTTATCCAATCATATTTCCATCTCCTAAGCACGTCGCGTCATCCATCCGTCCAGTCGACTGAATCCATCGTACACCAGCCTTGGCGAACGTGCAACCGATTACATTAATCCCGCATGTCCATGGCTTGGTAAAAAGGCGGGTTAACAATGACACAGCAAGATATAGGTATAGTTCTTCGCCTTCATTCAGAGTCGAGAGTACTGGTGGCCGTTGGAGGTGCTCGATTAGGTTAAGGAAAGCTGCTGAACATTCGTCGGTCCACTCGAATTTTCCTTTGTCTCTCTTCAGGGCTTCAAAGAAGGGAATGCAGTTGTCGGTTGCTTTAGAGATGAATCGGCTTAGGGCGGCCACCTTCCCGTTTAGGCTTTGCATTTCTTTCCGAGTGGATGGTATCTTGATATCTTGCAAGGCTCGGACTTGTTCGTGGTTTACTTCGATCCCTCTGGCATGGACGATGAATCCCAAGAACTTTCCTGATGACACTCCGAAGGAGCACTTTAGAGGATTCAGCTTCATTCCATATTGGCGGAGTACTTGGAACATCTCATCCAAGTGGCTTACATGATCGTTGGCTTTTCATGATTTAACCAGCATGTCATTCACATAGACCTCCATAGTTCGTCCCATTAATTCCGCAAACATCTTGTTGACGAGGCGCTGGTTAGTAGCTCCGGCGTTCTTAAGTCCGAAAGGCATTACTCTGTAGCAGTACAACCCCAGGTCCGTGATGAAACTGGTGTGGTCCTGATCGGGGGCGTGCATAGGGATTTGGTTATATCCGGAGTAGGCATCCATGAAAGATAAGAACTCGTGCCCGGCGGTACTGTCCACAAGTTGATCGATTCGGGGAAGTGGGAAGCAATCCTTTGGGAAAGCATCATTTAGGTTGGAGAAGTCAATGCATGTTCGCCACTTCCCATTAGCCTTCTTTACCAGTACCGGGTTAGCGATCCATTCTGGGTAGATGGCTTCTCGTATGAAGTTATTGGCAAGCAGGTTCTTTACTTCTTCTTCGAGGGCTGCCGATTGTTCTGCCCCCATACTTCTCTTCTTTTGCTTTACCGGTACCTTGGTAGGATCGATGTTTAGTGCGTGGCATGCTATGTCCGGGGAGATTCCAGTCATATCGGCGTGTGTCCATGCAAACACATCCAAGTTGTGGCGAAGGAAATCAATAAGTTGGTCTTTCAATTCTGTTTTTAACTGAGACCCGATTCTCAGTAGTCTACTCGAGTCACATTTGTTTACAGATACAAACTCCATAGCCTCTGCGGGCTCGGCGGTGGCCTCCTCCTCTCTGTCCCTAGGGTCTAATTCATTAAAGGGATCACTGGTATATCGAAGAGGAGGGGCCTTCTTTAGTTGCTATGCTTCCGAGTTTTTCTTGCAGAGAGCAGTCTCTGCATTCTTCCCTTTATCTTTCTTGCGATTATTGCGAAATTCGGTTACATAGCAGTCCCGAGCGGCGTCTTGATCCCCTTCCACTTCTCCCACTCCATTATCCGTTGGGAACTTCATCTTCAGGCACCACGGGGCAAGGACAATTTGGAAGTCGGACAAGGCTGGTTTTCCTAAAAAGGCATTGTAGGCCGAGTGGTTGTCTATTAGCACGAATGTTTGTTTTCGAACGGCGGAGCGGGGATGACTTCCCAATTCAACAAAGAGATCCAATTGTCCGAGGGGCATCTTTGCTTCTCCAGTGAAACCGTGTAGCAGTTTGTTGCAGGGAGACACGTCCTTCATTGACAGCTTCATTTTGTCGAAAGCATGCTTGAATAGAATATTCACTAAGCTTCCAATGTCTACTAGGATTCGAAAAACTTCAGCTGGGCCGAACCACGCAGAGATGACCATAGGATCCATATGAGGGTATTGCCTTCCTTCTAGGTCGCGCCCACTGAATGTGATGTCATTATTTTCCTTCCGCTTAGGGTGGCGTTCTTCCATAACAGAATTGACGCAGTCTCCCTCGCTTCTGAGTGAGTTTCCATATCTTTCCATTTCTTCCCAACTTTTGTCGGCGATGTGTGGCCCTCCAGATATTGTATGAACCACTATCTTCTCTTGACTGGAACCGCTGGTGTTGCGGTTTCCTACGCCTGTTTCTGGGTGGAGCTGCCCTGGGTTTTCCTTGGCGGGAGCTGGAGTCCTGTCCTGGCCCTTTACATAGCTTTCCAGCCTCTTTCTCCTGATGTGTTCTTCAATTAGGTCTCGGAGATGGCGGCATTCATTGGTATCTTGCCCATGAGACTCGTGGAAACGACAGAATTTTCCAGACTGGATTGCGCGATCTGACTCTTTCTTGTACGGGGGGCGCTTGTATGTAAGTTCGTCCTGGGTGGCCAGGAAGATGTTCTCGACTGTTTCATTCTAGGGAGTGTAAGCGTCGAGTCTCGGTCCTGGTCGGTACAAGCGCTTTTCTCCCTTCTTGGCCCCTGCATTGTCTCTGGAGTCGTTTCTCCGAATGTCCTTCGCTGCGGCGGGGGCGTTTCCATGAGCCGTCTTAGCCTATGGTCCTGTCTGCCTTTTAGTGGCAGCCTCTTCGAGTCTCATGTACTTCCCAGCTTCATGGAAGAAATCGGGCAAGGTAGCAGGTTTTTCTTTAGTTAGTCTTCTAGCAAACTTGATATCTGGGTGCACACCACTGCAGAGGGCCATTAGGGTGAGTTTCTCATCGGCATCTTGGACTGCGGCCGCTGCGGCGTTCAACCGGGTTAGATATTGTTGCAGTGTCTCTCCGGATTTCTGTTTGACATTGGATAGAGAATAAGCATCCTTGGGTTGTTCCACATGAATGCGGAACTGGCTAATGAACTTTTCTTTCAACATCTCCCATGAGCTGATAGATCCTTGGGGTAGATGGCAGAACCAGGAGGTAGCTAGGTCTGCTAGGAATAGCGGGAAGCATTTACACAACACTCCTTCCGTTGCTCCGCTCATGAGCATATGCTGTGTGTATCTCTACAGGTGTACAACGGGGTCGGAAGTTCCCTTGTACGTTCTATCGTTGGCATTTTCCATTCTCGAGGGGTGATGGGGTTTCGATGTCGCGGGTGTAAGTGCTGATTACCCTAGCGCCTATCCCTCGATCTCTTTGCTCCCGTCGGATGCATTCCCTGAATAATCGTGCCATTCTTTCATCAAAATTTGGAGCGGACAAAAATGAGCTTGGTTCTTCCCTGCGGGATCGATCTCGTCCAGATGACCTGTAGGGATGGTATAGTCTATCACTTCTGACGTTATCCAGTGGCTGTCTTTGGCTTTTCGGATGCATGCTAGGACCAGCTACAGTTGGCCCCTGCCTTGATCTTCCCCTGTGGGGTTCTGTTTCGAGCATTTCCATGGGGTCAACTTCCGGCTGGGTTCTAGCTCGGCTCCGTTCAGCGGAGTTTCTATGATTAGGCGGCATGACTGGCTCAGCTACATCCGACCCTCTCCTGGTGCCTCCCCCATTGGGTTCGGTTCCAAACGCTTCCTCGAGTCGGAGTTCGGGCTGTGTCCGGGTGCGGCCCCAATCATTGTTGTTCCTATTGATAGCTTCTTCGAAGAGGGAAGACCTTTGTTGTCTCCAAGATCCTCCAGATTGGGACTCACCCCATGATTCAGTGTTGCGGTTTTGATTCTTTGGCATCCCTTAAGCGTGACATGAGTTGGTTCACCAAAGCTTCTTGTTGGGATGCGAAGCGGTTAGTCACTTCAACCATAACTCTGTCTAGGTCTACCCTAGTTATTGCTGTCGGTTGTTCCACGGCAGGGGATGTCGGATTTGCCTGATATACATTTGGCACCGCTGTCGTAGTGCGATGGTTCCCTTGATCTGGATCCACTGGATTCGGAGCGCTGCTGGTTGCAACGTTCTTTCCCTTGTTGGCGTCTTTTCTCGGCCTGGAAGTAATGTTTCCTAGGCAATGAATGGTGCTATTGGGAAAGAAGGTTGAGTGAGGGAAGCTGAAGCTTCGAGTTCCAAGCTCTCAGTGAAAGCACCAAAAATGTTTGCGCAAAAAATGGGCAAACACCTCCAATCCGTATAATTTAGTTGATTATATGTTATTTTCAAGGTTTTAGGTTACTTATGCAAATACGAAAAAAGCAGGGACTAAACTGTAAAAGACACACAAATTTATAGTGGTTCGGCCAGAATGTGCCTACGTCCACTTTATATGTTATTATCCTTTTTCTTCAGATTACAAGTACAAAGCTTTAAATACAAGTATAAGAAAGTTGTTTGAAAGTTCCTTCCTTGCTTGAGCTCTCAAACTTGTCTGCCATTGTTGTACCCCTGCCCCTCTATTTATAGAGTGAGGTTGGGGGTAGGGGTCCTGGATGTATATAGCTGCTGGTGGGCCTGGGTTGAAGCAATCTAGCCTGGCACATCTAGTTTGGCGGAGCTTTGGTTCGACGAAGCTTGGTCCGGTCATAGCTAGGTGGAGGTTTGGTCCGGTGGTGGCCTTGGTCCGGTTAGGACGTGGAGATGTGGTGATTCGGTGGTAGATGGGAGGTGAGTTGGTTCGGCTTGGCTTGTGGGGTTGTTTGGTTCGGTGGTGCCTAGTTGAGGTTGGTTCGGTGATGGTGGGTTTTGGAACGGTGGTAGGTTGGTTCGGTGATGGTTTGAAGTGGATTGGCCCGGTGGTTGCTTGGACCGGTGATGGTGGATGGAGCACGGTTTGGCTTGGGTATGGGTACCGAATGGGCACGGATATCGGATGGAAATGGAGAAGCTGATGCCTTTTGGTCTCGTGATTTCATGGGTGAGAATTTGTCCAACAGTACTTCTCTTTTTCAAATCCGTGCATCCATTTCAAAAAGTCGTACGACACTGTTTCTTCATTTTGGATGGATGTTGCACCTTGCACCGTAGATGTTGTTTGTACCAAAATTGGGCACAACACTCGTCGGAAGTTTTTGAAGAGATAATAAATGAAGAAAGCAAATTGAAACTGAGGATTATCTAACAAAAACTCCAAATAACATATAAATAAATGCGAAGACAAGCAATTTGTAGTGGTTCTGCGTGTTGCCTACGTCCACTGTGAAAGTTTTGCACTTTTATTGACTTTCTCTGGATGATTACAAGTTGGTACAGCAATCAATAGCAAAGTACAGCAATGAATTCGAAATTAACAGCAATTTAATGTTGCTAAGTAATGGAGATCTTTATCCGGCAGTGTCTATGCGCTTCAAAGTCCCAAAAGTCCTTTTTCCGTTGGCCATGAGGCTCTATTTATAGGCGTAGGCTGCAGATATTTCGCTGAAAACTCGGGAGACCACTTCTGGCACGTGATGGGGCCCACATGCCCGCTTCCTCGAAGTTTGGACCCACTTTGGCATCGGTTCGAACTCCATTTGAACCGATCAGGGAATTATCCAATCGAGGTGAAACTTGGTGTGGACATTCTCTAGCATGAATGCAAGCTGCTGTGAAAATTTCGTGGCATTTGGATCAGTAGGTTGGGAGTTATGCTGGGTTCGAAATGGGCGTTCATGGTGAGGCTGATTGGTTCGAAACCATATATTCGAAACGATGGTTTCGAACCGATGGTGGCACGTGCCTCCGTAGTGACGTGGAGCGCTCATCTCGAATCGGTCCGGTCTTCACTCCGAGTTGACCGCTTCGATTCCATATATCTCGGCACGTTCGACTCGGTGGATGACGCGTCACCTTGGTTAGTTAGCCCGATGGTTTCGAATGAGATTCTCTGGATGGGTTCGAACCTGACCTCCGTGATGGTTTCGAACGAGGCTTCTGTGATGGGTTCGAACTTCTGGAGCTTCACGGTTTCGAACCAGTTGCAATCTGATGGTTTCGAAATCCATTGCTACGAAATTAGTAGGCACAGTTTAATGGATTCGAACCCGAGGTGTCTGGATGGGTTCGAATACCATGGGTTCGAACCTGATGGGTTCGAAAGTGATGGGTTCGAAAGTGATGGGTTCGAACCCTGGACCTTTCTCTTCAAATTGAATTGATCGTAACTCGAGCGTGCGAACTCCGATTGACTTGAAATTTGAGGTGTTGACTTCTATGGCCTCTCTAGTCATGTCTGACAAATTTTAGCCCTATCCGGATCCGGACAAAATTCAGTGATATCCATAGCGAAACCAAGTATAACCAATCTCTAAGATGAACTGTCCTTCGTTCTTGATCGATCCTCTGGTATCACGGCCTTGCCAAAAGGCGGGATAACATTTTGCCCCCCGAAGTACGTCTTGTGGGAACATGTTGTGCTTTGAATAACTGCAATTTCTCTTTGATCAATTATCATTCTCTTTTCTATCGAGATTTATATCCTGTATCGCTGTAACCTTGCGTTGACATGACTGAAAGCTGTATGATAGTGCTTATTTGTAACAGGATGAGTATTCGATTCTTGTAAATGTTTAAAATCGAACGTTAGTCCAACATATATGCACATATATTAGTGTGACCCTTGTTAGCGTTGTGCTTCTACGGGTCGTTGTCAATTTGGTTCGTTGTTGAATGCCGTATCGACTCTCTCCTGAATCGATTCGGGAATTTGAGTTGAAGCAACGCTTGATGGTTGTTTTGATAGGTCCCTTCGTATTGACCCTCTCCTGGATCAACGTAGAAGGTTGGAGAAAACGACTCAGTGTCGTGTGAGCATAGTGTTTCGAACCGATAGGTTGAAGTTCTGATGGGTTCAAAACCTTCCTTCGAACCGATGGGATGGGTTCGAAGCCTTCGTTCGAACCGATGGTTTGAATGGGGATGAAAACATCGTTCGTGACTGTAAACTGTGGATGGAGATGTAGCTGGGAGCTTCGAACCGTGGGGCATGTTGTTTGTTTTTAACCGATGCGGCTTGTTGTTCTGCTGCGTACCTCGTATCGATGGCGTCGCGTGGTTTCGAAACCATACTTCGAACCGATGTTGTACGTCGACTTGTTGCAGCCGTTCCAACCCTACCGGGGAGACGAAACGACCCGGTCATCTTTACCCCCCATATAAATAGCAGTGGCCCCTCCAGTTTTCACTTTTTACTTTACTTTTTTACTGCCCTCTTCTTTGTTTCGAAGCTTCAGGATAGAAGGCACTGCATCGTGTATCCGAACCATCTGAGACCCAAGTTTTCTGCTCTTCAACTTCATCACCCAAATTAGGTAATTGATCTCGAATCCATACAGCAGAGCTACCCCGAATCCATCATCCCTTCATCGATCGGCTTTTTTTTTTTTGGGACTTTGTAAATCTAGATCTGGCTTTTGGAGGAAACTTCGAACCAAGGCAGAGACTCGCGTTCGAATCGATAATGTTGGCGTTATCTTTCTCCTTGGCTTTCGTATCGATTCCTGGGATGACCTTATGGGGGCGGCGCAGTCCGTACCGATTGGATCCCTTCGAAGGGTTTGTTCGAACCAATGGTTTCGAATCCATTTGCTATTGTTTCGAAGTTCTCAACTTTACATCGATACGGAGTCTGTCGTTTCGAACATGATCGATGTCAAATTGAGAGCTTCCACATCGGTTCGAACTGGCTGGCCAAGGATCGATTCGAAGTCGCCCCTTACTAATCGGTTCGAACTTAATCTCCGTGCATTGGTTCGAAGCGTGCCTTGCGGGATCGATTCGAAGTGGACCTTTTCGTATCGATTCGAAGTGAAGGATGGTGATGGGTTCGAACGAGCCCTTGTGATCGGTTCGAAACTTCATATGATGGACATCAAAGATTGATACTTTCTGAGCATAACTCCGACGAGCTTCACTCTTGCATACTCGGCCCTTGACAAATAACTTGCATACTTGACCGCCTTTCGAAGCTCGTTGACGGGACCATAACTGAATTCATTTGAATCAATTTTCAACATACAAGCGGCAATGACGGTCAGCGATGACGGTCATTGCAATTGGAATTCGTAGCTCTGTCATTCGTATAACTTTGCGATATTTATCTAAGTAATGCATAACACTGCACAACACACATTCATACATTGTACACCAGGGGATTCACGGGTCTCTTGTCGTCTAACGATGGTTTCTAATGAGTTAGCTAGTTATGGAGCCTTCGAGTTCTCAGCAACAGGAAAACCCACAGGATATTCAGGGCATAGCTCCTCCGAGATTAGAAGTTTCGGACATCGATCCTGAGATCGTTGGCCTAGCGCCGGATGAACTTCCCAATGTATCATTCATCGTTAACCCATCAGATTCTGTCCCGTCTCATATTACTGAAGATATGTTGGGCAGAATATGCCTAAGGCACGGCTTGTCGCTAGAAGATGTGCTATTACCGGGGCCGAGTGATAGGCCACACAATCCGCCAGAGGGGTATACCGCATTCAACCGCCATGCATGTGCGGCTGGGACGCTCCCCCCGTTTAACGAGTATATCAGAGAAGTTCTATCTTATTTGGCAATTGCACCATCCCAACTCCACCCGAACGGGTACGCTTCAGTGAATAGCCTGTTCATCGCGTTCATGGAGTATCTTCATAGACCGCCGGCCCCGATCGAAATCAGATACTTATTCAACTTCAAAACCCGCAACGATTATCCGTCTTTTACATTCTTGGAGGCAGTACGGAACTGTCAAGTGGTCACCGGGGCCTGGACCAGACTCAGCTATTATAGGACTGAATGGTTTTATGTCCGATGTCCTCCAGGCTTTGCTAGGCGGTGGTTATTCAGACGTCAGTATAGCTGAGTTTTCAAACAATTACTAAGCTAGTTCTGGTCGAAGTGTGACTCATATATTTTCCTTTTTTACAGCGATGATTCCACGCCCTGAAGGTGATCGCTTCAAGGAGATAGTACGATTATTTCAGGAGATCCCGAGTGAAGATAGGGACTTTGACGTGCTGTTGACGGACAGAAATCTTCGGGCTTGTGGATTGATTGAACGGAGGCAGAGCATAATATTTGACGGGTCACAAAAGATTGTTTCGAAAAAACGAGCTAAGCATAAGAAGCCCAAAGTCATCATTGCCGAAGAAGGCGATTCTGAAAAGACCCAAACTGATGATGAGTTACCGGCCGGTCCCACAGATGCCGGTCAAGATGTTACACAGCAGAGACAAGGCAAGGCTATCATCTTTAAATCGCCAAAATAGGGGAGATGGAAGTCAGTCGTCACGTCCCTGGTCACTTCCGGAATTAGAATTTCGGAGGGGTCTCCCATGAGAGAAGAGAGTCTTTTTGAAGGGCTTGCCGATATTCCAATCCCGGATGATATGTCCTTTCCACACGACGCCGGGTTGGAGGAATTCCACCACACTCTATACTCGAGCGAGCCCTACATTACTAGCGTGGTCGACACTCTGGGTCGGTCGGGGGGAAATGCATACTCACACACATTTCACAACACTGCACAATTTCTAATCGTTGGTCACCGATTTTGGGAAATCACTAATCCTGTTTTCTTTTTCGCCTTGCAGATACCATGTCTGGACGCCACTCGATGCTGGGGAGTCTGCGGCACACTCGAAAACCATCTTATTATGACTCGCGCAGACGAGAAGGAGATAGAGAATATGACCAGGGACATTCTAGGGAATATGATCAGGGACATTCCGGGTATTCAAGTCATGAAAGATATGACACCGATAGGGGATACAGGCGTCGATCCCGCTCGCGTTCTCCTCCTCCTCCCCGAGATCCTGTACAACCCCCGGCCCATGTCTCTCGTCCTTCCGAGTCTTCTCGTCACAAGTCTACCTCTCAATCCTCCAGGCACGAGTCTCACCGTTCCAGAAGTGAGACATCGGCCGCCGTTGTTTCGGAGCAACCCCCGTTGAAATCGCTGGGGAAGGGGCACTCAGGCTTGCGCAACTCAAGAAAGATTTCCCGGCCATTTGCTTCGACAACTACATATTTCCCCCGAACCTGAAGAGAATTCCACCGACAGCGGAGCGAATGGTGCATGACTATGTGCACGATTTCTATGCCCAATATAAAGTATGGTTCAAAGCTGCCGAGAAAGCGTCTGAGCTGGCTTTCGAGCGCGGGACTGCCAACGAAAAGTTACAAGCAGAGTTGTCCCAGAAAAACCGCATCATCGAGGTACTTAATACCAAGGCGGAATCTTCTAGGAAGTCCGAAATGGAGGCCATAAAAAAGGCTGATGACGCTCAAGTTGCGATGGACAGAATGAAGCTTGGGCACTATGCCACGATGGAAGATATGGGCCATCGGAATACTCTTGTCACCGCCGAAGGGGACGTGGCGTTGAAGGAACTTAATGAGCTCAAGTCCAAATTTGCAGAAATTGCCAAAGACAGAGATGATGCAAATAACGCAGCCCAGGAGGCGCGCGAGCAAGCGGTGCTTCTGCGGACTGAGCGTGACGCAGCAGTGGCTAGAGTTCAAACAGTCGAGGCGGTGATCGAGGAAAAAGTTCAGCAAGCTGAAGCCAGGCTAGAAGCTGACATCGATGACTTGCTTATCACCTACAATGCCAATGTTTTGAAGTACAGAAACTTGGCCTGGCTTCATGATTACCCTACTCATCTCTGCTGTGCTTGGGATCGATTGGTCGAGGGAGAAGAGGAAGCACACCTGGGCGAATCGGTCGACCGATTCGAACTCGAGAACCGGCTGCTTACAGAGGATGAGAAGAAAATTCTCCACGATGCTATAATTACGCATGAGAAGGAGACAGTCGGCGGTCGGTCTCTGGAGGCCGGAGAAGGGTCAGGCGTCGAGCATCACGCTACTACTCCCGAAATTACTGCTCCGCCTCCGTCCGAACCTGTATCTGTGGTTAGCTCCCAAGCTGTTCCCGCATATGATCCGGAGCAACCACGGTTATCTCCTATTAGTGAGCATGCCTCTGAAGCTGTCCACGCATCATCAAGTCAAACTGAGGAAGGTATTCTGAATATATTTCAAGTGCATTTTCGCTAGAAATCTCGTTTCGAAATGATTGTTTACAACTTTTCTTCTTTATTCAGTGATCGGGACTACTCCGGCGTCTTCAGCTCAGGAGACGACTCAAGTACAGAAGGCTATCACCACGGAAACGACTGTCGTGACAACGGCGGCGTCTACTGAGGTGGTGCAGGAGGGCTCTATGTCTCTCGACGAGCAGATGGTGAGCGAACTACTTGGCCAACAAGGAGATTTCTCTTCGTACTTGCCATTCATTATCAGCCAACTCCCGCCGGCCTCTAGTGCTTTTGTGCAGACCGGAGTTGCCCCCAGTCAGGCCCCATCATCTCGAGATGAGGAAATACTGGCCGAAATCCAAGCTGAAATTGAAGCTGTGGGGCGCGAAGGTAGTGCCAGGGTTAGTTCCGCGACGAGTGCTCTTATACCTCTAAATGTAATATTGCCAAGTTGCACGGAAGCTGGAACTCAAGCGCCCGCCTCGTCTTCAGTTGCGGATCCGGCTCCTTCTATTCCTCCGGAGGGAAGTTCCCATCCAAGTTCGAGCTCTGAAGAAGATGTGGACATCATGCCTTCACCCGAAGAACAATCATCGGAGAGAAAGCCCTCTAAACGAAGGATATCAATTCCAAGCGACTCCGACGATGACGACGAGCCGTTGATAAAGCGGGTGAAGAAGAAAAAGTAGACCAGCCGCTTGAACAGACTTTTGCTAGATAGGAACTTGCTTTTTGTTTCCCTTTTGCAGGCCGTGTATAGATGCGGGTTCGGCCCCCGCTAGTAGGAATTCTTTTTGGAAAAACTTATCACATGTAAGCCTTTGTTTTCAGTTAGTTGAAATGAACTTTTTCTTTCTTCACTTTAATTCTCATTTCTTTTGCGCCTAAGTGTTCGCAGTGTTATGTTGTCAGTTCAGAGTACTTGTGATGTTTGTCACCATCAGGCGGAATTTGCTTTTATTTGCAAGTGCGAAAATCTCGGTCATAAGTTGCGATTGATGAATAATTGAAACTCCGGACATTGTAACACTTCGGTTAGCGATTAACACTTAGCCTATTTTTGCCCCTTAGTCTGGGGGAATAACATTTGTGTTCCGGTAGTTGGCCGTGTTTGTTGCAAGCCTTGAACACACGTCCACATTCTGGGGACTTAGGATAATTTTTAATCGATAGGCCGGTCTGAACTATGAGAATTCGAGAGTTACCAACATTTGTAGTTCAGTTCGCGCTCCGGGAACCTGAAGTTGATGTTTTACTCTCCATTTCGCACTCCGGGAACTTGGAGATAATGTCGATATTTCAGTTCGCACTTCAGGAACTTCGACTTGACACTTACGCTCCCATTCATACTCTAGGAACTTGGATTTTATACTTATACTCCAATTCACGCTCCGGGAAGTTGGAGTCCGTTCGCGCTCTAGGAACGAGATGTTGAATGTTTATACTCCAATTCACGCTTCGGGAAGTTGGAGTCCGTTCACACTCCGGGAACAAATTGTGGAATGTTTATACTCCAATTCACGCTCTGGGAAGTTGGAGTCCGTTCGCACTCTGGGAACAAATTGTGAAATGTTTATACTCCAATTCGCGCTCTGGGAAGGTAGAGTCCGTTCGCACATTGGGAACGAATTGTGAAATGTTTATACTCCAATTCGCGCTCTGGGAAGTTGGAGTCCGTTCACGTTCCGGAAACGAATTGTGAAATGTTTATACGAACGAATTGTGAAATGTTTATACTCCAATTCACGCTCTGGGAAGTTGGAGTCCGTTCACGCTCCGGGAACGAATTGTGAAATGTTTATACTCCAATTCACGCTCTGGGAAGTTGGAGTCCGTTCACGCTACGGGAACGAATTGTGAAATGTTTATACTCCAATTCACGCTCTGGGAAGTTGGAGTCCGTTTACGCTCCAGGAACGAATTGTGAAATGTTTATACTCCAATTCACGCTCTGGGAAGTTGGAGTCCGTTCACGCTCCGGGAACGAATTGTGAAATGTTTATACTCCAATTCACGCTCTGGAAAGTTGGAGTCCGTTCACGCTCCGGGAACGAATTGTGAAATGTTTATACTCCAATTCACGCTCTGGGAAGTTGGAGTCCATTCATTCTCCGGGAATGAATTGTGAAATGTTTATACTCCAATTCACGCTCTGGGAAGTTGGAGTTAAAAGAGGGATTGTCGTGTATCAATCCCCGTAAGTGTTGATGTAGTGTCCTGCCCCCGAGCTTGGGTTTCACTTAGCGAGTGACCGGTCATATCACAGCCACTTCCTATTTGAATAAATCCCACCGTAGGATGGAACTTAGCTCTCCGTGCGTCGTGATATTGTGCGTCATATTCAATAAATCACAGCTCTGGCTCGAAGAGACGGCATTTTATTGCTGAAACGAGAAAACATGGCAAAGTCAGTTGCCTTATTACAAGTTTAAATCTCGAAATGCTTGAATAAAATGCAAAGGAAATAAATTGACGAAAACAAATAAGTTAAGTCTCTCATATGTAGTAGCGACGAAGACTCTCCCTATTCCAAGCTCTTGGCAAGGTAAGACCGTCAACGGTAGCTAGTTTAAACGTGCCATCTCCGAGCTTTTGCGAAATCACATACGGCCCTTCCCAATTTGGCTTCATGTGCGAAGGAACCGGAAAAATTTTTTAAGTACGAGATCGCCGAGTTCAAAGGTTCACGGACGGACCTTGGCATTGAATATACGGGCGACCCGGTTTCGATATGCGGCTGCTCTCAAATCAGCCTCTTCACGCCTCTCATCCAGTAAATCCAGAGATTCAGCAAGCAGTATGGCATTCGTCTTCGGATCATAATATGTCGCGCCATGAGAGCGCACCTCCAACTCGACAGGAATAACGGCCTCGGAGCCGTAAGATAGAGAAAATGGAGTGTGACCGGTTGCAGTTTTGTGAGTTGTTCGGTAGGCCCATAATGCCATAGGAAGTTCGTCGACCCACTTGCCCCCGGCCTTTTCCAGTCGTTTCTTCAGAATTGACTTTATGACTTTGTTAACAGCTTCGACTTGACCATTTGCTTGAGGATGCGCCACTGCAGAGAACTTCTTGTGTATGTGGAACCGTTGGCAGAAATTTTTGAACTCAGTGCTGTCAAATTGGGCTCCGTTATCGGTGATGATAGTATGCGGGAGACCGAATCGGCAGATAATGTTGCGCACTACGAAGTTAATCACTTTTTTCGTTGTAATCGTTGCAAGAGGCTCAGCTTCGGCCCATTTAGTAAAGTAATCAACCGCGACGATGGTGTATCTCGCGCCACCTTTGGCTAATGGCAGTGCTCCAATTATATCGATTCCCCATGTGGCAAACGGCCATGGGCTAACCATCTGGGTTATCTCGGTAGGCGGGGCTCTAGGAATTCGAGCGTGTTTCTGGCATTTATCGCACTTTTTGGCGTATTCTGATGCATCTCGGTTAACAGTAGGCCAGTAATATCCGTATCGGAGTACTTTCTTGGCAAGTGCTTGCCCCCCAGTGTGATCGCCACATTCTCCCTCGTGTACGTCGTTTAACACTCGTTTAATTTCGTCGTGCGCGATACACCGGAGTAGGGGGACGGAGTATCCTCTTCTATACATAACTCCGTTTTGAATGACATAACGCGAGGCTTTTCGAAGGACCTGCCTCTTCTCACTCCTGCGCTCAGGCAACGTCCTGTGCTCAATATAATTTCGATAGGGGGTCATCCACGACTCCCTACTTGTGGTAGCCTCAAGTGCATAATTAATCTCGTTCTGATCAATGCTCGGAGAGGACAGGGTTTCAATGGGAACATGCCCCAATTGCTGAGCTTCGCCCGTACTTGCCAACTTTGCCAATGAATCGGCCTTTTGATTGCGCTCCCGAGGGATATAGAAAATGGCATAGTAATCAAAATGATCGAGAATCTCCTTGACTCGAGTTAAGTAGGCAGCTAATCTCCGGTCTTTAGCTTGGTATTCACCCCGAACTTGACATACGATCAACTGGGAGTCACAATAAATTTCTACAGCGATAATTCTTAAGTCACGGGCTAGCTTTAACCCAGTAAGCAAAGCTTCGTATTCAGCCTCATTGTTAGTCGCACGGAACTCGAACTTCAAAGCATAGCATATGGATCGGCCTTCGGGGGTTTCAAGCACTACTCCTGCTCCCGAACACCGATCATTAGAGGCACCATCAGTGTATAACTTCCAAATGTATTCAGGAGATTTGCTAGTTTCAGGTAAGTCCTCAGGTATAGTGAATTCAACAACAAAATCGGCTAGGACTTGACCGTGTATGGCCCTCCTCGGAGTATATGTGATGTCAAATTGACTCAGTTCGATATTCCATTTTAGTAACCTACCAGACGTCTCAGGCCGCGTGAGGACCTGTCGTAACGGCTGATCCGTGTACACAGTAATAGGATGAGCTTGAAAATATGGGCGGAGCTTCCTCGAGGCGATGACTAGGCAGTATGCCAACTTTTCTAGCTTTGGGTAATTCCTCTCGGCTCCAGTTAACCGCTTACTTACATAATACACCGGTTTCTGCACTCGGTCCTCTTCCCGGACTAATGCTGCACTGATCGCATCTTCGGATACCGCTAAGTAGAGATACAATTGCTCGTGATCAACAGGCTTTGAAAGAATCGGCGGTGTTGAAAGATGTTGAATCAGTGACTGGAAGGCACCCTCACATTCGGCAGTCCATTCGAAGTTTCGTTTCCCTTTCCGGATCAAATCGAAGAAGGGGATGCATTTGTCGGTTGACTTCGAGATGAACCTACTCAATGCCGCAACTTTCCCGTTGAGACTTTGAACTTGTTTTATGGTCCTTGGAGTTTGAAGATTTCTAATGGCCCAAATCTTTTCAGGGTTAGCCTCTATCCCTCGGGCGTTGACGATAAACCCAAGGAACTTTCCGGATGCAACTCCAAAATGACATTTCAGTGGATTAAGCTTCATACCATTTCTCCGGAGGATATCGAACATTGATCCTAAATCCTTCACATGATCAGCAGAATACCGTGACTTCACCAACATGTCATCTACATAAACTTCCATGGTTTTTCCGATCTGGTTGACAAACATCCGATTGACCAATCGTTGATAGGTAGCGCCGGCATTCTTTAATCCAAACGGCATGACTTTATAGCAGTATAGTCCCAGATCAGTCACGAAGCTCGTGTGCTCTTGGTCGGGTACATGCATGGGTATTTGATTGTAGCCCGAATAAGCATCCATGAAAGATAACAATTCGTGTCCCGCGGTTGAATCGACAAGCTGATCGATGCGTGGAAATGGAAAGCTGTCTTTCGGCAAGCTTTGTTCAAGTCAGAATAGTCAATACACGTCCTCCATTTCCCGTTCGGCTTTCGTACAAGTACGGGGTTGGATACCCACTCCGGGTATAAAGCATCTCTAATGAAATCATTTGTTTTCAATTTATCAACCTCCTCTTTAAGGGCGGCAGATCTCTCTGGATCCATACCACGCCTTTTCTGTTTGACCGGGATATACCACGGATCAATGTTTAAAGTGTGGCTCGCAATGTCTGGCGAGATCCCACACATGTCAGAGTGTGTCCAGGCGAACACGTCGAGGTTCGCCCGGAGAAATTCAACCAACTCCTGCTGCGCCTCTTGGCCCAATTGTGACCCAATTTTTAGCAATCTCGAATCATCGTCATCTTCATCAATCGGGACATTGACAGTCAGTTCGGCAGGAGAAGCCTGACTCTCTATAGATTCTTCGTTGTTGTCGTTGTCCCTTGGGTCGAGGTCTCTATGGAATTGGTTGTGGTGCCCGGGCCGAGGCCTAGGCACCAATTGTCAATTATCAGCAAAACAGACGCAGAGGGATTCCTCTACGCCCTTCCCTTTCTCTCTTCGCTGCGCCTCCTGCAGCTCCGCAACATAACAGGCCCTTCCAGCAGCCTGATCTCCGTGAATAACACCGATACCACAATCGGTAGGAAACTTCAAGGTCAAACACCATGGGGCGATCGCCGCCCGAAACTCAGCAAGGGCCGGTCGGCCCAGAAACGCGTTGTATGGCGAGTGAATATCCAAAACAACAAACTGCAGCATGCGTACTCTTCTGCATTCACCGATTCCCAACTCCACGGGTAACTCCACAACCCCCGTGGGTATATTAGCACTTCCGTCGAAGCCGTGAATCCTGGATTGACAGGGTTTCAGATCTTTGGCTTCCATCTTCATCTGATCGTAGGCTCTCTTAAAAAAAATATTAACTGAACTCCCGCTATCCACGAGTATCCTCTTCATCCAAGCAGGACCAACCTGGGCGGATATAACAAGCGGGTCGATGGTCGGGGCCTCGACCTTATCTGCATCACGGTTTCGAAACACGATGTCATCAGCCATCGTCTTTTGCTGTTTTGCCGGAGCCCCTTCATCGTAACTACTGCAACACTCAAATTCCATATGCCTAACCGAACTAGCATATGACTCCATCTCCTTCCAGCTCTTATCCGCCGGATGCGGACCACCGCTAACGGTGTTTATCACCAACCTTCCGCCCGTTCGGGCAGGCTCTTCTTGTCTTGGCCGATTTGGCTGATTGTTTTGGTTTGACGGCCCTGCACCACCAGACTGCGGCGCCCGTACAAACTGGTCTAACTTCCTCTCTCTGATCAACTTCTCGATCAAATCTTGTAGGTGTCTGCATTCATTAGTATTGTGGCCATAACTGTCATGAAATCTACAAAACTTGTCTGTCTGAATTTGTCTCTCCGACGATGGTTTCGGAGTGGGCTTCTTATATTGCATGGCGTTGCAAGTTTGTAGGTATACGTTCTCCAACGACGTATTCAGCGGGGTATAACTGTCAAACATAGGGGCCCTACGCCTTGGGCCACGGTTCTGGTCCCGCTTCCTGCTCTGATTCTCATTATTCTTTGGTTGAGATTGCTTGTTCTGGATGTTTAACTGCACTTTTCCAGAGCTTTCTCCCGATTGTTTCACAGCCACATTACTTTGAATTCCTTCTCCACTGGTTCCCGCGTCGTCCTGTTTCCTAGACTGCTTCACGTCCTCACGCCTCAAGAATTGGGCGGCTTTGGAGTAGAAGCGGTCCAACGACGCAGGAGGTTTTCCTGCCAGCCAATTTCCGAAATCAGAATCTGGGTCAATCCCTTTCATCAACGCCATCAGAATTGAATTGTCATTGGGATTGGTGATCTCCACACAAGCTTTATGAAATCTTTCCAAGTAATGTCTGAGCGTTTCTCCTGGAGCTTGAATAACGCTAGACAGGGTGTTGACATCTTTGGGCCTTGCAACATGCAGCGGAATTGTTCCACGAACTTCCTGGCCAGTTGATTGAATGACGATATAGAACGGGGTGGTAATCGTGTGAACCACATCGTTGCAATGCCCCCCAGGGAGATGGAAAAGCTCCTACACTTGACCGCATTGTCTGCTCTTACGGCGCTCATGGACCATTCATATTTCAGTATGTGCTGATTGGGGTCCGAGTTTCCCTCGTACATTGGTAACATGGGCATCTTAAATCGACGAGGAGGTTCGACATAGAGAATCTCATCTGTGAATGGGGTATGACTCCGAGAGATGCCCCAATCGTCATTAGTTAATCCCTGGCTTTCACGGATCATTTGCCTGATCATCTCAGGAAGATCCGTCACAGCTGCGTTATGAGCATGTTGAGCCAAGGTGTGGTCGGGTTCCACAACGCGAGACTGGACCGGGCGCTGTTGACGGTCCGGGTCTCGCCTCCTTGGTTCGACTTCTTCGTGTACATACGGCTCAGGAGTTTGCCGTCGTTGATGGCGGTTCTGATCTGACAAAGTATGGATGTCAACTCCTTGTTCCGTAGCAACGGTCGTAGGACGGTTATCAGTAGTGTGCTGAGGGAGAGTGCCTCCTCGGGAGGAAGGACCTGCGTGGAAGCTGGCAGATGGGCCGACTCGTACTTGCCCGACTGTCATTGCCGGAAGGTTCCCAGTAGCTTGTGCAAAGTTCCCGTCCATTCGGGGTCGCGGAGGTCGGCGATGGTAATCAGAGGAAGCCGAGCTCTCCGTGGAAGACTGGGATGCGTAGTCCCTTCTAGACCGCCTGCGCTTGTGACTGCGTAGCTGGCGGGTTAACTCAGCGTTTGCGCGGAGTTGCTCCGTCAACTGTTGCCGACTCTGGGTCAGCTCCTGGAGCAACGTCTGAAATTCTTGTCTTGTTACCGGTCCGGATGGCTCCGAAGGCCCGGTAACGTCTTGTGTAGATGGCAGCTGTGCGGGATTTTGCCTATCCCGGCCTTCCTGGTCACCTATGTTAGAGGTAGTTCGGGTACTCACCATGGTAAATCGTAGGATTCTTCCCCAGACTTTTATCAAATCTGAATAGAACGGAAGGAATCTGAACTTGAGATTCGGATCTTTCTCTTAGATTTATTCAATCCGGTATCGATGACAGATCCGAGGAGCGGGAGAAAAAACTGTGTTCACTCAGTGAAAGCACCAAAGTGTTTGTACCAAAATTGGGCACAACACTCGTCGGAAGTTTTTGAAGAGATAATAAATGAAGAAAGAAAATTGAAACTGAGGATTATCTAACAAAAACTCCAAATAACATATAAATAAATGCGAAGACAAGCAATTTATAGTGGTTCGGCGTGTTGCCTACGTCCACTGTGAAAGTTTTGCACTTTTATTGACTTTCTCTGGATGATTACAAGTTGGTACAGCAATCAATAGCAAAGTACAGCAATGAATTCGAAATTAACAGCAATTTAATGATGCTAAGTAATGGAGATCTTTATCCGGCAGAGTCTATGCGCTTCTAAGTCCCAAAAGTCCTTTTTCCTTTAGCCATGAGGCTCTATTTATAGGCGTAGGCTGCAGATATCTCGCTGAAAACTCGGGAGACCGCTTCTGGCACGTGAGGGGGCCCACACGCCCGCTTCCTCGAAGTTTGGGCCCACTTTGGCTTCGGTTCGAACTCCATTCGAACCGATCAGGGAATTATCCAATCGAGGTGAAACTTGGTGTGGACGTTCTCTAGCATGAATGCAAGCTGCTGTGAAAATTTCGTGGCATTTGGATCAGTAGGTTGGGAGTTATGCTGGGTTCGAAATGGGCGTTCATGGTGAGGCTGATTGGTTCGAAACCATATATTCGAAACGATGGTTTCGAACCGATGGTGGCACGTGCCTCCGTAGTGACGTGGAGCGCTCATCTCAAATCGGTCCGGTCTTCACTCCGAGTTGACCGCTTCGATTCCATATATCTCGGCACGTTCGACTCGGTGGATGACGCGTCACCTTGGTTAGTTAGCCCGATGGTTTCGAATGAGATTCTCTGGATGGGTTCGAACATGACCTCCGCGATGGTTTCGAACGAGGCTTCTGTGATGGGTTCGAACTTCTGGAGCTTCACGGTTTCGAACCAGTTGCAATATGATGGTTTCGAAATCCATTGCTACGAAATTAGTAGGCACGGTTTAATGGATTCGAACCCGAGGTGTCTGGATGGGTTCGAATACCATGGGTTCGAACCTGATGGGTTCGAAAGTGATGGGTTCGAAAGTGAAGGGTTCGAACCCTGGACCTTTCTCTTCAAATTGAATCGATCGTAACTCGAGCGCGCGAACTCCGATTGACTTGAAATTTGAGGTGTTGACTTCTATAGCCTCTCTGGTCATGTCTCATAAATTTTAGCCCAATCCGGATCCGGACAAAATTCAGTGATATCCATAGCGAAACCAAGTATAACCAATCTCTAAGATGAACTGTCCTTTGTTTTTGATCGATCCTCTGGTATCACGGCCTTGCCAAAAGGCGGGATAACAGATGTTGCACCCTATGGATATCGATTCTTCGGAGGGCCATAACTCTTGGCTCCTTTAGTGTTACGGGAGCCATAACCAGTCAAAACGAAGATCTCGATGAGTTCTATAGCTATGACAGCTTTAAGCCGTCACCGGTTAGTTTCATACCCAAAAAATCCTATACGAACCTCAATAAGGTCATGGTAGTTTTTTACCCTTCGTTTTGTCGTCACATGGATTTTTTCTGTAATACGGGATCCCCGTGGTTGGTCTATGTTTTACCATCGCCGGAGAGTGGTGCACCATGGTATTTCTTCGTTTCAAATCCATGCACCCATTTCTAAAAGTCGTATGGCATTGTTTCTTCATTTTGGACGGATGTTGCACCTTGCACCGTAGATGTTGCACCATTTGGATATCGATTCTTCGGAGGGCCATAACTCTTGGCTCATTTAGAGTTACGGGAGCCATAAGCAGTCAAAACGAAGCTCTCGGTGAGTTCCACAGCTATGACCGCTTTCAGCCGTCACCAGTTAGTTTCATACCCAAAAAATCCCATCCAAACCTCAATCGGGTCATGGAAGTTTTTCACCCTTCGTTTTTTCGTCACGTGGATTTTTTTTCTATAAACGGGATCCCCATGGCTGGTCTATGATTTACCATCGCTGGAGAGGGGTGGACCATGGTACTGCTCCGTTTCAAATCCTTGCACCCATTTCTAAAATTCGTACGACACAGTTTCTTCATTTTGGACGGATGTTACACCCTGCACCGTAGATGTTGCACCAAGTGGATATTGATTCTTCGGAGGGCCACAACTCTTGGCTCGTTTAGAGTTATGGGATCCATAACCAGTCAAAACGAAGCTCTCGGTGATTTCAAAAGCTATGATAGCTTTTAGCCGTCACTGGTAAGTTTCATACCCAAAAAATCCTATCCGAACCTCAATCGGGTCATGGAAGTTTTTTACCCTTCGTTTTGTCGTCACGTGGATTTTTTCTGTAATACGGGATCCCCGTGGCTGGTCTATGATTTACCATCGCTGGAAAGTGGAGCACCATGGTATTTCCCCGTTTCGAATCCATGCACCGATTTCTAAAAGTCATACAGCACTGTTTCTTCATTTTGGACGGATGTCGCACCTTGCACCGTAGATGTTGCACGTTGTGGATATCGATTCTTCGGAGGGCCATAACTCTTGGCTCGTTTAGAGTTACGAGAGCCGTAACCAGTCATAACGAAGCTCTTAGTGAGTTCTACGGCTATGATAGCTTTCAGCCGTCACTGGTTAGTTTCATACCCAAAAAATCCTATCCGAACCTCAATCGGGTCATGGAAGTTTTTTACCCTTCGTTTTGTCGTCACGTGGATTTTTTCTGTAATACGGGATCCCCGCGGCTGGTCTATGATTTACCATCGCTGGAGGGTGGTGCACCATGGTACTGCTCCTTTTCAAATCCGTGCATCCATTTGAAAAAGTCGTACGGCACTGTTTCTTCATTTTGGATGGATGTTGCACCTTGCACCTTAGATGTTGCACCCTATGGATATCGATTCTTCGGAGGGCCATAACTCTTGGCTCATTTAGAGTTACGGGAGCCATAACAAGTCAAAACGAAGCTCTCGATGAGTTCTATAGCTATGAAATCTTTCAGCCGTCACTGGTTAGTTTCATACCCAAAAAATCCTATCCGAACCTCAATAAGGTCATGGTAGTTTTTTACCCTTCGTTTTGTCGTCACGTGGATTTTTTCTGTAATACGGGATCCCCGTGGCTGGTCTATGTTTTACCATCGCCGGAGAGTGGTGCACCATGGTATTTCTTCGTTTCAAATCCATGCACCCATTTCTAAAAGTCGTACGGCACTGTTTCTTCATTTTGGACGGATGTTGCACCTTGCACCGTAGATGTTGCACCATGTGGATATCGATTCTTCGCAGGGCCATAACTCTTGGCTCATTTAGAGTTACGGGAGCCATAAGCAGTCAAAACAAAGCTCTCGCTGAGTTCTACAGCTATGACAGCTTTCAACCGTAACTAGTTAGTTTCATACCCAAAAAATCCTATCCGAACCTCAATCGGGTCATGGAAGTTTTTTACCCTTCGTTTTTTCGTCATGTGGATTTTTTCTATAAACGGGATCCCCATGGCTGGTCTATGATTTATCATCGCTGGAGAGGGGTGGACCATGGTACTGCTCCGTTTCAAATCCTTGCACCCATTTCTAAAAGTCGTACGGCACTGCTTCTTCATTTTGGACGGATCTTACACCTTGCATCGTAGATGTTGCACCATGTGGATATTGATTCTTCGAAGGGCCATAACTCTTGGCTCGTTTGGAGTTACGGGAGCCATAACCAGTCAAAACGAAGCTCTCGGTGATTTCTAAAGCTATGATAGCTTTTAGCCGTCACTGGTAAGTTTCATACCCAAAAAATCCTATCCGAACCTCAATCGGGTCATGGATGTTTTTTACCCTTCGTTTTGTCGTCATGTGGATTTTTTCTGTAATACGGGATCCCCGTGGCTGGTCTATGATTTACCATTGCTGGAGAGTGGTGGACCATTGTACTGCTCCGTTTCAAATCCATGCACCCATTTCTAAAAACTCCTAAGGCGCTGTTTCTTCATTTTGGACGGATGTTGCACCTTGCACCGTAGATGTTGCACCCTATGGATATCGGTTCTTCAGAGGGCCATAACTCTTGGCTTGTTTAGAGTTACGGGAGCCATAACCAGTCAAAACGAAGATCTCGGTGAGTTCTACAGCTATGACAGCTTTCAGCCGTCACTGGTTAGTTTCATACCCAAAAAATCCTATCCGAACCTCAATCGGGTCATGGAAGTTTTTTACCCATCGTTTATTCGTCGCGTGGATTTTTTCTGTAATACCGGATCCTCCTGGCTGTTCTTTGATTTACCATCGTTGGAGAGTGGTGCACCATGTTACCGCTCCATTTCAAATCCATGAACCAATTTTTAAAAGTACGTCACTATTTCTTCATTTTGGACGGATGTTGCACCTTGCGCCGTAGATGTTGCACCCTGTGAATATCGATTCTTCGGAAGGCCATAACTCTTGGCTCGTTTAGAGTTACGGGAGCCATAACCGGTCAAAACGAAGCTCTTGGTGAGTTCTACAGCTATGACAGGATGCAGCCGTCACGGGTTGGTTTCATGCCCAAAAAATCCTATCCGAACCTCGATCGGGTCATGGAAGTTTTTTACCCTTCGTTTTTACGTCACGTGGATTTTTTTCTATAATACGGGATCCTCGTGGCTGGTCTATGATTTACCATCGCTGAAGTGTGGTGCACTATGGTACTGCTCTGTTTCAAATCCATGCACCCATTTCTAAAAGTCGTACGGCACTGTTTCTTCATTTTGGACGGATGTTGCACCTTGCGCCGTAGATGTTGCACCTTGTGGATATCGATTATTCGGAGGGCCATAACTCTTGGCTCGTTTAGAGTTACGGGAGCCAAAACTAGTCAAAACGAAGCTCTCGGTGAGTTCTACAGCTTTGATAACTTTCAGCCTTCACTGGTTAGTTTCATACCCAAAAAATCCTATCCGAACCTCAATCGGGTCATGGAAGTTTGTTACCCTTCGTTTTTTCGTCACGTGGATTTTTTCTATAATACGGGATCCCCGTGTATGGTCTATGATTTACCATCGCTGGAGAGTGGTGCACCATGGCACTGCTCCGTTTCAAATCCATGCACCCATTTCTAACAGTAGTACAACACTGTTTCTTCATTTTGGACGGATGTCGCACCTTGCACCATAGATGTTGCACCTTGTGGATATCGATTCTTCGGAGGGCCATAACTCTTTGCTCGTTTAGAGTTACGGGAGCCACAACCAGTCAAAATGAAGCTCTCGGTGAGTTCTACAGCTATGACCACTTTGAGCCGTCATTGGTTAATTTCTTACCAAAAAAATTCTATCCGAACCTCAATCGGGTCATGGTAGTTTTTTACCCTTCGTTCTGTCGCAACGTGGATTTTTTTCTGTAATACGGGATCCCCGTGGCTGGTCTACGATTTACCATCGTTGGAGAGTGGTGCACCATGGTACAACTCCCTTTCAAATCCATGCACCCATTTCTAAAAGTCATACGGCACGGTTTCTTCATTTTGGACGGATGTTGCACCTTGCACCGTAGATGTTGCACCCTCTGGATATCGATTCTTTGGAGGGCCATAACTCTTGGCTCATTTAGAATTACAGGAGACATAACCAATCAAAACGAAGCTCTCGGTAAGTTCTATAGCTATGACGGCTTTGAGCCATCACTGGAAAGTTTCATACCCAAAAAATCCTATCTGAACCTCAATCGGGTCATGGAAGTTGTTTACCCATCGTTTTGTCGTCAGATGGATTTTTTCTGTAATACGGGATCCCCATGGCTGGTCTATGATTTATCATCGCTGGAGTGTGGTGCACCATGGTACTGCTCCGTTTCAAATCCATGCACCCATTTCTAAAAGTCGTACGGCGCTGTTTCTTCATTTTGGACGGATGTTGCACCTTGCGCCGTAGATGGTGCACCCTGTGGATATCGATTCTTCGGAGGGCCATAACTCTTAGATCGTTTAGAGTTACGGGAGCCATAACCAGTCAAAACGAAGCTCTCGGTGAGTTCTACAGCTATGATACCTTTCAGCCATCACTGATTAGTTTCATACCCAAAAAATCCTATCCGAACCTCAATCGGCTCGTGGAAATTTTTTACCCTTCGTTTTATCGTCGCGTGGATTTTTTCTGCAAAACGGGATCCCCGTGGATGGTCCATGATTTACCATCGCTGGAGAGTGGTGGACCAAGGTACTGCTCCGTTTCAAATCCATGCACCCATTTCTAAGAGTCGTATGGCACTGTTTCTTCATTTTGGACGGATGTTGCACCTTGCGCCGTAGATGTTGCTCCCCGTGGATGTCGATTCTTCGAAGGGCCATAACTCTCGGCTCGTTTAGAGTTACGGGAGCCATAACTAGTGAAAACGAATCTCTCGGCGAGTTCTACAGCTATGACAGCTTTCAACCATCACTGGTTAGTTTAGTACCCAAAAAATCCTATCCGAACCTCAATCGGGTCATAGAAGTTTTTTACCCTTCCTTTTGTCGTCACGTGGATTTTTTCTGTAATACGGGATCCCTGAGGCTGGTCTATGATTTACCATCGCTGGAGAGTGGTGCACCATGGTACTGCTCCGTTTCAAATCCATGCACCCATTCCTAAAAGTCGTACGGCATTGTTTCTTCATTTTGGACGGATGTTGCACCTTGCACCGTAGATGTTGCACCCTGTGGATATCGATTCTTCAGAGGGCCATAACTCTTGGCTCGTTTAGAGTTACGGTAGCCATAACCAGTCAAAACGAAGCTCTCGATGAGTTCTACAGCTATGACAGCTTTCAGCCGTCACTGGTTAGTTTCATACCCAATATCCGAACCTCAATCGGGTCATGGTAGTTTTTTACCCTTCGTTTTGTCGTCACGTGGATTTTTTCTGTAATATGGGATCCCCGTGGCCGGTCTATGATTCTCCATCGCTGGAGGGTGGTGCACCATTGTACTGCTCCATTTCAAATCCGCACCCATTTCTAAAAGTCATACGACACTGTTTCTTCATTTTGGATGGATGTTGCACCTTGCACCCTAGATGTTGCACCCTGTGGATATCGATTCTTCGGAGGGCCATAACTCTTGGCTCATTTAGAGTTACGGGAGCCGTAACCAGTCAAAATGAAGCTGTCGGTGAGTTCTACAACTACGACTGCTTTTAGCCGTCACTAGTATGTTTCATACCCAAAAAATCCTATCCGAACCTCAATCGGGTCATGGAAGCTTTTTACCCTTCGTTTTTGTCGTCACGTGGATTTTTTCTGTAGTACGGGATCCCCGTGGATGGTCTATGTTTTACCATCGCTGGAGAGTGGTGCACCATGGTACTGCTCCGTTTCAAATCCATGCACCCATTTCTAAAAGTCGTACGACACTGTTTCTTCATTTTGGACGGATGTTGCACCTTGCACCGTAGATGTTGCACCATGTGGATATCGATTCTTCGGAGGGCCATGACTCTTGGCTCGTTTAGAGTTACGGGAGGCATAACCGATGAAAACGAAGCTCTCGGTGAGTTCTACAGCTATGACAGCTTTTAGCCGTCACTGACAAGTTTCATACCAAAAAAATCCTATCCGAACCTCAATCGGGTCATGAAAGTTTTTTACCCTTCGTTTTGTCGTCACGTGGATTTTTTCTGCAATACGGGATCCCCGTGGAAGGTCTATGATTTACCATCGCTGGAGAGTGGTGCACCACGGTACTGCTCCATTTCAAATCCATGCACCCATTTCTAAAAGTCGTACGGCACCGTTTCTTCATTTTGGACGGATGTTGCACATTGCACTGTAGATGTTGCACCTTGTGGATATCGACTCTTAGGAGGGCCATAACTCTTGGCTCGTTTAGAGTTACGGGAGCCATAACCAGTCAGAACAAAGCTCTCGGTGAGTTCTACAGCTATGCCAGCTTTCAGCCATCACTGGTTAGTTTCCTACCCAAAAATCCTATCTGAACCTCAATCGGGTCATGGAAGTTTTTTACCCTTCGTTTGGTCATCACGTGGATTTTTTCTGCAATACGGGATCCCCGTGGCTGGTCTATGATTTAGCATTGCTGGAGAGTGGTGCATCATGGTATGGTCCGTTTCAAATCCATGCACCCATTTCTAAAAGTTGTATGGCACTATTTCTTCATTTTGGACGAATGTTGCACCTTGCACCGTAGATTTTGCACGCTGTGGATATCGATTCTTTGGTGGGCCATAACTCTTGGCTCGTTTAGAGTTACAGGAGCCATAACCAATAAAAACGAAGCTCTCGGTGAGTTCTACATCTATGACAGCTTTCAGCCGTCACTGGTTAGTTTCATACCCCAAAAATCCAATCTGAACCTTAATTGGGTTATGGAAGTTTTTTACCCTTCGTTTTTTTGTCACGTGGATTTTTTCTATAATACGCGAACCCCGTGGATGGTCTATGATTTACCATCGCTGGAGAGTGGTGCACCATGCTACTGCTCCGTTTCAAATCCATGCACCCATTTCTAAAAGTCGTACGACACTGTTTCTTCATTTTGGACGGATGTTGCACCTTGCACTGTAGATGTTGCACCCTGTGGATATCGATTCTTCGGAGGGCCATAACTCTTGGCTCGTTTAGAGTTACGGTAGCCATAACCAGTCAAAACGAAGCCCTCGATGAGTTCTACAGCTATGACAGCTTTCAGCCATCACTGGTTAGTTTCATACCCAATATCCGAACCTCAATTGGGTCATGGTAGTTTTTTACCCTTCGTTTTGTCGTCACGTGGATTTTTTCTGTAATACGGGATCCCCGTGGCCTGTCTATGATTCTCCATCGCTGGAGAGTGGTACACCATTGTACTGCTCCATTTCAAATCCATGCACCCATTTCTAAAAGTCATACGGCACTGTTTCTTCATTTTGGACGGATGTTGCACCTTGCACCGTAGATGTTGCACCCTGTGGATATCGATTCTTCGGAGGGGCATAACTCTTGGCTCACTTAGAGTTACGGGAGCCGTAACCAGTCAAAATGAAGCTCTCGTTGAGTTCTACAACTATGACAGCTTTTAGCCGTCACTAGTAAGTTTCATACCCAAAAAATCCTATCCGAACCTCAATCGGGTCATGGAAGTTTTTTACCCTTCGTTTTTGTCGTCACGTGGATTTTTTCTGTAGTACGGGATCCCCATGGATGGTCTATGTTTTACCATCGCTGGAGAGTGGTGCACCATGGTACTACTCCGTTTCAAATCCATGCACCCATTTCTAAAAGTCGTACGACACTATTTCTTCATTTTGGACGGATGTTGCACCTTGCACCGTAGATGTTGCACCATGTGGATATCGATTCTTCGGAGGGCCATAACTCTTGGCTCGTTTAGAGTTACGGGAGCCATAACCGGTGAAAACGAAGCCCTGGGTGAGTTCTACAGCTATGACAGCTTTTAGCCGTCACTGGTAAGTTTCATACCAAAAAAATCCTATCTGAACCTCAATCGGGTCATGAAAGTTTTATACCCTACGTTTTGTCGTCACGTGGATTTTTTCTGCAATACGGGATCCCGGTGGAAGGTCTATGATTTACCATCGCTGGAGAGTGGTGCACCACGGTACTGCTCCATTTCAAATCCACGCACCCATTTCTAAAAGTCGTACGGCACCGTTTCTTCATTTTGGATGGATGTTGCACATTGCACCGTAGATGTTGCACCTTGTGGATATCGATTCTTCGGAGGGCCATAACTCTTGGCTCGTTTAGGGTTACGGGAGCCATAACCAGTCAAAACAAAGGTCTCGGTGAGTTCTACAGCTATGACAGCATTCAGCCATCACTGGTTAGTTTCCTGCCCAAAAATAATATCTGAACCTCAATCGGGTCATGGAAGTTTTTTACCCTTCGTTTTGTCATCACGTGGATTTTTTCTACAATACGGGATCCCCGTGGCTGGTCTATGATTTACCATCGCTGGAGAATGGTGCACCATGGTATGGTCCGTTTCAAATCCATGCACCCATTTCTAAAAGTTGTACGGCACTATTTCTTCATTTTGGACGAATGTTGCACCTTGCACTGTAGATTTTGCACGCTGTGGATATCGATTCTTTGGTGGGCCGTAACTCTTGGCTCGTTTAGAATTACAGGAGTCATAACCATTCAAAACGAAGCTCTCGGTGAGTTCTACATCTATGACAGCTTTCAGCCGTCACTGGTTAGTTTCATACCCAAAAAATCCAATCTGAACCTCAATCGGGTCATGGAAGTTTTTTACCCTTCGTTTTTTCGTCACGTGGATTTTTTCTATAATACGGGATCCCAGTGGCAGGTCTATGATTTACCATCGCTGGAGAGTGGTGCACCATGGTACTGCTCCGTTTCAAATCCATTCACCCATTTCTAAAAGTCGTACGGCAATGTTTCTTCATTTTTGACAGATGTTGCACCTTGCGTCGTAGATGTTGCACCCTGTGGATAACGATTCTTCGGAGGGCCATAACTCTTGGCTCGTTTAGAGCTACAGGAGCCATAACTAGTCAAAACGAAACTCTCGGAAAGTTCTACAGCTATGACAGCTTTCAGCCGTCACTGGTTAGTTTCGTACCCAAAAAATTCTATCCGAACCTCAATCGGGTCATGCAAGTTTTTTACCCTTCGTTTTTTCGTCACGTTGATTTTTTCTATAATACGGGATCCCCGTGGCTGGTCTACGATTTACCATCGTTGGAGAGTGGTGCACCGTGGTACTGCTCCGTTTCAAATCCATGCACCCATTTCTAAAAATCACACGGCACTGTTTCTTCATTTTGGACGGATGTTGCACCTTGCGCCGTAGATGTTGCACCCCGCGGATATCGATTCTTCGGAGGGCCGTAACTCTTGGCTCGTTTAGAGTTACGGGAGCCATAACTAGTCAAAACGAAGGTCTCGGTGAGTTCTACAGCAATGAAAGCTTTTAGCCATCACTGGTTAGTTTCACACCCAAAAAATCCTATCTGAACCTCAATCGGGTCATGGAAGTTTTTTAACCTTCGTTTTGTCGTCACGTGGAATTTTTTCTGCAATACGGGATCCCCGTGGCAGGTCTATGATTTACCATCGCTGGAGAGTGGTGCACCATGGTACTGCTCCATTTCAAATCCATGCACCCATTTCTAAAAGTCGTACCGCACTGTTCCTTCTTTTTGGACGTGTGTTGCACCTTACACCGTAGATGTTGCACCCTGTGGATATCGATTCTTCATAGGGCCATAACTCTTGGCTCGTTTAGAGTTAAGGGAGCCATAACCAGTCAAAACGAAGCTCTCGGCGAGTTCTACAGCTATGACTGCTTTCAACCGTCACTGGTTAGTTTCGTACCCAAAAAATCCTACCCGAACCTCAATCGGGTCATGAAAGTTTTTTACCCTTCGTTTCGTCATCATGAGGATTTTTTCTGCAATACATGATCCCCATGGCTGGTCTATGATTTACGATCGCTGGACAGTGGTGCACCATGGTACTGCTCCGTTTCAAATCCATGCACCCATTTCTAAAAGTCGTACGGCAATGTTTCTTCATTTTGGACGGATGTTGCACCTTGCACCGTAGATGTTGCACCCTGTGGATATCGATTCATCGGAGGGCCATAACTCTTGGCTCGTTTAGAGTTACGGGAGCCATAACCAGTCCAAACGAAGCTCTCGATGAGTTCTACAGCTATGACGGCTTTCATCCATCACTGGCAGTTTCATACCCAATATCCGAACCTCAATCGGGTCATGTTGGTTTTTTACCCTTCGTTTTGTCGTCACGTGGATTTTTTCTGTAATACGGGATCCCCGAGGATGGTCTATGATTAACCATCGCTGGAGAGTGGTGCACCATGGTACTGCTCCGTTTCAAATCCATGCACCCATTTCTAAAAGTCGTACGACACTGTTTCTTCATTTTGGACGGATGTTGCACCTTGCACCGTAGATGTTGCACCATGTGGATATCGATTCTTCGGAGGGCCATAACTCTTTGCTCGTTTAATTTAACGAGAGTCATAACCAGTGAAAACGAAGCTCTCGGTGAGTTCTACAGCTATGATAGCTTTTAGCCATCACTGGTAAGTTTCATACCAAAAAATCCTATCCGAACCTCAATCGGGTCATGAAAGTTTTATAACCTTCGTTTTGTCGTCACGTAGATTTTTTCTGTAATATGGGATCCCCGTCTATGGTCTATGATTTGCCATTGCTGGAGAGTGGTGCACCATGGTACTGCTCCGTTTCAAATCCATGCACCCATTTCTAAAAGTCATACGGCACTGTTTCTTCATTTTGGACGGATGTTGCACCTTGCAACGTAGATGTTTCACCATGTGGATATCGATTCTTCGGAGGGCCGTAACTCTTGGCTCGTTTAGAGTTACGGGAGCCATAACTAGTTAAAATGAAGCTCTCGGTGAGTTCTATAGCTATGACGGCTTTCAACCGTCACTGTTTAGTTACCTTCCCAAAAAATCCTATCGGAACCTCAATCGGGTCATTGAAGTATTTTACCCTTCGTTTTGTCGTCATGTGGATTTTCTCTGCAATACGGGATCCCCGTGGCAGGTCTATGATTTACCATCGCTGGAGAGTGGTGCACCATGGTACTGCACCATTTCAAATCCATGTACCCATTTCTAAAAGTCGTACGGCATTATTTCTTCATTTTGGACGGATGTTGCACCTTGCACCGTAGATGTTGCACCTTGTGGATATCGATTATTCGGAGGGCCATAACTCTTGGCTCGTTTAGAGTTACGGGAGCCATAACCAGTCAAAACGAAGCTCTCGATGAGTTCTACAACTATGACAGCTTTCAGCCGTCAATGGTTAGTTTCATACCCAATATCCGAACCTCAATCGGGTCATGGTGGTTTTTTACCCTTCGTTTTGTCGTCACGTGGATTTTTTCTGTAACACGGGATCCCCGTGGCCGGTCTATGATTCACCATCGCTGGAGAGTGGTGCACCATTGTACTTCTCTTTTTCAAATCCATGCACCCATTTCTAAAAGTTGTACGACACTGTTTCTTCATTTTGGACGGATGTTGCACCATGCATCGTAGATATTGCACCCTGAGGATATCGATTCTTCGGACGGCTATAACTCTTGGTTCATTCAGAGTTAGGGAAGCCATAACCAGTCAAAACGAAGCTCTCGGCGAGTTCTACAGCTATGACAGCTTTCAACCGTCACTGGTTAGTTTCGTACCCAAAAAATCCTATCCGAACCTCAATTGGGTCGTGGAAGTTTTTTACCCTTCGTTTTGTCATCATGTGGATTTTTTCTGCAATACAGGATCCCCGTGGCTGCTCTATGATTTACCATCACTGGATAGTGGTGCACCATTGTACTGCTCCGTTTCAAATACATCCGCCCATTTCTAAAAGTCGCAAGGCACCGTTTCTTCATTTTGGACGGATGTTGCACCTTGCACCGGAGATGTTGCACCCTATGGATATCGATTCTTTGGAGGGCCATAACTCTTGGCTCGTTTAGAGTTACGGGAGCCATAACTAGTCAAAACAAAGCTCTCGATGAGTTCTACAGCTATGACAGCTTTCAGCCGTCACTGGTTAGTTTCATACAGAATATCCGAACCTCAATCGGGTCATGGTGATTTTTTACCCTTCGTTTTGCCGTCACGTGGATTTTTTCTGTAATACGGGATCCCCGTGGCCGATCTATGATTCACAATCGCCGGAGAGTGGTGCATCATTGTACTACTCCATTTCAAATCCATGCACCCATTTCTAAAAGTCGTACGGAACTGTTTCTTCATTTTGGACGGATGTTGTACCTTGCACCGTAGATGTTGCACCCTGTGGATATCGATTCTTCGGAGGGCCATAACTCTTGGCTCACTTAGAGTTACGGGAGTCGTAACCAGTCAAAACGAAGCTCTCAGTGAGTTGTACAGCTATGACAGCTTTCAACCGTCACTGGTTAGTTTCGTACCCAAAAAATCCTATCCGAACCTCAAACGGATCGTGGAAGTTTTTTACCCTTCGTTTTGTCGTCACGTGGATTTTTTCCGTAATACGGGATCCCCGAGGATGGTCTATGATTTACCATTGCTGGAGAGTGGTGCACCATGGTACTGCTCCATTTCAAATACATGCGCCCATTTCTAAAAGCCGTACGACACTGTTTCTTCATTTTGGACGGATGTTGCACCTTGCACCGTAGATGTTGCACCTTGTGGGTATCGATTCTATGGAGGGCCATAACTCTTGGCTCGTTTAGAGTTTTAGGAGCCATAACCCGTCAAAATGAAGCACTTGATGAGTTCCACAGCTATGGCCGCTTTCAGCCATCACTGGTTAGTTTCATACCGAATATCCGAACATCAATCGGGTCATGGTGGTTTTTTACCCTTCGTTTTGTCGTCACGTGGATTTTTTCTGTAATACGGGATCCCCGTGGACGATCTATGATTAACAATCGCTGGAGAGTGGTGCACCATTGTACTTCTCTGTTTCAAATCCACGCACCCATTTCTAAAAGTCGTACGGCACTGTTTCTTCATTTTTGACGGATGTCGCACATTGCACCGTAGAAGTTGCACCCTGTGGATATCGATTCTTCGGAGGGCCATAACTCTTGGCTCATTTAGAGTTACGGGAGCCGTAACTAGTCAAAATGAAGCTCTCGGCGAGTTCTACAGCTATGATAGCTTTCAAAAGTCACTGGTTAGTTTCGTACCCAAAAAATCCTATCCGAACCTCAATCGGGTCATGGAAGTTTTTTACCCATCGTCTTGTCGTCATGTGGATTTTTTATGTAATACGGGATCCCCGTGGATGGTTACCATCGCTGGAGAGTGGTGCACCATGGTACTGCTCCGTTTCAAATCCATGCACCCATTTCTAAAAGTCGTACGACATTGTTTCTTCATTTTGGACGGATGTTGCACCTTGCACCGTTGATGTTGCACCATGTGGATATCGATTCTTCGGAGGGCCATTACTCTTGGCTCGTTTAGATTTACGGGAGCCATAACCAGTGAAAACGAAGCTCTCGGTGAGTTCTACAGCTATGATAGCTTTTAGCCATCACTGGTAAGTTTCATACCAAAAAATCCTATCCGAACCTCAATCGGGTCATGAAAGTTTTATAACCTTCGTTTTGTCGTCACGTAAATTTTTTCTGTAATATGGGATCCCCGTGGATGGTCTATGATTTGCCATTGCTGGAGAGTGGTGCACCATGGTACTGCTCCGTTTCAAATCCATGCACCCATTTCTAAAAGTCATACGGCACTGTTTCTTCATTTTGGACGGATGTTGCACCTTGCAACGTAGATGTTTCACCATGTGGATATCGATTCTTCGGAGGGCCATAACTCTTGGCTCGTTTAGAGTTACGGGAGCCATAACTAGTGAAAATGAAGCTCTCGGTGAGTTCTATAGCTATGACGGCTTTCAGCCGTCACTGGTTAGTTACCTTCCCAAAAAATCCTATCGGAACCTCAATCGGGTCATGGAAGTTTTTTACCCTTCGTTTTGTCGTCATGTGGATTTTCTCTGCAATACGGGATCCCCGTGGCAGGTCTATGATTTACCATCGCTGGAGAGTGGTGCACCATAGTACTGCACCATTTCAAATCCATGTACCCATTTCTAAAAGTCGTACGGCATTATTTCTTCATTTTGGACGGATGTTGCACCTTGCACCGTAGATGTTGCACCTTGTGGATATCGATTCTTCGGAGGGCCATAACTCTTGGCTCGTTTAGAGTTACGGGAGCCATAACCAGTCAAAACGAAGATCTCGATGAGTTCTACAACTATGACAGCTTTCAGCCGTCAATGGTTAGTTTCATACCCAATATCCGAACCTCAATCGGGTCATGGTGGTTTTTTACCCTTCGTTTTGTCGTCACGTGGATTTTTTCTGTAACACGGGATCCCCGTGGCCGGTCTATGATTCACCATCGCTGGAGAGTGGTGCACCATTGTACTTCTCTTTTTCAAATCCATGCACCCATTTCTAAAAGTTGTACGACACTGTTTCTTCATTTTGGACGGATGTTGCACCTTGCATCGTAGATATTGCACCCTGAGGATATCGATTCTTCGGACGGCCATAACTCTTGGTTCATTCAGAGTTAGGGGAGCCATAACCAGTCAAAACGAAGCTCTCGGCGAGTTCTACAGCTATGACAGCTTTCAACCGTCACTGGTTAGTTTCGTACCCAAAAAATCCTATCCGAACCTCAATTGGGTCGTGGAAGTTTTGTACCCTTCGTTTTGTCATCATGTGGATTTTTTCTGCAATACAGGATCCTCGTGGCTGCTCTATGATTTACCATCACTGGATAGTGGTGCACCATTGTACTGCTCCATTTCAAATACATCCGCCCATTTCTAAAAGTCGTACGCACTGTTTCTTCATTTTGGACGGATGTTGCACCTTGCACCGTAGATGTTGCACCCTATGGATATCGATTCTTTGGAGGGCCATAACTCTTGGCTCGTTTAGAGTTGCGGGAGCCATAACCAGTCAAAACAAAGCTCTCGATGAGTTCTACAGCTATGACAGCTTTCAGCCGTCACTGGTTAGTTTCATACCGAATATCCGAACCTCAATCGGGTCATGGTGATTTTTTACCCTTCGTTTTGCCGTCACGTGGATTTTTTCTGTAATACGGGATCCCCGTGGCCGATCTATGATTCACAATCGCCGGAGAGTGGTGCATCATTGTACTACTCCATTTCAAATCCATGCACCCATTTCTAAAAGTCGTACGGAACTGTTTCTTCATTTTGGACGGATGTTGTACCTTGCACCGTAGATGTTGCACCCTGTGGATATCGATTCTTCGGAGGGCCATAACTCTTGGCTCACTTAGAGTTACGGGAGCCATAACCAGTCAAAACGAAGCTCTCAGCGAGTTCTACAGCTATGACAGCTTTCAACCGTCACTGGTTAGTTTCGTACCCAAAAAATCCTATCCGAACCTCAAACGGATCGTGGAAGTTTTTTACCCTTCGTTTTGTCGTCACGTGGATTTTTTCCGTAATATGGGATCCCCGAGGATGGTCTATGATTTACCATCGCTGGAGAGTGGTGCACCATGGTACTGCTCCATTTCAAATACATGCGCCCATTTCTAAAAGCCGTACGACACTGTTTCTTCATTTTGGACGGATGTTGCACCTTGCACTGTAGATGTTGCACCTTGTGGGTATCGATTCTATGGAGGGCCATAACTCTTGGCTCGTCTAGAGTTTTAGGAGCCATAACCCGTCAAAATGAAGCACTCGATGAGTTCCACAGCTATGGCCGCTTTCAGCCGTCACTGGTTAGTTTCATACCGAATATCCGAACATCAATCGGGTCATGGTGGTTTTTTACCCTTCGTTTTGTCGTCACGTGGATTTTTTCTGTAATACGGGATCCCCGTGGACGATCTATGATTAACAATCGCTGGAGAGTGGTGCACCATTGTACTGCTCTGTTTCAAATCCACGCACCCATTTCTAAAAGTCGTACGGCACTGTTTCTTCATTTTTGACGGATGTCGCACATTGCACCGTAGAAGTTGCACCCTGTGGATATCGATTCTTCGGAGGGCCATAACTCTTGGCTCATTTAGAGTTACGGGAGCCGTAACTAGTCAAAATGAAGCTCTCGGCGAGTTCTACAGCTATGATAGCTTTCAACAGTCACTGGTTAGTTTCGTACCCAAAAAATCCTATCTGAACCTCAATCGGGTCATGGAAGATTTTTACCCATCGTCCCCGTGGATGGTTACCATCGCTGGAGAGTGGTGCACCATGGTACTGCTCCGTTTCAAATCCATGCACCCATTTCTAAAAGTCGTACGACATTGTTTCTTCATTTTGGACGGATGTTGCACCTTGCACCGTTGATGTTGCACCATGTGGATATCGATTCTTCGGAGGGCCATAACTCTTGGCTCGTTTAGATTTACGGGAGCCATAACCAGTGAAAACGAAGCTCTCGGTGAGTTCTATAGCTATGACAGCTTTTAGCCATCACTGGTATGTTTCATGCCCAAAAATTCCTATCCGAACCTCGTTCGGGTCATGGAAGTTTTTTATCTTTCGTTTTGTCGTCACGTGGATTTTTTCTGTAACACGGGATCCCCGTGGATGGTCTATGATTTGCCATCGCTGGAGAGTGGTGCACCATGGTACTGCTCTGTTTCAAATCCATGAACCCATTTCTAAAAGTCGTACGGCACTGTTTCTTCATTTTGGACGGATGTTGCACCTTGCACCGTAGATGTTGCACTATGTGGATATCGATTCTTCGGAGGGCCATAACTCTTGGCTCGTTTTGGTTTACGGGAGCCATAACCAGTGAAAACAAAGCTCTCGGTGAGTTCTAAAGCTATGACCGCTTTTAGCCATCACTGGTAAGTTTCATGCCCAAAAAATCCTATCCGAACATCGATCGGGTCATGAAAGTTTTTTACCCTTCGTTTTGTCGTCACGTGGATTTTCTCTGCAATACTGGATCCCCGTGGCAGGTCTATGATTTACCATCGCTAGAGAGTGGTGCACCATGGTACTGCTCCTTTTCAAATCCATGCACCCATTTCTAAAAGTCATACGGCCCTGTTTCTTCATTTTGGACCGATGTTGCACCTTGCATCGTAGATGTTGCAACTTGTGGATATCGATTCTTCGGAGGGCCAAAACTCTTGGCTCATTTAGAGTTACGGGAGCCCTAACCAGTTAAAACGAAGCTCTCGATGAGTTCTACAGCTATGACAGCTTTCAGCCGTCACTGGTTAGTTTCATACCCAACATCCGAACCTCAATCGGGTCATGGTGGTTTTTTACCCTTCGTTTTTTGGTCACGTGGATTTTTTCTGTAATACGGGATCCCCGTGGCCGGTCTATGATTCACCATCGCTGGAGAGTGGTACACCATTGTACTTCTCCGTTTCAAATCCATGCACCCATTTCTAAAAGTCGTACGACACTATTTCTTCATTTTGGACGGATGTTGCACCTTGCACCGTAGATGTTGCACTCTATGGATATCGATTCTTCGGAGGGCCATAACTCTTGGCTCATTAAGAGTTACGGGAGCCATAACCAGTCAAAACGAAGCTCTCGTCGAGTTCTACAGCTATGATAACTTTCAACCGTCACTGGTTAGTTTCGTACGCAAAAAATCCTATCCGAACCTCAATTGGGTCGTGGAAGTTTTTTACCATTCGTTTTGTTATCATGAGGATTTTTTCTACAATACAGGATCCCCGTGGCTGGTCTATGATTTACCATCGCTGGAGAGTGGTGCACCATGGTACTGCTCCGTTTCAAATACATGCGCCCATTTCTAAAAGTCATACGACACTGTTTCCTCATTTTGGACGGATGTTGCACCTTGCACCGTAGATGTTGCACCCTGTGGACATCGATTCTTCAGAGGGCCATGACTCTTGGCTTGTTTAGAGTTACGGGAGCCATAACCAGTCAAAACAAAGCTCTCAATGAGTTCTATAGCTATGATAGCTTTCAGCCGTCACTGGTTAGTTTCATACCCAATATCCGAACCTCAATCGGGTCATGGTGGTTTTTTACACTTCGTTTAGTTGTCACGTGGATTTTTTCTATAATACGGGATCCCCGTGGCCGGTCTACGATTCACCATCGCTGGAGTGTGGTGCACCATTGTACTGCTCGGTTTCAAATCCATGCACCCATTTCTAAAAGTCGTACGACACTGTTTCTTCATTTTGGACGGATGTTGCACCTTACACCGTAGATGTTGCACCATGTGGATATCGATTCTTCGGAGGGCCGTAACTCTTTGCTCATTTAGAGTTACGGGAGCCATAACCAGTCAAAACGAAGCTCTCGGCGAGTTCTACAGCTATGACAGCTTTCAACCATCACTGGTTAGTTTCATACCCAAAAAATCCTATCCGAACCTCAATCGGGTCATGGAAGTTTTTTATCCTATGTTTTGTCGTCACGTGGATTTTTTCTGTAATACGGGATCCCCATGGATGGTCTATGATTTACCATCGCTGGAGAGTGGTGCACCATGGTACTGGTCCATTTCAAATCCATGCATCCATTTCTAAAAGTCGTACGACACTGTTTCTTCATTTTGGACGGATGTTGCACCTTGCACCGTAGATGTTGCACCATGTGGATATCGATTCTTCGGAGAGCCATAACTCTTGGCTCGTTTAGAGTTACGGGAGCCATAACCAGTGAAAAAGAAGATCTCGATGAGTTCTACAGCTATGACAGCTTTTAGCCATCAGTGGTAAGTTTCATACCCAAAAAATCCTATCCGAACCTCAATAGGGTCATGAAAGTTTTTTACCCTTCGTTTTGTCGTCACGTGGATTTTTTCTGTAATACGGGATCCCCGTGGATGGTCTACGATTTGCCATCGCTGGAGAGTGGTGCACCATGGTACTGCTCCATTTCAAATCCATGCACCCATTTCTAAAAGTCGTACGACACTGTTTCTTCATTTTGGACGGTAGTTGCACCTTGCACCGTAGATGTTGCACCATGTGGATATCGATTCTTCGGAGGGCCATAACTCTTGGCTCGTTTAGAGTTACTGGAGCCATAATCAGTGAAAACGAAGCCCTCGGTGAGTTCTACAGCTACGACAGCTTTTAGCCAACATTGGTAAGTTTCATACCCAAAAAATCCTTTCCGAACCTCAATCGGGTCATGAAAGTTTTTTACCCTTCTTTTTGTCGTCACGTGGATTTTTCTGTAATAAGGGATCCCCGTGGATGGTCTATGATTTGCCATCGCTGAAGAGTGGTGCACCGTGGTACTGCTCCGTTTCAAATCCGTGCACCCATTTCTAAAAGTCCTACGACACTGTTTCTTCATTTTTGACGGATGTTGCACCATGCACCGTAGATGTTGCACCTTGTGGATATCGATTCTTCGGAGGGCCCTAACTCTTGGCTCGTTTAGAGTTACGGGAGCAATAACCAGCCAAAACAAAGCTCTTGGTGAGTTCTACAGCTATGATAGCTTTCAGCCGTCACTGGTTAGTTACCTACCCAAAAAATCCTATCCGAACCTCAATCGGGTCACACCTATGATTCACCATCGCTGGAGAGTGGTGCACCATTGGACTTCTCTTTTTCAAATCCATGCACCCATTTCTAAAAGTTGTACGACACTGTTTCTTCATTTTGGACGGATGTTGCACCTTGCATCGTAGATATTGCACCCTGAGGATATCGATTCTTCGGACGGCCATAACTCTTGGTTCATTCAGAGTTAGGGGAGCCATAACCAGTCAAAACGAAGCTCTCGGCGAGTTCTACAGCTATGACAGCTTTCAACCGTCACTGGTTAGTTTCGTACCCAAAAAATCCTATCCGAACCTCAATTGGGTCGTGGAAGTTTTTTACCCTTCGTTTTGTCATCATGTGGATTTTTTCTGCAATACGGGATCCCGGTGGCTGGTCTATGATTTACCATCGCTGGAGAGTGGTGCACCATGGTATGGTCCGTTTCAAATCCATGCACCCATTTCTAATAGTCGTACAGCACTGTTTCTTCATTTTGCACGAATGTTGCACCTTGCACTGTAGATGTTGCACGCTGTGGATATCGATTCTTCGGAGGGCCATAACTCTTGGCTCGTTTAGAGTTACGGGAGCCATAACCAGTCAAATGAATCTCTCGGTGAGTTCTACAGCTATGACCGCTTGCAGCCGTCACTAGTTAGTTTCATACCCAAATAATCCAATCCGAACCTTAATGGGGTCATGGAAGTTTTTTACCCTTCGTTTTTTCGTAACGTGGATTTTTTTTATAATACGGGATCCCCGTGGCTAGTCTATGATTTACCATGGCTGGAGAGTGGTGCACCATGGTACTGCTCCGTTTCAAATCCGTGCACCCATTTCTAAAAGTCGTACGGCACTGTTTCTTCATTTTGGACGGATGTTGCACCTTGCGCCGTAGATGTTGCACCCTATGGATATCGATTCTTCGGAGGGCCATAACTCTCGGCATCGTTTAGAGTTACGGGAGCCATAACTGGTCAAAACGAAGCTCTCGGAAAGTTCTACGGCTATGACAGCTTTCAGCCGTCACTGATTAGTTTGGTACCCAAAAAATCCTATCCGAACCTCGTTCGGGTCATGCAAGTTTTTTACCCTTCGTTTTTTCGTCACGTGGATTTTTTCTATAATGCGGGATCCCCGTGGTTGGTCTACTATTTACCATCGTTGGAGAGTGGTGCACCATGTGACTGCTCCGTTTCAAATCCATGCACCCATTTCTAAAAGTCGTACGACACTGTCTCTTCATTTTGGACGGATGTTGCACCTTGCGCCGTAGATGTTGCACCCTGTGGATATCGATTCTTCAGCGGGCCATAACTCTTGGATCGTTTATAGTTACGGGAGACATAACCTGTCTAAACGAAGCTCTTGATGAGTTCTACAGCTATGACAGCTTTCAGCCGTCACTGGTTAGTTTCATACCCAAAAAATCCTATCCGAACCTCAATCGGGTCATGGAAGTTTTTTACCCTTCGTTTTGTCGTCACGTGGATTTTTTCTGCAATACGGGATCCCCATGGCTAGTCTATGATTTACCATCGCTGGAGAGTGGTGCACCATGTTACTGCTCCATTTCAAATCCATGCACCCATTTCTAAAAGTTGTACGGCACCGTTTCTTCATTTTGGACAGCTGTTGCACCTTTCACCGTAGATGTTGCACCCTGTGGATACCGATTCTTCGGAGGGACATAACTCTCGGCTCGTTTAGAGTTACGGGAGACATAACCAGTCAAAACGAAACTCTCGGCGAGTTCTACGGCTATGAAAGCTTTCAACCGTCAATGGTTAGTTTCGTACCCAAAAAATCCTATCCGACCCTCAATCGGGTCATGAAAGTTTTTTACAATTCGTTTTGTCATCATGTGGATTTTTTCTGTAATACAGGATCCCCGTGGCTGGTTTATGATTTACCATCGCTGGAGAGTGGTGCACCATTGTACTGCTCCATTTCAAATCCATGCACCCATTTCTAAAAGTCGTACGTCACTGTTTCTTCATTTTGGACGGATGTTGCACCTTGCACCGTAGATGTTGCACCCAGTGGATATCGAATCTTCGGAGGGCCATTACTCTCGGCTTGTTTAGAGTTACGGGAGCCATAACCTGTCAAAAGAAGTTCTCGATGAGTTCTACAGCTATGAAAGCTTTCAGCCGTCACCGTTTAGTTTCATAGCCAAAAATTCCTATCCGAACCTCGATTGGGTCATGGAAGTTTTTTAACCTTCGTTTTGTCGTCACGTGGATTTTTTATGTAATACGGGATCCCAGTGGCTGGTCTATGATTTACCATCGCCGAAGAGTGGTGCACCATTGCACTGCTCCGTTTCAAATCCATGCATCCATTTCTAAAAAGTCGTACGGCACTGTTTCTTCAATTTGGACGGATGTTGCACCTTGCACCGTAGATGTTGCAACCTGTGGATATCGATTCTTCGGAGGGCCATAACTCTTGGCTCGTTTTGAGTTACGGCAGCTTTACCAGTCAAAACAAAGCTCTCGGCGAGTTCTACAGCTATGATAGCTTTCAGCCGTCACCGGTTAGTTTCATACCTTAAAAATCCTATCCGAACCACAATCGGGTCATGGAAGTTTTTTACCCTTCGTTTTTCCGTCACGTGGATTTTTTCTGTAATACGAGATCACCATGGCTGGTCTACGATTTACCATCGCTGGAGAGTGGTGCACCGTGGTACTGCTCCATTTCAAATCCATGCACCCATTTCTAAAAGTCGAACCGCACTGTTTCTTCATTTTGGACGGATGTTGCACCTTGCACCGTAGATGTTGCACCTTGTGGATATCGATTCTTCGGAGGGCCATAACTCTTGGCTCGTTTAGAGTTACGGGAGGCATAACTAGTCAAAACAAAGCTCTTGGTATGTTCTACAGCTATGACAGCTTTCAGCCGTCACTGGTTAGTTCCCTACACAAAAAATCCTATCCGAACCTCAATCGGGTCATGGAAGTTTTTTACCCTTCGTTTTGTCGTCACGTGGATTTTTTCTGCAATACGGGATCCCCGTGGCTGGACTATGATTTACCATCCCTGGAGAGTGGTACACCATGGTACGGCTCCATTTCAAATCCATGCACCCATTTCTAAAAGTCGTACGGCACCGTTTCTTCATTTTGGACGGATGTTGCACCTTGCACCGTAGATGTTGCACGCTGTGGATATCGAATCTTCGGAGGGCCATAACTCTTGGCTCGTTTAGAGTTACGGGAGCCATAACCAGTTAAAACGAAGCTCTCGGTCAGTTCTACAGCTATGACAGCTTTTAGCCGTCACCGGTTAGTTTTATACCCAAAAAATCCTATCCGAACCTCAATCGGGTCATGGAAGTTTTTTACCCTTCGTTTTGTCGTCACGTGGATTTTTTCTGCAATTCGGGATCCCCATGGCAGGTCTATGATTTACCATCGCTGGAGAGTGCTGCACCATGGTACTACTCCATTTCAAATCCATGCACCCATTTCTAAAAGTCGTACGGCCCTATTTCTTCATTTTGGACGGATGTTGCACCTTGCACCGTAGATGTTGCGCCTTGTGGATATCGACTCTTCGGAGGGCCATAACTCTTGGCTCTTTTAGAGTTACGAGAGCCATAACAAAACAAAACAAAGCTCTTGGTGAGTTCTACAGCTATGACAGCTTTCAACCGTCACTGGTTAGTTTCATACACAAAAAATCCTATCACAACACCAATCGGGTCATGGAAGTTTTTTACCCTTCGTTTTTCGTCACGTGGATTTTTTCTATAATACGGGATCCCCGTGGCTGGTCTATGTTTTACCATTGCTGGAGAGTGGTGCACCATGGTACTGCTCCTTTTCAAATCCATGCACCCATTTCTAAAAGTCGTACGGCACTGTTTCTTCATTTTAGACGGATGTTGCACCTTGCACCGTAGATGTTGCACCATATGGATATCGATTCTTCGGAGGGCCATAACTCTTGGCTCGTTAAGAGTTATGGGAGCCATAACTAGTCAAAACAAAGCTCTCGGTGAGTTCTACATCTATGACAGCTTTCAGCCGTCACTGGTTAGTTCCCTACCCAAAAAATCCTATCCGAACTTCAATCGAGTCATGGAAGTTTTTTACCCTTCGTTTTGTCATCACGTGGATTTTTTCTGCAATAAGGGATCCCCGTGGCAGGTCTACGATTTACCATCGCTGGAGAGTGATGCACCATAGTACTGCACCATTTCAAATCCACGCACCCATTTCTAAAAGTCGTACGGCCCTGTTTCTTCATTTTGGACGGATGTTGCACCTTGCACCGTAGATGTTGCACCTTGTGGATATCGACTCTTCGGAGGGCCATAACTCTTGGCCCTTTTAGATTTATGGGAGCCATAACAGAATAAAACAAAGCTCTTGGTGAGTTCTATAGCTATGACAGCTTTCAGCCGTCACTGGTTAGTTTCGTACCAAAAAATCTTATCCGAACCTCAATCAGGTCATGGTCTATGTTTTACCATCGCTGGAGAGTGGTGCACCATGATATGGTTTGTTTCAAATCCATTCACCCATTTCTAAAAGTCGTACGGCACTGTTTCTTCATTTTGGACGAATGTTGCACCTTGCACCGTAGATGTTGCACGCTGTGGATATCGATTCTTCGGAGGGCCATAACTCTTGGCACGTTTAGAGTTACGGGAGCCATAACCAATCAAAACGAAGCTCTCGGTGAGTTCTACAACTATGACAGCATTCAGTCGTCACTGGTTAGTTTCATACCCAAAAAATCCAATCCGAACCTCAATCGGGTCATGGAAGTTTTTTACCCTTCGTTTTTTCGTCACGTGGATTTTTTCTATAATACGGCATCCCCGCGGCTGGTCTATGATTTACCAACGCTGGAAAGTGGTGCACCATTGTACTGCTCCGTTTCAAATCCATGCACCCATTTCTAAAAGTCGCACAACACTGTTTCTTCATTTTGGACAAATGTTGCACCTTGCGCCGTAGATGTTGCACCCTGTGGATATCGATTCTTCAGAGGGCCATAACTCTCGGCTCGTTCAGAGTTACGGGAGCCATAACCAATAAAAACGAAGCTCTCGAAAAGTTCTACAGCTATGATTCTTTCAGCCGTCACTGGTTAGTTTCATACCCAAAAAATCCTATCCGAACCTCAATCGGGTCATGCAAGTTTTTTACCCTTCGTTTTTTCGTCACGTGGATTTTTTCTATAATACGGGATCCCCATGGCTGGTCTACGATTTACCATCGTTGGAGAGTGGTGCACCTTGTACTGCTCCATTTCAAATCCATGCACCCATTTCTAAAAGTCGTACGACACTGTTTCTTCATTTTGGACGGATGTTGCACCTGGCGCCGTAGATGTTGCACCCTGTGGATATCGATTCTTCGGAGGGCCATAACTCTTGGCTCGTTTAGAGTTACGGGAGCCATAACCAGTCAAAACGAAGCTCTCGATGAGTTCTACAGCTATGAAAGCTTTCAACCATCACTGGTGTTAACGGTAAAAATGACTTTAACGCTAACACCCGGTTTATGTCATGATGAAGTGAAAGCACCACCCGTTTTCACGGGAATCAAAGTAAAAGAAAATCGCAGAAAAGTAAAAGAGACAAGGATTTTTATAGTGGTTCGGCCTCTAATAAGCCTACATCCACTTTACATTCTCCATTATCTTCTTTGTACACACTTTTACAAGATTACAGCACTTTTACAACACAATCTTTCGATCACAACACCTTTACAGCACAATCTTACAATTACAACACGGTCGGAGAAAGAAGTTAGAACTTTGGTGATGAATCGCTCTTTGAATCTCTCTCCAATGAAGTAGTTCTCTTGATGAAGAACCTTCGATGGTTGAAGGGTTGGAAGAGTGGAGAAAGCTGTCGAGTATCGTCCTCTTGAAATCCCCCCCCAAAAGTCCCATTCTAGTTGGAGTCAGCGGAGTATTTATAGGAGAGCTCGGAGTTAGGTCGGCTAGGTTTAGGTCGTGAGCGACCTAAGGTAGGTCGTAGGTCGTGGTTTGCCGAGGTACGACCTAAGGGAATTGACTATAGGTCGCGGGCGACTTATGGAGTGGCAAGGGAAAGAAGACAACCTAAGAGAAAAACGCCCTCGAAGTTATGGCATGGGGCGACCTAAATAGGCGGGGTATGCTTTAGGTCGTGAGTCTTAGGTCGTGAGCGACCTATGGGTTAAGGATAGTTGTTAGGTCGCGAGCGACCTAACTTTGTTGAGGGGCTTTTTTAGGTCGCGAACGACTTAATGTGGAGGGATATAGGTCGCTAAGTCGCTCTGTGTTTGGTGGGAGATAGGTCGCGAGCTACGGGTTAAGGATAAGAGTTAGTCGTTAGGAAGTTAGGTAGCTAAGTCTTGGCTTCCAGTTGGTCGCTGAACTTATTAGGTCGCAAGGTCCTTAGGTCGGGGCCTGGACCCCTGCGACCTGACCGGTCAGGTCGAACACCGTAGCGGTGGCGTTGCCCCCGCACCCCCACCTCGGGGGGTTAGCACCCCCCTGGACCCCCCCTCCGTAGGGGATCTTAAATGAAAAATCATTCAACAGAACTAGCTTTGTTGAGATGTTGAGTTGACCAATCTTTGAGACGAGCAATCTTGCTTTTCTCGGTCGATCGTTTGATATCACGGCCTTGCTGAAAAAGGCGGGATAACACTTGCCCCCCAAAACATGCCTTGCGGTAGGAAGGCGTGTTTTGTAATGCCATAATCCGGACGTTCATATCCTGTTGATAACCTGTAAAGGAATTGACAGTTTTATATGGCCCCAAAATGACGACCGTTCAAGATCGAGCTATTTGGGATGAAGCGCGGCCGTTCATGGTCAAGCGCTTAACATCAAGTGACGACCATTTGTTTTCATGAGGATTTTTTCTGCAATACAAGATCCCCGTGGCTGGTCTATGATTTACCATCGCTGGAGAGTGGGGCACCATTGTACTGCTCCGTTTCAAATCCATGCACCCATTTCTAAATGTCGTACATCACTGTTTCTTCATTTTGGACGGATGTTGCACCTTGCACCGTAGATGTTGCACCCTGTGGATATCGATTCTTCGGAGGGCCATAACTCTTGGCTCGTTTAGAGTTACGGGAGGCATAACCAGTCAAAACGAAGCTCTCGATGAGTTCTATAGCTATCAAAGCTTTCAGCCGTCACTGGTTAGTTTCATAGCCAAAAATTCCTATCCGAACCTCACTCGGGTCATGGAAGTTTTTTACCCTTCGTTTTGTCGTCACGTGGATTTTTTCTGTAATACGGGATCCAGGTGGCTGGTCTATGATTTACCATTGCCGAAGAGTGGTGCACCATTGTACTGCTCCGTTTCAATTCCATGCACCCATTTCTCAAAAGTCGTACGACACTGTTTCTTCATTTTGGACGGATGTTGCACCTTGCACCGTAGATGTTGCACCCTATGGATTTCGATTCTTTGGAGGGCCATAACTCTTAGCTCGTTTAGAGTTACGGGAGCTTTACCAGTCAAAATAATGCTCTCGGCGAGTTCTACAGCGATGATAGCTTTCAACCGTCACTGGTTAGTTTCATACCCAAAAAATCCTATCCGAACCTCAATCGGGTCATGGAAGTTTTTTACCCTTCGTTTTTTCGTCACGTGGATTTTTTCTGTAATACGGGATCACCATGGCTGGTCTATGATTTACCATCGCTGGAGAGTGGTGCACAGTGTTACTGCTCCGTTTCAAATCCATGCACCCATTTCTAAAAGTCGAACGGCACTGTTTATTCATTTTGGACGGATGTTGCACCTTGCACCGTAGATGTTGCACCTTGTGGATATCGATTCTTCGGAGGGCCATAACTCTTGGCTCGTTTGGAGTTACGGGAGCCATAACTAGTCAAAACAAAGCTCTTGGTGAGTTCTGCAGTTATGATAGCTTTCAGCCGTCACTGGTTAGTTTCCTACCCAAAAAATCCTATCCGAACCTCAATCGGGTCATGGATGTTTTTTACCCTTCGTTTTGTCGTCACATGGATTTTTTCTGCAATACGGGATCCCCGTGGCTGGTCTATGATTTACCATCGCTGGAGTGTGGTGCACCATGGTACTGCTCCGTTTCAAATCCACGAACCCATTTCTAAAAGTCATACGGCACTGTTTCTTCATTTTGGACGGATGTAGCACCTTGCACCGTAGATGTTGCACGCTGTGGATATCGATTCTTCGGAGGGCCATAACTCTTGGCTCCTTTAGAGTTACGGGAGCCATAACCAGTCAAAACAGAGCTCTCGGTGAGTTCTACAGCTATGATAGCTTTTAGCCGTCACTGGTTAGTTTCATACCCAAAAAATCCTATCCGAACCTCAATCGGGTCATGTAAGTTTTTTACCCTTCGTTTTTTCGTCACGTGGATTTTTTTTCTATAATACGTGTTCCCCATGGCTGGTCTATGATTTACTATCGCAGGAGAGTGGTGCACCATGGTACTGCTCCGTTTCAAATCCATGCAACCATTTCTAAAAGTCGTGCGACACTGTTTCTTCATTTTGGACGGCTGTTGTACCTTGCGCCGTAGATGTTGCACCCTGTGGATATCGATTCTTCGGAGGGCCATAACTCTCGGCTCGTTTAGAGTTACGGGAGCCATAACCAGTAAAACGAAGCTCTCGGCGAGTTCTACAGCTACAATAGCTTTCAGCCGTCACTCGTTAGTTTCGTACCCAAAAAATCCAATCCGAACCTCAATCGGGTCACGGAAGTTTTTTACCCTTCGTTTTTTCGTCACGTGGATTTTTTCCATAATACGGGATTCCCGAGGCTGGTCTATGATTTACCATCGTTGGAGAGTGGTGCACCATGGTACTGCTACGTTTCAAATTCATGCACCCATTTCAAAAAGTCGAACGACACTGTTTCTTCATTTTGGACGGATGTTGCACCTTGCGCCGTAGATGTTGCACCCTGTGGATATCGATTCTTCGGAGGGCCATAACTCTTGGCTCGTTTAGAGTTACGGGAGCCATAACAAGTCAAAACGAAGCTCTTGGTGAGTTCTACAGCTATGACAGCTTTCAGCTGTCACTGGTCAGTTTCATACCCAAAAAATCCTATCCGAACCTCAATCGGGTCATGGAAGTTTTTTACCCTTCGTTTTTTCGTCATGTGGATTTTTTCTGCAATACGGGATCCCCATGGCTGGTCTATGATTTACCATCGCTGGAGAGTGGTGCACCATTGTACTGCTCCATTTCAAATCCATGCGCCAATTTCTAAAAGTCGTACGGCACTGTTTCTTCATTTTGGACGGATGTGGCACCTTGCACTGTAGATGTTGCACCCTATGGATATCGATTCTTCGGAGGGCCATAACTCTCGGCTCGTTTAGAGTTACGGGAGCCATAACCAGTCAAAACGAAGCTCTCGGCGAGTTCTACAGCTATGACCGCTTTAAGCCGTCACTGGTTAGTTTCTTACCCAAAAAATCCTATCCGAACCTCAATCGGGTCATGGAAGTTTTTTACCCTTCATTTTTTCATCACGTGGATTTTTTCTATAATACGGGATCCCCGTGGCTGGTCTATGATTTACCACCGTTGGAGAGTGATGCACCATGGTACTGCTCCATTTCAAATCCATGCACCCATTTCTAAAAGTCGTACGGCACCGTTTCTTCATTTTGGACGGATGTTGCACCTTACACCATAGATGTTGCACCTTGTGGATATCGATTCTTCGGAGGGACATAACTCTTGGCTCGTTTAGAGTTATGGTAGCCATAACTAGTCAAAACAAAGCTCTTGGTGAGTTCTACAGTTATGACAGCTTTCAGCCATCACTGGTTAGTTTCGTACTCCAAAAATCCTATCCGAACCTCAATCGGGTCATGGAAGTTTTTTACCCTTCGTTTTTCCGTCACGTGGTTTTTTTCTGCAATACGGGATCCCCATGGCTGGTCTATGATTTACCATCGATGGAGGGTGGTGCACCATTGTACAGCTCCATTTCAAATCCATGCACCAATTTCTAAAAGTCATACGACACTGTTTCTTCATTTTGGACGGATGTTGCACCTTGCGCCGCAGATGTTGCACCTTATGGATATCAATTCTTCGGAGGGCCATAACTCTTGGCCCGTTTAGAGTTACGGGAGCCATAACCTGTCAAAACAAAGCTCTCGGTGAGTTATACCGCTATGACAACTTTCAGCCGTCACTGGTTAGTTTCCTACCCAAAAGATCCTATTCGAACCTCAATCGGGTCATTGAAGTTTTTTACTTTTCGTTTTGTCATCACGCGGATTTTTTCTGCAATACGGGATCCCCGTGGCAGTCTATGATTTACCGTCGCTGGAGAGTGGTGCACCATGGTACTGCTCTGTTTCAAATCCATGCACCCTTTTCTAAAAGTCGTACGACACTGTTTCTTCATTTTGGACGGATGTTGCACCTTGCACCGTACATGTTGCACCCTGTGGATATCGATTCTTCGGAGGGCCATAACTCTCGGCTTGTTTAGAGTTACGGGAGCCATAACCAGTCAAAATGAAGCGCTCGACGAGTTCTACAGCTGTGACAGCTTTCAAACGTCACTGGTTAGTTTCGTACCAAAAAAATCCTATCCGAACCTCAATCGGGTCATGGAAGTTTTTTACCCTTCGTTTTGTCATCATGTGGACTTTTTCTGCAATACGGGATCCCCGTGGCTGGTCTATGATTTACCATCACTGGAGAGTGGTGCACCATTGTACTGCTCCGTTTCAAATCCATGCATCCATTTCTAAAAGTCGTACGGCACTGTTTCTTCATTTTGGACGGATGTTGCACCTTGCACCGTAGATGTTGCACCCTGTGGATATCGATTCTTCGGAGGGCCATAACTCTCGGCTCGTTTAGAGTTATGGGAGCCATAACCTGTCAAAACGAAGCTCTTGGTGAGTTCCACAGCTATGACAGCTTTCAGCCGTCACTGGTTAGTTTCATACCCAAAAAATCCTATCCGAACCTCAATCGGGTCATGGAAGTTTTTTACCCTTCGTTTTGTCATCATGTGGACTTTTTCTGCAATACGGGATCCCCGTGGCTGGTCTATGATTTACCATCACTGGAGAGTGGTGCAACATTGTACTGCTCCATTTCAAATCCATGCACCCTTTTCTAAAAGTCGTACGACACAGTTTCTTAATTTTTGAAGGATGTTGCACCTTGCGCCGTAGATGTTGCACCCCGTGGATATTGATTCTTCGGAGGGCCATAACTCTTGGCTCGTTTAGAGTTACGGGAGCCATAACCAGTCAAAACGAATCTCTTGGTGAGTTCTACTGCTATGACAGATTTCAGCCGTCGCTGGTTTGTTTCATACCCAAAAAATCCTATCCGAACATCAATCGGGTCATGGAAGTTTTTTACCCTTCGTTTTTTCGTCACGTGGATTTTTTCTGCAATACGGGATCCCCATGGCTGGTCTATGATTTACCCTCACTGAAGAGTGGTGCGCCATTGTACTGCCCTGTTTCAAATCCATGCACGAATTTCTAAAAGTCGTACAGCACTGTTTCTTCATTTTGGACGGATGTTGCACCTTGCACCGTAGATGTTGCACCTTGTGGATATCGATTCTTCGAAGGGCCATAACTCTTGGCTCGTTTAGAGTTACGGGGGCCATAACTAGTCAAAGCAAAGCTCTCGGTGTGTTCTACAGCAGCTTTCAGCCGTCACTGGTTAGTTTCCTACCCAAAAATTCCTATCCGAACCTCAATCGGGTCATGGAAGTTTATTACCCTTCGTTTTGTCATCACGTGGATTTTTTCTGCAATACGGGATCCTCATGGCAGTCTATGATTTACCATCGTTGGAGAGTGGTGCACCATGGTACTGCTCCGTTTCAAATCCATGCACCCATTTCTAAAAGACGTACGGCACCGTTTCTTCATTTTGGACGGATGTTGCACCTTGCACCGTACATGTTGCACCCTTTGGATATCGATTCTTCGGAGGGCCATAACTCTCGGCTCGTTTAGAGTTACGGGAGCCATAACCTGTCAAAATGAAGCTCTCGGCAAGTTCTACAACTGTGACAGCTTTCAACCGTCACTGGTTAGTTTCGTACCCAAAAAATCCTATCCGAACCTCAATCGGGTCATGGAAGTTTTTTACCCTTCGTTTTGTCATCATGTGGACTTTTTCTGCAATACGGGATCCCCGTGGCTGGTCTATGATTTACCATCACTGGAGAGTGGTGCACCACTGTACTGCTCCATTTCAAATCCATGCACCCATTTCTAAAAGTCGTACGGCACTGTTTCTTCATTTTGGACGGATGTGGCACCTTGCACTGTAGATGTTGCACCCTGTGGATATCGATTCTTCGGGGGGCCATAACTCTCGGCTCGTTTAGAGTTACGGGAGCCATAACTAGTCAAAACGAAGCTCTCGGCGAGTTCCACAGTTATGACCGCTTTAAGCCGTCACTGGTTAGTTTCTTACCCAAAAAATCCTATCCGAACCTCAATCGGGTCATGGAAGTTTTTTACCCTTCATTTTTTCGTCACGTGGATTTTTTCTGTAATACGGTATCCCCGTGGCTGGTCTATGATTTACCACCGTTGGAGAGTGATGGACCATGGTACAGCTCCATTTCAAATCCATGCACTCATTTCTAAAAGTGGTACGACACTGTTTCTTCATTTTGGACGGATGTTGCACCTTGCACCGTAGATGTTGCACCTTGTGGATATCGATTCTTCGGAGGGACATAACTCTTGGCTCGTTTAGAGTTATTGTAGCCATAACTAGTCAAAACAAAGCTCTCAGCGAGTTCTACAGCTATGACAGCTTTCAGCCGTCACTGGTTAGTTTCCTACCCAAAAAATCCTATCCGTACCTCAATCGGGTCAAGGAAGTTATTTACCCTTGGTTTTGTCATCACGTGGATTTTTTCTGAATTACGGGATCCCCTTGGCAGTCTATGATTTACCATCACTGGAGAGTGGTGCACCTTGGTACGGCTCCATTTCAAATCCATGCACCCATTTCTAAAAGTCGTACGGCACTGTTTCTTCATTTTGGACGGATGTTGCACCTTGCACCATGCATGTTGCACCCTTTGGATATCGATTCTTCGGAGGGCCATAACTCACGGCTCGTTTAGAGTTACGGGAGCCATAACCTGTCAAAATGATGCTCTCGACGAGTTCTACATCTGCGACAGCTTTCAACCGTCACTAGTTAGTTTCGTACCCAAAAAATCCTATCCGAACCTCAATCGTGTCGTGGAAGTTTTTTACCCTTCGTTTTGTCATCATGTGGACTTTTTCTGCAATACGGGATCCCCGTGGTTGGTCTATGATTTACCATCACTGGAGAGTGGTGCACCATTGTACTGCTCCGTTTCAAATCCATGCACCCATTTCTAAAAGTCGTACGGCACTGTTTCTTAATTTTGGAAGGATGTTGCACCTTGCGCCGTAGATGTTGCACCCCGTGGATATCGATTCTTCGGAGGGCCATAATCCTTGGCTCGTTTAGAGTTACGGGAGCCATAACCTGTCAAAACGAATCTCTTGGTGAGTTCTACTGCTATGACTGCTTTCAGCCGTCACTGGTTAGTTTCATCCCCAAAAAATCCTATCCGTACCACAATCGGGTCATGGAAGTTTTTTACCCTTCGTTTTTTCGTCACGTGGATTTTTTCTGCAATACGGGATCCCCATGGCTGGTCTATGATTTACCATCACTGAAGAGTGGTGCGCCATTGTACTGCTCCGTTTCAAATCCATGCACCAATTTCTAAAAGTCGTACGGCACTGTTTCTTCATTTTGGACGGATGTTGCACCTTGCACCGTGGATGTTGCACCTTGTGGATATCGATTCTTCGAAGGGCCATAACTCTTGGCTCGTTTAGAGTTACGGGGGCCATAACTAGTCAAAACAAAGCTCTCGGTGAGTTCTACAGCTATGACAGGTTTCAGCCGTCACTGGTTAGTTTCCTACCCAAAAAATCCTATCCGAACCTCAATCGGGTCATGGAAGTTTTTTACCCTTCGTTTTGTCATCACGTGAATTTTTTCTGCAATACGGGATCCGCGTGGCAGTCTATAATTTACCATCGCTGGAGAGTGGTGCACCATGGTACTGCTCCGTTTCAAATCCATGCACCCATTTCTAAAAGATGTACGGCACTGTTTCTTCATTTTGGACGGATGTTGCACCTTGCACCGTACATGTTGCACCCTTAGGATATCGATTCTTCGGAGGGCCATAACTCTCCGCTCGTTTAGAGTTACGGGAGCCATAACCAGTCAAAATGAAGCTCTCGGCGAGTTCTACAACTGTGATAGCTTTCAACCGTCACTGGTTAGTTTCGTACCCAAAAAATCCTATCCGAACCTCAATCGGGTGATGGAAGTTTTTTACCCTTCGTTTTGTCATCATGTGGACTTTTTCTACAATACGGGATCCCCGTGGCTGGTCTATGATTTACCATCACTGGAGAGTGGTGCACCACTGTACTGCTCCGTTTCAAATCCATGCTCCCATTTCTAAAAGTCGTACGGCACTGTTTCTTCATTTTGGACGGATGTGGCACCTTGCACTGTAGATTTTGCACCCTGTGGATATCGATTCTTCGAGGGGCCATAACTCTCGGCTCGTTAGAGTTACGGGAGCCATAACTAGTCAAAACGAAGCTCTCAGCGAGTTCTACAGCTATGACCGCTTTAAGCTGTCACTGGTTAGTTTCTTACCCAAAAAATCCTATCCGAACCTCAATCGGGTCATGGAAGTTTTTTACCCTTCGTTTTTTCGTCACATGGATTTTTTCTATAATACGGGATCCCCGTGGCTGGTCTATGATTTACCACCGTTGGAAAGTGATGCACCATGGTACAGCTCCATTTCAAATCCATGCACTCATTTCTAAAAGTCGTACGGCACTGTTTCTTCATTTTGGACGGATGTTGCACCTTGCACCGTAGATGTTGCACCTTGTGGATATCGATTCTTCGGAGGGACATAACTCTTGGCTCGTTTAGAGTTATTGTAGCCATAACTAGTCAAAACAAAGCTCTTGGTGATTTCTACAGCTATGACAGCTTTTAGCCGTCACTGGTTAATTTCCTACCCAAAAAATCCTATCCGAACCTCAATCGGGTCAAGGAAGTTTTTTACCCTTCGTTTTGTCATCACGTGGATTTTTCTGCAATACGGGATCCCCTTGGCAGTCTATGCTTTACCATCGCTGGAGAGTGGTGCACCTTGGTACTGCTCCATTTCAAATCCATGAACCCATTTCTAAAAGTCGTACGGCACTGTTTCTTCATTTTGGACGGATGTGGCACCTTGCACCGTACATGTTGCACCCTTTGGATATCGATTCTTCGGAGGCCATAACTGTCGGCTCGTTTAGAGTTATAGGAGCCATAACCAGTCAAAATGAAGCTCTCGACGAGTTCTACGGCTGCGACTGCTTTCAACCGTCACTGGTTAGTTTCGTACCCAAAAAATCCTATCCGAACCTCAATCGGGTCGTGGAAGTTTTTTACCCTTCGTTTTGTCATCATGTGGACTTTTTCTACGATACGGGATCCCCGTGGCTGGTCTATGATTTACCATCACTGGAGAGTGGTGCACCATTGTACTGCTCCGTTCCAAATCCTTGCGCCCATTTCTATAAGTCGTACGGCACTGTTTCTTCCTTTTGGACGGATGTGGCACCTTGCACTGTAGATGTTGCACCCTGTGGATATCGATTCTTCGGAGGGCCATAACTCTCGGCTCGTTTAGAGTTACGGGAGCCATAACTAGTCAAAACGAAGCTCTCGGCGAGTTCTACAGCTATGACCGCTTTAAGCCGTCACTGGTTAGTTTCTTACCCAAAAAATCCTATCCGAACCTCAATCGGGTCATGGAAGTTTTTTACCCTTCATTTTTTCGTCACGTGGATTTTTTCTATAATACGGGATCCCTGTGGCTGGTCTATGATTTACCACCATTGGTGAGTGATGCACCATGGTACTGCTCCATTTCTTATCCATGCACCCATTTGTAAAAGTCGTACGACACTGTTTCTTCATTTTGGACGGATGTTGCACCTTGCACCGTAGATGTTGCACCTTGTGGATATCGATTCTTCGGAGGGACATAACTCTTGGCTCGTTTAGAGTTATGGTAGCCATAACTAGTCAAAACAAAGCTCTTGGTGAGTTCTACAGCTATGACAGCTTTTAGCCGTCTCTGGTTAGTTTCGTACTCGAAAAATCCTATCCGAACCTCAATCGGGTCATGGAAGTTTTTACCCTTCGTTTTTTCGTCACGTGGATTTTTTCTGCAATACGGGAACCCCATGGCTGCTCTATGATTTACAATCGCTGGAGAGTGGTGCACCATTGTACTGCTCCGTTTCAAATCCATGCAGCAATTTCTAAAAGTCGTACGACTCTGTTTCTTTATTTTGGACGGATGTTGCACCTTGCGTCGTAGATGTTGCACCTTGTGGATATCAATTCTTCGGAGGGCCATAACTCTTGGCTCGTTTAGAGTTATGGAAGACATAACCAGTCAAAACAAAGCTCTCGGTGAGTTCTACAGCTGTGACAGCTTTCAGCCGTCACTGGTTAGTTTCGTACCCAAAAAATCCTATCCGAACCTCAATCGGATCATGGAAGTTTTTTACCCTTCGTTTTGTCATCACGTGGATTTTTTCTGCAATACGGGATCCTCGTGGCAGTCTATGATTAACCATCGCTGGAGAGTGGTGCACCATGGTACTGCTCCGTTTCAAATCCATGCACCCATTTCTAAAAGTCGTACGGCACTGTTTCTTCATTTTGGACGGATGTTGCACCTTGCACCGTAGATGTTGCACCTTGTGGATATCGATTCTTCGGATGGCCAGAACTCTTGGCTCGTTTAGTGTTACGGGAGCCATAACCAGTCAAAACAAAGCTCTCGGTGAGTTCTACAACTACGACAGATTTCAGCCGTCACTGGTTAGTTTCCTACCCAAAAAATCCTATCCGAACCTCAATCGGGTCATGGAAGTTTTTTACCCGTCGTTTTGTCATCACGTGGATTTTTTCTGCAATACGAGATCCCCGCGGCAGTCTATGATTTACCATGGCTGGCGAGTGGTGCACCATGGTACTGCTCCTTTTCAAATCCATGCACCCATTTCTAAAAGTCGTACGACACTGTTTCTTCATTTTGGACGGACGTTGCACCTTGCGCCGTAGATGTTGCACCTTATGGATATCAATTCTTCGGAAGGCCATAACTCTTTGCTCGTTTAGAGTTACGGGAGCCATAACCAGTCAAAACAAAGCTCTCGGTGAGATCTACAGCTGTGACAGCTTTCAGCCGTCACTGATTAGTTTCCTACCCAAAAAATCCTATCCAAACCTCAATAAGGTCATGGAAGTTTTTTACCCTTCGTTTTGTCATCAAGTGGATTTTTTCTGCAATACGAGATCCCCGTGGCAGTCTATGATTTACCATCGCTGGAGAGTGGTGCACCATGGTACTGCTCCGTTTCAAATCCATGCACCCATTTCTAAAAGTCGTACGGCATTGTTTCTTCATTTTGGACGGATGTTACACCTTGCACCGTAGATGTTGCACCTTGTGGATATTGATTCTTCGGATGGCCAGAACTCTTGGCTGTTTAGTGTTACGGGAGCCATAACCAGTCAAAACAAAGCTCTCGGTGAGTTCTACAACTACGACAGCTTTCAGCCGTCACTGGTTAGTTTCCTACCCAAAAAATCCTATCCGAACCTCAATCGGGTCATGGAAGTTTTTTACCCTTCGTTTTGTCATCACGTGGATTTTTTCTGCAATACGAGATCCCCGTGGCAGTCTATGATTTACCATGGCTGGCGAGTGGTGCACCATGGTACTGCTCCTTTTCAAATCCATGCACCCATTTCTAAAAGTCGTACGGCACTGTTTCTTCATTTTGGACGGATGTTGCACCTTGCGCCGTAGATGATGCACCTTATGGATATCAATTCTTCGGAAGGCCATAACTCTTGGCTCGTTTAGAGTTACGGGAGCCATAACCAGTCAAAACAAAGCTCTCGGTGAGTTCTACAGCTGTGACAGCTTTCAGCCGTCACTGATTAGTTTCCTACCCAAAAAATCCTATCCAAACCTCAATAAGGTCATGGAAGTTTTTTACCCTTCGTTTTGTCATCACGTGGATTTTTTCTTTAATACGAGATCCCCGTGGCAGTCTATGATTTACCATCGCTGGAGAGTGGTGCACCATGGTACTGCTCCGTTTCAAATCCATGCACCCATTTCTAAAAGTCGTACGGCACTGTTTCTTCATTTTGGACGGATGTTGCACCTTGCACCGTACATGTTGCATCCTCTGGATATCGATTCTTCGGAGGGCCATAACTCTCCGCTCGTTTAGAGTTACGGGAGCCATAACCAGTCAAAATGAAGCTCCCGGCGAGTTCTACAACTGTGACAGCTTTCAACCGTCACTGGTTAGTTTCGTACCCAAAAAATCCTATCCGAACCTCAATCGGGTGATGGAAGTTTTTTACCCTTCGTTATGTCATCATGTGGACTTTTTCTACAATACGGGATCCCCGTGGCTGGTCTATGATTTACCATCACTGGAGAGTGGTGCACCACTGTACTGCTCCGTTTCAAATCCATGCTCCCATATCTAAAAGTCGTACGGCACTGTTTCTTCATTTTGGACGGATGTGGCACCTTGCACTGTAGATTTTGCACCCTGTGGATATCGATTCTTCGAGGGGCCATAACTCTCGGCTCGTTTGGAGTTACGGGAGCCATAACTAGTCAAAACGAAGCTCTCAGCGAGTTCTACAGCTATGACCGCTTTAAGCCGTCACTGATTAGTTTCTTACCCAAAAAATCCTATCCGAACCTCAATCGGGTCATGGAAGTTTTTTACCATTCATTTTTTCGTCACGTGGATTTTTTCTATAATACGGGATCCCCGTGGCTGGTCTATGATTTACCACCGTTGGAAAGTGATGCACCATGGTACGGCTCCTTTTCAAATCCATGCACTCATTTCTAAAAGTCGTACGACACTGTTTCTTCATTTTGGACGGATGTTGCACCTTGCACCGTAGATGTTGCACCTTGTGGATATCGATTCTTCGGAGGGACATAACTCTTGGCTCGTTTAGAGTTATTGTAGCCATAACTAGTCAAAACAAAGCTCTTGGTGATTTCTATAGCTATGACAGCTTTCAGCCGTCACTGGTTAATTTCCTACCCAAAAAATCCTATCTGAACCTCAATCGGGTCAAGGAAGTTTTTTACCCTTCGTTTTGTCATCACGTGGATTTTTCTGCAATACGGGATCCCCTTGGCAGTCTATGCTTTACCATCGCTGGAGAGTGGTGCACCTTGGTACTGCTCCATTTCAAATCCATGAACCCATTTCTAAAAGTCGTACGGCACTGTTTCTTCATTTTGGATGGATGTGGCACCTTGCACCGTACATGTTGCACCCTTTGGAAATCGATTCTTCGGAGGGCCATAACTCTCGGCTCGTTTAGAGTTATAGGGGCCATAACCAGTCAAAATGAAGCTCTCGACGAGTTCTACGGCTGCGACAGCTTTCAACCGTCACTGGTTAGTTTCGTACCCAAAAAATCCTATCCGAACCTCAATCGGGTCATGGACTTTTTCTGCAATACGGGATCCCCGTGGCTGGTCTATTATTTACCATCGCTGGAGAGTGGTGCACCATTGTACTGCTCCGTTTCAAATCCATGCGCCCATTTCTATAAGTCATACGGCACTGTTTCTTCCTTTTGGACGGATGTGGCACCTTGCACTGTAGATGTTGCACCCCGTGGATATCGATTCTTCGGAGGGCCATAACTCTCAGCTCGTTTAGAGTAACGGGAGCCATAACTAGTCAAAACGAAGCTCTCGGCGAGTTCTACAGCTATGACCGCTTTAAGCCATCACTGGTTAGTTTCTTACCCAAAAAATCCTATCCGAACCTCAATCGGGTCATGGAAGTTTTTTACCCTTCATTTTTTCGTCACGTGGATTTTTTCTATAATACGTGATCCCTGTGGCTGGTCTATGATTTACCACCGTTGGTGAGTGATGCACCATGGTACTGCTCCATTTCTAATCCATGCACCCATTTCTAAAAGTCGTACGGCAATGTTTCTTCATTTTGGACGGATGTTGCACCTTGCACCGTAGATGTTGCACCTTGTGGATATCGATTCTTCGGAGGGACATAACTCTTGGCTCGTTTAGAGTTATGGTAGCCATAACTAGTCAAAACAAAGCTCTTGGTGAGTTCTACAGCTATGACAGCTTTCAGCCGTCTCTGGTTAGTTTCGTACTCAAAAAATCCTATCCGAACCTCAATCGGGTCATGGAAGTTTTTTACCCTTCGTTTTTTCGTCACGTCGATTTTTTCTACAATACGGGAACCCCATGGCTGGTCTATGATTTACAATCGCTGGAGAGTGGTGCACCATTGTACTGCTCCGTTTCAAATCCATGCAGCAATTTCTAAAAGTCGTACGGCTCTGTTTCTCCATTTTGGACAGATGTTGCACCTTGCGCCGTAGATGTTGCACCTTGTGGATATCAATTCTTCGGAGGGCCATAACTCTTGGCTCGTTTAGAGTTACGGGAGCCATAACCAGTCAAAACAAAGCTCTCGGTGAGTTCTATAGCTGTGACAGCTTTCAGCCGTCACTGGTTAGTTTCCTACCCAAAAAATCCTATCCGAACCTCAATCGGATCATGGAAGTTTTTTACCCTTCGTTTTGTCATCACGTGGATTTTTTCTGCAATACGGGATCCTCGTGGCAGTCTATGATTAACCATCACTGGAGAGTGGTGCACCATGGTACTGCTCCGTTTAAAATCCATGCACCCATTTCTAAAAGTCGTACGGCACTGTTTCTTCATTTTGGACGGATGTTGCACCTTGCACCGTAGATGTTGCACCTTGTGGATATCGATTCTTCGGATGGCCAGAACTCTTGGCTCGTTTAGAGTTACGGGAGCCATAACCAGTCAAAACAAAGCTCTCGGTGAATTCTACAACTGTGACAGCTTTCAGCCGTCACTGGTTAGTTTCCTACCCTAAAAATCCAATCCGAACCTTAATCGGGTCATGGAAGTTTTTTACCCTTTGTTTTGTCATCACGTGGATTTTTTCTGCAATACGAGATCCCCGTGGCAGTCTATTATTTACCATTGCTGGCGAGTGGTGCACCATGGTACTGCTCCGTTTCAAATCCATGCACCCATTTCTAAAAGTCGTACGGCACTGTTTCTTCATTTTGGACGGATGTTGCACCTTGCGCCGTAGTTGTTGCACCTTATGGATATCAATTCTTCGGAAGGCCATAACTCTTGGCTCGTTTAGAGTTACGGGAGCCATAACCAGTCAAAACAAAGCTCTCGGTGAGTTCTACAGCTGTGACAGCTTTCAGCCGTCATTGATTAGTTTCCTACCCAAAAAATCCTATCCAAACCTCAATAAGGTCATGGATGTTTTTTACCCTTCGTTTTGTCATCAAGTGGATTTTTTCTGCAATACGAGATTCCCGTGGCAGTCTATGATTTACCATCGCTGGAGAGTGGTGCACCATGGTACTGCTCCGTTTCAAATCCATGCACCCATTTCTAAAAGTCGTACGGCACTGTTTCTTCATTTTGGACGGATGTTGCACCTTGCACCGTACATGTTGCACCCTGAGGATATCGATTCTTCGGAGGGCCATAACTCTCGGCTCGTTTAGAGTTACGGGAGCCATAACCAGTCAAAATGAAGCTCTCGGAGATTTCTACAGCTGTGACAGCTTTCAAGCGTCACTGGTTAGTTTCATACCCAAAAAATCCTATCCGAACCTGAATCGGGTCATGGAAGTTTTTTACCCTTCGTTTTGTCATCATGTGGACTTTTTCTGCAATACGGGATCACCGTGGCTGGTCTATGATTTACCATCACTGGAGAGTGGTGCTCCGTTGTACCGCTCCGTTTAAAATCCATGCATCCATTTCTAAAAGTCGTACGACACTGTTTCTTTATTTTGGACGGATGTTGTACCTTGCACCGCAGATGTTGCACCCTATGGATATCGATTCTTCGGAGGGCCATAACTCTCGGCTCGTTTAGAGTTACCGGAGCCATAACCAGTCAAAACGAAGCTCTTGGTGAGTTATACAGCTACGACAGCTTTCAGCCGTCACTGGTTAGTTTCATACCCAAAAAATCCTATCCGAACCTCAATCGGGTCATGGAAGTTTTTTACCCTTCGTTTTGTCATCATGTGGACTTTTTCTGCAATACGGGATCCCCGTGGCTGGTCTATGATTTACCATCACTGGAGAGTGGTGCACCATTGTACTGCTCCATTTCAAATCCATGCACCCATTACTAAAAGTCGTACGGCACTGTTTCTTCATTTTGGACGGATGTTGCACCTTGCGCCGTAGATGTTGCACCCCGTGGATATCGATTCTTCGGAGGGCCATAACTCTTGGCTCGTTTAGAGTTACGGGAGCCATAACCAGTCGAAACGAATCTCTTGGTGAGTTCTACAACTATGACTGCTTTCAGCCGTCACAGGTTAGTTTCATACCCAAAAAATCCTATCCGAACCTCAATCGGGTCATGGAAGTTTTTTACCCTTCGTTTTTTCGTCACGTGGATTTTTCTGCAATACGGGATCCCCATGGCTGGTCTATGATTTACCATCGCTGGAGAGTGGTGCGCCATTGTATTGCTCCGTTTCAAATCCATGCACCAATTTCTAAAATTCGTACGGCACTGTTTCTTCATTTTGGACGGATGTTGCACCTTGGCCGTAGATGTTGCACCTTGTGGATATCGATTCATCGAAGGGCCATAATTCTTGGCTCGTTTAGAGTTACGGGAGCCATAACCAGTCAAAACAAACCTCTCGGTGAGTTCTACAGCTACGACAGCTTTCAGCCGTCACTGGTTAGATACCTACCCAAAAAATCCTATCTGAACCTCAATCGGGTCATGGAAGTTTTTTACCCTTCGTTTTGTCATCACGTGGATTTTTTCTGCAATACGAGATCCCCAAGGCAGTCTATGATTTACCATTGCTAGAGAGTGGTGCACCATGGTACTGCTCCGTTTCAAATCCATGCACCCATTTCTAAAAGTCGTACGACACTATTTCTTCATTTTGGACGGATGTTGCACCTTGCACCGTACATGTTGCACCCTACGGATATCGATTCTTCGGAGGGCCATAACTCTCGGCTCGTTTAGAGTTACGGGAGCCATAACCAGCCAAAATGAAGATCTCGGCGAGTTCTATAGCTGTGACAGCTTTCAAGCGTCACTGGTTAGTTTCGTACCCAAAAAATCCTATCCGAATCTGAATCGGGTCATGGAAGTTTTTTACCCTTCGTTTTGTCATTATGTGGACTTTTTATGCAATACGGGATCCCCGTGGCTGGTCTATGATTTACCATCACTGGAGAGTGATGCACCATTGTACTGCTCCGTTTAAAATCCATGCATCCATTTCTAAAAGTCGTACGACATTGTTTCTTCATTTTGGACGGATGTTGCACCTTGCACCGTAGATGTTGCACCCTGTGGATATCGATTCTTCGGAGGGCCATAACTCTCTGCTCGTTTAGAGTTACGGGAGCCATAACCAGTCAAAACGAAGCACTTGGTGAGTTCTACAGCTATGACTGCTTTCAGCCGTCACTGGTTAGTTTCATACCCAAAAAATCCTATCCGAACCTCAATCGGGTCATGGAAGTTTTTTACCCTTCGTTTTGTCATCATGTGGACTTTTTCTGCAATACGGGATCCCCGTGGCTGGTCTATGATTTACCATCACTGGAGAGTGGTGCACCATTGTACTGCTCCGTTTCAAATCCATGCACCCATTTCTAAAAGTCGTACGACACTGTTTCTTCATTTTGGACGGATATTGCACCTTGCGCCGTAGATGTTGCACCCCGTGGATATCGATTCTTCGGAGGACCATAATTCTTGGCTCGTTTAGAGTTACGGGAGCCATAACCAGTCAAAACGAATCTCTTGGTGAGTTCTACAGCTATGACTGCTTTCAGCCGTCAATGGTTAGTTTCATACCCAAAAAATCCTATCCGAACCTCAACCGGGTCATGGAAGTTTTTTACCCTTCGTTTTTTCGTCACGTGGATTTTTTCTGCAATACGGGATCCCCATGGCTGGTCTATCATTTACCATCGCTGGAGAGTGGTGCGCAATTGTACTGCTCCGTTTCAAATCCATGCACCAATTTCTAAAAGTCGTACGACACTGTTTCTTCATTTTGGACGGATGTTGCACCTTGCGCCGTAGATGTTGCACCTTGTGGATATCGATTCTTCGAAGGGCCATAACTCTTGGCTCGTTTAGAGTTACGAGAGCCATAACCAGTCAAAACAAAGCAATCGGTGAGTTCTACAGCTATGACAGCTTTCAGCCGTCACTGTTAGTTTCCTACCCAAAAAATCCTATCCGAACCTCAATCGGGTCATGGAAGTTTTTTACCCTTCGTTTTGTCATCACGTTGATTTTTTCTGCAATACGGGATCCCCGTAGCAGTCTATGATTTACCATCGCTGGAGAGTGGTGCACCATGGTACTACTCCATTTCAAATCCATGCGCCCATTTCTAAAAGTCGTACGGCGCTGTTTCTTCATTTTGGACGGATGTTGCACCTTGCACCGTACATGTTGCACCCTTTGGATATCGATTCTTCGGAGGGCCATAACTCTCGGCTCGTTTAGAGTTACGGGAGCCATAACCAGTCAAAACGAAGCTCTCGGCGAGTTCTACAGCTGTGACAGCTTTCAACCATCACTGGTTAGTTTCGTACCCAAAAAATCCTATCCGAACCTCAATCGGGTCATGGAAGTTTTTTACCCTTCGTTTTGTCATCATGTGGACTTTTTCTGCAATACAGGATCCCCGTGGCTGGTCAATGATTTACCATGACTGGAGAGTGGTGCACCATTGTACTGCTCCGTTTCAAATCCATGCACCCATTACTAAAAGTCGTACGACACTGTTTCTTCATTTTGGACGGATGTTGCACCTTGCACCGTAGATGTTGCACCCTGTGGATATCGATTCTTCGGAGGGTCATAACTCTCGGCTCGTTTAGAGTTACGGCAGCGATAACTAGTCAAAATGATGCTCTCGGCAAGTTCTACAGCTATGACCGCTTTAAGCCGTCACTGGTTAGTTTCTTACCCAAAAAATCCTATCCGAACCTCAATCGGGTCATGGAAGTTTTTTACCCTTCATTTTTTCGTCACTTGGATTTTTTCTATAATACGGGATCCCCGTGGCTCGTCTATGATTTACCACCGTTGGAGAGTGATGCACCATGGTACTGCTCCATTTCAAATCCATGCATCCATTTCTAAAAGTCGTACGGCACTGTTTCTTCATTTTGGACGGATGTTGCACCTTGCACCGTAGATGTTTCACCCTGTGGATATCGATTCTTCGGAGGGCCATAACTCTCGGCTCGTTTAGAGTTACGGGAGCCATAACAAGTCAAAACGATGCTCTCGGCGAGTTCTACAGCTATGACCGCTTTAAGCCGACACTGATTAGTTTCTTACCCAAAAAATCCTATCCGAACCTCAATCGGGTCATGGAAGTTTTTTGCCCTTCATTTTTTCGTCACGTGGATTTTTTCTGCAATACGGGATCCCCATGGCTGGGCTATGATTTACCATCGCTGGAGAGTGGTGCACCGTTGTACTGCTCCGTTTCAAATCCATGCACCAATTTCTAAAAGTCGTACGGCACTGTTTCTTCATTTTGGACGGATGTTGCACCTTGCACCGTAGATGTTGCACCTTGTGGATATCGATTCTTCGGAGGGCCATAACTCTTGGCTCGTTTAGAGTTACAAGAGCCATAACCAGTCAAAACAAAGCTTTCGGTGAGTTCTACAGCTATGACAGCTTTCAGCCGACATTGGTTAGTTTCGTACCCAAAAAATCCTATCCGAACCTCAATCGGGTCATGGAAGTTTTTTACCCTTCAATTTTTCGTCACGTGGATTTTTTCTGCAATACGGGATCCCCATGGCTGGGCTATGATTTTCCATCGCTGGAGAGTGGTGCACCATTGAACTACTTTGTTTCAAATCCATGCACCAATTTCTAAAGTCGTACGGCACTGTTTCTTCATTTTGGACGGATGTTTCACCTTGCGCGTTAGATGTTGCACCTTGTCGATATCGATTCTTCGGAGGGCCATAACTCTTGGCTCGTTTAGAGTTACGGGAGCCATAACCAGTCAAAACAAAGCTCTCGGTGAGTTCTACAGCTATGACAGCTTTCAGCCGTTACTGGTTAGCTTCCTACCCAAAAAATCCTATACGAACCTCAATCGGGTCATGGAAGTTTTTTACCCTTCGTTTTGTCATCACGTGGATTTTTTCTGCAATACGGGATCCCCGTGGCAGTCTATGATTTACCATCGCTGGAGAGTGGTGCACCATGGTACTGCTCTGTTTCAAATCCATGCACCCATTTGTAAACGTCGTACGGCGCTGTTTCTTCATTTTGGACGGATGTTGCACCTTGCACCGTACATGTTGCACCCTTTGGATATCGATTCTTCGGAGGGCCATAACTCTCGGCTCGTTTAGTGTTACGGGAGCCATAACCAGTCAAAATGAAGCTCTCGGCAAGTTCTACAGCTGTGATAGCTTTCAACCATCACTGGTTAGTTTCGTACCCAAAAAATCCTATCCGAACCTCAATCGGGTCATGGAAGTTTTTTACCCTTCGTTTTGTCATCATGTGGACTTTTTTGCAATACGGGATCCCCGTGGCTGGTCTGTGATTTACCATCACTGGAGAGTGGTGCACCATTGTACTGCTCCGTTTCAAATCCATGCGCCCATTTCTAAAAGTCGTACGACACTATTTCTTCATTTTGGACGGATGTGGCACCTTGCACTATAAATGTTGCACCCTATGGATATCGATTCTTCGGAGTGCGATAACTCTCGGCTCGTTTAGAGTTACGGGAGACATAACTAGTCAAAACGAAGCTCTCGGCGAGTTCTACAGCTATGATCGCTTTAAGCCATCATTGGTTAGTTTCTTACCCAAAAAATCCTATCCGAACCTCAATCGGGTCATGGAAGTTTTTTACCCTTCAATTTTTCGTCACGTGGATTTTTTCGATAATACGGGATCCCCGTGGCTGGTCTATGATTTACCATCGTTGGAGAGTGATGCACCATGGTACTGCTCCATTTCAAATCCACGTACCCATTTCTAAAAGTCGTACGGCACTGTTTCTTCATTTTGGACGGATGTTGCACCTTGCACCGTAGATGTTGCACCTTGTGGATATCGAATCTTCGGAGGGACATAACTCTTGGCTCGTTTAGAGTTATGGTAGCCATAACTAGTCAAAACAAAGCTCTTAGTGAGTTCTACATCTATGACAGCTTCATTTTGGACGGATGTTGCACCTTGCGCCGTAGATGTTGCACCTTGTGGATATCGATTCTTCGGTGGGCCATAACTCTTGGCTCGTTTAGAGTTATGGGAGCCATAACCAGTCAAAACAAAGCTCTCGGTGAGTTCTACTGCTGTGATAGCTTTCAGCCGTCATTGGTTATTTTCCTACCCAAAAAATCCTATCCGAACCTCAATCGGGTCATGGAAGTTTTTTACCCTTCGTTTTGTCATCACGTGGATTTTTTCTGCAATAAAGGAATCCCCTTGGCAGTCTATGATTTACCATCGCTGGAGAGTGGTGCACCATGGTACTGCTCCGTTTCAAATCCATGCACCCATTTCTAAAAGTCGTACGACAGTGTTTCTTCATTTTGGACGGATGTTGCACCTTGCACCGTACATGTTGCACCCTGTGGATATCGATTCTTCGGAGGGCCATAACTCTCGGCTCGTTTAGAGTTACGGGAGCCATAACCTGTAAAAATGAAGCTCTCGGCGAGTTCTACAGCTGTGACAGCTTTCAACCATCACTGGTTAGTTTCGTACCCAAAAAATCCTATCCGAACCTCAATCGGGTCATGGAAGTTTTTTACCCTTCGTTTTGTCATCATGTGGACTTTTTCTGCAATACAGGATCCCCGTGGCTGGTCTATGATTTACCATCACTGGAGAGTGGTGCACCATTGTACTGCTCCGTTTCAAATCCATGCACCCATTTCTAAAAGTGGTACGACACTGTTTCTTCATTTTGGACGGATGTTGCACCTTGCACCGTAGATGTTGCACCCTGTGGATATCGATTCTTCGGAGGGTCATAACTCTCGGCTCGTTTAGAGTTACGACAGCCATAACTAGTCAAAATGATGATCTCGGCAAGTTCTACAGCTATGACCGCTTTAAGTCGTCACTGGTTAGTTTCTTACCCAAAAAATCCTATCCGAACCTCAATCGGGTCATGGAAGTTTTTTACCCTTCATTTTTTCATCACATGGATATTTTCTATAATACGGGATCCCCGTGGCTCGTCTATTATTTACCATCGTTGGAGAGTGATGCACCATGGTACCACTCCATTTCAAATCCTTGCACCCATTTCTAAAAGTCGTACGGCACTGTTTCTTCATTTTGGACGGATGTCGCACCTTGCACCGTAGATGTTGCACCCTATGGATATCGATTCTTCGGAGGGCCATAACTCTCGGCTCGTTTAGAGTTACGGGAGCCATAACTAGTCAAAACGATGCTCTCGGCGAGTTCTACAGCTATGAACGCTTTAAGCCGACACTGATTAGTTTCTTACCCAAAAAATTCTATTCGAACCTCAATCGGGTCATGGAAGTTTTTTAACCTTCAATTTTTCGTCACGTGGATTTTTTCTGCAATACGGGATCCCCATGGCTGGGCTATGATTTTCCATCGCTGGAGAGTGGTGCACCATTGTACTGCTCCGTTTCAAATCCATGCACCAATTTCTAAAAGTCGTACGGCACTGTTTCTTCATTTTGGACGGATGTTGCACCTTGTGGATATCGATTCTTCGGAGGGCCATAACTCTTGGCTCGTTTAGAGTTACGGGAGCCATAACCAGTCAAAACAAAGCTCTCGGTGAGTTCTACAGCTATGACAGCTTTCAGCCGTCACTGGTTAGCTTCCTACCCAAAAAATCCTATCCGAACCTCAATCGGGTCATGGAAGTTTTTTACCCTTCGTTTTGTCGTCACGTGGATTTTTTCTGCAATACGGGATCCCCGTGGCAGTCTATGATTTACCATCGCTGGAGAGTGGTGCACCATGGTACTGCTCCGTTTCAAATCCATGCACCCATTTCTAAAAGTCGTACGGCACAGTTTCTTCATTTTGGTCGGATGTTGCACCTTGCACCTTACATGTTGCACCCTGTGGATATCGATTCTTCAGAGGGCCATAACTCTTGGCTCCTTTAGAGTTACGGGAGCCATAACCAGTCAAAACGAAGCTCTCGGTGAGTTCTACAGCTATGACAGCTTTCAGCCGTCAGTGGTTAGTTTCATACCTAAAAAATCCTATCCGAACCTCAATCAGGTCATGGAAGTTTTTTACCCTTCGTTTTGTCGTCACGTGGATTTTTTCTGCAATACGGGATCCCCGTGGAAGTTCTATGATTTACCATCCCTGGAGAGTGGTGCACCATGGTACTGCTTTGTTTCAAATCCATGCATCCATTTCTAAAAGTCATACGGCACTGTTTCTTCATTTTGGACGGATGTTGCACCTTGCACCGTAGAGGTTGCACCGTGTGGATATCGATTCTTCGGAGGGCCATAACTCTCGGCTCGTTTAGAGTTACGGGAGCCATAACCAGTCAAAATGAAGCTCTTGGCGAGTTCTACAGCTATGACAGCTTTCAACCGTCACTGGTTAGTTTCGTACCCAAAAAATCCTATACGAACCTCAATCGGGTCATCGAAGTTTTTTACCCTTCGTTTTGTCATCATGTGGATTTTTTCTGCAATACGGGATCCCCGTGGCTGGTCTATGATTTACCATCACTGGAGAGTGGTGCACCATTGTACTGCTCCGTTTCAAATCCATGCACCCATTTCTAAAAGTCGTACGACACTGTTTCTTCATTTTGGACGGATGTTGCACCTTGCGCCGTAGATGTTGCACCTTGTGGATATCGATTCTTCGGAGGGCCATAACTCTCGGCTCGTTTAGAGATACGGGAGCCATAACCTGTCAAAACCAAGCCCTCGGCGAGTTCTACAGCTATGACCGCTTTCAACCGTCACTGGTTAGTTTCGTACCCAAAAAATCCTATCCGAACCTCAATCGGGTCATGGAAGTTTTTTACCCTTCGTTTTGTCGTCACGTGAATTTTTTCTGCAATACGGGATCTCCGTGGAAGGTCTATGATTTACCATCGCTGGAGAGTGGCGTACCATGGTACTGCTTCGTTTCAAATCCATGCACCGATTTCTAAAAGTCGTACGGCACTGTTTCTTCATTTTGGACGGATGTTGCACCCACCGTAGATGTTGCACCGTGTGGATATCAACTTCTCGGAGGGCCATAACTCTCGACTCGTTTAGAGTTACGGGAGCCATAACCAGTCAAAACGAAGCTCTCGGCGAGTTCTACAGCTATGACAGCTTTCGACCGTCACTGGTTAGTTTCGTACCCAAAAAATCCTATACGAACCTAAATCGGGTCATCGAAGTTTTTTACCCTTCGTTTTGTCATCATGTGGATTTTTTCTGCAATACGGGATCCCCGTGGCTGGTCTATGATTTACCATCACTGGAGAGTGGTGCACCATTGTACTGCTCCGTTACAAATCCATGAACCCATTTCTAAAAGTCGTACGGCACTGTTTCTTCATTTTGGACGGATGTTGCGCCTTGCACCGCAGATGTTGCACCCTGTGGATATCGATTCTTCGGAGGGCCATAACTCTCGGCTCGTTTAGAGTTACGGGAGCCATAACCTGTCAAAACGAAGCCCGCGGCGAGTTCTACAGCTATGACTGCTTTCAACCGTCACTGGTTAGTTTCGTACCCAAAAAATTCTATCCGAACCTCAATCGGGTCATGGAAGTTTTTTACCCTTCGTTTTGTCGTCACGTGAATTTTTTCTGCAATACGGGATCCCCGTGGAAGGTCTATGATTTACCATCGCTGGAGAGTGGCGTACCATGGTACTGCTTCGTTTCAAATCCATGCACCCATTTCTAAAAGTCGTACGGCACTGTTTCTTCATTTTGGACGGATGTTGCACCCACCGTAGATGTTGCACCGTGTGGATATCAACTTCTCGGAGGGCCATAACTCTCGACTCGTTTAGAGTTACGGGAGCCATAACCAGTCAAAACGAAGCTCTCGGCGAGTACTACAGCTATGATAGCTTTCAACCGTCACTGGTTAGTTTCGTACCCAAAAAATCCTATACGAACCTCAATCGGGTCATCGAAGTTTTTTACCCTTCGTTTTGTCATCATGTGGATTTTTTCTGCAATACGGGATCCCCGTGGCTGGTCTATGATTTACCATCACTGGAGAGTGGTGCACCATTGTACTGCTCCGTTTCAAATCCATGCACCCATTTCTAAAAGTCGTACGACACTGTTTCTTCATTTTGGACGGATGTTGCACCTTGCACCGTAGATGTTGCACCTTGTGGATATCGATTCTTCGGAGGGCCATAACTCTCGGCTCGTTTAGAGATACGGGAGCCATAACCAGTCAAAACGACGCACTCGGCGAGTTCTACAGCTATGATCGCTTTCAACCGTCACTGGTTAGTTTCATACCCAAAAAATCCTATCCGAACCTCAATCGGGTCATGGAAGTTTTTTACCCTTTGTTTTTTTCGTCACGTGGATTTTTTCTATAATACGGGATCCCCGTGGTTGGTCTATGATTTACCATCGTTGGAGAGTGGTGCACCATGGTACTGCTCCATTTCAAATCCATGCACCAATTTCTAAAAGGCGCACGGCACTGTTTCTTCATTTCGGACGGATGTTGCACCGTCCACCGTAGTTGTTGCACCTTGTGGATATCGATTCTTCGGAGGGCCATAACTCTTGGCTCATTTAGAATTACGGGAGCCGTAACCAGTCAAAACAAAGCTCTCAGTGAGTTCTACAGCTATGATAGCTTTTAGCCATCACTGGTTAGTTTCATACCCAAAAAATCCTATCCGAACCTCAATCGGGTCATGGAAGTTTTTTACCCTTCGTTTTGTCGTCACGTGAATTTTTTCTGCAATACGGGATCCCCGTGGAAGGTCTATGATTTACCATCGCTGGAGAGTGGCGTACCATGGTACTGCTTCATTTCAAATCCATGCACCCATTTCTAAAAGTCGTACGGCACTGTTTCTTCATTTTGGACGGATGTTGCACCCACCGTAGATGTTGCACCGTGTGGATATCAACTTCTCGGAGGGCCATAACTCTCGACTCGTTTAGAGTTACGGGAGCCATAACCAGTCAAAACGAAGCTCTCGGCGAGTTCTACAGCTATGACAGCTTTCAACCGTCGCTGGTTAGTTTCGTACCCAAAAAATCCTATCTGAACCTCAATCGGGTCATCAAAGTTTTTTACCCTTCGTTTTGTCATCATGTGGATTTTTTCTGCAATACGGGATCCCCATGGCTGGTCTATGATTTACCATCACTGGAGAGTGGTGCACCATTGTACTGCTCCGTTTCAAATCCATGAACCCATTTCTAAAAGTCGTACGGCACTGTTTCTTCATTTTGGACGGATGTTGCGCCTTGCAACGTAGATGTTGCACCCTGTGGATATCGATTCTTCGGAGGGCCATAACTCTCGGCTCGTTTAGAGTTACGGGAGCCATAACCTGTCAAAACGAAGCTCTCGGCGAGTTCTACAGCTATGATAGCTTTCAACCGTCACTGGTTAGTTTCGTACCCAAAAAATCCTATCCAAACCTCAATCGGGTCATGGAAGTTTTTTACCCTTCGTTTTTTTCGTCACGTGGATTTTTTCTATAATACGGGATCCCCGTGGCTGGTCTATGATTTACCATCGTTGGAGAGTGGTGCACCATGGTACTGCTCCATTTCAAATCCATGCACCAATTTCTAAAAGTCGTACAGCACTGTTTCTTCATTTCGAACGGATGTTGCACCTTCCACCGTAGATGTTGCACCTTGTGGATATCGATTCTTCGGAGGGCCATAACTCTTGGCTCGTTTAGAGTTACGGGAGCCATAACCAGTCAAAAAAAATCTCTCAGTGAGTTCTACAGCTATGATGGCTTTTAGCCGTCACTGGTTAGTTTCCTACCCAAAAAATCCTATCCGAACCTCAATCGGGTCATGGAAGTTTTTTACCCTTCGTTTTATCATCACGTGGATTTTTTTAGCAATACGGGATCCACGTGGCAGTCTATGATTTACCATCGCTGGTGGGTGGTGCACCATGGTACTGCTCCGTTTCAAATCCATGCACCCATTTCTAAAAGTCGTACGACACTGTTTCTTCATTTTGGACCGATGTTGCACCTTGCACCGTACATGTTGCACCCTACAGATATCGATTCTTCGGAGGGCCATAACTCTCGGCTCGTTTAGAGTTACGGGAGCCATAACCAAAATGAAGCACTCGGCAAGTTCTACAGCTGTGACAGCTTTCAACCGTCACTGGTTAGTTTCGTACCAAAAAACCATATCCGAACCTCAATCGCGTCATGGAAATTTTTTACCCTTCTTTTTGTCATCATGTGGATTTTTTCTGCAATACGGGATCCCCGTGGCTGGTCTATGATTTACCATCACTGGAGAGTGGTGCACTATTGTACTGCTCCATTTCAAATCCACGCATCCATTTCTAAAAGTCGTACGGCACTGTTTCTTCATTTTGGACGGATGTTGCATCTTGCACCGTAGATGTTGCACCCTGTGGATATCGATTCTTCGGTGGGCCATAACTCTCGGCTCGTTTAGAGTTACGGGAGCCATATCTAGTCAAAACGAAGCTCTCGGCGAGTTCTATAGCTATGACCGCTTTCAGCCGTCACTGGTTAGTTTCTTACCCAAAAAATCCTATCCGAACCTCAATCCGGTCATGGAAGTTTTTTACCCTTCATTTTTTCGTCATGTGGATTTTTTCTATAATACGGGATCCCCGTGGCTGGTCTATGATTTACCATCGTTGGAGAGTGGTGCACCATGGTACTGCTCCATTTCAAATCCATGCACCCATTTCTAAAAGTGGTACGGCACTAGTTCTTCATTTTGGACGGATGTTGCACCTTGCACCGTAGATGTTGCACCTTGTGGATATCGATTCTTCGGAGGGACGTAACTCTTGGCTCGTTTAGAGTTATGGTAGCCATAGCTAGTCAAAATAAAGCTCTTGGTGAGTTCTACAGCTATGACAGCTGTTATCCCGCCTTCTGGCAAGGCCGTGATACCAGAAAATTGATCGAAAACGAAGGACAGTTCTTCTCAGAGATTGGTCATACTTAGTTTCGCTATGGATATTGCTGAATTTTATCCGAATCCAGATTGAGTTACAATTGATAAGACGTGACCAGAGAGATCATAGAAGTCAACACCTCAAATTTCGAGTCAATCGGAGTTTGTACGCCCAAGTTATGATCGATTCAATTTAAAGGAAAAGGCCTAGGCTTCGAACCCATCACCTTCGAAACTATCGAGGTGCCTCGGGTTCGAACCCATCAACTTCGAACCCATCACTTTCGAACCCATCGAGGTGCCTCGGTTTCGTATCCATCAAGTTCGAACATATCGAGTTCGTATCAATGGACCTCGAATCCATCGGAGAGTAGCTGGTTCGAATCCATCAAGCATCGGTCGTTCGACTCCAACGATGAGTCTTTGTTCGAACCCATCGTTGGAACCCTATTCGAACCCATCCAAGAAGCTTCGTTCGAATCCACTGGGTCAGCTAGCCATGGTGACGTGTCTTTCAATGGTTCGAATGCACCGAGATATTAGGAGTCGAAGCGGTCAACTCGTAGTGAAGACCGGATCTGTTCGAGATTTGCGCTCCATGTCACTGCGAAGGCACGTGCCACCATCGGTTCGAAACCATCGGTTCGATTGGATGGTTTCGAACCAAACAACCATGCAGTAAACCCCATATCGAATCCATGATATCTCGCAATCCACTAATCCAAATGCCACGAAATTTTCGCAGAAGCTTGCATACATGTTGAAGAATGTCCACGCCAAATTTCACCTCGATTGGATGAATTCTCGATCGGTTCGAATGGAGTTCGAACCGATGCCAAAGTGGGCCCAAATTTACTAAGGCTGGGCGCGCGGGCCCCCTCACGTGCCAGGAGTGGTCTTCTGAGTTTTCAGCAAAATATCAGCGTCCTATGCCTATAAATAGAGCCCCAGGGCCAACAGAAAAAGGACTTTTGGATTTTGAAGCGCCTAGACTCTGCCGGATCAAGATCTCCATCATCTTATATCATAATCTTGTTGCTGAATTCGAATTTCCAGCTGTACTTCACTGTTTATTGCTGTACCAACTTGTAAACATTGAAAGAAAGTCAATAAAAGTACAAAATCTTCACAGTGGACGTAGGCAATACGCCGAACCACTATAAATTGCTTGTCTACGCGTTTATTTGCATGTTATTTGGAGTTTTTGTAAGATAATCCTCAGTTTCAATTTGCATTCATCATTTATTATCTCTTTAAAAAACTTTCGACGGGTGTTGTGCCCAATTTTGGTACAAACAATTTGGTGCTTTCACTGAGAAAACACAGTATTTCTCCCGCTTCCCGGATCTGTCATCGATAATGGATTGTATAAATCTAAGAGAGAAATCCGAATCTCAAGCTCAGATTCCTTCCGTTCTATTCAGATTTGATAAAAGTCTAGGAAAGGATTCTACAATTCAAGATGGTGAGTACCAGAACTACCTCTAACATTCGTGACCAAGAAGGCCGAGATAGGCCAAGTCCCGCGCAGCTGCCATCTACTCAGGACATCACCGGGCCTTCGGAATCATCCGGGCCGGTAACGAGGCAAGAGTTTCAAACGTTGCTCCAGGAGCTGACCCAGAGTCGGCAATGGTTGACTGAGCAACTACGTGCTAACGCCGAATTAACCCTCCAGCTACACAGCCATAAGCGCAGGCGGTCTAGGAGAGATTATGCATCCCAATCTTCCGCGGAGAGCTCGGCTTCTTCTGATTATCATCGCCGACCTCCACGACCCTGAATGGATGGGAATTATGCGCAAGCAACCGGAAACCTTCCGGCATTGACGGTCGGGCAACTACGAGTCGGCCCATCTGCTAGCTTCCATACATGGCCTTCCTCCCGGGGAGGCACTGTCCCTCAACACACTACCGACAACCGTCATGCAACCATTGCTACGGAGCCAGGGGTTGACATCCGTACTTTGTCAGATCAGAACCGCCACCAACTGCGGCAGACTCCTGAGCCGTATGTTCCAGAAGATGTTGAACCAAGGAGGCGAGACCCGGATCGTCGACAACGTCCGGTCCAGTCCTGCGTTGTGGAGCCCGACCACACCTTGGCCCAACATGCCTAGAACGCAGCTGTGACGGATCTTCCGAAAATGATCAGGCAGATGATCCGTGAAAGTCAAGGGTTTACTAACGACAACTGGGGAATCTCCCATAGTCGCACCCCATTCACAGACGAGATTCTGCATGCCGAACCCCCTCGGCGATTTAGGATGCCCACGTTGCCTATGTACGAAGGAAACTCGGATCCCAATCAGCACATATTGAAGTACGAATGGTCCATGAGCGCCGCCAGAGCGGACGATGCAGTAAAGTGTAGGAGCTTTCCTATCTCCTTGGGGGGCATTGCTACGATGTGGTTCACGCGATTGCCACCTCGTTCTATTTCTTCATTCAATCAGCTGGCTCGGAAGTTCGTGGAACGGTTCTGCATGCATGTTGCAAGGCCTAAGGATGTCAACACTTTGTCTAGCGTTACTCAAGCTCCAGGAGAAACGCTTAGACACAATTTGGAGAGATTCCATAAAGCCTGTGTAGAGATCACCAATCCCAATGATAACTCGATTCTGATGGCATTGATGAAAGGGATTGACCCTGATTCAGATTTTGGAAATTGGTTGGCAGGAAAACCTCCTGCGTCGTTGGACCGCTTCTACTCCAAAGCTGCCCAATTCTTGAGGCGTGAGGACGCGAAGCAGTCTAGGAAGCAGGACGACGCAGGACCCAGTGTAGAAGGGATTCAAAGTAATGTGGCTGTTAAACAATCGGGAGAGAGTTCTGAGAAAGTGCAGTTAAATATCCAGAACAAACAATCACAACCAAAGAATAATGGAAGTCAGAGTAGGAAGCGGGACCAGAACCGTGGACCAAGGCGTAGGGCCCTTATGTTTGACAATTATACTCCGCTGAATACGTCGTTGGAGAACGTATACCTCCAAACTTGTAACGCCATGCAATACAAGAAGCCTACTCCGAAACCGTCCTCGAAGAGGCAAATTCAAACGGGCAAGTTTTGTGGATTCCACGATAGCTACGGCCACAATACCAATGAATGCAGACACTTGCAAGATTTGATTGAGAAGTTGATCAGGGAAAGGAAGTTAGACCAGTTTGTACGGACGCCGCAGTCTGGTGGTGCGGGTCCATCAAACCAGAACAATCAGCCGAATCAGCCAAGGCAGGAAGAACCCGCCCGAACGGGCGGGAGGTTAGTGATTAACACAGTCAGTGGTGGTCCTCATCCAGCAGACAGGAGCTGGAAAGAAATGGAGTCATATGCCAGCTCGGTTAGGCATGTGGATTTCGAATGTTGCAGTAGTTACGACGAAGGGGCTCCGGCCAAACTACAGAAGACGATGACAGATGACATCGTGTTCAGGAACCGTGATGCAGATAAGGTCGAAGCCCCGACTATTGACCCGCTTGTTATATCCGCCCAGGTTGGTCCTGCTTGGATGAAGAGGATACTGGTGGATAGTGGGAGTTCAGTCAACATTTTGTTCAAGAGAGCTTACGATCAGATGAAGATGGAAGCCAATGATCTGAAACCTTGCCAATCTAGGATTCACGGCTTCGATGGAAGTGCTAACATACCCATGGGGGTTGTGGAGTTACCCGTGGAGTAGGGCATCGGTGAGTGCAGAAGAGTACGCGTGTTACAATTTGTTGTTTTGGACATTCACCCACCGTACAATGCGTTTCTGGGCCTACCAGCCCTTGCTGAATTTCGGGCGGCGATCGCCCCATGGTGTTTGACCTTGAAATTTCCTACCAATTGTGGTATCGGTGTGATTCACGAAGATCATGCTGCTGGAAGAGCCTGTTATGTTGCGGAGCTGCGAGAAGCGCAGCAAAGAGTGAAAGGGAAGGGCGTAGAGGAATCTCTTTGCGTCCGTTTTGCCGATAATTGAAAATTGGTGCCTGGGCCTCGGCCCAGGCACCACAACCAATTCCAAAAAGGCCTTGACCTAAGGGACAACGATAATAATGAAGAATCTATAGAGAGCCAGGCTTCTCCTGCTGAACTAACTATCAATGTCCCGATCGATAATGATGACGATGACTCGAGAATGTTAAAGATTAGGTCTTAGTTGAGCCAAGGGGCACAACAGGAATTGGTTGAATTTCTCCGGGCGAATCTCGACGTGTTCGCCTGGACGCACTCTGACATGTGTGGGATCTCGCCGGACATCGCGAGCCACACTTTAAACATTGACCCGCGGTATATCCCGGTCAAATAGAAAAGGCATGGTATGGATCCAAAGAGATCTGCCGCCCTTAAGGAGGAGGTCGATAAGTTGAAAACAAATTGGTTCATTAGAGATGCTTTATACCCGGAGTGGGTGTCCAACCCTGTACTTGTCCGGAAACCGTATGGGAAATGGAGAACGTGTATTGATTATTCTGACTTGAGCGAGGCTTGCCCAAAGGATAGTTTTCCACTTCCTCGAATCGATCAGCTTGTTGATTCAACCGCCGGACACGAATTGTTATCTTTCATGGATGCTTACTCGGGCTACAATCAAATATCCATGCATGTACCCGACCAAGAACATACAAGCTTCGTGACTGATCTGGGACTATACTGCTACAAATTCATGCCTTTTGGATTGAAAAATGCCGGCGCAACTTATCAACATTTGGTCAACCGGATGTTTGTCGATCAGATCGGAAAAACCATGGAAGTTTATGTAGATGACATGTTGGTAAAGTCGAGATACTCTGGAGATCATGTTAGGGACTTGGGATCGATGTTTGATATCCTGCGGAGGTATGGGATGAAGCTCAATCCGCTAAAATGTCATTTTGGAGTTGCATCCGAAAAATTCCTTGGGTTCATCGTCAACGCCCGAGGGATAGAAGCTAACCCTGAAAAGATTTGGGCCATCAGGAATCTTCAAACTCCAAGGACCATAAAACAAGTCCAGAGTCTCAATGGGAAAGTTGTAGCATTGAGTAGATTCATATCGAAGTCAACCGACAAATGCATCCCTTTCTTCGATCTGATCCAAAAAGGGAAACGAAACTTCGAGCGGACTGCAGAATGTGAAGGTGCATTTCAATCACTGGTTCAACATCTTTCTACACCGCCGATTCTTTCAAAGCCTGTTGATCACGAGCAATTATATCTCTACTTAGCGGTATCTGAAAGCGCAATCAGTGCGGCATTAGTCCGGGAGGAAGAACGAGTGCAAAAACCGGTATATCATGTAAGTAAACGGTTAACCGGAGCCGAGAGAAACTATCCCAAGCTGGAAAAGTTGGCATATTGCTTAGTCATTGCCTCGAGGAAGCTCCGTCCATATTTTCAGGCTCATCCGATTACTGTGTACACCGATCAGCCATTACGACAGGTCCTCACGCGGCCTGAGACGTCTGGTCGGTTACTAAAATGGAACATCGAACTGAGTCAATTCGACATCACGTATACCCCGAGAAGGGCCATACACGGCCAAGTCCTAGCAGATTTCGTTGCTGAATTCACTGCACCTGAGGACTTACCTGAGTATAGAAAATCTCCTGAGCACATATGGAAGTTATATACTGACGGTGCCTCTAATGATCGGTGTTCGGGAGCAGGGGTAGTGCTTGAAACCCCCGAAGGTCGATCCATATGCTACGCCCTAAAGTTCGAGTTCCGTGCAACTAACAATGAGGCTGAATATGAACCTTTGCTTACTGGGTTGATGCTGGCCCACGACTTGAGAATTGCCTTTGTGGAGATTTATTGTGACTCCCAATTGATCGTATGTCAAGTCCGAGGTGAATATCAAGCTAAGGATCGAAGGCTAGCTGCTTATTTAACTCGAGTCAGGGAAATTCTTGACCATTTCGATTATTATGTCATTTTTATATCCCCCGGGAGCGCAATCAGAAGGCCGATTCGTTGGCAAAATTGGCAAGCACGGGTGAAGCTTAGCAGTTGGGACTTGTTCCCGTTGAAACCCTATCTTCTCCGAGCATTGATCAAAGTGAGGCTAATCATGCATTTGAGGCTACCTCAATTAGGGAGTCGTGGATGACCCCCTATCGAAATTACATTGAACATGGGACAATGCCTGAGCGCAGGAGCGAGAAGAGGCATGTCCTTCGAAAAGCCTCACGATTTGTCATTCAAAACGGAGTTATGTATAGAAGGGGGTACTCTGTTCCTCTACTCCGATGCATCGCACACGACGAAATCAAACGAGTATTACACGATGTACACGAGGGAGAATGTGGCGATCACATTGGGGGGCAGGCACTCGCCAAGAATGTACTTCGATACGGATATTACTGACCCACTGTTAATCGAGATGCATCAGACTACGCCAAAAAATGTGATAAGTGCCAGAAACATGCTCGGATTCCTAGAGCCCCACCTAACGAGATAACCCAAATGGTTAGCCCCTGGCCGTTCGCGGTATGAGGAATCGATATAATTGGAGCACTGCCTTTGGCCAAAGGTGGCGCGAGGTACGCCATCGTCGTGGTTGATTACTTCACTAAATGGGCCGAAACTGAGCCTCTTGCAACGATTACAACGAAGAAAGTGATCAACTTCATAGTGCGCAACATTGTCTGCCGATTTGGTCTCCCGCATACTATCATCACCGATAACGGAGCCCAATTCGACAATACTGAGTTCAAAAATTTCTGCCAACGATTTCACATGCATAAAAAGTTCTCTACAGTGGCACACCCTCAAACAAATGGTCAGGTCGAAGCTGTTAATAAAGTTATAAAGTCCATTCTGAAGAAACGACTGGAAAAGGTCGGAGGCAAGTGGGTCGACGAACTTCCTATGGCATTATGGGCTTATCGAACAACTCACAAAACTTCAACCGGTCACACTCCGTTCTCTCTATCTTATGGCTCTGAGGCCGTTATTCCAGTCGAGATGGAAGTGCGCTCTCATTGTGCGACGTACTATGATCCGAAGACAAATGTCATATTGCTTGCTGAATCTCTGGATTTACTTGATGAGAAGCGTGAAGAGGCTTATTTGAGGGCAGCCGCATATCGAAGCCGAGTCGCCCGAATATTCAATGCCAAGGTCCTTCCGCGAACCTTTGAACTCGGCGACCTCGTACTCAAAAGAATTTATCCGGTTCCTTCGCATATGAAGCCAAGTTGGGAAGGGCCGTACGTGATTTCACAAAAGCTCGGTGATGGCACATTCAAATTATCGACCGTTGACGGTCTTACCTTGCCGAGGGCTTGGAATAGCGAAATTCTTCGTCGCTACTACATATGAAAGACTTTACTTATGTATTTTCGTCAATTTATTCCTTTGCATTTTATTCTAGCATTTCGAGATTTAAATTTGTAATAAGGCAACTGACTCTGCCCTATGTTCACGTTTCAGCAATAAAATGCCATCTCTTCGAGCCAGAGCTGTGATTTATTGAGTATGACGTACAATATCATGACGCGCGGAGAGCTAAGTTCCATCATACGGTGGGATTTATTCAAATAAGGAGTGGCTGCGTTATGACCGGTCACTCGCTAAGTGAAACCCGAGCTCGGGGGCAGGACACTACATCAAAACTTACAGGGATTGATACACGACAATCCCTCCTTTAACTCCAATTTCCCAGAGTGCGAATTGGAGTATAAAACTACAACTCTCGGTTCCCGGAGTGCGAACCGAAGTATAAATCCATCGCTCCCAGAGTGTGAACTAACTCCAAATTCCCGGAGTGCGAATAGGAGCATAAACATCAACTCTCGGTTCCCGTAGTGCGAACCGGAGTATAAATCCATCGCTCCCAGAGTGTGAGCTAACTCCAAATTTCCGTAGTGCGAATTGGAGTATATACATCAACTCTCGGTTTCCGGAGTGCGAACTGGAGTATAAATACATCGCTCCCAGATTGTGAGCCAACTCCAAATTCCCGGAGTGCGAATTGGAGTATAAACATCAACTCTCGGTTACCGGAGTGCGAACCGGAGTATAAATCCATCGCTCCCAGAGTGTGAGCGAACTCCAAATTCCCGGAGTGAGAATTGGAGTATAAACATCAACTCTCGGTTCCCGGAGTGCGAACCGGAGTATAAATCCATCGTTCCCAGAGTGTGAGCCAACTCCAAATTCTCGGAGTGCGAATTGGAGTATAAAACTTCAACTCTCGGTTCCCGGAGTGCGAACCGGAGTATAAATCTATCGCTCCCAGAGTGTGAGCTAATTCCAAATTCCTGGAGTGCGAATTGGAGTATAAACATCATCTCTTGATTCCCAGAGTGCGAATCGGATTGTATGTCGAACGCTCCCAGAGTGCAGCTAACTCTAAATTCCCAGAGTGCGAACTGGAGTATTAACTTCGAAATAACTCTAAGTCCCCGGAGCGCGGACGGAAGCATAAACAACCACTAACTCCAGATTCCCGGAGTGCGAACTGGAATATGAAAGTTGAAATTATTCTAAGTCCTCGAAGTGTGGACATGCGTTCGGAATTCGCAGAGAAGCGCGGTCGTAAACCAATCATTGCAGCACATGAGCAGAAAAAACAGTTGAAATAAGAGAAAACAATGTTTTATTTCAACCAACTAAAAACCCGAACCTACATACAGATAAGTTCTTCCAAAAAAGAGTTCCTACTAGCGGGGGCCGAACCCGCATCTATACACGACCTACTAAAGGGAAACAAAAACAAGTTCCTATCTGCCAAAAAATCTGCTCGAGCGGTCGATCTATTTCTTCTTCTTCGTCCGCCTTATCAACGGTTCGTCATCATCGTCGGAATCGCTTGGAACTGAGATCCTTCGTTTGGAGGGCTTCCTCTCCAACGATTGTTCTTCGGCCGAAGGCATAATGTCAACATCTTCCTCAGAGCTCGAATGTAGATGAAGGCTACCCTCCGGAGGAGTCGGAAGGACCGGATCCGCAACAGAAGACGAGGCGGATGCCCGAGTATCAACCATTGTGCCACCTGGCAATATCACACTTAAAGGTGCTGGAGCATGCGTCGTATACCTAACTCCGGCACTACCTTCACGCCCCGCAGCCTCTATTTCGGCTGTTTGTACCAAAATTGGGCACAACACTCTTCGGATGTGTTTGAAGAGATAAAATGAAGAAAGTAAATATAAAATGAAGTAGATCTAACAAACACACCAATAAACATATAAGAAAATTCACAGAAACAAGGAGTTTTAGAGTGGTTCGGCGTGTTGCCTACGTCCACTATGAAGTTTGATGATTTTATTAATATTCACTTGCCGATTACAACTGATTACCGCAGATTACAGCGGATTATAATGTTGAAATTTGTATACAACAGCAGCTATGGAGTAAAAAATAAATCTAACAGAGCCTGGACGTAGGAAAGCAAAAAGATCCCTTTTCTAATGGCTTTGGGGGCCTATTTATAGGCGTAGGAGGCTGATATTTTGCTCAAACTTCGAAAGACTCGTTCTGGCACGTGAGGGGGTCCACGCGATCGGCCTCAGGAAATTTGGGCCCACTTGGGGATTGATTCGAACTCACTTCGAATCGATCAAGAATTCATCCAATCGAGGTGAAATTTGGTGGAGACATTCCTTAACATGTATGTAAGCTACTGTAGAAATTTCATGGCATTTGGATCAGTGGATTGTGAGATATGATCGATGCAAGTTGGTCCGTGATCGATACGATGCAATTTCGAACCGATCAAGATTTGATCCGATCGAGCTAAAATTTGGCATGAACACTCCTCATGTTGGCAGTAAGCTACGGAGAAAATTTCATAGCATTTGGACCGGTAGATCGTGAGTTATGTTCGATGCAAGTTGGTCCGTGATCGATCCGAAGCAATTTCGTATCAATCAAGATTTGATCCGATCGAGATGAAATTTGGCATGAACATTCTTCATGTTGGCAGTAAGCTACTGTGAAAATTTCATAGCATTTGGACCGGTAGATCGTGAGATATGATCGATGCAAGTTGGTCCGTGATCGATACGATGCAATTTCGAACCGATCAAGATTTGATGCGATCGAGCTGAAATTTGGCAAGAACACTCCACATGTTGGCAGTAAGCTACTGCGAAAATTTCATAGCATTTGGACCGGTAGATCGTGAGATATGATCGATGAAAGTTGGTCTGTGATCGATACGGAGCAATTTCGAATCGATCAAGATTTGATCCGATCGAGCTGAAATTTGGCATCAACATTCCTCAGAATGCCAGTTGGCTCCTGTCCAAATTTGGCGGTATTTGGACTTGTAGATCTCAAGTTATGATCGATGCAATTTTGGATTTCTCAACCGTGATCCATCAATATCTTGAGCATACGAACTCCGATTGACTTGAAATTTGGAATGTTGGCCTTATTAGCTTTTCCTATCATGTCATATAAATTGTACCTCGATCTGAATTTGGAAAAAATTTACCGACATCCATAGCAGAGCTTTTCGTTAACGATCTCCAGGACAAACCATCCTTGGTTTCTAGTCAAGTTTTTGGTGTCATGGCCTTGCCAATAGGAAGGATAACATCGGCGTTGATTTCGGCCAAGATTTCCTCGTCTCGAGTTGATTGGGCCTGGCTGGGGGCAACTTCGGTCTGCACGAAACAGCTAGAGGCTGGCGGGAGCTCACTGATGATAAATGGCAAATCTGAAGAGAAGTCTCCCTGTTGGCCGAGTATTTCGCTGACCATTTGTTCGTCAAGAGATAGAGAGCTTTCCTGCGCCGCTTCAGTGGACGCTGCCGTTGTCACGACAGTCGTTTCGGTAGTAATAGCCTTCTGACCTTGAGTCGGCTCCTGAGCCGACGACGCCGGGGTAGTCCTGGTTACTGAATAAAGAAGAGAAGGGGTTATAAACAATCACTTCGAAACGAGAGTTCTAGTGAATATGTACTTGAGATATGTTTAGAGTACCTTCCTCAGTTTGGCTCGTTGATGGTTGGACGGCTTCGGAGACGTGCTCGCGAATAGGAGATAACCGCAGTTGCTCTGGGTCATAAGTAGGAACGGCTTGTGAACTAACCGCAGATACAAGCTCTGACGGAGGCGTAGCAGTGATTTCAAGAGCGGTAGCACGATGCTCAACGCCTGACCCTTCTCCGGCCTCCAAAGATCGACCACCAACCATCTCCTTCTCATGAGCGATTATAGTATCGTGGAGGACCTTCTTTTCATCATCTGTTAGCAACCGATTTTCGAGCTCGAATCGGTCGACCGATTCATCCGGATGCGCCTCCTCTTCCCCCTCAACCAATCGTTCCCAAGCACTGCGGAGATGAACTGGGTAATCCTGAAGCCAGGCCAAGTTTCTGTGCTTCAATACATTAGCATTGTAAGTGATAAGCAAGTCTTTAATATCGGCCTCTAGCCTGTCCTCGGCTTGTTGAACTCTCTCTTCAATCTCCGCCTCAACCACTTGAACTTTGGCCACTGCCTCATCCCGTTCAGTCCGGAGTATCACGGATTGTTCGCACGCCTCCTGGGCTGCGTTGTTCGCATCGTCCCTATCCTTGGCGATTTCGGCGAATTTGGACTTGAGCTCATTTAGCTCCTTCAGCGGCGCATCCCTTTCAGCAGTGACCAGAGTATTCCGATGGCCCATGTCCTCCACCGTGGCATAGTGCTCAAGCTTCATTCTGTCCATTGTGGCTTGGGATTCGTCGGCCTTTTTGATGGCTTCCATCTCAGACTTTCTGGAAGATTCAGCTTCGGTGTTAAGCGCTTCAATAATACGGCTCTTCTGGGCCAACTCCGCCTGTAACTTCTCGTTAGCGGCCCCACGCTCAAAGGCCAGCGCCGACGCCTTCTCTGCCGCTTTAAACCATACTTTATACTGAGCATAGAAGTCGTGCACGTAGTCATGCACCATCTGCTCCGCCAACGGCGGGATTCTTTTCAAGTTTGGGGGGAAAATGTGGTTATCAAAGAAAATAGTTGGGAAATCTTTCTTAAGTTGGGCAAGCTTGAGTGCCCCTTCCTCAGCAATTTCAATAGGAGGCTGTTCCGAAACTATGGCAGTCGATGTGTCGCTTCTGGAGCGGTGTGATTCGTGCCTAGAAGATTGAGAAGTGGACTTATAACGCGAAGGCTCAGAGGGGCGAGAAACGTAGGCCGAAGGTTGTACAGGGTCTCTGGGAGGAGGAGGAGTGCGCGATCGAGATCGACGCCTATAGCTTCTGTCTGTATCATATCTTTCGTGACTAGAGTATCCAGAGTACCCCCGATCATAATCCCTGTCTCCTTCGCGTCTGTGCGATTCATGATATGATGATTTCCGAGCATGTCGCAGACTCCCTAGCATCGAACCGCGTCCAGGCATAATTTCTGCAAGGCAAAGAAGAGAACAAAGTTAGTGGTTTCCCGAAACCGAAGACCTACGACTAAAAGTTATGTAGTGTTGTTAAATGTGTGTGAATATGCATTCCCCCCCCCCCCCCCGACCAACCCGAAGTGTCGACCACGCTTGTAATATAGGGCTCGCTCAAGTCTAGAGTACGATGGAATTCCACCAACTCGGCATCTTGTTGAAGAGACGTATCGTCTGGGATCGGGACATCGGCAAGCCCTTCGAAGAGACTTTCTTTTCTTGGGGGAGACCCCTCCGAAATTCTAATTCCGGAAGCAACCCGGGACGTGACAACTGACTTCCATCTTCCCTTTTTTGGCGAATTAAAAATGGCAGCCTTGCCTTTTCTTTGCTCCATAACGTCCTGAACAACGTCTGTGGGCCCGGCCGGTGGCTCATCATCAGTGTGGGTTTTTTCAGAATCAACTTCCTCGGCTATAACGACTTTGGGCTTCTTGTGCTTGGCTCGGTTTTTCAAAACAATCCTTTGCACCCCGTCGAATATTATACTCTGCCGTTGTTCGATTAACCCACAGGCCCGGAGATTCCTATCCGTCAATAACACTTTGATATCCCTATCTTCGCTCGGGATCTCTTGGAGTACTCGTACTATCTCCTTAAGGTTTTCACCGTCGGGACGCTGGATCATCGCTGTAAAGAAGAAAAATATATAAGTTACGCTTCGACCGCAATTGCCTTAGTAATTATTTGGGAACTCAGCTATACTCACGTCTAAATAACCATCGCCTGGCAAAGCCTGGAGGACATCTGACGTAGAACCATTCCGTCCTGTAGTAGCTTAACCTGGCCCAGGACCCGGTGACCACTTGACAGTTCCGTGATGCTTCCAAGAATGTAAAAGATGGATAATCATTTCGAGTTTTAAAGTTGAACAGGTATCTGATCTCGGTCGGGGCCGGTGGTCTTTGAAGGTACTCCATAAAAACGATGAACAGGCTGTTCAACGAAGCATACCCGTTCGGGTGAAGTTGGGATGGTGCGATTCCCAAAAAAGATAGCACCTCTCTTATATACTCATTGAACGGAGGAAGCGTCCCAGCCACGCACGCATGGCGATTAAATGCAGTATACCCCTTTGGCGGATTGTGTGGCCTGTCATTTGGCCCTGGTAGTAACACATCGTCCAATGACAAACCATGCCTCAGGTATATCCTCCCCAACATATCTTCGGATATATGAGATGGGACAGAATCTGATGGATTGGCAATAAATGACGCGTTGGGAAGTTCATCCGGCTGCTGTGAACTCGATGGCTCCATAACTGGCTAACTCATGAGAAACCATCATTAGAGGACAAGAGACCCGTGAATTCCCCAGTGTATAGTGTATGAATGTGTGTCGTGCAGTGCTGTGCATTACTTGGATGAATATCACAGAATTAAAGAAAATATGCAAACGACAAAGCTACGAAGTCCAGTTGTAATGACCGTAATCGCTGACCATCATCGCTAAACCCTTCACGTGAGAGAAATTGATTCAGATGAAAGTGTTGTGGTTCCATCGACGAGCTTCGAAAGGCAGTCAAGTATGAAATTTAGTTGTCAAAGTCCAAGTATGCAAGAGTGAAGCTCGTCGGATTTATGCTCAGAAAATGTCAAACTTTGGTATCCATTATATGGAGTTTCGAACCGATCAGAGGGAACTTGTTCGAACCCATTATCATACCACTTCGAATCGACACAAAGGAGCGAGCTTTGAATCGATAGTCAAGTGCCAAATTCGAATCGATCAATGAAGGGTGACTTCGAACCGATACAGAGGAGCACACTTCGAATCCATCAAAGCGCCGAGCTCGAATCGATCAGTGGGGGATAACTTCGAATCGGTCCTTGGTTAACTAGTTCGTACCGATCAGGAAAACCTTAACTTAACATCGATCGTGTTCGAATCGATACCTTTCGTATCGGTCAAAAAGAAATGATTCGTATCGATGTGAAGTTGAGGGCTTCGAACCGATCAATAGCTACTTTTCGTATCGATCGTTTTGCACCGATACGACCCCACATTATAACTTGGTGCGAACTGCGTCCCCTCCAAGGGAAATCCCAAGGATCGATGCGAAATCTGAAAGGGAATGATGCTGCGCCCCCATCGATTCGTACACGAGTCCCTGAGTCGATTCGAAGTTCCCCCAAAAGCCAGATCTGGTTTTACCAAATCACAAGAAAGGCCGATCAATGAAGGAGTGATAGGTTCGAGGTAGCTTTGCCATGTGGATTCGAGGTTAATTACCTAGCTTGGGTGATGGTTTCGAGGAATTAAAGACTTGGATCTCGAATGGTTCGAATACAGAACACAGTGCCTTCTTCTCTGAAGCTTCGAGACGATGCAGAACACAGTAAAAAGCAAGGCAAAAGTAAAAAGTGAAAAAGTGGCGAACCCTCTGCTATTTATATGAAGCTTAGGAAGTGACCGGGCCGTTTCGCATTCTAGTTAGCTCAACCGATTGCAACTGGTCAATTGTCAGGACGGTTCGAAGTTAACCTTCGAATCCATACGAACAAGACTTCATCGATGCGAAACACATAACAGGGTCTCGATACGCATCGGTACGAAACGAACAATAGGTGCATCGATTCAAAACCCCTGTTCGCACCAACAAAATCACAACTCCATCATTTCCAATCGATACGAACTACAGTTTCGTATCCATTTTTTTTCATCAGTACGAACGAAGGTTTTGTACCCATCCAAGTCATCGGTTCGAATGTCGGTTTCGTACCCACCATTGCATAAGCGTACTCCATCAATATGAATGTCGGATTCGAATCCATCGGTGCCCAAAAACATCGGTTCGAAGTGTTACATTCATGCAACCTAAAGTCGATTCCTCCAACATTCTATATCGGTTCAGGAGAGGATCGATACGAAGGGACTTTCAAAACAACAATCAAGCGTGGTCTCAACTCAAATTTCAAGATCGGTTCAGGAGAGAATCTATACGACATTCAATAGCAAACAAAACTGACAACGACTCATGAACACACAATGTTAACAAGGATCGTATTAACGTATGTGCGTACATGTCGAACCCACATTCGATTTTAAACATTTACAGGGATCAAGTTCTCATCTTGTTACAAATGCAACAGCCAACTGTTAAGCACTACTATACAGTAGTCAATCGTGTCAACGCAAAGATACAGCGATACAGAATACGTGTCTCAATAAAAAGAGAACGATAATTGTTCGGAGAGAAATTGCAGCTATTCAAAGCACTTCATGTTCGCACAAGACGTACTTTGGGGGACAAAATGTTATCCCGCCTTCTGGCAAGGCCGTGATACCAGAAAATTGATCGAAAACGAAGGACAGTTCATCACAGAGATTGGTCATACTTAGTTTCGCTATGGATATCGCTGAATTTTGTCCGAATCCAGATTGAGCTACAATTGATAAGAAATAACCAGAGAGATCATAGAAGTCAACACCTTAAATTTCGAGTCAAACGGAGTTCAAACGCCCAAGTTATGATCGATTCAATTTGAAGGAAAAGGCCTAGGCTTCGAACCCATCACCTTCGAAACCTTAGAGGTGCCTCGGGTACGAACCCATCACTTTCGAACCCATCGAGGTGCCTTTGGTTCGAATCCATCAAGTTCGAACCTATCAAGTTCGTATCAATGGACCCCGAATCCATCGGAGGGTAGCTGGTTCGAATCCATCAAGCATTGGTCGTTCGACTCCATCGATGAGTCTTTGTTCAAACCCATCGTTGGAACCCTATTCGAACCCATCGAAGAAGCTTCGTTCGAATCCACTGGGTCAGCTAGCCATGGTGACGTGTCTTTCATTGGTTCGAATGCGTCGAGATATTAGGAGTCGAAGCGGTCAAGTCAAAGTGAAGACCGGATCGGTTCGAGATTTGCGCTCCACGTCACTGCGAAGGCACGTGCCACCATCGGTTCGAATGGATGGTATCGAAGCAAACAGTCATGCAGTAAACCCCATTTCGAATCCATGATATCTCGCATTCCACTGATCGAAATGCCATGAAATTTTCACAGAAGCTTGCATACATGTTGAAGAATGTCCACGCCAACTTTCACCTCGATTGGATGAATTCTCGATCGGTTCGAATGGAGTTCGAACCGATGCCAAAGTGGGCCCAAATTTACTGAGGCTGGGCGCGTGGGCCCCCTCACGTGCCAGGAGTGGTCTTCCGAGTTTTCAGCAAAATATCAGCATCCTATGCCTATAAATAGAGCCCCAGGGCCAACAGAAAAAGGACTTTTGGATTCTGAAGCGCCTAGACTCTGCCGGATCAAAATCTCCATCATCTTATATCATAATCTTGTTGCTGAATTCGAATTTCCAACTGTACTTCACTGTTTATTGCTGTACCAACTTGTAAACATTGAAAGAAAGTCAATAAAAGTACAAAATCTTCACAGTGGACGTAGGCAATATGCCGAACCACTATAAATTGCTTGTCTACGCGTTTATTTACATGTTATTTGGAATTTTTATTAGATAATCCTCAGTTTCAATTTGCATTCTTCATTTATTATCTCTTCAAAAAACTTCTGACGAGTGTTGTGCCCAATTTTGGTACAAACACTTTGGTGCTTTCACTAAGAAAACATAGTTTTTCTCCCGCTCCACGGATCTGTCATCGATACCGGATTGTATAAATCTAAGAGAGAAATCTGAATCTCAAGCTCAGATTCCTTCCGTTCTATTAAGATTTGATAAAAGTCTAGGAAAGGATTCTACAATTCAAGATGGTGAGTACTAGAACTACCTCTAACATTGGTGACCAAGAAGGCTGGGATAGGCCAAATCCCGCGCAGCTGCCATCTACTCAGGACGTCACCGGGCCTTCGGAATCATCCGGGCCGGTAACGAGGCAAGAGTTTCAAACGTTGCTCCAGGAGCTGACCCAGAGTCGGCAACAGTTGACTGAGCAACTACGCGATAACGCCGAATTAACCCGCCAGCTTCACAGCCATAAACGCAGGCGGTCTAGGAGGGCTTACGCATCCCAATCTTCCACGGAGAGCTCGGCTTCTTCTGATTATCATCGCCGACCTCCACGACCCCGAATGGATGGGAATTATGTGCAAGCAACCGGAAACCTTCCGGCATTGACGGTCGGGCAACTACGAGTCGGCCCATCTGCTAGCTTCCATACAGGGCCTTCCTCCCGGGGAACCACTGTCCCTCAACACACTACCGACAACCGTCCTGCAACCATTGCTACGGAGCCAGGGGTTGACATCCATACTTTGTCAGATCAGAACCGCCACCAATGGCGGCAGACTCCTGAGCCGTTTGTGCCAGAAGATGTTGAACCAAGGAGGCGAGACCCGGACCGTCGACAGCGTCCGGTCAAGTCCCGCATTATGGAGCCCGACCACACCTTGGCCCAACATGCCCAGAACAGTGACGGATCTTCCGGAAATGATCAGGCAGACGATCCGTGAAAGTCAGGGGTTTACTAACGACGACTGGGGAATCTCCCGGAGTCACACCCCATTCACAGACGAGATTCTGTATGCCGAACCCCCTCGGCGATTTAGGATGCCCACGTTGCCGATGTACGAAGGAAACTCGGATCCCAATCAGCAAATATTAAAGTACGAATGGTCCATGAGCGCCGCCAGAGCGGACGATGCAGTAAAGTGTATGAGCTTTCCTATCTCCTTGGGGGGCATTGCTACGATGTGGTTCACGCGATTGCCACCCCGTTCTATTTCTTCATTCAATCAGCTGGCTAGGATGTTCGTGGAACAGTTCCGCATGCATGTTGCAAGGCCTAAGGATGTCAACACTTTGTCTAGCGTTACTCAAGCTCCAGGAGAAACGCTTAGACACTATTTGGAGAGATTCCATAAAGCCTGCGTAGAGATCACTGTTATCCCAACTTTTGGGAAAGTTAGGATATCCAAAATTTACTGAGAATCAATGATTATTATTCTTGAGTATCAACTATGTACTGCAGGATAACCATGGATATCGATGAATTTTGTCCGAGTCTAGATTGAGCTACAATTTATAGGACATGGCCAGAAAGATCATAGAAGCCAGTGGTTCAAATTTCAAGTCAATCCGAGTTCGTATGTTCAAGTTATGATGGATTCAATTTGAGGGAAACAAACCTTGCTCGGTTCGAATCGATGGGATACCCCCTAGTTCGAATCGGTGGACTTCGCATCCATCGGTTCGACTCCATCTACCTCGAACCCATCATCTTTGCATTAGTTCGAACCCAACAGGCGTAGCCATGCTTCGAATCCATCCGCGCCTGCCCGGTTCGAACCCAACATGATGAAATCCTTCGAACCCATCACGATGGCCTACCTTCGAATCCATCCACATGTCTCAACTCGACTCCGTGTAGTTCGCATCCATCAACACCTCACTCCATGCAAACCCACCAGGTTCGAATCCATCGAGAGTTGTTGCTTCGAAACAAACTTGTTCGAATCGATCGAGTTCGAACCCATCAAGGTACCTCAGTTCGAATCGATCGCGTTCGAATCCAGAAAACATTCACTCGCTCGCATCCACCGAGTAAATTAACTTGGATGATGTGTCACTCCACGATGCGAAGTCGGCAAGATCCACGGAGATGAAGCGTTCAACCCGGATAGAAGGCCGAATCGACTCGAAGGACGTGCGCCACCTCATCCCAAGACCGCGTGCACTGATGGATTCGAAGGGAGTGGGTTCGAAAGGGTCGATTCGACCCAAACAGCCAGGCGAGAATCTTTACTTCGAATCGATCATGTCTCACAATCCCTTGATCCAAATGCCATGAAATTTTTACACGAGTTTGCCTACGTGTTGAAGGATGTCTACGCCAAGTTTCATCACGATTGGACAATTTCTTGATCGATTCGAACCAAGGGTCGAATCGATCCCAATGTGGGCCCGGATCTCCAGATTTCGGCCGTGCGGGCCCTCTCACGTGCCTGAAGCGGTCTACCTTATTTTTATGCGAAATATCTGCCTCCTACACCTATAAATAGAGCCCCTGTCATCCAGAAAAGGGGATCAGGATTTTCTACCATCATTCAAGCAACGAAACTCTGCTGGATTCAATCCTACACATCAAGACAGTCATTATACTCAAAATCCTTCACTGTAACTGCTGTAATCACTTGTAATCGGCGAAGAACATCAATAAAAGATAACATCATTGAAGTGGACGTAGGCCGGAGATAGCCGAACCACTATAAAATCCTGTGTTCTTGTTTATTATTTCTGGATTGCTGTCTATTGTTTACTTAGATCTGTGATCGGTGTTTGAATATTGCTGATTTATATTCATACACTGGTGCTTTCACGGTATTTGGGGTTTGTGACCAATTTTGGCGCTAACACTTTGGTGCTTTCACTGAGAAGGACTAGCACCCGCTACACCAAATTCAGAGTTCAGATTTAAGAGTTTGAAGAATCCCGACCCAAAGACAATGACTCGACAAACAAGACAAAGAGCTGATCGTAGCCAACAAGGAGGAAGCCAAGAAGCATCCTCTGGAGCTGGAAAGGGATAGGCTTCGATGTACATAACTAGAGATGAGATGGAAGCTATGGCTAATTCATTACGCGAAAGCATGATGAAGACTCAACAGGAGATGCTGCATAATTTTCTTGAACAAATAAGGGCGGCGAATATGCAAAACCTTGGACCAACTACAACAACTGCGAGTGCGGGACATGGAATCAGGATTGCAGGAGCTAATGAAGGTCAGGTTCAAGACCAAAATGCAGAAGCTGAGGGTAATCAACTATGACTTGGGGGCAGACCCTCAGGGTCCAACGCTGGAAGATCAACAGACGGAGTTCAATAGGCTGGAGCCACTGCTTATGCTAACGAGCCTCACGAAGAGTATGTACCAGAGTTCCCTTCAAGGCTCGGGGGGCAGGATAGAAACTTGACAAGGGGCCAACCCCTTGACAAAGACGATAGAATGATTAATCTCATGCGACGAATCATAAGAGGAGGATTGTCTGGTGGAGGGCTGGAAGAAGTCAGTCGGAGTCCGTTCACTCCGAACATCAGAAATGCGAGGAACCCTCCAAAATTCAAGCTACCAATGCTAGATCCTTATGACGGAAGGTCAGACCCGACCATCCACATTACTACATATATTAGGCACATGGAAGTGCTGGGGGCATCTGATGAAGTGATGGCGCGATGTTTCCCTCTATATTTGTCAGATTTGGCCGCGCTTTGGTTCAGGCAACTAGAGACTGGATCAATCAGGACATGGAGCGAGCTTGTAGATTGCTTCATGAGACAGTTTAGGGTCCATGTGATGCGACCCAAGAGTGTGATGACTTTAGCTTCAATCAAGCAAAGGACCGGAGAGTCCATAAAAGATTTCTTATTGCGATTCAATGCAACGTTGGCTTCTTTAGATCGCCCGGATCCATCAATGATTTTGATGGCGGCAGTGGCAAGAGTCGGGGAAGGTAACAAATTCAAAGATTCTCTGACTAAAGACCCACCGCGAGATCTCGGAGAATTCTATCATAAAGCTGAAAAGTTCATCCGATTGGAAGAATCACGAGCCGAGAGGCTGGAAACAAATGTTGCGCAGAGCGAATGAACCTCCGGAGAACAATCCGAAGCGGACAAGGGAAAAAGGAAACAGGACGACAGACATGATGGTCCTGATAAACGAAAGAAATTCCGAGAGCCAAGATCTAGGCAGTACACAGATCTAACTGCAGGCCTAGAAAGAATCTACACTGAAACTCGGGGGCAACTCCCTTATCGAAAGCCACCTATACGGGATCCCACCGAGCGGGAGCGCAGGATCGGAAAATACTGCCTATTCCATGAGCTGGATGGGCACACCACAGATGAATGCCGCCACCTAAAGGATGAGGTGGAAGAACATGCCAGGAACGGTAGATTTCCACAATATGTCAGAGAACGAACAGCGGGAGCAGCACCTGAACGACTACTGCCCCCACCTAACAGAAATGATCCTGGATCGGGGTCACGACTCGTCATCAACTGATTATGATGGCAAGGGCCAAGTCCGGGACACGGGCTTTGGTCGATTGATTTCTTTAGCTTTGATTTTAAAATAAGCAACTATTCCACTTACACATGTACTGGAACCGGAGAGATCCCTAGGCATGCTCTGAGATGGCGATAGATTGATCTGCCCGGAGAGGCAATGTCTAGTTTTCCTGGTGTTAGAGATTGAACATCCAGGCTTTGAATTTAATAAATAAAATTGAATTTCTTAAAATAAACCTTTGACCGGAGAATTAAATGTGGGACGTTGAATACCACTGCAAGAATGAACGCTTTACGGCTTTACCCGGAGAGGTGGAGTCCATAAGGCAAGAAGTGAGTTGCTTCGCCAGAGTGCGACAGGATCGACTCACTTATCGTCGTTTCCCCTTCACCGGAGAGTGACAGGATGGGATCCGACAAGAGTCCGTAGGGACTATGATCGGCCGATGATTTAGGTCATGACATCGCTTAGTGTTCAATTGCATTGAACCGGAGTACAAGAAGTGAGTCGCTTTGTCGTAGTGCGACAGGATCGACTCGCTTATCGCTGTTTCCCCTTCACCGGAGAGTGACAAGATGGGATCCAGCAAGAGCCCAGAGAGGCTATGATCGGTTTCGAACAACCAAGACATCGCTATATGCCCTAACTGGGGCTAGAGTGCAAGGGATAGAAAGCAGTGCCAGAGTGCTATAGGATCTTACTATTCGATCGCTAAGTTTGGAATAAGCTTGGCAAGGGTCCAGAATGACCATCAATAGTCCGGAGAGACTATAAAACTTGATTGCTAACTTCCGCGAACAGAAATGAACACAGATTCGGCTCCGAACAGCCATAAACATGATTAACGTTGCAGTACCTATGAAGGAAATACTAATTCACTGCAATTTGTTCAAGATCGTTCAAAACATACCTTTTACCAAAAGGCATATTTTGGGGGGCAAAGTGTTATCCCAACTTTTGGCAAAGTTAGGATATCCAAAATTTACTGAAAATCAATGATTATTATTCTTGAGTATCAACTATGTACTGTAGGATAACCATGGATATCGATGAATTTTGTCCGAGTTCAGATTGAGCTACAATTGATAGGACATGGCCAGAAAGATCATAGAAGCCAGTGGTTCAAATTTCAAGTCAATCCGACTTCGTATGTTCAAGTTATGATGGATTCAATTTGAGGGAAACAAACCTTGCTCGGTTCGAATCGATGGGATACCCCCTAGTTCGAATCGGTGGACTTCACATCCATCGGTTCGACTCCATCTACCTTGAACCCATCATCTTTGCATTAGTTCGAACCCAACAGGCGTAGCCATGCTTCGAATCCATCCGCGCCTACCCCGTTCGAACCCAACATGATGAAATACTTCGAACCCATCACGATGGCCTACCTTCGAATCCATCCACACGTCTCAACTCGACTCCGTGTAGTTCGCATCCATCAACACCTCGCTCCATGCAAACCCACCAAGTTCGAATCCATCGAGAGTTGGTTGCTTTGAAATGAACTTGTTCGAATCGATCGAGTTCGAACCCATTAAGGTACCTCAGTTCGAATCGATCGCGTTCGAATCCAGAAAACATTCACTCGCTCGCATCCACCGAGTAAACTGACTTGGATGACGTGTCACTCCACGATGCGAAGTCGGCAAGATCCACGGAGATGAAGTGTTCAACCCGGATAGAAGGCCGTATCAACTCGAAGGACGCGCGCCACCACATCCCAATACCGCGTGCGCTGATGGATTCGAAGGGAGTGGGTTCGAAAGGGTCCATTCGACCCAAACAGCCAGACGAGAATCTTCAATTCGAATCGATCATGTCTCACAATCCCTTGATCCAAATGCCATGAAATTTTTACAGGAGTTTGCCTACGTGTTGAAGGATGTCTACGCCAAGTTTCATCACGATTGGACAATTTCTTGATCGATTCGAACCAAGGTTCGCATCGATCCCAATGTGGGCCCGGATCTCCAGATTTCGGCCGTACGGGCCCTCTCACGTGCCTGAAGCGGTCTACCTTATTTTTAGGCGAAATATCTGCCTCCTACACCTATAAATAGAGCCCCTGGTCATTCAGAAAAGGGGATCGGGATTTTCTACCATCATTCAAGCAACGAGACTCTGCTGGATTCAATCCTATACATCAAGACAGTCATTATACTCAAAATCCTTCACTGTAACTGCTGTAATCACTTGTAATCAGCGAAGAACATCAATAAAAGATAACATCATTGAAGTGGACGTAGGCCGGAGATAGCCGAACCACTATAAAATCCTGTGTTCTTGTTTATTATTTCTGGATTGCTGTCTGTTGTTTACTTAGATCTGTGATCTGTGTTTGAATATTGCTGATTTATATTCATACACTGGTGCTTTCACGGTATTTGGGGTTTGTGACCAATTTTGGCGCAAACAATCACCAATCCTAATGATAATTTGATTCTGATGGCATTGATGAAAGGGATTGACCCTGATTCAGATTTTGGAAATTGGTTGGCAGGAAAACCTCCTGCGTCGTTGGACCGCTTCTACTCCAAAGCCGCCCAATTCTTGAGGCGTGAGGACGTGAAGCAGTGTAGGAAGCAGGACGACGCAGGACCCAGTGTAGAAGGGATTCAAAGTAATGTGGCTATTAAACAATCGTGAGAGTGTTCTGGGAAAGTGCAGTTAAATATCCAGAACAAACAATCACAACCAAAGAATAATGGAAGTCAGAGTAGGAAGCGGGACCAGGACCATGGACCAAGGCGTAGGGCCCCTATGTTTGACAATTATACTCCGCTGAATACGTCGTTGGAGAACGTATACCTACAAACTTGTAACGCCATGCAATACAAGAAGCCTACTCCGAAACCGTCGTCGGAGGGACAAATTCAAACGGACAAGTTTTGTAGATTCCACGACAGCTACAGCCACAATACCAATGAATGCAGACACTTGCAAGATTTGATTGAGAAGTTGATCAGGGAAAGGAAGTTAGACCAGTTTGTATGGGTGCCGCAGTCTGGTGGTGAGGGTCCGTCAAACCGGAACAATCAGCCGAATCTGCCAAGGCAGGAAGAACCCGCCCGAACGGGCGGGAGGTTAGTGATTAACACAGTCAATGGTGGTCCTCATCCAGCAGACAGGAGCTGGAAAGAAATGGAGTCATATGCCAGCTCGGTTAGGCATGTGGATTTCGAATGTTGCAGTAGTTACGACGAAGGGGCTCCGGCCAAACTACAGAAGACGATGACAGATGACATCGTGTTCAGGAGCCGTGATGCAGATAAGGTCGAAGCCCTGACTACTCACCCGCTTGTTATATCCGCCCAAGTTGGTCCTGCTTGGATGACGAGGATACTGGTGGATAGTGGGAGTTCAGTCAACATTTTGTTCAAGAGAGCTTACGATCAGATGAAGATGGAAGCCAAAGATCTGAAACCTTGCCAATCTAGGATTCACGGCATCGATGGAAGTGCTAACATACCCTTGGGGGTTGTGGAGTTACCCGTGGAGTTGGGGATCGGTGAGGGCAGAAGAGTACGCGTGTTACAATTTGTTGTTTTGGACATTCACTCACCGTACAATGCGTTTTTGGGCTGACCGGCCCTTGCTGAATTTCGGGCGGCGATCTCCCCATGGTGTTTGACCTTGAAATTTCCTACCGATTGTGGTATCGGTGTGATTCACGGAGATCAGGCTGCTGGAAGAGCCTGTTATGTTGCGGAGCTGCGAGAAGCGCAGCGAAGAGAGAAAGGGAAGGGCGTAGAGGAATCTCTCTGCGTTCGTTTTGCCGATAATTGACAATTGGTGCCTGGGCCTCGGCCCAGGCACCGCAACCAATTCCAAAAAGACCTTGACCCAAGGGACAACGATAATAATGAAGAATCTACAGAGAGTCAGGCTTCTTCGGCTGAACTATCTATCAATGTCCCGATCGATAATGATGACGATGACTCGAGAATGTTAAAGATTCGGTCTCAGTTGAGCCAAGGGGCACAACAGGAATTGGTTGAATTTCTCCGGGCGAATCTCGACGTGTTCGCCTGGACGCACTCTGACATGTGTGGGATCTCGACGGACATCGCGAGCCACACTTTGAACATTGACCCGCGGTATATCCCGGTCAAACAGAAAAGGCGTGGTATGGATCCAGAGAGATCTGCCGCCCTTAAGGAGGAGGTCGATAAGTTGAAAACAAATGGGTTCATTAGAGATGCTTTATACACGGAGTGGGTGCCAACCCTCTACTTGTCCGAAAACCGAATGGGAAATGGAGGACGTGTATTGATTATTCTGACTTGTACAAGGCTTGCCCAAAGGATAGTTTTCCACTTCCTCGAATCGATCAGCTTGTTGATTCAACCACCGGACACGAATTGTTATCTTTCATGGATGCTTACTCGGGCTACAATCAAATACCCATGCATGTACCCAACCAAGAACATACAAGCTTCGTGACTGATCTGGGACTATACTGCTACAAATTCATGCCTTTTGGATTGAAGAATACCGGCGTAACTTATAACGTTTGGTCAACTGGATGTTTGCCGATCAGATCGGAAAAACCATGGAAGTTTATGTAGATGACATGTTGGTAAAGTCGAGATACTCTGGAGATCATGTTAGGGATTTGGGATCGATGTTTGACATCTTCCGGAGGTATGGGATGAAGCTCAATCCGCTAAAATGTCATTTTGGAGTTGCATCCAGAAAATTCCTTGGGTTCATCGTCAACGCCCGAAGGATAGAAGCTAACACTGAAAAGATTTGGGCCATCAGGAATCTTCAAACTCCAAGGACCATAAAACAAGTCCAGAGTCTCAATGGGAAAGTTGCAGCATTGAGTAGATTCATCTCGAAGTCAACCGACAAATGCATCCCTTTCTTCGATCTGATCCGAAAAGGGAAACGAAACTTCGAGGGGACTGCAGAATGTGAAGGTGCATTTCAATCACTGGTTCAACATCTTTCTACACCGCCGATTCTTTCAAAGCCTGTTAATCACGAGCAGTTATATCTCTACTTAGCGGTATCTGAAAGCGCAATCAGTGCGGCATTAGTCCGGGAGGAAGACCGAGTGCAAAAACCAGTATATTATGTAAGTAAACGGTTAACCGGAGCCGAAAGAAACTATCCCAAGCTGGAAAATTTCGCATGTTGCTTAGTCATTGCTTCGAGGAAGCTCCATCCATATTTTCAGGCTCATGCAATTACTGTGTACACCGATCAGCCGTTACGACAGGTCCTCACGTGGCCTGAGACGTCTGGTAGGTTACTAAAATGGAACATCGAACTGAGTCAATTCGACATCACGTATACTTCGAGAAGGGCCATAGACGGCCAAGTCCTAGCAGATTTCGTTGCTGAATTCACTGTACCTGAGGACTTACCTGAGAATGGCAAATCTCCTGAGCACATATGGAAGTTATATACTAACGGTGCCTCTAATGATCGGTGTTCGGGAGCAGGTGTAACGACCGGTATTTTTACGTGTCGATATATCGTAAATAATTGCCATCCAGTTGTTGATATAGCTTAAGTTATTTGGAGTTAGCTTCTGAGGAGATTAACTCGTTGGGGAAAAGCTTAGATCGGGCATTTTTAAGTCGTAGACGACTTAAGTATAGTGGACGACCTATAGAATGTGGCCGACCTAAGAATTAGTGGCTAAGAGGTTCTAACGACCTAAGGAACTGGACGAGTTAGTAGCTCATGCAAGTTAACGAGTTAGCAAGTTACACGAGTTAGTAGTGTAACGAGTTAACAAGTTACGACTTAAGATAGTTACGAGTTACGACTTAAGAACTGGGACAAATTAGCGGGTTAGTGGTGAGCAACTTAAGTATAGTTAGAAGCGACTTAGTAGGTCGCTGTGTTTTCATTGAGTCGTGATGGTTGTTAGGTCGTAAACAACCTAGTTAGGTCGCGGCGTGTTAATCCGCATTAGTGTTAGGTCGCGAGTGATGTGAGTCGTTGGATTCGTTGAGTCGTAGGTCGTAACCCAGTAAGTCGTGGTAATTGTTAACCCGTGTGGTGTTAGGTCGGTGGTTCGAGTTAAGGGATGCAACAGTGTTTTTAAGTCGCGTGTATACTGTGGGCCTTAGGTCGTAATAAAGTTAGGTCATAGCATATTAGGTCGGCAACGACCTAAAACCGAGCATGCGAGTTAAGGACCAGGCGACCTAAGGGGGCGATCTGCCTATAAATACGCGACCACTTGTACACTTTTTGAGATCCGGATTTCGAAGCGACGAAGTGCTGCCATTTTGAGAGCTCGACTACAACATTTCTTCACTTCTTTTCCCCACTCTAATCTAGTTCGAACATCCATCCAAGATTGAAGATCAAGATCGAAGATCCAAGAGCCAAGTTGAAGATCTTCATCCAACAAAGTGAGATTTCACCGTTTGAAGCGGAATCTTGTCGGATCAAGCTTGGTTTTTTCGCCGTCCAGATCTGAAGTTAATATCTTTTGAGGTGTTTAGGTGATTTGGTGAGTGGTGGTTATCTCTCACACAGACCCAAAGGAGTATATTGGATCGGTGGCATGTTTATGTGTTAAAGATAGAGATTTCTTGCATTTTCCTTATGTCTGCATGTAGATCCATCATCTATGGAGTTTTGAATACCCTTTATGCTACATGTTAACTTATGCAAGTTCATTCGTTAAGTTGAAGAGACATTTGCTTATAATCCATGTTTGTAGATTTGGACACTTTAATTACCAAATTGCCATTCTCTTGTATAATTGTTTGTTAGGTCTTGTTTGAATGATTGATTTTTTGGACTTACGATTGATTTGATTGTCTCAAATTAGCTAGTAGTTGATTTGGACAAGTTGGTCGAAAGACGATTCAAAAGCTAAGTGGAAAGGCTCTTGAATGATGAAAGCTGCTTGTGGCATATGAAGCGGGTGATGAAGCTCATATGGATAGATTCGTGGATGGACTTTGCTATGATTTGAGGAAGCAAAGTATGATGTTGAGATGGGACTTTGCTATGATTCGTTAATGCAAAGTACGATGTGAGATAGCCTTGGTTTAGTCCAGACGGGATCATCCCAAGCATGTTGATTACTCGATGATGCGGTTCGAGTTGGTGGATAATGGTGGGCTCGAGAGGCGCTTGAGCTAGTTTGACAATAGTCGTCAAGGAGGATGACTAGGAGGCTGCGATTTCATCGTTGTTGAAGGTTCCAGCATGCTCAAAGCAAGAGTACGTTGGGTAGATTCGTTAGTCTCAGGCACGGGTCATGATGACGTGCAAGTACTCTGGGTAGATTCGTTTTGCCTAGGTACGGGTCATGATGACGTGCGGAGCTATGTCTAGAACCGGGGTTTACCATTAGCCCTTGAGGGATGGCTCATGTAGGAGTCGGTCATTCAATTAACGATGGTTTCAAGGCAATGATAACAGTGATAGCCAGAGTCATGGATGTTTGGTTGTATCATCATTCGATCTCAAGAGCGGTGTTTTCTGGGTGCTTATCTGATCTTGGTTTAGGCCTTGGGGGTTTGTATTTGGAAAACATCGACCTTGATTCGAGTGATTACTGCTTTACCATAATTGCCTGCTTTGTTATGATTGTTTCTCCTTAGTGTGCGTCTGGGGGCTATCACTGTAGAAAGAGGTGGAGTGGGATGGTTGGGTTCCTATTCCTTTTATCCTTTATGCTCTTTTGGTATGTTTGATAGTTGATTTACTGTTCACTAGGACTTTTGTCTGACTCAAGGTTTTATGTCTCCTCTTATTACCTTGGGCTATTTATCCATGTTGGGATGGGCAGACTAGGTAGCAGGTGACATGTGCTGTTCTTAGGGGTTGACACTGTTGATGACGAAGACGAGCTGGAGGCTTTTGCATATTGTTTACTTACTATATGTACTAGATATTCCGCTGTTTGTTTGATACTCTGAGTGTTATGTAGTGAGGCTGGATGTATTGACTTTTCAGATGTTTGTATGAGCTATTATGAAGTCTATATGATGATTTTCCTGTTATGGAGCTTCACTATATATATATATATATATATATATATATATATATATATATATATATATATCTATTGTATTTTGTCCATGCGCTGTGAGTTATACGATAGACTGTTCTGTGTTTTATCTTACCCTGACCATCGTCCATGGCTGCCTGGCACGCCTCTCAAAGCTCTATTCCCTTGTTTTGGTGCGGGAGTCAAGGGCGGTCGTCACATTTGGTATCAGAGCTTTGGTTAATCGATTTTAGCCAAGCTCGCTGACGTAATTACGTAAGAGAGACGTAATTGTATTTTGATGGATGATTACTATATATAATATAGTAGTTTAGAAGGATTTGAACTCCTTATGTAGTTGTTTCTCAAGGTGTTCTAAATCATTCCTTTTTGTAGATATTAAGGATGAGTCGAAGTGAGAGACAAGCTGCTAGGGAAAACCGTGCTGCTAGGGGAGCAACTGATTATGCTGCGATGTTTGAAGCTATGATGACTTCTATCACGAGAAGGATAGCGGCTTCAGGGCCATCAGTGGATGTTGGAGTTCAAGTTCAAGTTCCAAGACCGGTGGATTTTGCTAAGTTGTGTAAGGACTATACTGCTCTTGGAGGGAAGGCTTTCTTAGGGATAGAGTCAACCATTGAGGTTCAGAGATGGATTGATACTTGTGGAAGGATCTTTGGTGACTTGGGGATTGAGGATGCAACCAAAAGGAAGCTTGCATCAAGACAGCTTCAGGGAAGAGCTGCTGATTGGTGGAACTCTATCACCATTGATACTCCAGAGGAAGAGATTTCTTGGGAGCAATTCCAAGACAGATTTGAAGCTAAGTTCATTTCTACGGCTCAGAAATCTGTTTTGTTTAAGAAGTTTGTGGAACTCAAGCAAGGTGGAAGATCAGTTCTTGAGTATGTTTCTGAGTTTGAAGCTTTGTCCAAGTATGCTCGGTCGTATATTGAATCTCCCTATCAAAAGAATGAGAAGTTTGTGACAGGCTTGGACAGTTATCTTGGGAGGCAGTTGGTGGATCATTTGGACGATCCATTTGAGAAGCTTGTGGAGAAATCTCTCAGGCATGAGAGTTTGTTTCCAAAGGAAGGATCTGTTGTTGCTGTGACCAAGGAGGAGTCTAAACCACTGCAGGGTGGAAACAAAAAAAGGAAGCAGCAGCAACAGAAGGGTAAGGATGGTCAGAAGAAGCCGAAGGGGGAAATGACCTGTTACAATTGTCGGCAGAAGGGCCATCTCTCCAGGGATTGCAAGAATCCAAAGGTGCTGTTGAAGTGCTACAACTGCGACAAGCTGGGACATATCAAGAGGAATTGTCCAGAACCACAGAAGGACAAGCAGATTGTGCAAGCTTATGCTTTGGGGGCTGTACCATCATCTTTGAAAGCTCCTACTGCTGAAGAGAAGGGGAAGAGTGTGGTGGTTCAAGGTACTCTTTCCATATGTGGTGTTCCACTTAGAGTGTTGTTTGATATTGGGGCGTCGCATTCGTTTGTATGTAATGATCTTGTAGGCCGGTTGGGTTTAGAACCGGATATTGTTGATAGGCCATTGGTTGTGACTAATCTAGTTGGGGGTTCGTCATGTTTGTGTATGATATGCCGTGGTCTAGTTGTATCGAGTCATGATTTCTCTTTTGGTTGTGATTGCTTTGTTCTGAACTTTGCGGGGTTCGGAATTATATTGGGTATGGACTGGCTTAGGAAGTATGCGGCAAAGGTTGATTGTGAGAAACTGGAGGTGACAGTCGGGAATATGGAAGGGCGAAAGATTGTGATACGATGTAAGCATGAAGAAGGTGTCTTCATGAGCTTCATGTATTCACTGGTTGTTCCACGGGATGGACTGTCATCGATGCCGGTTGTGAATGGATTTGAGGATGTCTTTGACGAGGTCAAAGGGTTACCGCCGCATAGGGAGATCGAGTTTCGTATCGATCTAGTTGAGGGAGCCAGACCAGTTGTGATGCCTCTTAGGCGGATGGTGCCTAGGGAACAGCAAGAGTTGAAGGTGCAGGTTGATGACCTTTTACGGAAAGGATTCATTTGGCGTAGTGTGTCCGAATGGGGCGCACCAGTTGTGTTCGCAACCAAAGCGGATGGATCGTTGAGGTTGTGTGTGGATTATCGTGAGCTGAATAAGGTGACTAAGAAGAACAAGTATCCATTGCCGAGAATAGATGACTTGTTTGATCAGCTTCACGAGGTTAGGGTGTTTTCTCAGATGGATTTGGCGACGGGATTTCACCAGTTAAGAGTGGCTAAGGATAGTGTGTCGAAGACTGCTTTTCGGACACCGTCTGGTTTTTATGAGTGGCTGGTAATGCCATTTGGGTTGACAAATGCACCAGCGTATTTTGTGGATCTTATGAATAGAGTATTCAGAGATCAGTTGAACAAGTTCGTACTTGTGTTCGTGGATAATATTCTGATTTATTCCAGAACTGAAGAAGAGCACAAGACGCACTTGCGGATTATTTTGGAAATCTTGCGGAAACATCAGCTGAGGGCTAAGTTTTCGAAGTGTCACTTCTGGAAGAGTGAAGTGAGGTTCTTAGGCCATGTTATTTCTGGAAATGGAATAGCAGTTGATCCCGCTAAGGTGGCAGCAATCCAGGATTGGGTTAGACCTAAGAATGCATCTGATGTGAGAAGTTTTCTTGGATTAGCAGGATATTATCGACGATTTATCAAAGACTTTTCCAAGATAGCTGCACCGTTAACAGGATTGATGAAAAAGAATCAGGTATTCAATTGGGATACTAAGTGTGAGCAAGCTTTCGGAGTCCTGAAAGAACGACTGACAAGTGCTCCTATTTTGACTATTCCAAGTGGGAATGAAGAGATGGTGGTGACATGTGCTCCTATTTTGACTATTCCAAGTGGGAGTGAAGAGATGGTGGTTTACACCGATGCATGTGGTACTGGATTAGGAGCAGTGCTAATGCAAAAGGATAAAGTTGTTGCGTATGTAAGTCGACAACTGAAGCCGCATGAAAGGAATTACCCGACTCATGATTTGGAGTTAGCGGCGATTGTTTTTGCTCTGAAGATGTGGAGACATTATCTATTGGGAGTTCGATTCGAGTTGTTTACGGATCATAAATCGTTGAAGTCTCTTTTCTCCCAAAAGGATTTGAATCTTCGGCAGCAACGATGGCTAGAGTTCTTAGCATCATATGATTTTGGTATAGCCTATACTCCAGGAAAAGGTAACGCAGTAGCAGATGCGTTAAGTCGAAGACATGCAGGATTGGGAGCCATGTTTTCGGAATGGAAGAGTCTCGAGTATTTGGGTGGATTTGATTCAGGTCTAGGTGTGAATTGGAACCTGAGATGTTGGTAAACTTATCAATAAGACCTACTTTGGTGGAAAGAATTGGCAAGGGCAAAAGCGAGACGATAAGCTTGTCAAGATTTTCCGTGATTTGGAATCTGGATTGAACCCAGAAAAGGATAAAGGATTCGAAGTCGATCGAGAGGGTTGGCTTTGGAAACAAGGACGACTAGTTGTTCCCGATATAGATGAATTAAGAGATGAAGTTCTAAGGGAAAGTCATCACTCGATGTTGACAATTCATCCAGGTGGAAATAAGATGTATCGGGATATGAAAAGAACCTATTACAGGGAAGGTATGAAAAAGGATGTTGGAAATTGTTATCCCATTTTTGGTCAACACTGGAATATCAACAGATGGACGAGGAATGATGGATATCGGGATTGGAAACCGGTTGGAGTTAAGGCTACGATCAATATTGTCAAAATTTGGTCGAGCTCTGATCGGGATGAAATCATTTGGAAATGATGATAAGGACTAGGAAAGGCTATATTTCAAATTTCAAGATAATCGGAGTTCGTATGAAGGAGTTACGATGGATGCAAGGCAAGGAGGACACGGTTGTTCGAACCCATCAGGGAGGTCATTTCGAACCCATCAAGTTCGAATCGATCAGAGGCATACAGGTTTCGAATCGATACACCTTGTATCGGTTGATATGGGTTCGAGTCTGTGGAGTTCGTGTCAGGTTGGTTCGACTCGATGGATTTCGAATCGATCGAGCCGCTGTCTCTAACATGGTTGCTTCGTATCGATACGAAGAGGGCATTCGAGAAGGGTACGCAGTGACTCGAAGAGGTGGATTCGAAGAGAAGGGATTCGAATCTAGATGGATTCGAAGGAAGGGCAGAAATGCAGATGGGTATGAAGGACTCGGGGAGGACATTCGAATCGATCGTATTCGAACCCATCTTGTTCGAATCGATCGATTCGAAGGGAATACTCAGGGCGGCTCAAATATGTGGATACGAGCATGACAGTAAAGATATGGGTAAGGACGAAGCATGGAAAATGGATACGAACGCGTCTTCAGGGAGGGAAGCGTTCAACTCGGAGATAAAGATGGATCAACCCGAAGCGTGCGCGCCACGTCAACCTACTAGCACGTGAATCGATCGATTCGAATGGATCGATTCGAAATGATCGATTCGAATGAAGCAAAATCCAAAAAACCCCAAATTCGAACCCATCATATCTTCCAAACCGTTGATCCAAATGCAACGAAATTTTTACAGGAGCTTAACTACATGTTGAGGAATGTTCTCACCAATTTTCAGCTCAATTGGATAATTTCTTGATCGATTCGAATGGAGTTTGAATCGATCCCAATGTGGGCCCGGATCTCCAATTTTCGGCCATGTGGGCCCCCTCACGTGCCTGAAGCGGTCTACCTTGTTTCTAGGAGAAATATCAGCCTTCTGTGCCTATAAGTAGAGCCCCCGGTCATTCAGAAAAGGGGTCGGAGAATTTGGAGAAAGAAAGCACGCCCGGACGCTGCCAGGACCACTCTATACCATCATCACTACTACTTATTTGGAATTTGGACTTTGTAATTGCTGTAATCACTTTTAACCAGCAAGGATAATCAATAAAAGGATAAAACTTTGGAGTGGACGTAGGCCGGAGATAGCCGAACCACTATAAAAACTTGCGTCTTCGATCATTACTTTTGGATTGTTGCTCGTTATTTGCTGAGATCTGTGATTTGTGTCTGAATATCGTCGATTTTTATTCATACACTGGTGCTTTCACATTATTTGGGGTTTGTGACCAATTTTGGCGCAAACACTTTGGTGCTTTCACTGAGAAGGACTAGCACCTGCTACATCGGATTCAAAGTACAGATTTGCAAAGTTTGAGGAATTTGGAATTAAAGACAATGACAAGACAAACCAGTAGGAGACAAAGGGCAGAGAGAAGCCAACAGGAAGGAAGTCAAGGAGCTTCCTCTGGTGCTGGAGAAGGGCCGGATTCCATTTACATTACCAGAGATGAAATGGAAGCTATAACAAATTCACTGCAGGAGAGGTTGTTGAAGAGTCCACAGGAAATGATGTAGACTTTCTTCGAGCAGATAAGAGCTACAGGAACACAGAACCTTGGACCAACTACAGCAACGGTGAATGTGGAACAAGGAGCTAGGGGTGCAGAACCCGACAGAGGACAGAATATGGAACCGAAGGATGATCAGCCAAGGCTTGGGGGCAGGCCCACAGGATCTGACACTGAGAGACCCTTGGAAGGAGTTCAACATGCTAGAGCCAACGTCGCTGCTGATGAACCACATGAAGAGTATGTACCAGAATTCCCTCGGGGACACGGGGGGCAGCCTTTAACAAACAATGCTGGATTAGTTGAGATTATTAGGAGAACTATGCGGGGAGGATTGGCTAATAGAGATTTGGAAGGGGTAAACAGGAGCCTGTTTACTCGGGAAATCAGGACAGCTCAGAATCCACCCAAATTCAAGCTGCCTAGCGTGGACGTATATGATGGCGAGACAGACCCAACTGATCATTTAATGAGGTACACCAGGCACATGGAGGTACTAGGGGCATCGGAAGAGGTGATGGCCCGATGTTTCCCTTTATACTTAAAAAACCAGGCTGCAATGTGGTTCAGACAACTGGGAGAAGGATCTATCAGGACTTGGAAGGAGTTGGTGGAAAGGTTTTTGGGACAATTTCGGGTTCATATCAAGAGACCAAAGAACGTGATGACATTGACATCCGTGAAACAAAGGACGGATGAATCGCTTAGAGCTTTTTTAACACGATTCAATGCGGCAGTTACTTCAGTGGATCGGCCGGATCCATCGATGGTTTTGATGGCGGAAGTATCAGGAGTCAGAGAGGATTCAGATTTTAAGGCATCTCTAGTACGAGACCCACCTCAGGATATCGAGGAATTCTTTCACGAAGCCGAAAGGTTCCTTCGACAAGAAGATGCAAGTATGGATTTAAAGATAAAAGAGGTGAATACGGCTGAGGGTGAAGGACCTTCCAACGGAAGCTCGGACAAAGATAAAGAAAAAAGGAAGCTGGATGACGATTCAAGAAAAGCTAGGAAACAATGGAAGGATCCAATGTTCTCCACGTATACAGGATTAAACGAGACGCTGGAGCGGATATACTTGGAAACTCGGAATCGCCTTCCTTACCGAAGACCGGCTAGGAGAGAACCATCTGAACGGGAAAGGGCATCAGGAAGGCATTTTCTTTTCCATGACTTAGACGGACATGACACCAACAGTTGCAGGCATTTAAAGGATATAATTGAGGAACATGTGAGGAATGGTCAACTGAGGCAGTACGTTGGAACACGGAATGCAGCAGTGGAGCAGGAGCAACCACCGTCAACCTCACACCGTGATGATGTGAGGCCTAGGGATGACGGTCGATTGGTTATCCACTAACCTGGATAATATGAAATAAGTAGCAAACCATCAGCAAGCGACTAAATCATTTACACATGTATGGGGCCGGAGATAGCCCCTAGGCATGCTCTGAATGATGACGAACCGTGAAGCTATAGTTTGTGAAATCTGTTTTATTGTTTCGGATTGAACATTCGTTTTCTGGTTTGGTTTTGGAGTTTGGATTGAACTCCTGGTTTTGTTTGCTTTCTGATTTGGATTTTCCTTTGGACGCTTGTTTTTGTTTTGGATGCTGTTTTGGATTTCTGGTTTTTGGTTTTGATTTGGATTTTTGATTAGATTTTGATTGGATTTCTATCTGGTTTTTGACAAAAGGTCGTCGGGTATGGATTATACCTGGCAAGGGGTGAGTCGCCTTGCCCGAACGCGGTAGAACGACTCATTCAGGTCGTCGAGTATGGACTATGCTCGACAAGGGTCCAAAATGACCAGGATTCGGCCTAGGACTTAGGCCCCATGTTATCGATTATTGTTTCAGGTCGTTGAGTATGGACTATGCTCAACAAGGGTCTGGAGAGACCAGGATTCAGCTTAGGACTTAAGCCATGGCATTTCTCGCGTCCAGGGACACTGGACCAAGGTCGTCAAGTGTGGATTACGCTTGGCAAGAACCCGGAGAGGTTAGCTCAACATCCAGGGACACTGGACCAAGGGCGTCATGTGTGGATTACGCCCAAAAAGGACACGATGAGGCTATCTCAACGTCCAGGGACACTGGACCACGGTCGTCAAGGGTGAACTACGCTTGGCAAGAGCCCGGAGAGGTTCTACATTCGGCCATTGGCTATTGCATAAGGATGGATTAGGACTCGGTTGTCGAGTTCTTATGGAATTGGAATTGGCTATGGACTTTGGATAACACTGGATTTGGTACTATTCAAAACACGCCTTGTTATCACAAGACATGTTTTGAGGGGCAAAGTGTTATCCCATTTTTGGTCAACACTGGAATATCAACAGATGGACGAGGAATGATGGATATCGGGATTGGAAACCGGTTGGAGTTAAGGCTACGATCAATATCGTCAAAATTTGGTCGAGCTCTGATCGGGATGAAATCAGTTGGAAATGATGACAAGGACTAGGAAAGGCTATATTTCAAATTTCAGGATAATCGGAGTTCGTATGAAGGAGTTACGATGGATGCAAGGCAAGGAGGACACGGTTGTTCGAACCCATCAGGAAGGTCATTTCGAACCCATCAAGTTCGAATCGATCAGAGGCATACAGGTTTCGAATCGATACACCTTGTATCGGTTGATATGGGTTCGAGTCTGAGGAGTTCGCGTCAGGTTGGTTCGACTCGATGGATTTCGAATCGATCGAGCCGCTGTCTCTAACATGGTTGCTTCGTATCGATACGAAGCAACCATTCGAGAAGGGTACACAGTGACTCGAAGAGGTGGATTCGATGAGAAGGGATTCGAATCTAGATGGATTCGAAGGAAGGGCAGAAATGCAGATCGGTATGAAGGACTCGGGGAGGACATTCGAATCGATCGTATTCGAACCCATCTTGTTCGAACCGATCGATTCGAAGGGAATAGTCAGGGCGGCTCAAATAAGTGGATACGAGCATGACAGTAAAGATATGGGTAAGGACGAAGCATGGAAAATGGATAAGAACGCGTCTTCAGGGAGGGAAGCATTTAACTCGGAGATAGAGATGGATCAACCCGAAGCGTGGGCGCCACGTCAACCTACTAGCACGTGAATCGATCGATTCGAATGGATCGATTCGAAATGATCGATTCGAACGAAGCAAAATCCAAAAAATCCCAAATTCGAACCCATCATATCTTCCAAACCGTTGATCCAAATGCAACGAAATTTTTACAGGAGCTTACCTACATGTTTAAGAATGTTCTCACCAATTTTCAGCTCAATTGGATAATTTCTTGATCGATTCGAATGGAGTTCGAATCAATCCCAATGTGGGCCCGGATCTCCAATTTTCAGCCATGTGGGCCCCCTCACGTGCCTGAAGCGGTCTACCTTGTTTCTAGGAGAAATATCAGCCTTCTGCGCCTATAAATAGAGCCCCCGGTCATTCAGAAAAGGGGTCGGAGAATTTGGAGAAAGAAAGCACGCCCGGACGATGCCAGGACCACTCTATACCATCATCACTACTACTAATTTGGAATTTGGACTTTGTAATTGCTGTAATCACTTGTAACCAGCAAGGATAATCAATAAAAGAATAAAACTTTGGAGTGGACGTAGGCCGGAGATAGCCGAACCACTATAAAAACTTGCGTCTTTGTTCATTACTTTTGGATTGTTGCTTGTTATTTGCTGAGATCTGTGATTTGTGTCTGAATATCGTCGATTTTTATTCATACACTGGTGCTTTCACGTTATTTGGGGTTTGTGACCAATTTTGGCGCAAACAGAAATTTTATTTCCAAATGTATGAATTGCCAGTTGGTGAAAGCAGAGCAGAAGAAGCCAAGTGGGTTGCTTCAACCATTGGAAGTTCCTACGTGGAAGTGGGAGCAAGTGTCGATGAATTTTATCGATGGCCTACCTAGAACAAGAGTGGGAAATGAAGGGATTTGGGTCATTGTAGATCGTTTGACCAAGAGTGCAAGATTCATTCATGTTCGATCAACTAGGACTGCATCGAAGTTGGCTGAGTTGTATGTTAAGTGGATAGTTCGATTCCATGGTATTCCGAAGAGTATAGTGAGCGATCGAGATCCGTTGTTCACTAGTGGATTTTGGAAGAGCTTCCAAGAAGTTTTGGGAACCGAGTTGTGTTTGAGTACAGCTTATCATTCCCAAACAGATGGTCAGACTGAGAGAGTCAACCGAGTTTTGGAAGATCTCCTGAGGGCATGTGTTTTAGATTTCGGAGGATCATGGGAAGATCATCTTCATTTGGTGGAATTTGCGTATAATAATAGTTACCAGTCAAGTATTGGTATGGCACCATATGAAGCACTGTATGGAAGACCGTGTAACTCTCCGACATGTTGGTTGGAAGCTGGAGAAAAGCTGATGCTTGGGCCAGAGATGATTCGTCATACTTCGGATTGCATAGAGGTCATTCGGCAACAAATGAAGGCAGCCCAAGATCGTCAGAAAAGTTATGCCGACAATCGTCGTTAGGATTTGGAATTCGACGTAGGTGATATGGTTTTTGTGAAGATTTCTCCTCTGAAGAATGTTATTCGATTCGGGAAGAAAGGAAAGTTGACTCCATGATTTGTTGGACCATTCCCGATCATCGAGCGAATTGGAAAGCTCGCTTATAGATTGGAGTAACCGGAAAAGATGTCGGGTGTGCACAATGTTTTTCATGTATCATATCTACGGAAGTATGTGCACGACTCGAAAAGCCTCAGGTTTGTCATTCAAAACGGAGTTATGAATAGAAGGGGGTACTCTGTTCCTCTACTCCGATGCATCGCACACGACGAAATCAAACGAGTATTACACGATGTACACGAGGGAGAATGTGGCGATCACACTGGGGGGCAGGCACTCGCCAAGAATGTACTTCGATATGGATATTACTAGCCCACTGTTAATCGAGATGCATCAGACTACGCCAAAAAATGTGATAAGTGCCAGAAACATGCTCGGATTCCTAGAGCCCCACCTAACGAGATAACCCAAATGGTTAGCCCCTGGCCGTTCGCGGTTTGGGGAATCGATATAATTGGAGCACTGCCTTTGGCCAAAGGTGGAGCGAGGTACGCCATCGTCGCGGTTGATTACTTCACTAAATGGGCCGAAGATGAGCCTCTTGCAACGATTACAACGAAGAAAGTGATCAACTTCATAGTGCGCAACATTATCTGCCGATTTGGTCTCCCGCATACTATCATCACCGATAACGGAGCCCAATTCGACAGTACTGAGTTCAAAAATTTCTGCCAACGATTTCACATGCATAAGAAGTTCTCTGCAGTGGCACACCCTCAAACAAATGGTCAGGTCGAAGTTGTTAACAAAGTTATAAAGTCCATTCTAAAGAAACGACTGGAAAAGGTCGGAGGCAAGTGGGTCGACGAACTTCCTATGGCATTATGGGCTTATCGAACAACTCACAAAACTTCAACCGGTCAGACTCCGTTCTCTCTATCTTACGGCTCTAAGGCCGTTATTCCAGTCGAGTTGGAAGTGCGCTCTCATCGTGCGACGTACTATGATCCGAAGACAAATGCCATATTGCTTGCTGAATCTCTGGATTTACTTGATGAGAAGCGTGAAGAGGCTGATTTGAGGGCAGCCGCATATCGATGCCGAGTCGCCCGAATATTCAATGCCAAGGTCCGTCCGCGAACCTTTAAACTCGGCGACCTCGTACTCAAAAGAATTTATCCGGTTCCTTCGCATATGAAGCCAAGTTGGGAAGGGCCCTACGTGATTTCATAAAAGCTCGGAGATGGCACGTTCAAATTATCGACCGTTGACGGTCTTACCTTGCCAAGGGCTTGGAATAGCGAAAGTCTTCGTCGCTACTACATATGAAAGACTTTACTTATGTATTTTTGTCAATTTATTCCTTTGCATTTTATTCTAGCATTTCGAGATTTAAATTTGTAATAAGGCAACTGACTCTGCCCTATGTTCTCGTTTCAGCAATAAAATGCCATCTCTTCGAGCCAGAGCTATGATTTATTGAGTATGACGTGCAATATCAGGACGCACGGAGAGCTAAGTTCCATCATACGGTGGGATTTTTTTGAAATAGGGAGTGGCTGCGATATGGCCGGTAACTCGCTAAGTGAAACCCGAGCTCGGGGGAAGGACACTACATCAACACTTACAGGGATTGATACACGACAATCCCTCCTTTAACTCCAAATTCCCAGAGTGCGAATTGTAGTATAAAACTTCAACTCTCGGTTCCCGGAGTGCGAACCGGAGTATAAATCCATCGCTTCCAGAGTGTGAGCTAACTCCAGATTCCCGGAGTGCGAATTGGAGTATAAACATCAACGCTCGGTTCCCGGAGTGCGAACCGGAGTATAAATCCATCGCTCCCAGAGTGTGAGCTAACTCCAAATTCCCGGAGTGCGAATTGGAGTATAAACATCAACTCTCGGTTCCCGGAGTGCGAACCAGAGTATAAATCCATTGCTCCCAGAGTGTGAGCCAACTCCAAATTCCCGGAGTGCGAATTGGAGTATAAACATCATTTCTCGGTTCCCGGAGTGCGAACCGGAGTATAAATCCATCGCTCCCAGAGTGTGAGCGAACTCCAAATTCCCGGAGTGCGAATTGGAGTATAAACATCAACTCTCAGTTCCTGGAGTGTGAACCGGAGTATAAATCCATCGCTCCCAGAGTGTGAGCCAACTCCACATTCCCGGAGTGCGAATTGGAGTATAAAACTTCAACTCTCGGTTCCCGGAGTGCGAACCGGAGTATAAATCCATCGCTCCCAGTGTGTGAGCAAACTCCAAATTCCCGTAGTGCGAATTGGAGTATAAACATCATCTCTTGATTCCCGGAGTGCGAATCGGATTGTAAGTCGAACGCTCCCAGAGTGCGAGCTAACTCCAAATTCCCAAAGTGCGAACTGGAGTATTAACTTCGAAATAACTCTAAGTCCCCGGAGCACGGACGGAAGCATAAACAACCACTAACTCCAGATTCCCGGAGTGCGAACTGGAATATGAACGTTGAAATTATTCTATGTCCCCGAAGTGTGGACATGCGTTCGGAATTCATAGAGAAGCGCGGTCGTAAACCAATCATTGCAGCACATGAGCATAAAAAACAGTTGAAATAAGAGAAAACAATGTTTTATTTCAACCAACTAAAAACCAGAACCTACATACAGATAAGTTCTTCCAAAAAAGAATTCCTACTAGCGGGGGCCGAACCCGCATCTATACACGACCTACTAAAGGAAAACAAAAACAAGTTCCTATCTGCCAAAAAATCTGCTCGAGCGGTCGATCTATTTCTTCTTCTTCGTCCGCCTAATCAACGGTTCGTCGTCATCGTCGGAATCGCTTGGAACTGAGATCCTACGTTTGGAGGGCTTCCTCTCCAACGATTGTTCTTCGGCCGAGGGCATAATGTCAACGTCTTCCTCAGAGCTTGAATATAGATGAAGGCTCCCCTCCGGAGGAGTCGGAAGGACCGGATCCGCAACAGAAGACGAGGCGGACGCCCGAGTATCAACCATTGTGCCGCCTGGCAATATCACACTTAGAGGTGCTGGAGCATGCGTCGTATACCTGACTTCGGCACTACCTTCACGCCCCGCAGCCTCTATTTCGGCGTTGATTTAGGCCAAGATTTCCTTGTCTCGAATTGATGGGGCCTGGCTGGGGGCAACTTCGGTCTGCACAAAAGAGCTAGAGGCTGGCGGGAGCTCACTGATGATAAATGGCAAATCTGAAGAGAAGTCTCCCTGTTGGCCGAGTAATTCGCTCACCATTTGTTCGTCAGGAGACAGAGAGCTTTCCTGCGCCGCATCAGTGGACGCTGCCGTTGTCACGACAGTCGTTTCGGTAGTAATAGCCTTCCGCCCTTGAGTCGGCTCCTAAGCCGACGACGCCGGGGTAGTCCGGGTTACTGAATAAAGAAGAGAAGGGGTTATACACAATCACTTCGAAACGAGAGTTCTAGCGAATATGTAATTGAGATATGTTCAGAGTACCTTCCTCAGTTTGTCTCGTTGATGGTTGGACGGCTTCGGAGATGTGCTCGCGAATAGGAGATAACCGCGGTTGCTCTGGGTCATAAGCAGGAACGGCTTGTGAACTAACCGCAGATACAAGCTCTGACGGAGGCGGAGCAGTGATTTCAAGAGCGGTAGCACGATGCTCAACGCCTGACCCTTCTCCGGCCTCCAAAGATCGACCACCAACCATCTCCTTCTCATGAGAGATTATAGTATCGTGGAGGACCTTCTTTTCATCATCTGTTAGCAACCAATTTTCGAGCTCGAATCGGTCGACCGATTCGTCCGGATGCGCCTCCTCTTCCCCCTCAACCAATCGTTCCCAAGCAATGCGGAGATGAACCGGGTAATCCTAAAGCCAGGCCAAGTTTCTGTGCTTCAATACATTAGCATTGTAAGTGATAAGCAAGTCTTCAATATCGGCCTCTAGCCTTGCCTCGGCTTGTTGAACTCTCTCTTCAATCTCCACCTCAACCACTTGAACATTGGCCACTGCCTCATCCCTTTCAGTCTGGAGTATCACAGCTTGTTCGCACACCTCCTGGGCTGCGTTGTTTGCATCGTCCCTATCCTTGGCGATTTCGGCGAATTTGGACTTGAGCTCATTTAGCTCCTTCAGCGCCGCATCCCTTTCAGCAGTGACCAGAGTATTCCGAATGATCCATGTCCTCCACCGTGGCATAGTGCTCAAGCTTCATTCTGTCCATTATGGCTTAGGATTCGTCGGCCTTTTTGATGGCTTGCATCTCTGACTTTTTTGAAGATTTGGCTTCGGTGTTAAGCGCTTCAATAATACGGCTCTTCTGGGCCAACTCCGCCTGTAACTTCTCGTTAGCGGCCCCACGCTCAAAGGCCAACGCCGACGCCTTCTCTGCCGCTTTAAACCATACTTTATACTAAGCATAGATGTCTTGCACGTAGTCATGCACCATCTGCTCCGCCGACGGCGGGACTCTTTTCAAGTTTGGGGGAAAAATGTAGTTATCAAAGCAAATAGTTGGGAAATCTTTCTTAAGTTGGGCAAGCTTGAGTGCCCCTTCCCCAGCAATTTCAATAGGAGGCTGTTCCGAAACTACGGCAGTCGATGTCTCGCTTCTGGAGCGGTGTGATTCGTGCCTAGAAGATTGAGAAGTGGACTTATGACGCGAAGGCTCAGAGGGGCGAGAAACGTAGGCCGAAGGTTGTATAGGGTCTTTGGGAGGAGGAGGAGTGCGCGATCGAGATCGACGCTTATAGCTTCTGTCTGTATCATATCTTTCGCGACTAGAGTATCCAGAGTAAACCTGATCATAATCCCTGTCTCCTTCCCGTCTGCGCGATTCATGATATGATGATTTCCGAGCATGTCGCAGACTCCCAAGCATCGAACCGTGTCCAGACATAATTTTTGCAAGGCAAAGAAGAGAACAAAGTTAGTGGTTTCCCAAAACTGAAGACCTACGACTAAAAGTTATGTAGTGTTGTGAAATGTGTGTGAATATGCATTCCCCCCCCACCCCGACCAACCCGAAGTGTCGACCACGCTAGTAATATAGGGCTCGCTCAAGTCTAGAGTACAATGGAATTCCACCAACTCGGCATCGTGTTGAAGAGACGTATCGTCCGGGATCGGGACATCGGCAAGCCCTTCGAAGAGACTTTCTTTTCTTGGAGGAGACCGCTCCGAAATTCTAATTCCGAAAGCAACCCTGGACGTGACGACTGACTTCCATCTTCCCTTTTTTGGCGACTTAAAAATGGCGGCCGTGCCTTTTCTTTGCTCCATAACGTCTTGAACAACGTCTGTGGGCCCGGCCGGTGGCTCATCATCAGTGTGGGTTTTTTCAGAATCAACTTCCTCTGCTATAACGACTTTGGGCTTCTTGTGCTTGGCTCATTTTTTCAAAACAATCCTTTGCGCCCCGTCGAATATTATACTCTGCCGCCGTTCGATTAACCCACAGGCCCGGAGATTCCTATCCGTCAATAACACTTCGATATCCCTATCTTCGCTCGGGATCTCTTGGAGTACTCGTACTATCTCCTTAAAGTTTTCACCGTCGGGACGCTGGATCATCGCTGTAAAGAAGAAAAATATATAAGTTACGCTTCGACCGCAATTGCCTTAGTAATTATTTGCGAACTCAGCTGTACTCACGTCTAAATAACCATCGCCTGGCAAAGCCTGGAGGACATCTGACGTAGAACCATTTCGTCATGTAGTAGCTTAACCTGGTCCAGGACCCGGTGACCACTTGACAGTTTCGTACTGCCTCCAAGAATGTAAAAGATGGATAATCATTTCGAGTTTTAAAGTTGAACAGGTATCTGATCTCGGTCGGGGCCGGTGGTCTTTGAAGGTACTCCATAAAAACGATGAACAGGCTGTTCACCGAAGCATACCCGTTCGGGTGAAGTTGGGATGGTGCGATTCCCAAAAAAGATAGCACCTCTCTTATATACTCATTGAACGGAGGAAGCGTCCCAGCCGCGCACGCGTGGCGATTAAATGCAGTATACCCCTCCGGCGGATTGTGTGGCCTGTCATTTGGCCCCGGTAGTAACACATCGTCCAGCGACAAACCATGCCTCAGGCATATCCTCCCCAACATATCTTCAGATATATGAGATGGGACAGAATCTGATGGATTTGCAATAAATGACGCGTTGGGAAGTTCATCCGACGCTGGGCCGATAATCTCAGGATCAATGTCCGGAACCTCTAATCTCGGGGGGACTGTACTCTGGATATCTTGTGGATTTTCTTGCTGCTGCGAACTCGAAGGCTCCATAACTGGCTACCTCATGAGAACCCATCATTAGACGACAAGAGACCCGTGAATTCCCCGGTGTATAGTGTATGAATGTGTGTCGTGCAGTGCTGTGCATTACTTGGATGAATATCACAGAATTAAAGAAAATATGCAAACGACAAAGCTACGAAGTCCAGTTGTAATGACCGTCATCGCTAAACCCTTCACGTGAGAGAAATTGATTCAGATGAAAGTTGTTGTGGTTCCATCGACGAGCTTCGAAAGGCAGTCAAGTATGAAATTTAGTTGTCAAAGTCCAAGTATGCAAGAGTGAAGCTCGTCCGAATTTTGCTCAGAAAATGTCAAACTTTGGTATCCATTATATGGAATTTCGAACCGATCAGAGGGGACTTGTTCGAACCCATCATCATACCACTTCGAATCGACACAAAGGAGCGAGCTTCGAATCGATAGTCAAGTGCCAAATTCGAATCGATCAATGAAGGGTGACTTCGAACCGATACAGAGGAGCACACTTCGAATCCATCAAAGCGCCGAGCTCGAATCGATCAGTGGGGGATAACTTCGAATCGGTCCTTGGTTAACTAGTTCGTACCGATCAGGAAAACCTCAACTTAACATCGATCGTGTTCGAATCGATGCCTTTCGTATCGGTCATAAAGGAATGATTCGTATCGATGTGAAGTTGAGGGCTTCGAACCGATCAATAGCTACTTTTCGTATCGATCGTTTTGCACCGATACGACCCCACATTATAACTTGGTGCGAACTGCGTCCCGTCCAAGGGAAATCCCAAGGATCGATGCGAAATCTGAAAGGGAATGATGCTGCCCCCCATCGATTCGTACACGAGTCCCTGAATCGATTCGAAGTTCCCCCAAAAGCCAGATCTAGTTTTACCAAATCACAAGAAAGGCCGATCGATGAAGGAGTGATAGGTTCGAGGTAGCTTTGCCGTGTGGATTCGAGGTTAATTACCTACCTTGGGTGATGGTTTCGAGGAATTAAAGACTTGGATCTTGAATGGCTCGAATACAGAACACAGTGCCTTCTTCTCTGAAGCTTCGAGATGATGCAGAACACAGTAAAAAGCAAAGCAAAAGTAAAAAGTGAAAAAGTGGCGAACCCTCTGCTATTTATATGAAGCTTAGGAAGTGACCGGGCCGTTTCGCATTCCAGTTAGCTCAACCGGTTGCAACCGGTCAATTGTCAGGACGGTTCGAAGTTAACCTTCGAATCCATACGAACAAGACTTCATCGATGCGAAACACATAACAGGGTCTCGATACGCATCGGTACGAAACGAACAGTGGGCGCATCGATTCAAAACCCCTGTTCGCACCAACAAAATCACAGCTCCATCATTTCCAATCGATACGAACTACAATTTCGTATCCATTTTTTCTCATCGGTACGAACGAAGGTTTCGTACCCATCCAAGTCATCGGTTCGAATGTCGGTTTCATACCCACCATTGCATAAGCGTACTCCATCCATATGAATGTAGGATTCGAATCCATCGGTGCCCAAACACATCGGTTCGAAGTGTTACATTCATGCGACCTAAAGTCGATTCCTCCAACCTTCTATATCTGTTCAGGAGAGGATCGATACGAAGGGACTTTCAAAACAACCATCGAGCGTGGTCTCAACTCAAATTTCCTGATCGGTTCAGGAGAGAATCGATACGACATTCAATAGCAAACAAAACTGACAACGACTCATGAACACACAATGCTAACAAGGATCGTATTAACATATGTGCATACATGTCGAACTGACATTCGATTTTAAACATTTACAGGGATCAAGTTCTCATCTTGTTACAAATGCAACAACCAACGGTTAAGCCCTACTATACAGCAGTCAATCGTGTCAACGGAAAGATATAGCGATACAGAATACGAGTCTCAATAAAAAAGAGAACGATAATAGTTCAGAGAGAAATTGCAGCTATTCAAAGCACGTCATGTTCCCACAAGACGTACTTTGGGGGGCAAAATGTTATCCCGCCTTCTGGCAAGGCCGTGATACTAGAAAATTGATCGAAAACGAAGGACAGTTCATCTCAGAGATTGGTCATACTTAGTTTCGCTATGGATATCACTGAATTTTGTCCGAATCCAGATTGAGCTACAATTGATAAGACATGACCAGAGAGATCATAGAAGTCAACACTTCAAATTACGAGTCAATCGGAGTTCATACGCCCAAGTTATGATCGATTCAATTTGAAGGAAATGGCCTAGGCTTCGAACCCATCACCTTCGAAACCATCGAGGTGCCTCGGGTTCGAACCCATCACTTTCGAACCCATCGAGGTGCCTCGGGTTCGAATCCATCAAGTTCGAACCTATCGAGTTCGTATCAATGGACCTCGAATCCATCGGAGAGTAGCTGGTTCGAATCCATCAAGCATCGGTCATTCGACTCCATCGATGAGTCTTTGTTCGAACCCATCGTTGGAACCCTATTCGAACCCATCCAAGAAGCTTCATTCGAATCCACTGGGTCAGCTAGCCATGGTGACGTGTCTTTCATTGGTTCGAATGCGTCGAGATATTAGGAGTCGAAGCGGTCAACTCGGAGTGAAGACCGGATCGGTTCGAGATTTGCGCTCCACGTCACTGCGAAGGCACGTGCCACCATCGGTTCGAAACCATCGGTTCAAATGGATGGTTTCGAACCAAACAGCCATGCAGTAAACCCCATTTCGAATCCATGATATTTCGCAATCCACCGATCCAAATGCCACGAAATTTTCACAGAAGCTTGCATACATGTTGAAAATTGTCCACGCCAAATTTCACCTCGATTGGATGAATTCTCGATCGGTTCGAAAGGAGTTCGAACCGATGCCAAAGTGGGCCCAAATTGCTTTCAGCAAAATATCAGCGTCCTATGCCTATAAATAGAGCCCCAGGGCCAACAGAAAAAGGACTTTTGGATTCTGAAGCGCCTAGACTCTGCCGGATCAAGATCTCCATCATCTTATATCATAATCTTGTTGCTGAATTCGAATTTCCAGTTGTACTTCACTGTTTATTGCTGTACCAACTTGTAAACATTGAAAGAAAGTCAATATAAGTACAAAATCTTCACAGTGAATGTAGGCAATACGCCGAACCACTATAAATTGCTTGTCTACGCGTTTATTTACATGTTATTTGGAGTTTTTCTTAGATAATCCTCAGTTTCAATTTGCATTCTTCATTTATTATCTCTTCAAAAAACTTCCTACGAGTGTTTTGCCTAATTTTGGTACTAACAACAGCTTTCAGCCGTCACTGGTTAGTTTCGTACCCAATAAATCCTATCCGAACCTCAATCGGGTCATGCAAGTTTTTTACCCTTCATTTTTTCGTCACGTGGATTTTTTCTATGATACGGGATCCCCGTGGCTGGTCTACGACTTACAACCATTAAAGAGTGGTGCACCATGGTACCGCTCCATTTCAAATCTATGCACCCATTTCTAAAAGTCGTACGACACTGTTTCTTCATTTTGGACGGATGTTGCACCTTGCGCCGTAGATGTTGCACCTTGTGGATATCGATTCTTCGGAGGGCCATAACTCTTGGCTCGTTTAGAGTTACGGGAGCCATAACCAGTCAAAACGAAGCTCTCGGTGAGTTCTACAGCTACGATAGCTTTCAGCCGTCACTGGTTAGTTTCATACCCAAAAAATCCTATCCGAACCTCAATCGGGTCATGGAAGTTTTTTACCCTTCGTTTTGTCGTCACGTGGATTTTTTCTGCAATACGGGATCCCCGTGGTAGGTCTATGATTTACCATTGCTGGAGAGTGGTGCACCATGGTACTGCTTTGTTTCTAATCCATGCACCCATTTCTAAAAGTCGTACGGCACTGTTTCTTCATTTTGTATGGATGTTGCACCTTGCACCGTAGATGTTGCACCGTGTGGATATCGATTCTTCGGAGGGCCATAACTCTCGGCTTGTTTAGAGTTACAGGAGCCGTAACCAGTCAAAATGAAGCTCTCGGCAAGTTATACAGCTATGACAGCTTTCAACCGTCACTGGTTTGTTTCGTACCCAAAAAATCCTATCCGAACCTCAAGCAGGTCATCGAAGTTTTTTACCCTTCGTTTTGTCACCATGTGGATTTTTTCTGCAATACGGGATCCCCGTGGCTGGTCTATGATTTACCAACACTGGAGAGTGGTGCACCATTGTACTGCTCCGTTTCAAATCCATGCACCCATTTTTAAAAGTCGTACGGCACTGTTTCTTCATTTTGGACGGATGTTGCACCTTGCACCGTAGATGTTGCACCCTGTGGATATCAATTCTTCGGAGGGCCATAACTCTATGCTCGTTTAGAGTTAGGGGAGCCATAACCTGTCAAAACGAAGCTCTCGGCGAGTTCTACAGCTATGACCGCTTTCAGCCATCACTGGTTAGTTTCATACACAAACAATCCTATCCGAACCTCAATCGGGTCATGGAAGTTTTTTACCCTTCGTTTTTTCGTCACGTGGATTTTTTCTATAATACGGGATCCCCGTGGCTGGTCTATGATTTACCATCGTTGGAGAGTGGTGCACCATGGTTTTGCTCCTTTTCAAATCCATGCACCCATTTCTAAAAGTCGTACGGCACTATTTCTGCATTTCAGACGAATGTTGCACCTTGCACCGTAGATGTTGCACCTTGTGGATATCGATTCTTCGGAGGGCCATAACTCTTGGCTCGTTTAGAGTTACGGGAGCCATAATCAGTCAAAACAAAGCTCTCTGTGAGTTCTACAGCTATGACAGCTTTCAGTCGTCACTGGTTAGTTTCCTACCCAAAAAATCCTACCCGAACCTCAATCGGGTCATGGATGTTTTTTACCCTTCGTTTTGTCGTCACGTGGATTTTTTCTGCAATACGGGATCCCCGTGGCGGTCTATGATTTACCATCGCTGGAGAGTGGTGCACCATGGTACTGCTCCGTTTCAAATCCATGCACCCATTTCTAAAAGTCGTACGACATTGTTTCTTTATTTTGGACGGATGTTGCACCTTGCGCCGTAGATGTTGCACCCTGTGGATATCGATTCTTCGGAGGGCCATAAATCTTGGCTCGTTTAGAGTTACGGGAGCCATAACCAGTCAAAACGAAGCTCTCGGCGAGTTCTACAGCTGTGACCGCTTTCAGCCATCACTGGTTAGTTTCATACCCAAAAAATCCAATCCGAGCCTCAATCAGATTATGGAAGTTTTTTACCCTTCGTTTTTTCGTCATGTAGATTTTTTCTATAATACGGGATCCCCGTGGCTGGTCTATGATTTACCATCGCTGGAGAGTGGTGCACATTGGTACTGCTCCGTTTCTAGTCCATGCACCCATTTCCAATAGTCGTACGGCACTGTTTCTTCATTTTAGATGGATGTTGCACCTTGCACCGTAGATGTTGCACCATGTGGATATCGATTCTTCGGAGGGCCATAACTCATGGCTCGTTTAGAGTTATGGGAGCCATAATCAGTGAAAACGAAGCTATCGATGAGTTCTACAGCTATGACAGATTAAGCCGTCACTGGTAAGTTTCATACCCAAAAAATCCTATCCGAACCTCAATCGGGCCATGGAAGTTTTTTACCCTTCGTTTTTTCGTCACGTGGATTTTTTCTACAATACGGGATCCCCATGGCAGGTCTATGATTTACCATCGCTGGAGAGTGGTGCACCGTGGTACTACTCAATTTCAAATCCATGCACCCATTTCTAAAAGTCGTACGGCACTGTTTCTTCATTTTGGACGGATGTTAAACCTTGCACCGTTGATGTTGCACCTTGTGGATATCGATTCATCGGAGGGCCATAATTCTTGGCTCGTTTAGAGTTACTGGAGCCATAACCAGTCAAAACAAAGCACTTGGTGAGTTCTACAGCTATGATGGCTTTCAGCCGTCACTGGTTAGTTTCCTACCCAAAAAATCCTATCTGAACCCCAATCGGGTCACGGAAGTTTTTTACCCTTCGTTTTGTCGTCACGTGGATTTTTTCTGCAATACGGGATTCCCGTGGCTGGTCTATGATTTACCATTGCTGGAGAGTGGTGCACCATGGTATGGTCCGTTTCAAATCCATGCACCCATTTCTAAAAGTCGTACGGCACTCTTTCTTCATTTTGGACGAACGTTGCACCTTGCACCGTAGATGTTGCACGCTGTGGATATCGATTCTTCGGAGGGCCATTACCCTTGGCTCGTTTAGAGTTACAGGAGCCATAATTAGTAAAAACGAAGCTCTCGGTGAGTTCTACAGCTATGATAGCTTTCAGCCGTCACTGGTCAGTTTCATACCCAAAAATTCCAATTTGAACCTCAATCGGATCATGGAAGTTTTTTACCCTTCGTTTTTTCGTCACGTGGATTTTTTCTATAATATGGGATCCCCGTGGCTAGTCTATGATTTACTATCGCTAGAGAGTGGTGCACCATGGTACTGCTCCGTTTCAAATCCATGCACCCATTTCTAAATGTCGTACGACACTGTTTCTTCATTTTGGACGGATGTTGCACCTTGCGCCGTGGATGTTGCAGCCTGTGGATATCGATTCTTCGGAGGGCCATAACTCTTGGCTCGTTTAGAGTTACGAGAGCCATAACCAGTCAAAACGAAGCTCTTGGAAATTTCTACAGCTATGACCGCTTTCAGCCGTCACTGGTTAGTTTCGTACCCAAAAAATCCTATCCGAACCTCAATCGGGTCATGGAAGTTTTTTAACCTCCGTTTTGTCGTCACGTGGATTTTTTCTGCAATACGGGATACCCGTGGCAGGTCTATGATTTACCATCATTGAAGACTGGTGAACCATAGTACTGCTCCGTTTCAAATCCATGCACCCATTTCTAAAAGTCGTACGGCACTGTTTCTTCATTTTGGACGGGTGTTGAACCTTGCAACGTAGATGTTGCGCTCTGTGGATGTCGATTCTTTGGAGGGCCATAACTCTTGGCTCGTTTACAGTTACGGGAACCATAACCAGTCAAAACGAAGCTCTCGGCGAGTTCTACAGCTATGACCACTTTCAACCATCACTGGTTAGTTTCGTACCCAAAAAATCCTATCCGATCCTTAAACGGGTCATGGAAGTTTTTTACCCTTCGTTTTGTCATCATGTGGATTTTTTCTGCAATACAGGATCCCCGTGGCTGGTCTATGATTTACCATCGCTGGAGAGTGGTGCACCATTGTACTGCTCCGTTTCAAATCCATGCACCCATTTCTAAAAGTCGTACGTCGCCATTTCTTCATTTTTGACGGATGTTGCACCTTGCACCGTAGATGTTGCACCCTGTGGATATCGATTCTTCGGAGGGCAATAACTCTTGGCTCGTTCAGATTTATGGGAGCCACAACCAGTCAAAACGAAGCTCTGGATGAGTTCTATAGCTATGAAAGCTTTCAGCCGTCACTGGTTAGTTTCATAGCCAAAAATTCCTATCCGAACCTCAATCGGGTCATGGAAGTTTTTTACCCTTCGTTTTGTCGTCACGTGGATTTCTTCTGTAATACGGGATCTGTGACGACCGCCCATGACTCCTGCACCAAAACAAGGAAATAGTGCGCTAAAAGTGTGCCAGGCAGCCATGAGTGACCGTCCATGGTAAAAATAATATCGTAGAATCTATCGTATTACTCACAGCGCATGGATAAAATACAATAGAAAAATATATATAGTGAAGCTCCATAGAACGGAATCATATCATATAAACTTCATAGTAGCTTATTACATAAATCTGAACAGACAATACAATCAAGCCTCACTACATATCACTCAGAGAATCAACAAACAGCGGAACATCCAGTACATATAGTAAGAAAACAATATGCAAAGCTTCCAGCTCGTCTTCGTCATCAACAGCGTCACTCTCTAAGAACATCACCTGTCACCTGCTACCTAGTCTGCCCATCCCAACATGGATGAACAGCCCAAGGTAATAAGAGTTGAACATAAAACCTTGAGTCAGACAAAAGTCCTAGTGAGCAATAAATTAACTATCAAACATACCAAAAGAGCATAAGGAATAAAAAGGAATAGGAGCCCAACCATCCCACTCCACCTCTTTCTACAGTGATAGCCCCCAGACACATACTAAGGAGAAGCAAGCATAGCAAAGCAGACAATTAAAGTAAAGCAATAATCACTCGAGTCATCGCAGCCCGTGCCTAGGAATTTTCACAACTTCCCAGAGTACTAGCACGTCGTCGCAGCCCGTGCTTGGGACTATCGAATCTGCCCAACGTACTCTTGCTTTGAGCATGCTAGAACCTTCAACAACGATGAAATCTCAGCCTCCTAGTCATCCTCCTCGACGACTATTCTCATACTAGCTCAAGCGCCTCTCGACCCAACCATTATCAACCAACTCGAACCGCATCATCGAGTTATCATCATGCTTGGAATGATCCCGCCTGGATTAAACCAAGACTATCTCACATCATACTTTGCTTCGTCGCATCTTAACAAAGCACATCTCATCATCTTGCTTCGCCTCATCATATCCTGGCAAAGTCCATCTCTACGTCATGCTTTGCTTTCTCTAATCATAGCAAAGTCCATCATCATCAAATCTATCCATATGAGCTTCAACATCCGCTTCATATGCCTCAAGCAGCTTTCACCATTCAAGAGCCTTTCCACTTAGCTTTTGAATCATCTTCAACCAACTTGTCCAAATCAACCATTAGCTAATTTGCAACAATCAAATCAATCATTAATCCAAAACAATCAATCATTCAAACAAGATCTAACAAGCAATTATACAAGAATGGCAATCTCATAATTAATATGTCCAAATCTAACAAGCATGAACAATAGGAAAATGTCTCTACAATTTGATGAATGAACTTGCATACGTTAACATGTAGTAAAAAGGGTATTCAAAACTTCATAGATGATGGATCTACATGCAGACATAAGGAAAATGCAAGAAGTCACTATCTTTAACACATAAACAAGCCACTGATCCAATATACTCCTTTGGGTCCATGCGAGAGATAACTACCACTCACCGAATCACCTAAACACCTCAAAAGAAACGGATCTGGACAGCGAAGAACCAAGCTTGATCCGACAAGATTCCGCTTCAAACGGTGAAATCTCTCTCGAATGGATGAAGATCTTCGACTTTGGCTCTTGGATCTTCAATCTTGATCTTCGATCTTGGATGGATGTAAGCATTAGATTAGAGTGGAGAAAAGAAGTGAAGAAGTGTTGTAGTCGAGCTCTCAAAATGGCAGCACTTCGTCGCTTCAAAATCTGGTGCCAAAAAGTGAGCCAAACCTCTCTATTTATAGGCTGATTCCTCCATGAGTCGTCGCCCCTTAAGTCGGTCACGACTTATCTCATGAGTTGTCCACGACTCATCGGCCACACGACCTATCAACTTAAGCCACTATACGACTCACGACTCAACCACAAAGCCAACCTAAAACCTAGCCGACCCAACGACCTGCCGACTTAACGACTCATCGTAAAACTGACCTAACACTAAGCCTACAGCACGGGGTCTCAACGACTTACGACTTAACTATGTAGCCGACCTAACACATACGCGACTCAACGACCCAGCGACTTACGGCCCAAAACCCCAAACGACCTACTGACTTATCTAGAATGCCGACTCAACGGCTTACGACCTAACGGCTCATCGGCCTAACACATACACGTTTCTTCCTAAGTCGCTAGCAACCTTAGGCCGTTTAAATCCTTAAGTCGGTCACCACTAAGTCGCTAACCCGTTAAGTCGTCCCAAACGACCCATGACCTAAGCCCTTAAGTCGCTAACTATCCTAAGTCGTCTACTCCTTAGGTCGTTCCATCCTATGAGTTTGTCACCTCTCTTAACTCGGCCACACGATTTAAGCCAACATCCATGCGACCTAACATAAGTCGGTCTAAACTCTTAAGTCATAACACGTTAACTCTACTCCAACTACTAACTCATTCTAACACACTAACTCGTATAACTTCTGTAGATCGAAGCTTCTATAACTCGTAATCTCTTAAGTCGTCTACGACTTAAAAATGCCCGACCTAAGCTTTCCCTCACGAGTTAATCTCCTCACAAGCTAACTCCGAACGACTTAAGCTATATCAACAACTAGAAGGCAATTATTTTATGATATATCGACATGTAATAATACGGGTCGTTACATTCTCTCCCCCTTAGGAATTTCGCCCCCGAAATTCCAAACAAACAAGAGCATCCAAACTATTCCGCATGCCTACCATCCATAGCAATCAACAAACCATGCATCCAATTTCTATCCTAGCATGCAGAATTCTAAGATTAGAACAAGTTACAAATTCGTGAGACGTCACGACACCTTAGGGCCATACCTCGAAGAGTTCAGGATGAGCTGCCTTCATCCTCTCTTCCTCCTCCCATAAACAGTCGTTAACATCATCACTCCATTGTATCTTGAGCAACGTAATCGTCTTCCTCCTAAGCTGTTTCGTATCGGTTTCCACGACACGAAGCGGCTTACGAGGTCTCGGAGCGACTGGATCAACCTCCAAATCTTCACAGCTATCAGCAGAAACCACTGTACTCGAGTCGTGCACATACTTCCGTAGATATGACACATGAAAAACATTGTGCACACTCGCCATCTTTTTCGGTAACTCCAATCTATAAGCGAGCTTTCCAATTCGCCCGATGATCGGGAATGGTCCAACAAATCTCGGTGTTAATTTTCCTTTCTTCCCGAATTGAATAGCATTCTTCAGTGGAGAAATCTTCACAAAAACCATATCACCTACGTCGAATTCCAAATCCTTACGATGTTTATCGGCATAACTTTTCTGTCGATCTTGGGCTGCCTTCATTCGTTGCCGAATGATCCCTATAAAATCCGAAGTCTGTCGAATCATTTCTGGCCCAAGTATCAGCTTTTCTCCTGTTTCAAACCAACATGTCGGAGAGTTACACGGTCTTCCATACAATGCCTCATATGGTGCCATACCAATACTTGACTGGTAACTGTTATTATACGCAAATTCCACCAAATGAAGATGATCTTCCCATGATCCTCCGAAATCCAAAACACATGCCCTTAGGAGATCTTCCAAAACTCGGTTGACTCTATTAGTCTGACCATCTGTTTGGGGATGATAAGCTGTACTCAAATACAACTCGGTTCCCAAAACTTCCTGGAAGCTCTTCCAAAATCTACTAGTGAACAATGGGTCTCTATCGCTCACTATACTTTTCGGAATACCATGGAATCGAACTATCCACTTAACATACAACTCAGCCAACTTCGATGCTGTCCTAGTTGATCGAACAGGAATGAATCTTGCACTCTTGGTCAAAGAATCTACAATGACCCAAATTCCTTCATTTCCCGCTCTTGTCCTAGGTAGACCATCGATAAAATCCATCGATATTTGCTCCCACTTCCACGTAGGAACTTCCAATGGCTGAAGCAACCCACTTGGCTTCTTCTGCTCAGCTTTTACCAACTGGCAATTCATACATTTGGAAATAAAATTTCCAACATCCTCCTTCATACCTTCCCAGTAATAGGTTCTCTTCATATCCCGATACATCTTATTTCCACCTGGATGAATTGTCAACCTCGAGTGATAACTTTCCTTCAGAACTTCATCTCTCAATTCATCTATATCGGGAACAACTAATCGTCCTTGCTTCCGAAGCCAACCCTCTCGATCGACTTCGAATCCTTTATCCTTTTCCGGGTTCAATCCAGATTCCAAATTCCGGATAATCTTGACAAGCTTATCGTCCCGCTTTTGGCTCTCGCCAATTCTTTCTACAAGAGTAGGTCTTATCGATAAGTTTGCCAACATCTCAGGTTCCAATTCACATCTGGGCCTGAAGTCAAATCCAGCCAAATACTCGAGACTCTTCCATTCAGAAAACATGGCTCCCAATCCTGTCTCCGACTTAACGCATCTGCCACTACGTTACCCTTTCCCGGAGTATAGGCTATACCAAAATCATATGATGCTAAAAACTCTAACCATCGCTGCTGCCGAAGATTCAAATCCTTTTGGGAGAAAAGATACTTCAACGACTTATGATCCGTAAACAACTCGAATCGAACTCCCAATAGATAATGTCTCCACCTCTTCAGAGAAAAAACAATCGCCGCCAACTCCAAATCACGAGTCGGGTAATTCCTTTCACGCGGCTTTAGTTGTCGACTAGCATACGCAACAACTTTATACTTTTGCATTAGCACTGCTCCAAGTCCAGTACCAATGCATCGGTGTAAACCACCATCTCATCATTCCCACTTGGAATAGTCAAAACATGGGCACTTGTCAGTCGCTCTTTCAGTATTCCGAAAGCTTGCTCACACTTAGTATCCCAACTGAATACCTGATTCTTTTTCGTCAGTCCTGTTAATGGTGCAGCTATCTTGGAAAAGTCTTTGATAAACCGTCGATAATATCCTGCTAATCCAAGAAAACTTCTCACATCAGATGCATTCTTAGGTCTAACCCAATTCTGGATTGCTGCCACCTTAGCGGGATCAACTGCTATTCCATTTCCAGAAATAATATGACCTAAGAATCTCACTTCACTCTTCCAGAAGTGACACTTCGAAAACTTAGCCTTCAGCGGATGTTTCCGCAAGATTTCCAAAACAATCCGCAAGTGCATCTTGTGCTCTTCCTCAGTTCTGGAATAAATCAGAATATCATCCACGAACACAAGTACGAACTTGTTCAACTTATCCCTGAACACTCTATTCATAGGATCCACAAAATATGTTGGTGCATTTGTCAATCCAAATGGCATTACCAGCCACTCATAAAAACCAGACGGTGTCCGAAAAGCAGTCTTCGACACACTATCCTTAGCCACTCTCAACTGGTGAAATCCCGTTGCTAAATCCATCTGAGAAAACACCCTAGCCTCATGGAGCTGATCTAACAAGTCATCTATTCTCGGCAATGGATACTTGTTCTTCTTAGTCACTTTATTCAGCTCACGATAATCAACACACAACCTCAACGATCCATCCGCTTTGGTTGCGAACACAACTGGTGCACCCCATTCGGACACACTTTGCCGAATGAATCCTTTTCGTAAAAGGTCATCAACTTGCACCTTCAATTCTTGTTGTTCCCTAGGCGCCATCCGCCTAAGAGGCATCACAACTGGTCTGGCTCCCTCAACTAGATCGATACGCAACTCGATCTCCCTATGGGGCGGTAACCCTTTGACCTCGTCAAGGACATCCTCAAATCCATTCACAACCGGCATCGATGACAGTCCATCCCGTGGAACAACCAGCGAATACATGAAGCTCATGAAGACGCCTTCTTCATGCTTACATCGTATCACAACCTTTCACCCTTCCACATTCCCGACTGTCACCTCCAGTTTCTCACAATCAACCTTTGCCGCATACTTCCTAAGCCAGTCCATACCCAATATAATTCCGAACCCCGCAAAGTTCAGAACAAAACAATCACAAGCAAAAGAGCAATCATGACCCGATACAACTAGACCACGGCATATCATACACAAACATGACGAACCCCCTAGTCACAACAAATGGCCTATCAACAATTTCCGGTTCCAAACCCAACCGGCCTTCATGATCATTACAAACAAACGAATGCGACGCCCCAGTATCAAACAATACTCTAACTGGAACACCACATATGGAAAGAGTACCTTGAACCACCACACTCTTCCCCTTCTCTTCAGCAGTAGGAGCTTTCAAAGATGATGGAACAGCCCCCAAAGCATAAGCTTGCACAATCTGCTTGTCCTTCTGTGGTTCCGGACAATTCCTTCTGAAATGCCCCGTCTTATCACAGTTGTGGCACTTCGCCGGCGCCTTCGGATTCTTACAATCCTTGGAGAGATGGCCCTTCTGCTGACAGTTATAGCAGGTCACTTCGCCCTTCGGTTTCTTCTGGTCATTCTTACCCTTCTACTGTTGCTGCTTCCTCTTCTTGTTTCCACCCTGCTGTGGTTTGAACTCTTCTTTGGTCATAGCAACAACAGACCCTTCCTTAGGAAACAAACTCTCATGCCTGAGAGCTTTCTCCACAAGCTTCTCAAATGGATCGTCCAGATGATCCACCAACTGTCTCCTAAGATAATTATCCAAGCCTGTCACAAACTTCTCATTCTTCTGATATGGTGACTCAATATACGATCGGGCATACTTGGACAAAGCTTCAAACTCAGAAACATACTCAAGAACCGATCTTCCACCTTGCTTGAGCTCCACAAAATTCTTGAACAGAACAAACTTCTGAGCCGTAGAAATGAACTTAGCTTCAAATCTATCTTGGAATTGCTCCCAAGTGATTTCTTCCTCTGGAGTATCAATGGTGATAGAGTTCCACCAATCAGAAGCTCTTCCCTGAAGCTACCTTGATGCAAGATTCCTCTTAGTTGCATCCTCAATTCCCAAGTCACCAAAGATCCTTCTACAAGTATCTATCCATCTCTGAACATCAACAGTTGACTCTGTCCCTAAGAAAGCCTTTCCTCCAAGAGCAGTATAGTCCTTACACAACTTAGCAAAATCCACTGGTCTTGGAGCTTGAACTTGAACTCCAACGTCTACATATGGCCCTGGAGCTGGTATCCTTCTCATGATAGAGGTCATCATAGCTTTAAACATTGCAGCATAATCAGTAGCTCCTCCAGCAGCACGGCTTTCCCTAGCAGCTTGTCTCTCACTTCGACTCATCCTTAATATCTACAAAAAGGAATGATTTAGAACACCTTGAGAAACAACTGCATAAGGAGTTCAAATCCTTCTAAACTACTATATTATATATAGTAATCATTCATCAAAATACAATTACGTCTCTCTTACGTAGTTACGTCAGCGAGCGTTGGCTAAAATCGATTAACCAAGGCTCTGATACCAAATGTGACGACCGCCCATGTCTCCCGCACCAAAACAAGGAAATAGTGCGCTGAAAGTGTGCCAGGCAGCCATGAGTGACCGTCAAAGGTAAGAATAACATCGCAGAATCTATCGTATTACTCACAGCGCATGGATAAAATACAATAGACAAATATATATAGTGAAGCTCCACAGAATGGAATCATATCATATAAACTTCATAGTAGCTTATTACATCAATCTGAACAGACAATACAATCAAGCCTCACTACATATCACTCAGAGAATCAACAAACAGCGGAACATCCAGTACATATAGTAATAAAACAATGTGCAAAGCCTCCAGCTCATCTTCATCATCAACAGCATCACTCTCTAAGAACAGCACCTGTCACCTGCTACCTAGTCTGCCCATCCCAACATGGATGAACAGCCCAAGGTAATAAGAGTTGAACATAAAACCTTGAGTCAGACAAAAGTCCTAGTGAGCAATAAATTAACTATCAAACATACCAAAAGAGCATAAGGAATAAAAAGGAATAGGAGCCCAACCATCCCACTCCACCTCTTTCTACAGTGATAGCCCCCAGACACATACTAAGGAGAAGCAAGCATAGCAAAGCAGACAATTAAAGTAAAGCAATAATCACTCGAGTCAAGGTCGATGTTTTCCAAGTACAAACCCCCAAGGCCTAAACCAAGATCAGATAAGCACCTAGAAAACACCGTTCTTGAGACCGAATGATAATACAACCAAACATCCATGTCTCTGGCTATCACTGTTATCATTGCCTCGATACCATCGTTAATTGAATGACCGGCACATTCTTTCAGCCGTCAGTCAAGTGCTAATGGCAACCCCGGTTCTAGACATAACTCCGCACGACGTCGCAGCCCGTGCCTAGGAATTTTCGTAACTACCCAGAGTACTAGCACGTCGTCGCAGCCCGTGCTTGGGACTATCGAATCTGCCCAACGTACTCTTGCTTTGAGCATGCTAGAACCTTCAACAACGATGAAATCTCACCCTCCTAGTCATGCTCCTCGACGACTATTCTCATACTAGCTCAAGCGCCTCTCGAGCCAACCATTATCAACCAACTCGAACCGCATCATCGAGTTATCATCATGCTTGGAATGATCCCGCCTAGATTAAACCAAGACTATCTCACATCATACTTTGCTTCATCGCATCTTAGCAAAGCCCATCTCATCATCATGCTTCGCCTCATCATATCCTGGCAAAGTCCATCTCTACGTCATGCTTTGCTTTTTCTAATCATAGCAAAGCCATCATCATCAAATCTATCCATATGAGCTTCAACATCCGCTTCATATGCCTCAAGCAGCTTTCACCATTCAAGAGCCTTTCCACTTAGCTTTTGAATCATCTTCGACCAACTTGTCCAAATCAACCATTAGCTAATTTGCAACAATCAAATCAATCATTAATCCAAAACAATCAATCATTCAAACAAGATCTAACAAGCAATTATACAAGAATGGCAAACTCGTAATTAATATGTCCAAATCTAACAAGCATGAACAATAGGCAAATGTCTCTACAATTTGATGAATGAACTTGCATACGTTAACATGTAGTAAAAAGGGTATTCAAAACTTCATAGATGATGGATCAACATGCAGACATAAGGAAAATGCAAGAAGTCACTATCTTTAACACATAAACAAGCCACCGATCCAATATACTCCTTTGGGTCCGTGTGAGAGATAACTACCACTCACCGAATCACCTAAACACCTCAAAAGAAACCCACTTCAGATATGGACAGTGAAGAACCAAGCTTGATCCGACAAGATTCCGCTTCAAATGGTGAAATCTCTCTCGAATGGATGAAGATCTTGGACTATGGCTCTTGGATCTTCAATCTTGATCTTCGATCTTGGATGGATGTAAGCACTAGATTAGAGTGGAGAAAAGAAGTGAAGAAGTGTTGTAGTCGAGCTCTCAAAATGGCAGCACTTCGTCGCTTCAAAATCTGGTGCCAAAAAGTGAGCCAAACCTCTCTATTTATAGGCTGATTCCCCCATGAGTCGTTGCCCCTTAAGTCAGTCACGACTTATCTCATGAGTCGTCTACGACTCGTCGGCCCCACGACCTATCAACTTAAGCCACTATACGACTCATGACTCAACCACAAAGCCGACCTAAAACCTAGCCGACCCAATGACCTGCCGACTCAACGACTCATCGTAAAACCGACCTAACACTAAGCCTACAGCACGGGGTCTCAACGACTTACGACTTAACTGTGTAGCCGACCTAACACATACGCGACTCAATGACCCAGCGACTTACGGCCCAAAACCCCAAACGACCTATTGACTTATCTAGAATGCCGACTCAACGTCTTACGACCTAACGACTCATCGGCCTAACGCATACACGTTTCTTCCTAAGTCGCTTGCAACCTTAGGCCGTTTAAATCCTTAAGTCGGTCACCACTAAGTCGCTAACCCGTTAAGTCGTCCCAAACGACCCACGACCTAAGCCCTTAAGTCGCTAACTATCCTAAGTCGTCTACTCCTTAGGTCGTTCCATCCTATGAGTCTGTCACCTCTCTTAACTCGGCCACACGACTTAAGCCAACATCCATGCGACCTAACATAAGTAGGTCTAAATTCTTAAGTCGTAACACATTAACTCTACTCCAACTACTAACTCATTCTAACACACTAACTCGTATAACTTCTGTAGATCGAAGCTTCTATAACTCGTAATCTCTTAAGTCGTCTACGACTTAAAAATGCCCGACCTAAGCTTTCCCCCACGAGTTAATCTCCTCACAAGCTAACTCCGAACGACTTAAGCTATATCAACAACTAGACGACAATTATGTTACGATATATCGACACGTAAAAATATGGGTCGTTACAGGATCCCCGTGGCTGGTCTATGATTTACCATCGTCGAAGAGTGGTGCACCATTGTATTGCTCCGTTTCAAATCCATGCACCCATTTCTAAAAAGTCGTACGACAATGTTTCTTCATTTTGGACGGATGTTCCACCTTGCACCGTAGATGTTGCACCCTGTGGATATCGATTCTTCGGAGGGCCATAACTCTTGGCTCATTTAGAGTTACGGGAGCTTTACCAGTCAAAACAAAGCTCTCGGCGAGTTCTATAGCTATGATAGCTTTCAGCCGTCACTGGTTAGTTTCATACCAGAAAAATCCTATCCGAACCTCAATCGGGTCATGAATGTTTTTTACCCTTCGTTTTTTCGTCACGTGGATTTTTTCTGTAATACGGGATAACCATGGCTGGTCAACGATTTACCATCGTTGGAGAGTGGTGCACCATGGTACTGCTCCGTTTCAAAGCCACGCACCCTTTTCTAAAAGTCGTACTGCACTGTTTCTTCATTTTGGATGGATGTTGCACCTTGGCCGGTAGATGTTGCACCCTGTGGATATCGATTCTTCGGAGGGCCATAACTCTTGGATCGTTTAGAGTTACGGGAGCCATAACCAGTCAAAACGAAGCTCTCGATGAGTTCTACAGCAATGACAGCTTTCAGCCGTCACTGGTTAGTATCATACCCAAAATATCCTATCCGAAACTCAATCGGGTCATGGAAGTTTTTTAACCTTCGTTTTGTCGTCACGTGGATTTTTTCTGCATACGGGATCCCCTTGGCAGGTCTATGATTTACCATCGCTGAAGAGTGGTGCGCCAAGGTACTGCTCCGTTTCAAATCCGTGCACCCATTTCTAAAAGTCGTATGGCACTGTTTCTTCATTTAGGACGGATATTGCACCTTGCGCCGTAGATGTTGCACCCTGTGGATAACGATTCTTCGGAGGGCCATAACTCTTGGCTCGTTTAGAGTTACGGGAGCCATAACCAGTCAAAATGAAGCTCTCGATGAGTCCTACAGCTATGAAAGCTTTCAGCTGTCACTGGTTAGTTTCATAGCCAAAAATTCCTATCCGAACCTCAATCGGGTCATGGAAGTTTTTTACCCTTCGTTTTGTCGTCACGTGGATTTTTTCTGTAATACGGGATCCCCGTGGCTGGTCAATGACTTACCATCGCCGAAGAGTGGTTCACCATTGTACTGCTCCATTTCAAATCCATGCACCCATTTCTAAAAAGACGCACGACACTGTTTCTTCATTTTGTACGGATGTTGCACCTTGCACCGTAGATGTTGCACCCTGTGGATATCGATTCTTCGGAGGGCCATAACTCTCGGCTCGTTTAGAATTACGGGAGCTTTACCAATCAAAACAAAGCTCTCGACGAGTTCTACAGCTATGATAGCTTTCAGCCGTCACTGGTTAGTTTCATACCCAAAAAATCCTTTCCGAACCTCAATCGGGTCATGGCAGTTTTTTATCCTTCGTTTTGTCGTCACGTGGATTTTTTCTGTAATACGGGATCCCTGTGGCTGGTCTATGATTTACCATCGACCAAGAGTGGTGCACCATTGTACTGCTCCATTTCAAATCCATGCACCCATTTCGAAAAAGACGTACGACATTGTTTCTTCATTTTGTACGGATGTTGCACCTTGCACCGTAGATGTTGCACCCTGTGGATATCGATTCTTCGGAGGGCCATAACTCTTGGCTCGTTTAGAATTACGGGAGCTTTACCAGACAAAACAAAGCTCTCGATGAGTTCTACAGCTATGATAGCTTTCAGCCGTCACTGGTTAGTTTCATACCCAAAAAATCCTATCCGAAACTCAATCGGGTCATGGAAGTTTTTTACCCTTCGTTTTATCGTCACGTGGATTTTTTCTGCAATACGGGATCCCCGTGGCAGGTCTATGATTTACCATCGCTAGAAAGTGGTGCACCAAGGTACAGCTCCGTTTCAAATCCATGCACCCATTCCTAAAAGTCGTACGACACTGTTTCTTCATTTTGGATGGGTGTTGCACCTTGCACCGTAGATGTTGCACCCTTTGGATATCGATTCTTCGGAGGGCCATAACTCTCGGCTCGTTTAGAGTTACGGGAGCCATAACCAGTCAAAACGAAGCTCTCGACGAGTTCTACAGCTATGACAGCTTTCAACCGTCACTGGTTAGTTTCGTATCCAAAAAATCCTATCCGAACCTCAATCGGGTCATGGAAGTTTTTTACCCTTCGTTTTGTCATCATGTGGATTTTTTCTGCAATACAGGATCCCCGTGGCTGGTCTATGATTTACCATCGCTGGAGAGTGGTGCACCATTGTACTGCTCCGTTTCAAATCCATGCACCCATTTCTAAAAGTCGTACGGCGCTGTTTCTTCATTTGGGAAGGATGTTGCACCTTGCACCGTAGATGTTGCACCCTGTGGATATCGATTCTTCGGAGGCCATAACTCTTGGCTCGTTTAGAATTACGGGAGCCATAACCAGTCAAAACGAAGCTCACGATTAGTTCTACGGCTATAAAAGCTTTCTGCCGTCATTGGTTAGTTCCGTAGCCAAAAATTCCTATCCGAACCTCATTCGGGTCATGGAAGTTTTTTACCCTTCGTTTTGTCGTCACGTGAATTTTTTCTATAATACGGGATCCCCGTGGCTGGTCTATGATTTACCATCGCTGGAGAGTGATGCACCATGGTACTGCTCCGTTTCAAATCCATGCACCCATTTCTAAAAGTCGTACGACACTGTTTCTTCATTTTGGACGGATATTGCACCTTGCGCCGTAGGTGTTGCACCCTGTGGATAACGATTCTTCGGAGGGACAGAACTCTTGTCTCGTTTAGAGTTACGGGAGCGATAACCAGTCAAAATGAAGCTCTCGATGAGTTCTATAGCTATGAAAGTTTTCAGCCGTCACTAGTTAGTTTCATAGCAAAAAATTCCTATCCGAACCTCAATCGGGTCATGGAAGTTTTTTACCCTTCGTTTTGTCGTCACGTGGATTTTTTCTGTAATATGGGATCCCCGTGGCTGGTCTATGATTTACCATCGCCGAAGAGTGGTGCACCATTGTACTGCTCCGTTTCAAATCCATGCACCCATTTCTAAAAAGACGTACGACACTATTTCTTCATTTTGTACGGATGTTGCACCTTGCACCGTAGATGTTGCACCCTGTGGATATGTATTCTTCGGAGGGCCATAACTCTTGGCTCGTTTAGAATTACGGGAGCTTTACCAGTCAAAACAAAGCTCTCGACGAGTTCTACAGCTGTGATAGCTTTTAGCCGTCACTGGTTAGTTTCATACCCAAAAAATCCTATCCGAAACTCAATCGGGTCATGGAAGTTTTCTACCCTTCGTTTTGTCGTCACGTGGATTTTTTCTGCAATACGGGATCCCCGTGGCAGGTCTATGATTAACCATCGCTGGAGAGTGGTGCACCATGGTACGGCTCCGTTTCAAATCCAGGCACCCATTTTTAAAAGTCGTACGACACTGTTTCTTCATTTTGGACGGGTGTTGCACCTTGCACCGTAGATGTTGCATCCTGTGGATATCGATTCTTCGGAGGGCAATAACTCTCGGCTCGTTTAGCATTACGGGAGCCATAACCAGTCAAAATGATGCTCTCGGCGAGTTCTACAGCTATGACAGCTTTCAACCGTCACTGGTTAGTTTCGTACCCAAAAAATCCTATCCGAACCTCAATCGGGTCATGGAAGTTTTTTACCCTTCGTTTTGTCGTCACGTGGATTTTTTCTGTAATACGGGATCCCCGTGGCTGGTCTATGATTTACCATCGCCGAAGTGTGGTGCACCATTGTACTGCTCCATTTCAAATCCATGCACCCATTTCTAAAAAGACGTACGACCCTGTTTCTTCATTTTGTACGAATGTTGCACCTTGCGCGGTAGATGTTGCACCCTGTGGATATCGATTCTTCGGAGGGCCATAACTCTTGGCTCGTTTAGAATTACAGGAGCTTTACCAATCAAAACAAAGCTCTCGACGAGTTCCACAGTAATGATAGCTTTCAGCCGTCACTGGTTAGTTTCATACCCAAAAAATCCTATCCGAACCTCAATCGGGTCATGGAAGTTTTTTACGCTTCGTTTTTTCGTCACGTGGATTTTTTCTTTAATACGGGATCACCATGGCTAGTCCCTTTCAAATCCATGCACCCATTTCTAAAAGTCGAACGGCACTGTTTCTTCATTTTGGACGGATGTCGCACCTTGCACCGTAGATGTTACACCTTGTGGATATCGATTCTTCGGAGGGCCATAACTCTTGGCTCGTTTAGAGTTACGGGAGCCGTAACCAGTCAAAACAAAGCTCTTTGTGATTTCTACAGCTATGACAGCTTTCAGCCATCACTGGTTAGTTTTCTACTCAAAAAATCCTATCCGAACCTCAATCGGGTCATGGAAGTTTTTTACCCTTCATTTTGTCGTCACGTGGATTTTTTCTGTAATACGGGATCCCCGTGGCAGGTCAATGATTTACCATCGCTGGAGAGTGGTTCACCATGGTACTGCTCTGTTTCAATTCGATGCACCCATTTCTAAAAGTCGTACGACACTGTTTCTTCATTTTGGACGGGTGTTGCACCTTGCACCGTAGATGTTGCACCCTGTGGATATCGATTCTTCGGAGGGCCATAACTCTCGGCTCATTTAGAGTTACGGGAGCCATAACCAGTCAAAACGAAGCTCTCGGCGAGTTCTACCACTGTGACAGCTTTCATCCGTCACTGGTTAGTTTCGTACCCCAAAAATCCTATCCGAACCTCATTCGGGTCATCGAAGTTTTTTACCCTTCGTTTTGTCATCACGTGGATTTTTTCTGCAATACAGGATCCCCGTGGCTGGTCTATGATTTACCATCGCTGGAGAGTGGTGCACCATTGTACTACTCCGTTTCAAATCCATGCACCCATTTCTAAAAGTTATACGACAATGTTTCTACATTTTGGACGGATGTTGCACCTTGCACCGTAGATGTTACACCCTGTGGATATCGATTTTTCGGAGGGCCATAACTCTTGGCTCGTTTAGAGTTATGGGAGCCATAACCAGTCAAAACGAAGCTCTCGATGAGTTCTACAGCTATAAAAGCTTTCAGCCATCACTGGTTAGTTTCATAGCCAAAAATTCCTATCCGAACCTCAATCGGGTCATGAAAGTTTTTTACCCTTCGTTTTATCGTCACGTGGATTTTTTCTGTAATACGGGATCCCCGTGGCTGGTCTATGATTTACCATCGCCGAAGATTGGTGCACCATTGTACTGCTCCGTTTCAAATCCACGCACCCATTTCTAAAAAGACGTACGACACTGTTTCTTCATTTTGGACGGATGTTGCACCTTGCACCGTGGATGTTGCACCTTGCACCGTAGATGTTGCACCATGTGGATATTGATTCTTCGAAGGGCCATAACTCTTGGCTCGTTTAGAGTTACGGGAGCTTTACCAGTCAAAACAAAGCTCTCGACGAGTTCCACAGCTATGACCGCTTTCAGCCGTCACTAGTTAGTTTCATACCCAAAAAAATCCTATCCGAACCTCAATCGGGTCATGGAAGTTTTTTACCCTTCGTTTTGTCGTCACGTGGATTTTTTCTGCAATATGGGATCCCCGTGGCTGGTCTATGATTTAACATCGCTGGAGAGTGGTGCAACATGGTACTGCTATGTTTCAAATCCATGCAACCATTTCTAAAAGTCGTACGACACTGTTTCTTCATTTTGGACGGATGTTGCACCTTGCACCGTAGATGTTGCACGCTGTGGATATCGATTCTTCGGAGGGCCATAACTCTTGGCTCGTTTAGAGTTACGGGAGACATACTAGTCAAAACGAAGCTCTCGGTGAGTTCAACAGCTATGATAGCTTTCAGCCGTCCCTGGTTAGTTCCATACCCAAAAATCTTATCCGAACCTCAATCGGGTCATGGATGTTTTTTACCCTTCGTTTTTTCGTCACGCGGATTTTTTCTATAATATGGGATCCCCGTGGCTGGTCTTTGATTTACCATCGCTGGAGAGTGGTGCACCATGGTACTGCTCCATTTCAAATCCATGCACCCATTTCTAAAAGTCGTACGGCACTGTTTCTTCATTTTGGACAGATGATGTACCTTGCGCCGTAGATGTTGCACCCTGTGGATATCGATTCTTCGGAGGGCCATAACTCTCGGCTCGTTTAGAGTTACGGGAGCCATAACCAGTCAAAACGAAGCTCTCGGCGAGTTCTACAGCTATGACCGCTTACAGCCGTCCCTGGTTAGTTTCGTACCCAAAAAATCCTATCCGAACCTCAATCGGGTCATGGAAGTTTTTTACCCTTCGTTTTTTCGTCACGTGGATTTTTTCTACAATACGGGATCCCCGTGGCTGGTCTATGATTTACCATCGTTGGAGAGTGGTGCACCATGTTGCTGCTACGTTTCAAATCCATGCACCCATTTCTAAAAATCGAACGACACTGTCTCTTCATTTTGGACCGATGTTGCACCTTGCGCCGTAGATGTTGCACCCTGTGGATATCGATTTTTCGAAGGGCCATAACTCTTGGCTCGTTTAGAGTTACGGGAGCCATAACCAGTCAAAACGAAGCTCTCGGTGAATTCTGAAGCTATGATAGCTTTCAGCCATCACTGGTTTGTTTCCTACCCAAAAAATCCTATCCAAACCTCAATCGGGTCATGGAAGTTTTTAACCCTTCGTTTTGTCGTCACATGGATTTTTTCTGCAATACGGGATCCCCGTGGCTGGTCTATGATTTACCATCGCTGGAGAGTGGTGCAGCATGGTACTGCTCCGTTTCAAATCCATGCACCCATTTGTAAAAGTCGTACGGCGCTGTTTCTTCATTTTGGACGGATGTTGTACCTTGCGCCGTAGATGTTGCACCCTGTGGATATCGATTCTTCGGAGGGCCATAACTCTCGGTTCGTTTAGAGTTGCGGGAGGCATAACCAGTCAAAACGAAGCTCTCGGCGAGTTCTACAGCTGTGGCAGCTTTCAGCCGTCACTGATTAGTTTCGTACCCCAAAAATCCTATCCGAACCTCAATCGGGTCATGCAAGTTTTTTACCCTTCGTTTTTTCGTCACGTGGATTTTTTCTGTAATACGGGATCCCCGTGGCTGGTCTATGATTTACCATCGCTGGAGAGTGGTTCACCATGGTACTGCTCCATTTCAAATCCATGCACCCATTTCTAAAAGTCGTACGGCACTGTTTCTTCATTTTGGACGGATGTTGCACCTTGCGCCGTAGAGATTGCACCCTGTGGATGTCGATTCTTCGGAGGGCCATAACTCTTGGCTCGTTTAGAGTTACGGAAGCCATAACCAGTCAAAACGAAGCTCTCGGCGAGTTCTACAGCTATGAAAGCTTTCAGTCGTCACTGATTAGTTTCCTACCCAAAAAATCATATCCGAACCTCAATCGGGTCGTGGAAGTTTTTTACCCTTTGTTTTGTCGTCACATGGATATTTTCTGCAATACGGGATCCCCGTTGCTGGTCTATGATTAACCAACGCTGGAGAGTAGTGCACCACGGTACTACTCCGTTTTAAATCCATGCACCCATTTCTAAAAGTCGTGCGGCACTGTTTCTTCATTTTGGACGGATGCTGCACCTTGCACCGTAGATGTTGCACGCTGTTGATATCGATTCTTCGGAGGGCCATAATTCTTGGCTCGTTTAGAGCTACGGGAGCCATAACCAGTCAAAACAAAGCTCTCGGTGAGTTCTACAGCAGTGATCGCTTTCAGCCATCACTGGTTTGTTTCATACCTAAAAAAACCTATCCGAACCTCAATCGGGTCATGGAAGTTTTTACCCTTCGATTTTTCGTCACGTGGATTTTTTCTATAATACGGGATCCCCGTGGCTGGTCTATGATTTACCATCGCTGGAGAGTGGTTCACCATGGTACTGCTCCATTTCAAATCCATGCACCCATTTCTAAAAGTCGTACGGCACTGTTTCTTCATTTTGGACGGATGTTGCACCTTGCGCCATAGATGTTGCACCCTGTGGATATCGATTCTTCGGAGGGCCATAACTCTTGGCTCGTTTAGAGTTACGGAAGCCATAACCAGTCAAAACGAAGCTCTCGGCGAGTTCTACAGCTATGACAGCTTTTAGCCGTCACTGATTAGTTTCCTACCAAAAAAATCATATCCGAACCTCAATCGGGTCGTGGAAGTTTTTTACCCTTTGTTTTGTCGTCACAAGGATTTTTTCTGCAATACGGGATCCCCGTTGCTGGTCTATGATTTACCAACGCTGGAGAGTGGTGCACCATGGTACTACTCCGTTTCAAATCCATGCACCCATTTCTAAAAGTCGTACGACACTGTTTCTTCATTTTGGACGGATGCTGCACCTTGCACCGTAGATGTTGCACGCTGTTGATATCGATTCTTCGGAGGGCCATAATTCTTGGCTCGTTTAGAGCTACGGGAGCCATAACCAGTCAAAACAAAGCTCTCGGTGAGTTCTACAGCAGTGATAGCTTTCAGCCATCACTGGTTTGTTTCATACCTAAAAAAACCTATCTGAACCTCAATCGGGTCATGGAAGTTTTTTACCCTTCGTTTTTTCGTCACGAGGATTTTTTCTATAATACGGGATCCCCGTGGCTGGTCTATGATTTACCATCGCTGGAGAGTGATGCACCACGGTACTGCTCCATTTCAAATCCATGCACCCATTTCTAAAAGTCGTTCGGCACTATTTCTTCATTTTGGACGGATGTTGTACCTTGTGCCATAGATGTTGCACCCGGTGGATATCGATTCTTCGGAGGGTCGTAACTCTCGGCTCGTTTAGAGTAGCGGGAGCCATAACCAGTCAAAACGAAGCCCTCGGCGAGTTCTACAGCTATGACAGCTTTCAGCCATCACCGGTTAGTTTCGTACCTAAAAAATCCTATCCGAACCTCAATCGGGTCATGGAAGTTTTTTACCCTTCATTTTTTAGTCACGTGGATTTTTTCTATAATACGGGATCCCCGTGGCTGGTCTATGATTTACCATTGCTGGAGAGTGGTGCGCCATGGTACTGCTCCGTTTCAAATCCATGCACCCATTTTTTAAAGTCGTACGGCACTGTTTCTTTATTTTGGACGGATGTTGTACCTTGCGCCGTAGATGTTGCACCCTGTGGATATTGATTCTTCGGAGGGCCATAACTCTCGGTTCGTTTAGAATTGCGGGAGCCATAACTGGTCAAAACGAAGCTCTCGGCGAGTTCTACAGCCATGGCAGCTTTCAGCCGTCACTGATTAGTTTCGTACCCCAAAAATCCTATCCGAACCTCAATCGGGTCATGGAAGTTTTTTACCCATCGTTTTTTCGTCACGTGGATTTTTTCTATAATACGGGATCCCCGTGGCTGGTCTATGATTTAACATCGCTGGAGAGTGTTTCACCATGGTACTGCTCCATTTCAAATCCATGCACCCATTTCTAAAAGTCGTACGACACTGTTTCTTCATTTTGGACGGATGTTGCACCTTGCGCCGTAGATTTTGCACCCTGTGGATGTCGATTCTTCGGAGGGCCATAACTCTTAGCTCGTTTAAAGTTACGGAAGCCATAACCAGTCAAAACGAAGCTCTCGGCGAGTTCTACAGCTATGACAGCTTTCAGCCATCACTGATTAGTTTCCTACCCAAAAAATCATATCCGAACCTCAATCGGGTCGTGGAAGTTTTTTACCCTTTGTTTTGTCGTCGCATGGATTTTTTCTGCAATACGGGATCCCCGTTGCTGGTCTATGATTTACCAACGCTGGAGAGTGGTGCACCATGGTATTACTCCGTTTCAAATCCATGCACCCATTTCTAAAAGCCGTACGGCACTATTTCTTCATTTTGGACGGATGTTGCACCTTGCACCGTAGATGTTGCACGCTGTTGATATCGATTCTTCGGAGGGCCATAATTCTTGGCTCGTTTAGAGCTACGGGAGCCATAACCAGTCAAAACAAAGCTCTTGGTGAGTTCTACAGCAGTGATAGCTTTCAGCCATCACTGGTTTGTTTCATACCTAAAAAACCTATCCGAACCTCAATCGGGTCATGGAAGTTTTTTACCCTTCGTTTTTTCGTCACGAGGATTTTTTCTATAATACGTGATCCCCGTGGCTGGTCTATGATTTACCATCGCTGGAGAGTGATGCACCACGGTACTGCTCCATTTCAAATCCATGCACCCATTTCTAAAAGTCGTTCGGCACTATTTCTTCATTTTGGACGGATGTTGTACCTTGTGCCGTAGATGTTGCACCCTGTGGATATCGATTCTTCGGAGGGCCATAACTCTCGGCTCGTTTAGAGTAGCGGGAGCCATAACCAGTCAAAACGAAGCTCTCGGCGAGTTCTACAGCTATGACAGCTTTCAGCCATCACCGGTTAGTTTCGTACCTAAAAAATCCTATCCGAACCTCAATCGGGTCATGGAAGTTTTTTACCCTTCATTTTTTAGTCACATGAATTTTTTCTATAATACGGGATCCCCGTGGCTGGTCTATGATTTACCATCGCTGGAGAGTGGTGCATAATGGTACTGCTCCGTTTCAAATCCATGCACCAATTTTTTAAAGTCGTACGGCACTGTTTCTTCATTTTAGATGGATGTTTTACCTTGTGCCGTAGATGTTGCACCCTGTGGATATCGATTATTCGGAGGGCCATAACTCTCGGTTCGTTTAGAGTTGCGGGAGCCATAACCAGTCAGAACGAAGCTCTCGGCGAGTTCTACAGCTATGGCAGCTTTCAGCCATCATTGATTAGTTTCGTACCCCAAAAATCCTATCCGAACCTCAATCGGTTCATGGAAGTTTTTTACCCTTCGTTTTTTCGTCACGTGGATTTTTTCTATAATACGGGATCCCCGTGGCTGGTCTATGATTTACCATCGCTGGAGAGTGGTTCACCATGGTATTGCTCCATTTCAAATCCATGCACCCATTTCTAAAATTCGTACGGCACTGTTTCTTCATTTTGGACGGATGTTGCACCTTGCGCCGTAGATGTTGCACCCTGTGGATATCGATTCTTCGGAGGGCCATAACTCTTGGCTCGTTTAGAGTTACGGAAGCCATAACCAGTCAAAACGAAGCTCTCGGCGAGTTCTACAGCTATGACAGCTTTCATTCGTCACTGATTAGTTTCCTACCCAAAAAATCATATCCGAACCTCAATCGGGTCGTGGAAGTTTTTTACCCTTTGTTTTGTCGTCACATGGATTTTTTCTGCAATACGGGATCCCCGTTGCTGGTCTATGATTTACCAACGCTGGAGAGTGGTGCACCATGGTACTACTCCGTTTCAAATCCATGCACCCATTTCTAAAAGTCGTACGGCACTGTTTCTTCATTTTGGACGGATGCTGCACCTTGCACCGTAGATGTTGCACGCTGTTGATATCGATTCTTCGGAGGGCCATAATTCTTGGCTCGTTTAGAGCTACGAGAGCCATAACCAGTCAAAACAAAGCTCTCGGTGAGTTCTACAACAATGATCGCTTTCAGCCATCACTGGTTTGTTTCATACCTAAAAAAACCTATCCGAACCTCAATCGGGTCATGGAAGTTTTTTACCCTTCGTTTTTTCGTCACGAGGATTTTTTCTATAATACGGGATCCCCGTGGCTGGTCTATGATTTACCATCGATGGAGAGTGATGCACCACGGTACTGCTCCATTTCAAATCCATGCACCCATTTCTAAAAGTCGTTCGGCACTATTTCTTCATTTTGGACGGATGTTGTACCTTGTGCCGTAGATGTTGCACCCTGTGGATATCGATTCTTCGGAGGGCCGTAACTCTCGGCTCGTTTAGAGTAGCGGGAGCCATAACCAGTCAAAATGAAGCTCTCGGCGAGTTCTACAGCTATGACAGCTTTCAGCCATCACCAGTTAGTTTCGTACCTAAAAAATCCTATCCGAACCTCAATCGGGTCATGGAAGTTTTTTACCCTTCATTTTTTACTCACGTGGATTTTTTCTATAATACGGGATCCCCGTGGCTGGTCTATGATTTACCATCGCTGGAGAGTGGTGCATCATGGTACTGCTCCGTTTCAAATCCATGCACCAATTTTTTAAAGTCGTACGGCACTGTTTCTTCATTTTGGACGGATGTTGTACCTTGCGCCGTAGATGTTGCACCCTGTGGATATCGATTCTTCGGAGGGCCATAACTCTCGGTTCGTTTAGAGTTGCGGGAGCCATAACCAGTCAGAACGAAGCTCTCGGCGAGTTCTACAGCTATGGCAGCTTTCAGCCATCACTAATTAGTTTCGTACCCCAAAAATCCTATCCGAACCTCAATCGGGTCATGGAAGTTTTTTACCCTTCGTTTTTTCGTCACGTGGATTTTTTCTATAATACGGGATCCCCGTGGCTGGTCTATGATTTACCATCGCTGGAGAGTGGTTCACCATGGTACTGCTCCATTTCAAATCCATGCACCCATTTCTAAAATTCGTACGGCACTGTTTCTTCATTTTGGACGGATGTTGCACCTTGCGCCGTAGATGTTGCACCCTGTGGATATCGATTCTTCGGAGGGCCATAACTCTTGGCTCGTTTAGAGTTACGAAAGCCATAACCAGTCAAAACGAAGCTCTCGGCGAGTTCTACAGCAATGACATCTTTCAGCCGTCACTGATTAGTTTTCTACCCAAAAAATCATATCCGAACCTCAATCAGGTCGTGGAAGTTTTTTACCCTTAGTTTTGTCGTCACATGGATTATTTCTGCAATACGGGATCCCCGTTGCTGGTCTATGATTTACCAACGCTGGAGAGTGGTGCACCATGGTACTACTCCGTTTCAAATCCATGCACCCATTTCTAAAAGTCGTACGGCACTGTTTCTTCATTTTGGACGGATGCTGCACCTTGCACCGTAGATGTTGCACGCTGTTGATATCGATTCTTCGGAGGGCCATAATTCTTGGCTCGTTTAGAGCTACGGGAGCCATAACCAGTCAAAACAAAGCTCTCGGTGAGTTCTACAGCAGTGATAGCTTTCAGCCATCACTGGTTTGTTTCATACCTAAAAAAACCTATCCGAACCTCAATCGGGTCATGGAAGTTTTTTACCCTTCGTTTTTTCGTCACGAGGATTTTTTCTATAATACGGGATCCCCGTGGGTGGTCTATGATTTACCATCGCTGGAGAGTGATGCACCACGGTAGTGCTCCATTTCAAATCCATGCACCCATTTCTAAAAGTCGTTCGGCACTATTTCTTCATTTTGGACGGATGTTGTACCTTGTGCCGTAGATGTTGCACCCTGTGGATATCGATTCTTCGGAGGGCCGTAACTCTCGGCTCGTTTAGATAGCGGGAGCCATAACCAGTCAAGACGAAGCTCTCGGCGAGTTCTACAGCTATGACAGCTTTCAGCCATCACCGGTGTTGGGCGAATTTTCACCCAGAAGATCTCAAGACCAAGAAGCCACAGTTTCGCTCGGGTTCACAATCTCCACTTCATTCAGCACGACCAATCACCTTCCCATTCGGCCTTGACACATTCGGCCTCCACTTCGTTCGGCCCCCACCACATTCGGCATCCTTTATACCACCGGTCCAAGCACACGACACCGAACCAGATGATGCCGAACCAGCCTCTCCAATACACTGCCGAACCAGATGATGCCGGACCAATCGCCACCGGTCCAAGCCACAACCGAACCAGCCTCTCCAATACACTGCCGAACCAGATGATGCCGGACCAATCGCCACCGGTCCAAGCCACAACCGAACCACCATGACCAAACCAATCTCCAAGCACGGCCGAATGAAGCCTCGCCGAACCAGAAGTGCCAGGCCAAATTGCTCCAGCCCGGGCCCACCAGCAGCTATATACATCCAAGACCCCTACCCCCAACCTCACTCTATAAATAGAGGGGCAGGGGTACAACAATGGCAGACAAGTTTGAGAGCTCAAGCAAGGAAGGAACTTTCAAACTACTTTCATACACTTGTATACAACGCATTGTACTTGTAACCTGAAAGAAAGAAGATAATAACATATAAAGTGGACGTAGGCATATTCTGGCCGAACCACTATAAATCTGTGTGTCTTTTACATTTCAGCCCCTACTTTTCTCATATTTACATACTCATCTAAAATCATTGAAAATCACATATAATCAACTAAATAATACGACTTGGAGGTGTTTGTCCATTTTTTGTGCAAACATTTTTGGTGCTTTCACTGAGAGCTGAACTCAAACTTCATCCTCTCCCACTCAACCTTTTTCCTAACGACATCACCCGTTGCTTAGAAATCATGCCTTCCAAACAGAGAAGGGATGTTAACAAAGGAAAGAACATCGCAACTAGCAGCCTTCCAGATCCAGCAATCACAGATCAGCCCACTTCAACAGCAGTACCAGATGAAAATCAGGAAAATCCAACTGGTCCCGCAACGGAACAACCAATCACTAGGGCAGATCTGGACAGGGTTGTGGCTGAAGTAACTAACCGCTTCACATCCCAACAAGAAACTTTGGTGGACCAACTCATGACACGCTTAAGGGACGCTGAAGAGTCCAACCGCAACACTGAATCATGGGGTGAATCCCAATCCGGAGGATCCCGGAGGCAACAAAGGTCTTCACTCTTCGAACAAGCTATCAACAGGAAAAACGATGATAGGGGCCGCGCCCGGACTCAGCCCGAATTCCGACTCGAGGAAGCCCTTGGAACCGAACCTAGCGGGGGAGGCACCAGGCGAGGGTCGGATGTAGCTGAGCCAGTCATGCCACCTAATCATAGAAACCCCGCTGAACGGAGCCGAGCTAGAACCCAGCCCGAAGTTGACCCCATGGATGTGCTAGAAACAGAACCCCACAGGGGAAGATCAAGGCAGGGGGCAACTGTAGCTGGTCCTAGCGTGCATCCAAGCAGCCAAAGACAACCACTGGATAATGCTAGAGGTGATAGACTGTACCATCCCTACAAGTCATCTGGGCGAGATAGATCCCGCAGGGAAGAACCGAGCTCATTTTTGTCCGCTCCAAGTTCTGACGAGCGGATGGCACGATTATTCAGAGAATGTGTCCAACGGGAGCAAAGGGACCGGGGAATAGGCGCTAGGGTCACCAGTCCCTTTACCCGAAATATCGAAACTGCCATCACTCCCCGGGAATGGAAAATGCCAACCATGGAACCTTACAAAGGAACTTCCGACCCCATCGTACACCTGCAGAGATACACCCAGCATATGCTCATGAGTGGAGCAACAGAAGGAGTATTATGTAAATGCTTTCCGCTATTCCTATCGGATCTAGCTACCTCCTGGTTCTGCCATCTACCCCAAGGATCCATCAACTCATGGGAGATGTTAAAAGAAAGGTTTATTAGCCAGTTCCGCATCCATGTGGAACAACCCAGGGATGCTTATTCTCTATCCAATGTCAAACAGAAAACCGGAGAGACGCTACAACAATATCTAACACGGTTCAACGCCGCAGCGGCAGCAGTTCAAGATGCCGATGAAAAACTCACTCTAATGGCCCTCTGTAGTGGTGTGCATCCAGACACCAAGTTTGCCAGAAGATTAACTAAGGAAAAACCAGTTACCTTGCCTGATTTCTTCCATGAAGCTGGAAAGTATATGAGACTTGAAGACGCTGCTACGGAGAGGCAGCCAGGGCAACAAGGCAAGATAATTCAGGACAAGGTTCCCACTGCAGCTAAGGACGCTCGAAGAAATGAATCTAGAGACAATGCTGGGGGCAGAAAGGGTGAGAAGCGCCAATATCGACCAGGGCCAAGATTTGACTCCTACACTCCTTTGAATGAAACAATCGAAAACATCTACCTAGCCACTCAGGGCGAACTCGGATACAAGCGCCCCCCGCACAAGAAAGAATCAGATAACGCACTCAAGTCCGGAAAGTTCTGTCGCTTCCACGAATCCCACGGACATGACACCAATGAATGCCACCATCTTCGGGACTTGATCGAAGAACACATTAGAAGAAGAAGACTGGAACGTTATGTGAAAAGTCAGAACAGGACTCCAACTCCTGCCAATGAGAACTCAAAGCAACCCCTCCCAGAAGTAGGCGGAGGGAGTCGCAACAATCACAACACCAGTGGCTCTAGTCAAGAGAAGATAGTAGTCCTTACCATCTCAGGAGGACCACACATTGCCGACAGAAGTTGGGCAGAGATGGAAAGGTACGGCAAGTCGCTTAGAAATGCCGAAGGATACGTTAACTCCGTCACAGAAGAACGCCAACCGAAACGAAAAGAGAGCGACGACATCATATTCAGTAGACGCGATTTGGAAGGAAGACAGTACCCACATATGGATCCTATGGTCATCTCTGCCTGGTTCGGCCCTGCTAAAGTTTTTCGGATTCTAATAGACACGGGAAGCTCCGTAAACATCTTGTTCAAACATGCTTTCGACAAAATGAAGTTATCAATGAAGGATGTGTCTCCCTGCGACAAACCACTGCACGGTTTCACTGGAGATGCAAAAATGCCCCTCGGGCAACTTGACCTCTTCGTCGAAATAGGAAGTCATCCCCGCTCCGTGGTGCGAAAACAAACGTTCGTGCTAATAGAGAACCACTCGGCTTACAACGCCTTCTTGGGGAGACCAGCCTTGTCTGACTTCCAAATTGTCCTAGCCCCCTGGTGCCTGAAGATGAAATTCCCGACAGACAACGGAATAGGAGAAGTAGAAGGAGATCAAGACGCTGCCCGAGACTGCTATGTAACTGAGCTTCGCAACAACCGCAGAAAGAATAAAGGAAAAGATGCAGAGACTACTCTCTGCATGAAAAGCTTGGAGGCATAGCAACTAAAGAAAGCCCCTCCTCTTCGATACACAAGCGATCCCTTCAATGAACTAGACCCCCGGGATAAAGAGGAGGAGGCTACCGCCGAGCCTGCAGAGGCTATGGAATTCGTATCTGTAGATAAGCACGATTCAAGTAAACTATTAAAAATCGGATCTCAGCTGAAAACGGAATTGAAGGATCGACTCATTGACTTTCTTCGCCACAACTTAGATGTATTTGCGTGGACCCATGCCGATATGACAGGAATCTCCCCAGACGTAGCATGCCACATGTTGAACATCAATCCCACCAAGGTACCAGTGAAGCAGAAAAAGAGGAGCATGGGGGCAGAGCGATCAGCAGCCCTTGATGAGGAAGTAAAAAATCTACTTGCTAATGACTTCATACGGGAAGCCATCTACCCAGAATGGATCGCTAACCCAGTGCTAGTAAAAAAGGCCAATGGAAAGTGGCGAACATGTATTGACTTCTCCAATCTGAATGACGCTTGCCCGAAAGACTGCTTCCCACTTCCCCGAATTGACCAACTCGTGGACAGCACAGCTGGGCACGAACTCCTATCTTTTATGGATGCATACTCCGGATATAACCAGATCCCCATGCACGCCCCCGATCAGGACCACACTAGCTTCATCACCGACCGCGGATTATATTGTTACAAAGTCATGCCTTTTGGACTCAAAAATGCTGGAGCTACCTATCAACGCCTCGTCAACAAAATGTTCGCAGAACTGATAGGACGTACTATGGAAGTATATGTGGATGACATGTTGGTGAAGTCCAGGAAAGCCAACGACCATGTAAGCCATCTGGACGATATGTTTCGGGTACTCCGCCGATATGGAATGAAGCTGAATCCTCTAAAATGCTCCTTCGGAGTATCATCGGGAAAATTCTTAGGATTCATCGTCCACGCCAGAGGAATCGAAGCAAACCCTGAACAAATCCGAGCTTTAAAAGAAATAAGGATACCTTCCACTCGGAAAGAAATGCAGAGCCTAAACGGAAAGGTGGCCGCCCTAAGCAGATTCATTTCCAAGGCAACTGACAAGTGTGTCCCTTTCTTCGAAGCACTCAAGAAAGACAAAGGGAGGTTCGAGTGGACCGACGAATGCTTAAAAGCCTTCCTCAACCTAATCGAACACCTTCAGAGACCACCAGTACTCTCAACTCCAAATGAAGGTGAAGTGTTATACCTATACCTCGCTGTATCATCTCATGCTCTAAGCGCCGCCTTGGTAAGAGAAGAAGACCGCACACAACGTCCGGTTTACTTTGTAAGCAAGAGATTTACGGGGGCAGAAGCCAGATATCCTAAACTTGAGAAGTTAGCATATTGTTTATTGATCGCGTCACGGAAACTGCGACACTACTTCCAGTCTCACTCCATCAGGGTTCTAACCGATCAACCACTAAGACAAGTGCTCCATCGTCCTGACACTTCTGGGCGACTCCTTAAATGGTGCATCGAAATAAGTCAGTATGATATCACCTACCATCCCCGCACCGCTACCAAAGGACAAGCCATGGCTGATTTCATTGCCGAATTCACTACCAACGAAGGCAAGGAACAATCCGAAGTAGCAAAAAACATCAAGTGGAACCTCTTTGCAGACGGAGCATCGAACGAACAAGGCTCGGGGGCAGGTATTGTGATCGTCACCCCCAGGGGAAGAAAGTTGTACTATGCATTAAGATTGGAGTTCACGGCCACTAACAACGATGCTGAATATGAAGCAGTAATAGCGGGATTGGAACTGGCCCTAGAAATTGGGATCAATTCCTTATGTATTCATAGTGATTCTCAGCTTATCGTAAACCAGGTACTAGGAGAATTCCAGACTCGAGGAGAACGGCTCACAGCATACCTAAAGAAAACCAGACTGCTGCTCGATCGATTGGACCATTATCTAATCAAACACATTCCTCGAGAAGAAAACCAAGAGGCAGATGAACTTGCAAAGCAAGCTAGTATGAAGGACAGCACCATTCCTGGAGCACTAGTAATCTCAAGGCAGCTAGCCCCAAGTTTCGAACAAGTAAATCTGATAACTGCAATCGAAGAAGGAACCTGGATGACTCCTATCCGGAAATATTTGCAAGATGGCATACTACCCGACAGGCGTGACGAAGCCAAGAAGATCTTGAGAAAAGTCCCCCACTACACAATACAAGAAGGCATCCTCTACCGGCGTGGCTTCTCTAGCCCCTTATTAAGATGCGTCGCCGGAAGGGAAGCCAAGGAGATATTAACAAACATCCATCAGGGAGGATGCGGAGATCACACTGGAGGACAGACTTTGGCAAGAAAGATACTCCGATATGGATATTACTGGCCCACACTAAACAAAGATACCCTAGACTTCGTTAAGAAATGCGACAGATGTCAGAAGTTCGCCAAGATCCCTCGACTGCCCACAAACGAAATTACTCAAATGACCAGCCCTTGGCCCTTTGCTGTATGGGGAATTGACTTAATTGGCGAACTGCCAACGGGCCGAGGCGGAGCCAAATATGCTATAGTGGCAGTCGATTATTTCACCAAATGGGTGGAAGCGGAACCTTTAAATAAAATATCTTCAGCAAAAATTATTAACTTCTTGATCAAAAACATTCTGTGCAGGTATGGAGTCCCCCTCAAGATCGTATCAGACAACGGACTCCAATTTGACAGCGAAGAATTTGCCGACTGGTGCCAAGAGCATGGAATTCATAAAAGCTTCTCATCAGTAGCTTACCCTCAGGCAAACGGACAAGTTGAAGCTGTCAACAAAATTCTCAAAACCCTAATCAAGAAGAAACTTGAAAAGTCAAAAGGCGCTTGGGTGGACGAACTTCCTACGGCACTATGGGCATACCGCACATCTTTCAGAACATCAACGGGACATACTCCTTTCTCTTTGGCATATGGATCGGAGGCAATGCTCCCAGTTGAGACTATTGTGCCTTCCCACCGTAGGATCCACTACAACCCAGAAGAAAACGAAGAACTCCTCCTCATGTCTTTGGAACTGATTGAGGAAAGGAGAAACGATGCAGCACTCAAAGCAGCAGCTCACAAACAAAAAGTGGCAGCACTATACAATTCCAAAGTCAAGCATCGCAGCTTACAAGAAGGAGATCTTGTCCTCAGGCGAATCTTTCCGCGCCCCGGGGCACTGGACCCCATCTGGGACGGACCATATGTAATTCACAAAGATCTCCACAACGGAGCTTACATTTTGTCAACAGTGGACGGAGAGGTGTTCCAGAGGGCATGGAACATCCGACACCTCCGTCGATACTTTTCTTAACTTGTACTGCCCATATGAAGTGAATTAACAAAGAGAACCAGTGGACGTAGGCATTTTCGTGCCGAACCACTTTAAAAAATCTTGTCTCTTTTTAACTTGTTCCTTTATGTCTTGGCTACTTGTTAAGTTTTATCCCTTTCTGTTGAACAAAATCCTATGGCATCTCCACTCAAGACGCACCGCGGCCTCATCTAGACTAGGCCTAACAGGTACGCCACGATTCTATGCACTCGCCAATGAGACTCTTTTGCTCCAGCATCCCTCTGCTGCGGGTTAACTCATTGCGCGCCTGCCCTCAAAGCCAACTGTAATGAGCCGATTATAAGTCATCATAAAGGCCGACTATAGCCGATGGCAGCTCATTACGGCGTTCGGCTCGTCGGTAACCGTGAACCTACTTTAAGCCCCAACATAAGGTGTGGCCAGCCAGGGGTAGTTCACGGCCAACGGCACCCACGCTAGCCGGCCACGGTAAATCGAATAATACCCACGATTACGGACCATAACGGTTCGGGTAGTTACCGTGCGCGATCTCGGCTCCGATGTGTCTTAAGTGCGGCTGTGGTAAAAAAGAAAACTCCCCGCGGAGGCGTAAGATGGGTGACAAATGTCTCCAAGACCCACAGCTAGGGAAAGTGACTACAAAACCCGTTTGCCACGAACTTAAGCACATCGACGGCCTTCCGTGACTGGAAGTTTTACTTTTACTATATTTCCATTTCATTTAAATATTTTTCTCCTATCCTGTATAACAAACTCTAAAGTACAGGAAACCAAATAGGAAGCATTCACTCATGAGGCTCTAAGCCTGCGTGCTGGATAGCAGGGCGCTCTGCTATACCCGTGAACAGTTACACAAGACACTCAAAGCTACCGCCTGCGAATAAAACATAAAGGGCGGTACTCTCTTCTCTTGTACATAAATGCGTAACTATAACTTATTCATACACTGACATTGCAAAACGTGAAATTATATTTCAAGCAAAAACTTAACATCAAACACAAGTGGAATCACAGGCATATACATAATTATACTTCTCACACAGCACATAAAGATAGCAACAACATTTAAACATGACAAAATCAGCTTATATTATAAGATCACACGAAGTTATTCTTTGCAAATAATTTTATTACAGTTGCATATCAAAGACTAACATGAACAGTGATAAAAAAGAAACAAAAAGATGGCAGATGCATCCACACTCCATCACCAACTCCCCCAGCCTACTTAGCCGCAGGATCGGAGCCCCCAGCATGTGGATCTGAAGTCCCACCTGTCCAGATCAGAAGAGGAATTCATTAAACGAACGATCAAGTTATGAAAACACGAAAAGAAAAGAAAGGGAAAAGAATAACTCACCAGCATCCGCCGCTTGATCCTCATCATCCAACTGCACGCCCGCTTCCTCCGCAGCGAGTAGCCGCATCCCCTCCTTCACCGCCGCTTGCTCCTCCTTTGAGAACTGAGCAGTAACCGCGCTCAAGTTGAAAGCCTCTCCGCCTTCCTTACCCGCATTCACCCTGGCCTCCTCTAAAGCCTGGAGATACACCTTGGCCATGACCCGAGGGTAATCGTCCATCCAAGACAAGCCGCCCTCTTTCCAAGTATGGAAGTACATATCCTGAAGCATCTCATCCATCATCCCCTCATTTTCCTCAAACTCCCTCACCCGAGCCTCGGAAGCTTGCAACTTAGCGACGGCGACGTCCCTCTCTGATTGGTATCTCAAGCAGTCAGCCTGGAGTGACCTCCTCATTTCCTCCTCCTTCAACCTAAGGGACCTCCTCATCTCCTCCATCTCCTCCTTCAACTCAGCCTGAGCCATCTCCGCAGCCTCGAGTCTCCCCGACAACTCCTCTACCCGCTCGAGATCCGCATTTCGAACCTCATCCACCGTTGTAATGGCCATGTTAATCCGCTCCCTGCAGGTAACCTCCATCTTCCGTAACTCCGCCCTACTGGCCTTCTCCATGGTCTCTTTCAGACGCTGGGAGGCTTCCTCATGCTGGGAGATCTGGATGGCTTGGTCGGCAAGCTGCTTGGCCTGATCGGCAACCTTTAGCCTTAACCGAATATTAGCACTCCCAATCTCCTCCCCGGCCTTGACCAATCGAGCATGATGCTCCATTAACTTCTTAGTCTCTTCGGCCACCCGGTCAATATTAGCCTTGGCCTCGTCCCCCATAGTAACTACCCGAGTAGTAAGCAGATCAAGATCTAGGGACTTGGCCTCATCCAGCACACGTACCATGGGGTTGCGGGGAAGTAGGTGCTCGCCCGTGGTCTCATCAAATGAAATATCCCGAAAACTTGGGTCTAAATCAGGATGACCGGCAAAAGGGTCACGAGGCACGGGGCGAGGCACATCGGGACGCCTTATATGAATGACAGTAGATCTCTTGGAAGGAAGAGGAGGGGGGCAGGGCTCCGTGCTCTCCTCCGTAGTATCACAAGGAGGCTGAGTAGGGGGAGACAGAGTAGGAAGCTGCGAAGCAGAAGAAGACTCAAATAAGGAACGGCTCCGCTTCCTTTTCTGAATGCCCTCTTCGATGACCCCAAGAAGAGGGCGGTACTTGACTACGTCCCCAGTGCGATCAGTAGAAGGTTTCGCGGAAGCTCTCCTCGACTTAAATTGTTCGAGGCGGTGTCGAACATCCGACGTTTTACCCGCCTGGCCTGCCCCTGGAATAAAGAACAAGTGTTACGAACATACAATAATCCGCAATTCAAAAAATGTGCTAAGTTAAAAAGAAAGAAAAGTGAGGAGACACATCTGTTATACAAACCCGGCGGAGGAGTGGGATACTGCAATAAGTCCTGGATCTCATTCCAGGACGGAAGTGAACCGTAAAAAATTTCTAAGTCCCTATCGAAAATGGAATCGGCAGAAGACAAAAGTTCACCTTGCATCGCCGGGGTCACCCTAGCTGAGGAACCCTTAGAGGATGGGTCAGTGCTAACCACAGCTTTGCCGGTTTCCTCCGCCCTCTCCGTTTCCTTCTCTGTTTCCGACTCCCCCTCTGACTCCCCGAAGGCCCGACGGAGAGCCTCATCCAGTTCGAGGTCCTGCTCAGAGGTTAGAGCAGCAACACCGCTACCACCCTGACCATCGCCATCTCCTCCACCCTCCGACCCTTCTCCAACTTCACCTCCTTCCTCCTCTTCTACACCTTCCTCCTCCGGGACATCCGGGCAAGTACTTGGAGAAGGGCCATCGGACTCCTTGAGCTTCTTGCCTCCTACGACTGGACGTTGTGCAAAGGGCTTCCTCTTGCCACCCTTCGCTGTCACCCCACCTTTAGGCTGGGCAGCTTTCTCTTCTGCCGTGTCCCTCTGTTTGACTACGGACTGATGTGGGAGGATCAAATTATACGACAAGAGCCTGGCATTCCTAATCAGATAAGCAGCCGATCTGTCTCTCCCGGAAATAGCTTCAATTTCTGCTGCCATCCGAACCAAGCGATCATCTTCCACAACCGCAAAACCACCTGTCGCTAGCAAGAAATAAAAGCACATAAGAGAGTGAATTACAGCCAAGACAGGAATTATGAGTAGAGTTTTTACTTACATCCGGAGGTAAATCGGCGAATAGAGACGGAGTCATCCCTGACAAAGAACCATTCCTTCTTGAACATGCTATACTTCGAGTATAAATCCAAAACAGGCTTGAAGGAAACGGCTGACTCCAAGCTAATATATGGGGACCCCTTCCTGTACCCCCTCAGATTGTACAGATATCGTATTTCCCGGTTGGAGGGGGCGCGCCCATATCTCTTCTGGAAGATAGCATATAAGCATACCAGAATGGCATAAGAGTTGGGCTGAAGCTGGAATGGAGCCACCTTCAGATAAGTGACGAAGCTTAGTATCCAGGCGTTGATTGGAGGAATAGCCCCGCACATGCAATGGTACCGGCTATAAGCGAAGTACCCCTCAGGGGGATCATATGGCATGACCCCTTCCCCCGGTAACAACATAAGAGCCCTGTCTATCCCAAAGGAACGGGATATAACGTCAAGTTGCTCCTCCTTTAAGGAGCTTGGGAAGCAGTCAGGGGGAGAGTTCAAAAGTTCCTGTGGACCACATCCGTCCACTAGAGACTTCGGAATAGGTCGGTGTTGCCCGGATCCTGATTGGACTGGGGGCGAGGAAGAAGAAGGCTCTCCTGTGCCTCTAGACTTCTTTCTGTCTGATCGTGTTTCCGCTTTGCGAGACATTTTCTGCAGCACAAGAAAAACCTAATATTAGAACAAGGAATATAGAAAGATAAACAAGCAAGTATCTAAAGAAAGCATAAGATTCCGCTCAAGGTTCAAGTATGAAGTCTCATTCGGCGGTGCAAGACGAGTTCATTCGGCACCAAACTCCGATGCTCATTCGGCATACAGGTCATTCGGCATACATGTCATTCGGCATACATGTCATTCGGCATACCTCATTCGGCTATTCAATACACTCCGTACACATTCGGCAAACAGGGACATTCGGTGGCAAAGGTTCATTCGGCAGAAAGTATACATACCTGGTTCGGTATAAGCTGGTTCGGCGAAGACTTTGGTTCGGCAGCACAATATGGTTCGGCTCTACTCGTTCGGTAATGAAAAACGAGGGGGGTACGGCCTCTATATATAGGCGAGCTCAGGACCGGACCAAGGCATTCGACATACCGGACCGAATGAAAACCGAATGGAACTATCCATACCGGACCAGCCTCCAACCGAATGAAACCTGAGCCAACTCGAAACCGAATGAAGCTGCCTCTACCAGCAGAAACCAGAAACAGGGGGCACGCAGGGCGCTTCACTCAGATAAGTGCCGAACTCCAGAACTAACTAATAAAATGAGATTATGATAACGATGAACAAGTCGTCAAACTCTCACCGACATGGATTAAATCGTTTACACGTGTACGCGACCACGAATGGTCCATAGGCACGCTCTGAATGGTTATTAACCCTACCGTCGTGGGAATTTACACTTTGACACGCCTTTTTAAACTCATAGGTTAAACGGATATTTGGTTCTGATAATTGTGAAATGGCTAAGCTACTTACACATGTACGGGGTCGCGAACGACCCCTAGGCATGCTCTGAGCTGGCGATAAACCACCTTGGCAAACGACCCAGGGACCCACTCTAACGTGAACCTGGCATCGACAATGCTAAGCCCCCTCGGGGCACTCTAACTCGCCTCGAACGGCGCAATTCACTTCATCCCAAACATTTCGACCACGAGCGGTCATCGTTTGAAATCATACTAAAAGTGTAAATCCCTTTGCAGGACATCAACAGAATAACTCATTTAGCCCATGGCGTTACAAAACGAGCCTTCCCACCACAGAAAAACAAAGCGCGGCACATGCAAGCACGTACCCCACTTTGGGGGGCAAATGTTGGGCGAATTTTCACCCAGAAGATCTCAAGACCAAGAAGCCACAGTTTCGCTCGGGTTCACAATCTCCACTTCATTCAGCACGACCAATCACCTTCCCATTCGGCCTTGACACATTCGGCCTCCACTTCGTTCGGCCCCCACCACATTCGGCATCCTTTATACCACCGGTCCAAGCACACGACACCGAACCAGATGATGCCGAACCAGCCTCTCCAATACACTGCCGAACCAGATGATGCCGGACCAATCGCCACCGGTCCAAGCCACAACCGAACCAGCCTCTCCAATACACTGCCGAACCAGATGATGCCGGACCAATCGCCACCGGTCCAAGCCACAACCGAACCACCATGACCAAACCAATCTCCAAGCACGGCCGAATGAAGCCTCGCCGAACCAGAAGTGCCAGGCCAAATTGCTCCAGCCCGGGCCCACCAGCAGCTATATACATCCAAGACCCCTACCCCCAACCTCACTCTATAAATAGAGGGGCAGGGGTACAACAATGGCAGACAAGTTTGAGAGCTCAAGCAAGGAAGGAACTTTCAAACTACTTTCATACACTTGTATACAACGCATTGTACTTGTAACCTGAAAGAAAGAAGATAATAACATATAAAGTGGACGTAGGCATATTCTGGCCGAACCACTATAAATCTGTGTGTCTTTTACATTTCAGCACCTACTTTTCTCATATTTACATACTCATCTAAAATCATTGAAAATCACATATAATCAACTAAATAATACGACTTGGAGGTGTTTGTCCATTTTTTGTGCAAACAACCGGTTAGTTTCGTACCTAAAAAATGCTATCTGAACCTCAATCGGGTCATGGAAGTTTTTTACCCTTCATTTTTTAGTCACGTGGATTTTTTCTATAATACGGGATCCCCGTGGCTGGTCTATGATTTACCATCGCTGGAGAGTGGTGCACCACGGTACTGCTCCGTTTCAAATCCATGCACCCATTTTTGAAAGTCGTACGGCACTGTTTCTTCATTTTGGACGGATGTTGCACCTTGCGCCGTACATGTTGCACCCTGTGGATATCGATTCTTCGGAGGGCCATAACTCTCGGTTCTTTTAGAGTTGCGGGAGCCATAACCAGTCAAAACGAAGCTCTCGGCGAGTTCTACAGCTATGTTAGCTTTCAGCCGTCACTGATTGGTTTCATACCCAAAAAATCCTATCCGAACCTCAATCGGGTCATGGAAGTTTTTTACCCTTCGTTTTGTCGTCACGTGGATTTTTTCTGCAATACGGGATCCCCGTCGCAGGTCTATGATTTACCATCGCGGGAGAGTGGTGCACCATGGTACTGCTCCATTTCAAATCCATGCACCCATTTCTAAAAGTCGTACGACATTGTTTCTTCATTTTGAGTGGATGTTGCACCTTGCACCGTAGATGTTGCACCCTGTGGATATCGATTCTTCGGGGGGTCATCACTCTCGGCTCGTTTAGAGTTATGGGAGCCATAACCAATCAAAACGAAGCTCTCGGCGAGTTCTATAGCTATCGCAGCTTTCAACCGTCACGGGTTAGTTTCGTACCCAAACAATTCTATCCGAACCTTAATCGGGTCATGGATGTTTTTTACCCTTCGTTTTGTCATCATGTGGACTTTTTCTGCAATACGGGATCCCCGTGGCTGGTCTATGATTTACCATCACTGGAGAGAGGTGCACTGTTGTACTGCTCCGTTTCATATCCACGCACCCATTTCTAAAAGCCATATGGCACTGTTCCTTCATTTTGGACGGATGTTGCACCTTGCACCGCAGATGTTGCACCCTGTGGATATCGATTCTTCGGAGGGCCATAACTCTCGGCTTGTTTAGAGTTATGGGAGCCATAACCAGTCAAAACGAATCTCTCGGCGAGTTCTACAGCTATGAAAGCTTTCAGCCATCATTGGTTAGTTTCGTACCAAAAAATCCTATCCGAACCTCAATCGGGTCATGGAAGTTTTTTACCCTTCGTTTTGTCGTCACGTGGATTTTTTCTGCAATACGGGATCCCCGTGGCAGGTTTATGATTTACCATCGCTGGAGAGTGGTGCACCATGGTACTGCTCGATTTCAAATCCATGCACCCATTTCTAAAAGTCGTACGGCATTATTTCTTCATTTTGGATGGATGTTGCATCTTGCACCGTAGATGTTGCACCCTGTGGATACTGATTCTTCGGAGGGCCATAACTCTCGGCTCGTTTAGAGTTACGGGAGCCATAACCAGTCAAAACGATCCTCAATCGGGTCATGGAAGTTTTTTACCCTTCGTTTTGTCGTCACGTGGATTTTTTCTGCAATACGGGATCCCCGTGGCAGGTCTATGATTTACCATCGCGGGAGAGTCGTGCACCATGGTACCGCTCCGTTTCAAATCCATGCACCCATTTCTAAAAGTTGTACGGCACTGTTTCTTCATTTTGGACGGATGTTGCACCTTGCACCGTAGATGTTGCACCCTATGGATATCGATTCTTCGGAGGACCATATCTCTCGGCTCGTTTAGAGTTACGGGAGCCATAACCAGTCAAAACGAATCTCTCGGGGAGTTCTACAGCTACGACAGCTTTCAACCATCACTGGTTAGTTTCGTACGTAAAAAATCCTATCCGAACCTCAATCGGGTCATGAAAGTTTTTTACCCTTCGTTTTGTCATCATGTGGATTTTTTCTGCAATACGGGATCCATGTGGCTAGTATATGATTTACCGTCACTGGAGAGTGGTGCACCATTGTTCTGCACCATTTCAAATCCATGTACCCATTCTAAAAGTCGTACGACACTGTTCCTTCATTTTGGATGGATGTTGCACCTTGCACCGTAGATGTTGCACCCTGTGGATATCGATTGTTCGAAGGGCCATTACTCTTGGCTCGTTTAGAGTTACGGGAGCCATAACCAGTCAAAACGAAGCTCCCGGTGAGTTCTACAGCTACGAAAGCTTTCAGCCGTCATTGGTTAGTTTCATAGCCAAAAATTCCTATCCAAGCCTCAATCGGGTCATGGAAGTTTTTTACCCTTCGTTTTGTCGTCACGTGAATTTTTTCTGTAATACGGGATCCCCGCGGCTGGTCTATGATTTACCATCGCTGAAGAGTGGTGCACCATTGTACTGCCCCGTTTCAAATCCATGCAACGATTTTCAAAAAGTAGTATGGCACAGTTTCTTCATTTTGGATGGATGTTGCACCTTGCACCGTAGATGTTGCACCCTGTGGATATCGATTCTTCGGAGGGCCGTAACTCTTGGCTCGTTTAGAGTTACGGGAGCAATAACCAGTCAAAACGAAGCTCTCGATGTGTTCTACAGCTTCGAAAGCTTTCAGCCATCATTGGTAAGTTTCATAGCCAAAAATTCCTATCCGAGCCTCAATCGGGTCATGGAAGTTTTTTACCCTTCGTTTTGTCGTCACGTGGATTTTTTCTGTAATACGGGATCCCCGTGGCTGGTCTATGATTTACCATCGCTGAAGAGTGGTGCACCATTGTACTGCCCCGTTTCAAATCCATGCAACGATTTTTAAAAAGTCGTATGGCACTGTTTCTTCATTTTGGACGGATGTTGCACCTTGCACCGTAAATGTTGCACCCTGTGGATATAGATTCTTCGAAGGGCCATAACTCTTGGCTCGTTTAGAATTACGGGAGCCATAACCAGCCAAAACAAAGCTCTCGGTGAGTTCTACATCTATGATAGCTTTCAGCCGTCACTGGTTAGTTTCATACCCAAAAAATCCTATCCGAACCTCAAACGGGTCATGGAAGTTTTTTACCCTTCGTTTTTTCGTCACGTGGATTTTTTCTGTAATACGAGATCACCATGGCTGGTCTATAATTTACCATCGTTGGAGAGTGGTGCACCTTGGTATTACTCCGTTTCAAATCCATGCACCGATTTATAAAAGTCGTACTACACTGTTTCTTCATTTTGGACGGAAGTTGCACCCTGCACCGTAGATGTTGCACCCTGTGGATATCGATTCTTCGGAGGGCCATAACTCTTGGCTCGTTTAGAGTTACGGAAGCCATAACCAGTCAAAACGAAGCTCTCGGCGAGTTCTACAGCTATGAAAGCTTTTAGCCGTCACTGATTAGTTTCCTACCCAAAAAATCATATCCGAACCTCAATCGGGTCGTGGAAGTTTTTTACCCTTTGTTTTGTCGTCACATGGATTTTTTCTGCAATACGGGATCCCCGTTGCTGGTCTATGATTTACCAACGCTGGAGAGTGGTGCACCATGGTACTACTCCGTTTCAAATCCATGCACCCATTTCTAAAAGTCGTGCGGCACTGTTTCTTCATTTTGGACGGATGCTGCACCTTGCACCGTAGATGTTGCACGCCGTTGATATCGATTCTTCGGAGGGCCATAATTCTTGGCTCGTTTAGAGCTACGGGAGCCATAACCAGTCAAAACAATGCTCTCGGTGAGTTCTACAGCAGTGATAGCTTTTAGCCATCACTGGTTTGTTTCATACCTAAAAAAACCTATCCGAACCTCAATCGGGTCATGGAAGTTTTTACCCTTCGTTTTTTCGTCACGAGGATTTTTTCTATAATACGGGATCCCCGTGGCTGGTCTATGATTTACCATCGTTGGAGAGTGATGCACCATGGTACTACTCCATTTCAAATCCATGCACCCGTTTCTAAAAGTCGTTAGGCACTATTTCTTCATTTTGGACGGATGTTGTACCTTGTGCCGTAGATGTTGCACCCTGTGGATATCGATTCTTCGGAGGGCCGTAACTCTCGGCTCGTTTAGAGTAGCGGGAGCCATAACCAGTCAAAACGAAGCTCTCGGCGAGTTCTACAGCTATAACAGCTTTCAGCCATCACCGGTTAGTTTCGTACCTAAAAAATCCTATCCGAACCTCAATCGGGTCGTGGAAGTTTTTTACCCTTCATTTTTTAGTCACGTGGATTTTTTCTATAATACGGGATCCCCGTGGCTGGTCTATGATTTACCATCGCTGGAGAGTGGTTCACCATGGTACTGCTCCGTTTCAAATCCATGCACCCATTTTTTAAAGTCGTACGGCACTGTTTCTTCATTTTGGACGGATGTTGTACCTTGCGCCGTAGATGTTGCACCCTGTGGATATCGATTCTTCGGAGGGCCATAACTCTCGGTTCGTTTAGAGTTGCGGGAGCCATAACTAGTCAAAACGAAGCTCTCGACGAGTTCTACAGCTATGTTAGCTTTCAGCCGTCACTGATTAGTTTCGTACCCCAAAAATCCTATCCGAACCTCAATCGGGTCATCGAAGTTTTTTACCCTTCGTTTTTTCGTCACGTGGATTTTTTCTATAATACGGGATCCCCGTGGCTGGTCTATGATTTACCATCGCTGGAGAGTGGTTCACCATGGTACTGCTCCATTTCAAATCCATGCACCCATTTCTAAAAGTCGTACGGCACTGTTTCTTCATTTTGGACGAAAGTTGCACCCTACACCGTAGATGTTGCACCCTGTGGATATCGATTCTTCGGAGGGCCATAACTCTTGGCTCGTTTAGAGTTACGGAAGCCATAACCAGTCAAAACGAAGCTCTCGGCGAGTTCTACAGCTATGAAAGCTTTCAGCCGTCACTGATTAGTTTCCTACCAAAAAAATCATATCCGAACCTCAATCGGGTCGTGGAAGTTTTTTACCCTTTGTTTTGTCGTCACATGGATTTTTTCTGCAATACGGGATCCCCGTTGCTGGACTATGATTTACCAATGCTGGAGAGTGGTGCACCATGGTACTACTCCGTTTCAAATCCATGCACCCATTTCTAAAAGTCGTGCGGCACTGTTTCTTCATTTTGGACGGATGTTGCACCTTGCACTGTAGATGTTGCACGCTGTTGATATCGATTCTTCGGAGGGCCATAATTCTTGGCTCGTTTAGAGCTAAGGGAGCCATAACCAGTCAAACCAAAGCTCTCGGTGAGTTCTACAGCAGTGATAGCTTTCAGCCATCACTGGTTTGTTTCATACCTAAAAAAACCTATCCGAACCTCAATCGGGTCATGGAAGTTTTTACCCTTCGTTTTTTCGTCACGAGGATTTTTTCTATAATACGGGATCCCCGTGGCTGGTCTATGATTTACCATCGTTGGAGAGTGATGCACCATGGTACTGCTCCATTTCAAATCCATGCACCCGTTTCTAAAAGTCGTTAGGCACTATTTCTTCATTTTGGACGGATGTTGTACCTTGTGCCGTAGATGTTGCACCCTGTGGATATCGATTCTTCGGAGGGTCGTAACTCTCGGCTCGTTTAGAGTAGCGGGAGCCATAACCAGTCAAAACGAAGCTCTCGGCGAGTTCTACAGCTATAACAGCTTTCAGCCATCACCGGTTAGTTTCGTACCTAAAAAATCCTATCCGAACCTCAATCGGGTCGTGGAAGTTTTTTACCCTTCATTTTTTAGTCACGTGGATTTTTTCTATAATACGGTATCCCCGTGGCTGGTCGATGATTTACCATCGCTGGAGAGTGGTTCACCATGGTACTGCTCCGTTTCAAATCCATGCACCCATTTTTTAAAGTCGTACGGCACTGTTTCTTCATTTTGGACGGATGTTGTACCTTGCGCCGTAGATGTTGCACCCTGTGGATATCGATTCTTCGGAGGGCCATAACTCTCGGTTCGTTTAGAGTTGCGGGAGCCATAACTAGTCAAAACGAAGCTCTCGGCGAGTTCTACAGCTATGTTAGCTTTTAGCCGTCACTGATTAGTTTCGTACCCCAAAAATCCTATCCGAACCTCAATCGGGTCATCGAAGTTTTTTACCCTTCGTTTTTTCGTCACGTGGATTTTTTCTATAATACGGGATCCTCGTGGCTGGTCTATGATTTACCATCGCTGGAGAGTGGTTCACAATGGTACTGCTCCATTTCAAATCCATGCACCCATTTCTAAAAGTCGTACGGCACTGTTTCTTCATTTTGGACGGAAGTTGCACCCTGCACCGTAGATGTTGCACCCTGTGGATATCGATTCTTCGGAGGGCCATAACACTTGGCTCGTTTAGAGTTACGGAAGCCATAACCAGTCAAAACGAAGCTCTCGGCGAGTTCTACAGCTATGAAAGCTTTCAGCCGTCACTGATTAGTTTCCTACCAAAAAAATCATATCCGAACCTCAATCGGGTCGTGGAAGTTTTTTACCCTTTGTTTTGTCGTCACATGGATTTTTTCTGCAATACGGGATCCCCGTTGCTGGTCTATGATTTACCAATGCTGGAGAGTGGTGCACCATGGTACTACTCCGTTTCAAATCCATGCACCCATTTCTAAAAGTCGTACGACACTGTTTCTTCATTTTGGACGGATGCTGCACCTTGCACCGTAGATGTTGCACGCTGTTGATATCGATTCTTCGGAGGGCCATAATTCTTGGCTCGTTTAGAGCTATGGGAGCCATAACCAGTCAAAACAAAGCTCTCGGTGAGTTCTACAGCATTGATAGCTTTCAGCCTTCACTGGTTTGTTTCATACCTAAAAAAACCTATCCGAACCTCAATCGGGTCATGGAAGTTTTTTACCCTTCGTTTTTTCGTCACGAGGATTTTTTCTATAATACGGGATCCCCGTGGCTGGTCTATGGTTTACCATCGCTGGAGAGTGATGCACCACGGTACTGCTCCATTTCAAATCCTTGCACCCATTTCTAAAAGTCGTTCGCACTATTTCTTCATTTTGGACGGATGTTGTACCTTGTGCCGTAGATGTTGCACCCTGTGGATATCGATTCTTCGGAGGGTCGTAACTCTCGGCTCGTTTAGAGTAGCGGGAGCCATAACCAGTCAAAACGAAGCTCTCGGCGAGTTCTACAGCTATGACAGCTTTCAGCCATCACCGGTTAGTTTCGTACCTAAAAAATCCTATCCGAACCTCAATCGGGTCATGGAAGTTTTTTACCCTTCATTTTTTAGTCACATGGATTTTTTCTATAATACGGGATCCCCGTGGCTGGTCTATGATTTACCATCGCTGGAGAGTGGTGCACCATGGTACTGCTCCGTTTCAAATCCATGCACCCATTTTTTAAAATCGTACGGCACTGTTTCTTCATTTTGGACGGATGTTGTACCTTGCGCCGTAGATGTTGCACCCTGTGGATATCGATTCTTCGGAGGGCCATAACTCTCGGTTCGTTTAGAGTTGCTCGAGCCATAACCAGTCAAAACGAAGCTCTCGGCGAGTTCTACAGCTATGGCAGCTTTCAGCCGTCACTGATTAGTTTCGTACCCCAAAAATCCTATCCGAACCTCAATCGGGTCATGGAAGTTTTTTACCTTTCGTTTTTTCGTCACGTGGATTTTTTCTATAATACGGGATCCCCGTGGCTGGTCTATGATTTACCATCGCTGGAGAGTGTTTCACCATGGTACTGCTCCATTTCAAATCCATGCACCCATTTCTAAAAGTCGTACGGCACTGTTTCTTCATTTTGGACGGATGTTGCACCTTGCGCCGTAGATTTTGCACCCTGTGGATATCGATTGTTCGAAGGGCCATAACTCTTGGCTCGCTTAGAGTTACGGGAGCCATAACCAGTCAAAACGAAGCTCTCGGTGAGTTCTACAGCTACGAAAGCTTTCAGCCGTCATTGGTTAGTTTCATAGCCAAAAATTCCTATCCGAGCCTCAATCGGGTCATGGAAGTTTTTTACCCTTCGTTTTGTCGTCACGTGGATTTTTTCTGTAATACGGGATCCCCGTGGCTGGTCTATGATTTACCATCGCTGAAGAGTGGTGCACCATTGTACTGCCCCGTTTCGAATCCATGCAACGATTTTTAAAAAGTAGTATGGCACAGTTTCTTCATTTTGGATGGATGTTGCACCTTGCACCGTAGATGTTGCACCCTGTGGATATCGATTCTTCGGAGGGCCATAACTCTTGGCTCGTTTAGAGTTACGGGAGCCATAACCAGTCAAAACGAAGCTCTCGATGAGTTCTACAGCTTCGAAAGCTTTCAGCCATCATTGGTAAGTTTCATAGCAAAAAATTCCTATCCGAGCCTCAATCGGGTCATGGAAGTTTTTTAACCTTCGTTTTGTCTTCACGTGGATTTTTTCTGTAATACGGGATCCCCGTGGCTGGTCTATGATTTACCATCGCTGAAGAGTGGTGCACCATTGTACTGCCCCGTTTCAAATCCATGCAACGATTTTTAAAAAGTCGTATGGCACTGTTTCTTCATTTTGGACGGATGTTGCACCTTGCACCGTAAATGTTGCACCCTGTGGATATAGATTCTTCGGAGGGCCATAACTCTTGGCTCGTTTAGAGTTACGGGAGCCATAACCAATCAAAACAAAGCTCTCGGTGAGTTCTACATCTATGATAGCTTTCAGCCGTCACTGGTTAGTTTCATACCCAAAAAATCCTATCCGAACCTCAAACGGGTCATGGAAGTTTTTTACCCTTCGTTTTTTCGTCACGTGGATTTTTTTTGTAATACGAGATCACCATGGCTGGTCTATGATTTACCATCGTTGGAGAGTGGTGCACCTTGGTATTACTCCGTTTCAAATCCATGCACCGATTTATAAAAGTCGTACGACACTGTTTCTTCATTTTGGACGGAAGTTGCACCCTGCACCGTAGATGTTGCACCCTGTGGATATCGATTCTTCGGAGGGCCATAACTCTTGGCTCGTTTAGAGTTACGGAAGCCATAACCAGTCAAAACGAAGCTCTCGGCGAGTTCTACAGCTATGAAAGCTTTCAGCCATCACTGATTAGTTTCCTACCCAAAATATCATGTCCGAACCTCAATCGGGTCGTGGAAGTTTTTTACCCTTTGTTTTGTCGTCACATGGATTTTTTCTGCAATACGGGATCCCCGTTGCTGGTCTATGATTTACCAACGCTGGAGAGTGGTGCACCATGGTACTACTCCGTTTCAAATCCATGCACCCATTTCTAAAAGTCGTGCGGCACTGTTTCTTCATTTTGGACGGATGCTGCACCTTGCACCGTAGATGTTGCACGCTGTTGATATCGATTCTTCGGAGGGCCATAATTCTTGGCTCGTTTAGAGCTACGGGAGCCATAACCAGTCAAAACAAAGCTCTCGGTGAGTTCTACAGCAGTGATAGCTTTCAGCCATCACTGGTTTGTTTCATACCTAAAAAAACCTATCCGAACCTCAATCGGGTCATGGAAGTTTTTACCCTTCGTTTTTTCGTCACGAGGATTTTTTCTATAATACGGGATCCCCGTGGCTGGTCTATGATTTACCATCGTTGGAGAGTGATGCACCATGGTACTGCTCCATTTCAAATCCATGCAGCCGTTTCTAAAAGTCGTTAGGCACTATTTCTTCATTTTGGACGGATGTTGTACCTTGTGCCGTAGATGTTGCACCCTGTGGATATCGATTCTTCGGAGGGCCGTAACTCTCGGCTCGTTTAGACTAGCGGGAGCCATAACCAGTCAAAACGAAGCTCTCGGCGAGTTCTACAGCTATAACAGCTTTCAGCCATCACCGGTTAGTTTCGTACCTAAAAAATCCTATCCGAACCTCAATCGGGTCGTGAAAGTTTTTTACCCCTCATTTTTTAGTCACATGGATTTTTTCTATAATACGGGATCCCCGTGGCTGGTCTATGATTTACCATCGCTGGAGAGTGGTTCACCATGGTACTGCTCCGTTTCAAATCCATGCACCCATTTTTTAAAGTCGTACGGCACTGTTTCTTCATTTTGGACGGATGTTGTACCTTGCGCCGTAGATGTTGCACCCTGTGGATATCGATTCTTCGGAGGGCCATAACTCTCGGTTCGTTTAGAGTTGCGGGAGCCATAACTAGTCAAAACGAAGCTCTCGGCGAGTTCTACAGCTATGTTAGCTTTCAGCCGTCACTGATTAGTTTCGTACCCCAAAAATCCTATCCGAACCTCAATCGGGTCATCGAAGTTTTTTACCCTTCGTTTTTTCGTCACGTGGATTTTTTCTATAATACAGGATCCCCGTGGCTGGTCTATGATTTACCATCGCTGGAGAGTGGTTCACCATGGTACTGCTCCATTTCAAATCCATGCACCCATTTCTAAAAGTCGTACGGCACTGTTTCTTCATTTTGGACGGATGTTGCACCTTGCGCCGTAGATGTTGCACCCTGTGGATATCGATTCTTCGGAGGGCCATAACTCTTGGCTCGTTTAGAGTTACGGAAGCCATAACCAGTCAAAACGAAGCTCTCGGCGAGTTCTACAGCTATGACAGCTTTCAGCCGTCACTGATTAGTTTCCTACCAAAAAAATCATATCCGAACCTCAATCGGGTCGTGGAAGTTTTTTACCCTTTGTTTCTTCGTCACATGGATTTTTTCTGCAATACGGGATCCCCGTTGCTGGTCTATGATTTACCAACGCTGGAGAGTGGTGCACCATGGTACTACTCCGTTTCAAATCCATGCACCCATTTCCAAAAGTCGTACGACACTGTTTCTTCATTTTGGACGGATGCTGCACCTTGCACCATAGATGTTGCACGCTGTTGATATCGATTCTTCGGAGGGCCATAATTCTTGGCTCGTTTAGAGCTACGGGAGCCATAACCAGTCAAAACAAAGCTCTCGGTGAGTTCTACAGCAGTGATAGCTTTCAGCCATCACTGGTTTGTTTCATACCTAAAAAAAAACCTTTCCGAACCTCAATCGGGTCATGGAAGTTTTTTACCCTTCGTTTTTTCGTCACGAGGATTTTTTCTATAATACGGGATCCCCGTGGCTGGTCTATGGTTTACCATCGCTGGAGAGTGATGCACCACGGTACTGCTCCATTTCAAATCCATGCACCCATTTCTAAAAGTCGTTCGGCACTATTTCTTCATTTTGGACGGATGTTGTACCTTGTGCCGTAGATGTTGCACCCTGTGGATATCGATTCTTCGGAGGGTCGTAACTCTCGGCTCGTTTAGAGTAGCGGGAGCCATAACCAGTCAAAACGAAGCTCTCGGCGAGTTCTACAGCTATGAAAGCTTTCAGCCATCACCGGTTAGTTTCGTACCTAAAAAATCCTATCCGAACCTCAATCGGGTCATGGAAGTTTTTTACCCTTCATTTTTTAGTCACGTGGATTTTTTCTACAATACGGGATCCCCGTGGCTGGTCTATGATTTACCATCGCTGGAGAGTGGTGCACCATGGTACTGCTCCGTTTCAAATCCATGCACCCATTTTTTAAAGTCGTACGGCACTGTTTCTTCATTTTGGACGGATGTTGTACCTTGCGCCGTAGATGTTGCACCCTGTGGATATCGATTCTTCGGAGGGCCATAACTCTCGGTTCGTTTAGAGTTGCGGGAGCCATAACCAGTCAAAACGAAGCTCTCGGCGAGTTCTACAGCTAAGGCAGCTTTCAGCCGTCACTGATTAGTTTCGTACCCCAAAAATCCTATTCGAACCTCAATCGGGTCATGGAAGTTTTTTACCCTTCGTTTTTTCGTCACGTGGATTTTTTCTGTAATACGGGATCCCCGTGGCTGGTCTATGATTTACCATCGCTGGAGAGTGTTTCACCATGGTACTGCTCCATTTCAAATCCATGCACCCATTTCTAAAACTCGTACGGCACTGTTTCTTCATTTTGGACGGATGTTGCACCTTGCGCCGTAGATTTTGCACCCTGTGGATATCGATTCTTCGGAGGGCCATAACTCTTGGCTCGTTTAGAGTTACGGAAGCCATAACCAGTCAAAACGAAGCTCTCGGCGAGTTCTACAGCTATGACAGCTTTCAGCCATCACTGATTAGTTTCCTACCCAAAAAATCATATCCGAACCTCAATCAGGTCGTGGAAGTTTTTTACCCTTTGTTTTGTCGTCGCATGGATTTTTTCTGCAATACGGGATCCCCGTTGCTGGTCTATGATTTACCAACGCTGGAGAGTGGTGCACCATGGTACTACTCCGTTTCAAATCCATGCACCCATTTCTAAAAGCCGTACGGCACTATTTCTTCATTTTGGACGGATGTTGCACCTTGCACCGTAGATGTTGCACGTTGTTGATATCGATTCTTCGGAGGGCCATAATTCTTGGCTCGTTTAGAGCTACGGGAGCCATAACCAGTCAAAACAAAGCTCTTGGTGAGTACTACAGCAGTGATAGCTTTCAGCCATCACTGGTTTGTTTCATACCTAAAAAAACCTATCCGAACCTCAATCGGGTCATGGAAGTTTTTTACCCTTCGTTTTTTCGTCACGAGGATTTTTTCTATAATACGGGATCCCCGTGGCTGGTCTATGATTTACCATCGCTGGAGAGTGATGCACCACGGTACTGCTCCATTTCAAATCCATGCACCCATTTCTAAAAGTCGTTCGGCACTATTTCTTCATTTTGGACGGATGTTGTACCTTGTGCCGTAGTTGTTGCACCATGTGGATATCGATTCTTCGGAGGGCCATAACTCTCGGCTCGTTTAGAGTAGCGGGAGCCATAACCAGTCAAAACGAAGCTCTCGGCGAGTTCTACAGCTATGACAGCTTTCAGCCATCACCGGTTAGTTTCGTACCTAAAAAATCCTATCCGAACCTCAATCGGGTCATGGAAGTTTTTTACCCTTCATTTTTTAGTCACGTGGATTTTTCTATAATACGGGATCCCCGTGGCTGGTCTATGATTTACCATCGCTGGAGAGTGGTGCATCATGGTACTGCTCCGTTTCAAATCCGTGCACCAATTTTTTAAAGTCGTACGGCACTGTTTCTTCATTTTGGACGGATGTTTTACCTTGCGCCGTAGATGTTGAACCCTGTGGATATCGATTATTCGGAGGGCCATAACTCTCGGTTCGTTTAGAGTTGCGGGAGCCATAACCAGTCAGAACGAAGCTCTCGGCGAGTTCTACAGCTATGGCAGCTTTCAGCCATCACTGATTAGTTTCGTACCCCAAAAATCCTATCCGAACCTTAATCGGGTCATGGAAGTTTTTTACCCTTCGTTTTTTCGTCACGTGGATTTTTTCTATAATACGGGATCCCCGAGGCTGGTCTATGATTTACCATCGCTGGAGAGTGGTTCACCATGGTACTGCCCCATTTCAAATCCATGCACCCATTTCTAAAATTCGTACGGCACTGTTTCTTCATTTTGGACGGATGTTGCACCTTGCGCCGTAGATGTTGCACCCTGTGGATATCGATTCTTCGGAGGGCCATAACTCTTGGCTCGTTTAGAGTTACGGAAGCCATAACCAGTCAAAACGAAGCTCTCGGCGAGTTCTACAGCTATGAAAGCTTTCAGCCGTCACTGATTAGTTTCCTACCCAAAATATCATGTCCGAACCTCAATCGGGTCGTGGAAGTTTTTTACCCTTTTTTTGTCGTCACATGGATTTTTTCTGCAATACGGGATCCCCGTTGCTGGTCTATGATTTACCAACGCTGGAGAGTGGTGCACCATGGTACTACTCCGTTTCAAATTCATGCACCCATTTCTAAAAGTCGTGTGGCACTGTTTCTTCATTTTGGACGGATGCTGCACCTTGCACCGTAGATGTTGCACGCTGTTGATATCGATTCTTCGGAGGGCCATAATTCTTGGCTCGTTTAGAGCTACGGGAGCCATAACCAGTCAAAACAAAGCTCTCGGTGAGTTCTACAGCAGTGATAGCTTTCAGCCATCACTGGTTTGTTTCATACCTAAAAAAACCTATCCGAACCTCAATCGGGTCATGGAAGTTTTTTACCCTTCGTTTTTTCGTCACGAGGATTTTTTCTATAATACGGGATCCCCGTGGCTGGTCTATGATTTACCATCGCTGGAGAGTGATGCACCACGGTACTGCTCCATTTCAAATCCATGCACCCATTTCTAAAAGTCGTTCGGCACTATTTCTTCATTTTGGACGGATGTTGTACCTTGTGCCGTAGATGTTGCACCCTGTGGATATCGATTCTTCGGAGGGCCGTAACTCTCGGCTCGTTTAGAGTAGCGGGAGCCATAACTAGTCAAAATGAAGCACTCGGCGAGTTCTACAGCTATGACAGCTTTCAGCCATCACCGGTTAGTTTCGTACCTAAAAAATCCTATCCGAACCTCAATCGGGTCATGGAAGTTTTTTACCCTTCATTTTTTAGTCACGTGGATTTTTTCTGTAATACGGGATCCCCGTGGTTGGTCTATGATTTACCATCGCTGGAGAGTGGTGCATCATGGTACTGCTCCGTTTCAAATCCATGCACCAATTTTTTAAAGTCGTACGGCACTGTTTCTTCATTTTGGACGGATGTTGTACCTTGCGCCGTAGATGTTGCACCATGTGGATATCGATTCTTCGGAGGCCCATAACTCTCGGTGCGTTTAGAGTTGCGAGAGCCATAACCAGTCAGAACGAAGCTCTCGGCGAGTTCTACAGCTATGGCAGCTTTCAGCCATCACTGATTAGTTTCGTACCCCAAAAATCCTATCCGAACCTCAATCGGGTCATGGAAGTTTTTTACCCTTCGTTTTTTCGTCACGTGGATTTTTTCTATAATACGGGATCCCCGTGGCTGGTCTATGATTTACCATTGCTGGAGAGTGGTTCACCATGGTACTGCTCTATTTCAAATCCATGCACCCATTTCTAAAATTCGTACGGCACTGTTTCTTCATTTTGGACGGATGTTGCACCTTGCGCCGTAGATGTTGCACCCTGTGGATATCGATTCGTCGGAGGGCCATAACTCTTGGCTCGTTTAGAGTTACGGAAGCCATAACCAGTCAAAACGAAGCTCTTGGCGAGTTCTACAGCTATGACAGCTTTCAGCCGTCACTGATTAGTTTCCTACCCAAAAAATCATATCCGAACCTCAATCCGGTAGTGGAAGTTTTTTACCCTTTGTTTTGTCGTCACATGGATTTTTTCTGCAATACGGGATCCCCGTTGCTGGTCTATGATTTACCAACGCTGGAGAGTGGTGCACCATGGTACTACTCCGTTTCAAATCCATGCACCCATTTCTAAAAGTCGTACGGCACTGTTTCTTCATTTTGGACGGATGCTGCACCATGCACCGTAGATGTTGCACGCTGTTGATATCGATTCTTCGGAGGGCCATAATTCTTGGCTCGTTTAGAGCTACGGGAGCCATAACCAGTCAAAACAAAGCTCTCGGTGAGTTCTACAGCAGTGATAGCTTTCATCCATCACTGGTTTGTTTCATACCTAAAAAAACCTATCCGAACCTCAATCGGGTCATGGAAGTTTTTTACCCTTCGTTTTTTCGTCACGAGGATTTTTTCTATAATACGGGATCCACGTGGCTGGTCTATGATTTACCATCGCTGGAGAGTGATGCACCACGGTACTGCTCCATTTCAAATCCATGCACCCATTTCGAAAAGTCGTTCGGCACTATTTCTTCATTTTGGACGGATGTTGTACCTTGTGCCGTAGATGTTGCACCCTGTGGATATCGATTCTTCGGAGGGCCGTAACTCTCGGCTCGTTTAGAGTAGCGGGAGCCATAACCAGTCAAGACGAAGCTCTCGGCGAGTTCTACAGCTATGACAGCTTTCAGCCATCACCGGTTAGTTTCGTACCTAAAAAATCCTATCCGAACCTCAATCGGGTCATGGAAGTTTTTCACCCTTCATTTTATAGTCACGTGGATTTTTTCTATAATACGGGATCCCCGTGGCTGGTCTATGATTTAGCATCGCTGGAGAGTGGTGCACCACGGTACTGCTCCGTTTCAAATCCATGCACCCATTTTTTAAAGTCGTACGGCACTGTTTCTTCATTTTGGACGGATGTTGTACCTTGCGCCGTAGATGTTGCACCCTGTGGATATCGATTCTTCGGAGGGCCATAACTCTCGGTTCGTTTAGAGTTGCGGGAGCCATAACCAGTCAAAATGAAGCTCTCGGCGAGTTTTACAGCTATGTTAGCTTTCAGCCGTCACTGATTAGTTTCATACCCAAAAAATCCTATCCGAACCTCAATCGGGTCATGGAAGTTTTTTACCCTTCGTTTTGTCGCCACGTGGATTTTTTCTACAATACGGGATCCCCGTCGCAGGTCTATGATTTACCATCGCGAGAGAGTGGTGCACCATGGTACTGCTCCATTTCAAATCCATGCACCCATTTCTAAAAGTCGTACAACATTGTTTCTTCATTTTGAGTGGATGTTGCACCTTGCACTGTAGATGTTGCACCCTGTGGATATCGATTCTTCGGGGGGTCATCAATCTCGGCTCGTTTAGATTTATGGGAGCCATAACCAATCAAAACGAAGCTCTCGGCGAGTTCTATAGCTATCACAGCTTTCAACCGTCACGGGTTAGTTTCGTACCCAAACAATTCTATCCGAACCTTAATCGGGTCATGGATGTTTTTTACCCTTCGTTTTGTCATCATGTGGACTTTTTCTGCAATACGGGATCCCCGTGGCTGGTCTATGATTTACCATCACTGGAGAGTGGTGCACTGTTGTACTGCTCCGTTTCAAATCCACGCACCCATTTCTAAAAGTCATACGGCACTGTTCCTTCATTTTGGACGGATGTTGCACCTTGCACCGTAGATGTTGCACCCTGTGGATATCGATTCTTCGGAGGGCCATAACTCTCGGCTTGTTTAGAGTTATGGGAGCCATAACCAGTCAAAACGAAGCTCTCGGCGAGTTCTACATCTATGAAAGCTTTCAGCCATCATTGGTTAGTTTCGTACCAAAAAATCCTATCCGAACCTCAATCGGGTCATGGAAGTTTTTTACCCTTCGTTTTGTCGTCACGTGGATTTTTTCTGCAATACGGGATCCCCGTGGCAGGTTTATGATTTACCATCGCTGGAGAGTGGTGCACCATGGTACTGCTCCATTTCAAATCCATGCACCCATTTCTAAAAGTCGTACGGCACTGTTTCTTCATTTTGGATGGATGTTGCATCTTGCACCGTAGATGTTGCACCCTGTGGATATTGATTCTTCGGAGGGCCATAACTCTCGGCTCGTTTAGTGTTACGGGAGCCATAACCAGTCAAAACGATCCTCAATCGGGTCATGGAAGTTTTTTACCCTTCGTTTTGTCGTCACGTGGATTTTTTCTGCAATACGGGATCCCCGTGGCAGGTCTATGATTTACCATCGCGGGAGAGTCGTGCACCATGGTACTGCTCCGTTTCAAATCCATGCACCCATTTCTAAAAGTTGTACGGCACTGTTTCTTAATTTTGGACGGATGTTGCACCTTGCACCGTAGATGTTGCACCCTGTGGATATCGATTCTTCGGAGGACCATATCTCTCGGCTCGTTTAGAGTTACGGGAGCCATAACCAGTCGAAACGAATCTCTCGGGGAGTTCTACAGCTACGACAGCTTTCAACCATCACTGGTTAGTTTCTTACGTAAAAAATCCTATCCGAACCTCAATCGGGTCATGAAAGTTTTTTACCCTTCGTTTTGTCATCATGTGGATTTTTTCTGCAATACGGGATCCCTGTGGCTAGTATATGATTTACCGTCACTGGAGAGTGGTGCACCATTGTTCTGCACCATTTCAAATCCATGTACCCATTCTAAAAGTCGTACGGCACTGTTCCTTAATTTTGGACGGATGTTGCACCTTGCACCGTAGATGTTGCACCCTGTGGATATCGATTGTTCGGAGGGCCATAACTCTTGGCTCGTTTAGAGTTAAGGGAGCCATAACCAGTCAAAACGAAGCTCTCGGTGAGTTCTACAGCTACGAAAGCTTTCAGCCGTCATTGGTTAGTTTCATAGCCAAAAATTCCTATCCGAGCCTCAATCGGGTCATGGAAGTTTTTTACCCTTCGTTTTGTCGTCACGTGGATTTTTTCTGTAATACGGGATCCCCGTGGCTGGTCTATGATTTACCATCGCTGAAGAGTGGTGCACCATTGTACTGCCCCGTTTCGAATCCATGCAACGATTTTTAAAAAGTAGTATGGCACAGTTTCTTCATTTTGGACGGATGTTGCACCTTGCACCGTAGATGTTGCACCCTGTGGATATCGATTCTTCGGAGGGCCATTACTCTTGGCTCGTTTAGAGTTACGGGAGCCATAACCAGTCAAAACGAAGCTCTCGATGAGTTCTACAGCTATGATAGCTTTCAGCCGTCACTGGTTAGGTTCATACTTAAAAAATCCTATCCGAACCTCAATCGGGTCATGGAAGTTTTTTACCCTTCGTTTTTTCATCACGTGGATTTTTTCTATAATACGGGATCCCAGTGGCTCGTCTATGATTTACCATCGCTGGAGAGTGGTGCACCATGGTACTGCTCCGTTTCAAATCTATGCACCCATTTCTAAAAGTCGTACGACACCGTTTCTTCGTTTTGGACGGATGTTGTACCTTGCGCCGTAGATGTTTCACCCAGTGGATATCGATTCTTCGGAGGGCCATAACTCTCGGCTCGTTTAGAGTTACGGGAGCCTTAACCCGTCAAAACAAAGCGCTCGGCGAGTTCTACAACTATGACAGCTTTCAGCCATCACTGGTTAGTTTCGTACCCAAAAAATCCTATCCGAACCTCAATCGGGTCATGGAAGTTTTTTACCCTTCGTTTTTTCATCACGTGGATTTTTTCTATAATACGGGATCCCCATGGCTGGTCTATAATTTACCATCGTTGGAGAGTGGTGCACCATGGTACTGCTCCGTTTCAGATCCATGCACCCATTTCTAAAAGTCGAACGGCACTGTTTCTTCGTTTTGGACGGATGTTGCGCCTTGCACCGTAGATGTTGCACCCTGTGGATATCGATTCTTCGGAGGGCCATAACTCTTGGCTCGTTTAGTGTTACGGGAGCCATAACCCATCAAAACGAAGCTCTCGGTGAGTTATACAGCTATGACAGCTTTCAGCAATCACTGGTTAGTTTCAAACCGAAAAAATCCTATCCGAACCTCTATCGGGTCGTGGAAGTTTTTTATCCTTCGTTCTGTCGTCACGTCGATTTTTTCTGCAATACGGGATCCCCGTGGAAGGTCTACGATTTACCATCGCTGGAGAGTGGTGCACCATGGTACAACTCCGTTTCAAATCCATGCACCCATTTCTAAAAGTCGTACGACAATGGTTCTTCATTTTGGATGGATGTTGCACCTTGCACCGTAGATGTTGCACCCTGTGGATATCGATTCTTCGGAGGGCCATAACTCTCGGCTCGTTTAGAGTAATGAGAGCCATAACCAGTCAAAACGAAGCTCTCGGCGAGTTTTACAGTTATGACAGCTTTCAACCGCCACTGGTTAGTTTCGTACCCAAAAAATCCTATCCGAACCTCAATCGGGTCATGGAAGTTTTTTATCCTTCGTTTTGTCATCATGTGGATTTTTTCTGCAATACGGGATCCCCGTGGCTGGTCTACGATTTACCATCACTGGAGAGTGGTGCACCATTGTACTCCTCCGTTTCAAATCCATGCACCCATTTCTAAAAGTCGTACGGCACTGTTTCTTCATTTTGGACGGATATTGCACCTTGCACCGTAGATGTTCCACACTGTGGATATCGATTCTTCGGAGGGCCATAACTCTCGGGTCGTTTAGAGTTAAGGGAGCAATAACTAGTCAAAACGAAGCTTTCGGCGAGTTCTACAGATATGATAGCTTTCAGCCATCACTAGTAAGTTTCGTATCCAAAAAATCCTATCCGAACCTTAATCGGGTCATGGAAGTTTTTTACCCTTCGTTTTTTCGTCACGTGGATTTTTTCTATAATACAGGATCCCTGTGGCTGGTATATGATTTACCATCGCTGGAGAGTAGTGCACCATGGTACTGCTCCGTTTCAAATCCATGCACCCATTTCTAAAAGTCGTACGGCACTGTTTCTTCATTTTGGACGGATGTTGCACCTTGCGCCGTAGATGTTGCGCACTGTGGATATCGATTCTTCGGAGCGCCATAACTCTCGGCTCGTTTAGAGTTACGGGAGCCATAACTAGTCGAAACGAAGCTCTCGGTGGGTTCTACAGCTATGAAAGCTTTCAGCAGTCACTGGTTAGTTTCATACCCTAAAAACCCTATCCGAACCTCAATCGGGTCATGGATGTTTTTTACCCTTCGTTTTTTCGTCACGTGGATTTTTTCTATAATACGGGATCCCCATGGCTGGTCTATAATTTACCATCGCTGGAGAGTGGTGCACCATGTTACTGCTCCGTTTCAAATACATGCACCCATTTCAAATACATCGCTGGAGATGTTGCACCCTGTGGATATCGATTCTTCGGAGGGCCATAACTCTTGGCTCGTTCAGAGTTACGGGAGCCATAACCAGTCAAAACGAAGCTCTCCATGAGTTCTACTTCTATGACAGCTTTCAGCCGTCACTGGTTAGTTTCGTACCCAAAAAATCCTTTTCGAACCTCAATCGAGTCATGGAAGCTTTTTACCCTTCGTTTTTTCGTCACGTGGATTTTTCTGTAATACGGGATCCCCGTGGCTGGTCTATGATTTACCATCGTTGGAGAGTGGTGCACCATTGTACTGCTCCGTTTCAAATCCATGCACCCATTTTTCAAAAGTCGTACGACACTATTTCATCATTTTGGACGGATGTTGCACCTTGCGCCGTAGATGTAGCGTCCTGTGGATATCGATTCTTCGGAGGGCCATAACTCTCGGCTCGTTTAGAGTTACGGGAGCCATAATGAGTCAAAACGAAGCTCTCGGCGAGTTCTACAGCTATGGCAGCTTTCATCCGTCACTGGTTAGTTTCGTACCCAAAAAATCCTATCCAAACCTCAATCGGGTCATGGAAGTTTTTTACCCTTCGTTTTTTGTCACGTGGATTTTTTCTATAATACGGGATCCCCGTGGCTGGTCTATGATTTTCCATTGTTGGAGAGTGGTGACCATGGTTCTGCTCCGTTTCAAATCCATGCAACCATTTCTAAAAGTCGTACGGCACTGTTTCTTCATTTTAGACGGATGTTGCACCTAGCGCCGTAGATGTTGCACCTTGCGGATATCGATTCTTCGGAGGGCCATAACTCTTGGCTCGTTTAGAGTTACGGGAGCAATAACCAGTCAAAACGAAGCTCTTGGTGAGTTCTACAGCTATGACAGCTTTCGGCCGTCACTGGTTAGTTTCTTACCCAAAAAATCCTATCCGAACCTCAATCGGGTCATGGAAGTTTTTTACCCTTCGTTTTGTCATCACGTGGTGCACCTTTGTACAGCTCCATTTCAAAACCATGCATCCATTTCTAAAATTCGTACGACACTGTTTCTTCATTTTGGATGGATGTTGCACCTTGCACCGTGGATGTTGCACCCTGTGGATATCGATTCTTCGGAGGGCCATAACTCTTGGCTCGTTTAGAGTTACGGGAGCCATAACCAGTCAAAACGAAGCTCTCGATGAGTTCTACAGCTATGACAGCTTTCAGCCGTCACTGGTTAGTTTCGTACCCAAAAAATCCTATCCAAACCTCAATCGAGTCATGGAAGTTTTTTACCCTACGTTTTTTCGTCACGTGGATTTTTTCTATAATACGGGATCCCCGTGGCTGGTCTATTATTTACCATCGTTTGAGAGTGGTGCACCATCGTACTGCTCCGTTTCAAATCCATGCACAAATTTTTAAAAAGTCGTACGGCACTGTTTCTTCATTTTGGACGGATGTTGCACCTTGCGCCATAGATGTTGCACCCTGTGGACATCGATTATTCGGAGGGCCATAACTCTTGGCTCGTTTAGAGTTACGGGAGCCATAACCAGTCAAAACGAAGCTCTCGGCGAGTTCTACAGCTATGACAGCTTTCATCCGTCACTGGTTAGTTTCGTACCTAAAAAATCCTATCCAAACCTCAATCGGGTCATGGAAGTTTTCTACCCTTCGTTTTTTCTAACGTGGATTTTTTCTATAATACGGGATCCCCGTGGCTGGTCTATTTTCCATCGTTGGAGAGTGGTGACCATGGTTCTACTCTGTTTCAAATCCATGCAACCATTTCTAAAAGTCGTACGGCACTGTTTCTTCATTTTGGACGGATGTTGCACCTTGCACCGTAGATGTCGCACCCTGTGGATATCGATTCTTCGGAGGGCCGTAACTCATTGCTCGTTTAGAGTTACGGGAGCCATAACCAGTCAAAACGAAGCTCCAAGTGAGTTCTACAGCTACGACAGCTTTCGGCCGTCACCGGTTAGTTTCTAACCCAAAAATTCCTATCCAAACCTCAATCGGGTCATGGAAGTTTTTTACCCTACGTTTTGTCGTCACGTGGTGCACCATTGTACTGCTCCGTTTCAAATCCGTGCACCCATTTCTAAAAGTCGTACGACACTGTTTCTTCATTTTGCACAGATGTTGCACCTTGCACCGTAGATGTTGCACCCTGTGGATATCGATTCTTCGGAGGCCCATAACTCTTGGCTCGTTTAGATTTACGGGAGCCATAACCAATCAAAACGAAGCTCTCAATGAGTTCTACGGCTATGACAGCTTTCAGTCGTCACTTGTTAGTTTCGTACCCAAAAAATCCAATCCGAACCTCAATCGAGTCGTGGAAGTTTTTTACCCTTCGTTTTTTCGTCACGTGGATTTTTTCTATAATACGGGATCCCCGTGGCTGGTCTATGATTTACCATCGTTGGGGAGTAGTGCACCATGGTTCTGCTCCATTTAAAATCCATGCACCCATTTCTAAAAGTCGTACGGCACTGTTTCTTCATTTTGGACGGATGTTGCACCTAGCGCCGTAGATGTTGCACCATGTGGATATCGATTCTTCGGAGGGCCATAACTCTTGGCTCGTTTAGAGTTACGGGAGCAATAACCAGTCAAAACAAAGCTCTTGGTGAGTTCTACAGCTATGAAACCTTTCGGCCGTCACTGGTTAGTTTCTTACCCAAAAAATCCTATCCGAACCTCAATCGGGTCATGGAAGTTTTTTACCCTTCGTTTTGTCATCACGTGGTGCACCTTTGTACTGCTCCATTTCAAAACCATGCACCCATTTCTAAAATTCGTACGACACTGTTTCTTCATTTTGGACGGATGTTGCACCTTGCACCGTGGATGTTGCACCCCGTGGATATCGATTCTTCGGAGTGCCATAACTCTTGGCTCGTTTAGAGTTACGGGAGCCAAAACCAGTCAAAACGAAGCTCTCGATGAGTTCTACAGCTATAACAGCTTTCAGCCGTCACGGGTTAGTTTCGTACCCAAAAAATCCTTTCCGAACCTCAATCGAGTCATGGAAGCTTTTTACCGTTCGTTTTTTCGTCACATGGAATTTTTCTGTAATACGGGATCCCCGTGGCTGGTCTATGATTTACCATCGTTGGAGAGTGGTGCACCATTGTACTGCTCCGTTTCAAATCCATGCACCCATTTTTAAAAAGTCGTACGGCACTGTTTCTTTATTTTGGACGGATGTTGCACCTTCCGCCGTAGATGTTGCGCCCTGTGGATATCGATTCTGCGGAGGGCCATAACTCTCGGCTCGTTTAGAGTTACAGGAGCCATAACTAGTCAAAACGAAGCTCTCGGCGAGTTCTACAGCTATGGCAGCTTTCATCCGTCACTGGTTAGTTTCGTACCCAAAAAATCCTATCCAAACCTCAATCGGGTCATGGAAGTTTTTTACCCTTCGTTTTTCGTCACGTGGATTTCTTCTGTAATACGGGATCCCCGTGGCTGGTCTATGATTTTCCATCGTTGGAGAGTGGTGCACCATGGTTCTGCTCCGTTTCAAATCCATGCAACCATTTCTAAAAGTCGTACGGCACTGTTTTTTCATTTTGGACGGATGTTGCACCTTGCACCGTAGATGTTGCACCCTGTGGATATCGATTCTTCGGAGGGCCATAACTCTTGGCTCGTTTAGAGATACTGGAGCCATAACCAGTCAAAACGAAGCTCTCGATGAGTTCTACAGCTATGACAGCTTTCAGTCGTCACTGGTTAGTTTCGTACCCAAAAAATCCTATCCGAACCTCTATCGAGTCATGGAAGTTTTTTACCCTTCGTTTTTTCGTCACGTGGATTTTTTCTATAATACGGGATCCCCGTGGCTGGTCTATGATTTACCATTCGTTGGAGAGTGGTGCACCATTGTACTGCTCCGTTTAAAATCCATGCACCCATTTTTAATAAGTCGTACGGCACTGTTTCTCCATTTTGGATGGATGTTGCACCTTGCGCCGTAGATGTTGCACCCTGTGGATATCGATTCTTCGGAGGGCCATAACTCTCGGCTCGTTTAGAGTTACGGGTGCCATAACTAGTCAAAACGAAGCTCTCGGCGAGTTCTACAGCTATGACAGCTTTCAGTCGTCACTGGTTAGTTTCATACCCAAAAAATCCTATCCGAACCTCAATCGGGTCGTGGAAGTTTTTTACCCTTCGTTTTTTCGTCACGTGGATTTTTTCTATAATACGGGATCCCCGTGGCTGGTCTATGATTTACCGTCGTTGGAGAGTGGTACACCATGGTTCTGCTCCGTTTCAAATCCATGCACCCATTTCCAAAAGTTGTACGGCACTGTTTCTTCATTTTGGACGGATGTTGCACCTTGCGCCGTAGATGTTGCACACTGTGGATATCGTTTCTTCGGAGGGCCATAACTCTCGGCTCGTTTAGAGTTACGGGAGCCAAAACTAGTCAAAACAAAACTAGTCAAAACGAAGTTCTTCGGAGGGCCATAACACTTGGCTCGTTTAGAGTTACGGGAGCCATAACCCAGTCAAAACGAAGCTCTCGCTGAGTTCTACAGCTATGACAGCTTTCAGCCGTCACTGGTTAGTTTCGTACCCAAAAAATCCTAACCGAACCTCAATCGAGTCATGGAAGTTTTTTACCCTTTGTTTTTTCGTCACGTGGATTTTTTTATAATACGGGATCCCCGTGGCTGGTCTATGATTTACCATCATTGGAGAGTGGTGCACCATTGTACTGCTCCGTTTCAAATCAATGCACCCATTTTTAAAAATTCGTACGGCACTGTTTCTTCATTTTGGACGGATGTTGCACCTTGCGCCGTAGATGTTGCACCCTGTGGATATCGATTCTTCGGAGGGCCATTACTCTCGGCTGGTTTAGAATTACGGGAGCCATAACCAGTCGAAACGAAGCTCTCGGCGAGTTCTACAGCTATGACAGCTTTCAGCCATCATTGGTTAGATTCGCACCCAAAAAATCCTATCCTAACCTTAATCGGGTCATGGAAGGTTTTTACCCTTCGTTTCTTCGTCACGTTGATTTTTTCTATAATACGGGATCCTCGTGGTTGGTCTATGATTTACCATCGTTGGAGAGTGGTGCACAATGGTTCTGCTCCGTTTCAAATCCATGCACTCATTTCTAAAAGTCGTACGGCACTGTTTCTTCATTTTGGACGGATGTTGCACCTTGCGCCGCAGATGTTGCACCCTATGGATATTGATTCTTCGGAGGGCTATAACTCTTGGCTCGTTTAGAGTTACGGGAGCAATAACTAGTCAAAACGAAGCTCTCTGTGAGTTCTACAGCTATGACATCTTTCGACCGTCACTGGTAAGTTTCTTACCCAAAAAAATCCTATCCGAACCTCAATCGGGTTATGGAAGTTTTTTACCCTTCGTTTTGTCATCACGTGGATTTTTTCTGCAATACGGGATCCCCGTGCCAGGTCTATGATTTACCATCGCTGGAGAGTGGTGCACTATGGTACCGCTCCGTTTCAAATCCATGCACCCATTTCTAAAAGTCGTACGGCACTGTTTCTTCATTTTGGACGGATGTTGCACCTTGCACCGTAGATGTTGCACCCAGTGGGTATTGATTCTTCGGAGGGCCACAACTCTCGGTTCGTTTAGAGTTACGGGAGCCATAACTAGTCAAAACGAAGCCCTCGGCGAGTTCTACAACTATGACAACTTTCAACCGTCACTGGTTAGATTCGTACCCAAAAAATCCTATCCGAACCTCAATCGGGTCATGGACGTTTTTTACCCTTCATTTTGTCATCAAGTGGATTTTTTCTGTAATACGGGATCCCCGTAGCTGGTCTATGACTTACCATCGCTGGAGAGTGGTGCACCATGGTACTGTTCCATTTCAAATGCATGCACCCATTTCTTAAAGTCGTACGACACTGTTTCTTCATTTTGGACGGATGTTGCACCTTGCACCGTAGATGTTGCACCCTGTGGATATCGATTCTTCGGAGGGCCATAACTCTCGGCTCGTTTAGAGTTACGGGAGCCAAAACTAGTCAAAACGAAGCTCTCGGCGAGTTCTACAGCTATGACAGCTTTAAACCGTCACTGGTTAGTTTCGTACCCAAAAATCCTATCCGAACCTTAATCGGGTCATGGAAGTTTTTTACCCTTCGTTTTGTCATCATGTGGATTTTTTCTGCAATACGGGATCCCCGTGGCTGGTCTTTGATTTACCATCACTGGAGAGTGGTGCACCATTGTACTACTCCGTTTCAAATCCATGCACACATTTCTAAAAGTCGTACAGCAATGTTTCTTCATTTTGGACGGATGTTGCACCTTGCACCGTAGATGTTGCACCCTATGGATATCGATTCTTCGGAGGGCCATAACTCTCAGCTCGATTAGAGTTACGGGAGCCATAACCGGTAAAAACGAAGCTCTCGACGAGTTCTACAGCTATGACAACTTTCAGCCGTCACTGGTTAGTTTCGTACCAAAAAATCCTATCCCAACCTCAATCGGGTCATGGAAGTTTTTTACCCATTGTTTTTTCGTCACGTGGATTTTTTCTATAATATGGGATCCCCGTGGCTGGTCTATGATTTACCATCGTTGGAATGTGGTGCACTATGGTATTGCTCCGTTTCAAATCCATGCACCCATTTCTAAAAGTCGCACGACACTGTTTCTTTATTTTGGACGGATGTTGCACCTTGCGACGTAGATGTTGCACCATGTGGATATCGATTCTTCGGAGGGCCATAACTCTTGGCTCGTTTAGAATTACGGGAGCCATAACCAGTCAATACGAAACTCTCTGCGATTTCTACAGCTACGACAGCTTTCAGCCGTCACTGGTTTATTTCGTACCCAAAAAATCCTATCCGAACCTCAATCGGGTCATGGAAGTTTTTTACCCTTCGTTTTGTCGTGACGTGGATTTTTTCTGCAATACGTGATCCCCGTGGCAGGTCTATGATTTGCCATCGCTGGAGAGTAGTGCACCATGGTACTGCTCCGTTTGAAATCCATGAACCCATTTCTAAAAGTCGTGCGGCAATGTTTCTTCATTTTGGATGGATGTTGCACCTTGCACCGTAGATGTTGCACCCTGTGGATATCGATTCTTCGGAGGGCCATAACCCTCGGCCCGTTTAGAGTTACGGGAGCCATAAACAGACAAAACGAAGCTCTCGGCGAGTTCTACAGCTATGACAGCTTTCAACCGTCACTGGTTTGTTTTGTACCCAAAAAATCCTATCCTAACCTCAATCGGGTCATGGAAGTTTTATACCCTTCGTTTTGTCATCATGTGGATTTTTTCTGCAATATGGGATCCCCGTCGCTGGTCTATGACTTACCATCGCTAGAGAGTTGTGCACCATTGTACTGCTCCATTTCAAATCCATGCCCCATGTTATCCCGCCTTTTGGCAAGGCCGAGATACCAAGGAATTAACTAGGAAGAGGCAGGATCATACGTCCTTAGCTTTGAAAGATTGTTGGGCAACTGCAGATATAGACGAGTTTTACCCGAGTCCGAATCGGGCTACAATTGATAAGACGCGTCAAGCAATGCTGTAGAAACCAGTGTTCCAAGTTCCGAGGCAATCCGAGTTCGTATGTTCAAGTTACAGCCGATGAGGAGTGGATGAAAGAAGTCACATCTTAGAATCGATCCAAACATGCCCTAGATCGTATCCATCAAAGACAGCTCGTTACTAACCCATAAGCCAAGCATTAGTTCGAACCGATGGGATTCACTCCGGTTCGAATCCATCAAAATGGCTATGGCCCATATCCATACTCATATGCCTTGCTTCGAATCCATCAGAGTTAGCCACGCTTCGAATCCATCTCACGTGTCTACGTTCGAATCCATCCACGTATGTCTCAGATCGGCTCCATCAAAAAGAATGTAAGTTCGAATCCATCAAGGGCATGCCGTGTTTCGAATCCATCAGAGTGCTTCTGTGTTCGAGTCCATCAAGCGAGGTCTCTTCGAAACCAACGTATTGGAGCAAGCTACGAATCGACCCACAGTAACTAGTAGTGATCGGTTCGAATAAGTGCCAACCTCATCGATTCGAAGGAAGCTAACCTTCGAATCCAACACTTCGAATCCACCAAATACAAGCGGCTAAAAAATAGGGATTTGACCCAAAAAACTCGGAGAAAAAAGGGGATTGACCCGAAGCATGCGCACCGCGTCATCAACTCCACGCGCCAATGAATCGATTCGAACCAATCGATTCGAACGAATCGATTCGAAGGACCCCAGGAAGCGGAAATCTTCAACTTGAATCGATCATAACTCGAGATCTATAAATCCAAATGATATGAAATTTTCACAGGAGCTTGCATGTACATAGCAGAATGTTCACGCCAAGTTTCGTCACGATTGGACGCTTTTTTGATCGATTCGAACCTTACTTCGAATCGATCCCAATGTGGGCCCGGACCTTCAGATTTTGGCCATGTGGGCCCCCTCCACGTGCCTGAAGCGGTCTACCTCATTTTTAGGAGAAATATCAGCCTCCTACTCCTATAAATAGAGCCCCTGGTCATTCGGAAAGGGGATCGGAGAATTCTTAGAGAAAAAGCACGCCCGGACACTGCCAGAATTGCTTCAGAGCACCACACAGCCTTTGATTTCGAATTTTTGCTTAAGAACTGCTGTACTTAGTCATATAAAAGTTGTATTCTCTGAATATCGAGCAATAAAATAACAAAACTTCATAGTGGACGTAGGCACATCGCCGAACCACTCTAAATCGTTAATTTACTTTCTGTTGCTTGGAGTTTTTGTTAGATAATCCTCATTTTAATTTGCTTTCTTCATTTATTATCTCTTCAAAAACATCCGAAGAGTGTTGTGCCCAATTTTGACACAAACACTTTGGTGCTTTCACCGAGAGAAAACCCAGTTTTTTCCTCCTGCTCTTTGGATCTGTCCTCGATACCGAATTGCATAAATTTAAGAGAAAGATCCAGATTTCATTTCTAAATTCCTTCCGTTCTATTCAGATTTGTTCAAATTCTAGGAAAGAATTTAACTCTTCAAAATGGTAAGTACAAGAACTACTTCCAACGTTGGTGATCAAGAAGGCCGGGATAGGCAAAATCCCGCGCAACTGCAATCAACCAATCACGATACTACTGGACATACGGATCAGTCGGGTCCAGTAACAAGACAGGAGTTCCAGACACTATTACAGGAACTAACCCAGAGCCGACAACAACTAACTGAGCAGTTGCGCGCTAACGCTGAATTAACCAATCAGCTGAACCAGCAAAGGCGAAGGAGATCCAGAAGGGATCAAGCTCCTCACTCTTCCACTGAAAGCTCCGCTTCATCTGACTACAATGGCAGATCTACCCGTCCCAGGTTAGACGGAAACCAAACGCAAGCTGTTGACAATCAACAGGCATTAACTGTTGGGCAAGTAAGAGTTGTCACATCTACCAGCCTTCATACTGGGCCCTCCTCCTGAGGAGGCACCATTCCACAATACACTACAGATGGTCATTTTCCCACGGCCGCTGTAGTTGATATAGGAGTTGATACCCGAAATCACTCCAATCCGAATTACCATCAACAGGGACATGCTCCAGAGCCATACGTCCCAGAGGGCATTGAACCAAGGAGGCGAGACACGGATCGTCGACAGCGCCCGATCCCATCTCGCACTGTGGAACCCGACCACACCTTGGCTCACCACACACAAAATGTTCCTATGCCAGATCTCTCAGCTATGGTGCGCCAGATGATTCGCGAAAGTCAAGGCCTGAGGAATGATGATTGGGGAATCTCTCGGAGTCATACCCCATTTACCGATGACATATTGTATGTTGAACCCCCTCGGCGATTCAGGATGCCAACTTTGCCCATGTATGAAGGGAATTCCGACCCAAACCAACATATTTTGAAATATGAGTGGTCAATGACGGCAGCTAGAGCTGATGACGCGGTAAAATGTCGAAGTTTTCCCATTTCCCTTGGAGGGATTGCAACCATGTGGTTTACACGATTACCCCCACGATCCATTTCCTCGTTTGATCAATTGGCTACCAAGTTTGTTGAGCAGTTTCGAATGCATATTGCCCGACCTAAAGACGTAAATACCTTATCAAGTGTCACTCAAGCTCCCGGAGAGACACTTAGGCGATACCTGGAAAGATTCAATGCTGCATGTGCAGAGATCACCAATCCTAATGATAATTCTATCTTAATGGCTCTGACTAAGGGAATCGACCCTGACTCTGAATTTGGAAATTGGTTGGCTGGAAAGCCTCCGGCATCGTTGGACCGTTTCTATTCCAAAGCCGCTCAATTCTTGAGGCGAGAGGATGCGAAACAGTCTAGGAAGCAGGACGATGCAAGGCCCAGCAGTGAAGGCATACAAAGTAACGTCGCAGTTAAGCATTCCGGCGAGAGCTCAGGAAAAGTCCAGTTGAATATTCAAAATAAACAGACTCAACAACCGAGAAACGGTGATAACCGAAGCAAGAAACAAGACCAGACTCGTGGTCCGAGGCGTAGAATCGAAATGTTTGACAGTTATACGCCACTTAACACATCACTGGAGAATGTATACCTACAGACTTGTAATACCATGCAATACAAAAAGCCCACTATGAAGCCATCGTCGGAAAGGCAGATTCAAACAGGGAAATTCTGTAGATTTCACGAAAGTTATGGACATAACACCAATGATTGCAGGCACTTGTAGGATCTCATTGAAAAGCTGATCAGAGAAAGAAAGTTGGATCAGTTTGTTCGGGCACCGCAGCCTGGGGGAGCGGGCCCATCCAATCAAAATCGAACACAAAATCAGGAAAGGGAGAATGAACCCGCTCGTACAGGCGGGAGGTTGGTTATCAATACAATAAGCGGTGGACCCCATCCAGTGGACAAGAGTTGGAGGGAGATGGAGTCATATGCTAGCTCGATTAGGCATATGGACTTTGAATGTTGTAGCAACACTGAAGATGGAACACCGGCTAAGCAACAAAAGACTATGGCTGACGAAATCGTATTTAGAAATCGAGATGCCGATAAAGTCGAAGCCCCAACAATTGACCCATTGGTTATATCCGCTCAAGTCGGTCCTGCTTGGATAAAGAGGATCTTAGTAGACAGTGGGAGTTCTGTAAACATATTGTTTAAAAGAGCATACGATTTAATGAAGATTGAAACTAAGGACTTAAAACCTTGTCAGTCACGAGTCCACGGTTTCAATGGAAGTGCAACAATACCAACCGGAATAGTCGAATTGCCGGTGGAGTTAGGAGTGGGAGAATGCCGAAGAGTTCGGATATTGCAATTTGTTGCCTTGGACATTCCTTTTTCGTACAATGCTTTTTTGGGCCGACCAGCCCTTGCTGAATTCTGGGCTGCTATTGCCCCATGGTGTTTAACTCTGAAATTCCCAACTGACCACGGGATAGGAGTTGTGCAAGGAGATCAGGCTGCTGGAAGAGCCTGTTATGTTGCTGAGTTGCGGGAGGCGCAACGAAAAGAAAAAGGAAAGGGCGTAGGGGAATCCCTCTGCGTTCGTTTCGCCGATGATTGACAATTAGCGCCTGGGCTTCGGCCCAGGCACCACAACCAATTCCAAAAGGTTATCGACCCAAGGGACAATGATAATAAGGAAGAATCTACAGAGAGTCAAGCTTCGCCGGTAGAACTAACTATTGATGTCCCGATTGACGATGGTGACAATGATTCGAGAATGCTGAAAATTGGGTCTCAGTTGAAACAAGAAACACAACAGGAATTGGTTGATTTTCTCCGGGCGAATCTCGATGTATTCGCCTGGACGCATTCTGATATGTGTGGAATCTCGCCAGACATTGCGAGCCACACCTTGAATATTGACCCGCGGTATACCCCGGTCAAGCAGAAAAGGCGTGGTATGGATCGAGAGAGATCTGCTGCCCTTAAAGAAGAGGTTGACAAATTGAAGACGAACGGGTTCATTAGAGATGCTTTATACCCGGAGTGGGTTTCCAATCCCGTACTCGTCCGGAAACCGAACGGGAAGTGGAGAACGTGTATTGATTACTCTGACTTGAATAAAGCCTGCCCAAAAGATAGCTTTCCACTTCCCCGAATCGATCAGCTGGTAGATTCAACAGCCGGACATGAATTATTATCCTTTATGAATGCATACTCAGGTTATAATCAGATACCAATGCATGTACCTGACCAAGAGCACACGAGCTTTGTGACCGACTTGGGATTATATTGTTACAAAGTCATGCCTTTTGGATTAAAGAATGCTGGCGCAACTTATCAACGCTTAGTCAATCGAATGTTTGCCGACCAGATAGGGAAAACCATGGAGGTTTATGTAGACGACAAGTTGGTGAAATCACGATACTCTATTGATCATGACAAAGACTTGGAGTCAATGTTCAACATCCTTCGGAAATACGGGATGAAACTTAACCCACTGAAGTGTCATTTCGGAGTTGCATCCGGAAAATTCCTTGGGTTCATCGTCAACGCCAGTGGAATAGAGGCCAACCCCGAAAAATTATGGGCTATCAGAAATCTTCAAACTTCGAAGACTATCAAACAAGTTCAGAGTCTTAACGGAAAAGTTGCAGCGTTAAGCAGATTTGTCTCGAAATCAACTGACAAATGTATTCCCTTCTTTGATTTGATTCGAAAAGGGAAACGAAATTTCGAATGGACTGCAGAGTGTGAAGACGCATTTCAATCACTAGTCCAGCATCTTTCCGTACCTCCAATCCTTTCGAAGCCTGTGGATCATGAACAATTATATCTCTACCTAGCGGTGTCAGAAAACGCGATCAGTGCCGCGTTAGTTCGGGAAGAAGACCGAGTGCAAAAACCGGTCTACTACGTGAGTAAACGATTAACCGGAGCCGAGAGAAATTATCCAAAGCTTGAAAAATTGGCATATTGCCTAGTCATTGCCTCAAGGAAGCTCCGTCCTTATTTTCAGGCTCATCCTATCACTGTGTACTCTGATCAGCCGTTACGACAGGTCCTCACGCGGCCTGAGACGTCTGGTAGATTACTAAAATGGAACATCGAATTGAGCCAGTTTAACATTACCTATACGCCGAGAAGAGCCATTCATGGTCAAGTTTTAGCAGACTTTATAGCTGAGTTTACGGTTTCCGAAGACTTGCCGGAAAACAGCAAACCACCTGAGTACATATGGAAGCTGTATACTGATGGTGCATCCAACGATCGATGTTCAGGAGCAGGGATAGTGCTTGAAACCCTCGAGGGACGATCCGTGCTATGCCATGAAGTTTGAATTCCGCGCTACAAACAATGAAGCCGAGTACGAAGCTCTACTCACCGGACTAAAGCTTGCCCGTGACCTGAGAATCATCGTCGTAGAAATTTACTGTGATTCCCAGTTTGTGGTATGTCAAGTACGAGGAGAGTATCAGGCCAAAGACCAAAGACTAGCCGCTTATTTAAATCAAGTCAAGGAGATACTTGATCAGTTCGATTATTATGCCATTTTCTATATACCCCGAGAGCGCAACCAAAAAGCTGATTCATTGGCAAAGTTAGCAAGTTCGGGCGAAGCTCAACAGTTGGGGCTCGTTCCGGTCGAGACCCTATCCTCCCCAAGCATAGATCGAATAGAGACCGATTGCATATTTGAAGCTACCTCCAATAAGGAATCATGGATGACTCCTTATCGAGACTATATCGAACATGGTACATTGCCTGAAAGTCGGAGTGAGAAAAGACAAGTTCTCCAAAAGGCCTCACGGTTTGTTGTTCAAAATGGAGTCATGTACCGAAGAGGATACTATGTTCCTCTCCTCCGATGTATCGCGCACGATGAAGTCAAACGAGTATTACACGATGTGCATGAAGGAGAATGTGGCGATCACACTGAGGGGCAAGCACTTGCAAAGAAAATACTGCGGTATGGATATTATTGGCCCACTGTTAATCGCGATGCTGCAGACTACGCTAGAAAGTGCGACAAATGCCAGAAACACGCTCGAATTCCAAGAGCCCCACCTACTGAGATAACCTAAATGGTCAGTCCTTGGCCATTTGCGGTATGGGGAATAGATATCATCGGCACATTGCCTTTGGCAAAAGGCGGCGCGAGATATGCAATCGTTGCAGTTGATTACTTCACAAAATGGGCCGAAGCCGAACCTCTTGCAACAATTACTACAAAGAAAGTGATCAACTTCGTAGTACGGAATATAATCTGTCGGTTTGGTCTCCCACATACTATCATCACCGATAACGGAGCCCAATTTGATAGTATTGAATTCAAGAATTTCTGCCAGCGATTCCACATCCATAAGAAATTCTCTGCAGTAGCACACCCTCAAGCAAACGGACAAGTCGAAGCTGTTAATAAGGTTATCAAATCCATCCTTAAAAAACGACTGGAAAAGGCCGGGGGCAAGTGGGTCGACGAACTTCCTATGGCGTTATGGGCCTACCGAACAACACATAAAACTGCAACCGGTCATACTCCGTTTTCTCTATCTTATGGTTCCGAAGCCGTCATTCCAGTTGAATTAGAAGTCCACTCTCATCGGGTAACATATTATGATCCAAAAACAAATGCCATACTGCTTGCTGAATCTCTGGATTTACTCGATGAGAAGCGCGAGGAGGCTTATTTGAGGGCAGCCGCTTATCGAAGTCGAGTCGCCCGAATATACAATGCTAAGGTCCGCCCGCGAACCTTCGAACTTGGCGATCTCGTACTCAAAATAATTTATCTGGTTCCTTCGCACATGAATCCAAATTGGGAAGGACCGTATGTTATTTCACAAAAGCTCGGAGATGGCACGTTTAAACTATCAACCATTGATGGTCTTACTTTACCAAGAGCTTGGAATAGCGAAAGTCTCTGTCGCTACTACACCTAAAAGACTTTATTTATTGTCAATTTATTCCTTTGCATTTTATTTCAGCATTTCGAGATTTGAATTTGTAATAAGGCAACTAACTTTGCCATATTTTCTCGTTTCAGCAATAAAATGCCATCTCTTCGAGCCAGAGCTGTGATTTACTGAGTATGACGTACAATATCACGTTGCACGGAGAGCTAAGTTCCATCATGCGGTGGGACTTATTCAAATAGAGAGTGGCTGTGACATGACCAGTGACTCGCTAAGTGAAACCCGAGCTCGGGGGCAGAACACTACATCAACATTCACGGGGATTGATACACGACAATCCCTCCTTCAACTCCAAATTTCCAGAGTGCGAATTGGAGTATAAACTTCAACTCTCGGTTCCCGGAGTGCGAACCAGAGTAGAAATCCATCGCTCCCAGAGTGTGAACCAACTCCAAATTCCCAGAGTGCGAATTGGAGTATAAACTTCAACTCTCGGTTCCCGGAGTGCGAACCAGAGTATAACTCCATCGCTCCCAGAGTGTGAGCCAACTCCAAATTCCCAGAGTGCGAATTGGAGTATAAACTTCAACTCTCGGTTCCCGGAGTGCGAACCAGAGTATAAATCCATCGCTCCCAGAGTGTGAGCCAACTCCAAAATTCCCAGAGCGTGAATTGGAGTATAAACATAAAAATAAACATAAGTCCCCGGAGCGTGGACTAAAATATAATCACTAACTCCAAATTCCCAGAGCGTGAATTGGAGTATAAACATAAAATAAACATAAGTCCCCAGAGCGTGGACTAAAATGTAATTACTAACTCTGAATTCCCGAAGTATGAATTGGAGTATAAACATCAAATGCAAGTTCCCGGAGAGTGAACTAAGTAGTAAATGGTTGATGATAATCAATAAAGTCCTCAGAGTGTGGACCGAGCTGTTAAATACAAGTTGTGATTAATCCCTGGAGAATGAAAATGTGTGCAAGAATAATGACATATGTAAGCATGAGCTAATCAACACAACATTTAAGTAAAAGAGAAAGGAGTCGTTTTCTATTTCATCAATCCGCAAAAAAGGATTTGAGAACATGACAAAATGAAATTTCAATCGAGTGGGTGTCGAATCCACACCTATACACGACTCTGAACGGAAGAAAAAAGTTATTATCAACAAACAAGACATGCAGGTCAAAGTTTTCAATCCTTCTTCTTTCGTCGTCTCTTCTTGGGAGTTGCGTCGCCAGAACAGCTACCCGAATTCCTATGAGACTTCTTGCTCTTTTTTGGTTGCTCCTCCGGATCCGGCATAATATCAACATCTTCTTCAGAGCTGGAAGGGACGGAGAGTCTCTTGGAAGGACGACCTGGAGACAGAGAAGCCGTAACAGGAGGTGGAGCCTCGGCACCCATAGTTGTAACAGTGCCACCAGGAGATATAATCATTAAAGGAATTAAACTCGGCGGGGCAGTGTTGCCCCCGGAACCGCCAACCGTCGTTGCTGCAGCCATTTCGGCACTTATCTCTGCAAGGATTTCTTCCTCCCGGGAATGATGAGCAGTACCGGATACACTAACGGTTGGCATGAATGAGCTAAAAGCTGGAGTCACTCCACCCATTGCAAAAGAGGGATCTGTAAAAAGATCACAAGGCTGCTTGAGAAGCTCTTCAATCATCTGAGCGTCAAAGGACATTGAGCTCCCCTCTCCAGTCTCACTAGTTACAACGGTGGTCGTAGTGGCTTCAGTAACGACAGCTCCTTAAGCTAGCTGCGGAGCTTGTGGTACCGGGGGAATGGGCGCATCACTCCCAGTCACTGATTCCAAAAGAAACGAGAATAATCAGTTAAACGATCAGTACAAGACCCGATTCATCCTAAAACGCTTTGGGAATACTTGAAATACCTTCTTTACCTTGACTTGGGGCCAAGGTGGGTCCGGAAGCAGCAGATGTACCAAGAGATATTTTCGGTTGATCCGGATTATAAGCAGGAACAGTACGCGGACCAACTATAGCTACAACTCCAGACGATGTTGGGGCAACAGTTGAAGTATCATCGCTGCGATGTGCAGCTCCAGAACCCTCACCGGTTTCCACATGGTGGAAACCGAGTTTCTCTCTCTCAGCAGAGATCATCACCTCGTGAAGAAGTCTTTTTTCCTCCTCGTTTAACAGGCGAGATTCAAGTTCAAATTCATCAACAGCGCCTTCGGGGAGAGATGCCCTTTTGTTCGCTACCAACTTTTTCCAAGCACTAAGTAAAAGCGTAGAATAATCTCCAAGCCATGATAGATTCCTGTGCTCAAGCACATTAGCATTATAAGTGTCGAGGAGCTCGTCAAACTCCGCCTCTACCCTGAACAATTCAGCTTGGACTCTCCCCTCTACTTCTGCCTCCACTGATTCAAACCTGGCAATCGCTGCATCTCGTTCAGCCCGGAGAGACACAGCCTGCTCACACGCTTCTTGCGCACCCACGTTAGCATCGTCTTTTTCTTTCTCTAAATCGGCAAACTTAGCCTTCAGTTCCTCTAATTCTCTGACTGCCGCATCACGTTCGGCATCAACATTTTTGTATCGATGGCCCAAATCCTCAACTAAGGTGCAATGTGCTTGTTGCATCTTCGCCATCTCAACTAATGTCTCATCGACCTTTTTCAATGACTCAACCTCAGTTTTACGAGAAGATTCCACTTCGGATTGAAGAACATCGACAATACGGTTCTTCTGGGATAAGTCGGCTTCCAGTTTCTCAATAGTTTTAGCTCGGTCGAAGGCTACTTTCGAAGCTTTGACAGCCGCCTTGTACCATTCTTTATATTGAGCATAAAAATCGCGAGTATAGCCGAGGGCGGTGTTCACAGCCTCTTCAGGGATCCGTTTGAGGTTGGGAGGAAAGATATAACCATCAAAACATATTTCAGGAAAGTCTTTTTTCAGTTGAGCGATTCTAATAGCCCCTTCACCTGATGGCTCGAGAGGAGCCTCATCCATTGTAGTAGTTACAACTGTATCAGTCCTGGAACGATGTGAACCAGACCTCGAAACTTGTAAAGGCTGCTGTTGTCGTGAAGGTTCAGATGCAGGGGCAACACCTCTAGATGGCGGAGGAGAACGAGAAGGTGAACGATGCCTTCGGTCTCTATGGGGACGTTCTTGGCTGGAATAATAACGGAATTGATCCCTATCACGTTGCTCTTGTTCGTAGTACCTTCGCTCACGGTCACGATCGGAATCCCTACGACGGGATTCATAATAAGATGAGGAGTGGTGAACTCGCCGAAGGCTGTCCAAGGTAGAAGGGCGGTCCGACATAGTGCCTGAAAGAAAGAAACGACTTGGTTAAATGTCAAGGGAAAACATTGCAATACATGTAGAAGTCGTGCGGTGTTATGAAAGTGTATACAAATGTGCAAGACCCCCCGACCAACCAGAAGTGTCGACTACACTAACGGGTAAAGGTTCGCTTATGTCTAGCGCTTCTCGAAGCTCCTCCAACCCGGATTCATGATGGAGAGATATGTAATCCGGGATGGGAACATCATCCAACCCTCCAAAGATATCTCCTGGTTGATGAGGGGTGGCAGCAGAAAAAGTGATCTCGGGAATGGGACGAGATACAACTACAGACTTCCGTCTTTTAAACTTAGGAACAGCGGCCTTGCCTTTCCGTCCCTCTTCTATTCGGGAAAGGTCAGCTGCAATTTCAGTGTCCGTAGTCGTTCTTTCATCGTCACTCGCTTCTCTTATCACAATACCGGGTTTTCTTTTCACGACTTTTTTCTTTTTCTTCGAGGCTTGTTTTGCCAACCCCTCAATTGCGATACTCTGGTTCATTTCAATCAAGCCCAATGTCCTTAAGTTATTATCGGTCAGCAACACATCAATGTGCCTTAAATCACTTGGGACCGCTTGCAAGCTTTCAACAACACTTCTTTAACGCCCACCGGTTGGTCTCGAAATGATGGCTATAAGAATAATAGAGTATTAGTGCAAGTATTAAGTGTGACCATTCAGAGGTAACTTATAACACTTACGTTTGGACAACCATCTCCTAGCAAACCCTGGGGGCACCGAACATAAAACCACTCATTCTTAAAGTAGCTAAGCCTGGTCCAAGCCCCGGTCACGATCTGACAATTTCTAACCGCTTCCAGAAAAGTGAAAGATGGACTATCACCCCTACTCTTGAAGTTGAATATGTGACGGATTTCATTTGGAATCGGCGGACGAAAAAGTCAATCCATAAATATAACGAAGACGCTATTCAGTAGCGCGTGCTCGTTGGGATGAAGTTGGGAAGGAGCAATTCCCAAGTACGACAACATCTCTCTGAGATATTGGTTAAAAGGAAGGAGAGATCCAGCCGCACAAGCATGACGATAAATGGCGGTATAACCTTCGGGCGGATTATGTGGTCTATCGTCGGCATTAGGCAATAAAACATCGTCAGATGATATATTGTGTTTCATGCATATCTGATCCAATAGGGACTCGGAGATATTAGATCGAACAGAATCGACAGGATCCTCGATAAATATAGCCTCCGGCAATTCGTCCGGAGCTAGGTCAACTACATCAGGTGGAATTTCCAGAATCTCAAGCACCGGAGGGGGCGAACTTTGTACTTCTTGTTGTTGAGAACCCGAAGACTCCATAATTAACTAACTCACCAGAAAGCGACATTAAATACATAAAAAGCCAATATATTTTCCCAGTGCAAAGTGTGTGAATATATCGGGTAGTGCGAGTGCTATGGATAACTTAAGCAAACTTTGCGAGATGAAACAAGATGTCTGAACGACGGAAAAAACCTTTGGAATTTGAGCATGAAAGTGACCGTCATCACCAACCGTCACTTCCACGCCATCCGGATGCTACGACCAATTTAAGTGAAAATTCGTCATATTTTTGGTTAAGTCACAGTTCCGTCGACAAGCTTCAAAAAGGGGGTTAAGTCTTGACAGTCAGATTCGATTATGCTAGGCCGAAGCTCGTCGGAGTCAAGTATGCTAAAGTTCATTGAATTCGTCGAGGTTCAAACGTGAAATTGGTCGTAGTTCAGATAATGGAGCAGATCAGAAGAGCAATGGTCACAAGAGCGAAGACGTTCGAATCCATCGACTCGAATCGATACGGTTCGAATCGATGAGAGTCAGGTCTAGACGCTTCGAATCCACGAGGTTCGACTCGATGCGACTTTGGAATGGAGAAACGCTTCGATCCATGAACTCCGCGTGACTGCGAATCGACCAAAATGGAGCACCTTTGAATCGATCAACGAGTCGTCACTTCGAATCGATTCAAATACCATTGGTTCGAATCGATCGCCACAAGCCTTTTCCTTTCTTTTTCTTTTGTAACCATCAATTCGAAGCTATGCATTCAAATTGATTCGAATAACTTGCTCCTGGATCGATACGAGGCAAAGAAAGACAACACTCTGGATCCATACGTTTCGAAAAGCTCCATCTCTTACAATCATCGATTCGACCCATTCCAGATCTCATAAATCCTTCTTGATTTTCAGAATAAGGGATCGAACCAACGAAAATTCCGGTCTTATCATGCCATACTCTAACCAATCCCTTGCTTACCTGGTTTGATTTGATTACAAGTGGAGATTTGGAAAATTGGATCGATTCGTGCAAGATGCAGTTATATCTGGCCTCGGAGGATCGATTCGGAGATACAGCTACAGTGAATGGTAAAAAGTAAAGAGTGAAAGTGAAAATGACCCTGGGTAATTATATGGATTCAGGGACGCTATTGTGGCCCTTCGTCTCCCGGTGGATTTTAACCTCCTACCATCGGTCACTAGCAAGGCTTGATCGATTCGAACAAGCATTCAGTCAACCCTGTCGTTCGAATCCATCACGTCACCGAACCTATGCGTTGCTGAGAAACCATGTGTTCGAACCCATCGGTATGAACTCCACCTCGAACCCATCCACACCAGATCGGTTCGAATGACCACTCAAAAACGCACTGCGTTCGAATCCATCACAGCTCGGAGCCATCACTTCGAATCCATCATTCACCGGGTCCATGCGTCACTTCGAATCCCTCCAAGCTCCAAGGCCATCATGACTTTGAATTCCTCACAGTTCGAATCCTTCATAACTTCGAATCCATCAGGGCAGCATCGATGCGAAACGTCATCGATACGAATCGCTTGAACGAGAACTACTATCGATTCGAAGTACCGCTACAAAAACCTTCGATTCCATCGATTCGAAATGCCATCGATTCGAACAAACACGCTTCGAATCCACTAGATACCGTCGACGAGGGCGAGCGTGTTGTTTCAATGTAAAAGATTACTTGTCAACCTTTCACATCGATTCAGGAGAGGATCGATACAAGAGAACAACCATAGGCAAGCATAAAAACAATGTTTAAACTCGAATCTCAAGATCGGTTCAGGAGAGGGTCGATGCAGAATTTGATAACAAACCAAACAGACCACGAATTGCAATCACGCAACGTTGATCCAACTCAAAGTGATACATATATGCAAACATGTGTAACTAATGTTTGATCTTTGTCATTCACAGGAATCAAATGTCCATTTCGTCATAATTTCGACGATAAACAACCAGTTGCAATCGTACGACGACTGAGTACAGCAATAAAGTATACAATGCTCAGCGAAGCATGCTCTAATTGTCCAACGATAGATTGCAGTTTTTCAAAGCACGTCGTGCTCACACAAGACGTACTTTGGGGGGCAAATGTTATCCCGCCTTTTGGCAAGGACGAGATACCAAGGAATTAACTAGGAAGAGGCAGGATCATACGTCCTTAGCTTTGAATGATTGTTGGGCAACTGCAGATATCGACGAGTTTTACCCGAGTCCGAATCGGGCTACAATTGATAAGACGCGTCAAGCAATGCTGTAGAAACCAGTGTTCCAAGTTCCGGGGCAATCCGAGTTCGTATGTTTAAGTTACAGCCGATGAGGAGTGGATGAAAGAAGTCACATCTTTGAATCGATCCAAACATGCCCTAGTTCGTATCCATCAAAGACAGCTCGTTACTAACCCATAAGCCAAGCATTAGTTCGAACCGATGGGATTCACTCCAGTTCGAATCCATCAAAATGGCTATGGCCCGTATCCATACTCATATGCCTTGCTTCGAATCCATCAGAGTTAGCCACGCTTCGAATCCATCTCACTTGTCTACGTTCGAATCCATCCACGTATGTCTCAGATCGGCTCCATCAAAAAGAATGTAAGTTCGAATCCATCAAGGGCATGCCGTGTTTCGAATCCATCAGAGTGCTTCTGTGTTCGAGTCCATCAAGCGAGGTCTCTTCGAATCCAACGTATTGGAGCAAGCTACGAATCGACCCACAGTAACTAGTAGTGATCGGTTCGAACAAGTGCCAACCTCATCGATTCGAAGGAAGCTAACCTTCGAATCCAACACTTCGAATCCACCAAATACAAGTGGCTAAAAAATAGGGATTTGACCCAGAAAACTAGGAGAAAAAAGGGGATTGACCCGAAGCATGCGCACCGCGTCATCAACTCCACGCGCCAATGAATCGATTCGAACCAATCGATTCGAACCAATCGATTCGAACCAATCGATTCGAAGGACCCCAGGAAGCGGAAATCTTCAACTTGAATCGATCATAACTCGAGATCTATAAATCCAAATGGTATGAAATTTTCACAGGAGCTTGCATGTACATAGCAGAATGTTCACGCCAAGTTTCGTCACGATTGGACGCTTTTTTGATCGATTCGAACCTTACTTCGAATCGATCCCAATATGGGCCCGGACCTTCAGATTTCGGCCATGTGGGCCCCCTCCACGTGCCTGAAGCGGTCTACCTCATTTTTAGGAGAAATATCAGCCTCCTACGCCTATAAATAGAGCCCCTGGTCATTCGGAAAGGGGATCGGAGAATTCTTAGAGAAAAAGCACGCCCGGACACTGCCAGAATTGCTTCAGAGCACCACCACAGCCTTTGATTTCGAATTTTTGCTTAAGAACTGCTGTACTTAGTCATATAAAAGTTGTATTCTCTGAATATCGAGCACTAAAATAACAAAACTTCATAGTGGACGTAGGCACATCGCTGAACCACTCTAAATCGTTGTCTTCTTTGCAATTTACTTTCTGTTGGTTAGAGTTTTTGTTAGATAATCCTCATTTTAATTTGCTTTCTTCATTTATTATCTCTTCAAAAACTTCCAAAGAGTGTTGTGCCCAATTTTGACACAAACACCCCCATTTCTAAAAGTCGTACGACACTGTTTCTTCATTTTTGACGGATGTTGCACCTTGCACCGTAGATGTTGCACCCTGTGGATATCGATTCTTCGGAGGGCCATAACTCTCGGCTCGTTTAGAATTACAGGAGCCATAACTAGTCAAAACGAAGCTCTCGGCGAGTTCTACAGCTATGACAGATTTCAGCCGTCGCTGGTTTGTTTCGTACCCAAAAAATCCTATCCGAACCTCAATCGGGTCATGGAAGTTTTTTACCCTTTGTATTTTCGTCACGTGGATTTTTTCTATAATATGGGATCCCCATGGATGGTCTATGATTTACCATCGTTCGAGAGTGGTGCACCATGGTTCTGCCTCGTTTCAAATCCATGCATCCATTTCTAAAAGTCGTACGACACTGTTTCTTCATTTTGGACGGATGTTGCACCTTGCGCCGTAGATGTTGCACCCTTTGGATATCGATTCTTCGGAGGGCCATAACTCTTGGCTCGTTTAGAGTTACGGGAGCCATAACCAGTCAAAACGAAGCTCTCGGTGAGTTCTACAGCTATGACAGCTTTCAGCCGTCACTGGTTAGTTTCGTACCCAAAAAATCCTATCCGAACCTCAATCAGGTCATGGAAGTTTTTTACCCTTCGTTTTGTCGTCACGTGGATTTTTTCTATAATACGGGATCCCCGTGGCCGGTCTATGATTTACCATCGTTGGTGAGTGGTGCGCCATGGTTCTGCTCCGTTTCAAATCCATGCACCCATTTCTAAAAGTCGTATGGCACTGTTTCTTCATTTTGGACGGATGTTGCACCTTGCGTCGTAGATGTTGCACCCTATGGATATCGATTCTTCGGAGGGCCATAACTCTTGGATCGTTTAGAGTTACGGGAGCCATAACCAGTCAAAACGAAGCTCTCAGTGAGTTCTACAGCTATGACTGCTTTCAGCTGTCACTGGTTAGTTTCATACCCAAAAAATCCTATCGGAACCTCAACCGGGTCATGGAAGTTTTTAACCCTTCGTTTTATCATCATGTGGATTTTTTCGGAAATACGGGATCCTCGTGGTTGGCCTATGACTTACCATCACTGGAGAGTGTAGCACCATTGTACTGCTCCGTTTTAAATCCATGCACCCATTTCTAAAAGTCGTACGGCACTGTTTCTTCATTTTGGACGGATGTTGCACCTTGCACGTAGATATTGCACCTTGTGGAAATGAATTCTTCGGAGGGCCATAACTCTCGGCTCGTTTAGAGTTACGGGAGCCATAACTAGTCAAAACGAAGCTCTCGGCGAGATCTACAGCTATGACAGCTTTCAACTGTCACTGGTTAGTTTCGTACCTAAAAAATCCTATCCGAACCTCAATCGGGTCATGGAAGTTTTTTACCCTTCGTTTTGTCATCATGTGGATTTTTTCTGCAATACGGGATCCCCATGGCTGGTCTATGATTTACCATCACTGGAGAGTGGTGCACCGTTGTACTGCTCCGTTTCAAATAAATGCACCCATTTCTGAAAGTCGTACGGCACCGTTTCTTCATTTTGGACGTATGTTGCACCTTGCACCGTAGATGCTGCACCTTGTGGATATCGATTCTTCGGAGGGCCATAAATCTCGGCTCGTTTAGAGTTACGGGAGCCATAACCAGTAAAAACAAATCACTCAGCGAGTTCTACACCTATGACAGCTTTCAGCCATCACTGGTTAGTTTCGTAACAAAAAATCCTATCCGAACCTAAATCGGGTCATGGAAGTTTTTTACCCTTCGTTCTTTCGTCACGTGGATTTTTTCTATAATACGGGATCCCCGTGGCTGGTCTATGATTTACCATCGTTTAAGAGTGGTGCACCATGGTACTGTTCCGTTTCAAATCCATGCACCCATTTCTAAAAGACGTACGACACTGTTTCTTCATTTTGGATGGATGATGCACCTTGCGCCGTAGATGTTGCACCCTGTGGATATCGATTCTTCAAAGGGCCATAACTCTTGGCTCGTTTAGAGTTACGGGAGCCATAACCAGTCAAAATGAAGCCCTCGGTGAGTTCTACAGCTATGACCGCTTTCAGCCGTCACTGGTTAGTTTCATAACCAAAAAATCCTATCCGAACCTCAATCGGGTCATGGAAGTTTTTTACCCTTCGTTTTGTCGTCACGGAGATTTTTTTTGCAATACGGGATCCCTGTGGCAGGTCTATGATTTACCATCGCTGGAGAGTGGTGCACCATGGTACTGCTCCATTTCAAATCCACGCACCCATATCTAAAAGTCGTACGGCACTGTTTCTTCATTTTGGACGGATGTTGCACCGTGCACCGTAGATGTTGCACCCTGTGGATATCGATTCTTCGGAGGGCCATAACTCTCAGCTCGTTTTGAGTTACGGGAGCCATAACCATTCAAAACGAAGCTCTCGACGTGTTCGACAGCTATGAAAGCTTTCATCCATCACTGGTTAGTTTCGTACCCAAAAAATCCTATCCGAAACTCAATCGGGTCATGTAAGTTTTTTACCCTTCGTTTTTTCATCACGTGGATTTTTTCTATAATACGGGATCCCCGTGGCTGGTCTTTGATTTACCATCGTTGGAGAGCGGTGCACCATGGTTCTGCTCCATTTAAAATCCATGCACCCATTTCTAAAAGTCGTACGGCACTGTTACTTTATTTTGGACGGATGTTGCACCTTGCACCGTAGATATTGCACCCTGTTGATATCGATTCTTCGAAGGGCCATAACTCTCGGCTCGTTTATAGTTACGGGAGCCTTAACTAGTCAAAACGAAGCTCTCGATGAGTTCTATAGCTATGACAGCTTTTAGCCGTCACTGGTTAGTTTCGTACCCAAAAAATCCTATCCGAACCTCAATCGGGTCATGGAAGTTTTTTACCCTTCGTTTTTTCGTCACGTGGATTTTTTTCTATAATACGGGATCCCCGTGGCTGGTCCATGATTTACCATCGTTGGAGAGTGGTGCACCATGGTTTTGCTCCGTTTCAAATCCATGCACTCATTTCTAAAAGTCGTACGACACTGTTTCATCATTTTGGACGGATGTTGCACCTTGCGCCGTAGATGTTGCACCCTGTGGATATCGATTCTTTGGAGGGCCATAACTCTTGGCTCGTTTAGAGTTACGGGAGCCATAACCAGCCAAAACGAAGCTCTCGGTGAGTTCTACAACTATGACATCTTTTAGCTGTCACAGGTTAGTTTCATACCCAAAAAATCCTATCCGAACCTCAATCGGGTCATGGAAGTTTTTTACCCTTCGTTTTGTCATCACGTGGATTTTTTTTGCAATACGGGATCCCCTTGGCTGGTCTATGATTTACCATCGCTGGAGAGTGGTGCACCATGGTACTGCTCCGTTTCAAATCCATGCACCTATTTGTAAAAGTCGTACGGCACTATTTCTTCATTTTGGACGGATGTTGCACCTTGCACCGTAGATGTTGCACCCTGTGGATATCGATTCTTCAGAGGGCCATAACTCTCGGCTCGTTTAGAGTTACGGGAGCCATAACTAGTCAAAACGAAGCTCTCGGCGTGTTCTACAGCTATGATAGCTTTCAACCATCATTGGTTAGTTTCGTACCCAAAAAATCCTATCCGAACCTCAATTGGGTCATGGAAGTTTTTTACCCTTCGTTTTGTCATCATGTGGATTTTTTCTGCAATACGGGATCCCCGTGGCTGGTCTATGACTTACCATCGCTGGAGAGTGGTGCACCATTGTACTGCTCCGTTTCAAATCCATGCACCCATTTCTAAAAGTCGTACGGCAATGTTTCTTCATTTTGGACGGATGTCGCACCTTGCACCGTAGATGTTGCACCCTGTGGATATCGATTCTTCGGAGGGCCATAACTCTCGGCTCGTTTAGAGTTACGGGAGCCATAACCAGTTAAAACGAAGCTCTCGGCGAGTTCTACAGCTATGACAGCTTTCAGCCGTCACTGGTTAGTTTCGTACCCAAAAAATCCTATCCGAACCTCAATCGGGTCATGGAACTTTTTTACCCTTCGTTTTTTCATCACGTCGATTTTTTCAATAATACGCGATCCCCGTGGCTGGTCTATGATTTACCATCATTGGAGAGCGGTGCACCATGGTTCTGCTTCGTTTCAAATCCATGCACCCATTTCTAAAGTCGAATGGCACCGTTTCTTCATTTTGGACGGATGTTGCACCTTGCGCCATAGATGTTGCACCCTGTGGATATCGATTCTTCGGAGGGCCGTAACTCTTGGCTCGTTTAGAGTTACGGGAGCCATAACCAGTCAAAATGAAGCTCCTAGTGAGTTCTACAGCTATGACAGCTTTCGGCCGTCACTGGTTAGTTTCTAACCCAAAAAATCCTATCCGAACCTCAATCGGGTCATGGAAGTTTTTTACCCTTCGTTTTGTCATCATGTGGATTTTTTCTGCAATACGGGATCCCCATGGTTGGTCTATGACTTACCATCGCTGGAGAGTGTAGCACCATTGTACTTGTAACGACCCATATTTTACGTGTCGATAAATCGTAAAATAGATGCCATCAAGTCGTTAGTATTGTTGTTAAGTCGTTTGGAGTTTGAGTCGACCAAGTCTTAAGTCGTATGGAAGCTAGCTCGTGTGGCCGAGTTAAGGTAGTAACCGACCTATAGGATGACCGACATATAGTGCCTGACCGACTTAAGGAAGTTGTCGAGTTATAGAAGTTAACGACTTATAGGAACAGGCGACCTAAGGGTTAAACGACTTAGTAGAGAGCGACTTAGTGGAGTGGCGACTCATAGGGTTGACTGAGTTAAGAGAGGTGAACGACTCATCTGTTGGACCGACTCATAGGATGGAACGACTTAAGGAAAATAGGCTAGGTCGTATATGAGTTAGGTCGTTGAGTCGTATCGTGTTGTTGAGTCGCTGAGTCGTTGAGTCATGAGTTGTATAGTGTTGTTGAGTCGTTGAGTCGCTGGGGTCGTATCTGTGTTAAGTCGTAGGATTTTTAAGTCGCTAGGACGGTTTTACAATGGGTCGTTGGGTAGAAGAGTCGTTAGGTCGGCCTGTGTTTTAGGACGTGTATGCTATGAGTCGTACACGAGTTAAGTTGTTGGGTCGACTAGGTGATGAGTCGTAGGAGTTGTTGAGTCGTAGGTCGTGGGTCTGATGAGTCGGTGACGACTCATGGGCGGATGGCTCATGGGGAATTCAGCCTATAAATAGAGGGGTTTGGCTCACTTTTTGGCACCGGATTTTGAAGCGACGAAGTGCTGCCATTTTGAGAGCTCGACTACAACACTTCTTCACTTCTTTTCTCTACTCATATCTAGTGCTAACTTCCATCCAAGATTGAAGATCAAGATCGAAGATCCAAGAGCCAAAATTGAAGATCTTTATCCAACGAAGTGAGATTTCATCATTTGAAGCGGAATCTTGTCGGATCAAGCTTGGTTCTTCGCTGTCCAGAAATGAAGTTGATTGTTTTTGTGGTGTTTAGGTGATTCGGTGAGTGGTAGTTATCTCTCGCACGGACCCAAAGGAGTATATTGGATCGGTGGCTTGTTTATGTGTTAAAGATAGAGATTTCTTGCATTTCTCTTAAGTCTGCATGTAGATCCATTGTCTACGAGGATTTGATACCAATTTTACTACATGTTAACCTATGCACGATCATTCATCAAGTTGTAGAGATATTTGCTTATAATTCATACTTGTTGGATTTGGACATTTTAATTATGAAATTTGCCATTCTTGTATGATTGCTTGTTAGATCTTATTTGAATGTATGATTGTTTGGACTTATGATTGATTTGATTGTTTCAAATTAGATAGTAGTTGATTTGGACAAGTTGGTCGAAAGACGATTCAAAAGCTAAGTGGAAAGGCTCTTGAATGGTGAAAGCTGCTTGTGGCATACGAAGCAGGTGATGAAGCTCATATGAATAGATTCGTTGATGATGGACTTTGCTATGATTAGAGGAAGCAAAGTATGATGTTGAGATGGGACTTTGCTATGATGCATTAATGCAAAGTACGATGTGAGATAGCCTTGGTTTAATCCAGACGGGATCATCCCAAGCATGTTGATAACTCGATGATGCGGTTCGAGTTGGTTGATAATGGATTGGCTCGAGAGGCGCTTGGGCTAGTATGAAAATAGTCGTCGAGGAGGATGACTAGGAGGCTGAGATTTCATCGTTGTTGAGGGTTCTAGCATGCTCAAAGCAAGAGTACGTTGGGCAGATTCTATAGTCCCAAGCACGGGCTGCGACGACGTGCTAGTACTCTGGGTAGTTACGAAAATTCCTAGGCACGGGCTGCGACGACATGCAGAGTTATGTCTAGAACCGGGGTTGCCATTAGCCCTTGACTGACGGCTGAAAGAATGTGCCGGTCATTCAATTAACGATGGTATCGAGGCAATGATAACAGTGATAGCCAGAGTCATGGATGTTTGGTTGTATCATCATTCGGTCTCAAGAGCGGTGTTTTCTGGGTGCTTATCTGATCTTGGTTTAGGCCTTGGGGGTTTGTATTTGGAAAACATCGACCTTGACTCGAGTGATTACTGCTTTACTTTAATTGTCTGCTTTGTTATGCTTGTTTTTCCTTAGTGTGTGTCTGGGGCTATCACTGTAGAAAGAGGTGGAGTGGGATGGTTGGGTCCCTATTCCTTTTTATTCCTTATGCTCTTTTGGTATGTTTGATAGTTAATTTACTGCTCACTAGGACTTTGTCTGACTCAAGGTTTTATGTTCAACTCTTATTACCTTGGGCTGTTCATCCATGTTGGGATGGGCAGACTAGGTAGCAGGTGACAGGTGGTGTTCCTAGAGATTGACGTTGTTGATGACGAAGATGAGCTGGAGGCTTTGCATATTGTTTTCTTACTATATGTACTGGATATTCCGCTGTTTGTTTGATACTCTGAGTGCTATGTAGTGAGGCTGGATGTATTGACTATTCAGATGATTGTATAAAACTATATTGAGTTTATATGACGAGATTCTGTTCTATGGAGCTTCACTATGTATACTTTTCTATTGTATTTTATCCATGCGCTGTGAGTAATACGATAGATTCTGTGGTGATATTCTTACCTTGACCATCGTCCATGGCTGCCTGGCACACTTTTCAACGCGCTATTTCCTTGATTTGGTGCGGGAGTCATGGGCGGTCGTCACATTAGGTATCAGAGCGAGGTTAATCGATTTTAGCCAATGCTCGCGGACGTAATTACGTAAGAGAGACGTAATTGTATTTTGATGGATGATTACTATATATAATATAGTAGTTTAGAAGGATTTGAACTCCTTTGGCAGTTGTTTCTCAAGGTTTTCTAAATCATTCCTTTGTAGATATTAAGGATGAGTCGAAGTGAGAGACAAGCTGCTAGGGAAAGCCGTGCTGCTGGGAGAGCTACTGATTATGCTGCGATGTTTGAAGCTATGATGACTTCTATCATGAGAAGGATACCAGCTTCAGGTCCATCAGTGGATGTTGGAGTTCAAGTTCAAGCTCCAAGACCGGTGGATTTTGCTAAGCTTTGTAAGGACTATACTGCTCTTGGAGGGAAGGCTTTCTTAGGGACAGAGTCAACCGTGGATGTTCAGAGATGGATAGATGCTTGTAGAAGGATCTTTGGTGATTTGGGGATTGAGGATGCAACTAAAAGGAAGCTTGCATCAAGACAACTTCAAGGAAGAGCTTCTGATTGGTGGAACTCTATCACCATTGATACTCCGGAGGAAGAAATTACTTGGGAGCAATTCCAAGTTAGATTTGAAGCTAAGTTCATTTCTACGGCTCAGAAGTCTGTTTTGTTCAAGAAGTTCGTGGAGCTCAAGCAAGGTGGAAGACCTATTCTTGAGTATGTTTCTGAGTTTGAAGCTTTGTCCAAGTATGCCAGATCGTATATTGAATCTCCCTATCAGAAGAATGAGAAGTTTGTGACAGGCTTGGATAGTTATCTGGGAAGGCAGTTGGTGGATCATCTGGACGGTCCATTTGAGAAGCTTGTGGAGAAAGCTCTCAGGCATGAGAGTTTGTTTCCTAAGGAAGGGTCTGTTGTTGTTGTGACCAAGGATGAGCCCAAACCACAGCAAGGTAGAAACAAGAATAGGAAGCAGCAGCAACAGAAAGGTAAGGATGGCCAGAAGAGGCCGAAGGGTGAAGTGATCTGCTACAATTGCCAGCAGAAGGGCCATCTCTCCAGGGATTGTAAGAATCAGAAGGCGCAAGCAAAGTGCCACAACTGTGACAAGCCGGGGCATTTCAGGAGGAATTGTCTAGAACCACAAAAGGACAAGCAGATTGTGCAAGCCTATGCTTTGGAGGCTGTTCCATCGTCTTTGAAAGCTCCTACTGTGGAAGAGAAAGGAAAGGGTGTGGTGGTTCAAGGTACTCTTTCCATATGTGGCGTTCAAGTTAGAGTGTTGTTTGATACTGGGGCGTCACATTCGTTTGTTTGTAATGATCTTGTAGGCCGGTTGGGTTTGGAACCGGAAATTGTTGATAGACCATTGGTTGTGACTAATCCAGTTGGGGGTTCGTCATGTTTGTGTATGATATGCCGTGGTCTAGTTGTATCGAGTCATGATTGCTCTTCTGTTTGTGATTGTTTTGTTCTGAACTTTGCGGGGTTCGAAATCATTTTGGGTATGGACTGGCTTAGGAAGTATGCGGCAAAGGTTGATTGTGAGAAACTGGAGGTGACAGTCGGGAATGTGGTAGGGCGAAAGGTTGTGATACGATGTAAGCGTGAAGAAGGCGTCTTCATGAGCTTCATGTATTCGCTTGTTGTTCCACGGGATGGACTGTCATCGATGCCGGTTGTGAATGGATTTGAGGACGTCTTTGATGAAGTCAAAGGGTTACCGCAGCATAGGGAGATCGAGCTTCGTATCGATCTAGTTGAGGAAGCCAGACCAGTTGTGATGCCTCTTAGGAGGATGGCGCCTAGAGAACAGCAAGAGTTGAAGGTGCAAGTTGATGACCTTTTACGGAAAGGATTCATTCGGCAAAGTGTGTCCGAATGGGGTGCACCAGTTGTGTTCGCAACCAAAGCGGATGGATCGTTGAGGTTGTGTGTCGATTATCGTGAGCTGAATAAGGTGACTAAGAAGAACAAGTATCCATTTTCGAGAATAGATGACTTGTTTGATCAGCTCCACGAGGCTAGGATGTTTTCTCAGATGGATTTGGCAACGGGATTTCACCAGTTGAGAGTGGCTAAGGATAGTGTGCCGAAGACTACTTTTCGGACACCATCTGGTTTTTATGAGTGGCTGGTAATGCCATTTGGATTGACCAATGCACCAGCATACTTTGTGGATCTCATGAATAAAGTATTCAAAGATCAGTTGAACAAGTTTGTACTTGTGTTCGTGGATGATATTCTGATTTACTCCAGAACTGAAGAAGAGCACAAGACGCACTTGCGGATTGTTTTGGAAATCTTGCGGAAACATCAGCTGAAGGCTAAGTTTTCAAAATGTCACTTCTGGAAGAGCGAAGTGAGGTTCTTAGGCCATGTTGTTTCTGGAAATGTAATAGCGGTTGATCCCGCTAAGGTGGCGGCGATCCAGGATTGGGTTAGACCTAAGAATGCATCTGATGTGAGAAGTTTTCTTGGATTAGCTGGATATTATCGACGGTTTATCAAAGACTTTTCCAAGATAGCTGCACCGTTAACAGGATTGACGAAAAAGAATCAGGTATTCAGTTGGGATACAAAGTGTGAGCGAGCTTTCGGAATCTTGAAAGAGCGACTGACAAGTGCTCCTGTTTTGACTATTCCAAGTGGGAATGATGAGATGGGGGTTTACACCGATGCATGTGGTACTGGACTTGGAGCAGTACTAATGCAGAGGGATAAAGTTGTTGCGTATGCTAGTCGACAACTGAAGCCGCATGAAAGGAATTACCCGACTCATGATTTGGAGTTAGCGGTGATTGTATTTGCTCTGAAGATGTGGAGACATTACCTGTTGGGAGTACGATTTGAGTTGTTTACGGATCATAAGTCGTTGAAGTATCTTTTCTCCCAAAAGGATTTGAATCTTCGGCAGCAACGATGGCTAGAGTTTTTAGCATCATATGATTTTGGTATAGCTTATACTGCGGGAAGGGGTAACGCAGTGGCAGATGCGTTGAGTCGGAGACATGCAGGATTGGGAGCCATGTTTTCCGAATGGAGGAGTCTCGAGTATTTGGCTGGTTTTGACTTCAGGCCCAGATGTGAATTGGATCATGAGATGTTGGCAAACTTATCGATAAGGCCTACTCTTGTGGAAAGAATTGGCGAGAGCCAAAAGCGAGATGATAAGCTTGTCAGGATTATCCGTGACTTGGAGTCTGGATTGGACCCAGAAAAGGATAAAGAATTCGAAGTCGATCGTGAGGGTTGGCTTCGTAAGCAAGGACGACTAGTTGTTTCCGATATAGATGAATTGAGAGATGAAGTTCTAATGGAAAGTCATCACTCGAAGTTGACAATTCATCCAGGGGGAAATAAGATGTATCGGGATATGAAGAGAGCCTATTACTGGGAAGGTATGAAGAAGGATGTTGGAAATTTTATTTCCAAGTGCATGAACTGCCAGTTAGTAAAAGATGAACAGAAGAAGCCAAGTGGATTGCTTCATCCATTGGAAGTTCCTACGTGGAAGTGGGAGCAAGTATCGATGGATTTTATCGATGGTCTACCTAGGATAAGAGCGGGAAACGAAGGGATTTGGGTCATTGAGGATCGTTTGACCAAGAGTGCAATATTCATTCCTGTTCGATCAACTAGGATTGCATCGAAGTTGGCTGAGTTGTATGTTAAGTGGATAGTTCGATTCCATGGTATTCCAAAAAGTATAGTGAGCGATAGAGACCCATTGTTCACTAGTGGATTTTGGAAGAGCTTCCAGGAAGTTTTGGGAACCGAGTTGTGTTTGAGTACAGCTTATCATCCCCAAACAGATGGTCAGACTAAGAGAGTCAACCGAGTTTTGGATGATCTCCTGAGGGCATGTGTTTTAGATTTCAGAGGATCATGGGAGGATCATCTTCATTTTGTGGAATTTGCATATAATAACAGTTACCAGTCAAGCATTGTTATGGCACCATTTGAAGCACTGTATGGAAGACCGTGTAACTCTCCGACATGTTGGTTGGAAGCTGGAGAAAAGCTGATACTTGGGCCAGAGATGATTCGTCATACTTCGGATTGTATAGAGATCATTCGGCAATGAATGAAGGCAGCCCAAGACCGTCAGAAAAGTTATGCTGATAAGCGTCGTAAGGATTTGGAATTCGACGTAGGCGATATGGTTTTTGTGAAGATTTCTCCTCTGATGAATGTTATTCGATTCGGGAAGAAAGGAAAGTTGACCCCGAGATTTGTTGGACCATTCCCGATAATCGAGCGAATTGGAAAGCTCGCTTATAGATTGGAGTTAGCGGAAAAGATGGCGGGTGTGCACAATGTTTTTCATGTACTTTATCTACGAAAGTATGTGCACGACTCGAATACAGTGGTTTCTGCTGATAGCTGTGAAGATTTAGAGGTTGATCCAGTTGTTACGAGACCTCGTAAGCCGCTTCGTGTTGTTGAAACCAACACGAAACAGCTTAGGAGGAAGACGATTACGTTGCTCAAGATACAATGGAGTGATGATGTTAACGACTGTACGTGGGAGGAGGAAGAGAGGATGACGGAAGCTCATCCTGAACTCTTCAAGGTATGGCCCTAAGGTGTCGTGACATCTCATGAATTTTTAGCTTGTTCTAGTCTTAGAATTCTGCATGCTAGGTTAGAAATTGGATGCATGGTTTGTTGATTGCTATGGATGGTAGGCATGCAGAATAGTTTTGATTGGTGTTGTTTGTTTGGAATTTCGGGGTGCGAAATTCCTAAGGGGGAGAGAATGTGACGACCCGTATTTTACGTGTCGATATATCGTAAAATAGATGCCATCAAGTCGTTAGTATTGTTGTTAAGTCGTTTGGAGTTTGAGTCGACCAATGCTTAAGTCGTATGGAAGCTAGCTCGTGTGGCCGAGTTAAGGTAGTAACCGACCTATAGAATGACCGACATATAGTGCCTGACCGACTTAAGGAAGTTGCCGAGTTATAGAAGTTAACGACTTACAGGAACAGGCGACCTAAGGGTTAAACGACCTAGTAGAGAGCGACTTAATGGAGTGGCGACTCATAGGGGTGACTGAGTTAAGAGAGGTGACCGACTCATGTGTTGGACCGACTCATAGAATGGAACGACTTAAGGAAAATAGGCTAGGTCGTATATGAGTTAGGTCGTTGAGTCGTATAGTGTTGTTGAGTCACTGAGTCGCTGAGTCATGAGTTGTATAGGGTTGTTGAGTCGTTGAGTCGCTGGGGTCGTATCTGTGTTAAGTCGTAGGGTTTTTAAGTCGTTAGGACGGTTTTACGATGAGTCGTTGGGTAGAAGAGTCGTTAGGTCGGCCTGTGTTTTAGGACGTGTATGCTATGAGTCGTACACGAGTTAAGTTGTTGGGTCGGCTAGGTGATGAGTCGTAGGAGTTGTTGAGTCGTAGGTCGTGGGTCTGATGAGTCGGTGACGACTCATGGGCGGACGGCTCACGGGGAAATCAGCCTATAAATAGAGGGGTTTGGCTCACTTTTTGGTACCGGATTTTGAAGCGACGAAGTGCTGCCATTTTGAGAGCTCGACTACAACACTTCTTCACTTCTTTTCTCCACTCTAATCTAGTGCTAACTTCCATACAAGATTGAAGATCAAGATCGAAGATCCAAGAGCCAAAGTTGAAGATCTTCATCCAACGAAGTGAGATTTCATCGTTTGAAGCGGAATCTTGTCGGATCAAGCTTGGTTCTTCGCTGTCCAGATCTGAAGTTGATTGTTTTTGTGGTGTTTAGGTGATTTGGTGAGTGGTAGTTATCTCTCACACAGACCCAAAGGAGCATATTGGATCGGTGGCTTGTTTATGTGTTAAAGATAGAGATTTCTTGCATTTCTCTTAAGTCTGCATGTAGATCCATTGTCTATGAGGATTTGATACCAATTTTACTACATGTTAACCTATGCACGATCATTCATCAAGTTGTAGAGATATTTGCTTATAATTCATACTTGTTGGATTTGGACATTTTAATTACGAAATTTGCCATTCTTGTATGATTGCTTGTTAGATCTTGTTTGAATGTATGATTGTTTGGACTTATGATTGATTTGATTGTTTCAAATTAGCTAGTAGTTGATTTGGACAAGTTGGTCGAAAGACGATTCAAAAGCTAAGTGGAAAGGCTCTTGAATGGTGAAAGCTGCTTGTGGCATATGAAGCAGGTGATGAAGCTCATATGAATAGATTCGTTGATGATGGACTTTGCTATGATTAGAGGAAGCAAAGTATGATGTTGAGATGGGACTTTGCTATGATGCGTTAATGCAAAGTACGATGTGAGATAGCCTTGGTTTAATCCAGACGGGATCATCCCAAGCATGTTGATAACTCGATGATGTGGTTCTAGTTGGTTGATAATGGATTGGCTCGAGAGGCGCTTGGGCCAGTATGAAAATAGTCGTCGAGGAGGATGACTAGGAGGCTGAGATTTCATCGTTGTTGAGGGTTATAGCATGCTCAAAGCAAGAGTACGTTGGGCAGATTCGATAGTCCCAAGCACGGGCTGCGACGACGTGCTAGTACTCTGGGTAGTTGCGAAAATTCCTAGGCACGGGCTGCGACGACGTGCGGAGTTATGTCTAGAATCGGGGTTGCCATTAGCCCTTGACTGACGGCTGAAAGAATGTTCCGGTCATTCAATTAACGATGGTATCGAGGCAATGATAACAGTGATAGCCAGAGTCATGGATGTTTGGTTGTATCATCATTCGGTCTCAAGAGCGGTGTTTTCTGGGTGCTTATCTGATCTTGGTTTAGGCCTTGGGGGTTTGTATTTGGAAAACATCGACCTTGACTCGAGTGATTACTGCTTTACTTTAATTGTCTGCTTTGTTATGCTTGTTTTTCCTTAGTGTGTGTCTGGGGCTATCACTGTAGAAAGAGGTGGAGTGGGATGGTTGGTTCCCTATTCCTTTTTATTCCTTATGCTCTTTTGGTATGTTTGATAGTTAATTTACTGCTCACTAGGACTTTGTCTGACTCAAGGTTTTATGTTCAACTCTTATTACCTTGGGCTGTTCATCCATGTTGGGATGGGCAGACTAGGTAGCAGGTGACAGGTGGTGTTCCTAGAGATTGACGCTGTTGATGACGAAGACGAGCTGGAGGCTTTGCATATTGTTTTCTTACTATATATACTGGATATTCCGCTGTTTGTTTGATACTCTGAGTGCTATGTAGTGAGGCTGGATGTATAGACTATTCAGATGATCGTATAAAACTATATTGAGTTTATATGATGAGATTATGTTCTATGGAGCTTCACTATGTATACTTTTCAATTGTGTTTTATCCATGCGCTGTCAGTAATACGATAGATTCTATGGTGATATTCTTACCTCGACCATCGTCCATGGCTGCCCGGCACACTTTTCAGCGCGCTATTTCCTTGATTTGGTCCGGGACTCATGGGCGGTCGTCACAGTACTGCTCCATTTCAAATCCATGCACCCATTTCTAAAAGTCGTATGGCACTGTTTCTTCATTTTGGACGGATGTAGCACCTTGCACCGTAGATGTTGCACCCTTTGGATATCGATTCTTCAGAGGGCCATAACTCTTGGCTTGTTTAGAGTTACGGGAGCCATAACCAGTCAAAACAAAGTTCTCAGCGAGTTCTACAGCTATGACAGGCTTTCAACCGTCACAGGTTAGTTTCGTACCAAAAAAATCCTATCCGAACCTCAATCGGGTCATGGAAGTTTTTTACCCTACGTTTTATCATCATGTGGATTTTTTCTGCAATACGGGATCCCCGTGGCTGGTCTATGATTTACCATCACTGGAGAGTGGTGCATCATCGTAATGCTCCGTTTCAAATCCATGCACCCATTTCTAAAAGTCGTACGGCACTGTTTCTTCATTTTGGACGTATGTTGCACCTTGCACCGTAGATGTTGCACCCTGTAGATATCGATTCTTCGGAGGGCCATATCTCTCGGCTCGTTTAGAGTTACCGGGGCCATAACCAGTAAAAACAAAGCTCTCGGCGAGTTCTACAGCTATGACAGCTTTCAGCCGTCACTAGTTAGTTTCGTACCAAAAAATCCTATCCGAACCTCAATCGTGTCATGGAAGTTTTTTACCCTTCGTTTTTTCGTCACGTGGATTTTTTCTATAATACGGGATCCCCGTGGCTGGTCTATGATTTACCATCGTTGGAGAGTGGTGCACCATGGTACTGCTCCGTTTCAAATCCGTGCACCCATTTCTAAAAGTCGTACGACACTGTTTCTTCATTTTGGACGGAAGTTGCACCTTGCGCTGTAGATGTTGCACCCTGTGGATATCGATTCTTCGGAGGGCCATAACTCTTGGCTCATTTAGAGTTACGGCAGCCATAACCAGTCAAAACGAAGCTCTCGGTGAGTTCTACAGCTGTGACAGCTTTCAGCCGTCACTGGTTAGTTTCATATCCAAAAAATCCTTTCCGAACCTCAATCGGGTCATGGAAGTTTTTTACCTTTCGTTTTGTCGTCACGTGGATTTTTTCTGCAATACGGGATCCCCGTGGAAGGTCTATGATTTAACATCGCTGGAGAGTGGTGCACCATGGTAATGCTCCGTTTCAAATCCATGCACCCATTTCTAAAAGTCGTACGGCACTGTTTCTTCATTTTGGACGGATGTTGCACCTTGCACCGTTGATGTTGCACCCTGTGGATATCGATTCTTCGGAGGGCCATAACTCTCGGCTCGTTTAGAGTTACGGAAGCCATAACTAGTCAAAACGAAGCTCTCGGCGTGTTCTACAGCTACGACCGCTTTCATCCATCACTGGTTAGTTTCGTACCCAAAAAATCCTATTCGAACCTCCATCGGTACACGGAAGTTTTTTACCCTTTGTTTTGTCCTCATGTGGATTTTTTCTGCAATACGGGATCCCCGTGGCTGGTCTATGACTTACCATCGCTGGAGAGTGGTGCACCATTGTACTGCTCTGTTTCAAATCCATGCACCCATTTCTAAAAGTCATACGGCACAGTTTCTTCATTTTGGACGGATGTTGCACCTTGCACCGTAGATGTTGCACCCTGTGGATATCGATTCTTCGGAGGGCCATAACTCTCGGCTCTTTTAGAGTTACAGGAGCCATAACCAGTCAAAATGAAGCTCTCGGCTAGTTCTACAGCTATGACAGCGTTCAGCCGTCACTGGTTAATTTCGTACCTCAATCGGGTCATAGAAGTTTTTTAACCTTCGTTTTTTCGTCACGTGGACTTTTTTTATAATACGGTATCCCCGTGGCTGGTCTATGATTTACCTTCGTTGGAGAGTGGTGCTCCATCGTTCTGCTCCATTTCAAATCCATGCACCCAATTCTAAAAGTCGTACGGCACTGTTTCTTCATTTTGGACGGATGTTGCACGTTGCGCCGTAGATGTTGCACCCTGTGGATATCGATTCTTCGGAGGGCCATAACTCTTGGCTCGATTAGATTTACGTGAGCCATAACCATTCAGAACGAAGCTCTCGGTGAGTTCTACAGCTATAACAGCTTTCAACTGTCAATGGTTAGTTTTATACCCAAAAAATCCTATCCGAACCTCAATCGCGTCATGGAAGTTTTTTACCCTTCGTTTTGTCGTCATGTATATTTTTTCTGCAATGCGGGATCCCCGTAGCTGGTCTATGACTTACCATCGCTGGAGAGTGGTGCACCATTGTACTGCTCCGTTTCAAATCCATGCACCCATTTCTAAAAGTCGTACGGCACTGTTTCTTCATTTTGGACGGATGTTGCACCTTGCACCGTAGATGTTGCACCCTGTGGATATCGATTCTTCGGAGGGTCATAACTCTCGGCTCGTTTAGAGTTACGGGAGCCATAACCACTCAAAACGAAACTCTCGGCGAGTTCTACAGCAATGGCAGCTTTCAACCGTCACTGGTTAGTTTCGTACCTAAAAAATCCAATCCGAACCTCAATCGGGTCATGGAAGTTTTTTACCCTTCGTTTTGTCATCATGTGGATTTTTTCTGCAATACGGGATCCCCGAGGCTGGTCTATGATTTGCCATCACTATAGAGTGGTGCACCATTCTACTGCTCCGTTTCAAATCCATGCACCCATTTCTAAAAGTCGTATGGCACCGTTTCTTCATTTTGGACGTATGTTGCACCTTGCACCGTAGATGTTGCACCCTGTGGATATCGGTTCTTCGGAGGGCCATAACTCTCGGCTCGTTTAGAGTTACGGGAGCCATAACCCGTCAAAACGAACCTCTCGGCGTGTTCTACAGCTATGACAGCTTTCAACCATCACTGGTTAGTTTTGTACCCAAAAAATCCTTTCCGAACCTCAATCGGGTCATTGAAGTTTTTTACCCTTCCTTTTGTAATCATGAGGATTTTTTCTGCAATACGGAATCCCCGTGGCTGGCCTATGACTTACCATCGCTGGAGAGTGGTGCACCATTGTACTGCTTCGTTTAAAATCCATGCACCCATTTCTAAAAGTCGTACGGCACTGTTTCTACATTTTGGACGGATGTTGCACCTTGCACCGTAGATGTTGCATCCTGTGGATATCGATTCTTCGGTGGGACATAACTCTCGGCTCGTTTAGATTTACGGGAGCCATAACCAGTCAAAACGAAGCTCCCGGCGATTTCTACAGCTATGACAGGTTTCAGCCGTCACTGGTTAGTTTCGTACCCAAAAAATCCTATCCGAACCTCAATCGTGTCATGGAAGTTTTTTACTCTTCGTTTTTTCGTCACGTCGATTTTTTCTAAAAGTCGTACGACACTGTTTCTTCATTTTGGACAGATGTTGCACCTTGCGCCGTAGATGTTGCACCCTGTGGATATCGATTCTTCGGAGGGCCATAACTCTCGGCTTGTTTAGAGTTACGGGAGCCATAACCAGTCAAAACGAAGCTCTCGGCGAGTTCTACAGCTATGACAGCTTTCAACCGTCACTGGTTAGTTTCGTACCTACAAAATCCTATCCGAACCTCAACCGGGTCATGGAAGTTTTTTAACCTTCGTTTTGTCATCATGTGGATTTTTTCTGCAATACGGGATCCCCATGGCTGGTCTATGACTTACCATCGCTGGAGAGTTTAGCACCATTGTACTGCTCCGATTCAAATCCAATCACCCATTTCAAAAAGTCGTACGACACTGTTTCTTCATTTTGGACGGATGTTGCACCTTACACCGTAGAAGTTGCACCCTGTGGATATCGATTCTTCCGAGGGCCATAACTCTCGGCTCGTTTAGAGTTACGGGAGCCATAACCAGTCAAAACGAAGCTCTCGGCGAGTTCTACAGCTATGACAGCTTTCAACCGTCACTGGTTAGTTTCGTACCTAAAAAATCCTATCCGAACCTCAATCGGGTCATGGAAGTTTTTTACCCTTCGTTTTGTCATCATGTGGATTTTTTCTGCAATACGGATCCCTGTGGCTGGTCTATGATTTGCCATCACTAAAGAGTGGTAAACCATTGTACTGCTCCGTTTCAAATCCTTGCACCCATTTCTAAAAGTCGTATGGCACCGTTTCTTTATTTTGGACGCATGTTGCACCTTGCACCGTAGATGTTGCACCCTGTGGATATCGATTCTTCGGTGGGCCATAACTCTCGGCTCATTTAGAGTTACGGGAGCCATAACCAGTCAAAACGAAGCTCTCGGCGTGTTCTACAGCTATGACAGCTTTCAACCATCGCTGGTTAGTTTCGTACCCCAAAAATCCTATCCGAACCTCAATCGGGTCATGGAAGTTTTTTACCCTTCCTTTTGTCATCATGTGGATTTTTTCTGCAATACGAAATCCCCGTGGCTGGCCTATGACTTACCATCGTTGGAGAGTGGTGCACCATTGTACTACTCCGTTTAAAATCCATGCACCCATTTCTAAAAGTCGTACGGCACTGTTTCTACATTTTGGATGGATGTTGCACCTTGCACCGTAGATGTTGCACCCTAAGGATATCGATTCTTCGGAGGGTCATAACTCTCGGCTCGTTTAGAGTTACGGGAGCCATAACCAGTCAAAACGAAGCTCTCGGCGAGTTCTACAGCTATGACAGCTTTCAACCGTCACCGGTTAGTTTCGTGCATAAAAAATCCTATCTGAACCTCAATCGAGTCATAGAAGTTTTTTACCCTTCGTTTTTTCGTCACGTCGATTTTTTCTAAAAGTCGTACGACACTGTTTCTTCATTTTGGACGGATGTTGCACCTTGTGCCATAGATGTTGCACCCTGTGTATATCGATTCTTCGGAGGGCCATAAGTCTCGGCTCGTTTAGAGTTACGGGAGCCATAACCAGTCAAAACGAAGCTCTCGACGAGTTCTACAGCTATGACAGCTTTCACCCGTCACCGGTTAGTTTCGTACCTACAAAATCCTATCCGAACCTCAATCGGGTCATGGAAGTTTTTTACCCCTCGTTTTGTCATCATGTGGATTTTTTCTGCAATACGGGATCCCCGTGGCTGGTCTATGACTTACAATCGCTGGAGAGTGTACCACCATTGTACTGCTCTGATTCAAATCCAAGCACCCATTTCTAAAAGTCGTACGACACTGTTTCTTCATTTTGGATGGATGTTGCACCTTGCACCGTAGATGTTGCACCCTGTGGATATCGATTCTTCGGAGGGCCATAACTCTCGGCTCGATTAGAGTTACGGGCGCCATAACCAGTCAAAACGAAGCTCTCGGCGTGTTCTACAACTATGACGGCTTTCAACCGTCACTGGTTAGTTTCGTACCTAAAAAATCCTATCCGAACCTCAATCGGGTCATGTAAGTTTTTTACCCTACGTTTTGTCATCATGTGGATTTTTTCTGCAATACGGGATCCCCGTGGCTGGTCTATGATTTGCCATCACTGGAGAGTGGTGCACAATTGTACTGCTCCGTTTCAAATCCATGCACCCATTTCTAAAAGTCGTATGGCACCGTTTCTTCATTTTGGACGTATGTTGCACCTTGCACCGTAGATGTTGCACCCTGTGGATATCGATTCTTCGGTGGGCCTTAACTCTCGGCTCGTTTAGAGTTACGGGAGCCATAACCAGTCAAAACGAAGCTCTCGGCGTGTTCTACAGCTATGACAGCTTTCAACCATCACTGGTTAGTTTCGTACCCAAAAAATCCTATCCGAACCTCAATCGGGTCATGGAAGTTTTTTACCCTTCCTTTTGTCATCATGTGGATTTTTTCTGCAATACGGAATCCCCATGGCTGGCTTATGACTTACCATCGCTGTAGAGTGGTGCACCGTTGTACTGCTCCGTTCAAAATCCACGCACCCATTTCTAAAAGTCGTACGGCACTGTTTCTACATTTTGGACGGATGTTGCACCTTGCACCGTAGATGCTGCACCCTGTGGATATCGATTCTTCGGAGGGCCATAACTCTCGGCTCGTTTAGAGTTACGGGAGCCATAACCAGTCAAAACGAAGCCCTCGGCGAGTTCTACAGCTATGACAGCTTTCATCCGTCACTGGTTAGTTTCGTACCCAAAAAATCCTATCCGAACCTCAATCGGGTCATGGAAGTTTTTTACCCTTCGTTTTTTCGTCACGCCGATTTTTTCTATAATACGGGATCCCCATGGCTGTTCTATGATTTACCATCGTTGGAGAGTGGTTTACCATGGTTCTTCTCTATTTCAAATCCATGCACCCATTTCTAAAAGTCGAATGACACTGTTTCTTCATTTTGGACGGATGTTGCACCTTGCGCCGTAGATGTTGCACCCTGTGGATATCGATTCTTCGGAGGGCCATAACTCTTGGCTCGTTTAGAGTTACGGGAGACATAACCAGTCAAAACGAAGCTCTCGGTGAGTTCTACAGCTATGACAGCTTTTAGCTGTCACTGGTTAGTTTCATACCCAAAAACTCCTATCCGAACCTCAATCGGGTCATGGAAGTTTTTTACCCTTCGTTTTGTCATCATGTGGATTTTTTCTGCAATACGGGATCCCCATGGCTGGTCTATGACTTACCATCGCTAGGGAGTGTGGCACCATTGTATTACTCCGATTCAAATCCAAGCACCCATTTTTAAAAGTCGTACGACACTGTTTCTTCATTTTGGACAGATGCTGCACCTTGCACCGTAGATGTTGCACCCTGTGGATATCGATTCTTCGGAGGGCCATAACTCTCGGCTCGTTTAGAGTTACGGGAGCCATAACCAGTCAAAACGAAGCTCTCGGCGAGTTCTACAGCTATGACAGCTTTCAATCGTCACTGGTTAGTTTCGTACCCAAAAAATCCTATCCGAACCTCAATCGGGTCATGGAAGTTTTTTACCCTTCGTTTTGTCATCATGTGCATTTTTTCTGCAATACGGGATCCCCATGGCTGGTCTATGACTTACCATTGCAGGAGAGTGTAGCACCATTGTACTGCTCCGTTTCAAATCCATGCACCCATTTCTAAAAGTCGTACGGCACTGTTTCTCCATTTTGGACGTATGTTGCACCTTGCACCGTAGATGTTGCACCCTATGGATATCGATTTTTCGGAGGGCCATAACTCTCGGCTCGTTTAGAGTTGCGGGAGCCATAACTAGTAAAAACAAAGCTCTCGGTGAGTTCTACAGCTATGACTGCATTCAGCCGTCACTGGCTAGTGTCGTACCAAAAAATCCTTTCCGAACCTCAATCGTGTCATGGAAGTATTTTACCCTTCGTTTTTTCGTCACGTGGATTTTTTATATAATACGTGATCTGTGACGACCCGGAATTTTTGTATATTTGAAATTGTAATATTTAATTAATTTTAAATTTTCAGAGGTTAATTGTTAACTTGAATTTCAAATATCAATATTTATTGGATAATTAACTATTGAATTTAATTATCAGAATTTGGCAAATTATTGAATCTTGATTTTTAAGCCAGTTAAAAATAATTTGAAGATTTGGAAAATTTATATTGATAACACTAAAGATAATAGAAGTTGTAAAATTGTAATTAACAGTGGTTTATTCAGTTTTAAAATTTCTACTGTTTAAATTGAATTTAAAATAGCCTTTCGAGACAAAGTCTCGGAATTCGACGAAACCAGTTTCATTGGATCCGTAATATTGAATTATTACCGGATTTCAAATTTCGTAGTAATCGGAGTGGTTGTATGAGCGCACGATAAGTAAATGCGCTGCAAATTTAATTGAAAAATAAATAAACATATATTTGTTTCAACATCAGCAACCTTCCTTTTACCATCACAATTTTTCACTGGCACTGTAGCTTGTCTCCCCAGCACGCAAGAAAATCAAATCAAGCCTGACACGCAGAAACGATTTTACACGTGAAACATCTTTTCCTGTTCCCTCTGTTCCTTCGTTAAAATACAAGCTCGTTCAAATGAACTTCATAATGAAAACCAAATCTATGTTTGTTTAAGCGTTTTCCTCAGTTAATTTATTTCGAAATCAAATTCAAGGAATATGGAAGTCGTCGGCCTCCTTCTTCTCCCTCTTTCTCCCTGTACAACTGCTCGAACCCCTCCCTCATATCCAAACCGAGATTTGTAGCCATCCTTCTCAAACTCAAACCAAAAATCTCGTATTCATTCTAATGGATCCAAGATTCACGAAGTCGAATCGAAAAAAAAAGGGGGCCGATCGATTATCGATTCGAAGTACGTGATGCTCGCGCAATCGAGGGAATGGAAAATGGGGGAGTGCTTGCGCATGCGATGGGAGTTCTATTCGGCGGTGCGGCATCGATTCGTTTGACTTCAGGGAAGTCTCGTAGTGGCACCGCTGCAGTCGCGCACACAGCCAAGCGTGGAATCGAGTTAGGGCTAGGGCTTGGGTTTCTTGGCGTTTCAGCGGCGCGTTTTTCGAGTGAGGTGATCGGCCAGAGCTCGTTCGACCCTTTCAGGTGATATGTCGATTTAAATTGTTAATTAGGAAATCAACTTAAATCCATTTTTGGTTGAAACGATAACAGGAAAGGGGTATAGGTATAAATTTATGTTTTTGATTTAGTAAAATGTAAATGTATGGTTTAAAACAGGAAGTTTTGTTAGCAGAGAATTTATATGTATGTATAATATGATTAAAAAAATATACAATAATAATAATAATAATATTTTTACAGTAAAAAGATAAAAACCGTTTTTGTCTCAAATTTAGTTATGTATATAAAAGATTTGGATAATGTAGAAGTTGTAAATGTTGTAAAATTTATATAAAGATTAGATTTTTGAAACTTGTAAAGATCATTTTTATCGGATGTGGTTTCCATTTAAAATAATAATGATTATTTAGTTAAATTTGAATGGTTAACTAATTAATTTATTTAAAGGGGTTTAGTTTTAAATTTAATAATTAGTTAATTAGATCTATGGGAATTAATTGTTCAATTTATTCAGACATTAATAAACTTTATAAATGTTTATACAAGGTCAAAAATAATGAAGAACAAGCTGGTTTGGATGAATTGCAAATTAAAAGGGGAAAAGGTGAGTTAATCTCACTCAGTTTAAAATTTAAATTTAAATGATTAAATTTAAATAATTGTTTGGATGGTTGAAATTGATTGATGGATATGGTATGGAATATTCTGGAATCGATATATTATTGTGCTAACATCTGTGGATGCAGGAAAAACAGGTTGGAGGGATCCAACTGGATCCCTCAACATTTATTTAAATTATTTAATACCCTCTATTGTGATTTATTTGATATCCTATGATGATCTTTATTGGTATATTGAATGCTATAGTTCGATTGGATATAATTGGGTATGCTGAATTGCAAAGATATATATATTGGATTTTTGTAAGATAATAAAAGAAGTGAAATTGTAAGTAAAATAATTATAGAAATTTGAATAAATTTTTAAATGAATTGGGAAGAAATTTAAGTGACTTTAAAATTCTAGTAAATAAATCTTGATTTTAGAAAGGAAATTTGAATAAACAAAGGGTTAATGAATTTTAATCTTCAGTGATATTAATTAAAAGAATAAAGCACTTATTTAAAATTTAAGATTTAAATTATTGGAAGAAATAAGGAAGAAGAAAATGGGAAAAGCCTGAAATTTGTATATTTCTGTTAAAAGATTTAAAATCAAATGGAAAATAATAACAATAATAATTAAGTGCATAATTAATGAAATTTGAAATGAATTGAGTAATGTAAGAAAATTTATTTCAAATAAAATAAATTGGAAATCAATTTGGGAAATTGATTTAAGTGATTGAAGTTGGAGTTTTCTCTGGATAGCCAAGTACATGTTTTTAAAAAGTAATTTTTTTAAAATATAACTTAAATGTTTAAAAATTGTTTTTAAAGAAAGCAAGTTTTGTAAAATTTATTATTTCTAATATTTAAAGTCTCAAGTAAGATTTTCTTTTAATCTATTTTAGTAGTAATTATTAAGAAGTAACTTAGTATTTTGTTTTTTTTTAAAAGAAGAAATCTAGTTTTATATTTACTAAGTAACTTTATTTTCAAATACTCATATAGTATTTATTTTTAACAAATTATTAAAGTAGCTTTAATCTAAATGTTTTATAAGTATATATTTTAAAGTAAGTGTTTAAAATTATTTTCAAAATCTAGTTTTGTGCTTGGTGATTTTCAGAGAAAATATTTGGGAAGTTTATTCTGGAAAGAAAGTTGGTTTTGAAACTGTTTTCAAAGGGTTGAAAATAGAAATTTATCTTGTAAAGATATTTTGAGGATAATAAATAATTTGGGAAATTATTTATTGTGTGATGGATGTTGTGAATATTAATTGATAGTTAAATAAACGACTATCAATATTGACCAACTGCGCTGATCGTTTCGAAGAGACCGGGATCGAGATTTATTTCTCGAAAACCACTTCGATCCGGTTTGTACGTTTCGTGCGAAAAACGTGTTCGGAGTCGAAGATGGAGCAGTGAAGTGCAAGGGCTAGTCGCTACTAATCATGAGGATATTTCCAAAATGGATGTAGTAGGAATAGTGCCTTCGGTTCCGTTCGAACCCGGGACGGACTTGTATGGATGAATGCTTGCGAAACATCGTCAGGTGGATGATGGGCATTCTAAGTGAAACGTTCTAAAGGTAACGTTTAGCCTCAAGCCTCATCAACCGGGAATGACTGAAAATCAGGGGATATGCAGCAAGGCTTCGTGGGTAGCCCCCACTGGAGAGTAAGGTCATCCCTGTCTAGATGTTCCTTTTTATTTCGGCTTAGTGGTGCGGTTGCTGATCCCAACCGCGGGGTGATCTTATTCGGAATTGCCCATAGGTGATTCTGGTCTTGTGTTGCAGGGGATGAAGGGAGTAGTCCTCGGTACTGTGATCTAGACCACGTACTGTGACAGGTGGTACCCCAGTGCCTAGTCATTGTTGGAAATCCATTATCCCTACGAGCCTTTTACGAGTTTTGTTTGTATTACCCACTTCGGTGGCTAGTAGCTGGAATTTAATCATGTAACAATTTCGGCTATTTTATAAGTATTTGTAAGTAGACCCTATTATAATATCAGAGGATTTCTATAAAAATTGTTTTAGCTATCGTAAGGTAAAAACCCGACATGTTTATTTGTGGCGTGGTCTTACGAGATGCTTTTGTTTTCAAAGGATTTTTGAAACTTTAATAATCAATTGGGTGTGATTTTCTCACGCTGGTATTCCAGACTGACTCGGGTGTTATTTAAGTATAATGCTCGGGTCAGACCGAGTATTATAGGATACAGGTTTTGATGCTGTGGAGCTCAGGAGATGAGCTGGATGACGATACGTATTTACGTACTTGTTTATATATATATTCCGCTGTGTTGAGTAGCTGTGTATCCTGATGTATGTTATCGATGTTGAGCTGTGATTGATGTACTCTGATGATGTATATATATATGAAACTGATATCTATTTGTTTTTATGTAAAGATCATTATTATCTATTATATTTTATTCCGCTGCGATGGTTAGATTCTGATGTTGTTTTAGTTTTCTCTTCTTCTACCTCTTCTTCTTTTACCAAAATGGTTCGTATTTCTGTACAACTTGAGTTGATTTAGGGAGAATAGTGTTAACTCAAGGGGTACGGATTTGCGGGTCGTTACACGATCCCCGTGGCTGGTCTATGATTTACCATCGTTGGAGAGTGGTGCACCATGGTACTGCTCCATTTCAAATCCGTGCACCCATTTCTAAAAGTCGTACGACACTGTTTCTTCATTTTGGACGGATGTTGCACCTAGCGCCGTAGATGTTGCACTCTGTGGATATCGATTCTTCGGAGGGCCATAACTCTTGGCTCGTTTAGAGTTACGAGCCAAAACCAGTCAAAACGAAGCTCTCGGTGAGTTCTACAGCTGTGACCGCTTTCAGCCGTCACTGATTAGTTTCATACCCAAAAAATCCTATCCGAACCTCAATCGGGTCATGGAAGTTTTTTACCCTTCGTTTTGTCGCCACGTGGATTTTTTCTGCAATACGGGACGCCCGGGGTAGGTCTATGATTTACCATCGCTGGAGAGTGGTGCACCATGGTACTGCTCCGTTTCAAATCCATGCACCCATTTCTAAAAGTCGTACGACACTGTTTCTTCATTTTGGAAGGATGTTGCGCCTTGCACCGTAGATGTTGCACCCTGTGGAAATTGATTCTTCGGAGGGCCATAACTCTCGGCTCGTTTAGAGTTACGGGAGCCACAACCCGTCAAAACGAAGCCCTCGGCCAGTTCTACGGCTATAATAGCTTTCAACCATCACTGGTTAGTTTCGTACCCAAAAAATCTTATCCGAACCTCAATCGGGTCATGGAAGTTTTTTACCCTTCGTTTTGTCATCATGTGGATTTTTTCTGCAATACGTGATCCCGTGGCTGGTCTATGACTTACCATCGCTGGAGAGTGGTGCACCATTGTACTGGTCCATTTCAAATCCATGCACCCATTTCTAAAAGTCGTACGGCACTGTTTCTTCATTTTGGACGGATGGTGCACCTTGTACCGTAGATGTTGCACCCTGTGGATATCGTTTCTTCGAAGGGCCATAACTCTCGGCTCGTTTAGAGTTATGGGAGCAATAACCAGTCAAAATGATGCTCTCGGCGAGTCTACAGCTATGAAAGCTTTCAGCAGTCACTGGTTAGTTTCGTACCCAAAAAATCCTATCCGAACCTCAATCGGGTAGTGGAAGTTTTTTATCCTTCGTTTTTTCGTCACGTGGATTTTTTCTGTAATACGAGATCCCTGTGGCAGGTCTATGATTTACCATTGTTGGAGAGTGGTGCACTATGGTTCTGCTCCGTTTCAAATCCATGCACCCATTTCTAAAAGTCGTACGGCACTGTTTCTTCATTTTGGACGGATGTTGCACCTTGCGCCTTAGATGTTGCACCCTGTGGATATCGATTCTTCGGAGGGCCATAACTCTTGCTCGTTTAGAGTTACGAGAGCCATAACCAGTCAAAACGAATCTCTCGGTGAGTTCTACAGCTATGATAGCTTTCAGCCGTTGCTGGTTAGTTTCATACCCAAAAAATCCTATCCGAACATCAATCGGGTCATGGAAGTTTTTTACCCTTCGTTTTGTCGTCACGTGGATTTTTTCTGCAATACGGGATCCCCGTGGCAGGTCTATGATTTACCATCGCTGGAGAGTGGTGCACCATGGTTCTGCTCCGTTTAAAACCCATGCACCCATTTCTAAAAGTCGTACGGCACTGTTTCTACATTTTGGACGGATGTTGCACCTTGCACCGTAGATGTTGCACCCTGTGGATATCGATTCTTTGGAGGGCCATAACTCTCGGCTCGTTTAGAGTTACGGGAGCCATAACCAGTCAAAACGAAGCCCTCGGCGAGATCTACAGCTATGACAGCTTTCATCCGTCACTGGTTAGTTTCGTACCCAAAAAATCCTATCCGAACCTCAATCGGGTCATGGAAGTTTTTTACCCTTCGTTTTTTTGTCACGTCGATTTTTTCTATAATACGGGATCCCCGTGGCTGGTCTATGATTTACCATCGTTGGAGAGTAGTTTACCATGGTTCTTCTCCATTTCAAATCCATGCACCCATTTCTAAAAGTCGAATGACACTGTTTCTTCATTTTGGACGGATGTTGCACCTTGCGCCGTAGATGTTGCACCCTGTGGATATCGATTCTTCGGAGGGCCATAACTCTTGGCTCGTTTAGAGTTACGGGAGCCATAACCAGTCAAAACGAAGCTCTCGGTGAGTTCTACAGCTATGACAGCTTTTAGCTATCACTGGTTAGTTTCATACCCAAAAACTCCTATCCGAACCTCAATCGGGTCATGGAAGTTTTTTACCCTTCGTTTTGTCATCATGTGGATTTTTTCTGCAATACGGGATCCCCATGGCTTGTCTATGACTTACCATCGCTAGAGAGTGTGGCACCATTGTACTGCTCCGATTCAAATCCAAGCACACATTTTTAAAAGTCGTACGACACTGTTGCTTCATTTTGGACAGATGCTGCACCTTGCACCGTAGATGTTGCACCCTGTGGATATCGATTCTTCGGAGGGCCATAACTCTCGGCTCGTTTAGAGTTACGGGAGCCATAACCAGTCAAAACGAAGCTATCGGCGAGTTCTACAGCTATGACAGCTTTCAATCATCAATGGTTAGTTTCGTACCCAAAAAATCCTATCCGAACCTCAATCGGGTCATGGAAGTTTTTTACCCTTCGTTTTGTCATCATGTGGATTTTTTCTGCAATACGGGATCCCCATGGCTGGTCTATGACTTACCATTGCTGGAGAGTGTAGCACCATTGTACTGCTCCGTTTCAAATCCATGCACCCATTTCTAAAAGTCGTACGGCACCGTTTCTTTATTTTGGACGGATGTTGCACCTTGCACCGTAGATATTGCACCCTGTGGATATCGTTTCTTCGGAGGGCCATAACTCTCGGCTCGTTTAGAGTGGCGGGAGCAATAACCAGTTAAAATGAAGCTCTCGGCGAGTTCTATAGCTATGACAGCTTTCAGCCGTCCCTGGTTAGTTTCGTACCCAAAAAATCCTATCCAAACCTCAATCGGGTCATGGAAGTTTTTTATCCTTCGTTTTTTCGTCACGTGGATTTTTTCTATAATACGGGATCCCCGTGGCTGGTCTATGATTTACCATCGTTGGAGAGTGGTGCACCATGGTACTGCTCCGTTTCAAATCCGTGCACCCAGTTCTAAAAGTCGTACGACACTGTTTCTTCATTTTGGACGGATGTTGCACCTAGCGCCGTAGATGTTGCACTCTGTGGATATCGATTCTTCGGAGGGCCATAACTCTTGGCTCGTTTAGAGTTACGGGAGCCAAAACCAGTCAAAACGAAGCTCTCGGTGAGTTCTACACCTGTGACAGCTTTCAGCCGTCACTGGTTAGTTTCATACCCAAAAAATCCTATCCGAACCTCAATCGGGTCATGGAAGTTTTTTACCCTTCGTTTTGTCGTCACGTGGATTTTTTCTGCAATACGGGATCCCCGTGGCTAGTCTTTGGTTTACCATCGCTGGAGAGTGGTGCACCATAGTACTGCTCCGTTTCAAACCCATGCACCCATTTCTAAAAGTCGTACGGCACTGTTTCTTCATTTTGGACGGATGCTGCGCCTTGCACCGTAGATGTCGCACCCTGTGGATATCGATTCTTCGGAGGGCCATAACTCTCGGCTCGTTTAGAGTTACGGGAGCCACAACCCGTCAAAACGAAGCCCTCGGCCAGTTCTACGGCTATAATAGCTTTCAACCATCACTGGTTAGTTTCGTACCCAAAAAATCTTATCCGAACCTCAATCGGGTCATGGAAGTTTTTTACCCTTCGTTTTGTCATCATGTGGATTTTTTCTGCTATATGTGATCCCGTGGCTGGTCTATGACTTACCATCGCTGGAGAGTGGTGCACCATTGTACTGCTCCATTTCAAATCCATGCACCCATTTCTAAAAGTCGTACGGCACTGTTTCTTCATTTTGGACAGATGCTGCACCTTGCTCCGTAGATGTTGCACCCTGTGGATATCGTTTGTTCGGAGGGCCATAACTCTCGGCTCGTTTAGAGTTACGGGAGCAATAACCAGTCAAAATGAAGCTCTCGGCGAGTTCTATAGCTATGAAAGCTTTCAGCCGTCACTGGTTAGTTTCGTACCCAAAAAATCCTATCCGAACCTCAATCGGGTGGTGGAAGTTTTTTATCCTTCGTTTTTTCGTCACGTGGATTTTTTCTGTAATACGAGATCCCCGTGGCTGGTCTATGATTTACCATTGTTGGAGAGTGGTGCACTATGGTTCTGCTCCGTTTCAAATCCATGCACCCATTTCTAAAAGTCGTACGGCACTGTTTCTTCATTTTGGACGGATGTTGCACCTTGCGCCTTAGATGTTGCACCCTGTGGATATCGATTCTTCGGAGGGCCATAACTCTTTCTCGTTTAGAGTTACGGGAGCCATAACCAGTGAAAACGAAGCTCTCGGTGAGTTCTACAGCTATGATAGCTTTCAGCCGTCGCTGGTTAGTTTCATACCCAAAAAGTCCTATCCGAACCTCAATCGGGACATGGAAGTTTTTTACCCTTCGTTTTGTCATCACGTGGATTTTTTCTGCAATACGGGATCCCCGTGGCAGGTCTATGATTTACCATCGCTGGAGAGTGGTGCACCATGGTACTGCTCCATTTCAAACCCATGCACCCATTTTTAAAAGTCGTACGGCACTGTTTCTTCATTTTGGACGGATGTTGCACCTTGCACCGTAGATATTGCACCCTGTGGATATCGATTCTTCGGAGGGCCATAACTCTCGGCTCGTTTTGAGTTACGGGAGCCACAACCAGTCAAAATGAAGCTCTCGGCAAGTTCTACAGCAATGATAGCTTTCAACCGTCATTGGTTAGTTTCGTACCCAAAAAATCCTATCCGAACCTCAATCAGGTCATGGAAGTTTTTTACCCTTCATTTCGTCATCATGTGGATTTTTTCTGCAATACGTGATCCCCGTAGCTGGTCTATGACTTACCATCGCTGGAGAGTGGTGCACCATTGTACAGCTCCGTTTCAAATCCATGCACCCATTTCTAAAAGTCGTACGGCACCGTTTCTTTATTTTGGACGGATGTTGCACCTTGCACCGTAGATATTGCACCCTGTGGATATCGTTTCTTCGGAGGGCCATAACTCTCGGCTCGTTTAGAGTGGCGGGAGCAATAACCAGTTAAAATGAAGCTCTCGGCGAGTTCTACAGCTATGACAGCTTTCAGCCGTCCCTGGTTAGTTTCGTACCCAAAAAATCCTATCCAAACCTCAATCAGGTCATGGAAGTTTTTTATCCTTCGTTTTTTCGTCACGTGGATTTTTTCTATAATACGGGATCCCCGTGGCTGGTCTATGATTTACCATTGTTGGAGAGTGGTGCACCATGGTTCTGCTCCGTTTCAAATCCATGCACCCATTTCTAAAAGTCGTACGACACTGTTTCTTCATTTTGGACGGATGTTGAACCTTGCGCCGTAGATGTTGCACCCTGTGGATATCGATTCTTCGAAGGACCATAACTCTTGCTCGTTTAGAGTTACCGAAGCCATAACCAGTCAAAACGAAGCTCTCGGTGAGTTCTACAGCTATGATAGCTTTCAGTTGTCACTGGTTAGTTTCATACCCAAAAAATCCTATCCGAACCTCAATCGGGTCATGGAAGTTTTTTACCCTTCGTTTTGTCGTCACGTGGATTTTTTCTGCAATACGGGATCCCCGTGGCAGGTTTATGATTTACCATTGCTGGAGAGTAGTGCACCATGGTACTGCTCCGTTTCAAATCCATGCACCCATTTCTAAAAGTCGTAAGACAATGTTTCTTCATTTTGGACGGATGTTGCACCTTGCACCGTAGATGTTGCACCCTGTGGATATCGATTCTTCGGAGGGCCATAACCCTCGGCTCGTTTAGAGTTAAGGGAGCCAAAACAAGTCAAAACAAAGCTCTCGTCGTGTTCCACAACGATGACAGCTTTCAACCGTCACTGGTTAGTTTCGTACCCAAAAAATCCTATCCGAACCTCAATCGGGTCATGGAAGTTTTTTGCCCTTCATTTTGTCATCATGTGGATTTTTTCTACAATACGGGATCGCCGTGGCTGGTCTATGACTTACCATCAATGGAGAGTGGTGCACCATTGTACTGCTCCATTTCAAATCCATGCGCCCATTTCTAAAAGTCGTATGGCCTTGTTTCTTCATTTTGGACTGATGTTGCACCTTGCACCGTAGATGTTGCACCCTGTGGATATCGTTTCTTCGGAGGACCATAACTCTCGGCTCGTTTAGAGTGACGGGAGCCATAACCAGTCAAAACGAAGCTCTCGGCGAGTTCTACAGCTATGACCGCTTTCAGCCGTCACTGGTTAGTTTCGTACCCAAAAAATCTTATCCGAACCTAAATCGGGTCATGGAAGTTTTTTACCCTTCGTTTTTTCGTCACGCGGATTTTTTCTATAATATGGGATCCCCGTGGCTGGTCTATGATTTACAATCGTTGGAGAGTGGTGCATCGTGGTTCTTCTCTGTTTCAAATCCATGCATCCATTTCTAAAAGTGGTACGGCACTGTTTCTTCATTTTGGACGGATGTTGCACCATGCGCCGTAGATGTTGCACCCTGTGGATATCGATTCTTCGGAGGGCCATAACTCTTGCTCGTTTAGATTTACGAGAGCCATAACCAGTCAAAATGAAGCTCTCGGTGAGTTCTACACTATGATAGCTTTCAGCCATCACTGGTTAGTTTCATACCCAAAAAATCCTATCCGAACCTCAATCGGTTCATGGAAGTTTTTTACCCTTCGTTTTGTCGTCACGTGGATTTTTTCTGCAATACGGGATCCCCGTGGTAGGCCTATGATTTACCATCACTGGAGAGTGGTGCACCATGGTACTGCTCCATTTAAAATCCATGCACCCATTTCTAAAAGTCGTACGACACTATTTATTCATTTTGGACGGATGTTGCACCTTGCACCGTAGATGTTGCACCCTGTGGATATCGATTCTTCGGAGGGCCATAACTCTCGGCTCGTTTAGAGTTATGGGAGCCATAACTAGTCAAAACGAAGCTTTCGGCGTGTTCTACAGCTATGATAGCTTTCAACCGTCACTGGTTAGTTTCGTAACCAAAAAATCCTATCCGAACCTCAATCGGGTCATGGAAGTTTTTTACCCTTCGTTTTGTCATCATGTGGATTTTTTCTGCAATACGGGATCCCCGTGGCTGGTCTATGACTTACCATCGCTGGAGGGTGCTGCACTATTGTACTGCGCCGTTTCAAATCCATGCACCCATTTCTAAAAGTCGTACGACACTATTTCTTCATTTTGGATGGATGTTGCACCTTGCACCGTAGATGTTGCACCCTATGGATATCGATTCTTCGGAGGGCCATAACTCTCGGCTCGTTTAGAGTTACGGGAGCCATAACCAGTCAAAACGAAGCTCTCAGCTAGTTCTAAAGCTATGACAGCTTTCAACCATCACTGGTAAGTTTCATACCCAAAAAATCCTATCCGAACCTCAATGGGGTCATGGAAGTTTTTTACCCTTCGTTTTGTCACCATGTGGATTTTTTCTGCAATACGGGATCCCAGTGGCTGGTCTATGACTTAACATCGCTGGAGAGTGGTGCACCATTGTACTACTCCGTTTCAATTCCATGCACCCATTTCTAAAAGTCGTACGGCACTGTTTCTTCATTTTGGACGGATGTTGCACCTTGCACCGTGGATGTTGCACCCTATGGATATCGTTTCTTCGGAGGGCCATAACTCTCGGCTCGTTTAGAGTTACGGGAGCCACAACCAGTCAAAACGAAGCTCTCGGCGAGTTCTACTGCTATGACAGCTTTCAGCCGTCACAGGTTATTTTCGTACCGAAAAAATCCTATCCGAACCTCAATCGGGTCATGGAAGTTTTTTACCCTTCGTTTTTTCGTCACGTGGATTTTTTCTATAATACGGGATCCCCGTGGCTGGTCTATGATTTACCATCGTCGGAGAGTGGTGCACCATGGTTCTGCTCCATTTCAAATCCATGCACCCATTTCTAAAAGTCGTACGGCACTGTTTCTTCATTTTGGACGGATGTTGCACCTTGCGCCGTAGATGTTGCACCCTGTGGATCTCGAATCTTCGGAGGGCCATAACTCTTGCTCGTTTAGAGTTACGGGAGCCATAACCAGTCAAAACGAAGCACTCGGTGAGTTCTACAGCTATGACAGGTTTCAGCCGTCACTGGTTAGTTTCATACCCAAAAAATCCTATCCGAACCTCAATCGGGTCATGGAAGTTTTTTACGCTTCGTTTTGTTGTCATGTGGATTTTTTCTGTAATACGTGATCCCCGTGGCAGGTTTATGATTTACCATCGCTGGAGAGTGGTGCACCATGGTACTGCTCCGTTTCAAATCCATGCACCCATTTCTAAAAGTCGTACGACACTGTTTCTTCATTTTGGACGGATGTTGCACCTTGCACCGTAGATGTTGCACCCTGTGGATATCGATTCTTCGGAGGGCCATAACTCTCGGCTCGTTTAGAGTTACGGGATCCATAACCAGTCAAAACGAAGCTCTCGGCGTGTTCTACAGCTATGATAGCTTTCAACCATCACTGGTTATTTTCGTACCCAAAAAATCCTATCCGAACCTCAATCGGGTCATGGAAGTTTTTTACCCTTCGTTTTGTCATCATGTGGATTTTTTCTGCAATACGGGATCCCCGTGGCTGGTCTATGACTTACCACTGCTGGAAAGTGGTGCACCATTGTACTGCTCCGTTTCAATTCCATGCACCAATTTCTAAAAGTCGTACGGCACTATTTCTTCATTTTGGACGGATGTTGCACCTTGCACCTTATATGTTGCACCCTGTGGATATCGATTCTTCGGAGGGCCATAACTCTCAGCTCGTTTAGAGTTACGGAAGCCTTAACCAGTCAAAACAACGCTCTCGGCGAGTTCTACAGCTATGATGGCTTTCATCCGTCACTGGTTAGTTTCGTACCCAAAAAATCCTATCCGAACCTCAATCGGGTCATGGAAGTTTTTTACCCTTCGTTTTTTCGTCACGTGGATTTTTTCTATAATATGGGATCCCCGTGGCTGTTCTATGATTTACCATCGTTGGAGAGTGGTGCACCATGGTTCTGCTCCATTTCAAATTCATGCACCCATTTCTAAAAGTCGTACGGCACTGTTTCTTCATTTTGGACGGATGTTGCACCTTGCGCCGTAGATGTTGCACCCTTTGGATATCGATTATTCGGAGGGCCATAACTCTTGGCGCGTTTAGAGTTATGGGAGCCATAACCAGTCAAAACGAATATCTCGGTGAGTTCTACAGCTATGACAGCTTTTAGCTGTCACTGGTTAGTTTCATACCCAAAAAATCCTATCTGAACCTCAATCGTGTCATGGAAGTTTTTTACCCTTCGTTTTGTAATCATGTGGATTTTTTCTGCATTAAGGGATCCCCGTGGCTGGTCTATGACTTACCATCGCTGGAGAGTGTAGCACCATTGTACTGCTCCGTTTCAAATCCATGGACCCATTTCTAAAAGTCGTACGGCACTGCTTCTTCATTTTGGACGGATGTTGCACCTTGCACCGTAGATGTTGCACCCTGTGGATATCGATTCTTCGAAGGGCCATAACTCTTGGCTCGTTTAGAGTTACGGGAGCCATAACTAGTCAAAACGAAGCTCTCGGCAAGTTCTACAGCTATGACAGCTTTCAACCGTCACTGGTTAGTTTTGTACCTAAAAAATCCTATCCGAACCTCAATCGGGTCATGGAAGTTTTTTACCCTTCGTTTTGTCATCATGTGGATTTTTTCTGCAATACGGGATCCCCGTGGCTGGTCTTTGGTTTACCATCACTAGAGAGTGGTTCACCATCGTACTGATCCGTTTCAAATCCATGCACCCATTTCTAAAAGTCGTACGAAACTGTTTCTTCATTTTGGACGCATGTTGCACCTTGCACCGTAGATGTTGCACCCTGTGGATATCGATTCTTCGGAGGGCCATAACTCTCGGCTCGTTTAGAGTTACGGGAACCATAATCAGTAAAAACGAAGCTCTCGGCGAGTTCTAGAGCTTTAACAGCTTTCAGCCGTCACATGTTAGTTTCGTACCAAAAAATCCTATCCGAACCTCAATCGGGTCATGGAAGTTTTTTACCCTTCGTTTTTTCGTCACGCGGATTTTTTCTATAATACGGGATCCCCGTGACTGGTCTATGATTTATCATTGTTGGAGAGTGGTGCACCATGGTACTGCTCCATTTCCAATCCATGCACCCATTTCTAAAAGTCGTACGACACTGTTTCTTCATTTTGGACAGATGTTGCACCATGCGCCGTAGAAGTTGCACCCTGTGGATATCGATTCTTCCGAGGGCCATTCCTCTTGGCTCGTTTAGAGTTACGGGAGCCATAACCAGTCAAAACGAAGCTCTCGGTGAGTTCTACAGCTATGAAAGCTTTCAGTCGTCACTGGTTAGCTTCATACCCAAAAAATCCTATCCAAACCTCAATCGGGTCATGGAAGTTTTTTACCCTTCGTTTTGTCGTTACGTGGATTTTTTTTTGCAATACAGGATCCCCGTGGAAGGTCTATGATTTACCATCGCTGGAGAGTAGTACAACATGGTACTGCTCCATTTCAAATCCATGCGCCCATTTCTAAAAGTCGTACGACACTGTTTCTTCATTTTGGACGGATGTTGCACCTTGCACCGTAGATGCTGCACCCTGTGGATATCGATTCTTCGGAGGGCCATAACTCTCGGCTCGTTTAGAGTTACGGGAGCCATAACCAGTCAAAACGAAGCTCTCGGCGAGTTCTACAGCTATGACAGCTTTCAACTGTCACTGGTTAGTTTCGTACCAAAAAATTCCTATCCGAACCCCAATCGGGTCATGGAAGTTTTTTACCCTTCGTTTTGTCATCATGTGGATTTTTTCTGCAATATGGGATCCTCGTGGCTGGTCTTTGACTTACCATCGCTGGAGAGTGGTGCACCATTGTACTACTCCGTTTCAAATCCATGCACCCATTTCTAAAAGTCGTACGGCACTGTTTCTTCATTTTGGACGGAGGTTGCACCTTGCACCATAGATGTTGCACCCTGTGGATATCGATTCTTCGGAGGGCCATTACTCTCGGCTCCTTTAGAGTTACGGGAGCCATAACCAGTCAAAACGAAGCTCTCAGCGAGTTCTTTCGCTATGACCGCTTTCAGCCGTCACTGGTTAGTTTCGTACCTAAAAAATCCTATCCGATCCACAATCTGGTCATGGAAGTTTTTTACCCTTCGTTTTTTCGTCGCGTGGATTTTTTCTATAATACGGGATCCCCGTGGCTGGTCTATGATTTACCATCGTTGGAGAGTCGTCCACCATGGTTCTGCTTCGTTTCAAATCCATGCACCCATTTCTAAAAGTCGTACGACACTGTTTCTTCATTTTGGACGGATGTTGCACCTTGCGCCGTAGATGTTGCACCCTGTGGATATCGATTCTTCGGAGGGCCACAACTCTTGGCTCGTTTAGAGTTACGGGAACCATAACCAGTCAAAACGAAGCCCTCGGTGAGTTCTACGGTTATGACAGCTTTTAGCTGTCACTGGTTAGTTTCATACCCAAAAAATCCTATCCGAACCTCAATCGGGTCATGGAAGTTTTTTACCCTTCGTTTTGTTGTCATGTGGATTTTTTCTGCAATACGGGATCCCCTTGGCAGGTTTATGATTTACCATCGCTGGAGAGTGGTGCACCATGGTAATGCTCCGTTTCAAATCCATGCACCCATTTCTAAAAGTCGTATGACACTGTTTCTTCATTTTGGACGGATGTTGCACCTTGCACCGTAGATGTTGCACCCCGTGGATATCGATTCTTCGGAGAGCCATAACTATCGGCTCATTTAGAGTTACGGGATCCATAACCAGTCAAAACGAAGCTCTCGGCATGTTCTATAGCTATGACAGCTTTCAACCGTCGCTGGTTAGTTTCGTACCCAAAAAATCCTATCCGAACCTCAATCGGGTCATGGAAGTTTTTGACCCTTCGTTTTGTCATCATGTGGATTTTTTCTGTAATACGGGATCCCCGTGGCTGGTCTATGACTTACCACCGCTGGAGAGTGGTGCACCATTGTACTGCTCTGTTTTAATTCCATGCACCAATTTCTAAAAGTCGTACGGTACTATTTCTTCATTTTGGACGGATGTTGCACCTTGCACCGTAGATTTTGCACCCTGTGGATATCGATTCTTCGGAGGGCCATTACTCTCGGCTCGTTTAGAGTTACGGGAGCCATAACCAGTCAAAACAACGCTCTCGGCGAGTTCTACAGCTATGATGGCTTTCAGCCGTCACTGGTTTGTTTCGTACCCAAAAAATCCTATCTGAACCTCAATCGAGCCATGGAAGCTTTTTACCCTTCGTTTTTTCGTCACGTGGATTTTTTCTATAATACGGGATCCCCGTGGCTGGTCTATGATTTAACATCGTTGGAGAGTGGTGCACCATGGTTCTGCTCCATTTCAAATCCATGCACCCATTTCTAAATGTCGTACGGCACTGTTTCTTCATTTTGGACGGATGTCGCACCTTGCGCTGTAGATGTTGCACCCTTTGGATATCGATTATTCAGAGGGCCATAACTCTTGGCGCGTTGAGAGTTACGGAAGCCATAACCAGTCAAAACGAAGATCTCGGTGATTTCTATAGCTATGACAGCTTTCAGCTGTCACTGGTTAGTTTTATACCCAAAAAATCCTATCCGAACCTCAATCGTGTCATGGACGTTTTTTACCCTTCGTTTTGTCATCATGTGGATTTTTTCTGCAATAAGAGATCCCCGTGGCTGGTCTATGACTTACCATCGCTGGAGAGTGTAGCACCATTGTATTGCTCCGTTTCAAATCCATGGACCCATTTGTAAAAGTCGTACGGCACTGTTTCTTCATTTTGGACGGATGTTGCACCTTGCATCGTAGATGTTGCACCCTGTGGATATCGATTCTTCGGAGGGCCATAACTCTCGGCTCGTTTAGAGTTACGGGAGCCATAACTAGTCGAAACGAAGCTCTCGGCGAGTTCTACAGCTATGACAGCTTTCAACCGTCACCAGTTAGTTTCGTACCTAAAAAATCCTATCCGAACCTCAATCGGGTCATGGAAGTTTTTTACCCTTCGTTTTGTCATCATGTGGATTTTTTCTGCAATACGGGATCCCCGTGGCTGGTCTTTAGTTTACCATCACTAGAGAGTGGTTCACCATTGTACTGCTCCGTTTCAAATCCATGGACCCATTTCTAAAAGTCGTACGGCACTGTTTCTTCATTTTGGACGGATGTTGCACCTTGCACCGTAGATGTTGCACCCTGTGGATATCGATTCTTCGGAGGGCCCTAACTCTCGGCTCCTTTAGAGTTACGGGAGCCATAACCAGTCAAAACGAAGCTCTCGGCGAGTTCTTTCGCTATGACCGCTTTCAGCCATCACTGGTTAGTTTCGTACCCAAAAAATCCTATCCGAACCACAATCTGGTCATGGAAGTTTTTTACCCTTCGTTTTTTCGTCGCGTGGAATTCCATGGAGAGTGGTGCACCATGGTACTGATCCATTTCCAATCCATGCACCCATTTCTAAAAGTCGTACGGCACTGTTTCTTCATTTTGGACGGATGTTGCACCATGCGCCGTAGATGTTGCACCCTGTGGATATCGATTCTTCGGAGGGCCATACCTCTTGGCTCGTTTAGAGTTACGAGAGCCATAACCAGTCAAAACGAAGCTCTTGCTGAGTTCTACAGCTGTGACAGCTTTCAGTCGTCACTGGTTAGCTTCATACCCAAAAAATCCTATCCGAACCTCAATCGGGTCATGGAAGTTTTTTACCCTTCGTTTTGCCGTCACGTGGATTTTTTCTGCAATACGGGATCCCCGTGGAAGGTCAATGATTTACCATCGCCGAAGAGTAGTGAACCATGGTACTGCTCCATTTCAAATCCATGCGCCCATTTCTAAAAGTCGTACGACACAGTTTCTTCATTTTGGATGGATGTTGCACCTTGCACGGTAGATGTTGCACCCTGTGGATATCCATTCTTCGGAGGGCCATAACTCTTGGCTCGTTTAGAGTTATGGGAGCCATAAGCAGTCAAAACGAAGCTCTCGGCGAGTTCTACAACTATGACAACTTTCAACCGTCACTGGTTAGTTTCGTACCCAGAAATTCCTATCCGAACCCCAATCGGGTCATGGAAGTTTTTTACCCTTCGTTTTGTCATCATGTGGATTTTTTCTGCAATATGGGATCCTCGTGGCTGGTCTTTGACTTACCATCGCTGGAGAGTGGTGCACCATTGTACTACTCTGTTTCAAATCCATGCACCCATTTCTAAAAGTCGTACGGCACTGTTTCTTCATTTTGGACGGATGTTGCACCTTGCACCCTGTGGATATCGATTCTTCGGAGGGCCATAACTCTCGGCTCCTTTAGAGTTACGGGAGCCATAACCAGTCAAAACGAAGCTCTCGGCGAGTTATTTCGCTATGACCGCTTTCAGCCGTCACTGGTTAGTTTCGTACCCAAAAAATCCTATCCGAACCACAATCTGGTCATGAAAGTTTTTTACCCTTCGTTTTTTCGTCGCGTGGATTTTTTCTATAATACGGGATCCCCGTGGCTGGTCTATGCTTTACCATCGTTGGAGAGTGGTGCACCATGGTTCTGCTTCGTTTCAAATCCGTGCACCCATTTCTAAAAGTCGTACGGCACTGTTTCTTCATTTTGGACGGTTGTTGCACCTTGCGCCGTAGATGTTGCACCCTATGGATATCGATTCTTCGGAGGGCCACAACTCTTGGCTCGTATAGATTTACGGGAGCCATAACCAGTCAAAACGAAGCTCTCGGTGAGTTCTGCAGCTATGACAGCTTTCAGCTGTCACTGGTTAGCTTCATACCAAAAAAATCCTATCCGAACCATGGCTGGTCATCATGTGGATTTTTTCTGCAATACGGGATCCCCGTGGCTGGTCTATGACTTACCATCGTTGGAGAGTATAGCACCATTGTACTGCTCCGTTTCAAATCCATGCACCCATTTCTAAAAGTTGTACGACACTGTTTCTTCATTTTGGACGGATGTTGCACCTTACACCGTAGATGTTGCACCCTATGGATATCGATTCTTCGGAGGGCCATAACTCTCGGCTCGTTTAGAATTACGGGAGCCATAAGCAGTCAAAACGAAGCTCTCGACGAGTTCTACAGCTATGACAGCTTTCAAACGTCACTGGTTAGTTTCATACCTAAAAAATCCTATCCGAACCTCAATCGGGTCATGGAAGTTTTTTACCCTTCGTTTTGTCATCATGTAGATTTTTTCTGCAATACGGGATCCCCGTGGCTGGTCTATGATTTACCTTCACTGGAGAGTTGTGCACCATTGTACTGCTCCATTTCAAATACATGCACCTGTTATCCCATTTACGGTCGAAACTGGAATGTCAACAAATTGGCAAGGAATGATGGATATCAGGATTGGAAATCAGTTAGAATCAAGGCTACGATCGATATCGTCAAAATTTGGTTGAACTCCGATCGGGACAAAATTAATTGGGGATGATGATAAGGATCAGGAAAGGCCATGTTTCAAATTTCAGTTTAATCGGAGTTCATATGAAGGAGTTATGATCGATGCAAGGCTGGAGAGGCATGGCTGTTCAAATCCATCGAGGGGTCAAGATGGTGCTCATTTCGAATCCATAATGTTCGAACCCATCAAGATTTTTTGTTCATTTCGAACCCATCAGGTTCGAATCGATCGAAGGCATGGCATACAAGGTTCGAATCGATACACTTCGTATCGATTGGTATGGGTTCGGCTCTGTGAAGTTCGCATCAGGTGTTGGTTCGACTCGATAGTGTTCGAATCGATCGAGTTACTGGTTCGAATCGATAGGCTCATATCGATCAGATAGGAGGGGTAGATGGGCCTTGATTCGATAGCAACAAACCCAGAGTGGTAGCTAGCATGTGGAGGTTATTCGAATCAGTGCACTTCGTATCGATCAGGATTGGGGCAGGCAATGTATTTCGAGTCTGTGCTCTCACAGGTAAAGATCTCTCTCGTGTCCATCAGGTAAGGGTTCGTTTGTATCCATCATCAAGATTGGTTTCGTACCCATCTGTTTGCCTTTCATTCGTATCGATCAAATACAACATTTCGTATCAATCGGATCGATACGAATTACTATCTTGCGATCGATACGAGGGAACATGCGATGCAAACAGTTGAGTATATGGAAAAGTGATGGACACGTGCAAGCTAGAAGCATGGACACGAGCGCGTCCCCAAGTAAGGAGCGTCCAACTCGGAGTGCAAAGTGGATCAACCCGGTCAACATGCCATAAAAGTCGAATCGACCCAGGAGGATAGCGCCACGTCATTGCGCGTACGCTTTGGATGGATTCGAAGCAATGGATTCGAAGGAGGTGGGTTCGAAGCATGGGTTCGAACCGGGCAGAACACACGGAGCTTTGATCTTGAATCGATCGTATCTTCCAAACCGTTGATCCAAATGCAATGAAATTTTCGCAGGAGCTTACTTACATGTTGGAGAATGTTCTCAACAAATTTTAGCTCAATTGGATGATTTCTTGGTCGATTCGAATGGAGTTCGATTCGATCCCAAAGTGGACCCGGATCTCCAGAGTTCGGCCGTATGGGCCTCCCTCACGTGCTAGAAGCGGTCTACCAGATTTTTAGGAGAAATATCAGCCTCCTGCGCTTATAAATAGAGCCCATGGTCATTCAGAAAAGGGGTCGGAGAATTTGGAGAAAGAAAGCACGTCCGGACGCTGCCAGGATCACTCTATACCATCATCACTACTACTTATTTCGAGTTTGGACTTTGTAATTGCTGTAATCACTTGCAACCAGGAAGGATAATCAATAAAAGAATAAAACTTTGGAGTGGACGTAGGCCGGAGATAGCCGAACCACTATAAAAAATTGTGTCTTTGTTCATTACTTTTGGATTGCTGCTTGTTATTTGCTGAGATCTGTGATTTGTGTCTGAATATTGTTGATTTATATTCATACACTGGTGCTTTCACGTTATTTGTGGTTTGTGACCAATTTTGGCGCAAACACTTTGGTGCTTTCACTGAGAAGGCGACTAGCTCCCGCTACGTCGGATTGAAATTTAGATTTGGAAGGCTTGAATAAGTTTGGATTTAGAGACAATGACTCGACAGACAAGACAAAGAGCAGATAGAAGCCAACAAGGAGGAAGCCAAGAAGCATCCTCTGGGGCTGAAGAAGGACAAGCTTCCATCTATATCACCAGAGACGAAATGGAAGCCATAACAAATTCACTACAAGAGAGATTTTTGAAGAGTCAAAAGGAAATGATGCAGACTTTCATTGAGCAGATGAGAGCTGCAGGAACTCAAAACTTAGGAACAGCTACAGCAGCTGTGGAGGCAGGACAAGGAACTTGGGTTGCGAAACCCAATGGAGGACAGGATACAGAGCCAGAAGGCAATCAACAAGGGCTCGGGGGCAGGCCCACAGGGTCTAACGCAGGAAGACCTTTGGAAGGAGTTCAACAGACTAGGGCCAATGTCGCTGCTGAGGAGCCACACGAAGAATATGTACCGAAATTCCCTCAGGGGCATGGGGGGCAACCCCCGATAGACAGTACTGGGTTAGTGGAAATCATCAGGAAAACCATGAGTGGAGACTTGACCAACAGAGATCTGGAAGGGGTAAAACGGAGTCCGTTTACTCGAGAAATCAAGATGGCTCAGAACCCACCTAAGTTCAAGCTACCTAGCGTGGAGGTATATGATGGAAAGCCAGATCCAACTAATCACTTGATGAGGTACACCAGACACATGGAGGTGTTGGGGGCATCGGAGGAAGTGATGGCTCGATGTTTCCCTTTGTACTAGACGGACTTGGCTACAATGTGGTTTAGGCAGCTGGGAGAAGGATCTATCAGGACTTGGAGAGAATTGGTGGATAAGTTCTTGGGGCAATTTCGGGTTCATATCAAAAGGCCGAAGAACGTGATGACATTAACATCAGTAAAACAAAGGACGGATGAATCGCTTAGAGGTTTTCTAACTCGATTCAAAGCGGCAATTGCTTCGGTGGATCGGCCAGATGCATCGATGGTTTTGATGGCGGTAGTGTCAGGAATCAGGGAGGATTCGGATTTCAAGGTGTCTTTAATACGAGATCCCCCACAGGATCTCGGGGAATTATTTCACGAAGCCGAAAGGTTCCTTCGGCAAGAGGATGCGAGTATGAATTTAAAGCTAAAGGAAGTAAACGCGACCAAGGGTGGAGGACCATCCAATGGAAGCTTGGATAAGGACAAGGGAAAAAGGAAGCTGAATGACAATTCAGAGAAAACTGGAAAGCGATGGAAGGATCCAAAATTTTCCACATACACAGGATTAAACGAGTCGCTGGAGCGGATATACCTGGACACTCGGAATCGCCTTCCCTACGGAAGGCCGGCCAGAAGAGAACCATCTGAACGGGAAAGGGCATCAGGAAGGCATTGTCTCTTCCATGACTTAGACGGACATGACACCAACAGCTGCAAGCATTTAAAGGAAATAATTGAGGAACATGTGAGGAACGTGCAGCTGAGGCAATATGTTGGAGCGCGGAACGCAGCAGTGGAGCAGGAGCAGCCACCATCTACCTCACACCGTGATGAAGTAAGGCCCAGGAATGATGGTCGATTGGTTGTCAATTGACGTGGATAATATGGAATAAGTAACAAACCATTAGCAAGCGGCTAAATCGTTTACACATGTACGGGGACGGAGATAGCCCCTAGGAATGCTCTGAACGATGATAAAATTTGGAGCTATGGCTTATGAAATCTTTTTTTCTGTTTTGGATTAGACATTTGCGTTTCTGGTTTGGTTTTGGAGTTTGGTTTGAACTCCCGATTTTTGTTTGCTTTCTGGATTGGGTTTTCTTTTGGATGACTAGTTTTTGTTTTGGATGCTGGTTTGGATTTCTGGCTTTTTGGTTTTGATTTGGATTTTGGATTTGGATTTTGGATTGGATTTTTATCTGGTTTTCGATAAAAGGTCGTCGGGTATGGATTATGCCGGGCAAGGGGTGAGTCGCTTCGCCCAAACGTGGTAGATTGGCTCATTCAGGTCGTCGAGTATGGACTATGCTCGGCAAGGGTCCGAAGTGACCAGGATTCGGCCTAGGACTTAGGCCCTATATCATCGATTATTATTTCAGGTCGTTAAGTATGGACTATGCTCAACAAGGGTCCGGAGAGACCAGGATTCTGCTTAGGACTTAAGCCACGGCATTAGACAACGTCCAGGGACACTGGACCACGGTCGTCAAGTGTGGATTGCGCTTGGCAAGAACCTGGAGAGGTTAACTCAACGTCTAGGGACACTAGACCATGGTCGTCAAGGGTGGACTACGCTTGGCAAGAGCCCGGAGAGGTTATGGATTTGGATATCGACCCGGAGAGGTCCTGGATCTGGTTATTGGCTACTGGATAAGGATGGATTAGGACTCGGTTGTCGAGTTTGAATGGATATTGAATTGGCTAAGGTTTGGTTATGGGATTTGGAATTGGACATCGGCTCGAAGCAGTCAAGGATGGCGTACTTTGGCGATATGGCTATGGACTTTGGATATTGGATTCGGAGCTATTCAAAACACGCCTTGTTATCACAAGGCATGTTTTGGGGGGCAAAGTGTTATCCCATTTTCGGTCGAAACTGGAATGTCAACAAATTGGCAAGGAATGATAGATATCAGGATTGGAAATCAGTTGGAATCAAGGCTACGATCGATATCGTCAAAATTTGGTTGAACTCCGATCGGGACGAAATTAATTGGAGAAGATGATAAGGATCAGGAAAGGCCATATTTCAAATTTCAGGTTAATCGGAGTTCATATGAAGGAGTTATGATCGATGCAAGGTAGGAGAGGCATGGCTGTTCGAATCCATCGAGGGGTCAAGATGGTGCTCATTTCGAATCCATAAGGTTCGAACCCATCAAGATTTTTTGTTCATTTCGAACCCATCAGGTTCGAATCGATCGAAGGCACGGCACACAAGGTTCGAATCGATACACTTCGTATCGATTGGTATGGGTTTGGCTCTGTGAAGTTCGCATCAGGTGCTGGTTCGACTCGATAGTGTTCGAATCGATCAAGTTACTGGTTCGAATCGATAGGCTCGTATCGATCAGATAGGAGGGGTAGATGGGCCTCGATTCGATAGCAACAAACCCAGAGTGGTAGCTAGCATATGGAGGTTATTCGAATCGGTGCACTTCGTATCGATCAGGATTGGGGCAGGCAATGTATTTCGAGTCCATGCTCTCACAGGTAAAGATCTCTCTCATGTCCATCAGGTAAGGGTTCGTTCGTATCCATCATCAAGATTGGTTTCGTACCCATCTATTTTCCTTTCATTCGTATCGATCAAATACAACAGTTCGTATCGATCGGATCGATACGAATTACTCTCTTGCGATCGATACGAGGGAACATGCGATGCAAACAGTTGAGTACATGGAAAAGTGATGGACACGTGCAAGCTAGAAGCATGGACACGAGCGCGTCACCAGGTAAGGAGCGTCCAACTCGGAGTGCAAAGTGGATCAACCCGGTCAACATGCCATAAAAGTCGAATCGACCCAGGAGGATAGCGCCACGTCATTGCGCGTACGCTTTGGATGGATTTGAAGCAATGGATTCGAAGGAGGTGGGTTCGAAGCATGGGTTCTAACCGGGCAGAACACACGGAGCTTTTATCTCGAATCGATCGTATCTTCCAAACCGTTGATCCAAATACAATGAAATTTTCACAGGAGCTTACTTACATTTTGGAGAATGTTCTCACCAAATTTCAGCTCAATTGGATGATTTCTTGGTCGATTTGAATGGAGTTCGAATCGATCCCAAAGTGTACCCGGATCTCCAGAGTTCGACCGTATGGGCCCCCCTCACGTGCTAGAAGCGGTCTACCGGATTTTTAGGAGAAATATCAGCCTCCTATGCTTATAAATAGAGCCCCTGGTCATTCAGAAAAGGGATCGGAGAATTTGAAGAAAGAAAGCACGTCCGGACGCTGCTAGGATCACTCTATACCATCATCACTACTACTTATTTCGAGTTTGGACTTCGTAATTGCTGTAATCACTTGTAACCACGAAGGATAATCAATAAAAGGATAAAACTTTGGAGTGGACGTAGGCCGGAGATAGCCGTACCACTATAAAAACTTGTGTCTTTGTTCATAACTTTTGGATTGCTGCTTGTTATTTGCTGAGATCTGTGATTAGTGTCTGAATATTGTTGATTTATATTCATACACTGGTGCTTTCACGTTATTTGGGGTTTGTGACCAATTTTGGCGCAAACAGCACCCATTTCTAAAAGTCGTACGGCGTTGTTTCTTCATTTTGGACGTATGTTGCACCTTGCACCGTAGATGTTGCACCCTGTGGATATCGATTCTTCGGAGGGCCATAACTCTCGGCTCGTTTAGAGTTACGGGAGCCATAACCAGTAAAAACGAAGCTCTTGGCGTGTTCTACAGCTATGACAGCTTTCAGCCGTCACTGGTTAGTTTCGTGCCAAAAAAATCCAATATGAACCTCAATCGGGTCATGGATGTTTTTTACCCTTCGTTTTTTCGTCACGTGGATTTTTTCTATAATACGGGATCCCCGTGGCTGGTCTATGATTTACCATCATTGGAGAGTGGTGCACCATGGTACTGCTCCGTTTCAATTCCATGCACCCATTTCTAAAAGTCGTACGACACTGTTTCTTCATTTTGGACGGATGTTGCACCTTGCGCCGTAGATGTTGCACCCTGTGGATGTCGATTCTTCGGAGGGCCATAACTCTCGGCTCGTTTAGAGTTACGGGAGACATAACCAGTCAAAACGAAGCTCTCGGTGAGTACTACAGCTATGACAGCTTTTAACTGTCACTGGTTAGTATCATACCAAAAAAATCCTATCCGAACCTCAATCGGGTCATGGAAGCCTTTTACCCTTCGTTTTGTCGTCACGTGGATTTTTTCTGCAATACGGGATCCCCGTGGCTGGTCTATGATTTACCATCACTGGAGAGTGGTGCACCATGGTACTGCTCCGTTTCAAATCCATGCACCCATTTCTAAAAATCGTACGGCACTGTTTCTTCATTTTGGACGGATGTTGCTCCTTGCACCGTAGATGTTGCACCCTGTGGATATCGATTCTTCGGAGGGCCATAACCCTCGGCTCGTTTAGAGTTACGGGAGCCATAACCAGTCAAAACGAACTCTCCGCGAGTGCTACAGCTATGACAGCTTTCAACCGTCACAGGTTAGTTTTGCACCCAAAAAATCCTATCCGAACCTCAATCGGGTAATGGAAGTTTTTTGCCCTTCGTTTTGTCATCATGTGGATTTTTTCTGCAATACGAAATCCCCGTGGAAGGTCTATGACTTACAATCGCTGGAGAGTGGTGCACCATTGTACTCCTCAGTTTTAAATCCATGCACCCATTTCTAAAAGTCGTACGACGCTGTTTCTTCATTTTGGACGGATGTTGCACCTTGCACCGTAGATGTTGCACCCTGTGGATATCGATTCTTCGGAGGGCCATAACTCTCGGCTCGTTTAGAGTTACGGGAGCCATAACCAGTCAAAATGAAGCTCTCAGCGAGTTCTACATCTATGACAGCTTTTAGCCGTCACTGGTTAGTTTCATACCTAAAAAATCCTATCCGAACCTCAATCGGGTCATGGAAGTTTTTTACCCTTCATTTTTTCGTTCACGTGGATTTTTTCTATAATAGGGGATCCCCGTGGCTGGTCTATGATTTACCATCGTTGGAGAGTGGTGCACCATGGTTCTGCTCCATTTCAAATCCATGCACCCATTTCTAAAAGTCGTACGGCACTGTTTCTTCATTTTGGACGAATGTTGCACCTTGCGCCGTAGATGTTGCACCCTGTGGATATCGATTCTTCGGAGGGCCATAACACTCGGCTCGTTTAGATTTAAGGGAGCCGTAACCAGTCAGAACGAAGCTCTCGGCGAGTTCTACAGCTATGATAATTTTCAGCCGTCACTGGTTAGTTTCGTACTCAAAAAATCCTCTCCGAACCTCAATCGGGTCATGGAAGTTTTTCACCCTTCGTTTTTTCGTCACGTGGAGTTTTTCTATAATACGGGATCCCCGTGGCTGGTCTATGATTTACCATCTTTGGAGAGTGGTGCACCATGGTACAGCTCCGTTTCAAATCCATGCACCCATTCCTAAAAGTCGTACGACACTGTTTCTTCATTTTGGACGGATGTTGCACCTTGCGCCGTAGATGTTGCACCCTGTGGATATCGATTCTTCGGAGGGCCATAACTCTTTGCTCGTTTAGTGTTACGGGAGCCATAACCAGTCAAAACAAAGCTCTCGATGAGTTCTACAGCTATTACAGCTTTCATCCGTCATTGGCTAGTTTCATACCCAAAAAATCCTATCCGAACCTCAGTCGGGTCATGGAAGTTTTTTACCCTTCGTTTTGTCGTCACGTGGATTTTTTCTGCAATACGGGATCCCCGTGGCAGGTCTATGATTTACCATCGCTGGAGAGTGGTGCACCATGGTACAGCTCCGTTTCAAATCCATGCACCTAGTTCTAAAAGGTGTACGGCATTGTTTCTTCATTTTGGACGGATGTTGCACCTTGCGCCGTAGATGTTGTACCCTGTGGATATCGATTCTTCGGAGGGCCATAACTCTTTGCTCGTATAGATTTACGGGAGCCATAACCAGTCAAAACGAAGCTCTCTGTGAGTTCTACAGCTATGACAGCTTTCAGCTGTCACTGGTTAGTTTCATACAAAAAAAATCCTATCCGAACCTCAATCGGGTCATGGAAGTTTTTTACCCTTCGTTTTGTCGTCACGTGGATTTTTTCTGCAATACGGGATCCCCGTTGCTGGTCTATGATTTACCATCACTGGAGAGTGGTGCACCATGGTACTACTTCGTTTCAAATCCATGCACCCATTTCTAAAAGTCGTACGGCACTGTTTCTTCATTTTGGACGGATGTTGCACCTTACACCGTAGATGTTGCACCCTGTGGATATCGATTCTTCGGAGGGCCATAAATCTCGGCTCGTTTAGAGTTACGGGAGCCATAACCAGTCAAAACAAAGCACTCGGCAAGTTCTATAGCTATGACAGCTTTCAACCGTCACTAGTTAGTTTCATACCCAAAAAATCCTATCCGAACCTCAATTGGGTCATGGAAGTTTTTTACCCTTCGTTTTGTCATCATGTGGATTTTTTCTGCACTACGAGATCCCCATGGCAGGTCTATGACTTACCATCGCTGGAGAGTGGTGCACTATTGTACTCCTCCGTTTCAAGTCCGTGCACCCATTTCTAAAAGTCGTACGGCACCGTTTCTTCATTTTGGACGGATGTTTCACCTTGCACCGTAGATATTGCACCCTGTGGATATCGATTCTTCAGAGGGCCATAACTTTCGGTTCGTTTTGAGTTACGGGAGCCATAACCGGTCAAAACGAAGCTCTCGGCGAGTTCTACATCTATGATAGCTTTCAACCGTCACTGGTTAGTTTCATACCTAAAAAATCCTATCCGAAACTCAATCGGGTCATGGAAGTTTTTTACCCTTCGTTTTTTCGTTCACGTGGATTTTTTCTATAATACGTGATCCCCGTGGCTGGTCTATGATTTACCATCGTTGGAGAGTGGTACACCATGGTTCTGCTCCGTTTCAAATCCATGCACCCATATCTAGAAGTCGTACGGCACTGTTTCTTCATTTTGGACGGATGTTGCACCTTGCGCCGTAGATGTTGCACCCTGTGGATATCGATTCTTCGGAGGGCCATAACTCTCGGCTCGTTTAGATTTACGGGAGCCATAACCAGTCAAAACGAAGCTCTCGGCAAGTTCTACAGCTATGACAGCTTTCAGCCGTCACTGGTTAGTTTCGCACACAAAAAATCCTATCCGAACATCAATCGGGTCATGGAAGTTTTTTACCCTTCGTTTTTTCGTCACGTGGATTTTTTCTATAATACGGGATCCCCGTGGCTGGTCTATGATTTACCATCTTTGGAGAGTGTTGCACCATGGTTCTGCTCCGTTTCAAATCCATGCACCCATTTCTAAAAGTCGTACGACATTGTTTCTTCATTTTGGACGGATGTTGCACCTTGCGCCGTAGATGTTGCACCCTGTGGATATCGATTCTTCGGAGGGCCATAACTCTTGGCTCGTTTAGAGTTACGAGAGCCATAACAAGTCAAAACGAAGCTCTCGGTGAGTTCTACAGCTATGACAGCTTTCAGCCGTCGCTGGTTAGTTTCATACCCAAAAAATCCTATCCGAACCTCAATCATGTCATGGAAGTTTTTTACCCTTCGTTTTGTCATCACGTGGATTTTTTCAGCAATACGGGATCCCCGTGGCAGGTCTATGATTTACCATCGCTGGAGAGTGGCGCACAATGGTACAGCTCCATTTCAAATCCATGCACCCATTTCTAAAAGTCGTACGACACTGTTTCTTCATTTTGGACGGATGTTGCACCTTGCACCGTAGATGTTGCACCCTGTGGATATCGATTCTTCGGAGGGCCATAACTCTCGGCTCGTTTACAGTTACGGGAGCCATAGCCAGTCAAAACGAAGCTCTCGGTGAGTTCTACAGCTATGACAGCTTTTCGCCATCGCTGGTTAGTTTCATCCCAAAAAAAAACCTATCCGAACCTCAATCGGGTCATGGAAGTTTTTTACCCTTCATTTTGTCGTCACGTGGATTTTTTCTGCAATACGGGATCCCCGTGGCAGGTCTATGATTTACCATCGTTGGAGAGTGGTGCACGATGGTGCTGCTCCGTTTCAAATCCATGCACCCATTTCTAAAAGACGTACGGCACTGTTTCTTCATTTTGGACGGTTGTTGCACCTTGCACCGTAGATGTTGTACCCTGTGGATATCGATTCTTCGGAGGGCCATAACTCTCGGCTCGTTTAGAGTTACGGGAGCCATAACCAGTCAAAACGAAGCTCTCGGCGAGTTCTACAGCTATGATAGCTTTCAACCGTCACTGGTTAGTTTCGTACCCAAAAAATCCTATCCGAACCTCGATCGGGTCATGGAAGTTTTTTACCCTTCGTTTTGTCATCATGTGGATTTTTTCTGCAATACGGGATCCCCGTGGCAGGTCTATGACTTACCATCGTTGGAGAGTAGTGCACCATTGTACTCCTCCGTTTCAAGTACATGCACCCATTTCTAAAAGTCGTATGGCACCGTTTCTTCATTTTGGACGGATGTTGCACCTTGCACCGTAGATGTTGCACCATGTGGATATCGATTCTTCAGAGGGACATAACTCTCGGCTAGTTTAGAGTTACGGGAGCCAAAACCAGTCAAAACGAAGCTCTCGGCGAGTTCTACATCTATGACAGCTTTCAACCGTCACTGGTTAGTTTCATACCTAAAAAATCCTATCCGAACCTCAATCGGGCCATGGAAGTTTTTTACCCTTCGTTTTTTCGTTCACTTGGATTTTTTCTATAATACGGGATCCCCGTGGCTGGTCTATGATTTACCACCGTTGGAGAGTGGTGCACCATGGTTCTGCTCCGTTTCAAATCCATGCACCCATATCTATAAGTCTTACGGTACTGTTTCTTCATTTTGGACGGATGTTGCACCTTGCGCCGTAGATGTTGCACCCTGTGGACATCGATTCTTCGGAGGGCCATAACTCTCGGCTCGTTTAGATTTACGGGAGCCATAACCAGTCAAAACGAAGCTCTCGGCGAGTTCTACAGCTATGACAGCTTTCAGCCATCACTGGTTAGTTTCGTACCCAAAAAATCCTATCCGAACCTCAATCGGGTCATGGAAGTTTTTTACCCTTCGTTTTTTCGTCACGTGGATTTTTTCTGTAATACCGGATCCCCACGGCTGGTCTATGATTTACCATCTTTGGAGAGTGTTGCACAATGGTTCTGCTCCGTTTCAAATCCATCCACCCATTTCTAAAAGTCGTACGACATTGTTTCTTCATTTTGGACGGATGTTGCACCTTGCGCCGTAGATGTTGCACCCTGTGGATATCGATTCTTCGGAGGGCCATAACTCTTGGCTCGTTTCGAGTTACGGGAGCCGTAACCAGTCAAAACGAAGCTCTCGGCGAATTCTACAGCTATGACAGCTTTCAGCCATCACTGGTTAGTTTCATACCCAAAAATTCCTATCCGAACCTCAATCGAGTCATGGATGTTTTTTACCCTTCGTTTTATCGTCACGTGGATTTTTTTTGCAATACGGGATCCCCGTGGCCGGTCTATGATTTACCATCGCTAGAGAGTGGTGCACCATGGTACAGCTCCGCTTCAAATCCATGCACCCATTTTTAAAAGTCGTACGACACTGTTTCTTCAATTTGGACGGATGTTGCACCTTGCACCGTAGATGTTGCACCCTGTGGATATCGATTCTTCGGAGGGCTATAACTCTCGGCTCGTTTAGAGTTACGGGAGCCATAACCAGTCAAAACGAGGCTCTCGACGAGTTCTACAGCTATGACAGCTTTAGGCCGTCACTGGTTAGTTTCGTACCCAAAAAATCCTATCTGAACCTCAATCCGCTCATGGAAGTTTTTTACCCTTTGTTTTGTCATCATGTAGATTGTTTCTACAATACGGGATCCCCGTGGCTGGTCTATGACTTACCATCGCTGGAGAGTGGTGCACCATAGTACTGCTCCGTTTCAAATCTATGCACCCATTTCTAAAAGTCGTACGGCACTGTTTCTTCATTTTGGACGGATGTTGCACCTTGCACCGTAGATGTTGCACCCTATGGATATCGATTCTTCGGAGGGCCATAACTCTCGGCTCGTTTAGAGTTACAGGAGCCATAACCAGTCAGAACGAAGCTCTCGGTGAGTTCTACAGCTATGACAACTTTCAGCCGTTGCTGGTTAGTTTCATACCCAAAAAATCTTATCCGAACCTCAATCGGGTCATGGAAGTTTTTTACCCTTCGTTTTGTCGTCACGTGGATTTTTTCTGCAATACGGTATCCCCGTGGCAGGTCTATGATTTACCATCGCTGGAGAGTGGTGCACTATGGTACAGCTCCATTTCAAATCCATGCACCCATTTCTAAAAGTCGTACGGCACTGTTTCTTCATTTTGGACGGATGTTGCACCTTGCACCGTAGATGTTGCACCCTGTGGATATCGATTCTTCGAAGGGCCATAACTCTCGGCTCGTTTAGAGCTACGGGAGCCATAACCAGTCAAAACGAGTCTCTCGGCGAGTTCTACAGCTATGACAACTTTCAACCATCACTGGTTAGTTTCGTACCCAAAAAATCCTATCCGAACCTCAATCGGCTCATGGAAGTTTTTTACCCTTCGTTTTGTCATCATGTGGATTTTTTCTACAATACGGGATCCCCGTGGCTGGTCTATGACTTACCATCCCTGGATAGTGGTGCACCATAGTACTGCTCCGTTTCAAATCCATGCACCCATTTCTAAAAGTCGTACGGCACTGTTTCTTCATTTTGGACGTATGTTGCACCTTGCACCGTAGATGTTGCACCCTGTGGATATTGATTCTTCGGAGGGCCATAACTCTCGGCTCGTTTAGAGTTACGGGAGCCATAACCAGTAAAAACGAAGCTCTTGGCGTGTTCTACAGCTATGATAGCTTTCAGCCGTCACTGGTTAGTTTCGTACCAAAAAAATCCTTTATGAACCTCAATCGGGTCATGGAAGTTTTTTACCCTTCGTTTTTTTCGTCACGTGGATTTTTTCTATAATACGGGATCCCCGTGGCTGGTCTATGATTTACCATCGTTGGAAAGTGGTGCACCATGATACTGCTCCGTTTCAAATCCATGCACCCATTTAAAAAAGTCGTACGGCACTGTTTCTTAATTTTGGACGGATGTTGCACCTTGCGCCGTAGATGTTGCACCCTGTGGATATCGATTCTTCAAAGGGCCATAACTCTTGGCTCGTATAGATTTACGGGAGCAATAACCAGTCAAAACGAAGCTCTCGGTGAGTTCTACAGCTATGACAGCTTTTAGCTATCACTGGTTAGTTTCATACCAAAAAAATCCTATCCGAACCTCAATCGGGTCATGGAAGTTTTTTACCCTTCGTTTTGTCGTCACGTGGATTTTTTCTGCAATACGGGATCCCCATGGCTGGTCTATGATTTACCATCGCTGGAGAGTGGTGCACCATGGTACTGCTCCATTTCAAATCCATGCACCCATTTCTAAAAGTCGTACGGCACTGTTTCTTCATTTTGGACGGATGTTGCACCTTGCACCGTAGATGTTGCACCCTGTGGATATCGATTCTTCGGAGGGCCATAACTCTCGGCTCGTTTAGAGTTACGGGAGCCATAACCAGTCAAAACGAAGCTCTCGGTGAGTTCTACAGCTATTACAGCTTTCAGCCGTTGCTGGCTAGTTTCATTCCCAAAAAATCCTATCCGAACCTCAATCGGGTCATGGAAGTTTTTTACCCTTCGTTTTGTCGTCACGTGGATTTTTTCTGCAATACGGGATCCCCGTGGCAGGTCTATGATTTACCATCGCTGGAGAGTGGTGCACTATGGTACAGCTCCATTTCAAATCCATGCACCCATTTCTAAAAGTCGTACGGCACTGTTTCTTCATTTTGGACGGATGTTGCACCTTGCACCGTAGATGTTGCACCCTGTGGATATCGATTCTTCGGAGGGCCATAACTCTCGGCTCGTTTAGAGTTACGGGAGCCATAACCAGTCAAAACGAAGCTCTCGGCGAGTTCTATAGCTATGATAGCTTTCAACCGTCACTGGTTAGTTTCGTACCCAAAAAATCCTATCCGAACCTCGATCGGGTCATGGAAGTTTTTTACCCTTCGTTTTGTAATCATGTGGATTTTTTCTGCAATACGGGATCCCCGTGGCAGGTCTATGACTTACCATCACTGGAGAGTAGTGCACCATTGTACTCCTCCGTTTCAAGTACATGCACCCATTTCTAAAAGTCGTACGGCACCGTTTCTTCATTTTGGACGGATGTTGCACCTTGCACCGTAGATGTTGCACCATGTGGATATCGATTCTTCAGAGGGACATAACTCTCGGCTCGTTTAGAGTTACGGGAGCCAAAACCAGTCAAAACGAAGCTCTCGGCGAGTTCTACATCTATGACAGCTTTCAACCGTCACTGGTTAGTTTCATACCTAAAAAATCCTATCCGAACCTCAATCGGGCCATGGAAGTTTTTTACCCTTCGTTTTTTCGTTCACTTGGATTTTTTCTATATTACGGGATCCCCGTGGCTGGTCTATGATTTACCACCGTTGGAGAGTGGTGCACCATGGTTCTGCTCCGTTTCAAATCCATGCACCCATATCTAAAAGTCTTACGGCACTGTTTCTTCATTTTGGACGGATGTTGCACCTTGCGCTGTAGATGTTGCACCCTGTGGACATCGATTCTTCGGAGGGCCATAACTCTCGGCTCGTTTAGATTTACGGGAGCCATAACCAGTCAAAACGAAGCTCTCGACGAGTTCTACAGCTATGACAGCTTTCAGCCATCACTGGTTAGTTTCGTACCCAAAAAATCCTATCCGAACCTCAATCGGGTCATGGAAGTTTTTTACCCTTCGTTTTTTCGTCACGTGGATTTTTTCTGTAATACCGGATCCCCACGGCTGGTATATGATTTACCATCTTTGGAGAGTGTTGCACAATGGTTCTGCTCCGTTTCAAATCCATCCACCCATTTCTAAAAGTCGTACGACATTGTTTCTTCATTTTGGACGGATGTTGCACCTTGCGCCGTAGATGTTGCACCCTATGGATATCGATTCTTCGGAGGGCCATAACTCTTGGCTCGTTTCGAGTTACGGGAGCCATAACCAGTCAAAACGAAGCTCTCGGCGAATTCTACAGCTATGACAGCTTTCAGCCGTCACTGGTTAGTTTCATACCCAAAAATTCCTATCCGAACCTCAATCGGGTCATGGATGTTTTTTACCCTTCGTTTTATCGTCACGTGGATTTTTTTTGCAATACGGGATCCCCGTGGCAGGTCTATGATTTACCATCGCTAGAGAGTGGTGCACCATGGTACAGCTCCGCTTCAAATCCATGCACCCATTTGTAAAAGTCGTACGACACTGTTTCTTCAATTTGGACGGATGTTGCACCTTGCACCGTAGATGTTGCTCCCTGTGGATATCGATTCTTCGGAGGGCTATAACTCTCGGCTCGTTTAGAGTTACGGGAGCCATAACCAGTCAAAACGAGGCTCTCGACGAGTTCTACAGCTATGACAGCTTTTGGCCGTCACTGGTTAGTTTCGTACCCAAAAAATCCTATCTGAACCTCAATCCGCTCATGGAAGTTTTTTACCCTTTGTTTTGTCATCATGTGGATTGTTTCTACAATACGGGATCCCCGTGGCTGGTCTATGACTTACCATCGCTGGAGAGTGGTGCACCATAGTACTGCTCCGTTTCAAATCCATGCACCCATTTCTAAAAGTCGTACGGCACTGTTTCTTCATTTTGGACGGATGTTGCACCTTGCACCGTAGATGTTGCACCCTGTGGATATCGATTCTTCGGAGGGCCATAACTCTCGGCTCGTTTAGAGTTACGGGAGCCATAACCAGTCAGAACGAAGCTCTCGGTGAGTTCTACAGCTATGACAACTTTCAGCCGTTGCTGGTTAGTTTCATACCCAAAAAATCTTATCCGAACCTCAATCGGGTCATGGAAGTTTTTTACCCTTCGTTTTGTCGTCATGTGGATTTTTTCTGCAATACGGGATCCCCGTGGCAGGTCTATGATTTACCATCGCTGGAGAGTGGAGCACTATGGTACAGCTCCATTTCAAATCCATGCACCCATTTCTAAAAGTCGTACGGCACTGTTTCTTCATTTTGGACGGATGTTGCACCTTGCACCGTAGATGTTGCACCCTGTGGATATCGATTCTTCGGAGGGCCATAACTCTCGGCTCGTTTAGAGCTACGGGAGCCATAACCAGTCAAAACGAGTCTCTCGGCGGGTTCTACAGCTATGACAGCTTTCAACCATCACTGGTTAGTTTCGTACCCAAAAAATCCTATCCGAACCACAATCGGCTCATTGAAGTTTTTTACCCTTCACGTGGATTTTTTCTATAATACGGGATCCCCGTGGCTGGTCTATGATTTACCATCATTGGAGAGTGCTGCACCATGGTACTGCTCCGTTTCAAATCCATGCACCCATTTATAAAAGTCGTACGGCACTGTTTCTTCATTTTGGACGGATGTTGCACCTTGCGTCGTAGATGTTGCACCCTGTGGATATCGATTCTTCGGAGGGCCATAACTCCTGGCTCGTATAGATTTACGGGAGCCATAACCAGTCAAAACGAAGCTCTCGGTGAGTTCTACAGCTATGACAGCTTTTAGCTGTCACTGGTTAGTTTCGTACCCAAAAAATCCTATCCGAACCTCAATCGGGTCATGGAAGTTTTTTACCCTTCGTTTTGTCGTCACGTGGATTTTTTCTGCAATACGGGATCCCCTTGGCTGGTCTATGATTTACCATCGCTGGAGAGTGGTGCACCATGGTACTGCTCCGTTTCAAATCCATACACCCATTTCTAAAAGTCGTACGGCACTGTTTCTTCATTTTGGACGGATGTTGCACCTTGCACCGTAGATGTTGCATCCTGTGGATATCGATTCTTCGGAGGGCCATAACTCTCGGCTCGTTTAGAGTTACGGGAGCCATAGCCAGTCAAAACGAACTCTCAGCGAGTTCTACAGCTATGACAGCTTTCAACCGTCACTGGTTAGTTTCGTACCCAAAAAATCCTATCCGAACCTCAATCGGGTCATGGAAGTTTTTTACCCTTCGTTTTGTCATCATGTGGATTTTTTATGCAATACGGGATCCCCGTGGCAGGTCTACGATTTACCATCGCTGGAGAGTGGTGCACCATTGTACTCCTCCGTTATAAATCCAAGCACCCATTTCTAAAAGTCGTACGGCACTGTTTCTTCATTTTGGACGGATGTTGCACCTTGCGCCGTAGATGTTGCACCCTGTGGATATCGATTATTTGGAGGGCCATAAATCTCGGCTCGTTTAGAGTTACGGGAGCCATAACCAGTCAAAACGAAGCTCTCAGCGAGTTCTACATCTATGACAGCTTTTAGCCGTCACTGGTTAGTTTCATACCTAAAAAATCCTATCCGAACATCAATCGGGTCATGGAAGTTTTTTACCCTTCGTTTTTTCGTTCATGTGGATTTTTTCTATAATACGGGATCCCCGTGGCTGGTCTATGATTTACCATCGTTGGAGAGTGGTGCACCATGGTTCTGCTCCGTTTCAAAACCATGCACTTATTTCTAAAAGTCGTACGGCACTGTTTCTTCATTTTGGACGGATGTTGCACCTTGCGCCGTAGATGTTGCACCCTGTGGATATCGATTCTTCGGAGGGCCATAACTCTCGGCTCGTTTAGATTTACGGGAGCCATAGCCAGTCAAAACAAAGCTCTCGGCGAGTTCTACAGCTATGATAGCTTTCAGCCGTCACTGGTTTGTTTCGTACCCAAAAAATCCTATCCGAACCTCAATCGGGTCATGGATGTTTTTTACCCTTCGTTTTTTCGTCACGTGGATTTTTTCTATAATACGGGATCCCTGTGGCTGGTCTATGATTTACCATCTATGGAGAGTATTGCACCATGGTTCTGCTCCGTTTCAAATCCATGCACCCATTTCTAAAATTCGTACGACATTGTTTCTTCATTTTGGACGGATGTTGCACCTTGCGCCGTAGATGTTGCACCCTGTGGATATCGATTCTTCGGAGGGCCATAACTCTTGGCTCGTTTAGAGTTACGGGAGCTATAACCAGTCAAAACGAACCTCTCGGTGAGTTCTACAGCTACGACAGCTTTCAGCCGTCACTGGTTAGTTTCATACCCAAAAAATCCTATCCGAACCTCAATCGGGTCATGGAAGTTTTTTACCCTTCGTTTTGTCGTCACGTGGATTTTTTCTGCAATACGGGATCCCCGTGGCAGGTCTATGATTTACCATCGCTAGAGAGTGGTGCACCATGGTACAGCTCCGCTTCAAATCCATGCACCCATTTCTAAAAGTCGTACGGCACTGTTTCTTCAATTTGGACGGATGTTGCACCTTGCACTGTAGATGTTACGCCCTGTGGATATCGATTCTTCGGAGGGCCATAACTCTCGGCTCGTTTATTGTTACAGGTGCCATAACCAGTCAAAACGACGATCTCGACGAGTTCTACCGCTATGACAGCTTTCGACCGTCACTGGTTAGTTTCGTACCCAAAAAATCCTATCCGAACCTCAATCGGCTCATGGAAGTTTTTTACCCTTTGTTTTGTCATCATGTGGATTTTTTCTACAATACGGGATCCCCGTGGCTGGTCTATGACTTACGATCGCTGGAGAGTGGTGCACCATAATACTGCTCCGTTTCAAATCCATGCACCCATTTCTAATAGTCGTACGACACTGTTTCTTCATTTTGGACGGATGTTGCACCTTGCACCGTAGATGTTGCACCCTGTGGATATCGATTCTTCGGAGGGCCATAACTCTCGGCTCGTTTAGAGTGACGGGAGCCATAACCAGTCAAAACGAAGCTCTCGGTGAGTTCTATAGCTATGACAGCTTTCAACCGTCGCTGGTTATTTTCATACCCAAAAAATCCTATCCGAACCTCAATCGGGTCATGGATGTTTTTTACCCTTCGTTTTGTCGTCACGTGGATTTTTTCTGCAATACGGGATCCCCGTAGCAGGTCTATGATTTACCATCGCTGGAGAATGGTGCACGATGGTACTGCTCCGTTTCAAATCCATGCACCCATTTCTAAAAGTCGTACGGCACTGTTTCTTCATTTTGGACGGATGTTGCACCTTGCACCGTAGATGTTGCACCCTGTGGATATCGATTCTTCGGAGGGCTATAACTCTCGGCTCGTTTAGAGTTATGGGATCCATAACTAGTCAAAACGAAGCTCTCGGCGATTTCTACAGCTATGACAGCTTTCAACCGTCACTGGTTAGTTTCGTACCCAAAAAATCCAATCCGAACCTCAATCGGGTCATGGAAGTTTTTTACCCTCATGTGGATTTTTTCTGCAATACGGGATCCCCGTTGCAGGTCTATGACTTACCATCACTGGAGAGTGGTGCGCCATTGTACTTCTCCATTTCAAGTCCGTGCACCCATTTCTAAAAGTCGTGCGGCACCGTTTCTTCATTTTGGACGGATGTTGCACCTTGCACCGTAGATGTTGCACCCTGTGGATATCGATTCTTCAGAGGGCCATAACTCTCGGCTCGTTTAGAGTTCCGGGAGCCATAAACAGTCAAAATGATGCTCATGGCGATTTCTACATCTATGACAGCTTTCAACCGTCACTAGTTAGTTTCATGCATAAAAATCCTATCCGAACCTCAATAGGGTCATGGTAGTTTTTTACCCTTCGTTTTTTCGTTCACGTGGATTTTTTCTATATTACGGGATCCCCGTGGCTGGTCTATGATTTACCATCGTTGGAGAGTGGTGCACCATGGTTCTGCTCCATTTCAAATCCATGCACCCATATCTAAAAGTCGTACGGCACTTTTTCTCCATTTTGAACGGATGTTGCACCTTGCGCCGTAGATGTTGCACCCTGTGGATATCGATTCTTCGGAGGGCCATAACTCTCGGCTCGTTTAGATTTACGGGAGCCATAACCAGTCAAAACGAAGCTCTCGGCGATTTCTATAGCTATGATAGCTTTCAGCCGTCACTGGTTAGTTTCGTACCCAAAAAATCCTATCCGAACCTCAATTGGGTCATGGAAGTTTTTTACCCTTCGTTTTTTCGTCATGTGGATTTTTTCTATAATACGGGATCCCCGTGGCTGGTCTATGATTTACCATCTTTTGAGAGTGTTGCACCATGGTTCTGCTCCGTTTCAAATCCATGCACCCATTTCTAAAAGTCGTACGACATTGTTTCTTCATTTTGGACGGATGTTGCACCTTGCGCCGTAGATGTTGCACCATGTGGATATCGATTCTTCGGAGGGCCATAACTCTTGGCTCGTTTAGAGTTACGGGAGACTAACCAGTCAAAACAAAGCTCTCGGCGAGTTCTACAGCTATGACAGTTTCAGCCGTCACTGGTTAGTTTCGTACCCGAAAAATCCTATCCGAACCTCAATCGGGTCATGGAAGTTTTTTACCCTTCGTTTTGTCGTCTCGTGGATTTTTTCTGCAATACGGTATCCCCGTGGCAGGTCTATGATTTACCATCGCTAGAGAGTGGTGCACCATGGTACAGCTCCGCTTCAAATCCATGCACCCATTTCTAAAAGTCGTACGGCACTGTTTCTTCAATTTGGACGGATGTTGCACCTTGCACCGTAGATGTTGCACCCTGTGGATATCGATTCTTCGAGGGCCATAAGTCTCGGGTCGTTTAGTGTTATGGGAGCCATAACCAGTCAAAACGAGGCTCTCGACGAGTTCTACAACCATGACAGCTTTCGACCGTCACTGGTTAGTTTCGTACCCAAAAAATCCTATCCGAACCTCAATCGGCTCATGGAAGTTTTTTACCCTTTGTTTTGTCATCATGTGGATTTTTTCTGCAATACGGGATCCCCGTGGCTAGTCTATGACTTACCATCGCTGGAGAGTGGTGCACCATAGTACTGCTCCATTTCAAATCCATGCACCCATTTCTAAAAGTCGTACGGCACTGTTTCTTCATTTTGGACGGGTGTTGCACCTTGCACCGTAGATGTTGCACCCTGTGGATATCGATTCTTCGGAGGGCCATAACTCTCAGCTCGTTTAGAGTTACGGGAGCCATAACCAGTCAAAACGAAGCTCTCGGTGAGTTCTACAGCTATGACAGCTTTCAGCCGTCGCTGGTTAGTTTCATACCCAAAAAATCCTATCCGAACCTCAATCGGGTCATGGAAGTTTTTTACTCTTCATTTTGTCGTCACGTGGATTTTTTCTGCAATACGGGATCCCCGTGGCAGGTCTATGATTTACCAATGCTGGAGAATGGTGCACCATGGTACTGCTCCGTTTCAAATCCATGCACCCATTTCTAAAAGTCGTACGGCACTGTTTCTTCATTTTGGACGGGTGTTGCACCTTGCACCGTAGATGTTGCACCCTGTGGATATCGATTCTTTCGAGGGCCATAACTCTCGGCTCGTTTAGAGTTCCGGGAGCCATAACCAGTCAAAACGAAGCTCTCGGCGAGTTCTACATCTATGACAGCTTTCAACCATCACTGGTTAGTTTCGTACCTAAAAAATCCTATCTGAACCTCAATCGGGTCATGGAAGTTTTTTACCCTTCGTTTTTTCGTTCACGTGGATTTTTTCTATATTACGGGATCCCCGTAGCTGGTCTATGATTTACCATCATTGGAGAGTGGGGCACCATGGTTCTGCTCCGTTTCAAATCCATGCACCCATATCTAAAAGTCGTACGACACTGTTTCTTCATTTTGGACGGATGTTGCACCTTGCGCCGTAGATGTTGCACCCTGTGGATATCGATTCTTCGGAGGGCCATAACTCTCGGCTCGTTTAGATTTACAGGAGCCATAACCAGTCAAAACGGAGCTCTCGGCGAGTTCTACAGCTATGACAGCTTTCAGCCGTCACTGGTAAGTTTCATACCCAAAATATCCTATCCGAACCTCAATCGGGTCATGGAAATTTTTTACCCTTCGTTTTTTCGTCACGTGGATTATTTCTATAATACGGGATCCCCGTGGCTGGTCTATGATTTACCATCTTTGGAGAGTGTTGCACCATGGTTCTACTCCGTTTCAAATCCATGCACCCATTTCTAAAAGTCGTACGACATTGTTTCTTCATTTTGGACGGATGTTGCACCTTGCGCCGTAGATGTTGCACCCTATGGATATCGGTTCTTCGGAGGGCCATAACTCTTGGCTCGTTTAGAGTTACGGGAGACATAACTAGTCAAACGAAGCTCTCGGTGAGTTATACAGCTATGACAGCTTTCAGCCGTCACTGGTTAGTTTCATACCCAAAAATTCCTATCCGAACCTCAATCGGGTCATGGAAGTTTTTTACCCTTCGTTTTGTCGTCACATGGATTTTTTCGGCAATACGGGATCCCCATGGCAGGTCTATGATTTACCATTGCTAGAGAGTGGTGCACAATGGTACAGCTCGGCTTCAAATCCATGCACCCATTTCTAAAAGTCGTACGGCACTGTTTCTTCAATTTGGACGGATATTGCACCTTGCACCGTAGATGTTGCACCCAGTGGATATCGATTCTTCGGAGGGCCATAACTCTCGGCTCGTTTAGAGTTACGGGAGCCATAACCAGTCCAAACGAGGCTCTCGACGAGTTCTACAGCTATGACAAATTTCGACCGTCACTGGTTAGTTTCGTACCCAAAAAATCCTATCCGAACCTCAATCGGCTCATGGAAGTTTTTTACCCTTTGTTTTGTCATCATGTGGATTTTTTCTACAATACGGGATCCCCGTGGCTGGTCTATGACTTACCAACGCTGGAGAGTGGTGCACCATAGTACTGCTCCGTTTCAAATTCATGCACCCATTTCTAAAAGTCGTACGGCACTGTTTCTTCATTTTGGACGGATGTTGCACCTTGCACCGTAGATGTTGCACCCTGTGGATATCGATTCTTCGGAGGGCCATAACTCTCGGCTCGTTTAGAATTACGAGAGCCATAACCAGTCAAAACGAAGCTCTCGGTGAGTTCTACAGCAATGACAGCTTTCAGCCGTCGCTGGTTAGTTTCATACCCAAAAAATCCTATCTGAACCTCAATCGGGTCATGGAAGTTTTTTACCCTTCGTTTTGTCGTCACGTGGCAGGTTTATGATTTACCATCGCTGGAGAGTGGTGCACTATGGTACAGCTCCGTTTAAAATCCATGCACCCATTTCTAAAAGTCGTACGGCATTGTTTCTTCATTTTGGACGGATGTTGCACCTTGCACCGTAGATGTTGCACCCTGTGGATATCGATTCTTCGGAGGGCCATAACTCTCGGCTCGTTTAGAGTTACGGGAGCCATAACCAGTCAAAACGAGGCTCTCGGCGAGTTCTACAGCTATGACAGCTTTCAACCGTCACTGGTTAGTTTCGTACCCAAAAAATCCTATCCGAACCTCAATCGGGTCATGGAAGTTTTTTACCCTTCGTTTTGTCATCATGTGGATTTTTTCTATAATACGAGATCCCCGTGGCTGGTCTATGACTTACCATCCCTAGAGAGTGGTGCACCATAGCACTGCTCCGTTTCAAATCCATGCACCTATTTCTAAAAGTCATACGGTACTGTTTCTTCATTTTGGACGTATGTTGCACCTTGCACCGTAGATGTTGCACCCTGTGGATATCGATTCTTCGGAGGGCCATAACTCTCTACTCGTTTAGAGTTACGGGAGCCATAACCAGTAAAAACGAAGCTCTTGGCGTGTTCTACAGCTATGACAGCTTTCAATCGTCCCTGGTTAGTTTCGTACCAAAAAAATCCTATATGAACCTCAATCGGGTCATGGAAGTTTTTTACCCATCGTTTTTTCGTCACGTGGATTTTTTTCTATAATACGGGACCCCCATGGCTGGTCTATGATTTACCATCGTTGGAGAGTGGTGCACCATGGTATTGCTCTGTTTCAAATCCATGCACCCATTTATAAAAGTCGTACGACACTGTTTCTTCATTTTGGACGGATGTTGCACCATGCGCCGTAGATGTTGCACCCTGTGGATATCGATTCTTCGGAGGGCCATAACTCTTGGCTCGTATAAATTTACGGGAGCCATAACCAGTCAAAACGAAGCTCTCGGTGAGTTCTACAGCTATTTCAGCTTTTAGCTGTCACTGGTTAGTTTCATACCAAAAAAATCCTATCCGAACCTCAATCGGGTCATGGAAGTTTTTTACCCTTCGTTTTGTCATCACGTGGATTTTTTCTGCAATACGGGATCCCCGTGGCTGGTCTATAATTTACCATCGCTGGAGAGTGGTGCACCATGGTACTGCTCCGTTTCAAATCCATGCACCCATTTCAAAAAGTAGTACAGCACTGTTTCTTCATTTTGTACGGATGTTGCACCTTGCACCATAGATGTTGCATCCTGTGGATATCGATTCTTCGGAGGGCCATAACTCTCGGCTCGTTTAGAGTTACGGGAGCCATAACCAGTCAAAACGAACTCTCGGCGAGTTCTACAGCTATGACAGCTTTCAACCGTCACTGGTTAGTTTCGTACCCAAAAAATCCTATCCGAACCTCAATCGGGTCATGGAAGTTTTTTACCCTTCGTTTTGTCATCATGTGGATTTTTTCTGCAATACGGGATCCCCGTGGTAGGTCTATGACTTACCATCGCTGGAGAGTGGTGCACCATTGTACTCCTCCGTTTTAAATCCATGCACCCATTTCTAAAAGTCGTACGTCACTGTTTCTTCATTTTGGACGGATGTTGCACCTTGCACCGTAGATGTTGCACCCTGTGGATAACGATTCTTCGGAGGGCCATAACTCTCTGCTGGGTTAGAGTTACGGGAGCCATAACCAGTCAAAACGAAGCTCTTAGCGAGTTCTACATCTTTGACAACTTTCAGCCGTCACTGGATATTTTCATACCTAAAAAATCCTATCCGAACATCAATCGGGTCATGGAAGTTTTTTACCCTTCGTTTTTTCGTTCACGTGGATTTTTTCTATAATACGGGATCCCCGTGGCTGGTCTATGATTTACCATCGTTGGAGAGTGGTGCACCATGGTTCTGCTCCGTTTCAAATCCATGCACCCATTTCTAAAAGTCGTACGGCACTGTTTCTTCATTTTGGACGGATGTTGCACCTTGCGCCGTAGACGTTGCACCCTGTGGATATCGATTCTTCGGAGGGCCATAACTCTTGGCTCGTTTAGAGTTACGGGAGCTATAACCAGTCAAAACGAAGCTCTCGGTGAGTTCTACAGCTATGACAGCTTTTAGCCGTCACTGGTTAGTTTCATACCCAAAAAATCCTATCCGAACCTCAATCGGGTCATGGAAGTTTTTTACCCTTCGTTTTGTCATCATGTGGACTTTTTCTGCAATACGGGATCCCCGTGGCAGGTCTATGACTTACCATCGCAGGAGAGTGGTGCACCATTGTACTCCTCCGTTATAAATCCAAGCACCCATTTCTAAAAGTCGTACGGCACTGTTTCTTCATTTTGGACGGATGTTGCACCTTGCGCCGTAGATGTTGCACCCTGTGGATATCGATTCTTCGGAGGGCCATAACTCTCGGCTCGTTTAGAGTTACGGGAGCCATAACCAGTCAAAACGAAGCTCTCAGCGAGGTCTACATCTATGACAGCTTTCAGCCGTCACTGGTTAGTTTCATACCAAAAAAATCCTATCGGAACATCAATCGGGTCATGGAAGTTTTTTACCCTTCGTTTTTTCGTTCACGTGGATTTTTTCTATAATACGAGATCCCCGTGGCTGGTCTATGATTTACCATCGTTGGAGAGTGGTGCACTATGGTTCTGCTCCATTTCAAATCCATGCACCCATTTCTAAAAGTCTTACAACACTGTTTCTTCATTTTGGACGAATGTTCCACCTTGCGCCGTAGATGTTGCACCCTGTGGATATCGATTCTTCGGAGGGCCATAACTCTCGGCTCGTTTAGATTTACGGGAGCCATAACCAGTCAAAACAAAGCTCTCGGCGAGTTCTACAGCTATGATAGCTTTCAGCCGTCACTGGTTAGTTTCGTACCCAAAAAATCCTATCCGAACCTCAATCGGGTCATGGAAGTTTTTTACCATTCGTTTTTTCGTCACGTGGATTTTTTCTATAATACGGGATCCCCGTGGCTGGTCTATGATTTACCATCTTTGGAGAGTGTTTCACTATGGTTCTGCTCCGTTTCAAATCCATGCACCCATTTCTAAAAGTCGTACGACATTGTTTCTTCATTTTGGACGGATGTTGCACCTTGCGCCGTGGATGTTGCACCGTATGGATATCGAATCTTTGGAGGGCCATAATTCTTGGCTCGTTTAGAGTTACGGGAGCTATAACCAGTAAAAACGAAGCTTTCGGTGAGTTCTACGGCTATGACAGCTTTCAGCCGTCACTGGTTAGTTTCATACCCAAAAAATCCTATCCGAACCTCAATCGGGTCATGGAAGTTTTTTACCCTTCGTTTTGTCGTCACGTGGATTTTTTCTGCAATACGGGATCCCCGTGGCAGGTCTATGATTTACCATCGCTAGAGAGTGGTGCACCATGGTACAGCTCCGCTTCAAATCCATGCACCCATTTCTAAAAGTAGTACGGCACTGTTTCTTCAATTTGGACGGATGTTGCACCTTGCACCGTAGATGTTGCACCCTGTGGATATAGATTCTTCGGAGGGCCATAACTCTCGGCTCGTTTAGTGTTACAGAAGCCATAACCAGTCAAAACGAGGCTCTCGAGGTGTTCTACAGCTATGACAGCTTTCAACCGTCACTGGTTAGTTTCGTACCCAAAAAGTCCTATCCGAACCTCAATCGGGTCATGGAAGTTTTTTACCCTTCGTTTTGTCGTCACGTGGATTTTTTCTGCAATACGGGATCCCCGTGGCAGGTCTATGACTTACCATCGCTGGAGAATGGTGCACCATGGTACTGCTCCGTTTCAAATCCATGCACCTATTTCTAAAGGTCGTACGGCACCGTTTCTTCATTTTGGACGGATGTTGCCCCTTGCACCGTAGATGTTGCACCCTGTGGATATCGATTCTTCGGAGGGCCATAACTCTCGGCTCGTTTAGAGTTACGGGAGCCATAACCAGTCAAAACGAAGCTCACGGCGAGTTCTATGGCTATGAAAGCTTTCAACCGTCACTGGTTAGTTTCGTATCCAAAAAATCCTATCCGAACCTCAATCGGGTCATGGAAGTTTTTTACCCTTCGTTTTGTCCTCATGTGGATTTTTTCTGCAATACGGGATCCCCGTGGCAGGCCTATGACTTACCATCGCTAGGGAGTGGTGCACCATTGTACTCCTCCGTTTCAAGTCCGTGCACCCATTTCTAAAAGTCGTACGGCACTATTTCTTCATTTTGAACGGATGTTGCACCTTGCACCGTAGATGTTGCGCCCTGTGGATATCGATTCTTCAGAGGGACATAACTCTCGGCTCGTTTAGAGTTCCGGGAGCCATAACCTGTTAAAACGAAGCTCACGGCGAGTTCTACATCTATGACAGCTTTCAACCGTCACTGGTTAGTTTCATACCTAAAAAACCCTAACCGAACATCAATCGGGTCATGGTTGTTTTTTACCCTTCGTTTTTTCGTTCACGTGGATTTTTTCTATATTACGGGATCCCCGTGGCTGGTCTATGATTTACCATCGTTGGAGAGTGGTGCACCATGGTTCTGCTCCGTTTCAAATCCATGCACCCATATCTAAAAGTCGTACGGCACTGTTTCTTCATTTTGGACGGAAGTTGCACCTTGCGCCGTAGATGTTGCACCCTGTGGATATCGATTCTTCGGAGGGCCATAACTCTCGGCTCGTTTAGATTTACGGGAGCCATAACCAGTCAAAACGAAGCTCTCGGTGAGTTCTACAGCTATGACAGCTTTCAGCCGTCACTGCTTAGTTTCATACCCAAAAAATCCTATCCGAACCTCAATCGGGTCATGGAAGTTTTTTACCCTTCGTTTTTTCGTCACGTGGATTTTTCCTATAATACGGGATCCCCGTGGCTGGTCTATGATTTATCATCTTTGGAGAGTGTTGCACCATGGTTTTGCTCCGTTTCAAATCCATGCACCCATTTCTAAAAGTCGTACGACATTGTTTCTTCATTTTGGACGGATGTTGCACCTTGCGCCGTAGATGTTGCACCCTGTGGATATCGATTCTTCGGAGGGCCATAACTCTTGGCTCGTTTAGAGTTACGGGAGCTATAACCAGTCAAAACGAAGCTCTCGGTGAGTTCTACAGCTATGACAGCTTTCAGCCGTCACTGGTTAGTTTCATACCCAAAAAATCCTATCCGAACCTCAATTGGGTCATGGAAGTTTTTTACCCTTCGTTTTGTCGTCACGTGGATTTTTTCTGCAATACGGGATCCCCGTGGCAGGTCTATGATTTACCATCACTAGAGAGTGGTGCACCATGGTACAGCTCCGCTTCAAATCCATGCACCCAATTCTAAAAGTCGTACGGCACTGTTTCTTCAATTTGGACGGATGTTGCACCTTGCACCGTAGATGTTGCGCCCTGTGGGTATAGATTCTTCGGAGGGCCATAACTCTCATCTCGTTTAGTGTTACGGGAGCCATAACCAGTCAAAACGAGGCTCTGGACGAGTTCTACAGCTATGACAGCTTTCGACCGTCACTGGTTAGTTTCGTAACCCAAAAATCCTATCCGAACCTCAATCGGATCATGGAAGTTTTTTACCCTTTGTTTTGTCATCATGTGGATTTTTTCTACAATACGGGATCCCCGTGGCTGGTCTATGACTTACCATCGCTGGAGAGTGGTGCACCATAGTACTGCTCCATTTCAAATCCATGCACCCATTTCTAAAAGTCGTACGGCCCTGTTTCTTCATTTTGGACGGATGTTGCACCTTGCACCGTGGATGTTGCACCCTGTGGATATCGATTCTTCGGAGGGCCATAACTCTCGGCTCATTTAGAGTTACGGGAGCCATAACCAGTCAAAACGAAGCTCTCGGGGAGTTCTACAGCAATGACATCTTTCAGCCGTTGCTGGTTAGTTTCATACCCAAAAAATCCTATCCGAACCTCAATCGGGTTATGGAAGTTTTTTACCCTTCGTTTTGTCATCACGTGGATTTTTTCTGCAATACGGGATCCCCGTGGCAGGTTTATGACTTACCATCGCTGGAGAGTGGTGCACCATTGTACTCCTCCGTTTCAAGTCCATGCACCCATTTCTAAAAGACGTACGGCACCGTTTCTTCATTTTGGACGGATGTTGCACCTTGCACCGTAGATGTTGCACCCTGTGGATATCAATTCTTCAGAGGGCCATAACTCTCGGCTCGTTTAGAGTTCCAGGAGCCATAACCTGTCAAAACGAAGCTCACGGCGAGTTCTACATCTATGACAGCTTTCAACCGTCACTGGTTTGTTTCATACCTAAAAAATCCTATCCGAACCTCAATCGGGTCAAGGTAGTTTTATACCCTTCGTTTTTTCGTTCACGAGGATTTTTTCTATAATACGGGATCCCCGTGGCTGGTCTATGATTTACCATCTTTGGAGAGTGTTGCACCATGGTTCTGCTCCGTTTCAAATCCATGCACCCATATCTAAAAGTCGTACGGCACTGTTTCTTCATTTTGGACGGAAGTTGCACCTTGCGCCGTAGATGTTGCACCCTTTGGATATCGATTCTTCGGAGGGCCATAACTCTCGGCTCGTTTAGATTTACGGGAGCCATAACCAGTCAAAACGAAGCTCTCGGCCAGTTCTACAGTTATGACAGCTTTCAGCCATCACTGGTTAGTTTCGTACCCAAAAAATCCTATCCGAACCTCAATCGGGTCATGGAAGTTTTTTACCCTTCGTTTTTTCGTCACGTGGATTTTTTCTATAATACGGGATCCCCGTGGCTGGTCTATGATTTACCATCTTTGGAGAGTGTTGCACCATGGTTCTACTCCGTTTCAAATCCATGCACCCATTTCTAAAAGTCGTACGACATTGTTTCTTCATTTTGGACGGATGTTGCACCTTGCGCCGTAGATGTTGCACCACGTGGATATTGATTCTTCGGAGGGCCATAAATCTTGGCTCGTTTAGAGTTACGGGAGCCATAACCAGTCAAGACGAAGCTCTCGGTGAGTTCTATAGCTATGACAGCTTTCAGCCATCACAGTTTAGTTTCATACCCAAAAATTCCTATCCGAACCTCAATCGGGACATGGAAGTTTTTTACCCTTCGTTTTATCGTCACGTGGATTTTTTCTGCAATACGGGATCCCCGTGGCAGGTCTATGATTTACCATCGCTGGAGAGTGGTGCACTATGGTACAGCTCCGCTTCAAATACATGCACCCATTTCTTAAAGTCGTACGGCACTGTTTCTTCATTTTGGACGGATGTTGCACCTTGCACCGTAGATGTTGCACCCTGTGGATATCGATTCTTCGGTGGGCCATAAATCTCGGCTCGTTTAGAGTTACGGGAGCCATAACTAGTCAAAACGAGGCTCTCGGCGAGTTCTACAGCTATGACAGCTTTTAGCCGTCGCTGGTTAGTTTCATACCCAAAAAATCCTATCTGAACCTCAATCGGGTAATGGAAGTTTTTTACCCTTCGTTTTGTCGTCACGTGGATTTTTTCTGCAATACAGGATCCCCATGGCAGGTCTATGATTTACCATCACTGGAGAGTGGTGCACTATGGTACAGCTCCGTTTCAAATCCATGCACCCATTTCTAAAAGTCGTACGGCACTGTTTCTTCATTTTGGACGGATGTTGCACCTTGCACCGTAGATGTTGCACCCTATGGATATCGATTCTTCGGAGGGCCATTACTCTCGGCTCGTTTAGAGTTACGGGAGCCATAACTAGTCAAAAGGAGGCTCTCGGAGAGTTCTACAGCTATGACAGCTTTCAACCGTCACTGGTTAGTTTCGTACCCAAAAAATCCTATCCGAACCTCAATCGGGTCATGGAAGTTTTTTACCCTTCGTTTTGTCATCACATGGATTTTTTCTGCAATACGGGATCCCCGTGGCAGGTCTATGATTTACCATCACTGGAGAATTGTGCACCATGGTACTACTCCGTTTCAAATCCATTCACCCATTTCTAAAAGTCGTACGGCACTGTTTCTTCATTTTGGACGGATGTTGCACTTTGCACCATAGATGTTGCACCCCGTGGATATCGATTCTTCGAAGGGCCATAACTCTCGGCTCTTTTAGAGTTACGGGAGCCTTAACCAGTCAAAACGCAGCTCTTGGTGAGTTCTACGGCTATGACAGCTTTCAACAGTCACTGGTTAGTTTCGTACCCAAAAAATCCTATCCGAACCTCAATCGGGTCATGGAAGTTTTTTACCCTTCGTTTAGTCATCATGTGGATTTTTTCTGCAATACGGGATCCCCGTGGAAGGTCTATGACTTACCCTTGCTGGAGAGTGGTGCACCATAGTACTCCTCCTTTTCAAGTCCATGCACCCATTTCTAAAAGTCGTACGACACCGTTTCTTCATTTTGGACGGATGTTGCACCTTACACCGTAGATGTTGCACCCTGTGGATATCGATTCTTCAGAGGGCAATAACTCTCGGCTCGTTTAGAATTTCGGGAGCCATAACCAGTCAAAACAAAGCTCACGGTGAGTTCTACATCTATGACAGCTTTCAACCGTCACTGGTTAGTTTCATACCTAAGAAATCCTATCCGAACCTCAATCGGGTCATGGTAGTTTTTTACCCTTCGTTTTTTCGTTCACGAGGATTTTTTCTATATTACGGGATCCCCGTGGCTGGTCTATGATTTACCATCGTTGGAGAGTGTTGCACCATGGTTCTGCTCCGTTTCAAATCCATGCAGCCAAATCTAAAAGTCGTACGGCACTGTTTCTTCATTTTGGACGGATGTTGCACCTTGCGCCGTAGATGTTGCACCCTGTGGATATCGATTCTTCGGAGGGCCATAACTCTCGGCTTGTTTAGATTTACGGGAGCCATAACCAGTCAAAACGAAGCTCTCGGCGAGTTCCACAGTTACGATAGATTTCAGCCGTCACTGGTTAGTTTCATACCATAAAAAATCCTATCCGAACCTCAATCGGGTCATGGAAGTTTTTTACCCTTTGTTTTTTCGTCACGTGGATTTTTTCTATAATACGGGATCCCCGTGGCTGGTCTATGATTTAACATCTTTGGAGAGTGTTGCACCATGGTTCTGCTCCGTTTCAAATACATGCACCCATTTCTAAAAGTCGTACGACATTGTTTCTTCATTTTGGACGGATGTTGCACCTTGCGCCGTAGATGTTGCACCCTGTGGATATCGATTCTTCGGAGGGCCATAACTCTTGGCTCGTATAGAGTTATGGGAGCCAAAACCAGTAAAAACGAAGCTCTCGGTGAGTTCTACAGCTATGACAGCTTTCAGCCGTCACTGGTTAGTTTCATACCCAAAAATTCCTATCCGAACCTCAATCGGGTCATGGAAGTTTTTTACCCTTCGTTTTGTCGTCACGTGGATTTTTTCTGCAATACGGGATCCCCGTGGCAGGTCTATGATTTACCGTTGCTAGAGAGTGGTGCACCATGGTACAGCTCCGCTTCAAATCCATGCACCCATTTCTAAAAGTCGTACGGCACTGTTTCTTCAATTTGGACGGGTGTTGCACCTTGCACCGTAGATGTTGCACCCTGTGGATATCGATTCTTCGGAGGGCCCTAACTCTCGGCTCGTTTAGAGTTATGGGAGCCATAGCCAGTCAAAACGAGGCTCTCGGCGGGTTCTACAGCTATGACAGCTTTCGACCGTCACTGGTTAGTTTCGTACCCAAAAAATCCTATCCGAACCTCAATCGGCTCATGGAAGTTTTTTACCCTTTGTTTTGTCATCACGTGGATTTTTTCTATAATACGGGATCCCCGTGGCTGGTTTATGATTTACCATCGTTGGAGAGTGGTGCACCATGGTACTGCTCCGTTTCAAATCCATGCACCCATTTATAAAAGTCGTACGGCACCGTTTCTTCATTTTGGACGGATGTTGCACCTTGCGCCGTAGATGTTGCACGCTGTGGATATCGATTCTTCGGAGGGCCATAACTCTTGGCTCGTATAAATTTACGGGAGCCATAAACAGTCAAAATGAAGCTCTCGGTGAGTTCTACAGCTATGACAGCTTTTAGCTTTCACTGGTTAGTTTCATACCAAAAAAATCCTATCCGAACCTCAATCGGGTCATGGAAGTTTTTTACCCTTCGTTTTGTCGTCACGTGGATTTTTTCTGCAATACGGGATCCCCGTGGCTGGTCTATGATTTACCATCGCTGGAGAGTGGTGTACCATGGTACTGCTCCATTTCAAATCCATGCACCCATTTCTAAAAGTCGTACGACACTTTTTCTTCATTTTGGACGGATGTTGCACCATGCACCGTAGATGTTGCATCCTGTGGATATCGATTCTTCGGAGGGCCATAACTCTCGGTTCGTTTAGAGTTACGGGAGCCATAACCAGTCAAAACGAACTCTCGGCGAGTTCTACAGCTATGACAGCTTTAAACCGTCACTGGTTAGTTTCGTACCCAAAAAATCCTATCCCAACCTCAATCGGGTCGTGGAAGTTTTTTACCCTTCGTTTTGTCATCATGTGGATTTTTTCTGCAATACGGGATCCCCGTGGCAGGTCTATGACTTACCATCGCTGGAGAGTGGTGCACCATTGTACTCCTCCATTTTAAATCCATGCACCCATTTCTAAAAGTCGTACGGCACTGTTTCTTCATTTTGGACGGATGTTGCACCTTGCACCGTAGATGTTGCACCCTGTGGATATCGATTCTTCGGAGGGCCATAACTCTCGGCTCGTTTAGAGTTAGGGAGCCATAACCAGTCAAAATGAAGTTCTCAGCGAGTTCTACATTTATGACAGCTTTCAGCCGTCACTGGTTAGTTTCATACCTAATAAATCCTATCCGAACCTCAATCGGGTCATGGAAGTTTTTTACACTTAGTTTTTTCGTTCACGTTGATTTTTTCTATGATACGGGATCCACGTGGCTGGTCTATGATTTACCATCGTTGGAGAGTGGTGCACCATGGTTCTGCTCCATTTCAAATCCATGCACCCATTTCTAAAAGTCGTACGGCACTGTTTCTTCATTTTGGACGGACGTTGCACCTTGCGCCGTAGATGTTGCACCCTGTGGATATCGATTCTTCGGAGGGCCATAAGTCTCGGCTCGTTTAGATTTACGGGAGCCATAACCAGTCAAAACAAAGCTCTCGGCGAGTTCTACAGCTATGATAGCTTTTAGCCATCACTGGTTAGTTTCGTACCTAAAAAATCCTATCCGAACCTCAATCGGGTCATGGAAGTTTTTTACCCTTCGTTTTTTCGTCACGTTGATTTTTTCTTTAATACGGGATCCCCGTGGCTGGTCTATGATTTACCATCTTTGGAGAATGGTGCACCATGGTTCTGCTCTGTTTCAAATCCATGCACCCATTTCTAAAAGTAGTACGACATTGTTTCTTCATTTTGGACAGATGTTGCACTTTGCGCCGTAGATGTTGCACCCTGTGGATATCGATTCTTCGGAGGGCCATAACTCTTGGCTCGTATTGATTTACGGGAGCCATAACCAGTCAAAACGAAGCTCTCGGTGAGTTCTACAGCTATGACAGCTTTCAGCTGTCACTGGTTAGTTTCATACCAAAAAAATCCTATCCGAACCTCAATCGGGTCATGGAAGTTTTTTACCGTTCGTTTTGTCGTCACGTGGATTTTTTCTGCAATACGGGATCCCCGTGGCTGGTCTATGATTTACCATCGTTGGAGAGTGGTGCACCACGGTACTGCTCCGTTTCAAATCCATGCACCCATTTCTAAAAGTCGTACGACACTGTTTCTTCATTTTGGGCGGATGTTGCACCTTGCACCGTAGATGTTGCACCCTGTGGATATCGATTCTTCGGAGGGCCATAACTCTCGGCTCGTTTAGAGTTACGGGGGCCATAACTAGTCAGAACGAAGCCCTCGGCGAGTTCTACAGCTATGATAGCTTTCAACCATCACTGGTTAGTTTCGTACCCAAAATATCCTATCCGAACCTCAATCGGCTCATGGAAGTTTTTTACCCTTCGTTTTGTCATCATGTGGATTTTTTCTACAATACGGGATCCCCGCGGCAGGTCTATGACTTACCATCGCTGGAGAGTGGTGCACCATTGTACTCCTCCATTTCAAATCCATGCACCAATTTCTAAAAGTCGTACGACACCGTTTCTTCATTTTGGACGGATGTTGCACCTTGCACCGTAGATGTTGCACCCTGTGGATATCGATTCTTCAGAGGGCCATAACTCTTGGCTCGTTTAGAATTATGGGAGCCATAACAAGTCAAAACGAATCTCTCGGCGATTTCTACATCTATGACAGCTTTCAACTGTCACTGTTTAGTTTCGTACCTAAAAATCCTATCCGAACCTCAATCGGGTCATGGAAGTTTTTTACCCTTCGTTTTTTCGTTCACGTGGATTTTTTCTATAATACGGGATCCCCATGGCTGGTCTATGATTTACCATCGTTGGAGAGTGGTGCACCATGGTTCTTCTCCGTTTAAAATCCATGCACCCATTTCTAAAAGTCGTACGGCACTGTTTCTTCATTTAGGACGGATGTTGCACCTTGCGCCGTAGATGTTGCACCCTGTGGATATCGATTCTTCGGAGGGCCATTACTCTCGGCTCGTTTAGATTTACGGGAGCCATAACCAGCCAAAACCAAGCTCTCGGGGAGTTCTACAGCTATGACAGCTTTCAGCCGTCACTGTTTAGTTTCGTACCCAAAAAATCCTATCCGAACCTCAATCTGGTCATGGAAGTTTTTTGCCCTTCGTTTTTTCGTCACGTGGATTTTTTCTATAATACAGGACCCCCGTGGCTGGCCTATGATTTACCATCTTTAGAGAGTGTTGTACCATGGTTCTGCTCCGTTTCAAATCCATGCACCCATTTCTAAAAGTCGTACGACATTGTTTCTTAATTTTGAACGGATGTTGCATCTTGCGCCGTAGATGTTGCACCCTGTGGATATCGATTCTTCGGAGCGCCATAACTCTTGGCTCGTTTAGAGTTACGGGAGCCATAACCAGTACAAACCAAGCTCTCGGTGAGTTCTACAGCTATGACAGCTTTCAGTCCTCACTGGTTAGTTTCTTACCCAAAAAATCATATCCGAACCTCAATCGGGTCATGGAAGTTTTTTACCCTTCGTTTTGTCGTCACGTGGATTTTTTCTACAATACGGGATCCCCGTGGCAGGTCTATGATTTACAATCGTTGGAGAGTGGTGCACCATGGTACAGCTCCGCTTCAAATCCATGCGCCCATTTCTAAAAGACGTACGGCACTGTTTCTTTAATTTGGACAGATGTTGCACCTTGCACCGTAGATGTTGCACCCTGTGGATATCGATTCTTCGGAGGGCCATAACTCTCGGCTCGTTTAGAGTTACGAGAGCCATAACCAGTCAAAACGAGGCTCTCGACGAGTTCTACAGCTATGACAGCTTTCAACCATCAATGGTTAGTTTCGTACCCATAAAATCCTATCCGAACATCAATCGGCTCATGGAAGTTTTTTACCCTGCGTTTTGTCATCATGTGGATTTTTTCTACAATACGGGATCCCCGTGGCTGGTCTATGACTTACCATCGCTGGAGAGTGGTGCACCATAGTACTGCTCCGTTTCAAATCCATGCACCCATTTCTAAAAGTCGTACGGCACTGTTTCTTCATTTTGGACGGATGTTGCACCTTGCACTGTAGATGTTGCACCCTGTGGATATCGATTCTTCGGAGGGCCATAACTCTTGGCTCTTTTAGAGATACGGGAGCCATAACCAGTCAAAACGAAGCTCTCGGTGTGTTCTATAGCTATGACAGCTTTCAGCCGTCACTGGTTAGTTTCATACCCAAAAAATTCTATCCGAACCTCAATCGGGTCATGGAAGTTTTTTACCCTTCGTTTTATCGTCACGTGGATTTTTTCTGCAATACGGGATCCTCGTGGCAAGTCTATGATTTACCATTGCTGGAGAGTGGTGCACTATGGTACAGCTCCGTTTCAAATCCATGCACCCATTTCTAAAAGTCGTACGGCACTGTTTCTTCATTTTGGACGGATGTTGCACCTTGCACCGTAGATGTTGCACCCTGTGGATATCGATTCTTCGGAGGGCCATAACTCTCGTCTCGTTTAGAATTACGGGAGCCATACCAGTCAAAACGAGGCTCTCGGCGAGTTCTATAGTTATGACAGCTTTCAACTGTCACTAGTTAGTTTCGTACCCAAAAAATCCTATCCGAACCTCATTCTGGTCATGGAAGTTTTTTACCCTTCATTTTGTCATCATGTGCATTTTTTCTACAATACGGGATCCCCGTGGCTGGTCTATGACTTACCATCGCGGGAGAGTGGTGCATCATAGTACTGCTCCATTTCAAATCCATGCACCCATTTTAAAAAGTCGTACGGCACTGTTTCTTCATTTTGGACGGATGTTGCACCTTGCACCGTAGATGTTGCACCGTGTGGATATCGATTCTTCGGAGGGCCATAACTCTCGGCTCGTTTAGAGTTACGGGAGCCATAACCAGTCATAACGAAGCTCTCGGCTAGTTCTACAGCTATGACAGCTTTCAGCCATCACTGGTTAGTTTCATACCCAAAAAATCCTATCCGAACCTCAATCGGGTCATGGAAGTTTTTTACCCTTCGCTTTGTCGTCACGTGGATTTTTTTGCAATACGGGATCCCCGTGGCTTGTCTATGATTTACCTTCGCTGGAGAGTGGTGCACCATGGTACTGCTCTGTTTCAAATCCATGCACCCATTTCTAGAAGTCGTACGGCACTGTTTCTTCATTTTGGACGGATGTTGCACCTTGCACCGTAGATGTTGCACCCTATGGATATCGATTCTTCGGAGGGCCATAACTTTCGGCTCGTTTAGAGTTACGGGAGCCATAACCAGTCAAAACGAAGCTCTCGGCAAGTTCTACAGCTATGACAGCTTTCAACCATCACTGGTTAGTTTCGTACTCAAAAAATCCTATCCGAACCTCAATCGGGTCATGGAAGTTTTTTACCCTTCGTTTTGTCGTCACGTGGATTTTTTCTGCGATACGGGATCCCCGTGGTAGGTCTATGATTTACCATCACTGGAGAGTGGTGCACCATGGTACAGCTTCGTTTCAAACCCATGCACTCATTTCTAAAAGTCATACGGCACTGTTTCTTCAATTTGGACGGATGTTGCACCTTCAACCGTAGAAGTTGCACCCTGTGGATATCGATTCTTCGGAGGGCCATAACTCTCGGCTCGTTTGGAGTTACGGGAGCCATAACCAGTCAGAACGAGGCTCTCGACGAGTTCTACAGCTATGACAGCTTTCAACCGTCACTGGTTAGTTTCGTGCCCAAAAAATCCTATCCGAACCTCAATCGGCTCATGGAAGTTTTTCACCCTTCGTTTTGTCATCATGTGGATTTTTTCTACAATACGGGATCCCCGTGGCTGGTCTATGACTTACCATCGCTGGAGAGTGGTGCACCATAGTACTGCTCCGTTTAAAATCCATGCACCCATTTCTAAAAGTCGTACGACGCTGTTTCTTCATTTTGGACGGATGTTGCACCTTGCACCGTAGATGTTGCACCCTGTGGATATCGATTCTTCGGAGGGCCATAACTCTTGGCTCGTTTAGAGTTACGGGAGCCATAACCAGTAAAAACAAAGCTCTCGGTGAGTTCTACAGCTATGACAGCTTTCAGCCATCACTGGTTAGTTTCATACCCAAAAAATCCTATCCAAACCTCAATCGGGTCATGGAAGTTTTTTACCCTTCGTTTTGTCATAACGTGGATTTTTTCTGCAATACGGTATCCCTGTGGCAGGTCTATGATTTACCATCGCTGGAGAGTGGTGCACCATGGTACAGCTCCGTTTCAAATCCATGCACCCATTTCTAAAAGTCGTACGGCACTGTTTCTTCATTTTGGACGGATGTTGCACCTTGCACCGTAGATGTTGCACCCTGTGGATATCGATTCTTCGGAGGGCCATAACTCTCGGCACGTTTAGAGTTACGGGAGCCATAACTAGTCAAAACGAGGCTCTCGGAGAGTTCTACAGCTATGACAGCTTTCAACCGTCACTGGTTAGTTTCATACCCAAAAAATCCTATATGAACCTTAATCGGGTCATGGAAGTTTTTTACCCTTCGTTTTGTCATCATGTTGATTTTTTCTACAATACGGGATCCCCGTGGCTGGTCTATGACTTGCCATCGCTGGAGAGTGGTGCACCATAGTACTGCTCCGTTTCAAATCCATGCACGCATTTCAAAAAGACGTACGGCACTGTTTCTTCATTTTGGACGGATGTTGCACCTTGCACCGTTGATGTTGCACCCTGTGGATATCAATTCTTCGGAGGGCCATAACTCTTGGCTCGTTTAGAGTTACGGGAGCCATAACCAGTCCAAACGAAGCTCTCGGCAAGTTCTACAGCTATGATGGCTTTCAGCCGTCACTGGTTAGTTTCATACCCAAAAAATCCTATCCGAACCTCAATCGGGTCATGGAAGTTTTTTACCCTTCGTTTTGTCGTCACGTGGATTTTTTCTGCAATACGGGATCCCCGTGGCAGGTCTATGATTTACCATCGCTGGAGAGTGGTGCGCCATGGTACAGCTCCACTTCAAATCCATGCACCCATTTCTAAAAGTCGTACGGCACTGTTTCTTCAATTTGGACAGATGTTGCACCTTGCACCGTAGATGTTGCACCCTGTGGATATCGATTCTTCGGAGGGCCATAACTCTCGGCTCGTTTAGAGTTACGGGAGCCATAACCAGTCAAAACGAGGCTCTCGACGATCCTACAGCTATGACATCTTTCAACCGTCACTGGTTAGTTTCGTACCCAAAAAATCCTATCCGAACCTCGATCGGGTCATGGAAGTTTTTTACCCTTCGTTTTTTCGTCATGTGGACTTTTTCAGCAATACGGGATCCCCGTGGCAGGTCTATGATTTACAATCGCTGGAGAGTGGTGCACCATGGTACTGCTCCGTTTCAAATCCATGCACCCATTTCTAAAAGTCGTACGGCACCGTTTCATCATTTTGGACGGATGTTGCACCTTGCAACGTAGATGTTGCACCCTGTGGATATCGATTCTTCGGAGGGCCATAACTCTCGGCTCGTTTAGAGTTACGGGAGCCATAACTAGTCCAAACGAGGCTCTCGGCGAGTTCTACAGCTATGATAGCTTTAAACCATCACTGTTTAGTTTCGTACCCAATAAATCCTATCCGAACCTCAATCGGGTCATGGAAGTTTTTTACCCTTCGTTTTGTCGTCACGTGGATTTTTTCTGCAATACGGGATCCCCGTGGCAAGTCTATGATTTACCATCGCTGGAGAGTGGTGCACCATTGTACTGCTCCGTTTTAAATCCATGCACCCTTTTCTAAAAGTTGTACGACGCTGTTTCTTCATTTTGGACGGATGTTGCACCTTGCACCGTAGATGTTGCACCCTGTGGATATCGATTCTTCGGAGGGCCATAACTCTCGGCTCGTTTAGAGTTACGGGAGCCATAACTAGTCAAAATAAAGCTCTCGGTGAGTTCTACAGTTGTGACAGCTTTCAGCGGTCACAGGTTAGTTTCGTACCCAAAAAATCCTATCCGAACCTCAATCGGGTCATGGAAGTTTTTTACCCTTCGTTTTTTCGTCACGTGGATTTTTTCTACAATACGGGTTCCCCGTGGCTGGTCTGTGATTTACCATCATTGGAGAGTGGTTCACCAAGGTTCTGCTATGTTTCAAATCCATGACCCACTTCTAAAAGTCGTACGGCACTGATTCTTCATTTAGGACGGATGTTGCACCTTGCGCCGTAGATGTCGCACCCTGTGGATATCGATTCTTCGGAGGACCATAACTCTCGGCTCGTTTACAGTTACGGGAGCCATAACCAGTCAAAACAAAGCTCTCGGTGAGTTCTACAGCTACGACAGCTTTCAGCCGTCACTGGTTAGTTTCGTACCCAAAAAACCTTTCCGAACCTCAATCGGGTCATGGAAGTTTTTTACCCTTCGTTTTTTCGTCTCGCGGATTTTTTCTATAATACGTGATCCCCGTGGCTGGTCTATGATTTACCATCTTTGGAGAGTGGTGCACCATGGTTCTGCTCCGTTTCAAGTCCATGCACCCATTTCTAAAAGTCGTACGGCACTGTTTCTTCATTTTGGACGGATGTTGCACCTTGCGCCGTAAATGTTGCACCCTGTGGATATCGATTCTTCAGAGGTCCATAACTCTTTGCTCGTTTAGACTTACGGGAGCCATAACCAGTCAAAACGAAGCTCTTGGTGAGTTCTACAGCTTTGACAGCTTTCAACCGTCTGTGGTTTGTTTTATACCCAAAAAATCATATCCGAACCTCGATCGGGTCATGGAAGTTTTTTACCCTTCGTTTTGTCGTCACGTGGATTTTTTCTACAATACGGTATCCCTGTGGCAGGTCTATGATTAACCACTGCTAGAGAGTGGTGCACCATGGTACTGCTCCGTTTCAAACCCATGCACCCATTTCTAAAGGTCGTACGACAATGTTTCTTTATTTTGGATGGATGTTGCACCTTGCACCGTAGTTGTTGCACCCTGTGGATATCGATTCTTCGGAGGGCCATAACTCTCGGCTCGTTTAGAGTTACGGGAGCCATGACCATTCAAAACGAAACTCTCGGCTAGTTCTACAGCTATGACAGCTTTCAGTCATCACTGGTGTTATCCCGCCTTTTGGCAAGGCCGAGATACCAAGGAACTAACTAGGAAGAGGTAGGATCATACATCCTTAGCTTTGAATGATTGTTGGACGACTTCAGATATCGACGAATTTTGCCCGAGTCCGGATCGGGCTACAATTTATATAACATGTCAAGCAAAGCTGTAGAAACCAACGTTCCAAGTTTCGGTGCAATCCGAGTTCGTATGCTCAAAATATCGCCAATGGGAAATGGACCGGGTATTATGAGGTTTGAATCCATCAGTGCAAGGCCTTGGTCCGAACCCATCCAAAGAATTCCCTGCTTCGAATCCATGAGGGAAATGCCTCTGCTTCGAATCCATCTATCAGGCATCCATTCGAACCCATGAGGCGCAACCATGCTTCGAATCCATTGAAAACTTTCCTGAGTTCGAATCCATCCTAGTGGCCATGCTTCGACTCCATCTACCATACTTTAGTTCGAATCCACACGGCTGAGGAAGTTCCAAATCCATCCTCTTGGGCCCTTGTTCGAATCCATGCGAGGGTGCTCTTGTTCGAATCCATCCTCTTGCAACCTGCTTTGATCGATTCGATTAACAATCCACTTAATCGATTCGAATCCATAATTTCGAATCCACTGAATCAAGGCGCCTAAAGCCCAGAAATTTGGTCCAGAATACTCGAAGGAAAGAGAGGACTGACTCGAAGCACGGGCATGCTAGAAGAATCGATTCGAACGAATCGATACGAAGGTATCGATTCGAATGTGGTCGATTCGAACGACTACTGGAGGCGGGAATCTCCAACTTCAATCAATCATATCTTGAGATCTACAAGTCCAAATGCTATGAGATTTTCACAGTAGCTTACTACCAATATGAGGAATGTTCCTGCAAAATTTCAGCTCAATCTGATTAAATCTCGATCGATTCGAACCAAGGGTCGAATCGATCCTGATGTGGGCCCGGATCTCCCAATTTCGGCCATGTGGGCCCCCTCACGTGCTGGAAGCAGTCTCCCCGAATTTTAGGCGAAATATTAGCCTCCTACACCTATAAATAGAGCCCCTGGTCATTCAGAAAGGGGATCGGAGAATTTTGAGAGACAAAGCACGCCCGTACGCTGCCAGAATTGCTTCAGAGCACCACCACTGCCTTTGATTTCGAATTTTTTCTTAAGAACTGCTGTACTTAGTCATATAAAAGTTATATTCTCCGAATATCGAGCAATAAAATAACAAAACTTCATAATGGACGTAGGCAAATTGCCGAACCACTCTAAATCGTTGTCTTCCGTGCAATTTACTTTCTGTTGCTTGGAGTTTTTATTAGATAATCCTCATTTTAATTTGCTTTCTTCATTTATTATCTCTTCAAAAACTTCCGAAGAGTGTTGTGCCCAATTTTGACACAATCACTTTGGTGCTTTCAATGAGAAAAACCCTGTTTTTCCTCCTGCTCTTTGGATCTATCCTCGATACCGGATTGCATAAATCTAAGAGAAAGATCCAGACTCGTCTCTAAGTTCCTTCCGCTCTATTCAGATTTGTTCAAAGTCTAGGAAAGGATTCAACTCTTCAAAATGGTAAGTACAAGAACCACTTCCAATATTGGTGATCAAGAAGGCCGGGATAGGCAAAATCCCGCGCAGCTGCAATCAATCAATCAAGATGCTGCTGGGCATACGGATCAGTCAGGTCCAGTAACGAGGCAAGAGTTCCAGACACTACTGCAGGAACTAACCCAAAGTCGACAACAGCTAACTGAACAATTGCGTGCTAATGCTGAGTTAACCAATCAGCTAAATCAGCAAAGGCGAAGGAGATCCAGAAGGGATCAAGCCCCTCATTCTTCCACTGAAAGCTCTGCCTCATCTGACTACAATGGCAGATCTACCCATCCTAGGTTAGACGGAAACCAAACGCGGGCTGTTGACTATCAACAGGCGTTAACTGTTGGGCAAGTAAGAGTTGGCCCGTCTACCAGCATTCATACTGGGCCCTCCTCCCGAGGAGGCACCATTCCACAATACACTACAGATGGTCATGCTCCCACGGCCGCTGAGGTGGATATAGGAGTTGATACTCGAAATCACTCCAATTCGAATTACCATCAACAGGGACATGCTCCAGAGCCATACGTCCCAGAAGACATTGAACCAAGGAGGCGAGACACGGATCGTCGACAGCGCCCAATCCCATCTCGCACTGTGGAACCCGACCACACCTTGGCTCACCACACACAAAATGTTCCTATGCCAGATCTCTCAGCCATGGTGCGCTAGATGATTCGCGAAAGTCAAGGCCTGAGAATGATGATTGGGGAATCTCTCGAAGTCATACCCCGTTCACCGATGACATATTGTATGCTGAACCCCCTCGGCGATTCAGGATGCCAACTTTGCCCATGTATGAAGGGAATTCCGTCCCAAATCAACATATTTTGAAGTATGAATGGTCAATGACTGCAGCTAGAGCTGATGTCGCGGTAAAGTGCCGAAGTTTTCCCATTTCCCTGGGAGGGATTGCAACCATGTGGTTTACACGATTACCCCCACTATCCATTTCCTCGTTTGATCAATTGGCTACCAAGTTTGTTGAGCAGTTCCGAATGCATATTGCCAGACCCAAAGATGTTAACACCTTATCGAGTGTCACTCAAACTCCCGGAGAGACACATGGGCGATATCTGGAAAGATTTAATGCTGCATGTGCAGAGATCACCAATCCTAATGATAATTCTATCTTAATGGCTCTGACTAAAGGAATCGACCCCGATTCCGAATTTGGAAATTGGTTAGCTGGAAAGCCTCCCGCATCGTTGGACCGTTTCTATTCCAAAGCCGCTTAATTGTTGAGGCGAGAGGATGCGAAACAGTCTAGGAAGTAGGACGATGCAAGGCCAAGTAGTGAAGGCATTCAAAGTAATGTTGCAGTTAAGCAGTCTGGCGAAAGCTCAGGAAAAGTCCAGTTGAATATTCAAAATAAACAGACTCAGCAGTCAAGAAACGGTGATAACCGAAGCAAGAAACAAGACCAGAATCGTGGTCCGAGGCGTAGAATCGCAATGTTTGACAGTTATACACCGCTTAACGCGTCACTGGAAAATGTATACCTACAAACTTGTAATACAATGCAGTATAAAAAGCCCACTCCGAAGCCGTCGTCGGAGAAGCAGATTCGAACAGGGAAATTCTATAGATTTCACGAAAGTTACGGACATAACACCAATGATTGTAGGCATTTGCAGGACCTCGTCGAAAAATTGATCAGAGAAAGAAAGTTGGATCAGTTTGTTCGGGCACCGCAGTCTGGGGGAGCGGGCCCATCCAATCAAGATCGTACACAAAATCAGGAAAGGGAGAATGAACCCGCTCGTACGGGCGGGAGGTTGATTATCAATACAATAAGCGGTGGACCTCATCCAGCGGACAGAAGTTGGAGGGAGATGGAGTCATATGCTTGCTCAATTAGGCATATGGACTTTGAATGTTGTAGCAACACTGAAGATGGAACACCGGCTAAGCAACAAAGGACCATGGCTGACGAAATCGTATTCAGAAATCGAGATGCCGATAGAGTCGAAGCCCCCACAATTGACCCGTTGGCTATATCCGCTCAAGTTGGTCCTGCTTGGATGAAGGGGATCTTAGTAGACAGTGGGAGTTCTGCGAACATATTGTTTAAAAGAGCATACGATTTAATTAAGATGGAAGCTAAGGACTTAAAACCCTGTCAATCACGAGTCCACGGTTTCAATGGAAGTGCAACGATACCAACTGGAATCATCGAATTGCCAGTGGAGTTAGGAATGGTAGAATGCCGAAGAGTTCGGATATTGCAATTTGTTGTCTTGGACATTTCTTCTCCATATAATTCCTTTTTGGGCCGACCGGCCCTTGCTAAATTTAGGGCTGCTATTGCCCCATGGTGATTAACTCTAAAGTTCCCAACTGACCACGGGATAGGAGTTGTGCAAGGAGATCAGGCTGCTGGAAGGGCCTGTTATGTTGCCGAGTTGCGGGAGGCGCAACGAAAAGAAAAGGGAAAGAGCGTAGGGGAATCCCTCTGCGTTCGTTTCGCCGATGATTGACAATTAGCGCCTGGGCCTCGGCCCAGGCATCACGACCAATTCCAAAAGGATCTCGACCCAAGGGACAATGATAATAGAGAAGAATCTGTAGAGAGTCAAGCTTCACCGGCAGAGCTAACTATTGATGTCCCGATTGACGACGGTGACAATGATTCGAGAATGTTGAAAATTGGGTCACAGTTGAAACAAGAAACACAACAGGAATTGGTTGATTTTTTTCGGGCGAATCTCGACGTATTCGCTTGGACGCACTCTGATATGTATGGGATCTCGCCAGACATCGCGAGCCACACCTTAAATATTGATCCACGGTATATACCGGTCAAGCAGAAAAGGCGTGGTATGGATCCAGAGAGATCTGCCGCCCTGAAAGAAGAGGTTGATAAATTGAAGACGAATGGGTTCATTAGAGATGCTTTATACCCGGAATGGGTGTCCAATCCCGTACTCGTCCGAAAACCGAACGGGAAATGGGGAACATGTATCGATTACTCTAACTTGAATAAAGCCTGCCCAAAAGATAGTTTTCCGCTTCCCCGAATCGATCAACTAGTAGATTCAACGGCCGGACATGAATTATTATCCTTTATGGATGCATACTCAGGTTATAATCAGATACCAATGCATGTACCTGACCAAGAGCACACAAGCTTTGTGACCGACTTGGGACTATACTGCTACAGGGTCATGCCCTTTGGATTAAAAAATGCTGGTGCAACTTATCAACGCTTAGTCAACCGAATGTTTGTCGACCAAATTGGGAGGACCATGGAGGTTTATGTAGATGACATGTTGGTGAAATCACGATACTCTATTGATCATGTCAAAGACTTGGAGTCAATGTTCAACATCCTCCGGAAATACGGGATGAAGCTCAAGCCACTAAAGTGTCATTTCGGAGTTGCATCCGGAAAATTCCTTTGGTTCATCGTCAACGCCCGAGGAATAGAGGCCAACCCCGAAAAAATCTGGGCTATCAGAAATCTCCGAACTCCGAAGACCATCAAACAAGTTCAGAGTCTTAACGGAAAAGTTGCAGCATTAAGCAGATTTATCTCAAAATCAACTGACAAATGTATTCCCTTCTTTGATTTGATTCGAAAAGGAAAACGAAACTTCGAATGGACTGCAGAGTGTGAAGGCGGATTTCAATCACTAGTCCAGCATCTTTCCGTACCGCCAATCCTTTCGAAGCCTGTGGATCATGAGCAATTATATCTCTACCTAGAGGTGTCAGAAAACGCAATCAGTGCCGCGTTAGTTCGGGAAGAAGACCGAGTGCAAAAACCGGTCTATTACGTGAGTAAACGATTGACCGTAGCCGAGAGAAATTATCCAAAGCTTGAAAAATTGGCATATTGCCTAGTCATTGCCTCAAGGAAGCTCCGCCCATATTTTCAGGCCCATCCTATCACTGTGTACTCTGATCAGCCGTTACGACTGGTCCTCACGCGACCTGAGACGTCTGGTAGATTACTAAAATGGAACATTGAATTGAGCCAGTTTGACATTACTTATACGCCGAGAAAAGCCATCCATGGTCAAGTTTTAGCAGACTTTATAGCGGAGTTTACGGTTCCTGAAGACTTGCCTGAAAATAGCAAATCTCCTGAGTACATATGGAAGCTGTATACTGATGGTGCAACCAACGATCGGTGTTCAGGAGCAGCGGTAGTGTATGAAACCCCCAAGGGACGATCCATATGTTATGCCTTGAAGTTCGAATTCCGCGCTACCAACAATGAAGCCGAGTACGAAGCTCTACTTACCGGACTAAAGCTTGCCCGTGACCTGAGAATCATCGCCGTAGAAATTTACTGTGATTCCCAGTTGGTAGTATGCCAAGTTCGAGGAGAGTATCAGGCCAAAGACCGAAGACTAGCCGCTTACTTAAATCGAGTCAAGAAGATACTTGATCTGTTCGATTACTATGCCATTTTCTATATACCCTGGGAGCGCAATCAAAAAGCTGATTCATTGGCAAAGTTAGCAAGTTCGGGCGAAGCTCAACAGTTGGGGCTCGTTCCGGTCGAGATCCTATCCTCCCCAAGTATTGATCGAATAGAGACCGATTTCATATTTGAAGCAACCTCCAGTAAGGAATTATGGATGACTCCTTATCGAAACTATATCGAATATGGTATATTGCCCGAAAGTCGAAGCGAGAAAAGACAAGTTCTCCGAAAGGCCTCACGATTTGTTGTTCAAAATGGAGTCATGTATCGGAGAGGTTACTCTGTTCCTCTCCTCCGATGTATCGCGCACGATGAAGTCAAATGAGTGTTACATGATGTGCACGAAGGAGAATGTGGCGATCACACCGGGGGGCAAGCACTTGCAAAGAAAATACTTCGGTATGGATACTATTGGCCTACTGTTAATCGCGATGTTGCAGACTATGCTAGAAAGTGCGACAAATGCCAGAAACACGCTCGAATTCCAAGAGCTCCACCTACTGAGATAACCCAAATGGTCAGTCCTTGGCCATTTGCGGTATGGGGAATAGATATCATCGGTACATTGCCTTTGGCCAAAGGCGGCGCGAGATACGCAATTGTTGCAGTTGATTACTTCACAAAATGGGCTGAAGCCGAACCTCTTGCAACAATTACGACAAAGAAAGTAATCAACTTCGTAGTACGGAATATAATCTGTCGGTTTGGTCTCCCACATACTATCATCACCGACAACGGAGCCCAATTCGACAGTATTGAATTCAAGAATTTCTGCCAGCGATTTCACATCCATAAGAAATTCTCTGCAGTGGCACTCCCTCAAGCAAACGGACAAGTCGAAGTTGTTAATAAGGTTATCAAATCCATCCTTAAAAAGCGACTGGAAAAAGTCGGGGGTAAATGGGTCGATGAACTTCCTATGGCGTTATGGGCCTACCGTACAACACATAAAACAACAACCGGTCATACTCCGTTTTCTCTGTCTTATGGCTCCGAAGCCGTCAATCCTGTTGAATTGGAAGTTCACTCTCATCGGGTGACATATTATGATCCAAGAACGAATGCCATATTACTTGCTGAATCCCTGGATTCACTCGATGAGAAGCGTGAGGAGGCTGATTTGAGGGCAGCCGTGTATCGAAGTCGAGTCGCCCGAATATACAATGCGAAGGTCCGCCCGCGAACCTTCGAACTTGGCGATCTCGTACTCAAAATAATTTATCTGGCTCCTTCGCACATGAAGCCAAATTGGGAAGGGCCGTATGTTATTTCACAAAAGCTCGGAGATGGCACATTTAAACTATCAACCGTTGATGGTCTTACTTTACCAAGAGCTTGGAATGGCGAAAGTCTCCGTCGCTACTACACATAAAAGACTTTATTTATTTTTTGTCAATTTATTCCTTTGCATTTTATTTCAGCATTTCGAGATTTAAATTTGTAATAAGGCAACTAACTTTGCCATATTTTCTCGTTTCAGCAATAAAATGCCATCTCTTCGGGCCAGAGCTGTGATTTACTGGGTATGACGTACAATACCACGATGCACATAGAGCTAAGTTCCATCATGCGGTGGGATTTATTCAAATAGAGAGTGGCTATGACATGACCAGTCACTCGCTAATTGAAACCCGAGCTCGGGGGCAGAACACTACATCAACATTCACAGGGATTGATACACGACAATCCCTCCTTCAACTCCAAATTCCCAGAGTGCGAATTGGAGTATAAACTTCAACTCTCGGTTCCCAGAGTGTGAACTAGAGTATAAATCCATTGCTCCCAGAGTGTGAGCCAAGTCCAAATTCCCAGAGTGCGAATTGGAGTATAAACTTCAACTCTCGGTTCCCGGAGTGTGAACCAGAGTATAAATCCATTGCTCCCAGAGTGTGAGCCAACTCCAAATTCCCGGAGCGCGAATTGGAGTATAAGCATAAAAATAAACATAAGTCCCCAGAGCGTGGACTAAAATATAAGCACTAACTCCAAATTCCCGGAGCGCGAATTGGGGTATAAACATAAAAATAAACATAAGTCCCCAGAGCGTGGACTAAAATATAATCACTAACTCCAAATTCCCGGAGCGCGAATTGGAGTATAAGCATAAAAATAAACATAAGTCCCCAGAGCGTGGACTAAAATGTAATTACTAACTCTGAATTCCCGAAGTATGAATTGGAGTATAAACATAAAAATAAACATAAGTCCCCAGAGCGTGGAATAAAATATAATCACTAACTCCAAATTCCCGGAGCGCGAATTGGAGTATAAACATAAAATAAACATAAGTCCCCAGAGCGTGGACTAAAATGTAATTACTAACTCTGAATTCCCGAAGTATGAATTGGAGTATAAACATCAAACACAGGTTCCCGGAGAGTGAACTAAGTAATAAATGATTGATGATAATCAATAAGGTCCCCAGAGTGTGGACCGAGCTGTTAAATACAAGTTGTGATTAATCCCCGAAGAATGAACATGTATGCAAGAATAATGACATATGTGAGCATGAGGTAATCAACGCAACATTTAAGTAAAAGAGAAAGGAGTCTTTTTCTATTTCATCAACCAGCAAAAAAGGGTTTGATTACATGACAAAATAAAATTCCAATCAAGTGGATGTCGAATCCACCCCTATACACGACTCTGAACGGAAGAAAAAAGATTATTATCAACAAACAAGACATGCAGGTATAAGTTTTCAATCATTCTTCTTTCGTCGTCTCTTCTTGGCAGTTGCGTCACCAGAACCGCTACCCGACTTCCTATGAGATTTCTTGCTCTTTTTTGGTTGCTCCTCCGGATCCGGCATAATATCAACATCTTCTTCAGAGCTGGAAGGGACGGAGAGTCTCTTGGCAGGACGACCTGGAGACAGAGAAGCCGTAACAGGAGGTGGAGCCTCGGCATCAGAAGTTGTAACAGTGCCACCAGGAGATATAATCATTAAAGGAGTTAAACTCGGCGGGGCAGTGTCGCCCCCGGAACCGCCAACCGTCGTTGCCGCAGCCATTTCAGCACTTATCTCTGCAAGGATTTCTTCTTCTCGGGAAGGATAAGCAGCGCCGGATACACTAACGGTTGGCATGAACGAGCTAAAAGCTGGAGTTACTCCTCCCATTGCAAAAGAGGGATCTGTAAAAAGATCACAAGGCTGCTTGAGAAGCTCTTCAATCATCTGAGCGTCAAAGGACATTGAGCTCCCCTCTCCAGTCTCACTGGTTACAACGGTAGTCGTAGTGGCTTCAGTAACGACAGCTCCTTGTGTTGGCTGCGGAGCTTGTGGTACCGGGGAAATGGGTGCATCGCTCTCAGTTACTGATTCAGAAAGGAACAGGAATAATCAGTTAAACAATCAGTACAAGACCCGGTTCACCCTAAAACGCTTTGGGAATACTTGAAATACCTTCTTTACCTTGACTTGGTGCCAAGGCGGGTCCGGAAGCAGCAGATGTACCGAGAGATATTTCTGGTTGATCCGGATTATAGGCAGGAACAATATGCGGACCAACTATAGCTGTAACTCCAGACGAGGTCGGGGCAACACTTGAAGTATCATCACTGCAATGTGCAGCTCCAGAACCCTCACCGGTTTCCACATGGTGGAAACCAAGTCTCTCTCTCTCAGAAGAGATCATCGCCTCATGAAGAAGTCTTTTTTCCTCCTCGTTTAACAAGCGAGATTCAAGTTCAAATTCATCAACAGCGCCTTCGGGAAGAGATGCTTTTTTGTTCGCTACCAACTTTTTCCAAGCACTAAGTAAAAACGTAGAATAATCTCCAAGCCATGAAAGATTCCTGTTCTCAAGCACATTAGCGTTATAAGTGTCGAGGAGCTCGTCAAACTCCGCCTCTACCCTAAACAATTCAGCTTGGACTCTCCCCTCTGCTTCTGCCTCCACTGCTTCAACCCTGGCAATCGCTGCATCTCGTTCAGCCCGGAGAGACACAGCCTGCTGACACGCTTCTTGTGCGCTCACGTTAGCATCGTCTTTTTCTTTCTTTAAATCGGCAAATTTAGCCTTCAGTTCCTCTAATTCTCTGACCGCCGCATCACGTTCGACCTCAACATTTTTGTATCGATGTCCCAAATCCTCAACTAAGGTACGATGTTCTTGTTGCATCTTCGCCATCTCAACTAATGTCTCATCGACCTTTTTCAATGACTCAACCTTGGTTTTACGAGAAGATTCCACTTCGGATTGAAGAACATCGACAATACGGTTCTTCTGGGATAAGTCGGCTTCCAATTTTTCAATAATTTTGGCTCGATCAAAGGCTACTTTCGAAGCTTTGACAGTCGCCTTGTACCATTCTTTGTACTGAGCGTAAAAATTGCGTGTGTAGCTAAGAGCGGTGTTCACAGCCTCTTCGGGGATCCTCTTGAGATTGGGAGGAAAGATATAAGCATCAAAGCATATCTCTGGAAAGTCTTTTTTCAGCTGGGCGATTCTAATAGCCCCTTCACCAGATGGCTCGAGAGGAGCCCCCTCTATAGTTGTAGTTACAACCGTATCAGTCCTGGGATGATGTGAACCAGACTTTGAAACTTGTAAAGACGGCTGTTGTCGTGAAGGTTCAGGTGCAAGAGCAAGACCTTTGGATGACGGAGGAGAACGAGAAGGTGAACGATACCTTCGGTCCCTATAAGGACGCTCCTGGCTGGAATAATAACGGGATTGATCCCTATCGCGATGCTCTTGTTCATAGTACCTCCGTTCACGGTCACGATCTGAGTCCCTGCGGCGGGATTCATAATAAGATGAAGAGTGATGTACCCGCCGAAGTCTGTCCAATGTAGAAGGGCGGTCCGACATAGTGCCTGAAAGAAAGAAACGACTTAATTAAATGCCAAGGGAAAACACCGTAATACATGTGGAAGTTGTATAGTGTTATGAAAATGTGTACAAATGAGCAAAACCCCCCGACCAACCAGAAGTGTCGACTACACTAACGGATAAAAACTCGCTTATGTCTAGCGCTTCACGGAGCTCTTCCAACCCGGACTCATGATGGAGAGACACATAATCCGGGATGGGAATATCATCCAACCCTCTAAAGGTATCTCCTGGTTGATAAGGGGTGGCGGCTGAGAAGGTGATTCCAGGGATAGGACGAGACACAACTACAGACTTCCGTCTCTTAAACTTAAGAACAACAGCCTTGCCTTTCCGCCCTTCTTCTATTCGGGAAAGGTCAGCTGCAATCTCGGTGTCTGTGGGCGTTCTTTCATCATCGCTGGTTTGTCGTATCACGATGCCAGGTTTCCTTTTTACAATTTTCTTCTTGTTCTTCGAAGCTCGTCTTGCCAATCCTTCGATTGCAATACTCTGGTTCATCTCAATCAAGCCCAATGTCTTTAAGTTATTATCGGTCAGCAACACATCAATGTGCCTTAAATCACTTGGGACCGCTTGCAAGCTTTGAACAACACTTCTGTAACGCCCACCGGTTGGTCTCGAAATGATGGCTATAAGAATAACAAAGTATTAGTGCGAGTATTGAGTATGGCCGTTCAAGGGTGAATTATGACACTTACGTTTAGACAACCATCTCCTGGCAAACCCTGGGGGGCATCGAACAAAAAACCACTCGTTCTTGAAGTAGCTAAGCCTGGTCCAAGCTCCGGTAACAACCTGACAGTTCCTAACCGCTTCTAAGAAAGTAAAAGATGGGCTATCACCCCTACTTTTAAAGTTGAATATGTGCCGGATCTCATTTGGACTTGGTGGACGGAAGAGACAATCCATAAATATAACGAAGATGCTATTCAATAATGCGTGCCCGTTGGGATGGAGTTGGGAAGGAGCAATTCCCAAGTACGACAGCATCTCTCTGAGATATTGGTTAAAAGGAGGAAGAGATCCAGCCGCACAGGCATGGCGATAAATGGCGGTATAACCTTCGGGCGGATTATGTGGTCTATCGTCAGCGCTAGGCAATAAAACATCGTCAGGTGATATATTGTGTTTCATTCATATCCGATCCAATTGGGAGTCAGAGATATTAGACTGAACAGAATCGACGAGTAAATATAGCCTCCGGCAATTCATCTGGAGCCGGGTCAACTACATCGGGCGGGATTTTCGGAATCTCAAGCATCGGAAGAAGCGAACTTTGTACTTCTTTTTGTTGAGAACCCGAAGACTCCATAATTAACTAACTCACCAGAAAGCGACATTAAATACATAAAAAGCCCATATATTCCCCCTGTGCAAAGTGTGTGAATATATCGTGTAGTGCAAGTGCTATGCAAAATTTATGCAAACTTTACAAGATGAAACAAGATGTCTGAACGATGAAACTTCGGAATTTGAAAATGGAAGTGACCGTCATCGCTAACCGTCACTTCCATGCCATCTGAATGCTACCGACCAATTCAAGTGTAAATACATCATATGTTGGTTAAGTCACAGTTCCATCAACGACCTTCAAAAAGGAGGTTAAGTCTTGACAGTCAAATTTGATTACGCTAGGCAGAAGCTCGTCGGAGTCAAGTATGCTAAAGTTTATTAAGTTTGTCAAGGCTCGAAACTTGAAATTGGTCGTAGTTCAGATAATAGGATCAAATCAGAGGAGTAATGGTCCTATGAACGAAGACGTTCGAATCCATCGGCTCGACTCAATACGGTTCGAATAGATGAAAGTCAGGTCCAGCTGCTTCGAATCCACAAGTTTCGACTCGACGCGACTTTGGAATAGAAAAACACTTCGAATCCATGAACCCTGCATGACTTCGAATCGATCAAAGATGAACACCTTCGAATCGATCAAAGTTGAGCACCTTCGAATCGATCAGCAAATCGTCACTTCTAATCGAGTGGAAGTTGGACAAAATACGATTGATTCGTGCAAAGCACGGTTGTTTCTGGCTCTGGAGGACTGGTTCGAAGAAACAGCTAAGGGAACAGTAAAAAGTAAAAAGTGAAAGTGAGAACGGCCTTGGGTATTTATATGGATTCAAGGAAGCTATTGTGACTCTTCGTCTCCCGGTGAACTTTTACCTTCTACCATCGGTCACTGGCAAGGCTCGATCGATTCGAACAACCATTCAACCCATCCATGTTATTCGAACCCTTCACAGTGCCGAACCCATGCGTGGCTGTGAACTCGTATGTTCGAACCCATCGGTTTGCATTCCACCTCGAATCCATCTGTCCCGTATCGATTCGAATAGCCACCGTTTCGAACGAACTTCAATTCGAATCCATCCCTGCCACATCGATTCGAAACACCAACGATTCGAAGAAGCAATCAACCGAAAACTCGGCCCGAAGAACTATCGATTCGAACCAACTCTGTTTCGAATCCATCAAGGCCAATCGATTCGAATGAATCGCTCCAATCTGAAAAATAACTTGTCCACCTTTTCACGCCGATTCAGGAGAGGATCGGTACAAGAGGACGATTATGGGCAATCATGAAAACAGTGTTTTAACTCGAATCTCAAGATCGGTTCGGGAGAGGATTGATGCAGAATTCGATAACAAACCAAACTGACCACATGGCAATCATGCAACGTTAACCAAAGTCGAAGTGGTGTGAATATGCACATATGTATGACTAATATTTGACCTTTGTCATTCACAGGAATCAGATGTCCATTTCATCATAGTCTTGACAACTAACGGCCGATCGCAATCACGCAACGATTGGATACAACAATAAAGACTGCAGTCATACAGCGAAGCATGCTCTAATTGTCCAACGATAGATTGCAGTTTTTCAAAGCACGTCGTGTTCACACAAGACGTACTTTGGGGGGCAAATGTTATCCCGCCTTTTGGCAAGGCCGAGATACCAAGGAACTAACTAGGAAGAGGCAGGATCATGCGTCCTTAGCTTTGAATGATTGTTGGACGACTTCAGTTATCGACGAATTTTGCCCGAGTCCGGATCGGGCTACTATTGATATGACATGTCAAGCAAAGCTGTAGAAACCAACGTTCCAAGTTTCGGTGCAATCCGAGTTCGTATGCTCAAAATATCGCCAATGGGAAATGGACCGGGTATTATGAGGTTCGAATCCATCAGTGCAAGGCCTTGGTCCGAACCCATCCAAAGAATTCCCTGCTTCGAATCCACGAGGAAATGCCTCTACTTCGAATCCATCTATCAGGCATCCATTTGAACACATGAGGCGCAACCATGCTTCGAATCCATCGAAAACTTTCCTGAGTTCGAATCCATCCTAGTGGCCATGCTTCGACTCCATCTACCACACTTTTGTTCGAATCCACACAGCTGAGGAAGTTCCGAATCCATCCTCTTGGGCCATTGTTCGAATCCATGCGAGGGTGCTCTTGTTCGAATCCATCCTCTTGCAACCTGCTTTGATCGATTCGATTAACAATCCACTTAATCGATTCGAAGGAGCCTTCCTTCGAATCCATAATTTCGAATCCACTGAATCAAGGCGCCTAAAACCCAGAGATTTGGTCCAGAATAATCGGAGGAAATAGAGGACTGACTCGAAGCACGGGCATGCTAGAAGAATCGATTCGAACGAATCGATACGAAGGTATCGATTCGAATGAGGTCGATTCGAACGACTACTGGAGGCGGGAATCTCCAACTTCAATCAATCATAACTTGATATCTACAAGTCCAAATGCTATGAAATTTTCACAGTAGCTTACTGCCAACATGAGGAATGTTCCTGCAAAATTTCAGCTTAATCTGATTAAATCTCGATCGATTCGAACCAAGGGTCGAATCGATCCTGATGTGGGCCCGGATCTCCCAATTTCGGCCATGTGGGCCCCCTCACGTGCTGGAAGCAGTCTACCCGAATTTTAGGCGAAATATCAGCCTCCTACACCTATAAATAGAGCCCCTGGTCATTCAGAAAGGGGATCGGTGAATTTTGAGAGACAAAGCACGCCCGGACGCTGCCAGAATTGCTTCAGAGCACCACCACTGCCTTTGATTTCGAATTTTTGCTTAAGAACTGCTGTACTTGATCATATAAAAGTTATATTCTCCGAATATCGAGAAATAAAATAACAAAACTTCATAGTGGACGTAGGCAAATTGCCGAACCACTCTAAATCGTTGTCTTCCGTGCAATTTACTTTCTGTTGCTTGGAGTTTTTGTTAGATAATCCTCATTTTAATTTGCTTTCTTCATTTATTATCTCTTCAAAAACTTCCGAAGAGTGTTATGCCCAATTTTGACACTAACAACTGGTTAGTTTCGTACCCAAAAAATCCTATCCGAACCTCAATCGGGTCATGGAAGTTTTTTACCCTTCGTTTTTTCGTCACGTGGATTTTTTCTATAATACGGGATCCCCGTGGCTGGTCTATAATTTACCATCGTTGGAGAGTGGTACACCATGGCTCTGCTCCCCTTCAAATCCATGCACCCATTTCTAAAAGTCGTACGGCACTGTTTCTTCATTTTGGATGGATGTTGCACATTGCGCCGTAGATGTTGCACCCTGTGGATATCGATTCTTTGGAGGGCCATAACTCTCGGCTCGTTTAGAGTTAAGGAAGCCATAACCATTCAAAACGAAGCTCTCGCGAGTTCTACAGATATGACAGCTTTCAGCCGTAACTGGTTAGTTTCGTACCCAGAAAGTCCTATCCGAACCTCAATCGGGTCATGGAAGTTTTTTACCCTTCGTTTTTTCGTCACGTGGATTTTTTCTATAATACTGGATCCCCATGGCTGGTCTATGATTTACCATCTTTGGAAAGTGGTGCACCATGGTTCTGCTCCGTTTCAAATTCATGCACCCATTTCTAAAAGTCGTACGACATTGTTTCTTCATTTTGGACGGATGTTGCACCATGCGCCGTAGATGTTGCACCCTGTGGATATCGATTCTTCGGAGGGCCATAATTCTTGGCTCGTTTAGAGTTACGGGAGCCATAACCCGTCAAAATGAAGCTCTCGGTGAGTTCTACAGCTTTGATTTCTTTCAGCCGTCACTGGTTAGTTTCATACCCAAAAAATCCTACCCGAACCTCAATCGGGTCATGGAAGTTTTTTACCCTTCGTTTTGTCGTGACGTGGATTTTTTCTGCAATACGGGATCCCCGTGGCAGGTCTATGATTTACCACCGCTGGAGAGTGGTGCACCATGGTACTGCTCTATTTCAAATCCATGCACCCATTTCTAAAAGTCGTACGACACTGTTTCTTCATTTTGGACGAATGTTGCACCTTGCACCGTAGATGTTGCACCCTGTGGATATCGATTCTTCGGAGGGCCATAACTCTCGGCTCGTTTAGAGTTACGGGAGCCATAACCATTCAAAACAAAGCTCTCGGCGTGTTCTACAGCCATGATGGCTTTCAACCGTGACTGGTTAGATTCATTCCCAAAAAATCCTATCCGAACCTCAATCGGGTCATGGAAGTTTTTTACCCTTCGTTTTGTCATCATGTGGATTTTTCTGCAATACGGGATCCCCGTGGCTGGTCTATGACTTACCATCGCTGGAGAGTGGTGCACCATTGTACTGCTCCGTTTCAAATCCATGCACCCATTTCTAAAAGTCGTACGACACTGTTTCTTCATTTTGGACGGATGTTGCACCTTGCACCGTAGATGTTGCACCCTATGGATATCGATTCTTTGGAGGGCCAAAACTCTCGGCTCGTTTAGAGTTATGGGAGCCATAACCAGTCAAAACGAAGCTCTCGGCGAGTTCTACAGCTATGACAGCTTTCAACCGTCACTGGTTAGTTTCGTACCCAAAAAATCCTATTCGAACCTCACTCAGGTCATGGAAGTTTTTTACCCTTCATTTTGTCATCACGTGGATTTTTTCTGCAATACGGGATCCCCATGGCAGGTCTATGATTTACCCCCGCTGGAGAGTGGTGCACCATGGTACTGCTCTGTTTCAAATCCATGCACCCATGGTACTGTTTCTTCATATTGGACGGTTGTTTCACCTTGCACTGTAGATGTTGCACCCTGTGGATATTGATTCTTCGGAGGGCCATAACTCTCGGCTTGTTTAGAGTTACGGGAGCCATAACTAGTCAAAACAAAGCCCTCGGCGAGTTCTATAGCTATGACAGCTTTCAGCCATCACTGGTTAGTTTCGTACCCAAAAAATCCTATCCGAACCTCAATCGGGTCATGGAAGTTTTTTACCCTTCGTTTTTTCGTCACGTGGATTTTTTCTATAATACGGCATCCCCATGGCTGGTCTATGATTTACCATCTTTGGACAGTGGTGCACTATGGTTCTGCTCAATTTCAAATCCATGCACCCATTTCTAAAAGTCGTACGGCACTGTTTCTTCATTTTGGACGGATGTTGCACCTTGCGCCGTAGACGTTGCACCCTGTGGATATTGATTCTTCGGAGGGCCATAACTCTTGGCTCATTTAGATTTACGGGAGCCATAACCAGTCAAAACGAAGCTCTCGGTGAGTTCTATGGCTATGACAGCTTTCAGCTGTCACTGGTTAATTTCATACCCAAAAAATCGTATCCGAACCTCAATCGGGTCATGGAAGTTTTTTACCCTTCGTTTTGTCGTCACGTGGATTTTTTCTGCAATACGGGATCCCCATGGCAGGTCTATGATTTACCACCGCTGGAGAGTGGTGCACCATGGTACTGTTCCATTTCAAATCCATGCACCCATTTCTAAAAGTCGTACGGCATTGTTTCTTCATTTTGGACGAATGTTGCACCTTGCACCGTAGATGTTGCACCTTGTGGATATCGATTCTTCGGAGGGCCATAACTCTCGGATCGTTTAGATTTACAGGAGCTATAACCAGTCAAAAAAAAGCTCTCGGCGGGTTCTACGGATATGACAGCTTTCAACCGTCACTGTTTAGTTTCATACCCAAACAATCCTATCCGAATCTCAATCGGGTCATGGAAGTTTTTTATCCTTCGTTTTGTCATCATGTGGATTTTTTCTGCAACACGGGATCCCCGTTGCTGGTCTATGACTTACCATCGCTGGAGAGTGGTGCACCATTGTACTGCTCCATTTCAAATCCATGCACCCATTTCTAAAAGTCGTACGGCACTGTTTCTTCATTTTGGACGGATGTTGCACCTTGCACCGTAGATGTTGCACCCTATGGATATCGATTCTTCAGAGGGCCATAACTCTCGGCTCGTTTAGAGTTACGGGAGCCATAACCAGTCAAAACGAAGCTCTCGGCGAGTTCTATAGCTATGACAGCTTTCAACTGTCACTGGTTATTTTCATACCCAAAAAATCCTATCCGAACCTCAATCGGGTCATGGAAGTTTTTTACCCTTCGTTTTGTCATCACGTGGATTTTTTCTGCAATACGGGATCCCCGTGGCAGGTCTATTGTAACAACCCGTATTTTTACGGATCGAAAGATAAAAAAAAAACTATCGATATTAGGTCGTTGGTGTTGATAAGCAGTTTAGAGTTTAGGTTAACCTAAGCTTTAGTCGTTCGGAGTTTAAGTCGTGTAGGAGCTTAGGTCGTATTGAAGGCTGGGTCGGTTGAGCGACTTAGTGAAATGGAGCGACTTAAGTGAAGGTAGCGACTTAAGTTATTGACCGACCTATAGGAATGAGCCATCTAGAGTTAGCTCGTGTGGAAGTTAGGTCGTGTGAACGAGTTAGGGAAGCTAGCAACCTATGGAGTTGGAGCGAGTTAAGGAGATAGTGTAACTATGCATTTAGGTCAGTGGAACGACTTAGGGAGTAGGACGACTTAACAAGATAAGAGACTTAAGGAGGGTAGCGACCTAGTGGTTAGCGCTGTGTTTAGTTAAGTCGTTAGGTCGACAATGTTGCTAAGTCGTTGAGTCGCGTTGAAGGCTTGAGTGTTAGGTCGCGCATGTTGTTAGGTCGTTAAGTCGCGTCCATGTATAGTCGTAGGTCGTGTGGTGTCTTGAGTCGTAGGTCGTGGGGTTTGTTAAGTCGTGGACGACTTAAGAGGGTGGCCGACCTAAGGGGCGTTTTTGCCTATAAATAGAAGAGTTTGTCTCACTTTTTGGGATCTGGATTTTGAAGCGACGAAGTGCCGCCATTTTGAGAGCACGAGTTCTACACTTCTTCACTTCTTTTCTCCACTTTAGTCTAGTGCTTCCTTCCATCCAAGATTGAAGATCAAATCGAAGATCCAAGAGCCAAAGTTGAAGATCTACATCCAACGAAGAGGGATTTCATCGTTTGAAGCGAAACTTTGGTGGGTCGAGCTAGATCCTTCGCTGTCCAGATCTGTAGTGTGTTGTTTTTGAGCTGTTTAGGTGATTCGGTGAGTGGTGGTTATCTCTCACACGGACCCAAAGGAGTATATTGGATCGGTGGCTTGTTTGTGTGTTAAAGATAGTGATTTCATACCCTTTTCATAAACCTATGTATAGATCTATTGTTCATGATGATTTGGCATCCATTTTACCACATGTTAACCTATGCAAGTTCGTTTATCAAGTTGTAGTGATATTCCTCATGGTTCATGCTTGTTAGATTTGGACGCTTTATTTACGAAATTGCCATTATTGTTATAATTGTTTATTTAGATCATGTTTGAATGTTTGATTACTTGGATTAATGATTGATTTGGTTGGTTGTTATAAATTAGTTGATTGATGATTTGATTTGGACAAGTTGGTCGAAGATGATTCAAAAGCTAAGGGAAAGGCTCTTGAATAAGAAAAGCCGCTTGTGGCATATGAAGCGGATGATAAAGCTCATATGGATAGATTTGATGATGATGATGAGATGGGACTTTGATATGATGAGATGAAGCAAAGCATGATGTGAGATAGCCTTGGTTTAATCCAGATGGGATCATTCCAAGCATGTTGTTAACTCGGTGAAATGGTTCGGGTTAGAGGATAATGGTTGGCTCGAGAGGCGCTTGAGCTAGTATGAGAATAGTCGTCGAGGAGGATGACTAGGAGGCTGAGATTTCATCGTTATTGAAGGTTCTAGCAGGCTCAAAGCAAGAGTACGCTGGGAAGATTCGATAGTCCCAAAAGACTAATAGTTGATGGTCGAGTACTTTGGGCAGATTCGATAGTCCTAGGCACGGGTCACGATGACGTGCGGAGTTCTGTCTAGAACCGGGGTTACTATTAGCCCTTGACGGACGGATGAAAGAATGAGCCGGTCATTCAATTAACGGTGTTATCGAAGCAATGATAAAAGTGATAGCCAGAGTCATGGATGTTTGGATGTTTTATTGTGTCGTCATTCGGTCTCAAGAGCGATATTCTCTGGGTGCTTATCTGATCTTGGTTTAGGCCTTGGGGGTTTGTACCTGGAAAATATCGACCTTGAATCGAGTGATAATTGCTTTATTTTAAATGTTTGCTTTGCTATGTTTACTTCTGCTTAGTGTATCTGGGGGCTATCACTGTAGAAAGAGGTGGAGTGGGAGGGTTGGGTTCCTATTCCTTTTTCCTTTATGCTCTTTTGGTATGTTGTTAGTTAATTTACCGCTCACTAAGACTGTTGTCTGACTCAGGGTTTTATGTTCCATTCTTGTTACCTGGGGCTGTTCATCCATTTTGTGATGGGCAGACTAGGTAGCAGGTGACAGGTGCTTTTCTTAGTGATCTACAATGTTGATGACGAAGACGCGCTGGAGGCTAGCATATTAGTTTTCTTACTATATGTACTGGATGTTCCGCTGCTTGTATATTCTCTGAGTGATATGTAGTGAGGCTTGATGTATTGATTGTTCAGATGTTTGTACCAAACTACTATGAAGCTGATTTGATATGATTCTGTTCTGTGTAGCTTCAATATATATATATATATATATATATATATATATATATATTTCTCTATTGTATTTTAGCCATGCGCTGTGAGTAATACGATAGATGCTACTATTTTACCTTACCCTGACTATCGTCCATGGCTGCCTGGCACACCCTTTCAGCGCACTACTTCCTTGTTTAGTGCGGGAGTCATGGGCGGTCGTCACATCTATGATTTATCACCGCTGGAGAGTAGTGCACCATGGTACTGCTCCGTTTCAAATCCATGCACCCATGGTATTGTTTCTTCATTTTGGACGGATGTTGCACCTTGCACCGTAGATGTTGCACCCTGTGGATATCGATTCTTCGGAGGGCCATAAATCTCGTCTCGTTTAGAGTTACGGAAGCCATAACCAGTCAAAACGAAGCCCTCGGCGAGTTCTACAGCTATGACAGATTTCAGCCGTCACTGGTTAGTTTTGTACCCAAAAAATCCTATCCGAACCTCAATCGGGTCATGGAAGTTTTTTACCCTTCATTTATTCGTCACGTGGATTTTTTCTATAATACGGGATCCCCGTGGCTGGTCTATGATTTACCATCTTTAAAGAGTGGTGCACCATGGTTCTGCTCCGTTTCAAATCAATGCACCCATTTCAAAAAGTCGTACGGCACTATTTCTTCATTTTGGACGAATGTTGCACCTTGCGCCGTAGATGTTGCACCCTGTGGATATCGATTCTTCGGAGGGCCATTACTCTTGGCTCGTTTAGAGTTACGGGAGCCATAACCAGTCAAAACGAAGCTCTCGGTGAGTTCTACAGCTTTGATAGCTTTCAGCCGTCACTGGTTAGTTTCATACCCAAAAAATCCTATCCGAACCTCAATCGGGTCATGGAAGTTTTTTACCTTTCGTTTTATCGTCACGTGGATTTTTTCTGCAATATGGGATCCCCATGGCAGGTCTATGATCTACCACCGCTGGAGAGTGGTGCACCATGGTACTGCTCCGTTTCAAATCCATGCACCCATTTCTAAAAGTCGTACGGCACTGTTTCTTCATTTTGGACGGATGTTGCACCTTGCACCATAGTGTTGCACCCTGTGGATATCGATTTTTCGGAGGGCCATAACTCTCGGCTCGTTTAGAGTTACGGGAGCCATAACTAGTCAAAACGAAGCTCTCGACGAGTTCTACAGCTATGACAGCTTTCAACCGTCACTAGCTAGTTTCGTACCCAAATAATCCTACCCGAACCTCAATCGGGTCATGGAAGTTTTTTACCCTTCGTTTTTTCGCCATGTGGATTTTTTCTATAATACGGGATCCACGTGGCTGGTCTATGATTTACCATCGTTGGAGAGTGGTGCACCATGGTTCTACTCCGTTTCAAATCCATGCACCCATTTCTAAAAGTCGTACGACACAGTTTCTTCATTTTGGACGGATGTTGCACCTTGCGCCGTAGATGTTGCACCCTGTGGATATCGATTCTTCGGAGGGCCATAATTCTCGGCTCGTTTAGAGTTACGGGGGCCATAACTAGTCTAAACGAAGCTCTCGGCGAGTTCTACAGCTATGACAGCTTTCAGCCGTCACTTGTTAGTTTCGTACCCAAAAAATCCTATCTGAATCTCAATCGGGTCATGGAAGTTTTTTACCCTTCGTTTTTTCGTCACGTGGGTTTTTTCTATAATACGGGATCCCCGTGGCTGGTTGTGACGCACCACCTCTATACCTACGCTAGCCAAGAACACTACGGAGTAATGCTGTCAAGTAGCACGGAGAATAAGGCTGTTGAGGAGCGCCATCCGTGTAATTTCTTTTTGCGAGCATCGATGTGTCAGATAGTATAACATGCAATTCTTTTCAAGTGGAAATCCGACATGCCGACACAAACTCAAAGCTACTACACAGTGGTTATAATATCTTCGGAAACAAATATAGAAATAAACATAACGTAAATCAGTCACAGACAACCCATATCACAAAGGCGGAAATAGATATGAATATAAATAACTAACACACGAAGGTGTATATCAGAGTAGTGGTCATATAAGAATCCACAATAACACAAAATAATAGCAACACGTGCTATACAAAAGAATACATCAATGAGTCAATATCTCAAGAGTATACAACAAAAAACTACTAATCTAAGTTGTTAGCAAAAGGTCAGAGTAAAGCATCCCTAGAGAGAAGTCAAGCAAAAGCACCTGTAACATCTCGGTCTGACCCGAGTATTATTTATAAGAAAATAATAAACGGATCAGTCTAGCTATAAATATCAAACGACATGATACGGAACAAGTGATATGGCATAAGCATATAATATCCATAATGGCATACTACTATAAATATGTAAATGATAATCAACAAACGATTAATCAATACCAAAGAATCTTCTCAGAGATCCAAAGAGGGCATCATACCCAAAACTTGTATTCGTATCAAGTTAATGACACACCAATTCAATAATGCACAAAAATTGATAAATCATATCAATGAAAATCACTAAAATTGGTGAAGCGTAAATTCCAGAAATCATCAATTAGAAATCCAGAAATCATAAAAAAGGGGGGAGAGGCCTATCACATGAACGGGAGCATGAAAACTCACCAACGGCTGTAACACATGAACGAGAAGCTACCTCATGGTAGCTAGCCATTAATTTGACACACGAATGGTCCGAAGACCTGACACACGAATGGTCCGAAGACCGTGGGTTACTACCCCACCAATTTGAGTCGAAACTCCACAAGAAATGGGGTTTAGTCTCCCTCGCAGACAAAGAGACATCGCACATTGCTAGTCCAAATCACAAAAATATTCGTCAATAACGATCAAGAAGTGTCAATTACACTAAGCTAGTAAATATATAAGTTTAGCGTCATGTCCCATAACCACTAGCTTAACTTAAATATTTACGAACAAATTGTAAGTTTCCACTAGAAAAACTGTCACAAGAGTTTCAATCGAACGAGTCCAAGAGTTAACCAACGAAGTAAACGCAAGCGTTTCATACCACTTGTTTTACTAAGCCGTTTAATTAGATTTCTCGTACGAATGAGGTAAAGGTTTGTATATACTAATAGATTGGAAATCGGTTTGAGAAAACGAGCTTTGTAAATAAAATAGTGTTGAAATCGGTTTGATGAAACAGTTTTGATATTTACTACTAGTATTGAAACCTTTATATTTTTATAGTGACAAATCACAAACATGATTGTAGAAACAATCAATCACCAAAATTCACCTAAGAAGACGTGAATAAAATCCAAAGAAATCGACAAAGGATCCATCGAAATGGATATTCAAAAATCCCTAAAAAGAGTCATCAAAGTCATAATAGATGATAACCACAAATAGGAAACAACACGAATCGATTAAAGTTGGAAATTCATGCAACTAGGCGAAAGTATGCAAAATACATCAGGTGGGTCGGCCGGCTACAGAGCTCGGTCGACCGGACCCTGTTTTGAAAATCTCTCGGGCATCAGGTTCGGTCGACCGAGCCCTGCAGTAGGCCGACCGAACCAGAAACAGAAAGTGCATCTGCACTTTTAATAGCAGGTCGGTCGACCGGACCAGGGGTTCGGTCGGCCGAACCTGATGCTCTGCAAATTGATGCCCATATAATCTATGTGCAAACTCCACCAATTCACAACCGATCGAGCACGGACGCTTGGGAATTATGCCTCATAGCTACCCGGCCCTATTGGCTCCTCGATTCATCACCAAAAATGCATTTGAACATCAAAGCTATGAATTTTAAGGATTTGAACCCAAAACACTAAAAATTGGAATATTCACCGAATGAATCCAAACCAAAAGCAATTGCACACGAATAAGAGTTAGGAATTCATACCTAACAATCAAAGATAAATTTAAGCATAGATGTGAGATAAAAATCTCACCTTTGAACAAAATCAACCAAGAAGAAACTTGAAAGCAAATGGTGAATCAACCTCTCTTCAACACAACCCAAATGAGCTTGTATCTAAGCTAAAAAGAGAAACATTTCCCAAACTAGGTTTAGGAATTTCTAAAATTGGTAAGAGAATAAGTTGGAGAAGAAGAAGAGAATGCTTACCAATGGGTTCTCTTGAATTTGGAGCTAGTAATTTTGAAGTTGCAAGAGGAACTAGGGTTTTGGAGTTTTAATTTCCAATCTCTCCCACCATTAAAGCTTTAAAAACTGAAAAGAGAAAGAAGTGAGGGAGAATGGAGAGGAGGGGTTCAGTTTTCAAGCATAAGTTGGCTAATGGCTGAGCCCAAACTCAAACCCAAAGTGAAAAAGGTCAAATTTTTGACTTGCTCCAAATATGTCAAAGTTTATACTCAAAAAGGTTGCAAACGGCATTTTGAACTCAATGGAAGGGGTCTCGAGTCCGAATTCGACTGTTTGCAAAAAGTAGCTTTTCGGACCAAAATCCGACTGACGATAAAATATTTAATTAAAATATTTAAATATATGATCGATAAATATGCGGGTTGTTACAGACTCCCCTCCTTAAAGTAATTGCGTCCTCGCAATCATAAGAAATAAATGAACAAAAAGTAACAACCACAAAAGCATATCAACACAAAAGAAGGAGTTCGAAATAAGAAGTTTACCTCAAAGAGCACGAGAAAGTAAGTTTGGATGTGTTCTTTCGATGAATTCTCTAGATTCCCAAGAACAATCCTTAGGATTTGAAGACCATTGAACTTTAACAAGCGAAACATCTTTATTTCGAAGTCGTTTGACTTCCGAAGCAATGATACGAATAGGATGTTGCTCATAAGTTAAACTAGGCGAAACTTCAATCTCTTCCACAACACCGGGCTCAAGGATAGAATCGGAATTTCGAAGGAATTTCCGTAATTGAGAAACGTGAAACACGTCATGAATAGCAGAAAATTGAGCCGGTAACAAAAGGCGATAAGCCATGGAACCAATACGTTCAGTGATAGGAAATGGCCCAATATATCGAGGCGCTAGTTTTCCCGATCGACTGAAACGCACAACACCCTTCATAGGCGAAACACGAACAAACGCGAGATCTCCCAAAGAAAATTCTAATTTCCTTCTCCGGTTATCGGCATAGGATTTTTGTCTACTCTGGGCTTCTTTCATCCTATGTTGAATAAGATCAATCTTTTCTGTGGCATCACGAATAAAATCTGGACCTAAAACCAGCTTCTCACCGGCCTCAAGCCAACAAGAAGGAGATCGGCATGGCCTTCCGTAGAGTGCCTCAAAAGGTGCCATACCAATACTAGATTGGAAGCTATTATTATAGGAAAATTCAACAAGAAAAATATGATCTTCCAAACTTCCTCCGAAATCAAGCACACAAGCACGAAGAAGATCTTCAAGAGTTTGATTCACACGCTTGGTTTGTCCATCGGACTGGGGGTGATAAGCGGTGCTAAAATTATGCTTCGTTCCTAAAGCTTTTTGAAGACTCTTCCAGAATCCACTAAAACAATGGATCACGATCACTAACAATAGAAGTAGGGACTCCATGCAATTTAACAATCTCTTTGATAAAGAGCTTGGCCAAAAGAGGAACGGTTCGGTTAGACCTAACGGGGATTAAATGGGCGGATTTAGTAAGTCTATCAAGGATCACCCATAAGCTATCATGACCCGGACGAGAACGGGGAAGGCCATCTATAAAATCCATGGAAATTTGGTCCCACTTCCAAATTGGAATTTCTAAAGGTTGCAACAACCCACCGGCCCTTTGATGTTCGGCCTTAATGTGTTGGCAAGTCATGCAACGCTTAACGAAGTTAGCGATGTCAAGTTTCATTCCCTCCCAATAATATAGTCGCTTCATATCCGCGTACATTTTACTACTACCGGGATGAATGGTGAATTTAGATCGATGAGAATCCTCTAAAATATCCTTACGAAGATCAATAATATTTGGCACGATAAGTCTACCAAATTTTCGAATGCCGCCACGAGAATCGATATCAAATTCTTTCAATCCTTCAATATCAACTTTATCCCTAATATTTTGGCCAAGAAGAACCATTTCGGGATCTAGCCTTTGAGCTTCAAGAATGCGGTCTAAAAGAGAAGGATGAGCCTCAAGGCTACATAACACAAGTGATGAACATAAATCGGAGACACGGTCTCGAATCTCACAAGAGGATAATATTTCAAGATCATTTCATTCGTATATCATCATAGAAACAACCGCTTGTTGTTTGCGACTAAGAGCATCGGCAACACGATTACCCTTACCGGGAGTATAAAGGATATCAAGGTCATAAGGTGCAAGAAACTCGAGCCAATGCTGTTGACGCAAATTAAGTTCCTTCTGAGAGAATAAATATTTCAAAGATTTATGATCGATATAAAGAATGAATTTTTCTCCCAAGAGATAATGACGCCAAATACGAAGAGCGAAAACAATAGCCCCGAGTTCTAAATCATGAGTGGCATATCTAGTCTCAGCTGGCTTCAATTGCCTAGAAGCGTAAGCAATGACACGTTCTTTTTGCATAAGAAAGACACCCAAACCAATGCGACTAGCATCGGTATAAACAATAAAATCTTGATTCCCTTCGGGAATAACTAGAATAGGAGCATTTGATAGGAGTTCTTTTAATCTCTGAAAAGAAGTTTCACATTTGTCCGACCAAATGTACTTAACGCCTTTCTTGGTTAAGCCAGTAAGAGGCACGGCAATTTTAGAAAAGTCCTTTATAAAACGGCGGTAATAACCCGCCAATCCAAGAAAGCTACGGATTTCCGTTACACTCTCCGGTCTCTTCCAATCTTGAATCGCTTCGATCTTTGAAGGATCCACGGAAATTCCGAATTCGGAAATAATGTGACCAAGAAACTTTACCCGAGATTGCCAAAAGTGGCATTTAGAAAAATTTTCTTTTAATTGATTACTCCTAAGAGTTTCCAATATAATCCGAAGATGCTCTTCATGTTCCTCTTCGGTTTTAGAATACACAAGAATATCATCAATAAAGACGAGAACAAATCGATCAAGAAAATCTTTGAAGACTCGATTCGTAAGGTCAACGAAATACGCCATAGCATTCGTCAAACCAAATGGCATGACAAGCCATTCATAAGATCCATAACGAGTATGGAACGAGGTCAATGGAATGCTATCTTCTGCGATCCGAAGCTGATGAAAACCGGCAGCCAAGTCTAATTGTGAAAAGACTTTAGCACCACTAAGCTGATCGAATAGATCATCAATCTGAGGTAGAGGATATTTATTTCTAATAGTAAGATCGTTAAGCTTATGATAGTCAACGCAGAGCTTAAGCGTACTGTCAGATTTCTTCACGAAAATAGCCGAAGCTCCCCAAGGTGAGGAACTAGAGGAATGAATTGCTTCGTCTCCAACTCGGATAATTGTTTGCGCATCTCCTCATTTTCCTTATTGGACATGCGATAAGGAGGACGAGTAATAGGTTGAGCTCCAGGGATAAGATTAATTTTGAACTCAATTGCTCGCTTAGGTGGTAATCCTAAAACGGGCTCAAATATGTCAGAAAAATCACGAACAACGTGAATAAGAGAAATGACATCTTCCTCATCGTCATCATCGTCATCACGAGGATTTAAAGAATATAAAGATGCACTTAAAGTGGAACCCGAGTCTTTGAGAATAATAGAAATCTGCTTAACAGATAATGGATGTCGAAGATGAATAGTCCGCTCAGGACATAAGATATGGGCTTCATGACGATTAAACCAATCCATTCCCAAAATCATTCCAAAGCCTAAATAACGCATAACATGCACATCGGCTAGGAAAGAAAAATCACATAAAATAATCTCCACATCTTTACAAAGCAAACTAATTGTTGCAGACCCACCAACCGGATTTCAAATTCTCAAAGAAGTCATTAAGCATAAAACATCCAAAGAAAAAGTGTCAACAAGTTCTTTCGAAATAAAAGAGTGAGATGCACCCGTATCAAAAAGAACTCGAATTGGTTGATCACAAAATAAAATAATACCATCGAGAATGGAATGAGAAATACCTTGGCCACGAGATGTGTTGCCAGGGGCTTGAGCAACATTTAACTTTCCCTCCCTCTTGCCTTCAAGTTTACGGCATTGATGAATAAAATGATCCGGACTTTTACAATAGCGACAAGATCGGGGCTTTGAACACTTGTTCGCAAAATGGTCCCTAGAACCACAGTTGTAGCATTTCCTTTCATCAGAGGAAAAAGTCTTTGCGGTAGGAATTGCTTGTTTTCCCTTTTTGTTGGGATAAGGACCTTTAAATTTGTTAGGCCTCTTTTTGTTGTTGAAGTTTGGTTTAGCTCCCACCACTTCAACATCACCCTCCCTATCCGCCTCTTCAAGTCGAAGAGCGATATCAATGAGTTGTTCAAAAGAAACTTCTAACTTTAGAAGTAATGGCTTCTTGAGATTTTTGTTTAAGCCATAAACAAATCTCTGATTCTTCTTTAGAGGGGTGTTGATATATTCCACCCCATATTTGGAAAGTGATTTAAAAGAAGCAACGTAGTCTGTCACGGAAGAATCGCCTTGAACAAGGTCAATGAAACGACGAGCCATCGTCACTTTCTCAGCTTCTGACACGAATTTTAATTCGAAGCTTTCCCGGAATTGCTCCCAGGTGAGATCCGCTTCATTAATCTCGGAGATAAGAAGTTCGTACCATTCCAATGCTCTGTCTTGGAGCATACTGGAGGCCACCTGAACTCGGTGAAGATCAATAAGATTCATGCGCGAAAAGATGCGATCGCATGTTCTAAGCCATGCTTGGACTTCAATAATAGTTTCGGAACCCTTGAAGGACTTCCCACCCAAATTAGTGTAATCGTTGCACAAGCGTGCAAATCCCGACTTTGGGTGAGTAGGTTCCGAGTTAGTTCCAGCTGCTTGAGCATTAGTTACCAAATCAAGAAGCTGTTGAGCAGTCATAAAAACTCCATCCTGGGGTGGAGTGCTAGATGGCACGGCTCTGGAGCGGCCTGGTCTAGACATTTTCTTCCATTAGAAAGAAAGAAAGAAAGAAAGAAGAAGGTTATTCACCAATTGAATATCAAGCAATCTTGATAGATAAATCAAGGAATCATAAAGAAAATTAGGATAGAGCGGTTCAAAGACTCGAATTAAATCCTAATGCACGACTCCTAAGAGGGACTTAGGACGATGATCCTTGTTAAGTTATTCTACTTTGTTCCGAAATTTGGTTTTGATACCAAGCTGTGACGCCCCACCTCTATACCCACGCTAGCCAAGAACACTACGGAGTAATGCTATCAACTAGCACGGAGAATAAGGCTGTTGAGGAAGGACCATCCGTGTAATTGCTTTGTGCGAGCATCGATGTGTCAGAAAGTATAACATGCAATTCTTTTCAAGTGGAAATCCGACATGCCGACACAAACTCAAAGCTACTACACGGTGGCTATAATATCTTCGGAAACAAATATAGAAATAAACATAACGTAAATCAATCACAGACAACCCATATCACAAAGGCGGAAATAGATATGAATATAAATAACTAACACACGAAGGTGTATATCAGAGTAGTGGTAATATAAGAATCCACAATAACACAAAATAATAGCAACACGTGCTATACAAAAGAATAGATCAATGAGTCAATATATCAAGAGTATACAACAAAAAACTACTAATCTAAGTAGTTAGCAAAAGGTCAGAGTAAAGGATCCCTGGAGAGAAGTCAAGCAGAAGCACCTGTAACATCTCGGTCTGACCCGAGTATTATTTATAAGAAAATAATAAACGGATCAGTCTAGCTATAAATATCAGACGACATGATATAGAATAAGTGATATGGCATAAGCATATAATATCCATAATGGCATACTACTATAAGTATGTAAATGATAATCAACAAACGATTAATCAATACCAAAGATCTTCTCAGAGATCCAAAGAGGGCATCATACCCAAAACTTGTATTCATATCAAGTTAATGACACACCAATTAACCAATGCACAAAAATTGATAAATCATATCAATGAAAATCACTAAAATTGGTGAAGCATAAATTTCAGAAATCATCAATTAGAAATCCAGAAATCATAAAAAAGGGGGGAGAGGCCTATCACATGAACGGGAGCATGAAAACTCACCAACAGCTGTAACACATGAACGAGAAGCTATCTCATGGTAGCTAGCCATTAATTTGACACACGAATGGTCCGAAGACCTGACACACGAATGGTCCGAAGACCGTGGGTTGCTACCCCACCAATTTGAGTCGAAACTCCACAAGAAACGGGGTTTAGTCTCCCTCGCAGACAAAGAGACATCGCACATTTCTAGTCTAAATCACAAAAATGGTCGTCAATAACCATCAAGAAGTGTCAATTACACTAAGCTAGTAAATATATGAGTTTAGCGTCATGTCCCATAACCACTAGCTTAACTTAAATATTTACGAACAAATTGTAAGTTTCCACTAGAAAAATTGTCACAAGAGTTTCAATCGAACGAGTCCAAGAGTTAACCAACGAAGTAAACGCAAGCATTTCATACCACTTGTTTTACTAAGCCGTTTAATTAGATTTCTCGTACGAATGAGGTAAAGGTTTGTATATACTGTTTGCGCCAAAATTGGTCACAAACCCCAAGTATTGTGAAAGCACCAGTGTTGGAATATAAATCAGCGATATTCAAACACAAATCACAAATTTAAACAGGCAATAGACAGCAATCCAGAAATAATAAACAAGAACACACGATTTTATAGTGGTTCGGCTATCTCCGGCCTACGTCCACTTCAATGATTTTATCTTTTATTGATGTTCTTTGCTGATTACAAGTGATTACAGGAGTTACTGTGATGAATTTTGAGTATAATGACTATCTTGTTGTGTAGGAATGAATCCAGCAGAGTCTTGTTGCTTGAATGATGGTAGATAGTCTCGATCCCCTTTTCCGAATGACCAGGGGCTCTATTTATAGGTGTAGGAGGCAGATATTTCTCCTAAAAACATGGTAGACCGCTTCAGGCACGTGAGGGGGCCCACATGGCCGAAATCTGAAGATCCGGGCCCATATTGGGATCGATTCGAAGTCAGGTTCGAATCAATCGAAAAAGTGTCCAATCGTGATGAAACTTGGCATGAACATTCTTCTATGTATATGCAAGCTCTTGTAAAAATTTCATTGCATTTGGATCAACGGTTTGAGAGTTATGATCGATTCGAAATTGAGGTTTTCGTTTGGCTGTTTGGTTCGAATCGATGCTTCGAACTCACCTCCTTCGAATCGATGGATTCACGTGCGCATCGATGACGTGGCGCTCGTCCTTCGTGCCGATCCACTTGTTGCTCCGAGTTGAATGGGTCGACTCCGTGTTCTTTTCCGCCTTGACCGAGTCGATTCGAAGGCTCCTTGGATATGGATTCGATGCAAGACGCCTCGATGGATTCGAACACGCCACCCATGCCTAGGTTCGAAGTAGTGCATCTTGTTGGGTTCGAAGTACGGCGGTCCGGATGCATTCGAAGGTAGGTCATTGTGATGGATTCGAAGCGAACGGAGCCGAAGTTGGTGGAGTCGAAGCAGGCACTAGCTGATGGGTTCGAACGATATCTCTGCCTATCGGTTCGAACATGGTGCCTGCTTTGATGGGTTCGAACTAATGAAGGGGTGATCGATTCGAACAGAACAGGGTCCATTTCTCTTAACTTGAATCCATCATAACTCGGGCATACGAACTCGGATTGACTTGAAATTTCAAATGCGGACTTCTATGATCTTTCTCGTCACGTCCTATCAATTGTAGCTCAATCTGGACTCTGTCAAAATTCATCGATATCCATGGTTATCCTGCAATACTCAGTTGATATTCAAGAATAGTAATCATAGATTCTTAGTAAATTTTGGATATCTCAGTTTTGGCAAAAAGTGGGATAACACTTTGCCCCCCAAAATATGCCTTTTTTGTAAAAGGTATGTTTTGAACGATCTTGAATCAAGTATAGTGAATTCGTATTTCATTCATAGCTACTGCAATGTTAATCATGTTTATGGCTGTTCGAGGCCGAATCTGTGTTCATTTCCGTTCATGGAAGTTAGAAATCAAGTTTTATAGTTTCTCCGGACTATTGATGGTCATTCTGGACCCTTGCCAAGCCCATTCCAAACTTAGCGATCGAATAGAAAGATCCTGTAGCACTCTGGCATTGCTTTCTATCCCTTGCACTCTGGCCCCAGTTAGGGCATATAGCGTTGTCTTGGTTGTTCGAAACCGATCATAGCCTCCCTGGGCTCTTGCTGGATCCCATCCTATCACTCTCCGGTGAAGGGGAAACAACGATAAGTGGGTCGATCCTGTCGCTCTCCGGCGAAGCGACTCATTTCTTACACTCCGGTTCAATGCAATTGAACATTAAGCGATATCATGACCTGAATCATCGGCCGATCATAGTCACTCCGGACTCTTGTCGGATCCCATCCTGTCACTCTCTGGTGAAGGGGAAACGACGATAAGTGAGTCGATCCTGTCGCTCTCCGGCGAAGCAACTCACTTCTTGCCTTATAGACCCCACCTCTCCGGGCAAAGCCGTAAGGCGATCATTCTTATAGTGGTATTTGATATTCATCCTTTAACTCTCCGGTCAAAGGTTTACTTTAAGAAATTCAATTTTATTTATTAAATTCAAAGCCTGGATGTTCAATCTCGAACACCAGGAAAACTAGACATTGCCTCTCCGGGCGGATTAATCTATTGCCATCTCAGAGCATGCCTAGGGATCACTCCGGTTCCCGTACATGTGTAAGTGGAATAGTTGTTTATTTTAAAATCAAAGCTAAAGAAATCAATCGACCAAAGCCCGTGTCTTGGACTTGGCCCTTGCCATCATAATCAATTGATGACGAGTCGTGACCCCGATCCAGGATCATTTCTGTTAGGTAGGGGCAGTAGCCGTTCAGTTGCTGCTGCCGCTGTTCGTTCTCTGATATATTGTGGCAATCTACCACTCCTAGCATGTTCTTCCACCTCATCTTTTAAGTGGCGGCATTCATAAGTAGTGTGCCCATCCAGCTCATGGAATAAGCAATATTTTCCAGTCCTGCGCTCCCGCTCAGTGGGATCCCGTATAGGTGGCTTTCGATAGGGGAGTTGCCCCCGAGTTTCAGTGTAGATCCGTTCTAGGCTTGCAGTTAAATCTGTGTAATTTCCCGGAATTTCTTCCGCTTCTCAGGACCATCATGTCCGTCGTCTTGCTTTCTCTTTCCTTTGTCTGCTCCGGGCTGTCCTTTGGCGGTTCCATCGCCTTGCACAGCATTCGTGTCTTGTCTCTCAACACGTGATTCTTCTTGCCGAATGAATTTCTCGGCTTCATGGTGAAATTCATCGAGGTCTCGTGGTGTGTCCTTCGTCAAAGAATCTTTGAATTCAATACCTTCGCCAACTCCTGCCACTGCCGCCATCAGAATCGTAGATAGATCCGGGCGATCTACAGAAGCCACCGTTGCATTGAATCGTAATAAGAAATCTCTCAAGGACTCTCCGGTCCTTTGCTTTAATGTTGCCAATGTCATCACATTCTTGGGTCTCGTCACGTGGACCCTAAACTGTGTCATGAAGCGCTTCACAAGCTCGCTCCACGTTCTGATTGATCCAGCCTCATGTTGTCTGAACCAAAGCGTAGCCAAATCCGATTAGTATAGGGGGAAGAATCGCGCCATCACTTCCTCAGGTGCCCCCAGTACTTCCATGTGGCTGATATACCTGGTTATATATGCGGTAGGGTCTGATTTTCCGTCATAAGAATCCAGCGATGGTAACTTGAATTTTGGAGGGTTCCTTGCGTTCCTGATGTTCGGAGCGAACAGACTCCAACTAACATCTTCCAGCCCTCCATTAGACAATCCTCCTCTCATGACTCGTCGCATGAGACTGATCATTCTCTCGTCTTCAACCGGGGGTTGACCCCTTGTCGTGTTCCTGTCCTGCCCCCCGAGCCCTGAAGGGAATTCTGGTACATACTCTTCGTGAGGCTCGCTAGCATTAGCATTGGCTGCAGCTTGTTGAGCTCCATCTGTTGGTCTTCCTGCACCGGATACCGAGGGTCTGCCCCCAAGCCCTTGTTGATTACCTTCCATTTCTTCATTCTGGTCTTGAACTTGACCTTCGTTAGCTCCTGCAATCCTGATTCCTTGTCCGGCACTCGAAGTTGTTGTAGTAGGTCCAAGGTTTTGCATATTCTCCGCCCTCATTTGTTCAAGGAAATTCTGCAGCATCTCCTGTTGGGTCTTCATCATGCTTTCGCGTAATGAATTAGCCATAGCTTCCATCTCATCTCTAGTGATGTACATCAAAGCCTGTCCCTCTCCAGCTCCAGAGGATGCTTCCTGGCTTCCTCCTTGTTGGCTCCTATCCACTCTTTGTCTTGTTTGTCGAGTCATTGTCTCTGAGTCAGGATTCTTCAAACTCTTAAATATGAACTCCGAATTTGGTGTAGCGGGTGCTAGTCCTTCTCAGTGAAAGCACCAAAGTGTTTGCGCCAAAATTGGTCACAAACCCCAAGTATTGTGAAAGCACCAGTGTTGGAATATAAATCAGCGATATTCAAACACAAATCACAAATTTAAACAAGCAATAGACAGCAATCCAGAAATAATAAACAAGAACACACGATTTTATAGTGGTTCGGCTATCTCCGGCCTACGTCCACTTCAATGATTTTATCTTTTATTGATGTTCTTTGCTGATTACAAGTGATTACAAGAGTTACTGTGATGAATTTTGAGTATAATGACTATCTTGTTGTGTAGGAATGAATCCAACAGAGTCTTGTTGCTTGAATGATGGTAGAAAGTCCCGATCCCCTTTTTCGAATGACCAGGGGCTCTATTTATAGGTGTAGGAGGCAGATATTTCTCCTAAAAACATGGTAGACCGCTTCAGGCACGTGAGGGGGCCCACATGGCCGAAATCTGAAGATCCAGGCCCACATTGGGATCGATTCGAAGTTAGGTTCGAATCGATCGAAAAAGCGTCCAATCGTGATGAAACTTGGCGTGAACATTCTTCTATGTATATGCAAGCTCCTGTAAAAATTTCATTGCATTTGGATCAACGGTTTGAGAGTTATGATCGATTCGAAATTGAGGTTTTCGTTTGGCTGTTTGGTTCGAATCGATGCTTCGAACTCACCTCCTTCGAATCGATGGATTCACCTGCGCATCGATGACGTGGCGCTCGTCCTTCGTGCCGATCCACTTGTTGCTCCGAGTTGAATGGGTCGACTCCGTGTTCTTTGCCGCCTTGACCGAGTCGATTCGAAGGCTCCTTGGATATGGATTCGATGCAAGACATCTCGATGGATCTGAACACGCCACCCATGCCTGGGTTCGAAGTAGTGCATCTTGTTGGGTTCGAAGTATGGCGGCCCGGATGGATTCGAAGGTAGGTCATTGTGATGGATTCAAAGCGAACAGAGCCGAAGTTGGTGGAGTCGAAGCAGGCACTAGCTGATGGGTTCGAACGATATCTCTGCCTATCGGTTCAAACATGGTGCCTGCTTTGATGGGTTCGAACTAATGAAGGGGTGATCGATTCGAACAAAACAGGGTCCATTTCTCTTAACTTGAATCCATCATAACTCGGGCATACGAACTCGGATTGACTTAAAATTTGAAATGCGGACTTCTATGATCTTTCTCGTCACGTCCTATCAATTGTAGCTCAATATGGACTCTGCCAAAATTCATCGATATCCATGGTTATCCTGCAATACTCAGTTGATATTCAAGAATAGTAATCATAGATTCTTAGTAAATTTTGGATATCTCAGTTTTGGCAAAAAGTGGGATAACATATACTAATAGATTGGAAATCGTTTTGAGAAAACGAGCTTTGTAAATAAAATAGGGTTGAAATCGGTTTGATGAAAGAGTTTTGATATTTACTACTAGTATTGAAACCTTTATATTTTTATAGTGACAAATCACAAACATGATTGTAGAAACAATCAATCACAAAAATTCACCTACGAAGACGTGAATAAAATCCAAAGAAATCGATAAAGGATCCATCGAAATGGATATTCAAAAATCCCTAAAAAGAGTCATCAAAGTCATAATAGATGATAACCACAAATAGGAAACAACACGAATCGATTAAAGTTGGACATTCATGCAACTAGGCGAAAGTATGCAAAATACATCAGGTCAGTCGGCCGGCTACAGAGCTCGGTCGACCGGACCCTGTTTTGAAAATCTCTCGGGCATCAGGTTCGGTCGACCGAGCCCTGCAGTAGGCCGACCGAACCAAAAACAGAAAGGGCATCTGCACTTTTAATAGCAGGTCGGTCGACCGGACCAGGGGTTCGGTCGGCCGAACCTGATGCTCTGCAAATTGATGCCCATATAATTTATGTGCAAACTCCACCAATTCGCAACCGATCGAGCACGGACGTTAGGGAATTATGCCTAACAGCTACCCGGCCCTATTGGCTCCTCGATACATCACCAAAAACGCATTTGAACATCAAAGCTATGAATTTTAAGGATTTGAACCCAAAACACTAAAAATTGGAATATTCACCGAATCAATCCAAACCAAAAGCAATTGCAAACGAATAAGAGTTAGGAATTCATACCTAACAATCAAAGATAAATTTAAGCATAGATGTGAGATAAAAATCTCACCTTTGAACAAAATTAACCAAGAAGAAACTTGAAAGCAAATGGAGAATCAACCTCTCTTCAACACAACCCAAATGAGCTTGAATCTAAGCTAAAAAGAGAAACATTTCCCAAACTAGGTTTACGAATTTCTGAAATTGGCAAGAGAATAAGTTGGAGAAGAAGAAGAGAACGCTTACCAATGGGTTCTCTTGAATTTGGAGCTAGTAATTTTGAAGTTGCAAGAGGAACTAGGGTTCTGGAGTGTTATCCCGCCTTTTGGCAAGGCCGTGACACCATGAACTCGACTAGAAACCAAGGACAGTTCGTCTTGAAGATCAGTTATACATAGGTCTGCTATGGATGTCGGTAAAAAAATTTCGAGTCCGGATCGGGCCGCAATTGACAAGACATGATGATCAAACCTATAGAAGCCAACGTTTCAAATTTCAAGTCGATCCGAGTTCATACGCTCAAGTTATGATCGATTCAACCCTGATGGATTCGACCCTATCGATTCGACCCTATCGATTCGACCCTATCGATTCGACCTTGATCGATTCGACCCTATCGATTCGACCTTGATCGATTCGACCCTATCGATTCGACCCTATCGATTCGACCCTATCGATTCGAAGGGATCGATTCGAAGCACGTGGATCAACTGAAAATGCAATTTTGAATCGATCATAACTTGAGATCTATAAGTCCAAATGCTACGAAATTTTCACAGTAGCTTACTGCCAACATGAGGAATGTTCATGCAAAATTTCAGCTCAATCTGATTAAATCTTGATCGATTCGAACCAAGGGTCGAATCGATCCTAATGTGGGCCCAGGTCTCCAGATTTCGGCCATGTGGGCCCCCTCACATGCTAGAAGCGGTCTCCCCAAATTTTAGGCGAAATATCAGCCTCCTACACCTATAAATAGAGCCCCTGGTCATTCAGAAAGGGGATCGGAGAATTTTGAGAGACAAAGCACGCCCGGACGCTGCCAGAATTGCTTCAGAGCACCACCACTGCCTTTGATTTCGAATTTTTGCTTAAGAATTGCTGTACTTAGTCATATAAAAGTTGTATTCTCCGAATATCGAGCAATAAAGTGACAAAACTTCATAGTGGACGTAGGCAAATCGCCGAACCACTCTAAATCGTTGTCTTCTGTGCAATTTACTTTCTGTTGCTTGGAGTTTTTGTTAGATAATCCTCATTTTAATTTGCTTTCTTCATTTATTATCTCTTCAAAAACTTCCGAAGAGTGTTGTGCCCAATTTTGACACAAACACTTTGGTGCTTTCACCGAGAACAACCCAGTTTTTCTCCCGTTCCTTGGATCTACTTTCGATATCGGATTGCATAAATCTATGAAGAAGATCCAGATCTATCGTTCAATGGTTCCTTCTATTCTATTCAGATTGCTGCAGATCTAAGACGAACCCCATTCATCATGAATTTCGTACCATATTTTCGTGTCATCTTCGTATCCATACCTTCGAATCCATGAGAAAATGATGTTTTTCGTATCCATGTTTTCGTGTCCAGAAAATATAGTCATCTTCGTATCCATACCTTCGAATCCATGAGTAAATGATGTTTTTCGTATCCATGTTTTCGTGTCCAGAAAATATGGTCATCTTCGTATCCATACCTTCGAATCCATGAGTAAATGATGTTTTTCGTATCCATGTTTTCGTGTCCAGAAAATATGGTCATCTTCGCATCCATACCTTCGAATCCATGAGAAAATGATGTTTTTCGTATCCATAGCTTCGAATCCAGAAACTGTGGTGAATTTTGTATCCATAGCTTCGAATCCATCAGGAGGCGCTACTTCGTTTCCATCCATCTGCCTCCAATTCGTATCGATACGCACATGTACCTCGTATCCATCCATCTGCCTCCAATTCGTATCGATACGCACATGTACCTCGTATCCATCCATCTGCCTCCAATTCGTATCGATACGCACATGTACCTCGTATCCATCCATCTGCCTCCAATTCGTATCGATACACACATGTACTTCGTATCCATCCATCTGCCTCCATTTCGTATCGATACGCACATGCACTTCGTATCCATCAGGGAGCGCTACTTCGTATCCATCAAGGAGCGCTACTGAGTACTTCATATCCATCAGGAAGTGCTACTTCGAATCCATCAGATGGATTCGAACAAGAACAATACGAAGAAGGACTCTTTCAGGTTGCTTGATGGATGCGGAATTTCAAAAAAAAAAAAATATTTTCGAGTACGGTCCAAATTTCCTAAAAAGAGGCTAAAAAAAAAATTTCGAGGGGAAACCCCCCCGAACCCTAGCCGCAGCACAGAGCACCCGCATAGTCAATTCAAAACTCAACTTAGTAGAGGAACATTCTGATCGTTCCACGACTGGCCAGGACATAGGAGATTACAGCAGCAATTGTTGAATTGCAATCGAGGAATGGGTAAAGAAATACTACTCAACCGTGCTCTCAGAGGCTGGAGAACCTAACTAATATGCCAAGAACAGGAGTTACTTAACATATCATGCTTCTAGGATGGTCTACAACTTCCCACCAATTGACTAGTTTTTAAACTCCTAAACTGACAATTATGGTGCGATGGCTAGTATGACTACTACTCTACGCTGTCAACTCTTCCAACTTGAAACATAGCTAGTCACCACTGAACCATCGTCAAATGCCCACAATCTTAATCATTCCATGTCTATATGACTGAAAGCATGTCGTACAATCTCAAGAGGACTTCCATAATACCCTATATTGGTCTCCTGCCTGTTAGCCCATCTTAACTAACTCACATCGAATCAGTGTTACCAATCATTCGAACATTGGGCAATCAGGCTTGCATCATTCACTAGTATTACAAGACCATGTTGCCATAAAATGGACTTGATAATATTGATTGGAGTATCTTTTCCAATCCGCGTCTATTCATCAACATCATCCTACATACAAAATTACTAGCAAAAATTCAGCATGGTGACTATGTCGGTGTACTATGGAAATTCAACCTCCGCCACTATCTCATAAAGTGGAAATAGTGAATGGAGTCCATGAAAAGCGATGAATGCCATCAAATGCGTTGTATCCCCTTTTCCTCCAAGAAGACTGTCAATCGTGGTTAGGCATACCATTTCTACTTCTCATATTGCTAAAGGGAGTAAAGAAGCTGGCAGCCAACGAATTGATCAAAATCCACAGCCCGTTGCTGCCAACACTTATATATGAAATCAGCACAAAATCTTACTTCCAGAGTTTGATAACATAACTGGTGGATAGCCGTCGACGACAATGTCAACATGTCTAGGCCAATATTACGTTGATGAATCAGACGAAGGATCAACTTGGCTACATAAAAGGGAACCTGCTCCATACTCTAAATCGGGAAGCTCCTCTTCTTTATATGACTATCATGGATGCCGACGCCATAAGGCTGCTCCATAAAGGATAGCTCTGACAATATGTTCAAGCCCCATAAAACGAAGGGCCGGAAAATCCCGACCCCTATCAATCAAGGACTTCGATCAAACTGAACTATTTGCGTTAGACTTCCAGCTGTGAAGTGCTGGACCAAAGTGCAATAGCGAGCATACAACGCCGCTTTACACATCGATGAGATTTAATCCGATCTTTTTTGAATTAATTCTATTTCAATTTCGTTTATGTTGCGAAATACAACCGACTTGAACTAAACTACTTGCTAATGATGTAGGTAACCAAGTACTTAAGGATGGGTGCAAAACAACCTCCGTGGACTATGCTCAAATCATTGAGGTATCATCATGATGAGCATTATTCAACCGCTCGTCAGCTGCTATATGCACCTGACTTGGGGGCAGGGCATTAAAGCAGAAGAGACCGACAAAGTCAGGACTCCAGTGCAAAATGGATGCAACCGACCATCTACCCATCCGCCTATCCAATTTAATCAAGAGGTCTTGAAAAGATCTGGAGTTATATGTCCCAACACTGCACTATCCATCTTGTACTTGAAGCTCGCCAAAATACTTATGCTTCTTTCGATGCCCAGTAGAATCAGAATCATACCAAGGGTGGACATGACCGTCCATGCATCCAATCCTGCATTAGACCCTTGGGGTTATTTAATAACACTTGTTTAAGGTGGATATGCCCAGTTTGCGTCCGTCATTCCGCAAAACAATCATGCCTTAAACCGACTTCATCAGGGGCCAACCCTCAACCTATAGTCATCAACGACCAACTTCTTCCTTGCTAATCATCGTGAGCCATCATTCCAACTCTCTTTCTCAACTCGACTGGAAGAGTGCAAAGCGTAAAGTGGACGTGACTCGACCGTCTACTCTCCAACTCTTGCCCCCAACATAAGGGAAAGTACACAACTCAAAGTGGATGTAGTTCAGCCATCCTCTACTCTACTCGAGCTCAAAACTTGCCGGGACACTAATCTTACTCCTTACGCTTGCCGGAAGCATAATCCGAATGAACATGGACGCGACTCAACCGTCCATAAACTAAATCTCATCATTGAGGGCAGATAAGTGAAAAGCTATCGGGATGCCACCGATCACCCGCCAAGTGAAACCCCGAGCTCGGGGACAAGCCATCCCGTTGCAGCCAAAAAGGATTGACACACGACAGTCTTATAAAAAAACTCCAAATTCCCAGAGTGCGAATTGGAATATAAACATCAACTCTTGGTTCCCAGAGTGCGAACCGGAGTATAAACACTAACTCCAAACTCCCAGAGTATGAGTTGGAGTATAAAACTTATAAATACGTCTTCGAAGAGGGTGGACCCATCCGCCTAACGACTTCGGCCGTATCCTAAACAAGTTCGAGGAGGATGGACCCGTCCATCTAACGACCTCGCTTGTTAACTCGGGACGGATGTGATCCGACCATCCACGATCCCAATAAATCCATCGCTCCCAGAGTGTGAGCCAACTCCAAATTCCGAGAGCGCGAATTTGGAGTATAAACATCAACTCTTGGTTCCCAGAGTGCGAACCGGAGTATAAATCCATCGCTCCCAGAGTGTGAGCAAACTCCAAATTCCGAGAGCGCGAATTTGGAGTATAAACATCAACTCTTGGTTCCCAGAGTGCGAACCGGAGTATAAATCCATCGCTCCCAGAGTGTGAGCCAACTCCCAATTCCGAGAGCGTGAATTTGGAGTATAAACATCAACTCTTGGTTCCCAGAGTGCGAACCGGAGTATAAATCCATCGCTCCCAGAGTGTGAGCAAACTCCAAATTCCGAGAGTGCGAATTTGGAGTATAAACATCAACTCTTGGTTCCCAGAGTGCGAACCGGAGTATAAATCCATCGCTCCCAGAGTGTGAGCTAATTCCAAATTCCGAGAGCGCGAATTTGGAGTATAAACATCAACTCTTAGTTCCCAGAGTGCGAACCGGAGTATAAATCCATCGCTCCCAGAGTGTGAGCAAACTCCAAAATTCCGAGAGCGCGAATTTGGAGTATAAACATCTATTTCACGTTCCCGGATTGCAAACCGAAGCGTCAATCCAGACTCCAACTTTCCAGAGCATAAATTGGAGTATAAACATCTATTCCAGGTTCCCGGAGTGCGAACTAAAAACACAAATGCTAACTCCAGGTTCCCAGAGCGTGAATCGGAGCATTAACATCAATTCCCGGTTCCCGGAGCGTGGACCAAAATACAAATGTCAACTTCAAATTCCCAGATTGTGAATTAGAGTGTGAATGCCAAGTCAATGTTCCTAGAGTGCGGACTGAAGTATAAACACTAAAATGGGTGTGATCGGCCATACATCAACTAACTCCAGATTCCCAGAGTGCGAACTATAGTATAAACATTAACGAACTCCAGATTCCTAGAGCATGAATTGGAATATAAAACACCGACTCACTCCAGTTCCGAGAGCGTGGACTGGAGCACGAATGCCAAATGGGTGTGACTAACCACCCATCAAGTAATTCCAGATTCCCAGAGTGTGACCTGGATTGTAAACATCAACTAACTCTGGTCCCGAAAGCACAGACTGGAGTATAAAGGCCTAATGGGTGTGAAATACCACCCATCAACCAGCTCCAATCCTCGAAGCATTGATTGGGATATAATTACCAGAAGGGATGCGATTTGATCGTCCATCTATCAACTCTAATTCCGCAGCAAGTTCTATAGTACAAAAATCGGATGTGGTTTGACTTTCTTCTTTCCAACTCTTCCCCTGACATGGGCACACTTATCATAAAAATCGGATGCGATCCGACCATCTAGCACTAAGCGAGCACGACATGACCGTTCATGCATCAACACTTATCCCCAACACGGGACCTACAACATAATCTTATAGGGATGCACTCCAACCCAGCAAGACAAAGATTCTTCCTTGGTTCAACAGGGAGATGCAGATTTGCAAAACGGACCTAGCTGAATGTCTTATTCTAAGTGGATGTGATTACCCATCCTACCGCAAATGATCGTGGCACGACCGTTCATCCGCTAACTCTAGCCAATGATCTGGCGAGTTGTGCTTGCAACGTGGACGGATGTGACCCAACCATCCGCCAATCAACTCCTTCCTCTAATTTAGTAGAAGAAACATCAAATTAAAGTTGCCGTAATGTAACCGACTACACTTCAACTTTCGCCTTTGACTAGTTCCAGAGGAATTAATCAAGGAAAATGCGGTTGACCATTTTTTGCTTAAATTCTTAGTCCCCTGAGTGGGGACAGGGGTATAAACATCAAATAGGTGTGACTAATGGCACTTCAACTGCCTCTAGTCCCCGGAGTGCGACTACGACCATGGAAAGATGAAGAATGTGATTCGATCATCCATTCACCAACTCCGATCTAAAGTCAACAAGAGGAGTATAAACACGATATAGATGCAATTGGACCATCCACAAACTAACTCTGCTAACCCAAGACTGGGGGCAGAAGAACAAATCATTGAAAGAAGAGAAATGAGACTCGCTACATCACTAGCTATTCAGATTCCTTTACAACTTAAGGCAATGACTGCAAGGAAGCCTTAATGCTAACCAATCAGAATGATGCTCGAAGTTACGAGAAGCCAATTATATTGTACCGCCAGATCGAAGGGCAATATCGATCTGCACCTTTCATATCTTACCAAAGGATCGATAGGCAATGAGGTCCGTACATTCTACATTGTATCGCTAAATCGACGGCCCACGTCGATCCTCTTCGATTACAAGTCGATGTGACACGAGCGCCCATCGAATACCTTCGACCACCAGAGCATGGATAGAACCACGAATGAGTGTGACTTAACCATTCATCCTCCGTCGCTTCCTTCAATCTGCTAGGAAAAGCATGAGACTGTATGAGCATGAACTGACTACTTTTGAGCTGACTTTACCCCTAGATCTAACGGGAGAATGTAAATCGAAACGGGCATGGTTGATCGCCCAACTCCAAAAGAATCCAATGCGACCATTCATTCTTTGACTCTTACCATCATCCGACTAAACAGACAATACACAATAAGTGCAATCTAAATGTCCGCGCACCGATTCTTACCCTTGATTCGATAAGGGAAGCATCAATCATGCATTAAATCTGACTGGATGGTTCACTCTTCAGTTTTTGCCTAGAGTATGATGACATAAGCAGCAAAATGAATGTCGACGAGGCAACGAAGTATTCTGCCTAGAGGAAAGAACTAGGATACAATGCAGGATAAGGCATGACTCAGCCTTCCATCGGTTAACTCGATCCCATGGTTCAGCGGGATAGAATGCAAAATTGAAGTGAACATTATCTACCTTGCCACTTATCGAGATTTTCCCTAGACTTGGGGGTACGCACGATAAATAAGATGAATATAATTTGATCCTATATCAAACAAATCTAGCTCTTACAGCTTGGACTACAGTATAAATACAGCAGAAGCTAGGCTTAATCGCTCGCACAATACATCCATCAACCTAAGACTGGGGGCATGAGTGTGATCATCCAAGAGCTGGATACGACAAATCAATCCCATAGCTCGTGCCTAGTATTCATAACAACTTGACGTTACGACCGAAAGGATGCTTAGAGATAGAATCATCAGATCAGAGCCTGGACTTATAGGCAACTAATCATCATTCTGACTCTTCCGATTAGCAATGGATTGCAAGTACACTGAATAGAAAGCGCATTGCTCGGAAACACAAGTAGATTCCAACTCATAGCCTGAGCCAGCTATGCTGCAGCATGCGTCACAAGGCTAAACTCTACTATGTCTTTAATTCCTTATCCCTACGAGCCTGATCATTTACCATTGCTAATAAGCACATGAAGTGCCTACAACCCATCACAGGTATTGTAGATCAAATCACAACTCTTCGCAAGGATGATGCAAGATTCAGCTGCATTGCTCTAGGCGAATTTGATAAGTCCGCTTGGACTCGATCTCATATATATATGGACCCTCACCAACTATTGTGAACCTTGCGTTAAATGTCAACCCGAAGCATGTCTCGGTGAATAAAAACGAAGCGACAGGGATCTAGAAAGATCTGATGCACTAAAGGAGGAGGCGAATCTACTCAAAACCAATAGGTTTATCCACGATGCCCTCTACCCAAAATGAGTATCTAATCCTTTACTTACGAAAGAAACAAATGGAGAGTGGCGAACGTACGCCGACTACTCAGATTTGCACGAGGCATGGCAAAGCATAGCTTTCCATATCCAATGATCAACCAACTAATTAACTCGGTCATCAGACATGAATTACTCTCATCCATGGACGCAAAATGCCAAATAAAATCAGATATTGAATCATGTCCCGCACAAGGAATACAACTGTTTCGTTACTGAACTGAGCCTATAGTGCTATGCTGCAATCCATGGATTCAAACTTGAGAATGCTTATACTACTTACCAAAAGACGATTAATTGATCATTCAAAAATCAGATCGGTCGATCAATGAAAGTATATGTGGTTAATATGCTCGTGACATCACGATCATCAAGCGACCGCATCGGTCACTTGGCAAGGATATTCAGTGCTACCCAACAACTGCAGAATGAAATTCAATCCTTTGAAATACTCTTTCAGCGTTGTATAAAAAGAATTCTCGGGTTTCGTCATCAATTCACATAGGATTGAGGCTAATGTCAGAAAATGTTGAAGATTAAAGTCATCCATATATGAAGGAAACCAAGCAGCTCTGATAGATCGCTCAGAGAGGCCTCCTATTTTACCCAAGACGTTGGATCATGAAGATCTATACCTTAATTGGGTCATGTCAACACACGCCATAAGCATTGAAATGCTAGGTGAAGAGAAGCTAATCCAAAGATCGGTATATGGTGAAAGCTAGCTGTTGATAAGCATACCCTTTAATGTCTGTATCAACCAACCATTACGATGGGTCTAATGGCAACCTTTGATGTCTGAAAGGTTACTCAAACGGAATATCAAGCTAAGCCAATTTGATATCACTTATCCCCATTAGAGAGTTACCCATGGTCAAACATTAGCATACTTCTTATCTGAATTCACTACATCAGACGATTATCCGAAGAATAGAGAGAATCGTCCAATCGATGGAGAACATACATAAATGGAAACTTTACATATCTTATATGATTTCTGGTTAATGTGCTAGGTCAGGGAGGACTATATGACTAGGGGGCAATGTTTTTCTCGTTATCTCAGCTGGAACCTAGAGATACTAGTCAACTTCGAGTATTACGCCACTATCCCAATCGTTAGACAACAAAACGAAAAGGCCGAATCATTGGCCAAGCTACCCAGTTCTGGGAATGCGCAATAAATAGTCTTTATCCCAGTTGAAATACTTATTATTCCAAGCACTGATAGATGAAGATCGATTAGATATTAGAGATGGATCCAGGAAAGGGGTAATGGATGACTCCTATCAAAGATTATTTACCATGGGGAATTCTTACTGAATGGGGAAATGAGAGGTGGCATATCCCCAGTGAAGCGTCACTGCAAGATTATGTCTGGATCGTTCGACTCCATTGACAGTATCCATCGATGCGAAGCATACATTCTAACATCTCAAATCGATCCAGGAGAGGATCGATACGAAAGGAAGGACTTAAAACAACCATCGAACGTTGTTAAAACTCAAATTTCACTTCGACCCTGGAAAGGATCGATACAAAATCAATCCAAACAAAATCTAAAGAACTTGATGACGAACCACAAATGTGCAAACATGAATTGGTGTCAGGCTAACATATGTGCATGTATGCCAAACTAACACTTAATTTTCAAAGATTACCAGGAATTGAATGCTTACCTGATGAAAATCAAAATGATGAACAACAAATCGCTAGTGCTCAACACTCAGTCACAACAAAACACTGCATGATCATTGACAATCAACAGTTTGACATCTACGTCACTGAAGATCAACCAAAGGCAACATCTTTTGACGAAAAGATAGCAACTACTCAGTTAATTGGATAAAACTTTTCAGAATGAAGATGTCAGCTTTTCAAAGCACGTCATGTTCACACAAGACGTACTTTGGGGGGAAAATGTTATCCCGCCTTTTGGCAAGACCGTGACACCATGAACTCGACTAGAAACCAAGGACAGTTCGTCTTGAAGATCAGTTATACATAGGTCTGCTATGGATGTCGGTAAAAAAATTTCGAGTCTGGATCGGGCCGCAATTGACAAGACATGATGATCAAAGCAATAGAAGCCAACGTTTCAAATTTCAAGTCGATCCGAGTTCATACGCTCAAGTTATGATCGATTCAACCCTGATGGATTCGACCCTATCGATTCGACCCTATCGATTCGACCCTATCAATTCGACCTTGATCGATTCGACCCTATCGATTCGACCTTGATCGATTCGACCCTATCGATTCGACACTATCGATTCGAAGGGATCGATTCGAAGCACGTGGATCAACTGAAAATGCAATTTTGAATCGATCATAACTTGAGATCTATAAGTCCAAATGCTACGAAATTTTCACAGTAGCTTACTGCCAACATGAGGAATGTTCATGCCAAATTTCAGCTCAATCTGATTAAATCTTGATCGATTCGAACCATGGGTCGAATCGATCCTAATGTGGGCCCAGGTCTCCAGATTTCGGCCATGTGGGCCCCCTCACATGCTAGAAGCGGTCTCCCCAAATTTTAGGCGAAATATCAGCCTCCTACACCTATAAATAGAGCCCCTGGTCATTCAGAAAGGGGATCGGAGAATTTTGAGAGACAAAGCACGCCCGGACGCTGCCAGAATTGCTTCAGAGCACCACCACTGCCTTTGATTTCGAATTTTTGCTTAAGAACTGCTGTACTTAGTCATATAAAAGTTGTATTCTCCGAATATCGAGCAATAAAGTGACAACACTTCATAGTGGACGCAGGCAAATCGCCGAACCACTCTAAATCGTTGTCTTCTGTGCAATTTACTTTCTGTTGCTTGGAGTTTTTGTTAGATAATCCTCATTTTAATTTGCTTTCTTCATTTATTATCTCTTCAAAAACTTCCGAAGAGTGTTGTGCCCAATTTTGACACAAACATGGAGTTTTAATTTCTAATTTCTCCCACCATTAAAGCTTTAAAAACTGAAAAGAGAAAGAAGTGAGGGAGTATGGAGAGGAGGGGTTCAGTTTTCAAGTATAAGTTAGCTAATGGCTGAGCCCAAACTCAAACCCAAAGTGAAAAGGGTCAAATTTTTGACTTGCTCCAAATATATCAAAGTTTATACTCAAAAAGGTTGCAAACGGCATTTTGATCTCAATGGAAGGGGTCTCGAGTCCCAATTCGACTGTTTGCAAAAAGTAGCTTTTCGGACCAAAATCTAACTGACGATAAAATATTTAAATATATGATCGATAAATATGCGGGTTGTTACACTGGTCTACGATTTACCATCTTTGGAGAGTGGTGCACCATGGTTCTGCTCCGTTTCAAATCCATGCATCCATTTCTAAAAGTTGTACGGCAATGTTTCTTCATTTTGGACGGATGTTGCACCTTGCGCCGTAGATGTTGCCCCCTGTGGATATCGATTCTTCGGAGGGACACAACTCTTGGCTCGTTTAGAGTTACGGGAGCCATAACCAGTCAAAACGAAGCTCTCGGTGAGTTGTACAACTTTCAGCCGTCACTGGTTAGTATCATACCCAAAAAATCCTATCCGAACCTCAATCGGGTCATGGAAGTTTTTTACCCTTCGTTTTGTCGTCACGTGGATTTTTTCTGCAATACGGGATCCCCGTGGCAGGTCCATGATTTACCACCGCTAGACAGTGGTGCACCATGGTACTGCTCCGTTACAAATCCATGCACCCATTTCTAAAAGTCGTACGACACTGTTTCTTCATTTTGGACGGATGTTGTACCTTGCACCGTAGATGTTGCACCCGGTGGATATCGATTCTTCGGAGGGCCATAACACTCGGCTCGTTTAGAGTTACGGGAGCCATAACCAGTCAAAATGAGGCTCTCGGCGAGTTCTACAGCTATGACAGCTTTCATCCATCACTGGTTAGTTTCGTACCCAAAAAATCCTATCCGAACCTCAATCGGGTCATGGAAGTTTTTTACCCTTCGTTTTTTCGTCACGTGGATTTTTTCTATAATACGGGATCCCCATGGCTGGTCTATGATTTACCATCGTTGGAGAGTGGTGCATGTTATCCCGCCTTTTGGCAAGGCCGTGATACCAAAGCGTCGGTCAAGAACGAAGGACCGTTCATCTCAGAGATTGGTTATACTTGGTTTCGCTATGGATATCACTGAATTTTGTCCGGATCCGGATTGGGCTAAAATTTATGAGACATGGCTAGAGAGGCCATAGAAGTCAACGCCTCAAATTTCAAGTCAATCGGAGTTCACACGCTCAAGATACGATCGATTCAATTTGGAAGGGAAGGCCATAGGTTCGAACCCATCACGTTCGAACCCATCACCTTCGAATCCATCGGGTTCGAACACATGGACTTCGAACCCATCCGGACATCGCAGAATCAAGAGCGCCAGACCGTGCCTACTGGGTTCATGGCAACGAACTTCAAGTCCATTGGAATGCGGCCAGATTCGAATCCATGAAGCTCCAGTAGTTCGAAACCATCACATATGTCAGATTCGAACCCATCACGAAGTTCGTGTTCGAATCCATCCAGGGAACATCGATCGAACCCATCGGACTACCCAGTCAAGATGACGTGTCCACTACCGAGCCAAGCGTGCCGAAGTACATGGTATCGAAGCGGTCAACTCGGAGTGAAGACCGGGCCGATTCGAAACGTGCGCTCCACGACTCCATGAAGGCACATGCCGCCATGGTTTCGAAACCATCGGTTCGAACAGATGGTTTCGAACCAATCAGCCTCCTAATGGACTCCAATTTCGAGCCCAGCTTAATTCCTAATCTACTGATCCAAATGCCATGAAATTTTCACAGCAGCTTGCATTCATGCTAGAGAATGACCACACCAAGTTTCACCTCGATTGGATGATTCCCTGATCGGTTCGAATGGAGTTCGAACCGATGCCAAAGTGGGCCCAAACTTCGAGGAAGCGGGCATGTGGGCTCCCTCACGTGCCAGAAGCGGTCTCCCGAGTTTTCAGCGAAATATCTGCAACCTACGCCTATAAATAGAGCCTCATGGCCAACGGAAAAGGGACTTTTGGACTTTGAAGCGCATAAACTCTGCCGGATCAAGATCTCCATTACTTAGCATCATCAAATTGCTGTTAATTTCGAATTCACTGCTATACTTTGCTATTGATTGCTGTATCAACTTGTAATCATCAAGTGAAAGTCAATAAAAGTGCAAAACTTTCACAGTGGACGTAGGCAACACGCCGAACCACTATAAATTTCTTGTCTTCGCATTTATTTATATGTTACTTGGAGCTTTTGTTAGATAATCCTCAGTTTAAATTTACTTTCTTCATTTATTATCTCTTCAAAAACTTCCGACGAGTGTTGTGCCCAATTTTGGTACAAACACTTTGGTGCTTTCACTGAGAAAACACAGTTTTTCCCCTGCTCCTCGGATCTGTTTTCGATACCGGATTGAACAAATCTAAGAGCTAGATCCGAATCTCAAGTTCAGATTCCTTCCGTTCTATTCAGATTTGATAAAAGTCTAGGGAAGAATCCTACGATCTACAATGGTGAGTACACGAACTACTTCTAACATAGGTGACCAGGAAGGCCGGGATAGGCAAATTCCTGCACAGCTGCCATCTACACAAGACGTTACCGGGCCTTCTGAGCCATCTGGACCGGTGACAAGACAAGAGTTTCAGACGTTGCTCCAAGAGCTGACCCAGAGTCGGCAACAGTTGACGGAGCAACTACGTGCTAACGCTGAGTTAACCCGCCAGCTACGCAGCCACAAACGCAGGCGATCTAGAAGGGACTACGCATCCTAGTCTTCCACGAAGAGCTCGGCTTCCTCTGATTACCATCGCCGACCACCGCGACCCCGAATGGACGGGAACTATGCACAAGCTACCGGGAATCTTCCGGCAATGACAGTCGGACAAGTACGAGTCGGCCCGTCTGCCAGCTTCCACACGGGTCCTTCCTCCCGAGGAGGCACTCTCCCTCAACACACTGCTGATAACCGTCCAACGACCGTTGCTACGGAACAAGGAGTTGACATCCATACTTTGTCAGATCAGAACCGCCATCAACGACGGCAAACTCCTGAGCCGTATGTACCCGAAGAAGTCGAACCAAGGAGGCGAGACCCGGACCGTCGACAGCGCCCGGTCCAGTCCCGCGTTGTGGAACCCGACCACACCTTGGCTCAACATGCTCATAACACAGCTGCAGCGGATCTTCCAGAGATGATCAGGCAAATGATCCGTGAAAGTCAGGGGCTTACCAATGACGATTGGGGCATCTCCCGAAGTCATACCCCATTCACAGATGAGAATCTCTATGCCGAACCTCCTCGGCGATTTAAGATGCCCATGCTACCAATGTACGAGGGAAACTCGGACCCCAATCAACACATACTGAAATATGAATGGTCCATGAGCGCCGCAAGAGCAGACGATGCGGTCAAGTGTAGGAGCTTTCCCATCTCCCTGGGGGGCATTGCGACGATGTGGTTCACACGATTGCCACCTCGTTCTATATCGTCATTCAATCAACTGGCCAGGAAGTTCGTGGAACAATTCCGTATGCATGTTGCGAGGCCTGAAGATGTCAACACTCTGTCTAGCGTAATTCAAGCTCCAGGAGAAACACTCAGACATTACTTGGAAAGATTTAATAAAGCTTGTGTGGAAATCACCAATCCCAATGACAATTCAATTCTGATGGCGTTGATGAAAGGGATTGACCCAGATTCTGATTTCGGAAATTGGCTGGCAGGAAAACCTCCTGCGTCGTTGGACCGCTTCTACTCCAAACCCGCCCAATTCTTGAGGCGTGAGGACGCGAAGCAGTCTAGGAAACAGGACGACGTGGGAACCAGTGGAGAAGGAAGTCAAAGTAATTTGGCTGTGAAACAATCGGGAGAAAGCTCTGGAAAAGTGCAGTTAAACATCCAGAACAAGCAATCCCAACCAAAGAATAATGGGAATTAGAGCAGGAAACGGGACCAAAACCGTGGCCCAAGGCGTAGGGCCCCTATGTTTGACAGTTATACCCCGCTGAATACGTCATTGGAGAATGTATACCTACAAACTTGCAACGCCATGCAATATAAGAAGCCCACTCCGAAACCATCGTCGGAGAGACAAATTCAGACGGGCAAGTTTTGTAGATTTCATGATAGTTACGGCCACAATACCAATGAATGCAGACACCTACAAGATTTGATCGAGAAGTTGATCAGGGAGAGGAAATTAGACCAGTTCGTACGGGCGCCGCAGTCTGGTGGTGCGGGCCCATCAAACCAAAACAATCAGCCAAATCGGCCAAGACAAGAAGAGCCTGCCCGAACGGGCGGAAGGTTAGTGATAAACACCGTTAGTGGTGGTCCGCATCCGGCGGACAAGAGTTGGAAGGAGATGGAGTCATATGCTAGCTCGGTAAGGCATATGGAATTTGAGTGTTGCAGTAGTTATGATGAAGGGGCTCCGGCAAAACAACAAAAGACGATGGCTGATGACATCGTGTTTCGAAACCGTGATGCAGATAAGGTCGAAGCCCCGACTATCGACCCGCTTGTTATATCCGCCCAGGTTGGTCCTGCTTGGATGAAGAGGATACTGGTGGATAGCGGGAGTTCAGTTAATTTTTTGTTTAAAAGAGCCTATGATCAGATGAAGATGGAAGCCAAAGATCTGAAACCATGTCAATCCAGGATTCACGGCTTCGATGGAAGTGCTAATATACCCACGGGGATTGTGGAGTTACCCGTGGAGTTGGGAATCGGTGAATGCAGAAGAGTACGCATGTTGCAGTTCGTTGTTTTGGATATTCCCTCGCCATACAACGCGTTTCTGGGTCGACCGGCCCTTGCTGAGTTTCGGGCGGCGATCGCCCCATGGTGTTTGACCCTGAAGTTTCCTACCGATTGTGGTATCGGTGTTATTCACGGAGATCAGGCTGCTGGAAGGGCCTGTTATGTTACGGAGCTGCGGGAGGCGCAGCGGAGAGAGAAAGGGAAGGGCGTAGAGGAATCCCTCTGCGTCCGTTTTGCTGATAATTGACAATTGGTGCCTGGGCCCCGGCCCGGGCACCACAACCAATTCCAGAAAGACCTCGACCCAAGGGACAATGACAACAACGAAGAATCTACAGAGAGTCAGGCTTCTCCAGCCGAACTGACTGTCAATGTCCCGATTGATGAAGATGACGATGATTCGAGAATGCTAAAAATTGGGTCACAATTGAGCCGGGAGGCACAGGAGGAGTTGGTTGAATTTCTCCGGGCGAACCTCGACGTGTTCGCCTGGACGCACTCTGACATGTGTGGGATCTCGCCAGACATTGCGAGCCACACTTTAAACATTGACCCGCTATATGTCCCAGTCAAACAGAAAAGGCGTGGTATGGATCCAGAGAGATCTGCCGCCCTTAAAGAGGAGGTTGATAAATTGAAAACGAATGGTTTCATTAGAGATGCTTTATACCCGGAGTGGGTATCTAACCCTGTACTTGTACGAAAGCCGAATGGGAAGTGGAGGACGTGTATTGATTATTCTGACTTGAACAAAGCTTGCCCGAAAGACAGCTTTCCACTTCCACGCATCGATCAGCTCGTCGATTCAACCGCCGGACACGAATTGTTATCTTTCATGGATGCTTATTCGGGCTACAATCAAATACCCATGCATGTACCAGACTAAGAGCACACGAGCTTCGTGACTGATCTGGGATTATACTGTTATAAGGTCATGCCGTTTGGATTAAAGAATGCCGACGCTACTTACCAACGATTGGTCAACCGGATGTTTGCCAACCAGATCGGAAAAACCATGGAGGTTTATGTGGATGACATGTTGGTGAAATCGCGACATTCCATTGATCACGTGAAAGACTTAGGATCAATGTTCGATATCCTCCGGAGATATGGTATGAAGCTCAATCCGTTGAAATGTCATTTTGGAGTTGCATCCGGAAAGTTCCTTGGGTTTATCGTTAACGCCCGAGGGATAGAAGATAACCCTGAGAAGATTTGGGCCATTAGAAATCTTCAAACTCCAAAAACCATAAAGCAAGTTCAAAGTCTCAACGGGAAAGTTGCAGCACTAAGTAGGTTCATCTCGAAGTCGACCGACAAATGCATCCCCTTCTTCGATCTGATCCGAAAAGGGAAACGAAACTTCGAATGGACTGCCGAATGTGAGGGTGCCTTCCAGTCACTGATTCAACATCTTTCAACGCCGCCAATTCTTTCAAATCCTGTTGATCACGAGCAATTGTATCTCTACTTAGCGGTATCCGAAGATGCGATCAGTGCAGCGTTAGTCCGGGAAGAGGACCGAGTGCAGAAACCAGTATATTATGTAAGTAAGCGGTTAACTGGAGCCGAGAGGAATTACCCAAAGCTAGAAAAGTTGGCATACTGCCTAGTCATCGCCTCGAGGAAGCTCCGCCCATATTTTCAGGCTCATCCTATTACTGTGTACACCGATCAGCCGTTACGACAGGTCCTCACGCGGCCTGAGACGTCTGGTAGGTTACTAAAATAGAATATCGAACTGAGTCAATTTGACATCACGTACACTCCGAGAAGGGCCATACACGGTCAAGTCCTAGGTGATTTTGTTGTTGAATTCACTGTACCTGAGGACTTACCTGAAACTAGCAAATCTCCTGAATACATTTGGAAGTTATACACTGATGGTGCCTCTAACGATCGGTGTTCGGGAGCAGGAGTAGTGCTTGAAACCCCCGAAGGCCGATCCATATGCTATGCCTTGAAGTTCGAGTTCCGTGCGACTAACAATGAGGCTGAATACGAAGCTTTGCTTACTGGGTTAAAGCTAGCCCGTGACTTAAGAATTATCGCTGTAGAAATTTATTGTGACTCACAGCTGATTGTATGTCAAGTTCGAGGTGAATACCAAGCTAAAGACCGGAGATTTGCTGCCTACTTAACTCGAGTCAAGGAGATTCTCGATCATTTTGATTACTATGCCATTTTCTATATCCCCCGGGAGCGCAATCAGAAGGCCGATTCATTGGCAAAATTAGCAAGTACGGGCGAAGCTCAGCAGCTGGGGCTTGTTCCCGTTGAAACCTTATCCTCTCCAAGCATTGATCAAAATGAGATTAATTGTGCACTTGAGGCTACCACAAGTAGGGAGTCGTGGATGACCCCCTATCGAAATTACATTGAGCACGGGACGCTGCCTGAGCGCAGGAGTGAGAAGAGGCAGGTCCTTCGAAAAGCCTCACGTTATGTCATTCAAAACGGAGTTATGTATAGAAGAGGATACTCCGTTCCCCTACTCCGGCGTATCGCGCACGACGAAATTAAACGATTTTTACACGATGTACACGAGGGAGAATGTGGCGATCACGCTGGGGGGCAAGCACTTGCCAAGAAAGTACTCCGATACGGATATTACTGGCCTACTGTTAACCGAGATGCGTCGGAATACGCCAAAAAGTGTGACAAGTGCCAGAAACATGCTCGAATTCCTAGGGCCCCGCCTACCGAGATAACCCAGATGGTTAGCCCATGGCCGTTTGCGACATGGGGAATCGATATAATTGGAGCACTGCCATTAGCCAAGGGTGCCGCGAAGTACGCCATCGTCGCGGTTGATTACTTTACCAAATGGGCCGAAGCTGAGCCTCTTGCAACGATTACAACGAAAAAAGTGATTAACTTCGTAGTGCGCAACATTATCTGCCGATTCGGTCTCCCGCATACTATCATCACCGATAACGGAGCCCAATTTAACAGCATTGAATTCAAAAATTTCTGCCAACGGTCAAGTCGAAGCTGTTAACAAAGTTATAAAGTCAATTCTGAAGAAACGACTGGAGAAGGCCGGGGGCAAGTGGGTCGACGAACTTCCTATGGCATTGTGGGCCTACCGAACAACTCACAAAACTGCAACCGGTCACACTCCATTTTCTCTATCCTACGGCTCCGAGGCCGTTATTCCTGTCGAATTGGAGGTGCACTCTCATCGCGCGACATATTATGATCCGAAGACGAACGCCATACTGCTTGCTGAGTCTCTAGATTTACTGGATGAGAGGCGGGAAGAGGCTGACTTGAGAGCAGCCGCATATCGAAACCGGGTCGCCCGAATATTCAATGCCAAGGTCCGTCCGCGAGCCTTTGAACTCGGCGATCTCGTACTTAAAAGAATTTTTCCGGTTCCTTCGCACATGAAGCCAAATTGGGAAGGGCCGTATGTGATTTCGCAAAAGCTCGGAGATGGCACGTTTAAACTAGCAACCGTTGACGGTCTTACCTTGCCAAGAGCTTGGAATAGCGAGAGTCTTCGTCGCTACTACATGTGAGAGACTTAACTTATTTGTTTTCGTCAATTTATTTCCTTTTGCATTTTATTCAAGCATTTCGAGATTTAAACTTGTAATAAGGCAACTGACTTTGCCATGTTTTCTCGTTTCAGCAATAAAATGCCGTCTCTTCGAGCCAGAGCTGTGATTTATTGAATATGACGCACAATATCACGACGCACGGAGAGCTAAGTTCCATCCTACGGTGGAATTTATTCAAATAGGGAGTGGCTGTGATATGACCGGTCACTCGCTAAGTGAAACCCGAGCTCGGGGGCAGGACACTGCGTCGACACTTACAGGGATTGACACACGACAATCCCTCATTAAACTCCAACTTCCTAGAGCATGAATTGGAGTATAAACATTTTACAATTCGTTCCCGGAGCGTGAACGGACTCCAACTTCCCAGAGCGTGAATTGGAGTATAAACATTTCGCAATTCGTTCCCGGAGCGTGAACGGACTCCAACTTCCCAGAGCGTGAATTGGAGTATAAACATTCCACAATTCGTTCCCGAAGCGTGAACGGACTCCAACTTCCTAGAGCGTGAATTGGAGTATAAACATTCCACAAGTCGTTCCCGGAGCGTGAACGGACTCCAACTTCCCGAAGCGTGAATTGGAGTATAAACATTCAACAACTCGTGCCCAGAGCGCGAACGGACTCCAACTTCCCGGAGTGTGAATCGGAGTATAAGTATAAAATCCAAGTTCCTAGAGTATGGATGGGAGCATAAGTGTCAAGTCAAAGTTCCTAGAGTGCGAACTGAAATATCGACATTATCTCCAAGTTCCCGGAGTGCGAAATGGAGAGTAAAACATCAACCTCAGGTTCCCGGAGCGCGAACTGAACTACAACGTCGGTAACTCTCGAATTCTCACAGTTCGGATCGGCTTATCGATGAAAAAATTACCCTAAGTCCCCAGAATGTGGACGTGTGTTCAAGGCTTACAACGAACACATTCAACTACCGGAACACAAACGCTATTCCCCGAGACTAGGGGGCAAAAATAAGCAAAGTGTTAATCGCTAACCGAAGTGTTATGATGTCCGGAAACACGACTATTCAATCATCACAACTAATGGTCAAGACTTTTATACTTGGCAAATAAAAACAAGTTCTACCTGATGGTAACAAACATCACAAATACTCCGGACTGACAACATAGCACTAACAACACTTAGGCGCAAAAGAAATGAGAATTGAAGTGAAAGAAGAGAAAGTTCATTTCAATTAACTAAAAAACTAAGGCTTACATGCAATAAGTTTTTCCAAAAAAGAATTCCTACTAGCGGGGGCCGAACCCGCATCTATACACGATCTGCAAAAGGGAAACAAAAAGCCAGTTCCTATCTAACCAAAGCCCGCTCGAGCGGCTGGTCTACTTTTTCTTCTTCACCCGCTTTATCAACGGCTCGTCGTCATCATCGGAGTCGCTTGGAATTGATATCCTTCGTTTAGAAGGCTTTTTCTCCGATGATTGTTCTTCGGGTGAAGGCATGATGTCCACATACTCCTCAGGGCTTGATCCTGGACGAGAGCTTCCCTCCGGAGGAATAGAAGGAGCCGGATCCGCTACCGAAGACGAAGTGGGCGCTTGAGTTCCCGTTTCCGTGTCACTTGGCAATATCACATTTAAAGGTACGGGAGCACTCCTCACGGAACTAACTCCGGCGCTACCTCCGTGCCACGCAGCTTCAATTTCAGCTTGAATCTCGGCCAGTATTTCTTCGTCTCGAGACGATGGCGCCTGACTGGGGGCAACTCCGGTCTGCACGAAAGCACCAAAAGCCGGCGGGAGTTGGCTGATGATAAAAGGCAACTCCGAAGAGAAGTCTCCCTGTTGGCCAAGTAATTCTCTCACCATCTGCTCGTCGAGAGACATAGAGCCTTCCTGCACCACTTCAGTGGACGCCGCCGTTGTAACGACAGTCGTTTCCGTGGTGATAGCCTTCTGTACTTGGGTCGACTCCTGAGCTGAAGGCGCCGGAGTAGTCTTGGTCACTGAGTAAAGAAGAGAAGTAATGAACAATCATCTCAAAGCGAAATTTCTAGCAAAAATGCACTTGAAGTATATTCGGAATACCTTCCTCTGTTTGGCTTGACGATGTTTGGATGGCTTCAGAAGCATGCTCACTGATACGAGACAGCCGTGGTTGCTCCGGATCATAGGCAGGAACAGCTTGTGAGCTAACCACGGATGCAGGTTCGGATGGAGGCGGAGCGGTAGCTTCGATGATAGTAGCGTGATGCTCAACGCCTGAACTTTCCCCGGCCTCCAGCGACCGACCGCCAGCCATCTCTTTCTCGTGCGTAATTATAGCCTCGTGAAGAACTTTCTTCTCATCCTCCGTCAGCACCCGGTTTTCGAGCTCAAATCGGTCAACCGATTCGCCCGGGTGCGCTTCCTCTTCTCCCTCGACCAATCGATCCCAAGCACAGCGGAGATGAATCGGGTAGTCATGAAGCCAGGCCAAGTTTCTGTACTTCAAAACATTGGCATTATAGGTGATGAGCAGATCGTCAATGTCGGCCTCTAGCCTGGCTTCAGCTTGCTGAATTTTCTCCTCAGTCTCTGCCTCGACTGCTTGAACTCTAGCCACAGCTGCGTCATGCTCAGTCCGCAGGAGCACTGCTTGCTCGCACGCCTCTTGGGCTGCATTATGCGCATCATCCCTATCTTTAATGATTTCTGCAAGTTTGGACTTGAGCTCATTAAGTTCCTTCAACGCCGCGTCCCTTTCGGCGGTGACTAGAGTATTCCGATGGCCCATATCTTCCATCGAGGCATAGTGCTCAAGCTTCATTCTATTCATCGCAGCTTGAGCTTCGTCAGCCTTTTGTACGGCCTCCATTTCGGACTTTCTGGAAGATTCAGCCTCGGTGTTAAGTACCTCGATGATACGGCTCTTCTGGGCCAACTCTGTTTGTAACTTTTCCTTGGCAGCCCCGCGCTCAAAAGCCAGCTCTGACGCTTTTTCTGCAGCTTTGAACCATACTTTATATTGAGCATAGAAATCGTGCACATATTCATGCACCAACTGCTCAGCCGATGGCGGAATTCTCTTCAGGTTCAGAGGAAATATGTAGTTGTCGAAGCATATGGTCGGAAAATCCTTCTTGAGTTGCGCAAGCCTGAGTGCCCCTTCCCCAGCGACTTCAACAGGGGGTTGTTCCAAAGCGACGGCGGCCAATGTATCGCTTCTGGAGCGATGTGGTTCATGCCTACAGGATTGAGAGGCGGATCTATGATGTGAAGACTCAGAAGGACGAGAAGCATGGGTTGGAGGCTGTGCATGATCTCCGGGAGGAGGGGGAGAACGCGAGCGGGATCGACGCTTGTATCCCCGATCGGTGTCATATCTGTCATGACTTGAGTATCCAGAATGTCCCTGATCATATTCCCTAGAGTGTCCCTGATCATATTCTCTAGAATGTCCCTGGTCATACTCTCTGTCTCCTTCTCGTCTGCGCGTGTCATAATAAGATGGTTTCCGATTATGCCGTAGACTCCCAAGTATCGAGCGGCGTCCAGACATGGTATCTGCAAGGCAAAGAAGGAAACGAGAGTTAGTGGTTTCTCGAAATCAACAGCCTACAGTTAAAACTTGTGCAGTGTTGTGAAACGTGCGTGAGTATGCAATCCTCCCCCGACCGACCTGGATTGTCGACAACGCTAGTAATGTAGGGCTCGCTCAGGTATAGAGTACGGTGGAATTCCTCCAACCCGGTATCGTGTTGAAAGGACATATCGTCCGGGATTGGGATGTCAGCAAGCCCTTCAAAAAGACTCTCTTCTCTAGGGGGAGACCCCTCCGAAATTCTAATTCCGGGAGTGACCCGAGACGTGACAACTGATTTCCACCTTCCCTTTTTTGGCGATTTAAAAATGACAGCCTTGCCTTGTCTCTGCTGTGTAACGTCTTGGCCGGCATCTGAGGGTCCGGCCAGTGGTTCCTCATCTGTTTGGGTCTTTTCGGAATCGCCTTCCTCAATGATAGCGACTTTGGGTTTTTTGTGCTTGGTCCGTTTCTTAGAAACCATCCTTTGTGCCATGTCGAATATTATGCTTTGCCGCCGTTCAATCAATCCACAAGCCCGAAGATTTCTATCCGTCAACAACACGTCAAAGTCCCTATCCTCGCTCGGGATCTCCTGGAACAGTCGTACTATCTCCTTGAAGCGATCACCATCAGGGCGTGGAATCATCGCTGTAAAGAAAGAAAATATATGAATCACACTTCGACCAGAACTGCCTTGGTAACTGTTTGAAAAACTCAGCTATACTCACGTCTGAATAACCACCGCCTAGCAAAGCCCGGAGGACATCGCACGTAAAACCATTCTGTCCTATAATAGCTGAGTCTGGTCCAAGCACCAGTGACCACTTGACAGTTTCGTACTGCCTCCAGGAATGTGAAAGATGGATAATCGTTGCGGGTCATGAAGTTAAACAAGTATCTGATCTCGACCGGTGCCGGCGGTCTATGAAGATACTCCATGAACGCGATGAACAGGCTATTCACTGAAGCGTACCCGTTCGGGTGGAGTTGGGATGGTGCAATTCCCAAATAAGATAGGACTTCTCTGATATACTCGTTAAACGGGGGGAGCGTCCCAGCCGCACATGCATGGCGATTGAATGCAGTATACCCCTCTGGCGGATTATGTGGCCTATCACTCGGCCCCGGTAATAGCACATCTTCAAGCGATAAGCCGTGCCTCAGGCATATTCTGCCCAACATATCTTCGGTAATATGAGACGGGACAGAATCTGACGGGTTAGTGATGAAGGATGCATTGGGAAGTTCGTCCGGCGCTGGGCCAACAATCTCAGGATCGATGTTCGGAACTTCCAATCTCGGAGGAGCTATGCCCTGAATATCCTGTGGGTTTTCCTGTTGCTGAGAACTCGAAGGCTCCATAACTAGCTAACTCATTAGAAACCATCATTAGATGACAAAAGACCTGTGTGTTCCCCAGTGTGTGATGTATGTATGTGTGCAGTGTAGTGCCGTGCATTACTTGCATGAATATCGTAGAGTTAAAGTGTTAAAGTGTTTATGTAAACACTAATGCTACAAAGCCCGGTCGCGATGGCCGTCATCGCTGACCGTCATCGCAAATGCTTTACATTGGAAAGATCAATTTGGATGAAAGTTGTTATGGTCCCATCGACGAGCTTCGAAAGGCAATCAAGTATGCAAGTTGTTTGTCAAAGTCCAATATGCAGAAGTGAAGCTCGTCGGAATTATGCTCAGAAAGTGTCAATCCTTGATATCCATCATATAAAGTTTCGAACCGGTCACAAGGGTTAGTTCGAACCCATCACCATCCTTCACTTCGAATCGATACGAAAAGGTTCACTACGAATCGATACGTGAAAGTCCACTTCGAGTTGATCCCGCATGGCGCGCTTCGAACCAATGCACGGAGACCAGGTTCGAACCAATTAGGAAAGGGCGACTTCGAATCGATCCTTGGCCAGCCAGTTCGAACCGATGTGGAAGCTCTCAGTTTGACATCAATCGCGTTCAAAACGACAAGCTCCGTATCGGTGTAAAGTTGAGAACTTCAAGCCAATAACAGATGGATTCGAACCCATCGGTTCGAACGAACCCATCGGTTCGAACAAAACCATCGGTTCGAACGAAACCATCGGTTCGAACGAACCCTTCGAAGGGATTCAATCGGTACAAACTGCGCCGCTTCTATAAGGTCATCGATACGAAAGCCGAGAGAAAAGGTAATGCCAACGTTAATCGATTCGAACATGAGCTTCTGCCTTGGTTCGAAGTTCCCTTCAATAGCCAGATCTGAGTTTACCAAATACCAAAAAAGGCCGATCGGTGAAGGGATGGTGGATTCGGGGTAGCTATGCTGTATGGATTTGAGATCAATTACCTAATCTAGATGATGGATTCGAGGGATTAAAGATCTGAAGTTGGATCTTGAACGGTTCGAATGAATGGCACCGTGTTTTCTCCTCGAGGGCTCTGGAACAAAGAAGAAGGCAGTAAAAAGTAAAGTGAAAAAGTGAAAGTGAATGAGGCCTCTGCTATTTATATGGGGGGTAAAAGATGACCGGGTCGATTCGTGTCCCCGGTAAAATTGGACCGGCTACAAGGGGTCAAAACACGAGGTCGTTTCGAAAAGAGCCTTCGAACCCACACGACCCCATGGGTACGAAGCGCACAGAGGGATTCATCGATTCGAAGTACATAGCCAGGCAAGAGACCGCATCGTTTCGAAGCAAACAACGTGTCCCTCGGTTCGAAGCTCCCAGCTACACTTCCATCCACAATTTACGGCCACGAACGGTGATTTTGTCTCTGGTCAAGCTATCGGTTCGAAGGAAGACTTCGAAGCCATCAGTGTTTTTGTCCATCGGTTCGAAGGAAAGCTTTCGAACCCATCAGAACCTCAACCTATCGGTTCGAGACACTATGTTAACACGACACTGAGTCGATTTCTCCAACCTTCTACGTTGATCCAGGAGAGGGTCAATACGAAGAGACCTATCCAAGCAACCATCGAGCGTTGCTTCAACTCAAATGCCCGAATCGATTCAGGAGAGAGCCGATACGGCATTCAACGACGAACCAAATTGACAACGACCCATAGACGCACAATGCTAACAAGGGTCACACTAATATATGTGCATATATGTTAGACTAACGTTCGATTTTAAATGTTTACAGGGATCAAGTACTCATCCTGTTACAAACAAGCACTATCATACAGCTTTCAATCATGACAACGCAAGGTTACAGCAATACAGGATATAAATCCCGATAGAAAAGAGAATGATAATTGATCAAAGAGAGATTGTAGATGTTCAAAGCACGTCCTGTTCCCACAAAACGTACTTTGGGGGGCAAAATGTTATCCCGCCTTTTGGCAAGGCCGTGATACCAAAGGTCGGTCAAGAACGAAGGACCGTTCATCTCAAAGATTGGTTATACTTGGTTTCGCTATGGATATCACTGAATTTTGTCCGGATCTGGATTGGGGTAAAATTTATGAGACATGGCTAGAGAGGCCATAGAAGTCAACGCCTCAAATTTCAAGTCAATCGGAGTTCACACGCTCAAGATACGATCGATTCAATTTGGAAGGGAAGGCCATAGGTTCGAACCCATCACGTTCGAACCCATCACCTTCGAATCCATCGGGTTCGAACCCATGGACTTCGAACCCATCCAGACATCGCAGATTCAAGAGCGCCAGACCGTGCCTACTGGGTTCATGGCAACGAACCTCAAGTCCATTGGAATGCGGCCAGATTCGAATCCATGAAGCTCCAGTAGTTCGAAACCATCACATATGTCAAATTCGAACCCATCACGAAGTTCGTGTTCGAATCCATCCAGGGAACATCGATCGAACCCATCGGACTACCCAGTCAAGATGACGTGTCCACTACCGAGCCAAGCGTGCCGAAGTACATGGTATCGAAGCGGTCAACTCGGAGTGAAGACTGGGCCGATTCGAAACGTGCGCTCCACGACTCCACGAAGGCACATGCCGCCATGGTTTCGAAACCATCGGTTCGAACAGATGGTTTCGAACCAATCAGCCTCCTAATGGACTCCAATTTCGAACCCAGCTTAATTCCTAATCTACTGATCCAAATGCCACGAAATTTTCACAGCAGCTTGCATTCATGCTAGAGAATGACCACACCAAGTTTCACCTCGATTGGATGATTCCCTGATCGGTTCGAATGGAGTTCGAACCAATGCCAAAGTGGGCCCAAACTTCGAGGAAGCGGGCATGTGGGCTCCCTCACGTGCCAGAAGCGGTCTCCCGAGTTTTCAGCGAAATATCTGCAACCTACGCCTATAAATAGAGCCTCATGGCCAACGGAAAAGGGACTTTTGGACTTTGAAGCGCATAAACTCTGCCGGATCAAGATCTCCATTACTTAGCATCATCAAATTGCTGTTAATTTCGAATTCACTGCTGTACTTTGCTATTGATTGCTGTATCAACTTGTAATCATCAAGAGAAAATCAATAAAAGTGCAAAACTTTCACAGTGGACGTAGGCAACACGCCGAACCACTATAAATTGCTTGTCTTCGAATTTATTTATATGTTACTTGGAGCTTTTGTTAGATAATCCTCAGTTTAAATTTACTTTCTTCATTTATTATCTCTTCAAAAACTTCCGACGAGTGTTGTGCCCAATTTTGGTACAAACAGTGCACCATGGTTCTGCTCCATTTCAAATCCATGCACCATGTTATCCCACCTCTTGGCAAGGCCGTGATACCAGAGAATTGGTCGAGAATGAAGGACAGTTCATCTTGGAGATTGGTTATGTTTGGTTTCACTATGGATATCGCTGAATTTTGTCCGGATCCAGATTGGGCTAAAATTTATGAGACATGACCAGAGTGGTCATAAAAGTCAACACCTCAAATTTCAAGTCAAACGGAGTTCATACGCTCGAGTTATGGTCGATTCGATTTGAAGGAGAAGGCCCAGGGTTCGAACCCATCAAGTTCGAAACCATCACTTTCGAACCCATCAGGTTCGAACCCATTACTTTCGAACCCATCCGGATGTCTCGGGTTCGAATCCATCAAGCCGTGCCTACCGAGTTCGTGACAATGGGCCTCGAATCCATCGGAATGCAACTGGTTCGAATCCATGAAACTTCAGTAGTTCGAACCCATCGTAGAAGCCTCGTTCGAAACCATCATGGAGGTCGTGTTCGAATCCATCCAGAAAGCGTCATTCGAATCCATAGGGTTAACTGGCCAAGGTGACGTGTCTCCCACCTAGTCGAACGTGCCAAACTGCATGGAGTCGAAGCGGTCAACTCGGAGCAAAGACCGGGCCGGTTCGAAACTTGCGCTCCACGACGCCACGAAGACACGTGCCGCCATGGGTTCGAAACCAACGGTTCGAATACTTGGTTTCGAACCAATTAGCCGCGCAGTGAACCCCCATTTCGAACCCAACATATCTCCCAATCTACTGGTCCAAATGTCACGAAATTTTCACAGCAGCTTGCATTCATGTTGAAGAATGTCCACGCCAAATTTCACCTCGATTGGATAAATCCTTGATCGGTTCGAATGGAGTTCGAACCGATGATAAAGTGGGCCCAAACTTCGAGGAACCGGGCGCGTGGGCCCCCTTACATGCCAGAAGTGGTCCCTCGAGTTTTCAGCGAAATATCTGCAGCCAACGCCTATAAATAGAGCCTCGGGGCCAACAGAAAAATGACTTTTGGATTTCGAAGCACTTACACTCTGCCGGATCAAGATCTCCATTATTTAACATCATTGCTGTTAATTTCGAATTCCCTGCTGTACTTTGCCGTTGATTGCTGTACCAACTTGTAATCATTGAAAAAAGTCAATAAAAGTACAAAATCTTCACAGTGGACGTAGGCAATACGCCGAACCACTATAAACTGCTTGTCTATGCACATATTTATATGTTATTTGGAGTTTTTGTTAGATAATCTTCAGTTTCAATTTACATTCCTCATTTATTATCTCCTCAAAAACTTCCGACGAGTGTTGTGCCCAATTTTGGTGCAAACACTTTGGTGCTTTCACTGAAAAAACACAGTTTTTCTCCCGCTCACCGGATCTGTCATCGATACCAGATTGAATAAATCTAAGAGAGAGATCCGAATCTCAAGTTCAGATTCCTTCCATCCTATTCAGATTTGATAAAAGTCTAGGAAAGGATTCTACATCCACAATGGTGAGTACCCGAACTACCTCTAACATAGGTGACCAGGAAGGCCGGGATAGGCAAAATCCCGCGTAGCTGCCATCTACTCAAGACGTCACCGGGCCTTCGGGGCCATCCGGACCGGTAACGAGGCAAGAATTTCAGACGTTGCTTCAGGAGCTGACCCAGAGTCGGCAACAGTTGACGGAGCAACTACGTGCAAACGCTGAATTAACCCGCCAGCTGCATAGTCACAAGCGTAGGCGGTCTAGAAGGTATTACGCATCCCAGTCTTCCACGGAGAGCTCGGCTTCTTCTGATTACCATCGCCGACCTCCGCGACCTCGAATGGACGGTAACTATGCACAAGCTACCGGAAACCTTCCGGCAATGACGGTCGGGCAAGTACGAGTCGGCCCATCTGCCAGCTTCCACACAGGTCCTTCCTCCCGAGGAGGCACTGTCCCTCAACACATCACTGGCAACCGTCCTACGACCATTGCTACGGAGCCAGGAGTTGACATCCATACTTTGTCAGATCAGAACCGCCATCAACGACGGCAAACTCCTGAGCCATATGTACCTGAAGTTGTGGAACCAAGGAGGCGAGACTCGGACCGTCGACAGCGCCCGGTCCAGTCCCTCATTGTGGAACCCGACCACACCTTGGCTCAACATGCCCAGAACGCAGCTATGACGGATCTTTCGGAGATGATCAGGCAGATGATCCGTGAAAGTCAGGGGTTTACTAATGACGATTGGGGAATCTCCCAGAGTTACACCCCATTCACAGACGAGATTCTGTATGCCGAACCGCCTCGGCGATTTAGGATGCCCGCGTTACCGATGTATGGGGGAAACTCGGACCCCAATCAGCACATATTGAAGTATGAATGGTCCATGAGCGCCGCTAGAGCAGACGATGAGGTAAACTGTAGGAGTTTTCCTATCTCGTTGGGGGGCATTGCTACGATGTGGTTCACACGGTTGCCACCTCGTTCTATTTCTTCATTCAATCACCTGGCAAGGAAGTTCGTGGAATAGTTCCGCATGCATGTTGCACGGCCTAAGGACGCCAACACTTTGTCTAGCGTTACTCAGGCTCCAGGAGAAACGCTTAGACACTATTTGGAGAGATTTCATAAAGCTTGTGTGGAGATCACCAATCCCAATGATAACTCAATTCTGATGGCATTGATGAAGGGGATTGACCCAGATTCGGATTTTGGAAACTGGCTGGCAGGAAAACCTCCTGCGTCGTTGGACCGCTTCTACTCCAAAGCCGCCCAGTTTTTGAGGCGTGAGGACGCGAAGCAGTCTAGGAAACAGGACGACGCAGGAACCAGTGGAGAAGGAATTCAAAGTAATGTGGCTGTGAAACAATAAGGAGAAAGCTCTGGAAAGGTGCAGTTAAATATCCAGAACAAGCAATCACAACCAAAGAATAATGAGAACCAGAGTAGGAAGCGGGATAAGAACCGTGGCCCAAGGCGTTGGGCCCCTATGTTTGACAGCTATACCCCGCTGAATACGTCATTGGAGAATGTATACCTACAAACTTGCAACGCCATGCAATACAAGAAGCCTGCTCCGAAACCGTCGTCGGGGAGACAGATTCAAACGGGCAAGTTTTGTAGATTTCACGACAGCTACGGCCACAATACTAACGAATGTAGGCACTTACAAGATTTGATTGAGAAGTTGATCAGGGAAAGGAAGTTAGACCCGTTTGTACGGGCGCCGCAGTCTGGTGGTGCGGGCCCGTCAAACCAGAACAATCAGCCAAGTCGGCCAAGACAGGAAGAGCCCGCCCGAACGGGCGGGGGGTTAGTGATAAACATCGTCAGCGGTGGTCCGCATCCAGCGGATAAGAGCTGGAAAGAGATGGAGTCATATGCTAGCTCGATTAGGCATATGGAATTCGAGTGTTGCAGTAGTTATGATGAAGGGGCTCCGGCCAAACAACAAAAAACGATGGTTGATGACATCGTGTTCCAGAACCGTGATGCAGATAAGGTCGAAGCCCCGACTATCGACCCGCTTGTTATATCCGCCTAGGTTGGTCCTGCTTGAATGAAGAGCATACTGGTGGATAGTGGGAGTTCGGTCAATATTTTGTTCAAGAGAGCTTACGATCAGATGAAGATGGAAGCCAAAGATCTGAAACCCTGTCAATCCAGAATTCACGGCTTCGATGGAAGTGCTAATATACCCACGGGGGTTGTGGAGTTATACGTGGAGTTGGGGATCGGTGAGTGCAGAAGAGTACGCATGTTGCAATTTGTTGTTTTGGATATTCACTCGCCATACAATGCATTTCTGGGCCGACCGGCCCTTGCTGAGTTTCGGGCGGCGATCGCCCCGTGGTGTTTGACCCTGAAATTTCCTACCGATTGTGGTATCGGTGTGATTCCTGGAGATCAGGCTGCTGGAAGAGCCTGTTATGTTGCGTAGCTGCGAGAGGCGCAGCGAAGAGAGAAGGGAAAGGGCGCAGAGGAATCTCTCTGCGTCAGTTTTGCCGATAATTGACAATTGGTGCTTGGGCCTCGGCCCGGGCACCACAACCAATTCCAGAGAGACCTTGACCCAAGGGACAACGACAACAATGAAGAATCCACGGAGAGTCAGGCTTCTCCAGCTGAACTAACTATCAATGTCCCGATTGATGATGATAACGATGACTCTAGAATGCTGAAAATTGGGTCACAATTGGGCCAAGAGGCACAACAGGAGTTGGTTGAATTTCTCCGGGCGAATCTCGACGTGTTCGCCTGGACGCACTCTGACATGTGTGGGATCTCGCCGGACATCGCGAGCCACACTTTAAACATTGACCCGCGGTATATCCCAGTCAAACAAAAAAGGCGTGGTATGGATCCAGAGAGATCTGCCGCCCTTAAAGAGGAGGTCGATAAGTTGAAGACAAATGGGTTCATTAGAGATGCTTTATACCCGGAGTGGGTATCCAACCCTGTACTTGTCCGAAAACCGAATGGGAAATGGAGAACGTGTATTGATTATTCTGACTTGAACAAAGCTTGCCCAAAAGATAGTTTTCCACTTCCACGAATCGATCAGCTTGTTGATTCAACCGCCGGACACAAATTGTTATCTTTCATGGATGCTTACTCAGGCTGCAATCAAATACCCATGCATGTACCCGACCAAGAGCATACAAGCTTCGTGACTGATCTGGGACTATACTGTTACAAAGTCATGCCTTTTGGATTAAAGAATGCCGGCGCGACTTATCAACGATTGGTCAATCGGATGTTTGCCAACCAGATCGGGAAAACCATGGAAGTTTATGTAGATGATATGTTAGTGAAATCACGGTATTCTGTTGATCACGTAAAAGACTTAGGATCGATGTTTGATATCCTCCGGAGATATGGTATGAAGCTCAATCCGCTAAAATGTCATTTCGGAGTTGCATCCGAAAAATTCCTTGGGTTTATCGTCAACGCCCGAGGGATAGAAGCCAACCCCGAGAAGATTTAGGCCATTAGAAATCTTCAGACTCCAAGGACCATAAAGCAAGTCCAAAGTCTCAATGGGAAAGTCGCAGCATTGAGTAGGTTCATCTCGAAGTCGACCGACAAATGTATCCCTTTCTTTGATCTCATCCGAAAAGGGAAGCGAAACTTCGAATGGACTGCCGAATGTGAAGGTGCATTTCAATCACTGGTTCAACATCTTTCTACACCGCCGATTCTCTCAAAGCCTGTTGATCACGAGCAATTATATCTCTACTTAGCAGTATCGGAAAGCGCAGTCAGTGCGGCATTAGTCCGGGAGGAAGACCGAGTGCAGAAACCGGTATATTATGTAAGTAAACGGTTAACCGGAGCCGAGAGAAACTACCCAAAGCTGGAAAAGTCAGCGTACTGCCTAGTCATTGCCTCGAGGAAGCTTCGTCCATACTTTCAGGCTCATCCAATTACTCTGTACACTGATCAGCCGTTACGACAGGTCCTCACGCGGCCTGAGACGTCTGGTAGGTTAATAAAATGGAACGTCGAACTGAGTCAATTCGACATCACATATACTCCGAGGAGGGCCATACACGGTCAAGTCCTAGCCGATTTCGTTGTTGAATTCACTGTACCTGAGGACTTACCTGAGACTAGCAAATCTTCTGAATACATATGTAAGTTATATACTGACGGTGCCTCTAATGATCGGTGTTCGGGAGCAGGGGTAGTGCTAGAAACCCCCGAAGGCCGATCCATATGCTATGCTTTAAAGTTCGAGTTCCGTGCGACTAACAATGAGGCTGAGTACGAAGCTTTGCTTACTGGGTCGAAGCTAGCCCACGACCAGAGAATCATCACTGTAGAGATTTATTGTGACTCCCAACTGATCGTATGTCAAGTCCGAGGTGAATACCAAGCTAAGGAACGGAGACCAGCTGCTTACTTAACTCGAGTCAAGGAGATTCTCGATCATTTTGATTATTATGCTATTTTCTATATCCCCCGGGAGCACAATCAGAAGGCCGATTCGTTTGCAAAGTTGGCGAGTACGGGCGAAGCTCAGCAGTTGGGACTTGTTCCCGTTGAAACCTTATCCTCTTCGAGCATTGATCAGAGCGAGGTTAATTATGCACTTGAGGCTACCACAAGTAGGGAGTCGTGGATGACCCCATATCGAAATTATATTGAACACGGGACGCTGCCTGAGCGTAGGAGTGAGAGGAGGCAGGTCCTTCGAAAAGCCTCGCGTTATGTCATTCAAAACGGAGTTATGTATAGAAGGGGGTACTATGTTCCCCTACTCCGATGTATCGCACACGACGAAATCAAACGAGTTTTACACGATGTACACGAGGGAGAATGTAGCGATCACACTAGGGGGCAGGCACTCGCCAAGAAAGTACTCCGATATGGATATTACTGGCCTACTGTTAATCGAGATGCGTCGAAATATGCCAAAAAATGTGATAAGAGCCAGAAACATTCTCGAATTCCTAGAGCCCGGCCTACAGAGATAACCCAGATGGTTAGCCCATGGCCGTTCGCAATATGGAGAATCGATATAATTGGAGCACTGCCTTTAGCCAAGGGTGGCACGAGGTACGCCATCGTCGCGGTTGATTACTTCACTAAATGGGCCGAAGCTGAGCCTCTTGCAACGATTACAACGAAAAAAGTAATCAACTTCGTAGTGCGCAACATTATCTGCCGATTTGGTCTCCCACACACTATCATCACCGATAACGGAGCCCAATTCGACAGTACTAAGTTCAAAAATTTCTGCCAACGATTTCACATACATAAGAAGTTCTCTGCAGTGGCACATCCTCAAGCAAATGGTCAAGTCGAAGCTGTGAATAAAGTTATAAAGTCAATTCTGAAGAAACGACTGGAAAAGGCCGGGGGCAAGTGGGTCGACGAACTTCCTATGGCATTATTGGCTTACCGAACAACTCACAAAACTGCAACCGGTCACACTCCATTTTCTCTATCTAATGGCTCTGAAGCAGTTATTCCAGTCGAGTTGGAAGTGCGCTCTCATCGCGCGACATATTTTGATCCAAAAACGAATGCCATCATGCTTGCTGAATCTCTGGATTTACTGGATGAAAGGCGTGAAGAGGCTGACTTGAGAGCAGCCGCATATCGAAACCGGGTCGCCCGAATTTTCAATGCCAAGGTCCGTCCGCGAACCTTTGAACTCGGCGATCTCGTTCTCAAAAGAATTTTTCCGGTTCCTTCGCACATGAAGCCAAATTGGGAAGGGCCGTATGTGATTTCACAAAAGCTCGGAGATCGCACGTTCAAATTATCGACCGTTGACGGTTTTACCTTGCCAAGAGCTTGGAATAGCGAAAGCCTTCGTCGCTACTACATATGAAAGACATTACTTATTTGTTTTCGTCAATTTATTCCTTTGCATTTTATTCTAGCATTTCGAGATTTAAATTTGTAATAAGGCAACTGACTTTGCCATATTTTCTCGTTTCAGCAATAAAATGCCATCTCTTCGAGCCAGAGCTGTGATTTATTGAATACGTCGCACAATATCACGACGCACAAAGAGCAAAGTTCCATCCTACGGTGGGATTTATTAAAATAGGGAGTGGCTGCGATATGACCGGTCACTCGCTAAGTGAAACCCGAGCTCGGGCGCAGGACACTACGTCAACACTTACAGGGATTGATGCATGACGATCCCTCCTTTAACTCCAAATTCCCGGGATGGGAATTGGAGTATAACACTTCAACTCTCGGTTCCCGGACTGCGAACCGGAGTATAAATCCATCGCTCCCAGAGTGTGAGCTAACTCCAAATTCCCGGAGTGCGAATTGGAGCATAAAACTTCAACTCTCGGTTCCCGGAGTGCGAACCGGAGTATAAATCCATTGCTCCCAGAGTGTGAGCTAACTCCAAATTCCCGAAGTGCGAATTGGAGTATAAAACTTCGACTCTTGGTTCCCGGAGTGCGAACCAGAGTATAAATCCATTGCTCCCAGAGTGTGAGCTAACTCCAAATTCCTGGAGTACGAATTGGAGTATAAAACTTCAACTCTCGGTTCCCGGAGTGCGAACCGGAGTATAAATCCATTGCTCCTAAAGTGTGAGCCAACTCCAACTTCCCAGAGTGCGAATTGGAGTATAAACATTCCAAAATTCGTTCCCAGAGTGCGAACGGACTCCAACTTCCCAGAGTGTGAATTGGAGTATAATCATTCAACAATTCGTTCCCAGAGTGCGAACGGACTCCAACTTCCCGGAGCGTGAATTGGAGTATAAATATTCAACGATTCGTTCCCAAAGTGCGAACGGACTCCAAGTTCCCAAAGCACGGATTGGAGTATAAACGTAAAATCCAAGTTCCCAGAGTGCGAACCCAAGCATACATGTCAACTCCGAGTTCCCAGAGTGTGAACGGGAGCATAAGTACCAAATCGAGGTTCCTGAAGTGCAAACTGAGATATCGACACTAACTCCGAGTTCCCAGAGCGTGAAGTGGAGGGTAAACATCAATTTTAGGTTCCCGGAGCGCGAACCGTACTACAAACGTCGATAACTCTCGAATTCCCGTAGTGCAAACCAAGTTATCGATTATAAATTATCCTAAGTCCCCGGAATGCGGACATGTGCTTAAGGCTGGCAATAAACACAGTCAACCACTGGAGCACAAGTGTTATTCCCCGAGACTAAGGGGCAAAAAAGCTAAGTGTTAATCGCTAACCAAAGCGATACAATGTCCGAAGTTCATTTATTCACCGATCACAACTTATGATCAAGATTTTCAGACTTGGCAAATAAAAACAAACTCTACCTGACGGTGAAAAACATCACAAGTACACCGGACTGAGAACATAACGCTACAAACACTTAAGCACAAAAGAAATGAGATTTGAAACGAAGAAATTAAATTTTATTTCAACTAACTAAAAACCGGGACTGACATGCAGATGAGTTTTTCCAATAAAAAATTTCCTACTAGCAGGGGCCGAACCTGCATTTATACACGACCTGTTAATGGGAAACAAAAAGCAACTTCCTATCTAACAAAAGTTCTCCTCCGGCGGCTGATCTACTTCTTCTTCCTCACCCGTTTTATCAACGGTTCGTCGTCGTCATCATCAGAATCGCTTGGAATTGATATCCTTCGTTTGGAGGGCTTCTTCTCCAACGATTGTTCTTCGGGTGAGGGCATGATGTCGACGTCTTCCTCAGAGCTCGAGTCCAGACGAGGGCTTCCTTTCGGAGGAATAGGAGGGACCGGATCCGCAACAGAGGACGAGGCGGACGCCCGAGCGTCAACTTCTGTGCCGCTTGGCAATATTACACTTAAAGGTATTGGAGCACTCGTCGTGGACCTGACTCCGGCACTACCTTCGCGCCCCACAGCTTCGATTTCAGCATGTATTTCGGCCAATATTTCCTCATCTCGAGATGACGGGGCCTGAGTGGTGGCAACTCCGGTCTGCAAAAAAGAGCTAGAAGCTGACGGGAGCTGATAGATGATGAATGGCAAGTCTGAAGAGAAATCTCCTTGTTGACCAAGTAGTTCGCTCACCATCCGCTCATCAAGAGACATAGAGCCTTCATGTACCGCCTCGGTAGACGCTGCCATTGTCACGACAGTCATTTCTGTAGTAATAGCTTTCTGCCCTTGATTTGTCTCCTGAGCTGAAGACGCCGGAGTAGACCTGGTTACTGAATGAAGAAGAAGAGTTGTAAACAATCACTTCAAAACGAGAATTCTAGCGAAAATACACTTGAAATATGTTCAGAATACCTTCCTCGGTTTGGCTTGAAGATGGTTGGACAGGTTCAGAGGCATGCTCGCTAATAGGAGATAGCCGCGGTTGCTCCGGATCATAGGCGGGAACGGCTTGTGAGCTAACCGCAGATACATGTTCAGATGGAGGCGGAGCAGTGATTTCGAGAGTAGTAACGTGATGCTCGACGCCTGACCTTCTCCGGCCTCCAAAGACCGACCACCAACCATCTCCTTCTCATGCGTAATTATAGCATCGTGGAGAACTTTCTTCTCATCCACTGTTAGCAGCCGGTTCTCGAGCTCGAATCGGTCGACCGATTCACCCGGGTTCGCCTCCTCTTCTCCTTCGATCAGTCGATCCCAAGCACAGCGGAGATGAACTGGATAGTCCTGAAGCCAGGCCAAGTTTCTGTACTTCAAGACGTTGGCGTTGTAGGTGATAAGCAAATCATCAATATCGGCCTCTAGCCTGGCCTCAGCTTGTATGATTCTCTCTTCAGTCTCCGCCTCAACCGCTTGAACTCTAGCCACTGCTGCATCCCGCTCAGTCCGCAGAATCACAGCTTGTTCGCACGCCTCCTGGGCTGCGTTATGCACATCGTCCCTATCTTTGGCGATTTTTGCGAATTTGGACTTTAGCTTGTTCAGCTCCTTCAGCGCCGCATCCCTCTCGGCAGTAACTAGAGTATTCCGATGGCCCATCTCTTCTACCGTGGCATAATGCTCACGCTTCATTCTATCCATCGTAAGTTGGGCTTCATCGGCCTTTTTGATGGCTTCCATCTCGGATTTTCTAGAAGACTCGGCCTCAGTGTTAAGCACTTCAATGATACGGCTTCTCTGGGCCAACTCCGCCTGCAACTTCTCATTGGCGGCCCCACGCTCAAAAGCCAGCTCCGACGCTTTCTCCGCCACTTTAAACCATACTTTGTACTGAGCGTAGAAATCGTGCACGTATTCATGCACCAACTGCTCCGCCGACGGCGGAATTCTCTTTAAGTTTGGGGGAAATATGTAGTTGTCAAAGCATATGGTTGGAAAACCTTTCTTAAGCTGCGCAAGGCTGAGAGCCCCTTCCCCAGCGATTTCAACAGGGGGTTGTTCCAAAACTACGGCGGTCGATGTCTCGCTTCTGGAGCGGTGTGGTTCGTGCCTAGAGGATTGAGAGGTGGATTTGTGACGCGAAGACTCAGAGGGGCGAGAAACATAGGCCGGAGGTTGTATAGGATCTCGGGGAGGAGGAGGAGAACGCTAGCGGGATCGACGCTTGTAGCCCCTATCGATATCATGTCTTTCCTGACTCGAGTACCCGGAGTACCCCTGTTCGTAGTCCCTGTCTCCTTCCCGCCTGCGCGATTCGCGATACGAAGGTTTCCGGGTATGTCGTAGACTCCCCAGCATCAAATAGCGTCCAGATATAGTATCTGCAAGGCAAAGAAGAACACATGGTTAGTGGTTTCCCGAAACTGATGACCTATGGCTAGAAGTTGTGTAGTGTTGTGAGATGTGTGTGAGTATGCATTTCCCCCCGACCGACCCGGAGTGTCGACCACGCTAGTAATGTAGGGCTCGCTCGAGTATAGAGTGCGATGGAATTCCTCTAATCCGGCATCGTGTGGAAAGGACATATCGTCCGAGATTGGAATGTCGGCAAGCCCTTCAAAAAGACTCTCTTCTCTCGTGGGAGACCCCTCTGAAATTCTAATTCCGGAAGAGGCCCGAGACGTGACGACTGACTTCCATCTTCCCTTTTTTGGCGATTTAAAAATGGCAGCCTTGCCTTGTCTCTGCTTTGAAACATCCTGACCGGCATCTGTGGGTCCGGCCGGTGGCTCATCGTTAGTGTGGGTCCTTTCAGAGTCGCCTTCCTCGGTGACGATGACTTTGGGCTTTTTATGCTTGATTCGTTTTTTCGAAACAATCTTTTGCGCCCCGTCGAATATTATGCTCTACCGTCGTTCGATCAATCCACAAGCCCGAAGATTCCTATCTGTCAATAACACGTCGAAATCCCTATCTTCGCTCGTGATCTCCTGGAATATTCGTACTATCTCCCTAAATCGATCACCGTCAGGACGCTGGATCATCGCTGTAAAGAAGAAAAGTATATGAGTCACACTTCGACCAAGATTGCCTTAGTACTTGTTTGAAAACTCAGCTATACTCATGTCTGAATAACCACCGCCTAGCAAAGCCTGGAGGACATCGGACATAAAACCATTCCGTCCTATAATAACTAAGTCTGGTCCAGGCCCCGGTGACCACTTGACAGTTCCGTACTGCCTATAAGAATGTAAAAGACGGATAATCGTTGCGGATTTTGAAATTGAACAAGTATCTGATTTCGATCGGAGCCGGCGGTCTGTGAAGATACTCAATGAAAGCGATGAACAGACTATTTACTGAAGCATACCCGTTCGGGTGAAGTTGGGATGGTGCAACTCCCAAATAAGACAGAACTTCTCTTATATATTCATTGAACGGGGGGAGCGTCCCAGCCGCGCATGCATAGCGATTGAATGCAGTGTACCCCTCTGGCGGATTGTGAGGCCTGTAATTTGGCCCCGGTAGTAACGCGTCGTCCGGTGACAAACCATGCCTTAGGCATATCCTGCCCAACATATCTTCAGTAATGTGAGACGGAACAGAATCTGATGGATTAGCGATGAATGACGCATTGGGAAGTTCATCTGGCGCTGGGCCAACAATCTCGGGAACGATGTCCGGAACTTCTAATCTCGGAGGAGCTATGCCCTGGGTATCTTGTGGGTTTTCTTGTTGCTGAGCACTCGAAGGCTCCATAACTGGCTAACTGATGAGAAACCATCATTAGACGATAAGAAACCCGTGAATTCCCCCGTGTATAGTGTATGAATGTGTGTCGTGCAGTACTGTGCATTGCTTGAATAACAACCGCAGAATTAAAGAAAATATGCAAACGACAAAGCTACAGAGTCCAGTTTTGACGACCGTCATCGCTAAACCCTTGACATAAGGAAAATTGATTCAAGTTAAAGTTGTTTAGGTCCCATTGACGAGCTTCGAAAGGTAGTCAAGTATGCAATCCAGTTGTCAAAGTCCAAATATGAAGAAGTGAAGCTCGTCGGGAGTATGCTCAAGAAATATCAAACCTTAATGTCGATTATGGAGGGTTCGAACCGATCACATAAGAGTCATTCGAACCCATCCCATCTCCACTTCGAACCGATACAGCAAAGCACGCTTCGAACCGATGAACATATGTCACGTTCGAATCGATTGGTGGAGGACGACTTCGAATCGATCCTGGGTCAAGCTAGTTCGAACCGATGAGAAAGTTCCCAATTTGACATCGATCACTTTCGAATCCATGACTCTGTATCGGTGTAAAATTGAAAACTTCGAAACAAAAACAAATGGTTTCGAACCCATCGATTCGAATGGGCGTTTCGAAGGGACCCAACCGGTGCTAACTGCGCCGTTCCCCATAAGACCAACCCATGCATCGATATGAAAGTCAAGAGAAGGTGATACAACTTCATCAGGTTCACGCACGAGTCCCCGCGCCGGTTCGAAGCTCCTTAAAAAAGTCAGATCTGGATTTACAAAATCCCCAGAAAGACCGATCAACGAAGAAGTGATGGGTTCTGAGTAGTTTTGCCGTTTGAATTCAAGCCAATTACCTAATCAGAGTGATAGGATCAAGAAACTAAAGGTTTGGATCTCAAACAGTTCGAAAGTCCGGCACAGTATTTTTCTTAGGCTTTGGAATGAAGCAGTGGAAGATAAACAGTAAAATGTAGAAAGTAAAAAGTGAAAAAAGTGAGGGCCACTGCTATTTATATGTAGCCTAGGGTGTGACCGGGCCTTTCCATATCCCAGTCAACTCAACCGGCAACAACCGGTCGAATGCCTGATCGATTCGAAGTCAGCCTTCGAATCCATCAGCCTTCGAACCCATCTGCCCAAGGCCCTATCGTCTCGAAGCTCACCTCATACTCCATCGGTACGAAGTACACGGCAGGGCAACAAACCGCATCGGTTCGAAACGGCCAACGGGCACAGCGATTCGAAGCTCCTATCCACATCTCCATCCACAACTTACAGTCACGAATGATGACTTCGTATCCATTCAAGCCATCGGTTCGAAGGAAGGTTTCAAACCCATCAATACTTTGACCCATCGGTTCGAAACATTACGTTCACACAGCACTGAGTCGTTTTCTCCAACCTTCTACATTGATTCAGGAGAGGATCGATATGAAGGGGCTTATCAAAACAACCATCAAGCGTTGTTTTAACTCAAGTTTTCAAATCGATTCAGGAGAGAATCGATACGACATTCAATGGCAAACAAGACTGACAACGACTCGTGAACGCACGATGTTAACAAGGGCCATGCTAACCAATGCGCATATATGTCGGACTAACATTCGATTTTAAACATGTGCAGGGATCGAATACTCATCCTGTTACAAATGCAATAGCCAACGACTAAGCACTATCATACAGCTTTCAATCATGTCAACGCAAGGTTACAGCAATATAGGATATAATTCTCGATAGAAAAGAGAATGGTAATTGATCAGAGAGAAATTGCAGCTATTCAAAGCACGTCAAGTTCCCACAAGACGTACTTTAGGGGGCAAAATGTTATCCTGCCTCTTGGCAAGGCCGTGATACCAGAGAATTGGTCGAGAATGAAGGACAGTTCATCTCGGAGATTGGTTATGTTTGGTTTCACTATGGATATCGCTGAATTTTGTCCGGATCCAGATTGGGCTAAAATTTATGAGACATGACCAGAGAGGTCATAAAAGTCAACACCTCAAATTTCAAGTCAAACGGAGTTCATACGCTCGAGTTATGGTCGATTCGATTTGAAGGAGAAGGCCTAGGGTTCGAACCCATCAAGTTCGAAACCATCACTTTCGAACCCATCAGTTTCAAACCCATTACTTTCGAACACATCCGGATGTCTCGGGTTCGAATCCATCAAGCCGTGCCTACCGAGTTCATGACAATGGGCCTCGAATCCATCGGAATGCAACTGGTTCGAATCCATGAAACTTCAGTAGTTCGAACCCATCGTAGAAGCCTCGTTCGAAACCATCACGGAGGTCATGTTCGAATCCATCCAGAAAGCGTCATTCGAATCCATAGGGTTAACTGGCCAAGGTGACGTGTCTCCCACCTAGTCGAACATGCCGAACTACATGGAGTCGAAGCGGTCAACTCGAAGCAAAGACCGGGTCTGTTCGAAACTTACGCTCCACGAAGCCACGAAGACACGTGCCGCCATGGGTTCGAAACCATCGGTTCGAATACATGGTTTCGAACCAATCAGCCGCGCAGCGAACCCCCATTTCGAACCCAACATATCTCCCAATCTACTGGTCCAAATGTCACGAAATTTTCACAGCAGCTTGCATTCATGTTGAAGAATGTCCACGCCAAATTTCACCTCGATTGGATAAATCCTTGATCGGTTCGAATGGAGTTCGAACCGATGATGAAGTGGGCCCAAACTTCGAGGAACCGGGAGCGTGGGCCCCCTCACGTGCCAGAAGTGGTCCCTCGAGTTTTCAACGAAATATTTGCAGCCTACACCTATAAATAGAGCCTCGGGGCCAACAGAAAAAGGACTTTTGGATTTCGAATCACTTACACTCTGCCGGATCAAGATCTCCATTATTTAACATCATAATATTGCTGTTAATTTCGAATTCCCTGTTGTACTTTGCCGTTGATTGCTGTACCAACTTGTAATCATTGAAAGAAAGTCAATAAAAGTACAAAATCTTCACAGTGGACGTAGGCAATACGCCAAACCACTATAAACTGCTTGTCTACGCATTTATTTATATGTTATTTGGAGTTTTTGTTAGATAATCTTCATTTCAATTTACATTCTTCATTTATTATCTCTTCAAAAACTTCCGACGAGTGTTGTGCCCAATTTTGGTGCAAACACACACATTTCTAAAAGTCGTATGGCACTGTTTCTTCATTTTGGACGGATGTTCCACCTTGCGCTGTAGATGTTGCACCCTGTGGATATCGATTTTTCGGAGGGCCATAACTCTCGGCTCGTTTAGAGTTACGCGAGCCATAACCAGTCAAAACGAAGCTCTCAGCGGGTTCTATAGCCATGACCGCTTTCAGCCGTCACTGGTTAGTTTCGTACCCAAAAAATCCTAACCGAACATCAATCGGGTCATGGAAGTTTTTTACCCTTCGTTTTTTCGTCACGTGGATTTTTTCTATAATACGGGATCCCCGTGGCTGGTCGATGATTTACCATCGTTGGAGAGTGGTTCACCTTGGTTCTGCTCCATTTCAAATCCATGCACCCATTTCTAAAAGTCGTACGGCACTGTTTCTTCATTTTGGACGGATGTTGCACCTTGCGTTGTAGATGTTGCACCCTGTGGATATCGATTTTTCGGAGGGCCATAACTCTCGGCTCGTTTAGAATTACGGGAACCATAACCTGTCAAAACGAAGCTCTCAGCGAGTTCTACAGCTATGACCGCTTTCTGCCGTCACTGGTTAGTTTCGTGCCCAAAAAATCCTATCCGATCCTTAATCGGGTCATGGAAGTATTTTACCCTTAGTTTTTTCGTCACGTGGATTTTTTCTATAATACGGGATCCCCGTGGCTGGTCTATGATTTACCATCTTTGGAGAGTGGTGCACCATGGTTCTGCTCCGTTTCAAATCCATGCATCCATTTCTAAAAGTCGTACGGCAATGTTTCTTCATTTTGGACGGATGTTGCACCTTGCGCCGTAGATGTTGCACCCTGTGGATATCGATTCTTCGGAGGCCCATAACTCTTGGCTCGTTTAGAGTTACAGGAGCCATAACCAGTCAAAACGAAGCTCTCGGTGAATTCTACAGCTATGACAGCTTTCAGCCGTCACTGGTTAGTTTCATACCCGAAAAATTCTATCTGAACCTCAATCCGGTCATGGAAGTTTTTTACCCTTCGTTTTGTCGTCACGTGGATTTTTTCTGCAATACGGGATCCCCGTGGCAGGTCTATGATTTACCACCGCTGGAGAGTGGTGCACGATGGTACTGCTCCATTTCAAATCCATGCACCCATTTCTAAAAGTCGTACGACACTGTTTCTTCATTTTGGACGGATGTTGCACCTTGCACCGTAGATGTTGCACCCTGTGGATATCGATTCTTCGAAGGGCCATAACTCTCGGGTCGTTTAGAGCTACCGGAGCCATAACAAGTCAAAACGAAGCTCTCGGCGTGTTCTACAGCTATGACTACTTTCAGCCGTCACTGGTTAGTTTCGTACCCAAAAAATCCTAACCGAACCTCAATCGGGTCATGGAAGTTTTTTACCCTTCGTTTTTTCGTCACGTGGATTTTTCTGTAATACTGGATCCCAGTGGCTGGTCTATGATTTACCATCGTTGGAGAGTGGTGCACCATGGTTATGCTCCGTTTCAAATCCATGCACCCATTTCTAAAAGTCGTACGACACTGTTTCTTCATTTTGGACGGATGTTGCACCATGCGCCGTAGATGTTGCACCCTGTGGATATTGATTCTTCGGAGGGCCATAACTCTCGGCTCGTTTAGAGTTACGGGATCCATAACCAGTCAAAATGAAGCTCTCGGCGAGTTATACTGCTATGACCGCTTTCAGCCATCACCGGTTAGTTTCATACCCAAAAAATCCTATCCGAACCTCAATCGGGTAATGGAAGTTTTTTACCCTTCGTTTTTTCGTCACGTGGATTTTTTCTATAATACGGGATCCCCGTGGCAGGTCTATGATTTACTACCGCTTGAGAGTGGTGCACCAAGGTACTGCTCCGTTTCAAATCCATGCACCCATTTCTAAAAGTCGTATGGCACTGTTTCTTCATTTTGGACGGATGTTGCTCCTTGCGCCGTAGATGTTGCACCCTGTTGATATCGATTCTTCGAAGGGCCATAACTCTCTGCTCGTTTAGAGTTACGGGAGCCATAACTAGTCAAAATGAAGCTCTCGGCGGGTTCTATAGCCATGACCGCTTTCAGCCGTCACTGGTTAGTTTCGTACCCAAAAAATCCTATCCGAGCCTCAATCGGGTCATGGAAGTTTTTTACCCTTCGTTTTTTCGTCACATGGAGTTTTTCCATAATATGGGATCCCCGTGGCTGGTCTATGATTTACCATCTTTGGAGAGTGGTGCACCATGGTTCTGCTCTGTTTCAAATCCATGCACCCATATCTAAAAGTCGTATGGCACTGTTTCTTCATTTTGGACGGATGTTGCACCTTGCGCCGTAGATGTTGCACCCTTTGGATATCGATTCTTCGGAGGGCCATAACTCTTGGCTCGTTTAGAGTTACGGGAGCCATAACCAGTCAAAACGAAGCTCTTGGTGAGTTCTACAGCTATGACAACTTTCAGCAGTAACTGGTTAGCTTCATACCAAAAAATCCTATCTGAACCTCAATCGAGTCATGGAAGTTTTTTACCCTTCGTTTTGTCGTCACGTGGATTTTTTCTGCAATACGGGATCCCCGTGGCAGGCCTATGATTTACCACCGCTGGAGTGTGGTGCACCATGGTACTGCTCCGTTTCAAATCCATGCACCAATTTCTAAAAGTCGTACGGCACTGTTTCTTCATTTTGGACGAATGTTGCACCTTGCATCGTAGATGTTGCACCCTGTGGATATCGATTCTTCGGAGGGCCATAACTCTCGGCTCGTTTAGAGTTACGGGAGCCATAACTAGTCAAAACAAAGCTCTCGGCGTGTTCTACAACTATGACAGCTTTCAACCATCAATGGTTAGTTTCGTACCCAAAAAATCCTATCCGAACGTCAATCGGGTCATGGAAGTTTTTTACCCTTCATTTTGTCATCATGTGGATTTTTTCTGCAATACGGGATCCCCGTGGCTGGTCTATGACTTACCATCGCTGGAGAGTGGTGCACCATTGTACTGCTCCATTTCAAATCCATTCACCCATTTCTAAAAGTCGTACGGCACTGTTTCTTCATTTTGGACGGATGTTGCACCTTGCACCGTAGATGTTGCACCCTGCGGATATCGATTCTTCGGAGGGCCATAACTCTCGGCTCGTTTAGAGTTACGGGAGCCATAACCAGTCAAAATGAAGCTCTCGGCGAGTTCTACAGCTATGACAGCTTTCAACCGTCACTGTTTAGTTTCGTACCCGAAAAATCCTATCCGAACCTCAATCGGGTCATGGAAGTTTTTTACCCTTCGGTTTGTCATCATGTGGATTTTTTCTGCAATACGGGAACCCCGTGGCTGGTCTATGATTTACCATTGCTGGAGAGTGGTGCACCATGGTTCTGCTTCGTTTCAAATCAACGCACCCATTTCTAAAAGTCGTACGGCACTGTTTCTTCATTTTGGACGTATGTTGCACCTTGCACCGTAGATGTTGCACCCTTTGGATATCGATTCTTCGGGGGGCCATAACTCTCGGCTCGTTTAGAGTTACGGGAGCCATAACCAGTCAAAACGAAGCTCTCGGCATGTTCTACAGCTATGACAGCTTTCAGCCGTCACTGGTTAGGTTCGTACCAAAAAATCCTATCCGAACCTCAATCGGGTCATCGAAGTTTTTTACCCTTCGTTTTTTCGTCACGTGGGTTTTTTCTATAATACTGGATCCCCGTGGCTGGTCTATGATTTACCATTGTTGGAGAGTGGTGCACCATTTTCTTGCTCCATTTCAAATCCATGCACCTATTTCTAAAAGTCATACGGCACTGTTTCTTCATTTTGGATGAATGTTGCACCTTGCACCGTAGATGTTGCACCTTGTAGATATCGATTCTTCGGAGGGCCATAACTATCGGATCGTTTAGATTTACGAAGCCATAACCACTCAAAATGAAGCTCTCGGCGTGTTCTATAACTATGATAGCTTTCAGCCGTCACTGGTTAGTTTCGTACCCAAAAAATCCTACACGAACCTCAATCGGGTCATGGAAGTTTTTTACCCTTCGTTTTTTCGTCACGTGGATTTTTTCTATAATACGGGATCCCAGTGGCTGGTCTATGATTTACCATTGCTGGAGAGTGGTGCACCATGGTTCTGCTTCGTTTCAAATCCACGCACCCATTTCTAAAAGTCGTACGACACTGTTTCTTCATTTTGGACGTATGTTGCACCTTGCACCGTAGATGTTGCACCCTGTGGATATCGATTCTTCGGGGGGCCATAACTCTCGGCTCGTTTAGAGTTACGGGAGCCATAACCAGTCAAAACAAAGCTCTCAGCGAGTTCTACAGCTATGACAGCTTTCAGCCGTCACTGGTTAGTTTCTTACCAAAAAATCCTATCCGAACCTCAATCGCGTCATCGAAGTTTTTTACCCTTCGTATTTTCGTCACGTGGGTTTTTTCTATAACACGGGATCCCCGTGGCTGGTCTATGATTTACCATTGTTGGAGAGTGGTGCACCATTTTCTTGCTCCGTTTCAAATCCATGCACCTATTTCTAAAAGTCGTACGGCACTGTTTCTTTATTTTGGATGAATGTTGCACCTTGCACCGTAGATGTTGCACCTTGTGGATATCGATTCTTCGGAGGGCCATAACTATCGGCTCGTTTAGATTTACGGAGCCATAACCACTCAAAATGAAGCTCTCGGCGAGTTCTATAACTACGATAGCTTTCAGCCGTCACTGGTTAGTTTCGTACCCAAAAAATCCTATCCGAACCTCAATCGGGTCATGGAAGTTTTTTACCCTTCGTTTTTTCGTCACGTGGGTTTTTTCTATAATACGGGATCCCCGTGGCTGGTCTATGATTTACCATCTTTGGAGAGTGGTGCACCATGGTTCTACTCCGTTTCAAATCCATGCACCCATTTCTAAAAGTCGTACGGCACTATTTCTTCATTTTGAACGGATGTTGCACCTTGCGCCGTAGATGTTGCACCCTGTGGATATCGATTCTTTGGAAGGCCATTACTCTTGGCTCGTTTAGAGTTACGGGATCCATAACCAGTTAAAACAAAGCTCTCGGCGAGTTCAACAGCTATGACGGCATTCTTTCGTCACTGGTTAGTTTCATACCCAAAAAATCCTATCCGAACATCAATCGGGTCATGGAAGTTTTTTACCCTTCGTTTTGTCGTCACGTGGATTTTTTCTGCAATACGGGATCCCCGTGGCAGGTCTATGGTTTACCACCGCTGGAGAGTGGTGCACGATGGTGCTACTCCGTTTCAAATCCATGCACCCATTTCTAAAAGTCGTACGACACTGTTTCTTCATTTTGGACGGATGTTGCACCTTGCACCGTAGATGTTGCACCTTGTGGATATCGATTCTTCGGAGGGCCATAACTCTCGGCTCGTTTAGAGCTACGGGAGCCATAACAAGTCAAAACGAAGCTCTCGGCGAGTTCTACAGCTATGACAGCTTTCAGCCGTCACTGGTTAGTTTCGTACCCAAAAAATCCTATCCGAACCTCAATCGGGTCATGGAAGTTTTTTACCCTTCGTTTTTTCGTCACGTGGATTTTTTCTATAATACGGGATCCCCGTGGCAGGTCTATGATTTACCACCGCTGGAGAGTGGTGCACCATGGTACTGCTCCATTTCAAATCCATGCACCCATTTCTAAAAGTCGTACGACACTGTTCATTTTGGACGGATGTTGCACCTTGCGTCGTAGATGTTGCACCCTGTGGATATCGATTCTTCGAAGGGCAATAACTCTCGGCTCGTTTAGAGTTACGGGAGCCATAACCAGTCAAAACGAAGCTCTCGGCGGGTTCTACAGCTATGACCGCTTTCAGCCGTCACTGGTCAGTTTCGTACCCAAAAAATCCTATCCGAACCTCAATCGGGTCATGGAAGTTTTTTACCCTTCGTTTTTTCGTCACGTGGATTTTTTCTGTAATACGGGATCATCGAGCTGGTCTATGATTTACCATCATTGGAGAGTGGTGCACCATGGTTCTGCTCCGTTTCAAATCCATGCACCCATTTCTAAAAGTCGTACGACACTATTTCTTCATTTTGGACGGATGTTGCACCTTGCGCCGTAGATGTTGCACCCTGTGGATATCGATTCTTCGGAGGGCCATAACTCTCGGCTCGTTTTGAGTTGCGGGAGCCATAACCGGTCAAAATGAAGCTTTCGACGAGTTCTACATCTATTACAGCTTTCAGCTGTCACTGGTTAGTTTTGTACCCAAAAAATCCTATCCGAACCTCAATCGGGTCATGGAAGTTTTTTACCCTTCGTTTTGTCATCACGTGGAATTTTTTCTGCAATACGGGATCCCCGTGGCAGGTCTATGATTTACCACTGCTGGAGAGTGGTGCACCATGGTACTGCTCCGTTTCAAATCCATGCACCCATTTCTAAAAGTCGTACGGCACTGTTTCTTCATTTTGGACGAATGTTGCACCTTGCATCGTAGATGTTGCACACTGTGGATATCGATTCTTCGGAGGGCCATAACTCTCGGCTCGTTTAGAGTTACGGGAGCCATAACTAGTCAAAACGAAGCTCTTGGAAAGTTCTACAGCTATGACAGCTTTCAACCATCAATGGTTAGTTTCATATCCAAAAAATCCTATCCGAACGTCCATCGGGACATGGAAGTTTTTTACCCTTCATTTTGTCATCATGTGGATTTTTTCTGCAATACGGGATCCCGTGGCCGGTCTATGACTTACCATCAATGGAGAGTGGGGCACCATTGTACTGCTCCGTTTCAAATCCACGCACCCATTTCTAAAAGTCATACGGCACTGTTTCTTCATTTTGGACGGATGTTGCACCTTGCACCGTAAATGTTGCACCCTATGGATATCGATTCTTCGGAGGGCCATTACTCTCGGCTCGTTTAGAGTTATGGGAGCCAGAACTAGTCAAAACGAATCACTCGGCGAGTTCTACAGTTATGACAGCTTTCAACCGTCACTGGTTAGTTTCGTACCCAAAAAATCCTATCCGAACCTCAATCGGGTCATGGAAGTTTTTTACCCTTCGTTTTTTCGTCACGTGGATTTTTTCTATAATACGGGATCCCCGTGGCAGGTCTATGATTTACCACCACTGGAGAGTGGTGCACCATGGTACTGCTCCGTTTCAAATCCATGCACCCATTTCTAAAAGTCGTACGGCACGGTTTCTTCATTTTGGACGGATGTTGCACCTTGCGCCGTATATGTTGCACCTTGTGGATATCGATTCTTCGAAGGGCCATAACTCTCGGCTCGTTTAGAGTTACGAGTGCCATAACCAGTCAAAACGAAGCACTCGACGGGTTCTACAGCTATGACCGCTTTCAGCCATCACTGGTTAGTTTCGTACCCAAAAAATCCTATCCGAACCTCAATCGGGTCATTGAAGTTTTTTACCCTTCGTTTTTTCGTCACGTGGATTTTTTCTATAATACGGGATCCCCGTGGCTGGTCTATGATTTACCATCTTTGGAGAGTGGTGCACCGTGGTTCTGCTCCGTTTCAAATCCATGCACCCATTTTTAAAAGTCGTACGGCACCGTTTCTTCATTTTGGACGGATGTTGCACCTTGCGCCGTAGATGTTGCACCCTGTGGATATCGTTTCTTCGGAGGGCCATAACTCTTGGCTCGTTTAAAGTTACGGGAGCCATAACTAGTCAAAACAAAGCTCTCGGTGAGTTCTACAGCTATTACAGCTTTCAGCCGTCACTGGTTAGTTTCATACCCAAAAAATCCTATCCGATCCTCAATCAAGTCATGGAAGTTTTTTACCCTTCGTTTTGTCGTCACATGGATTTTTTCTGCAATATGGGATCCCCGTGGCAGGTCTATGATTTACCACCGCTGGAGAGTGGTGCACCGTGGGACTGCTCCGTTTCAAATCCATGCACCCATTTCTAAAAGTCGTACGGCACTGTTTCTTCATTTTGGATGAATGTTGCACCTTGCACCGTAGATGTTGCACCCTATTGATATCGATTCTTCGGAGGGCCATAACTCTCGGCTCGTTTAGAGTTACGGGAGCCATAACCAGTCAAAACGAATCTCTCGGCGAGTTCTACAGCTATGACAGCTTTCAACCGTCACTGGTTAGTTTCGTACCCAAAAACTCCTATCCGAACCTCAATCGGGTCATGGCAGTTTTTTACCCTTCGTTTTGTCATCATGTGGATATTTTCTGCAATACGAGGTCCCCGTGGCTGGTCTATGACTTACCATCGCTGGAGAGTGGTGCACCATTGTACTTCTCCGTTTCAAATCCATGCACCCATTTCTAAAAGTCGTACGGCACTGTTTCTTCATTTTGGACGGATGTTGCACCTTGCACCGTAGATGTTGCACCCGGTGGATATCGATTCTTCAGAGGGCCATAACTCTCGGCTCGTTTTGAGTTACGGGAGCCATAACCCGTCAAAACGAAGCTCTCGGCAAGTTCTACGGCTGTGATAGCTTTCAACCGTCACTGGTTAGTTTGGTACCCAAAAAATCCTATCCGAACCTCAATCGGGTCATGGAAGTTTTTTACCCTTCGTATTGTCAACATGTGGATTTTTTCTGCAATACGGGATCCCCGTGGCTGGTCTATGATTTACCACCACTGGAGAGTGGTACACCATTGTACTGCTCCGTTTCAAATCCATGCACTCATTTCTAAAAGTCGTACGGCACTGTTTCTTCATTTTGGACGTATGTTGCACCTTGCACCGTAGATGTTGCACCCTATGGACATTGATTCTTCGGAGGGCCATAACTCTTGGCTCGTTTAGAGTTACGGGAGCCATCACTGGTCAAAACGAAGCTCTCGATGAGTTCTACAGCTATGAAAGCTTTTAGCTGTCACTGGTTCATTTTATGGCCAAAAATTCTTATCCGAACCTCAATCGGGTCATGGAAGTTTTTTACCCTTCGTTTTGTCGTCACGTGGATTTTTTCTGTAATACGGGATCCCCGTGGCTGGTCTGTGATTTACCATCGCTGAACAGTGGTGCACTATTGTACTGCTCCGTTTCAAATCCATGCACCCATTTCGAAAAAGTCGTACGGCACTGTTTCTTCATTTTGGACGGATGTTGCACCTTGCACCGTAGATGTTGCACCCTGTGGATATCGATTCTTTGGAGGGCCATAACTCTCGGCTCGTTTAGAGTTACGGGAGCCATAACCAGTCAAAATGAAGCTCTCGGCGAGTTCTACAGCTATGACCGCTTTAAGCCGTCACTGGTTAGTTTCTTACCCAAAAAATCCTATCCGAACCTCAATCGGGTCATGGAAGTTTTTTACCCTTCATTTTTTCATCACGTGGATTTTTTCTATAATACGCGATCCCCGTGGCTGGTCTATGATTTACCATCATTGGAGAGTGGTGCACCATGGTACTGCTACGTTTCAAATCCATGCACCCATTTCTAAAAGTCGAACGACACTGTTTCTTCGTTTTGGACGGATGATGCACCTTACGCCGTAGATGTTGCACCCTGTGGATATCGATTCTTCAGAGGGCCATAACTCTCGGCTCGTTTAGAGTTACGGGAGCCATAACCCGTCAAAACGAAGCTCTCGGCAAGTTCTACAGCTATGACAGCTTTCAACCGTCACTGGTTAGTTTGGTACCCAAAAAATCCTATCCGAACCTCAATCGGGTCATGGAAGTTTTTTACCCTTCGTATTGTCAACATGTGGATTTTTTCTGCAATACGGGATCCCCGTGGCTGGTCTATGATTTACCACCACTGGAGAGTGGTACACCATTGTACTGCTCCGTTTCAAATCCATGCACTCATTTCTAAAAGTCGTACGGCACCGTTTCTTCATTTTGGACGTATGTTGCACCTTGCACCTGTAGGATCTAGATTAACCCTAGAGGGGGGGGTGAATAGGGTTATAGCAAATTTTCTTGATTTTAAACAAAGAAACAATCTGTAGAAATAAATATGCTGGAAAGTAAATCACACACAAAATTTACCCAGCTTCGGCAACCCCTGCCTACTGCTGCATTCCCAGATTTCTATTAAAATTAAACAGTATCACGCTTACAAACACTCTACTAGACTCACAAACCCTTTTGCTCCGCTCACAAACACTCTTACAGACTCGCACACCCTGCTCCGCCTATAGAGCTTTGCTTACTCGCAAACTCTGCTCCGCCTATAGAACTTTGCAAACTCGCACACCCTGCTCACTGAACTAATTCTAACTAGACAATCTGACACTACCTAAACCCTAGGTGGTGATTTACAAATCCTTGACTTGAAAAGTAAAAACAAGAACAACTTCAAAAATAAAACCCGAAGCAAAAATTAAAATATGAATTTGAATCCCTAATTTTTGCTCGAAATAAAATAAAGCAAACCGCTTTTAAAACTTAAACCCTAAATCAAATAACTAATGCCCCTTTTAAAACTAACAAGGCCGGCCCCTTGTTTTTGACCCGATCCACTATCTTTGCTTTTGTCACGTGAAAAAAAATGGCGGCCTCTATTGATCTGAAATTAGGGATCGGCTATTCAAATTGGGGCTTTCTTTGCTCGTGCTTGATTATCGATTATTGTTGGCTCTTGCTCGCTGCTTCGCTTTGCGTTGCTCCTTGAGTTCGTTGTTGCTTTGGTATGTAAACTGGTTTAATGATTTGTGCGATTGTGATTTTCGAACTCAATTGACTTCGATTGCCGATGATGATTCTAGGGTTGAATTGATTTAATGATTTTTCATTGAAGCTTATTTTCGATGGTGATTTTTTGGGCTGTTTATTTATAGAGTTGAAACCCTCCTAATCACTGTCAGATTTGATTTTTCCATGTCGTTTATTTTTTCTTGAAATCAATTTTGAATTACTGCTGTCCATATTTGTATTCGAATTAATTAATTCGAAAATCTCTTTCCATACTTGTTGGTTCGGCCCCTTTATGAATTAACACTTTCCATACATGAATTAGAGACTTTTGATGCAGAAATATCTTTCCAAAATTAAATTCCTTAATTCAAGCACTCTGACTTCGGCCATATTTGAACATATGCCTTTTTTGGTATGTATTTTGCATTCATTGCAACAGATGCTACACTTGATCACGTATTCGACATTGTGTTGCTGTCTGGACACAAATTTTATTACTTGAGCTTGCTGTACATATAAACTTGCCTTGTATCGTTGCAACATTCTTGTTTTTGTGCTTTGATGCATTGAGTTGTTTGTTGTCAGTCGGGCCATGTTGCATTCAGTAGCTTCACTATTGCATTTTTCCATGTAATTGCATATTTGTGCTGAGTCTCATGATGTTTCATTTCCACTCACTATTGCTCTTTGTATTTTGATCTGATGGTGGTCTCTGCTTTGTGGTCATTGGAGTTGTTGTTCAAAACCTTTTACTTGAGCATTGCATCACTTGTAGCTTGCTACTGTTTTCATTTGATTTGTAGTTGATGTTGTACACTGTTTGACCTGGCACTGGTTCACTTTGTATCATGCTTTCATATATGCATAGTTGGTTCATTGGTTTATCTTGATGGTCATGTACCACTGCATCTTGTCTTGTAACACTTGTGTCACCTATGTTGCAACTGCACTGTTGCCTTGTTGTATTGTAACTGGACATTTGAGTTTGTTGCATTTGTTGGTTCATCACTTCGTTCCAGTTTGATACTATGTTGCATTTGATCACTTGTCCCATTGTGTTTGCATTGCATTCTGATGCAGTCTTCATTAGCATGCTACTGATTTGTGTTTCATTTTTGTGGCTGTGCTTGCATTGTCCATGTTGTTCATTTCAGTGAGTTGTCTTCAGTTGCTTGACCTACTTCTCTTTGGTCATGTTGCATATTGCATTTGGTCTGCACTTTCCCTGTTCACCATGTTGCATTTGTATCACTGCAAAATGTGATCTGTTTTGTTGAGTTCTTGGTTGTCACAGCCCTATATAATTTGGAACTGTGTCATGGTGATGCATTCTTGAGTCTTTGGATATTGAACAACATCATATTTCTGTATATTTGTTATTTGGTCTTGCTTGATGGTCATGTGCCATGTATTTGTATTTCTCTGGCCTCTTCATTCCTGTAGCTCCGTCTTCACTTGTATGTTGTTACTGAGTTTGACTGCACTTTGATGCTGCAGTTGAGGTGAAACCATAACATTACTTGTCTTGAACCTGTTGCATACATGACTGTTGTCGTATTTGCGTTCCTGTAGCAGCTTTGTTAGTTCATCCATTGCAGTCTTTGTTTTTGTTGTAGTTTGTTGCATACATGTTGTTATGCTTCATGGACATGGTTTCTGTTGCATGCTTGTTTGTATTTGGTCTTGATCATACTTCGGCCATATGTGTTCATCTGTCTACATTTGATCATTGACCTTTGTTGCCTCTCTGACTTGATAATGTTGAACCTGATTTTCATTGTGGGGCAACTTGTATCACTGGTATATCTTGTCTTTGTGGTTAGTGGTTTCACTTGGGCTTGTAGTAGTTTCTGATGCATTGTATATTTTCACTGATTTGCACATTTGTTTTGTTCACCCATCACTTTACTTGAATTGCTGGTTTGTCATTTTGTGCTTCTCTTATGTACACTTGCACCTGTACTTTGACACTTGCACTTGATCTTGATTCACCTGATTACTGCTAGATTGCCTTGTATCACTGTACTTGTAATCTTGGCCATTCCTTATGTGCATATGTTCTTGATGGTATTTCTCTATGGTCTGCACTGCTTGTTGCATGTGTTACTTGCATTGGTGCTGTTGCAATTTGTTTCGGCCTTTGATTGCTTGATGTCTACATGCATGTGGTCTTGGTAGTGCTTGCTGTCCACTGCAGTTTGTGTTTGCATTGTATCTCGTGGTTGTTTCTGACCATTCCTTGTTGCCTCGTTGTATTTGGACTTGTTGTACAATGCATAGTGCATCTGTTTTGGACTTGCAGTTTGAATTGCATTGCGTTGAGTCGAATTTGCATTGATGGCTTGACCTTTGCACTTGCACACTTGCTCTTGTTGGCTGCGCACACGAGTTGGCGAGGCAGTGCACACGTGTATGAATATACACGTGTGTATTGCAGCCACTTATAATTGCCTGTCCCTGTAATATCTATGTGCATGACTTTGTGAGAAATTCAAGTGTGAATGATGACGAACAACCCATATATCTGAGGCAAACATTTTTCAAAAATATCGTTTATTTTAAATTTCAAAAATATTTCTCGATCAATTTTACTGCGTTAGTGAATATTTTTGCAGATTTGCTCAGATGCTAGATACAAACTGAAATGCAGTTGAAGACCAAATACGAGTGTGAGTGATATGTAGTGAGGGTAATGATGTAAACATGAAATGTGATGTAATTCAAAATTGTATATAGTGAGAGCATGAATTTGTACTATTCAAGATTGTAATAAATATTTGTTTGAATAAAATTTATGTTTGAATTCAAAATCTGTGTAACTTGTTCTGTTTGAATTCAAATACAAATTCTGTGTAATTTATTTTACTCAACAAATATTTATTTAATATATGAAAATTAAAATAGTACATTAACAAATACATTTAAACGAAATATATATATATATATATATATGTTTATTATCATCAAACAAAAATCATATAAGCGCAAAGCGCATGTTTCACAATCTCCCCCTTTTGATGATAACAAAGATATAATTAAGATTTTGTACATGTGTTAAATGTATTTGATCCATGGTATACTTTAATTGCTCCCCCTATTTAAATGCTTCCTCTCTACATGATGCTCCCCCTACATATATGCATACAAATAGAAATATATACAAATGAGCTTAGATGCATATGGAAAATTATTTGACCTTTGCTTGATTCTATTTGTCAAAATCTTAACTTTTCTCTCCCCCTTTTGTTATCAGCAAAAGAATAATAGTGTTACATAAAAATAGAGATAGAGTGATCGATATTAATCCAACATTAAACTCAAATTGAATATAAATATTAAACTCCAATAAGAATCAAACAAAAATCATAACGACCCTTGTTAGGCGCATATTCCACTTTTAGAAATGACGGAAATAAAATTCTCATACAAAATCATACAGTTAAATCTTCTTGTGGTACATTTATATCAGGAATTTGAATATCTACTAATCATGCATAACCGTTAGGACTTTTAAATGAGATTAGTAGTATTCCAATTTAAATTTTTAAAAATGAAATCAAGTATCTTCTAACCACGCATGACCGTGAGGACTTTTAAATGGGATTAAAATCAACTTGTCTATTAAATCAATTAGTTTTGAAATGCGTTTCATACATGCATAACCATAAGGACTTTTAAATGAGTATGGAAGCACATAATCAAAAATCCAAATAATTCACCCATGCATAACCATGAGGACTTTTAAATGAGAGTGAATACTTTGGATATTTATTTATTTCTACAAAAAAAAATGTGAAATGAAAAGCAAATGATCCCTGATTATAGTACCACCTATCGACAAACTATCTTGAATATTTGATGAATCATGGTCGATAGAAATAATGATAGATATAGAAATGGTCATGGAATTTTTTTACCCAACAAAAATTTTTATAACTCTTGTTTAAATTCCTAAAGAAATTTTTAAATATACTCTTTTGAGTAATGTATGTTAATTATCAACACTTATCACCTTTTGAATCACAATTTATTTCTTCAATAATCAACAGGGAGTCGGATTAGTCAAAAGTTTGTCATTTAAAATAAACTAAACATGACTAATCTGAAAGTATGGTCAAACAATTATTTTTACGAAGGGGTTATATGAGAAAAAAAAATTCTGCTACATGAGAATTATTTCAAGTGAAAAATATGCAGATATTTTCTTTGAAAAACGGTGCAGCAAATGCATGTTTCACCATAAATCACGTTCAACTCGTAAGTTTTCTATCAACTGGATTACCAGTATGAACTGCATCTGAATTTCTTTTTCACTTCAAAATATCACTAACTTGATAAACAAGACCATGAAAATGTGCATAAGAAACTTAAACTCAATTTTGAACAGTGAACAAGTCAGAAAAAAAATTAATCATCATCTCAATCTTGGCTGATTTCATTCAGAAAATGGTACAGATTATCACATAAGAATATCTTCACCTGTTTTACCTTTACGATAATTTTACGTGATTGCCCATTGTGATTCTATCACCTTTATACTAGGCTAAGGAACTTTACTTTGATGCTCATTGTGTTTCTGGAACAGCCAAAATCCAGAGAACACCATTGATGTTCCTTAGCCTGCCACCATACCTACACGAGAAAAGATTTATGTGACCTATTTATAGGTCCATGGTTGTTAGTGGCAGAAGCATTATGAATAAACAAACCCTTTGGAACCCAAACTTGTTTTGTCCTTTCATTCTTGTTCCAATAGACATGAAATCTGTTTGTAGAATTTTTAGGAACCCAAACTTGTATAAATTTTGTGTTCTTGTTCCTCTGTCTATAATTTTCAACATGATGTCCAATTATTTCACATCTACCAAAGACACTCCTACCTTTTGCACTATCCTCAACTTGTGTTTTCCCAAAACCTAGTCCTTTTTTGTTGTTAGCAAAAATTTGATTTCCCAATAACATGTTGAATGATTTTTCTCCTATTGAGAAGTTATTCAGAGATTTTTCAAGATTTTGGACTTTGGTTTTACTGTCGTGTTTTCAGTTACAAGTGAGGTGCATCTATTTATGAAATCCTTTTTCCTATTGTCAATGGTTTCCATAAGACTCAAGTTTTCTTTTTCAAGTCTCTCAAAGCTATTCTTGAGTCTTGAAAATTCCGAATCTAAAATTCTACATTTTTCACATTCTAGGTTATGAATATTTTCAAGTTCGGTTTCTAAGCTAAAATTTTCACGAGCAAGTTCTCTCTTATCAAATTCTAGTTTTTCAATTTTAGATTCAAGAGCATCAACTACTTTAGTAAGATCAGAACACATAAAAACAAGATCTCTATAGGAATAATCACCTTCCTCACTTGATTCCTCCGAGCTTGCTTCTTAATCTGATTTTGCCACAAGACACAAGCTAGCCTCCTCTGAGCAGCTATCTGAAACTTCCTCTCCTTCTTCGTCATCCCAAGTTGCTGCGAACACCTTCTTTTCCTTTTTCTTTCCTTTGTTATATTTGAGAAGTGGGCATTCTGGTTTGATGTTGACAGGCTTGTTGCAATTATAACACGTCAGCTCATTGTCGGAATTTTCAGAATCTTTTGACGAATTACCCTTTGTTTTCTTCTTGCGTGGCTTGAATCTTGACCATCTTCTAAGATTATTGATAGCCATTGCAAGTTCTTCAATTGGATCTTCTCCTTCATCGCTCTCTTGTTTGATTTTTAAGGCAATCGTCTTCTTCTTTGGTTCGGAGTTGTTGCGTTCTTCCTTTGCTTTTAGCTCAAGCTCATATGTCATCAAGTTGCCAATCAACTCCTCCACGCTTAGCTTACTCAGATCTTTCGATTCTTGTATTGCTGTGACTTTTGCCTCAAAGTTCATCGGTAAGACTCGTAGTATCTTCCGCACAAGCTCTACCTCCGTGAAGACCTTCACAAGTGCTCTAGCGTTGTATACCAAGGTTGAAAAGCGTCCAAACATATCTTTTATGCTCTCGCCTTTGTCCATCACAAAATTCTCGTATTCGTTGCTGAATAGGGCTAGACGAGACTCCTTGACTTGAGAAGTTCCTTCGTGTGTCACCTCCAAAGTGTGCCAAATTTCCTGTGCTGTTGTACAATGAGAAATTCTATTAAATTCATTTTTATCAAGAGCACAGATTAACGCATTCACGGCCTTAGCATTTATCGTTTTTAATCTCTTATCGTTAGCAACCCACCTATCCTTAGGTTTAGGAATCTCAGTATCACCAATAGTTATAGTGGGGAATTTATAACCAGTTTCAATAATATCCCAAACGTCATAATCAACAGAACTAAGATAAATACTCATCCTAACCTTCCAATAAGCATAATCATTCCCGTTAAACATGGGTGGCCTAACAATAGATTGCCCCTCAGAAAAAGCATTATTTGGTAGACTCATGACTCTAGAGTTAAATAAAAAATACCAGGCTCTGATACCACTTGTAGGATCTAGATTAACCCTAGAGGGGTGGGGGTTGAATAGGGTTATAGCAAATTTTCTCGATTTTAAACAAAGAAACAAACTGTAGAAATAAATATGCTGGAAAGTAAATCACACACAAAATTTACCCAGCTTCGGCAACCCCTGCCTACTGCTGCATTCCCAGATTTCTATTAAAATTAAACAGTATCACGCTTACAAACACTCTACTAGACTCGCAAACCCTTTTGCTCCGCTCACAAACACTCTCACAGACTCGCACACCCTACTCCGCCTATAGAGCTTTGCTTACTCGCAAACTCTGCTCCGCCTATAGAACATTGCAAACTCGCACACCCTGCTCACTGAACTAATTCTAACTAAACAATCTGACACTACCTAAACCCTAGGTGGTGATTTACAAATCCTTGACTTGAAAAGTAAAAACAAGAACAACTTCAAAAATAAAACCCGAAGCAAAAATTAAAATATGAATTTGAATCCCTAATTTTTGCTCGAAATAAAATAAAGCAAACCCCTTTTAAAACTTAAACCCTAAATCAAATAACTAATGCCCCTTTTAAAACAAACAAGGCCGGCCCCTTGTTTTTGACCCGATCCACTATCTTTGCTTTTGTCACGTGAAAAAAAAATGGCGGCCTCTGTTGATCTGAAATTAGGGTTCGGCTATTCAAATTGGGGCTTTCTTTGCTCGTGCTTGATTATCGATTGTTGTTGGCTCTTGCTCGCTGCTTCGCTTTGCGTTGCTCCTTGAGTTCGTTGTTGCTTTGGTATGTAATCTCTTTTACTGGTTTAATGATTTGTGCGATTGTGATTTTCGAACTCAATTGACTTCGATTGCCGATGATGATTCTAGGGTTGAATTGATTTAATGATTTTTCATTGAAGCTTATTTTCGATGGTGATTTTTTGGGCTGTTTATTTATAGAGTTGAAACCCTCCTAATCACTGTCAGATTTGATTTTTCCATGTCGTTGATTTTTTCTTGAAATCAATTTTGAATTACTGCTGTCCATATTTGTATTCGAATTAATTAATTCGAAAATCTCTTTCCATACTTGTTGGTTCGGCCCCTTTATGAATTAACACTTTCCATACATGAATTCGAGACTTTTGATGCAGAAATATCTTTCCAAAATTAAATTCCTTAATTCAAGCACTCTGACTTCGGCCATATTTGAACATATGCCTTTTTTGGTATGTATTTTGCATTCATTGCAACAGATGCTACACTTGATCACGTATTCGACATTGTGTTGCTGTCTGGACACAAATTTTATTACTTGATCTTGCTGTACATATAAACTTGCCTTGTATCATTGCAACATTCTTGTTTTTGTGCTTTGATGCATTGAGTTGTTTGTTGTCAGTTGGGCCATGTTGCATTCAGTAGCTTCACTATTGCATTTTTCCATGTAATTGCATATTTGTGCTGAGTCTCATGATGTTTCATTTCCACTCACTATTGCTCTTTGTATTTTGATCTGATGGTGGTCTCTGCTTTGTGGTCATTGGAGTTATTGTTCAAAACCTTTTACTTGAGCATTGCATCACTTGTAGCTTGCTACTGTTTTCATTTGATTTGTAGTTGATGTTGTACACTGTTTGACCTGGCACTGGTTCACTTTGTATCATGCTTTCATATGTGCACAGTTGGTTCATTGGTTTATCTTGATGGTCATGTACCACTGCATCTTGTCTTGTAACACTTGTGTCACCTATGTTGCAACTGCACTGTTGCCTTGTTGTATTGTAACTGGACATTTGAGTTTGTTGCATTTGTTGGTTCATCACTTCGTTCCAGTTTGATACTGTGTTGCATTTGATCACTTGTCCCATTGTGTTTGCATTGCATTCTGATGCAGTCTTCATTAGCATGCCACTTATTTGAGTTTCATTTTTGTGGCTGTGCTTGCATTGTCAATGTTATTCATTTCAGTGAGTTGTCTTCAGTTGCTTGACCTACTTCTCTTTGGTCATGTTGCATATTGCATTTGGTCTGCACTTTCCCTGTTCACCATGTTGCATTTGTATCACTGCAAAATGTGATCTGTTTTGTTGAGTTCTTGGTTGTCACAGCCCTATATAATTTGGAACTGTGTCATGGTGATGCATTCTTGAGTCATTGGATATTGAACAACATCATATTTCTGTATATTTGTTATTTGGTCTTGCTTGATGGTCATGTGCCATGTATTTGTATTTCTCTGGCCTCTTCATTCCTGTAGCTCCGTCTTCACTTGTATGTTGTTACTGAGTTTGACTGCACTTTGATGCTGCAGTTGAGTTGAAACCATAACATTACTTGTCTTGAACCTGTTGCATACATGACCGTTGTCGTATTTGCGTTCCTGTAGCAGCTTTGTTAGTTCATCCATTACAGTCTTTTTTTTTGTTGTAGTTTGTTGCATACATGTTGTTGTGCTTCATGGACTTGGTTTCTGTTGCATGCTTGTTTGTATTTGGTCTTGATCATACTTCGGCCATATGTGTTCATCTGTCTACATTTGATCATTGACCTTTGTTGCCTCTCTGACTTGATAATGTTGAACCTGATTTTCATTGTGGGGCAACTTGTATCACTGGTATATCTTGTCTTTGTGGTCAGTGGTTTCACTTGGGCTTGTAGTTGTTTCTGATGCATTGTATATTTTCACTGATTTGCACATTTGTTTTGTTCACCCATCACTTTACTTGAATTGCTGTTTGGTCATTTTGTTCTTCTCTTATGTACACTTGCACCTGTACTTTGACACTTGCACTTGATCTTGATTCACCTGATTACTGCTAGATTGCCCTGTATCACTGTAGTTGTAATCTTGGCCATTCCTTATGTGCATATGTTCTTGATGGTATTTCTCTGTGGTCTGCACTGCTTGTTGCATGTGTTACTTGCATTGGTGCTGTTGCAATTTGTTTCGGCCTTTGATTGCTTGATGTCTACATGCATGTGGTCTTGGTAGTGCTTGATGTCCACTGCAGTTTGTGTTTGCATTGTATCTTGTGGTTGTTTCTGACCATTCCTTGTTGCCTCGTTGTATTTGGACTTGTTGTACAATGCATAGTGCATCTGTTTTGGACTTGCAGTTTGAATTGCATTGCGTTGAGTCGAATTTGCATTGATGGCTTGACCTTTGCACTTGCACACTTGCTCTTGTTGGCTGCGCACACGAGTTGGCGAGGCAGTGCACACGTGTATGAATATACACGTGTGTATTGCAGCCACTTAGAATTGCCTGTCCCTGTAATATCTATGTGCATGACTTTGTGAGAAATTCAAGTGTGAATGATGACGAACAACCCATATATCTGAGGCAAACATTTTTCCAAAATATCGTTTATTTTAAATTTCAAAAATATTTCTCGATCAATTTTACTGCGTTAGTGAATATTTTTGCAGATTTGCTCAGATGCTAGATACAAACTGAAATGCAGTTGAAGACCAAATACGAGTGTGAGTGATATGTAGTGAGGGTAATGATGTAAACATGAAATGTGATGTAATTCAAAATTGTATATAGTGAGAGCATGAATTTGTACTATTCAAGATTGTAATAAATATTTGTTTGAATAAAATTTATGTTTGAATTCAAAATCTGTGTAACTTGTTCTGTTTGAATTCAAATACAAATTCTGTGTAATTTATTTTACTCAACAAATATTTATTTAATATATGAAAATTAAAATAGTACATTAACAAATACATTTAAACGAAATATATATATATATGTTTATTATCATCAAACAAAAATCATATAAGCGCAAAGCGCATGTTTCATAGCACCGTAGATGTTGCACCCTATGGATATTGATTCTTCGGAGGGCCATAACTCTTGGCTCGTTTAGAGTTACGGGATCCATAACTGGTCAAAACGAAGCTCTCGATGAGTTCTACAGCTATGAAAGCTTTTAGCTGTCACTGGTTAGTTTTATGGCCAAAAATTCTTATCCGAACCTCAATCGGGTCATGGAAGTTTTTTACCCTTCGTTTTGTCGTCACGTGGATTTTTTCTGTAATACGGGATCCCCGTGGCTGGTCTGTGATTTACCATCGCTGAACAGTGGTGCACTATTGTACTGCTCCGTTTCAAATCCATGCACCCATTTCGAAAAAGTCGTACGGCACTGTTTCTTCATTTTGGACGGATGTTGCCCCTTGCACCGTAGATGTTGCACCCTGTGGATATCGATTCTTCGGAGGGCCATAACTCTTGGCTCGTTTAGAGTTACGGGAGCCATAACCAGTCAAAACAAAGCTCTCGGTGAGTTCTACTCTATGATATCTTTCAGCAGTCAATGGTTAGTTTCATACCCAAAAAATCCTATCCGAACCTCAATCATGTCATGGAAGTTTTTTACCCTTCGTTTTTTCGTCACGTGGATTTTTTCTGTAATACGGGATCACCATGGCTGGTCTATGATTTACCATCGCTGGAGTGTGGTGCACCGTGGTACTGCTATGTTTCAAATCCATGCACCCATTTCTAAAAGACGAACGGCGATGTTTCTTCATTTTGGACGGATGTTGCACCTTGTACCGTAGATGTAGCACCTTGTGGATATCGATTCTTTGGAGGGCCATAACTCTTGGCTCGTTTAGAGTTACGGGACCCATAACCAGTCAAAACAAAGCTCTTGGTGAGTTCTACAGCTATGACAGCTTTCAGCCGTCACTGGTTATTTTCGTACCCAAAAAATCCTATCCGAACCTCAATCGGGTCATGGAAGTTTTTTACCCTTCGTTTTTTCGTCACGTGGATTTTTTCTATAATACGGGATCCCCGTGGCTGGTCTATGATTTACCATCGTTGGAGAGTGGTGCACCATGGTACTGCTACGTTTCAAATCCATGCACCCATTTCTAAAAGTCGAACGACACCGTTTCTTCGTTTTGGACGGATGTTGCACCTTGCGCCGTAGATGTTGCACCCTGAGGATATCGATTCTTCAGAGGGTCATAACTCTTGGCTCGTTTAGAGTTACGGGAGCCATAACTAGTCAAAATGAAGCTCTCGGCGAGTTCTACAGCTATGACAGCTTTCAACCATCACTGGTTAGTTTCGTACCCAAAAAATCCTATCCGAACCTCAATCGGGTGATGGAAGTTTTTTACCCTTCGTTTTGTCATCATGTGGATTTATTCTGCAATATGGGATTCCCGTGGCTGGTCTATGATTTACCATCACTGGAAAGTGGTGCACCATTGTACTGCTCCGTTTCAAATCCATGTACCCATTTCTAAAATTCGTACGGCACTGTTTCTTCATTTTTGACGGATGTTGCACCTTACACCGTAGATGTTGCACCCTGTGGATATCGATTCTTCGGAGGGCCATAACTCTTGGCTCGTTTAGAGTTACGGGAGCCATAACCAGTCAAAACAAAGCTCTCGATGAGTTCTACAGCTTTGTCTGCTTTCAGCCATCACTGGTTTGTTTCGTACCCAAAAATTCCTACCTGAACCTCAATCGACTCATGGAAGTTTTTTACCCTTCGTTTTTTCATCACGTGGATTTTTTCTATAATACGGGATCCCCATGGCTGATCTATGATTTGCCATCGTTGGAGAGTGGTGCACCATCGTACTGCTCCGTTTCAAATCCATGCACCGATTTTTAAAAAGTCGTACGGCACTGTTTCTTCATTTTGGACGGATGTTGCACCTTGCGCCGTAGATGTTGCACCCTGTGGATATCGATTCTTCGGAGGGCCATAACTCTCGGCTCGTTTAGAGTTACGGGAGCCATAACCAGTCAAAACGAACCTCTCGGCGAGTTCCACAGCTATGATAGCTTTCAGCCGTCAATGGTTAGTTTCGTACCCAAAAAATCCTATATGAACCTCAATCGGGTCATGGAAGTTTTTTACCCTTCGTTTTTTCGTCATGTGGATTTTTTATATAATACGGGATCCCCATGGCTGGTCTATGATATACTATCGTTGGAGAGTGGTGCACCATGGTTCTGCTCCGTTTCAAATCCATGCATCCATTTCTAAAAGTCGTACGACACTGTTTCTTCATTTTGGACGGATGTTGCACCTTGCGCCATAGATGTTGCACCCTGTGGATATCGATTCTTCGGAGGGCCATAACTCTTGGCTCGTTTAGAGTTACGGGCGCCATATCCAGTCAAAACGAAGCTCTTGGTGAGTTTTACAGCTATGACAGCTTTCGGCCGTCACTGGTTAGTTTCTTACCCAAAAAATCCCATCCGAACCTCAATCGGGTCATGGAAGTTTTTTACCCTTCGTTTTGTCGTCATGTGGTGCACCATTGTACTGCTCCGTTGCAAATCCATGCACCCATTACTAAAAGTCGTACGGCACTGTTTCTTCATTTTGGACGGGTGTTGCACCTTGCACCGTAGATGTTGCACCCAGTGGATATCGATTCTTAGGAGGGCCATAACTCTTGGCTCGTTTAGAGTTACGGGAGCCATAACCAGTCAAAATGAAGCTCTCGATGAGTTATACAGCTATGACGGCTTTCAGCCGTCACTGGTTACTTTCGTACCCAAAAAACCCTATCTGAACCTCAATCGAGTAATGGAAGTTTTTTACCCTTCATTTTTTCGTCACGTGGATTTTTTCTATAATACGGAATCCCCGTGACTGGTCTATGATTTACCATCGTTGGAGAGTGGTGCACCATGGTTCTGCTCCGTTTCAAATCCATGCACCCATTTCTAAAATTCGTACGGCACTGTTTCTTCATTTTGGACGGATGTTGCACCATGCACCGTAGATGTTGCACCCTGTGGATATCGATTCTTCGGAGGGCCATAACTCTTGGCTCGTTTAGAGTTACGGGAGCCATAACCAGTCAAAATGAAGCTCTCGATGAGTTATACAGCTATGACAGCTTTCAGCCGCCACTGGTTAGTTTCGTACCCAAAAAATCCTATCCGAACCTCAATCCAGTCATGGAAGTTTTTTACCCTTCGTTTTTTCGTCACGTGGATTTTTTCTATAATACGGGATCCCCGTCGCTGGTCTATGATTTACCATCATTGTAGAGTGGTGCACCATGGTACTGCTCCGTTTCAAATCCATGCACCCATTTCTAAAAGTCGAACGGCACTGTTTCTTCGTTTTGGACGGATGTTGCACCTTGCGCCGTAGATGTTGCACCCTGTGGATATCGATTCTTCAGAGGGTCATAACTCTTGGCTCGTTTAGAGTTACGGGAGCCATAACCAGTCAAAACAAAGCTCTCGGCGAGTTCTACAGCTATGACAGGTTTCAACCGTCACTGGTTAGTTTCGTACCCAAAAAATCCTATCCGAACCTCAATCTGGTAATGGAAGTTTTTTACCCTTCGTTTTGTCATCATGTGGATTTATTCTGCAATACGTGATTCCCGTGGCTGGTCTATGATTTACCATCACTGGAGAGTGGTGCACCATTGTACAGCTCCGTTTCAAATCCTTGCACCCATTTCTAAAAGTCTTATGGCACTTTCTTCATTTTGGACGGATGTTGCACCTTGCACCGTAGGCACCTTGTGGATATCGATTCTTCGGAGGGCCATAACTCTTGGCTCGTTTAGAATTACGGGAGCCATAACCAGTCAAAACGAAGCTCTCGATGAGTTCTACAGCTATGGCAGCTTTTAGCTGTCACTGGTTTGTTTCGTACCCAAAAATTCCTACCTGAACCTCAATCGAGTCGTGGAAGTTTTTTACCCTTCGTTTTTTCATCACGTGGATTTTTTCTATAATACGGGATCCCCATGGCTGATCTATGATTTACCATCGTTGGAGAGTGGTGCACCATTGTACTGCTTTGTTTCAAATCCATGCACCCATTTTTAAAAAGTCGTACGGCACTATTTCTTCATTTTGGACGGATGTTGCACCTTGCGCCGTAGATGTTGCACGCTATGGATATCGATAATTCGCAGGGCCATAACTCTCGGCTCGTTTAGAGTTACGGGAGCCATAACCAGTCAAAACGAAGCACTCGGCGAGTTCTACAGCTATGATAGCTTTCAGCCGTCACTGGTTAGTTTCGTACCCAAAAAATCCTATCCAAACCTCAATCGGGTCATGGAAGTTTTTTACCCTTCGTTTTTTCGTCACATGGATTTTTTCTATAATACGGGATCCCCGTGACTGGTCTATGATTTACCATCGTTGGAGAGTGGTGTACCATGGTTCTGCTCCGTTTCAAATCAATGCATCCATTTCTAAAAGTCGTACAACACTGTTTCTTCATTTTGGACGGATGTTGCACCTTGCGCCATAGATGTTGCACCCTGTGGATATCGATTCTTCGGAGGGCCATAACTCTTGGCTCGTTTAGAGTTACGGGAGCCATATCCAGTCAAAACGAAGCTCTTGGTGAGTTCTAAAGCTATGACAGCTTTCGGCCGTCACTGGTTAGTTTCTTACCTAAAAAATCCCATCCGAACCTCAATCGGGTCATGGAAGTTTTTTACCCTTCGTTTTATTGTCACGTGGTGCACCATTGTACTGCTCCGTTTCAAATCCATGCACCCATTTCTAAAAGTCGTATGGCACTGTTTCTTCATTTTGGACGGATGTTGCACCTTGCACCGTAGATGTTGCACCCTGTGGATATCGATTCTTCGGAGGGCCATAACTCTTGGCTCGTTTAGAGTTACGGGAGCCATAACCAGTCAAAATGAAGCTCTCGATGAGTTATACAGCTATGACAGCTTTCAGCCGTCACTGATTTGTTTCGTACCCGAAAAATCCTATCCGAACCTCAATCGAGTCATGGAAGTTTTTTACCCTTCATTTTTTCGTCACGTGGATTTTTTCTATAATACGGAGTCCCCGTGGCTGGTCTACGATTTACCATCGTTGGAGAGTGGTGCACCATGGTTCCGCTCCGTTTCAAATCCACTCACCCATTTCTAAAAGTCGTACGACACCGTTTCTTCATTTTGGACGGATGTTGCACCTTGCGCCCTAGATGTTGCTCCGTGTGGAAATCGATTTTTCGGAGGGCCATAACTCTTGGTTCGTTTAGAGTTACGGGAGCCATATCCAGTCAAAACGAAGCTCTTGGTGAGTTCTACAGCAATGACAGCTTTCGGCCGTCACTGGTTAGTTTCTTACCCAAAAAATCCCATCCGAACCTCAATCGGGTCATGGAAGTATTTTACCCTTCGTTTTGTCGTCACGTGGTGCACCATTGTACTGCTCCATTTCAAATCCACGCACCCATTTCTAAAAGTCGTACGGCACTGTTTCTTCATTTTGGACGGATGTTGCACCTTGCACCGTAGATGTTGCACCCTATGGATATCGATTCTTCGGAGGGCCATAACTCTTGGCTCGTTTAGAGTTACGGGAGCCATAACCAGTCAAAATGAAGCTCTCGATGAGTTATACAGCTAAAACAGCTTTCAACCGTCACTGGTTAGTTTTGTACCCAAAAAATCCTATCTGAACATCAATCGAGCCATGGAAGTTTTTTACCCTTCATTTTTTCGTCACGTGGATTTTTTCTATAATACGGAATCCCCGTGGCTGGTCTATGATTTACCATCGTTGGAGAGTGGTGCGCCATTGTACTGCTCCATTTCAAATCCATGCACCCATTTTTAAAAAGTCGTACGTCACTGTTTCTTCATTTTGGACGGATGTTGCACCTTGCGCCGTAGAAGTTGCACCCTGTGGATATCGATTATTCGGAGGGCCATAACTCTCGGCTCGTTCAGATTTACGAGAGCCATAAACAGTCAAAACGAAGCTCTCGGCGAGTTCTACAGCTATGACAGCTTTTAGCCGTCACTTGTAAGTTTCGTACCCAAAAAATCCTATCCGAACCTCAATCGGGTCAAGGAAGTTTTTTACCCTTCGTTTTTTCGTCACGTGGATTTTTTCTATAATACGGGATCCCCATGGCTGGTCTATGATTTACCATCGTTGGAGAGTGGTGCACCATGGTACTGCTCCGTTTCAAATCCATGCACCCATTTCTAAAAGTCGAACGGCACTGTTTCTTCGTTTTGGACGGATGTTGCACCTTGCGCCGTAGATGTTGCACCCTGTGGATATCGATTCTTCAGAGGGTCATAACTCTTGGCTCGTTTAGAGTTACGGGAGCCATAACCAGTCAAAACGAAGCTCTCGGCGAGTTCTACAACTATGACAGCTTTCAACCGTCACTGGTTAGTTTCGTACCCAAAAAATCCTATCCGAACCTCAATCGGGTCATGGAAGTTTTTTACCCTTCGTTTTGTCATCACGTGGATTTATTCTGCAATACGGGATCCCCATGGCTGGTCTTTGATTTACCATCATTGGAGAGTGGTGCACCATGTTACTGCTCCGTTTCAAATCCATGCACCCATTTCTAAAAGTTGAACGACACTGTTTCTTCGTTTTGGACGGATGTTGCACCTTGCGCCGTAGATGTTGGACCCTGTGGATATCGATTCTTCGGAGGGCCATAACTCTTGGCTTGTTTAGAGTTACGGGAGCCATAACCAGTAAAAACGAAGCTATCGATGAGTTCTACAACTATGACAGCTTTCAGCCGTCACTGGTTAGTTTTGTACCCAAAAAATCCTATCCGAACCTCAATTGGGTAATGGAAGTTTTTTACCCTTCGTTTTTTCGTCACGTGGATTTTTTTTATAATACGGGATCCCCGTGGCTGGTCTTTGATTTACCATCGTTGGAGAGCGGTGCACCATTGTACTGCTCCATTTCCAATCCATGCACTTATTTTTAAAAAGTCGTACGACACTGTTTCTTCATTTTGGACGAATGTTGCACCTTGCGCGGTAGATGTTGAACCCTGTGGATATCGATTCTTCGAAGGGCTATAACTCTCGGCTTGTTTAGAGTAACGGGAGCCATAACCAGACAAAATAAAGCTCTCGGCGATTTCTACAGCTATGACTGCTTTCAGATGTCACTAGTTAGTTTCGTACCCAAAAAATCCTATCCGAACCTCAATCGTGTCATGGAAGCTTTTTTACTCTTCGTTTTTTCGTCACGTGGATTTTTTCTATAATACGGGATCCCCGTGGCTGATCTATGATTTACCATCATTGGAGAGTAGTGCACCATCGTACTGCTTCATTTCTAATCCATGCACTTATTTTTAAAAAGTCGTACGGCACTGTTTCTTCTTTTTGGACGGATGCTGCACCTTGCGCCGTAGATGTTGCACCCTGTGGATATCGATTCTTCGGAGGGCCATAACTCTCGGCTCGTTTAGAGTAACGGGAGCCATAACCAGTCAAAAAAAAGCTCTCGGTGATTTCAATAGCTATGACTGCTTTCAGCCGTCACTGGTTAGTTTCGTACCCAAAAAATCCTATCTGAACCTCAATCGGGTCAAGGAAGCTTTTTTACCCTTCGTTTTTTCGTCACGTGGATTTTTTCTATAATACGGGATCCCCGTGGCTGGTCTATGATTTACCATCGTCGGAGAGTGGTGCACCATGGTTCTGCTCCGTTTGAAATCCATGCACCCATTTCTAAAAGTCGTACGACACTATTTCTTCATTTTGGACGGATGTTGCACCTTGCGCCGTAGATGTTGCACCCTGTGGATATCGTTTCTTCGGAGGGCCATAACTCTCGGCTCGTTTAGAGTTACGGGAGCCATAACCAGTAAAAACGAAGCACTCGGCGATTTCTGCGGCTGTGACAGCTTTCAGCCATCACTGGTTAGTTTCGTACCCAAACAATCCTTTCCCAACCTCAATCGGGTCATGAAAGTTTTTTACCCTTTGTTTTTTCGTCACGTGGATTTTTTCCATAATACGGGATCCCCGTGGCTGGTCTGTGATTTACCATCATTGGAGAGTGGTGCACCATGGTAATGCTCCGTTTCATATCCATGCACCCATTTCTAAAAGTTGAAAGGCACTGTTTCTTCATTTTGGACGGATGTTGCACCTTGCGCCGTAGATGTTGCACCCTTTGGATATCGATTCTTCGAAGGGCCATAACTCTTGGCGCGTTTAGAGTTACGGGAGCCATAACCAGTCAAAACAAAGCTCTCGGTGAGTTCTACAGCTATGACATCTTTCAACCGTCACTGGTTAGTTACATACCCAAAAATCCTATCCGAACCTCAATCGGGTTATGGAAGTTTTTTACCTATCGTTTTGTCGTCACGTGGATTTTTTCTGCAATACGGGATCCCTGTTGCAGGTCTATGATTTTCCATTGCTGGAGAGTGGTGCACCATGGTACTGCTCCGTCTCAAATCCATGCACCCATTTCTAAAAGTTGTACGGCACTGTTTCTTCATTTTGGACGGATGTTGCACCTTGCGCCGTATATGTTGCACCCTGTGGATATCGATTCTTCGGAGGACCATAACTCTCGACTCGTTTAGAGTTACGGGAGCCATAACTAGTCAAAACAAAGCTCTGGGCGATTTCTATAGCTATAACTGCTTTTAGCCGTCACTGGTTAGTTTCGTACCCAAAAAATCCTATCCGAACCTCAATCGTGTCATGGAAGTTTTTTAGCCTTCGTTTTTTCGTCACGTGGATTTTTTCTATAATACAGGATCCCCGTGGCTGGTCTATGATTTACCATCATTGTAGAGTGGTGCACCATGGTTCTGCTCCGTTTCACATCCATGCACCCATTTCTAAAAGTCGTACGACACTGTTTCTTCATTTTGGACGGATGTTGCACCTTGCACCGTAGATGTTGCACCCTGTGGATATCGATTCTTCGAAGGGCCATAACTCTTCGCTCCTTTAGAGTTACGGGAGCCATAACCAGTCAAAACAAAGCTCTCGGTGAGTTCTACAGCTATGACATCTTTCAACCGTCACTGGTTAGTTTCATATCCAAAAAATCCTATCCGAACCTCAATCGGGTCATGGAAGTTTTTTACCCTTCGTTTTTTCGTCACGTGGATTTTTTCCATAATACGGGATCCCCGTGGCCGGTCTGTGATTTACCATCGTTGGAGAGTGGTGCACCATGGTACTGCTCCGTTTCAAATCCATGCACCCATTTCTAAAAGTTGAACGGCACTGTTTCTTCATTTTGGACGGATGTTGCACCTTGCGCCGTAGATGTTGCACCCTTTGGATATCGATTCTTCGATGGGCCATAACTCTTGGCGCGTTTAGAGTTACGGGAGCCATAACCAGTCAAAACGAAGCTCTCAGTGAGTTCTACAGCTATGACATCTTTCAACCGTCACTGGTTAGTTTCATACCCAAAAAATCCTATCCGAACCTCAATCGGGTCATGGAAGTTTTACCTATCGTTTTGTCGTCACGTGGATTTTTTATGCAATACGGGATCCCCGTTGTAGGTCTATGATTTACCATCGCTGGAGAGCGGTGCACCATGGTACTGCTCCGTTTCAAATACATGCACCCATTTCTAAAAGTTGTACGGCACTGTTTCTTCATTTTGGACGGATGTTGCACCTTGCGCCGTATATGTTGCACCCTGTGGATATCGATTCTTCGGAGGGCCATAACTCTCGACTCGTTTAGAGTTACGGGAGCCATAACCAGTCAAAACAAAGCTCTAGGCGATTTCTATAGCTATAACTGCTTTTAGCCGTCACTGGTTAGTTTCGTACCCAAAAAATCCTATCTGAACCTTGATCGTGTCATGGAAGTTTTTTACCCTTCGTTTTTTCGTCATGTGGATTTTTTCTATAAACCAGGATCCCCGTGGCTGGTCTATGATTTACCATCATTGCAGAGTGGTGCCCCATGGTGCTGCTTCGTTTCAAATCCATGCACCTATTTCTAAAAGTCGAACGGCACTGTTTATTCGTTTTGGACGGATGTTGCACCTTGCGCCGTAGATGTTGCAACCTGTGGACACCGATTCTTCAGAGGGTTATAACTCTTGGCTCGTTTAGAGTTACGGGAGCCAAAACCAGTCAAAACGAAGCTCTCGGCGAGTTCTACAACTTTGACAGCTTTCAACCGTCGCTGGTTAGTTTCGTACCCAAAAAATCCTATCCGAACCTCAATCGGGTCATGGAAGTTTTTTACCCTTCGTTTTTTCGTCACGTGGATTTATTCTGCAATACGGGATCCCCATGGCTGGTCTATGATTTAACATTGATGGAGAGTGGTGCACCATGGTACTGCTCCATTTCAAATCCATGCACCCATTTCTAAAAGTCGAACGACACTGTTTCTTCGTTTTGGACGGATGTTGCACCTTGCGCCGTAGATGTTGCACCCTATGGATATCGATTCTTCGGAGGGCCATAACTCTTGGCTCGTTTAGAGTTACTGGAGCCATAACCAGTAAAAACGAAGCTATCGATGAGTTCTACAACTATGACAGCTTTCAGCCGTCGCTGGTTAGTTTTGTACCCAAAAAATCCTATCCGAACCTCAATCGGGTAATGGTAGTTTTTTACCCTTCGTTTTTTCGTCACGTGGATTTTTTCTATAATACGGGATCCCCGTGGCTGGTCTATGATTTACCATCGTTGGAGAGTGGTGCACCATTGTACTGCTCCATTTCCAATCCATGCAATTATTTTTTAAAAGTCGTACGACATTGTTTCTTCATTTTGGACGGATGTTGCACCATGCGCCGTAGATGTTGCACCCTATGGATATCGATTCTTCGGAGGGCTATAACTCTCGGCTTGTTTAGAGTAACGGGAGCCAAAACCAGACAAAACAAATCTCTGGGCGATTTCTACAGCTTTGACTGCTTTCAGCTGTCACTGGTTAGTTTCGTACCCAAAAAATCCTATCCGAACCTCAATCGGGTCATGGAAGCTTTTTTACTCTTCGTTTTTTCGTCACGTGGATTTTTTCTATAATACGGGATCCCCGTGGCTGGTCTATGATTTACTATCATTGGAGAGTGGTGCACCATTGTACTGCTCCATTTCCAATCCATGCACTTATTTTTAAAAAGTCGTACGGCACTGTTTCTTCATTTTGGACGGATGTTGCACCTTGCGCCGTAGATGTTGCGCCCTGTGGATATCGATTCTTCGGAGGGCCATAACTCTCGGCTCGTTTAGAGTAACGGGAGCCATAACCAGACAAAACAAAGCTCTCAGCGATTTCTACAGCTATGACTGCTTTCAACCGTCACTGGTTAGTTTCCTACCCAAAAAATCCTATCCTAACCTCAATCGGGTCATGGAAGCTTTTTTACCCTTCGTTTTTTCGTCACGTGGATTTTTTCTATAATACGGGATCCCCGTGGCTGGTCTATGATTTACCATCGTCGAAGAGTGGTGCACCAGGGTTCTGCTCCGTTTCAAATCCATGCACCCATTTCTAAAAGTCGTACGGCACTGTTTCTTCATTTTGGACGGATGTTGCACCTTGCGCCGTAGATGTTGCACCTTGTGGATATTGTTTCTTCGGAGGGCCATAAATCTTGGCTCGTTTAGAGTTACGGGAGCCATAACCAGTCAAAACGAAGCTCTTGGTGAGTTCTACAGCTATTATGGCTTTCAGCAGTCACTGGTTAGTTTCGTACCCAAAAAATCCTATTCGAACCTCAATCGGGTCATGGAAGTTTTTTACCCTTCGTTTTTTTGTCACATGGATTTTTTCTGTAATACGGGATCGCCATGGCTGGTCTATGATTTACCATCGCTGGAGAGTGGTGCACCATGGTACAGCTTCGTTTCAAATCCATGCACCCAATTCTAAAAGTCGAACGACACTGTTTCTTTATTTTGGACGGATGTTGCACCTTGCACCGTAGATGTTGCACCTTGTGGATATCGATTCTTCGGAGGGCCATAACTCTTGGCTCGTTTAGAGTTACGGGAGCCATAGCCAGTCAAAACAAAGCTCTTGGTGAGTTCTACAGCTATGACTGCTTTCAGCCCACTGGTTAGTTTCCTACCCAAAAAATCCTATCCGAACCTCAATCGGGTCATGGAAGTTTTTTACCCTTCGTTTTGTCGTCACGTGGATTTTTTCTACAATACGGGATCCCCGTGGCTGGTCTATGATTTACCATCGCTGGAGAGTGGTGCACCATAGTATTGCTCCATTTCAAATCCATGCACCCATTTCTAAAAGTCGTACGGCACTGTTTCTTCATTTTGGACGGATGTTGCAACTTGCACCGTTGATGTTGCACCCTGTGGATATTGATTCTTCGGAGGGCCATAACTCTCGGCTCGTTTAGAGTTACGGGAGCCATAACCAGTAAAAACGAAGCTCTCAGCGATTTCTACGGCTGTGACAGCTTTCAGCCATCACTGGTTAGTTTCGTACCCAAAAAATCCCATCCGAACCTCAATCGGGTCATGGAAGTTTTTTACCCTTCGTTTTTTCGTCACGTGGATTTTTTCCATAATACGGGATCCCCGTGGCTGGTCTGTGATTTACCATTGTTGGAGAGTGGTGCACCATGGTACTGCTCCGTTTCAAATCCATGCACCCATTTCTAAAAGTTGAACGGCACTGTTTCTTCATTTTGGATGGATGTCGCACCTTGCGCCGTAGATGTTGCACCCTTTGGATATCGATTCTTCGAAGGGCCATAACACTTGGCGCATTTAGAGTTACGGGAGCCATAACCAGTCAAAACGAAGCTCTCGGTGAGTTCTACAGCTATGACATCTTTCAACCGTCACTGGTTAGTTTCATACCCAAAAAATCCTATCCGAACCTCAATCGGGTCATGGAAGTTTTTTACCCTTCGTTTTGTCGTCACGTGGATTTTTTCTGCAACACGGGATCTCCGTGGCAGGTCCATGATTTAAGATCACTGGAGAGTGGTGCACCATGGTACTGCTCCGTTTCAAATCCATGCACCCATTTCTAAAAGTCGTACGACACTGTTTCTTCATTTTGGACGGATGTTGCACCTTGCGCCGTATATGTTGCACCCTATGGATATCGATTCTTCAGAGGGCCATAACTCTCGACTCGTTTAGAGTTACGGGAGCCATAACCAGTCAAAACAAAGCTCTGGGAGATTTCTATAGCTATGACTGCTTTCATCCATCACTGGTTAGTTTCGTACTCAAAAAATCCAATCCGAACCTCAATCGTGTCGTGGAAGTTTTTTACCCTTCGTTTTTCGTCACGTGGATTTTTTCTATAATACGGGATCCCCGTGGCTGGTCTATGATTTACCATCGTTGAAGAGTGGTGCACCATGGTTCTGCTCCGTTTCAAATCCATGCACCCATTTCTAAAAGTCGTACGGCACTGTTTCTTCATTTTGGACGGATGTTGCACCTTGCGCCGTAGATGTTGCACCCTGTGGATATTGATTCTTCGAAGGGCCATAACTCTTCGCTCGTTTAGAGTTACAGGAGCCATAACCAGTCAAAACGAAGCTCTCGGTGAGTTCTAAATCTATGCCAGCTTTCATCCGTCACTGGTTAGTTTCATACCCAAAAAATCCTATTCGAACCTCAATCGGGTCATGGATGTTTTTTACTCTTCGTTTTGTCGTCACGTGGATTTTTTCTGCAATACGGGATCCCCGTGGCAGGTCTATGATTTACCATCGCTGGAGAGTGTTGCACCATGGTACTGCTCCATTTCAAATCCATGCACCCATATCTAAAAGTCGTACGGCACTGTTTCTTCATTTTGGACGGATGTTGCACCTTGCACCGTAGATGTTGCACCCTGTGGATATCGATTCTTCGAAGTGCCATAACTCTCGGCTCGTTTAGAGTTACGAGAGCCATAACTGGTCAAAACGAAGCTCTCGGCGAGTTCTACAGCTATTACAGCTTTCAACTGTCACTGGTTAGTTACCTACCCAAAGAATCCTATCCGAACCTCAATCGGGTCATGGAAGTTTTTTACCCTTCGTTTTGTCGTCACGTGGATTTTTTCAACAATATGGGATCCCCATGGCTGGTCTATGATTTACCGTCGCCGGAGAGTGGTGCACCATGGTACTGCTCCGTTTCAAATTCATGCACCCATTTCTAAAAGTCGTACGGCACTGTTTCTTCATTTTGGACGGATGTTGCACCTTGCGCCGTAGATGTTGCACGATGTGGATATCGATTCTTCGGAGGGCCATAAGTCTTGGCTCGTTTAGAGTTACGGGAGCCATAACCAGTCAAAACGAAGCTCTCGGTGAGTACTACAGCTATGATCGCTATCTGCCGTCACTGGTTAGTTTCATACCCAAAAAACCCTATCCGAACCTCAATTGGGTCATGGAAGTTTTTTACCCTTCATTTTTTCGTCACATGGATTTTTCTATAATACGGGATCCCCGTGTTTGGTCTATGATTTACCATCGCTAGAGTGTGGTGCACCATGGTACCGCTTCATTTAAAATCCATGCACCCATTTCTAAATGTCGTACGACACTGTTTCTTCATTTTGGACGGATGTTGTATCTTGCGTCGTAGATGGTGCACCCTGTGGATATCGATTCTTCGGAGGGCCATAACTCTCGGCTCTTTTAGAGTTACGGGAGCCATAACTAGTAAAAACGAAGCTCTCGGCGAGTTCTACAGCTGTGACAGCTTTCAGCCGTCACTGGTTAGTTTCGTACCCAAAAAATCCTATCCGAACCTTAATCGGGTCATGGAAGTTTTTCACCCTTCGTGTTTTCGCCACATGGCTTTTTTCCATAACATGGGATCCCCGTGGCTGGTCTATGATTTACCATCGTTGGAGAGTGGTGCACCATGGTACTGCTCCGTTTCAAATCCATGCACCCATTTCTAAAAGTCGAACGGCACCGTTTCTTCATTTTGGACGGATGTTGCACCTTGCGCCGTAGATTTTGCTCCCTTTGGATACCGATTCTTCGGAGGGCCATAACTCTTGGCTTGTTTAGAGTTACAGGAGCCATAACCAGTCAAAACAATGCTCTCGGTGTGTTCTACAGCTATGACAACTTTCAACCGTCACTGGTTAGTTTCATACCCAAAAAATCCTATCCGAACCTCAATCGGGTCATGGAAGTTTTTTACCCTTCGTTTTGTCGTCACGTGGATTTTTTCTGCAATACGGCATCCCTGTGGCAGGTCTTTGATTTACCATTGCTGGAGAGTGGTGCACCTGGGTACTACTCAGTTTCAAATCCATGCACCAATTTCTAAAAGTCGTAAGGTGTTTGCGCCAAAATTGGTCACAAACACCCGATATCGTGAAAGCACCCGTTTATGAACACAAATCAGCAATAATCAATATTGAACTCAGATCTAAGCAATAACAATAAGAGTAAATCAGCAATCACAATCACAAACACAGGATTTATAGTGGTTCGGTGATCTTGCCTACGTCCACTTTGAAGTTTTCTCTCTTTATTGATATTCTCTTGATGATTACAGTTGGTTACAGCAAGTTACAATGGGCTATATCTTTGAAACTTGAATGCAGCAACGATGATAAGGTGTAGAATTGAATCCGGTAGAGTCTTGGCGCTTCCGAATCTCCCATCCCCTTTTCTTAATGACCTGGGGCTCTATATAAAGGTGTCGGAGGCTGATATTTCGCCTAAAAACAAGGTAGACCGCTTCAGGCACGTAAGGGGGCCCACATGGCCGAAATCTGGAGATCCGAGCCCACATTGGGATCAATTCGACCCTTGGTTCGAATCGATCAAAAAAGTGTCCAATCATGATGAAACTTGGCGTGAACATTCTTCTATGTATATGCAAGCTCCTGTGAAAATTTCATGGCATTTGGACTTGTAGATCTTGAGTTATGATCGATTCAAGATTGCAGTTCATGGTTGAATTGATTGGGTCGAATCGATAGGGTCGAATCGATCAAGGTCGATTCGATAGGGTCGAATTGATCAAGGTTGAATTGATAGGGTCGAATCGATCGGGTCGAATCGATCGGGTCGAATCGATAGGGCTGAATCGATCAAGGTCGAATCGATAGGGTCGAACAGATCAAGGTTGAATCGATAGGGTCGAATCGATTGGGTCGAATCGATCAAGGTTGAATTGATTGGGTCGAATCGATCAAGGTTGAATCGATTGGGTCGAATCGATCAAGGTCGAATCGATTGGGTCGAATCGATCAAGGTTGAATCGATTAATGTCGAATCGATAGGGTCGAATCGATCAAGGTAGAATTGATAGGGTCGAATCGATAGGGTCGAATCGATCGGGTGGAATCGATAGGGCTGAATCGATCAAGGTCGAATCGATAGGGTCGAACCGATCAAGGTTGAATCGATAGGGTCGAATCGATTGGGTCGAATCGATCAAGGTTGAATTGATTGGATCGAATCGATCAAGGTTGAATCGATTGGGTCGAATCGATCAAGGTTGAATCGATTGGGTGGAATCGATGGGGTTGAATCGATTGGGTCGAATCGATGGGGTTGAATCGATTGGGTCGAATCGATCAAGATTGAATCGATCATAACTTGAGCGTATGAACTCGGATTGAGTTGAAATTAGAAACGCTGGCTCTCATGACTTTGCTTGCCGTGTCCTATCAATTGTAGCCTGTTCCGGACTCGGACAAAATTCATCAATATCCATGGTGAACCTGCAATGTACAATCGATATTCTTGAATAATAATCATTTGATTCTCAGTGAATTTTGGGTATCTCAGTTTTTGGCAAAAAGTGGGATAACATACGGCATTGTTTCTTCATTTTGGACGGATGTTGCACCTTGCACCGTAGATGTTGCACCCTGTGGACATTGATTCTTCGAAGGGCCATAACTCTCGGCTCGTTTAGAGTTACGGGAGCCATAACCAGTCAAAACGAATCTATCGGCGAGTTCTACAGCTATGACAACTTTCAACCTGTTATCCCACTTTTTGCCAAAAACTGAGATACCCAAAATTCACTGAGAATTAATGATTATTATTCAAGAATATCGATTGTACATTGCAGGTTCACCATGGATATTGATGAATTTTGTCCGAGTCCGGAAAAGGCTACAATTGATAGGACACGGCAAGCAAAGTCATGAGAGCCAACGTTTCAGATTTCAAGTCAATCCGAGTTCATACGCTCAAGTTATGATCGATTCAATCTTGATCAATTCGACCCAATCGATTCAACCTTGATCGATTCGACCCAATCAATTCAACCTTGATCGATTCGACCCAATCTATTCAACCTTGATCGATTCAACCCTATCGATTCGACCTTGATCGATTCGACCCAATCGATTCAACCTTGATCGATTCGACCCAATCAATTCAACCTTGATCGATTCGACCCTATCGATTCGACCCAATCGATTCAAGCCAATCGATTCATCCTTGATCGATTCAACCCAATCGATTCAAACTTGATCGATTCGACCCAATCGATTCAACCTTGATCGATTCAACTCTATCGATTCGACCCTATCGATTCAACCTTGATCGGTTCGACCCTATCGATTTGACCTTGATCGATTCAGCCCTATCGATTCGACCCGATCGATTCGACCCTATCAATTCAACCTTGATCGATTCGACCCTATCGATTCGACCTTGATCGATTCGACCCTATCGATTCGACCCGATCGATTCAACCCTATCGATTCGACCTAATCGATTCAACCTTGAACTGCAATCTTGAATCTATCATAACTCAAGATCCACAAGTCCAAATGCCATGAAATTTTCACAGGAGCTTGCATATACATGGAAGAATGTCCACGCCAAGTTTCATCACGATTGGACACTTTTTGGTCGATTCGAACCAAGGGTCGAATCGATCCCAATGTGGGCCCGGATCTCCCGATTTCGGCCATGTGGGCCCCCTCACGTGCCTGAAGCGGTCTACCTTGTTTTTGGGCGAAATATCAGCCTCCGACACCTATAAATAGAGCCCCAGGTCATTCAGAAAAGGGGATCGGAGATTCGGAAGCGCCAAGACTCTACCGGATTAAATTCTACACCTTATCATCGTTGTTGCATTCAAGTTTCAGAGATATAGTCCATTGTAACTTGCTGTAACCAACTGTAATCATCAAGAGAATATCAATAAAGATTGAAAACTTCAAAGTGGACGTAGGCAAGATCGCCGAACCACTATAAATCCTGTGTTTGTGACTGTGATTGCTGCATTACTCTTATTGTTATTGCTTAGATCTGAGTTCAATATTGATTATTGCCGATTTGTGTTCATAAACGGGTGCTTTCACGATTTCGGGTGTTTGTGACCAATTTTGGCGCAAACATTTTTGTGCTTTCACTGAGAAGAGTTGATTCAGGGAGAATTTGAAAGTTCAGATTTGGGACGTTATGACAAGACAATCGAGCAGAAGGCCAAGGCCAGAGCAAAGTCAACATGAAGGAAGTCACGAGGCTTCCTCAGGGGCAAACCAAACCTCAGTCTTCATCACCAGGGATGAGATGGAGACGATAATGAAGAGACAGGAAAAAATGATTCAGAATTTGCTTCAACAGATCGGGCAACTTGGATCACAGAATCAAGGGGTAACTGGAGTTCAAAATGGAGTTCAAAATCACAGACCATCACAGAATCAAGGGGGCACACACCTAGAGCACATTGATCCGATTCCAGGAAGAGAGACAAGAGCATCGGAACAGCCTGACGGCAACGGAGGGATGAACGCTCAGCCGGGGTTGCAGACACCTGAAAACTCACACAGACTCGGGGGGCAACCCGAAGGCAATGGACAAGGACAACAGCTTGGAGACAATGACAGATTGGCAGAGATGGTCAGGCGAGCCGTGAGAGGCGGATTAGTGAACAAAGATCTTGAATACGTGAACAGAAGTCCCTTTTCTACTGCAATTAGGATGGCTAGGAACCCACCAGAGTTCAAGTTTCCATCTGTGGAGAGGTACGATGGAAGGACGGACCCTGCGGTCCATCTAATGAAGTACATGAGGCATATGGAGGTGCTGGGGGCATCACAGGAAGTCATGGCCCGATGTTTTCCATTGTATTTAACGGATATCGCAGCATTATGGTTTAGGCAGTTGGAGAATGGTTCTATAAGAACCTAGTCAGATTTAACTGGAAGATTCATGGAGCAATTTAGGGTCCACATTGCAAGACCCAATAACGTGATGAGTTTGGCAACTTTAAAGTAGAAAGCCGGAGAGACCTTGAGGAGTTACCTAACGCGATTCAATGCAGCAGCAGCTTCGGTGGATCGACCAGATCCATCCATGGTTATGATGGCAGCTGTGTCCGTAGTAGCTGATGGCACAGAATTCAAAAATTCACTAACTAAAGTTCCGCCTATGGATCATGGAGAATTCTATCATGAGGCAGAAAATTTTTTGCGGTTGGAAGACGCCAATGCTGAAAGAGAAGAAGGAGAGGGAATCGAAGTTTATGCACTCAAAGACAGAAAGCCTCTCGAAAAGGATTCGGACAAGGATAAAGGAAAGCGAAAGAATGAGGATTATGTTGACAGGTCAAAGTGACAACGAAGAGAGCCGCGATTCACTACTTACACTAAGCTGACTGAGAGTTTGGAGCGGATTTATCAGGATACCAAGGAGCAGGTTCCGTATCGCAGGCCAATGCGAAGGGATCCAACCTCTGACGAAAGAAAATCAGATAAGTTTTGTGTATTTCATGAATTAAACGGCCATAACACTAATGATTGTAGGCATCTAAAGGACGAGGTGGAAGGGCATATCAGGAACGGTATGCTCCTTCAATATATGAGGAGGCGAACTCCAGCGGTGGAGCCAGAGCGGCCACCGTCTACATCAGCCAGGGGCAACCCTGAACCAGGACATCGTTTGGTTATCAATTAATTAAAATAAATGATGAACAAGTAGTAAATCTCTCACTAACGTGGGTTAATCATTTACACATGTATGAGATCACGAACGGTCCACAGGCATGCTTTGAATGGCTATTAACCCTATCGTTGGGAGAATTTACATTTTGACATCCTTGCTTTTGTTTCATTTCAATTTGGACATTTAGATTTGGTTTGTTTGGACATTTCTGTTTTTAAACTTATCTATTGAATAGATATTTGATTCTAATAATTCTAAAATGACTGAGCAACTTACACCTGTACGGGGTCGCGAACGATCCTTAGGCATGCTTTGAGATGGCGATAAACCGCCCTGACAAAAGATCCAGGGACCCACTCGAACGTGAACCTGGTATCGACAATGCGAAGCCCCCCGGGCACACTCATTCGCCTCGAACAGGCACACAAACGATCCAGGAACTCACCCGAACGTGAACCTGGCATCGATGATACCAAGCCCTCCCGCGCACGCTTATTCGCCACGAACGGCACTCGACTTCGAACAGTCACCAACCCAACCTCGAACGGTCACAACTCGCCTCGAACGGCACCACTCGACTTCGAACAGTCACAAAATCGCCTCGAACGGCACACGATCGCGAACGGTCACAATTCGCCTCGAACAGGCACAACTCGCCCCGAACGGCATAACTCATTTTACCTCAAATGGCTCGATCGTGAAAGGTCATCATTTAAAGTCCGCCACTTGACCGCGCACGGTCTCACTTCACCTCGAATGGCTCGATCCCGAACGATCGTCATTTGAAGTCAGGCGCTAGGCCATGAACGGTCGCACCCCATCTCAGATATCTTGATCCCGAACGGTCATTATTTGAGATTACATAAGACTATAACTTCCTTTGCAGGACATCAACAGGATATGAACATTCCGCTCATGGCATTACAAAACACGCCTTCCTACCGCAAGGCATATTTTGGGGGGCAAAGTGTTATCCCACTTTTTGCCAAAAACTGAGATACCCAAAATTCACTGAGAATCAATGATTATTATTCAAGAATATCGATTGTACATTGCAGGTTCACCATGGATATTGATTAATTTTGTCCGAGTCCGGAACAGGCACTACAAGAAAATACACCTTTGACAGCAACTATTCTCAGCGTTTCTCCTTTCGATGCTGTCATCGAAAATCTTGGAGGGAAATTTTTCCGTGAGAACGCTGAGAAAACCAAAAGTAATATAACTTTGCCGCCTCATTTTTTCACTTCGCCTATTTACTTTTCTCAGCTTTTCATCTCGTTAACACCTCCACCACCTAAAACGAAATTAACCCTCTCTTCCGATCACCGAAATTTGCCTTCATCAGTGCCGCTTCATCGTTCAAACATCTCCCTTCACCATTCTTTCGATTTCGAATCCGAATCATCACTGCTAGCTGCTCCCTCTACAGGTACTTATTTTCAACCATTCGTCGGTTTTATTTGGGTTTAAAATGGGTTCTTCAATTAGTTTATCGATTTTGTTATTTCAGGCATTAACGACACAGAAAGTATCAATGGTCAAATTGTTGAAGTTCCAACTCTTAGAATTTACACACTCTATGAATTGAGGATGGCAACGAGAAACTTTAAACTCGATCCAGTTATTGAAGGAGGATTCAGCTTTGTTTACAAAGGATGGGGGTAGATAGTAGTACTTTGAATCCTACTGGAATGCCAGGACAAGGAATTGTTGTTGCAGTTGAAAAACTTAACCCCGAGAGCATTCTAGGACTAAAAGAGATGCAGGTAAAACGATAGCAATAGCAATAGTAATAAAAAACTTAAGTGGTCAAAATAAGCTAGCATATTTTGGCGAGGTTAGTAAAATTTATATTTATGGATTGTAACAATCTGTATAGACTAAAGATGACAATGATCATTAATCTAGTGATAAGGCAGCTTCTATAAATTGCTAAAGATATTGGATTTGAAAGTCTATATGCACTGTCAGTTTTTGTTCAGATTTAAATGAAAAATCAAGAGATGACATATTAGCAGCTGAAACATTGATGATACATAGGCAGTAACAAAAATACCACCAAAGTGTTCTAGAAAATAATGTTTGCTTAACGGTATGTTTGATATATTCATGACCCATCTATTGTATTCGTACTTGTTGTGACTGAAAAAAAAAAGCCAACTCTTGTATGTACGGAAAATGTCCTAACTAGTTGAAATGCTGTCTAAATATTTATTGAATTGATAAAATCGTTATTACTTTGCATCACCCTGTCAATTGATTCATTTATTGTAATGTGTATAGGCTGAAGTGAACGCTGTAGGAAGTTTATCGCATCCAAACCTAGTCAAACTCTTGGGATATTGCATAGAAGACGAAGAAGCTCTTCTTGTTTATGAATACATGACAAAAGGAAGCTTAGAGAATCACTTATTTAGAAGTGAGTTTTTGCATTTCTTACATATTATATATTAACAAATGTGATTATGATTTATAACACGGTATTATTTAGGCATAGCTATATATTCTTGTACCCTATTTGCTTTGAAATTGGATTATAACATAGATCTCTTATTGTCATCTATTTCTATAGCAATGTGTGTAATAAGTATAATGTGCATTTACTTTTATTGAACAGAAGCAACTGGCCCTGATCCACTGTCATGGAATACCAAGGTTGAAAATATTGATAGGAGCAGCCCGAGGGCTAGCATTCTTGCATTATTCAAAGCAGAAAGTTATCTATAGAGACTTTAAACCTCCTAATATACTTCTTGATTCGGTATAAAACAAATAAAATAAATTTGTTATTTTACTGTATATTTAGCATATGGTTTATATGTTTGCTTGCGTTGGTTGGGCAGAATTACAATCCAAAGCTATCTGATTTTGGAATTACAAAGAATAAACCAAATGGAGAACACCATCCTGTGGCTCCTCAGATTATACAAACTCATGGATATGCTGCTCCTGAATATATTGCTACATGTTGTTATTTTATTATAATCCTGCTCTGATATAATCACTAATTGATCTAAAGTACGAATGCTTTTCATTTAGAGATCAAATCTGCGAATGAATAGTGTAGTTCTCAACTAGAACTTATGATACAAATTCTAATACAATCGTACGCTAAGTTTATATTCAATGAAATTAGTAACTGATTTTTCTTTTGTCATGATCAGTTTTTCCCTTCAAATAGTGTTTTTCTGGTTTTTGAAATACATTGGCCAGTAAAGTCATTGTCAACTAAGAACTTAATCTGTAACTATTCAATCACTCCATTTTACTCAATTGTTAATTCATGCAGATAACATGTTAGCTAACATGTTTGACATATAAAATATATTGAGTATGTTACAAGTGAACATTGGTGATACGATATTCAGGTCATTTGTCCATGAAAAGTGATGTATATGGGTTTGGTGTAGTACTGCTAGAAATGCTATCCGGTCTAAGAACAATTGATCACGACCGTCCAAACCAAAAGCGGAATTTCTATAGAAATTGTTAATATTTTGAATTTCTATAGAAATTCAGCCTTTATCCTCTATTACGAGGCCCAACCCACTACAACATGACTTCAAAGCCCGATGTAAGCAATTGGAGAAGCTATGGACGCATAAGCTTTATGTCATCTGTCTATGATGCGGGACATTTTAAATCCACTTTTGTCTTCTTTTCTTCCACAACAAGTTTTTTTTACTTTAATTTATGCACATTGCATTGCTTTTTGGAAACTTTACTTAAAAGACAATTGTTATACTAACCTTACATTATATCAAAAGCAAATTTTGATCAAAATAAATATATGAGTATGAATCATATTTAGATAATTAAAACTAATATACAAGAATAAATCTTTTTGAATCAAAATTAGTAACAAATCAGATGTATAAACAAACCAAAATAATCCACGGTTCTGACGGTTCAATCGGTCAAACCCTTAAAATCTTAAAACTTAAGTCCCCACGGTCCGATTCGCGGTCTGATCATGAAAACTATGCTTAATTTTGTGATTCTGGGATATATCTCTACTTGTAGCAGCAACTCACGGAGATAACAACCAATTTTTGCTTGCTAATAATTCTGGAGGCATGGGAAGGTGAAGGTAATAACGCTTACCTTTTTATGTATCGACTACTTATCTAATTGAAATAATTCTAAAGCTACAGAGTAAGAGTACTACTTTATGTTATCAAACTGATCTACAATTGCCTGTACAGATGATCTTGTGGATCATTATTAACTTTATGGTTAGCTCTATATTATCCGATGGAATAGTATTTTTTTTTGAAAATGACAATTATAGATATTTTTGATAAATATAGTGATAGCACTGTATATTCTTTCTCTCAGGTAACAAAATCAGGAATGAAAGAATTCTTTGAATATAAGTGTGGCAGGTTAGTAAACTTGTCAGAGTTTTGTTGGTATATGTTGTTAACTACTAACATATATGGTTCTTGATATTCAAGTGAGTGTATTAAATGATTTTTTTAGAAACTTATATATGACAGGTGCTGGAGCTTGTTTATCTAGCTTGAAAGTAAGTATACAAAAGATATTATATTTAAGAGGCCCAAGCCATTTTAGCTGAAATAATTATGATTTTTATACAATATTATAAATGTAGATCAAGCAGTAGAACATCAACATATAGAGATATAGGCAACCATGTGTATGCATCAGATGTAGCAAAAGCTTCTGTAATTAAGAAAGAAGAAAAGCTGGAAGGAAGGCTTGGAGAACTCTATCCCACATTCGTGAAGCTGATGCTTCAGTCGCATACAACAGGAGGTTTTTGGTTGGTGAGTGTTATGTATAACAATGAATGAAGTTCTGTGTACAATTGATATGTTACTGAGGGGTTTTAACTTCATGGATAGGGGCTTCCCAATCATTTCTGTATCAAGCATCTACCAAAAAGGAAGAATCGATATATCTTATTGATGAAGATGGAGATGAGACAAGGATACTTTATTTGGCAGCAAAAAAGGGTTGAGTACTGGTTGGAGAGGATTTGCCATTGACCACAAGCTAGTTGATGGTGATGCATTGGTGTTCCAGTTGATTAGTTCCAATACATTCAAGGTGATAAGTTGCATTTTCCCAAAATATGATGGTTATTCTGATTAAATAGTCACACGTTTTAAGTCTATGAGTGTGATTAAGGAGTGTTGCTATGTACACCTAGAAATCTCTCTATAATACTATTTAAAAGTAAAATAAAAGACACGAAAAGATTACTTTTTGAATCCACTTTTCATAGGTTGCCTGATACACAAATAATTTTTTTCTCTATTTCTAAAAATGACGCTATAACATGGAGCCAAGACAATGAAGTATTTTATTTTTTAGAAAACAACCAGCAATCTCAAATTATGTTTAACAAATACCCATAAGTCTGGTAATAAAATGTTGACTGTTAACATGCCATAGAGGTTAAAAATACACATCAAGCACATTTAATTCCACATAAAATCTTACTAAAATCAACCTAAAATAATAGAGGGAAAAAATTAGCAGTTTGGAAAGGTACAACTTATCACTGTCCTCTTACTTTGAAGCAACTTCATTGATTTCATCACCAGCATCCTCCTGATACGCCAAAGATTATGAAAAAATCAATAAAATTTAAAAGTGATTGTTAGCAATATCTAGTTATGTTGAAGAATACATATACATGAATATGAAAATAATGGATTCAAAATATTACAACGAGATCAAATGTCCAAAGAGTCATGTTATCTCCGAGATGTTGCAAGATCAAAGTACTCCTTATATGACCTTTCACCCGAAGTATCCAATTCTGATATTGCTTGATTGAATGACTAAATATGATTAGTTACATGAGTTATATAAGATCCTGGATCAAAGTACTCCTTATGCAAGATCAAAGTTTTAGAAATTAGTACTATTTGAAATATAAACTTGATAAAAACTAGGAGGAGATCCTGGATTACCAAGAATCTTGGATATGGTTTCTTTCTATTTGTATTAGGCTTTTGAATGTTGCAATCAGCTTACCATATATGAAACCATGATAAAGTCCACTCCTTATTTATGTGCCATCAATAAGATTATGATTTAACATAAGAATAATCTTTTTTTGAGTGGTTCCAGTAATACTAAAATTGTTGTAAAAATTAATCTATAAAGATTAACTATGTTTTTTTCATAATACTAAAATTGTTGTAAAAATTAACTATGTTTTATTATGATTAACTATGTTTTATTGCTGTAAAGATTAACTATGTTTTATTATGATTAACTATATTTATAAAGTAACACTATGATATAAATCCAGTAATACTAAAATTGTTGTAAAAATTAATCTATAAAGATTAACTATGTTTTATAAAAGTTAAATAAACTAACTAATTTTTATAGAAATTTAACTAAGTTGACTAAGTTTTATAAAATTTACTAAATTTCTAAAATTTAACTAGGTTTTGAATGACAATGAAAGCGTAAAATAAACTCTATGGCGTATTTTATTGTTCTCTGAGAATATTAAATTGGAAAGTGTTTCCATAATGAACAATTAAAGCATCTAATGAACAAAGTTGCATTCATAATTCATTTTCTTTTTGTTAAGTGGCTGCAAGCTGTCATATATGACACATATACGTAACAGATGTTGACATTACATTTGGTGCTTGTCTCTGGCCAAAATTATGCTCATCTAGCACCAACATAATATTAGACATGATTAAAAAAAATATGATATGACAAATCATCTTTAATTCAGTCAATATCATCTTTTTACATATCCTCTAACGCAAATATTGCATGAATGCAGACCGCATGTTGAATTAGAGCTGCTATTCATACCAAAAAGAAGCCATGAAATACAGTAGTTCGTAAAGCTTGCATACAGCAGAGAGGAAAATGGTGACTATCACAATGAGGTGAGAGGTAGGGAATCGTCTTTCTAACAATTATATAGTTGGATGCATGATTCACAAAAAGGTCGGAAAGTTTTGTTCTATTCATATAAATTGATTAATACATTCATGTCCTGTTGCGTGACAACTTGTCGGCTTCATTTTCCATGATGTTTAGTACTGTTTAACCAATTGGCCATTGCAAATGAACAGGTTTGGAAGATATAGTATGTTAACATAGTTGGACAGTTACATGCACTTATGATTCCTACTTGACTGTATTTAAAGTAGAGCAGTGTTAGGAGGACATGGAAACTGAGATAAGGGAAGCCAAATTAAGATGTCGATCGATTGATCACTATTTAATTCGGTTTGTCAAAAAGGTATGTGATTTTTGTCCGTTCGAAGGTTGATTTCAGTTTGCTTTTTATATTAGATAAAACTCAACATTTTCTTCTGCTATAATCAGAATGGTTATGCTGCAATCATTTAAGTATTACAAAAATTAACAAGTTTATAATAATAATAGCAATGAACTAATTTTGATAAAGATAACTAAGTTTATAATAATATTAATAAACTATAGTTTGATAAAATTAACTAAGTTTATAATAATAATAATAAATTAACTAAGTCAAGTAAGTTTTATGATTAATAATAAGAATAAAAAAACTAAGTTTGTAAAAATTTACAAACTTTAAAATAATAATAATAAATTAACTAAGTTTACAATAATATAATAATAAATTTGTGAAAAATTTATAAGTTTGAGATAATTTATAAAATTTTATAATGATAGTAGTATTTTGCTTCATTTTAAATAATCGTGTTTCAATTTCATTGAATTGATTCATAGTCCATCTTTTAATGTTCTTGCTTCACTATACAATTTAGTTGATTCATAGGTTACATTTCTGGTTTAGCGTTCAATAAAATACATATGAAAGGCACTATTGATTCGATTACAATTTCTTAAGGAAACTAAAAAATTTGGGTAGTGTTTGGTAACTGTACATTGACATAAAAAGCTTAAGTTTCCATTATGCATGTAGCTTAGTACCTATACATTGACAGTAAAAAAATCGCTCTGATGTTGACTGAAGTTGAAATGTCTGTAAAATTTAGAAGATCTTAAAGTTGGTTTCGATGGACACTATGGTGTAATGCAAACTGTGCACATGACATTTGAGCACAGTACTCAATATATAAAGATGATGCATGTTATTAATGTAGAGCGAATATGACCATAACCAACACATAGCATATATTTATGTTGAAAAAGTCAAATAAGCGTAAAAAAGTATTGTAATAGGCAATTTAGCTTAACATTTAAAGTAAGCATTACAATGCGAAAATTTGGTTCATTTTGAGCTAGTAAAAATAATAAAAAATTTCGGTTTATATTGCACTGCATATCCAAGTTAAAATAATGCCCTTGGATCAACAATTAATAAACCACTAGTGGATTATTGTTTAAGGTTTAATTCATTTTATTTGTCTCGATTTGTAAATGACTCTAATGAGAATAGTGAACTTGTAGTACACTGTAAGATGACTCTGGGCTAAAATCGCAAAAAAGGAGAATACGGTGGGTAAGTGCCTCAAATTGGTGATTGGGATCAAATTGAGTGTTATTATATTAATTAATATGATAAGGTATGATCGGTACTCACTAAATCCTAGTAAATGTAAAATAATTAATATTTTTCACACCTAATTTTAATGTAAATATATGGTATGTCATTTCAGTACTCTTTCAGTGGGTCAATACATGCATATATCATTTCTACTCCTATTCAAATTTCACTTATTATTCTCCATGTACTAAACTTCAATATATTGTGCAGGAAGCGTCTTTTTTGGATGATGAATGACTTGCCTACTATATTTGAAGTAGTGAATGGAAAGAGAAAAGCCAAAACCCATAGCAACAACAACCATAGCAACAACAAGCCCAAGTCAACCATTACCACTAAAGAGGTAAGATTATTTTTATCCTTGAATTAATTTACTACTACTATTAAGATTGGCCTAACACTGCTATTTATTCTAGTTATATATTGAAGTTTATTGTCTATCATTTTCAAATATTTTGGGAACTAAATGCTCATAACTGTTGATAGATAGGTCAATGGTCTTGTTGAAATTAATATTCGTCTCTAACCCTTGTTAATTTAAGTAGTGTTGTCAATGAAGATTTCTTGCTGCACACTTGATGAACATTTATGTTCTATTTTTTTCCCTTTCCTTGTAATGTAATTTTTTCAGAACAACAAGAATTATGACGTATTCACATTGAATTATTTCATTTGGGTCAGGGAGAACGGCCCATGATACCTACAAATACACATCCTAATTTGGTCAGGTTGATGTAAAGATCTTGGGATGCAGATCCTTTGATACGACCTGCTTTTTCAGAGATAGAACCTGAACCTAAATGGCCTTTGGAACATGTTCAGGTGCAATCTCTTTCTCTATCATATTAATTTTTTTCTGAGATATTTATGTTACGGCTTAGCGTTAGTACAAGACACGTTTAATAATTATCTGTGTTGCTATTTTAGGTAAAGCATTTTTGATTATGTTCCATTAAGTCATATGAGATCATGGATCACATTTAATTTTGTTATACCAGTGTATTACACGCATATGCACACCAGTGCATGATGTGGATATGCAGTATAAGTGAAAAATGGAGAGTACTTGTGTAATTTCAACGAAGGTTGAAACGAAAAAGATTAGTGAATCCTAAACTGTCAATTTTCTTTATTAATATATATATATATATATATATATATATATATATATATATATATATATATATATAAGAATATATAATTAAAGATGGGTAAGGTATTGATGTCATTTCACCAGAGTAAGATTGAAAATGTGTTCTACTTTTAGTTATTAAGCATAGTGATATAAGTAAAAACGTGTTTGGGTATTGATGCCATTTATTGTCACGATAAGAGCTGATCATAGCACACTGTCTCCCTCCTTATGTTTAAGTTTAAGTTAATTAAAATATAAGTTATGAAATTCTAAGTTCGAGTAATTGAGATAATTTATAATTTTAATAATGATAATAATAAATAATGATTTGAATAAATCAACTAAGTTTTATATAAAAATTAACTAAGCATTGTAAAATTAACAAGTATATAATAATAGCAATAATAATAATAACAATAAATTAACTAAGTTTATAAAAAATTTATAAGTTTGAGATAATTTATAAAATTATCCAAGTTAATAAAATTTAAGTTTGAGATAATTTATAAGTTTAAGTTAATTAAAATATAAGTCATAACATTTAAGTTTTACTAATTGAGATATTTATAAGATTGAGTTAATATAAATAAATTTATAAATAAGTTAACTGAGCTTTATAAAAATTTAACTAATTTTTATAAAAGTTAACCAAAATTTTAAAATTAGCTAAAAGTTATATAATTTAACTACGTTTTATGAAAGTTAAATAAATTTATACAAATTAATTAAGTTTTATTAGAATTTAACCACATAAATAAGTTTTGTATTAAGTTGGATATGTATATTAGGTTCATTACGGTCTGCAGGTTTCACTTTCTTCTTGGAACCTGATTTGAAAGCATGGAAACCGAATTCTTCATTTGAGCTACTGTGTTGCACATATAAAATAAGTTCTATGCATCAAATTATTTATTATATACTTGCATTCATGGGTAGTCTCATGGTTTAAAAACCTAATGTAAGAGAGAATTGAATAGCATCACATATTGTTCATCATCAAGCAAATGCTAATTTTTACCTTGCTATAACTTTTATTTCAGGGAGCGATGGCTTTAGGCGTGGCTTCGTAGAAAACTCCTACGATTATGGGAGATTGTCGAGGAAGGAATTGAGGGAGGATTTGTCTATGGGTGTCTACAGCAATGGTTCGATGAAGGTGTCGCAGTCGATTGTTCGATTGATGTTGAGGAAGTCGACTGTTCTGGTTGTTCTATGTCTTGGCGTGGTAGTCGGGTGCTAAGGGTTTCGAATTGTCTTGTTCGAGGTAGGAGGTTGTGGGGGCGAAGTTTGAGGTACGCAATTAGGGTTGTGGAAGTTTGTTTGATTTTTGTTGCTGCAGAGGTTGCATGAAGTATGTTGTATGAAGAGGAGCTGTGTTTTGACACTGATGTGTGGTTGAAATGGTTTGATGTAGGTAGCATTATGTAAGCAAGGCATTGTAATGCAGCAGTGTTGTAGGGCAGTTTGGGTGTTGAAGTCGCTTGGTATTGAAGAGAGGAGGTTGTAGTGTGACTGTTGTGGTGTTTTGAACAGGGAAGTGAATTGATGGCAGTGGTTGAGCCTAGTAGTGAAGTATGGTCGAAGCGAGATATTGAATGGAAGTTGAATGAGGAAGGCTGTGGGAATGTGCAGTAGGATGTGGTAATGGTATGTTTTGCAGTAGAGTGGTGGTGAAAGCAGTGATGAATGGTGCAGCAGTAAGTATGATGATCGAGCAATGCAAGAATGTATGAAGGCTGTGGGAATGTGCAGCAGGATGTGGTTTTTGGAGATGATAGAGTGAAGGTAGGCACTGATTTTGAATGATATATGTGCAAATGTACACATGCACAACAGTAGTCAGGTTAGATGATGAACTGCAAAGTTGTAGGCACTGGTGATATTGAGGAGTGTATGGTTTACTTTGTTATTTTTGTTTATGGATATTATTGAAACTTGGTTTATGGATGTCTTTTGTTTATTAATATTGTCTTAACTAGTTTATATAACTAATTAATAGTTATTAGAACATGTTATATATGCTAGTTGCTTCAATATATTCAAAATATAGTTCTGGAATATTCAAAAATAGAGTGGAATACTAAAGCTGTTATATAAATAGAAGACAGCGTTTGATCAATGCTGTCAATGAAGAAACAACAGCGTTTATTTCGTGCTGTAATTATCTTGAAATTGTCAATAACAGCGTTTTTTACATGCTGTCGAAATAGTTGATGATTCAATCACATCGTTTTCAACATGCTGTCGAAATTGTTGATGATTCAATAACAGCGTTTAGAAAAATCTGTTGTAAACAGTTAAAGTAGAATTTGAACATCTTCGACAACTAAATTATAAACGCTGTTGAAACATAATACAGCACGTCTGAAACGCTGTAAAAATATTATTGACAGCTTGTAATAAACGCTGTCACAGAGATGTTTCAACAACGTTTATAGAAACGCTGTTGTAAGTTATGTATATTCGACAGCATGTCGTTATACAGCGTTTCTAATAACGCTGTTGTATCATATTACAGCGTTTATCAAACGCTGTTAAAAGCCTTTTGTGGTGTAGTGAGGCTACAATTGATAGGACACGGCAAGCAAAGTCATGAGAGCCAGCGTTTCAAATTTCAAGTCAATCCGAGTTCATACGCTCAAGTTATGATCGATTCAATCTTGATCGATTCGACCCAATCGATTCGACCTTGATCGATTCGACCCAATCGATTCGACCTTGATCGATTCGACCCAATCGATTCGACCTTGATCGATTCGACCCAATCAATTCAACCTTGATCGATTCAACCCTATCGATTCGACCCAATCGATTCAAGCCAATCGATTCAACCTTGATCGATTCGACCCAATCGATTCGACCCAATCGATTCAACCTTGATCGATTCAACCCTATCGATTCGACCCTATCGATTCAACCTTGATCGGTTCGACCCTATCGATTCGACCTTGATCGATTCAGCCCTATCGATTCGACCCGATCGATTCAACCCTATCAATTCAACCTTGATCGATTCGACCCTATCGATTCGACCTTGATCGATTTGAACCTATCGATTCGACCCGATCGATTCAACCCTATCGATTCGACCCAATCGATTCAACCTTGAACTGCAATCTTGAATCAATCATAACTGAAGATCTACAAGTCCAAATGCCATGAAATTTTCACAGGAGCTTGCATGTACATAGAAGAATGTTCATGCCAAGTTTCATCACGATTAGACACTTTTTTGATCGATTCGAACCAAGGGTCGAATCGATCCCAATGTGGGCCCGCATCTCCAGATTTCGGCCATGTGGGCCCCCTCACATGCCTGAAGCGGTCTACCTTGTTTTTGGGCGAAATATCAGCCTCCGACACCTATAAATAGAGCCCCAGGTCATTCAGAAAAGGGGATCGGAGATTCGGAAGCGCCAAGACTCTACCGGATTAAATTCTACACCTTATCATCGTTGTTGCATTCAAGTTTCAGGGATATAGTCCATTGTAACTTGCTGTAACCAACTGTAATCATCAAGAAAATATCAATAAAGATTGAAAACTTCAAAGTGGACGTAGGCAAGATCGCCGAACCACTATAAATCGTGTGTTTGTGATTGTGATTGTGATTACTGAATTACTCTTATTGTTATTGCTTAGATCTGAGTTCAATATTGATTATTGCTGATTTGTGTTCATAAACGGGTGCTTTCATGATATCGGGTGTTTGTGACAAATTTTGGCGCAAACACAACCGTCATAGGTTAGTTTCGTACCCAAAAAATCCTATCCGAACCACAATTGGGTCACGGATGTTTTTTACCCTTCGTTTTGTCATCATGTGGATTTTTCCTGCAACACGGGATCCCCAAGGCTGGTCTATGATTTACCATCACTTGAGAGTGGTGCACTATTGTACTGCTCCGTTTCAAATCCATGCACCCATTTATAAAAGTCATACGGCACTGTTTCTTCATTTTGGACGGATGTTGCACCTTGCACCGTAGATGTTGCACCCTGTGGATATCGATTCTTCGGAAGGCCATAACTCTCGGCTCGTTTAGAGTTACGGGAGCAATAACCAGTCAAAATGAAGCTCTCTGCGAGTTCTACAGCTTTGACAACTTTCAGCCATCACTGGTTAGTTTCGTACCAAAAAAATCCTATCCGAACCTCAATCGTGTCATGGAAGTTTTTTACCGTTCGTTTTTTCGTCACGTGGATTTTTTCTATAACACGGGATCCACGTGGCTGGTCTATGATTTACGATCGTTGGAGAGTGGCGCACCATGGTACTGCTCCATTTCAAATCCATGCACCCATTTCTAAAAGTCGTACGACACTGTTTCTTCATTTTGGATGGATGTTGCACCTTACGCCGTAGATGTTGCACCCTGTGGATATCGTTTCTTCGGAGGGCCATAACTCTTGGCTTGTTTAGCGTTGCGGGAGCCATAACTAGTCAAAATGAAGCTCTCGGTGAGTTCTACAGCTATGACAGCTTTCAACCGTCACTGGTGTTATCCCGCCTTTTGGCAAGGCCGAGATACCAAGGAACTAACTAGGAAGAGGCAGGATCATACGTCCTTAACTTTGAATGATTGTTGGACGACTTCAGATATCGACGAATTTTGCCCGAGTCCGGATCGGGCTACAATTGATATAACACGCCAAGCAAAGCTTTAGAAACCAACGTTCCAAGTTTCGGTGCAATCCGAGTTCGTATGCTCAAAATATCGCCAATGGGAAATGGACTGGGTATTATAAGGTTCGAATCCATCAGAGCAAGGCCTTGGTCCGAACCCATCCAAAGAATTCCCTGCTTCGAATCCATGAGGGAAATGCCTTCGTTCGAATCCATCAAAGGCATCCATGATTCGAGTCCGTCCACGCATGCTTCGGTTCGAATCCATCGAAGTACCCCATCTTCGACTCCATCGAATGAAACCATTGTTCGAACCCAACAAGCATCCTTTACTTCGAAACCCCCAAGGCGGCATACTTCAAACCCATGTAATCGATCCCCCCGACTCCATCCTATGCCTTGCATCGAATCCATCCGGTGGAGAAGCCTTCGTATCGATTGATCAAGGGGAGCCCTGATCGATACGAAGCAACGATCATTCGACCGACTCGAAGGAGCATATCTTCGAATCCTGTATGATAGAAGAGCATATCTTCGATCAAGGGGGACTGACCCGAAGCACATGCATGATAGAAGAGCCGATTCGAACGAATCGATACAAATGTATCGATTCGAATAAAGTCGAGTCGATTCGAACGACTACTGGGGGCGGAAATCTCCAACTTCAATCGACCATATCTCGTGATCTATAAGCCCAAATGCTATGAAATTTTCACAGTATCCTACTTCCAACATGAAGAATGTTCATGCAAAATTTCAGCTCAATCTGATTAAGTCTTGATCGATTCGAACCAAGGGTCGAATCGATCCAGATGTGGGCCCGGACCTCCCGATTTCGGCCATGTGGGCCCCCCCACGTGCTGGAAGCAGTCTCCCCGAATTTTAGGCGAAATATCAGCCTCCTACACCTATAAATAGAGCCCCTGGTCATTCAGAAAGGGGATCGGAGAATTTTAAGTGACAAAGCACGCCCGGACGCTGCCAGAATTGCTTCAGAACACCACCACTGCCTTTGATTTCGAATTTATGCTTAAGAACTGCTGTACTTAGTCATATAAAAGTTGTATTCTCTGAATATAGAGCAATAAAATAACAAAACTTCATAGTGGACGTAGGCAAATCACCGAACCACTCTAAATTGTTGTCTTCTGTGCAATTTACTTTCCGTTGCTTGGAGTTTTTGTTAGATAATCCTCATTTTAATTTACTTTCTTCATTTATTATCTCTTCAAAAACTTCCGAAGAGTATCGTGCCCAATTTTGACACAAACACTTTGGTGCTTTCACTGAGAGAACACAGTTTTTCTCCCGCTCCCCGGATCTCTCATCGATACCGGATTGAATAAATCTAAGAGAGAGATCCGAATCTCAAGTTCAGATTCTTTTCATCCTATTCAGATTTGATAAAAGTCTAGGAAAGGATTCTATATCCACAATGGTGAGTACCCAAACTACCTCTAACATAGGTGACCAGGAAGGCCGGGATAGGCAAAATCCCGCGTAGCTTCCTTCTACTCAAGACGTCACCGGGCCTTCGGAGCCATCCGGACCGGTAACGAGGCAAGAATTTCAAACGTTGCTTCAGGAGCTGACCCAGAGTCGGCAACAGTTGACGAAGCAACTCCGTGCAAACACCGAGTTAACCCGCCAGCTACACAGTCACAAGCGCAGACGGTCTAGAAGGGATTACGCATCCCAGTCTTCCACGGAGAGCTCGGCTTCCTCTGATTACCATCGCCGACCTCTACGACCACGAATGGACGGGAACTATGCACAAGCTACCGGAAACCTTCCGGCAATGACGGTCGGGCAAGTACGAGTCGGCCCATCTGCCAGCTTCCACACAGGTCCTTCCTCCCGAGGAGGCAATGTCCCTCAACAAACCACAGACAACCGCCCAACGACCATTGCCACGGAGCCAGGAGTTCACATCTATACTTTGTCAGATCAGAACCGCCATCAACGACGGCAAACTCCTGAGCCGTATGTACCCGAAGATGTCGAACCAAGGAGGCGAGACCCGGACCGTCGACAGCGCCCGGTCTAGTCCCGCATTGTGGAACCCGACCACACCTTGGCTCAACATGCCCATAACGCAGCTGTGACGGATCTTCCAGAGATGATTAGGCAAATGATCCGTGAAAGTCAGGGGCTTACCAATGACGATTGGGGAATCTCCCGGAGTCATACCCCATTCACAGACGAGATTCTGTATGCCGAACCTCCTCGGCGATTTAAGATGCCCGTGTTACCAATGTACGAGGGAAACTCGGACCCCAATCAACACATATTGAAGTATGAATGGTCCATGAGCGCCGTTAGAGCAGACGATGCGGTCAAGTGTAGGAGCTTTCCTATCTCTCTGGGGGGCATTGCTACGATGTGGTTCACACGATTGCCACCCCGTTCTATCTCGTCATTCAATCAGCTGGCCAGGAAGTTCGTGGAACAATTCCGCATGCATGTTGCAAGGCCCAAAGATGTCAACACCTTGTCTAGCGTTATTCAAGCTCCAGTAGAAACGCTCAGACATTACTTGGAAAGATTTCATAAAGCTTGTGTGGAGATCACCAATCCCAATGACAATTCAATTCTGGTGGCATTGATGAAAGGGATTGACCCAGATTCAGATTTTGGAAATTGACTGGTAGGAAAACCTCCTGCGTCGTTGGACCGCTTCTACTCCAAAGCCGCCCAATTCTTGAGGCGTGAGGACGCGAAGCAGTCTAGGAAACAGGACGACGCAGGAACCAGTGGAGAAGGAATTCAAAGTAATGTGGCTGTGAAACAATCGGGAGAAAGCTCTAGAAAAGTGCAGTTAAATATCCAGAACAAGCAATCACAACCAAAGAATAATGAGAATCAGAGTAGGAAGCGGGATCAGAACTGTGGCCCAAGGCGTAGGGCCCCTATGTTTGACAGCTATACCCCACTGAATACGTCGTTGGAGAATGTGTACCTACAAACTTGCAACGCCATGCAATATAAGAAGCCTACTCCGAAACCGTCGTCGGGGAGACAAATTCATACAGGCAAGTTTTGTAGATTTCATGACAGCTATGGCCACAATACTAATGAATGCAGACACCTGCAAGATCTGATTGAGAAGTTGATCAGAGAAAGGAAGTTAGACCAGTTCGTACGGGCACCGCAGTCTAGTGGTGCGGGCCCGTCAAACCAGAACAATCAGCCAAATCGGCCAAGACAGGAAGAGCCTGCCCGAACGGGCGGGAGGTTAGTGATAAACACCGTCAGCGGTGGTCCGCATCCAGCGGATAAGAGCTGGAAAGAGATGGAGTCATATGCTAGCTCGGTTAGGCATATGGAATTTGAGTGTTGCAGTAGTTATGATGAAGGGGCTCCGGCAAAACAACAAAAAACGATGGCTGATGACATCGTGTTCCGGAACCGTGATGCAGACAAGGTCGAAGCCCCGACTATCGACCCGCTTGTTATATCCGCCCAGGTTGGTCCTGCTTGGATGAAGAGAATACTGGTGGATAGTGGGAGTTCAGTCAATATTTTGTTCAAGAGAGCTTACGATCAGATGAAGATGGAAGCCAAAGATCTGAAACCCTGTCAATCCAGGATTCACGGCTTAGATGGAAGTGCTAATATACCCACGGGGGTTATGGAGTTACCCGTGGAGTTGGGGATCGGTGAGTGCAGAAGAGTACGCATGTTGCATTTTGTTGTTTTGGATATTCACTCATCGTACAACGCATTTCTGGGCCGACCGGCCCTTGCTCAGTTTCGGGCGGCAATCGCCCCGTGGTGTTTGACCCTAAAGTTTCCTACCGATTGTGGTATCGGTGTAATTCATGGAGATCAGGCTGCCGGAAGAGTCTGTTATGTTGCGGAGCTGCGAGAAGCGCAGCGAAGAGAGAAAGGGAAGGGCGTAGAGGAACCCCTCTGCGTCCGTTTTGCTGATGATTGACAATTGGTGCCTGGGCCTCGGCCCGGGCACCACAACCAATTCCAGAGAGGCCTCGACCCAAGGGACAACGACAACAATGAAGAATCCACAGAGAGTCAGGCTTCTCCAGCTGAACTGACTATCAATGTCCCGATTGATGAAGATGACGATGATTCGAGAATGCTAAAAATTGGGTCACAATTGGGCCAAGAGGCACAGCAGGAATTGGTTGAATTTCTCCGGAAGAATCTCGACGTGTTCGCCTGGACGCACTCTGACATGTGTGGGATCTCGCCGGACATCACGAGCCACACTTTAAACATTGACCCGCGGTATATCCCGGTCAAACAGAAAAGGCGTGGTATGGATCCAGAGAGATCTGCCGCCCTTAAAGAAGAGGTCGATAAGTTGAGGACAAATGGGTTCATTAGAGATGCTTTATACCCGGAGTGGGTATCCAACCATGTACTTGTCCGGAAACCAAATGGGAAATGGAGAACTTGTATTGATTATTCTGACTTAAACAAGGCTTGCCCGAAGGACAGTTTTCCACTTCCACGCATCGATCAGCTTGTCGATTCGACTGCCGGACACGAATTGTTATCTTTCATGGATGCTTATTCGGGCTACAATCAAATACCCATGCATGTAACCGACCAAGAGCATACAAGCTTCGTGACTGATTTGGGGCTATACTGCTATAAAGTCATGCCTTTTGGATTAAAGAATGCTGGCGCTACTTATCAAGGATTGGTCAAACGGATGTTTGCCGACCAGATCGGGAAAACCATGGAAGTTTATGTAGATGACATGTTGGTGAAGTCACGGTATTCTGTTGATCATGTAAAAGACTTAGGATCGATGTTCGATATCCTCCGGAGATATGGTATGAAGCTCAATCCGCTGAAGTGTCATTTTGGAGTTGCATCCGGAAAATTCCTTGGGTTTATCGTCAATGCCCGAGGGATAGAAGCTAACCCTGAAAAGATCTGGGCCATTAGAAATCTTCAAACTCCAAGAACCATAAAGCAAGTTCAGAGTCTCAATGGGAAAGCTGCAGCATTGAGTAGGTTCATCTCGAAGTCGACCGACAAATGCATCCCTTTCTTCGATCTGATCCGAAAAGGGAAACGAAACTTTGAATGGACTGCTGAATGTGAAGGTGCATTTCAGTCATTGGTTCAACATCTTTCTACACCGTCGATTCTCTCAAAGCCTGTCGATCACGAGCAGTTGTATCTCTACTTAGCGGTATCAGAAAGCGCGATCAGTGCGGCATTAGTCCGAAAAGAAGACCGAGTGCAGAAACCGGTGTATTATGTAAGCAAACGATTAACCGGAGCTGAGAGAAACTACCCAAGGCTGGAAAAGTTGGCATACTGCCTAGTCATTGCCTCGAGGAAGCTCCGTCCATATTTTCAGGCTCATCCTATTATTGTGTACACCGATCAGCCGTTACGACAAGTACTCACGCGGCCTGAGACGTCTGGTAGGTTACTAAAATGGAACATCGAACTGAGTCAATTTGACATCACATATACTCCGAGGAGGGAAATACACGGTCAAGTCCTAGCCGATTTCGTTGTTGAATTCACTGTACCTGAGGACTTACCTGAAACTAGCAAATCTCCTGAATACATATGGAAGTTATATACTGATGGTGCCTCTAATGATTGGTGTTCGAGAGCAGGGGTAGTGCTTGAAACCCCCGAAGGCCGATCCATATGCTATGCTTTAAAGTTCGAGTTCCGTGCAACCAATAATGAGGCTGAATATGAAGCTTTGCTTACTGGGTTAAAGCTAGCCCACGACTTGAGAATTATCGCTGTAGAAATTTACTGTGACTCCCAATTGGTCGTATGTCAAGTCCAAGGAGAATACCAAGCTAAGGATCGAAAACTAGCTGCTTACTTAACTCGAGTCAAGGAGATTCTCGATCATTTTGATTACGATGCTATTTTCTATATCCCCCGGGAGCGCAATCAGAAGGCCGATTCGTTGGCGAAGTTGGCAAGTACGGGCGAAGCTCAGCAGTTGTGACTTGTTCCCGTTGAAACCTTATCCTCTCCGAGCATTGACCAGAGTGAGTTAATTATGCACTTGATGCTACCACAAGTAGGGAGTCGTGGATGACCCCCTACCGAAATTATATTGAACACGGGACGTTGCCTGAGCGCAGGAGTGAGAAGAGGCAGGTCCTTCGAAAAGCCTCGCGTTATGTCATTCAAAACGAAGTTATGTATAGAAGGGGGTACTCTGTTCCCCTACTCCGGTGTATCGCACACGACGAAATCAAATGAGTTTTACACGATGTACACGAGGGAGAATGTGGCGATCACACTAGGGGTAGGCACTCGCCAAGAAAGTGCTCCGATACGGATATTACTGGCCTACTATTAATCGAGATGCGTCGGAATACGCCAAAAAATGTGATAAGTGCCAGAAACATGCTCGAATTCCTATAGCCCCGCCTACCGAGATAACCCAGATGGTTAGCCCATGGCCGTTCGCAACATGGGGAATCGATATAATTGGAGCACTGCCTTTAGCCAAGGGTGCGCGAGGTACGCCATCGTCGCGGTTGATTACTTCACTAAATGGGCCGAAGCTGAGCCTCTTGCAACGATTACAACGAAAAAAGTAATCAACTTCGTAGTACGCAACATTATCTGCCGATTTGGTCTCCCGCATACTATCATCACCGATAACGGAGCCCAATTCGACAGTACTGAGTTCAAAAATTTCTGCCAACGATTTCACATACATAAGAAGTTTTCTGCAGTGGCACATCCCGAAGCAAATGGTCAAGTCGAAGCTGTGAATAAAGTTATAAAGTCAATTCTGAAGAAACGACTGGAAAAGGCCGGGGGCAAGTGGGTCGACGAACTTCCTATGGCATTATGGGCCTACCGAACAACTCACAAAACTGCAACCGGTCACACTCCATTTTCTCTATCTTACGGCTCTGAGGCCGTTATCCCAGTCGAGTTGGAAGTGCGCTCTCATCGCGCGACGAATTATGATCCAAAGACGAATGCCATTTTGCTTGCTGAATCTCTGGATTTACTGGATGAGAGGCGTGAAGAGGCCGATTTGAGAGCAGCCGCATATCGAAACCGGGTCGCCCGAATTTTCAATGCCAAGGTCCGTCCGCGAACCTTTGAACTCGGCGATCTCGTACTCAAAATAATTTTTCCGGTTCCTTCGCACATGAAGCCAAATTGGGAAGGGCCGTATGTGATTTCACAAAAGCTCGGAGATGGCACGTTCAAATTATCGATCGTTGACGGTCTTGCCTTGCCAAGAGCTTGGAATAGAGAAAGTCTTCATCGCTACTACATATGAATGACTTTACTTATTTGTTTTCTTCAATTTATTCCTTTGCATTTTATTCTAGCATTTCGAGATTTAAATTTGTACTAAGGCAACTACCTTTGCCATATTTTCTCGTTTCAGCAATAAAATGCCATCTCTTCGAGCCAGAGCTGTGATTTATTGAGTATGACGCACAATGTCACGACGCACGGAGAGCTAAGTTCCATCCTACGGTGGGATTTATTCAAATAGGGAGTGGCTGTGATATGACCGGTCACTCGCTAAGTGAAACCCGAGCTCGGGGGCAGGACACAACATCAACACTTACAGGGATTAATACACGACAATCCCTCTTTTAACTCCAAATTCCCAGAGCGCGAATTGGAGTATAAAACTTCAACTCTCAGTTCCCGGAGTACGAACCGGAGTATAAATCCATTGCTCCCAGAGTGTGAGCCAACTCCAACTTCCCAGAGTGCGAATTGGAGTATAAACATTTGACAATTCGTTCCTAGAGTGCGAACGGACTCCAACTTCCCAGAGTACGAATTGGAGTATAAACATTTGACAATTCGTTCCCAGAGTGCGAACGGACTCCAACTTCCCAGAGTGCGAATTGGAGTATAAACATTTGACAATTCGTTCCCAGAGTGCGAACGGACTCCAACTTCCCAGAGTGCGAATTGGAGTAGAAACATTCAACGATTCGTTCCCAGAATGCGAACGGACTCCGACTTCCCAAAGCATGAATTGGAGTATAAGCATAGACTTCGAGTTCCCAGAGCGTGAAATGGAGAGTAAACATCAATTCCAGGTTCCCGAAGCGCGAACCATACTTCAAATGTCGATAACTCTCGAATCCCCATAGTGCGAACCATGCTATCGATTGCAAATTATCCTAAGTCCCCTGAGCGTGGACTAAAATGTAATTACTAACTCTGAATTCCCGAAGTATGAATTGGAGTATAAACATCAAACACAGGTTCCCGGAGAGTGAACTAAATAATAAATGTTGATGATAATCAATAAAATCCCCAGAGTGTGGACCGAGCTGTTAATACAAATTGTGATTAATCCCCGGAGAGCGAACATGTGTGCAAGAATAATGACATATGTGAGCACGAGCTAATCAACACAACATTTAAGTAAAAAAGTGAGGAGTCGTTTTCCATTTCATCAACCAGCAAAAAAGGGTTTGATTAAATGGAAAAATAAAATTTCAATCAAGTGGATGTCGAATCCACGCCTATACACGACTTTGAACGGAAGAAAAAAGATTATAATCAACAAACGAGACATGTAGGTCTAAGTTTTCAATCCTTCTTCTTTCGTCGTCTCTTCTTGGGAGTTGCTTCACCAGAACCGCTACCCGACTTCCTATGAGATTTCTTGCTCTTTTTTGGTTGCTCCTCCGGATCCGGCATAATATCAACATCTTCTTCAGAGCTGGAAGGGACGGAGAGTCTCTTGGCAGGACGACCTGGAGACAGAGAAGCCATAACAGGAGGTGGAGCCTCGGCATCAGAAGTCGTGACAGTGCCACCAGGAGATATAATCATTAAAGGAGTTAAACTCGGCGGGGCAGCGTCGCCCCCAGAACCGCCAACCGTCGTTGTCGCAGCCATTTCAGCACTTATCTCTGCAAGGATTTCTTCTTCTAGGGAAGGATGAGCAGCACCGGATACACTAACAGTCGGCATGAACGAGCTAAAAGCTGGAGTTACTCCTCCCATTGTAAAGGAGGGATCTGTAAAAAGATCACAAGGCTGCTTGAGAAGCTCTTCAATCATCTGACCGTCAAGGGACATTGAGCTCCCCTCTCTAGTCTCACTGGTTACAACGGTAGTCGTAGTGGCTTCAGTAACGACAGCTCCTTGTGTTGGCTGCGAAGCTTGTGGTACCGGGGGAATGGGCGCATCGCTCTCAATCACTGATTCAGAAAGGAACAAGAATAATCAGTTAAACAATCAGTACAAGACCCGGTTCACCCTAAAACGCTTTAGGAATGCTTGAAATACCTTCTTTACCTTGACTTGGTGCCAAGGCGGGTCCGGAAACAGCAGTTGTACCGAGTGATATTTCCGGTTGATCCGGATTATAGGCAGGAACAGTATGCGGACTAACTATAGCTGTAACTCAAGACGAGGTCGGGGCAACAGTTGAAGTATCATCACTGCAATGAGCAGCTCCAGAACCCTCACCGGTTTCCACTTGGTGGAAACCGAGTCTCTCTCTCTCAGCAGAGATGATCGCCTCGTGAAGATGTTTTTTTTCCTCCTCGTTTAACAAGCGAGACTCAAGTTCAAATTCATCAACAGCGCCTTCGGGGAGAGATGCTTTCTTGTTCGCCAGCAACTTTTTCCAAGCACTGAGTAAAAGCGTAGAATAATCTCCAAGCCACGAAAGATTCCTATGCTCAAGTACATTAGCATTATAAGTGTCGAGGAGCTCGTCAAACTCCGCTTCTACCCTGAACAATTCAGCTTGGACTCTCCCCTCTACTTCTGCCTCCACTGCTTCAACCCTGGCAATCGCTGCATCTCGTTCAGCACGGAGAGACATAGCCTGCTCACACGCTTCTTGTGCGCTCACGTTAGCATCATCTTTTTCTTTCTTTAAATCGGCAAACTTAGCCTTCAGTTCCTCTAATTCTCTAACCGCCGCATCACGTTCGTCCTCAACATTTTTGTATCGATGGCCCAAATCCTCAACTAAGGTACAATGTGCTTGTTGCATCTTCGCCATCTCAACTAATGTTTCATCGACCTTTTTCAATGACTCAACCTCGGTTTTATGAGAAGATTCCACTTCGGATTGAAGAACATCGACAATACGGTTCTTCTGGGATAAGCCGGCTTCCAATTTTTCGATAATTTTGGCTCGATCAAAGGCTACTTTCGAAGCTTTGACAGCCGCTTTGTACCATTCTTTGTACTGAGCGTAAAAATCGTGTGTGTAGCTAAGAGCGGTGTTCACAGCCTCTTCGGGGATCCTCTTGAGATTGGGGGGAAAGATATAAGCATCAAAGCATATCTGTGGAAAGTCTTTTTTCATCTGGGCGATTCTAATAGCCCCTTCACCAGATGGCTCGAGAGGAGCCTCCTCTATAGTTGTAGTTACAACCGTATCAGTCCTGGAACGATATGAACCAGACTTTGAAACTTGTAAAGACGGCTGTTGTCGTGAAGGTTCAGATGCAGGAGCAAGACCTCTGGATGGCGAAGGAGAACGAGAAGGTGAACGATACCTTCGGTCCCTATCAGGACGCTCCTGGCTGGAATAATAACGGGATTGATCCCTATCGCCATGCTCTTGTAAGTAGTACCTCCGTTCACGGTCACGATCTGAGTCCCTGCGGCAAGATTCATAATAAGATGAAGAGTGATGTACCCGCCGAAGTCTGTCCAATGTAGAAGGGCGGTCCGACATAGCACCTGGAAGAAGGAAATGACTTGATTAAATGCCAAGGGAAAACACTGCAATACATGTGGAAGTCGTGTAGTGTTATGAAAGTGTGTACAAATGTGCAAAACCCCCCGACCAACCAGAAGTGTCGACTACACTAACGGATAAAGACTCGCTTATGTCTAGCGCTTCACAGAGCTCTTCCAACCCGGACTCGTGACAGAGAGACACATAATCTGGGATGGGAATATCATCCAACCCTCTAAAGGTATCTCCTGGTTGATAAGGGGTGGCGGCTGAGAAAGTGATTCCGGGGATAGGACGAGACACAACTACAGACTTCCGTCTCTTAAACTTAAGAACAGCAGCCTTGCCTTTCCGCCCTTCTTCTATTTGGGAAAGGTCAGCTGCAATCTCGGTGTCCGTGGGCATTCTTTCATCATCGCTGGTTTCTCGTATCACGATGCCAGGTTTTCTTTTTACAACTTTCTTCTTGTTCTTCGAAGCTTGTCTTGCCAATCCTTCGATTTCAATACTCTGGTTCATCTCAATCAAGCCCAGTGTCCTTAAGTTATTATCGGTTAGCAACACATCAATGTGCCTTAAATCACTTGGGACCGCTTGCAAGCTTTGAACAACGCTTCTGTAACGCCCACCGGTTGGTCTCGAAATGATGGCTATAAGAATAACAGAGTATTAGTGCAATTATTGAGTGTGGCCGGTCAAGGGTGACTTATGACAATTACGTTTAGACAACCATCTCCTGGCAAATCCTGGGGGCATCGAACAAAAAACCACTCATTCTTGAAGTAGCTAAGCCTGGTCCAAGCTCCTATAACAACCTGACAGTTCCTAACCGCTTCTAAGAAAGTAAAAGATGGGCTATCACCCCTACTCTTGAAGTTGAATATGTGCCGAATCTCATTTGGACATGGTGGGCGGAAAAGACAATCCATAAATATGTCGAAGACGCTATTCAGTAGTGCGTGCCCGTTGGGATGGAGTTGGGAAGGAGCAATTCCCAAGTACGACAACATCTCTCTGAGATATTGGTTAAAAGGAGGGAGAGATCCAGCCGCACAGGCATGACGATAAATGGCGGTATAACCTTCGGGCGGATTATGTGGTCTATCGTCAGCGCTAGGCAATAAAACATCGTCAGGTGATATATTGTGTTTCGTGCATATCCGGTTCATTAGGGACTCAGAGATATTAGACTGAACAGAGTCGATGGGATCCTCGATAAATATACCCTCCGGCAATCCATCTGGAGCCGGGTCAACTACATCGGGTGGAATTTCCGGAATCTCAAGCGCCGGAGGGGGCGAACTTTGTACTTCTTGTTGTTGAGAACCCGATGACTCCATAATTAACTAACTCACCAAAAAGCGACAATAAATACATGAAAAGCCCATATATTTCCCCCAATATAAAGTGTGCGAATATATCGTGTAGTGCAAGTGTTGTGCATAACTTAAGCAGATTTTACAAGATGAAACAAGATGTTTGAACGACGAAACTTCGGAATTTGAAGATGGAAGTGACCGTCATCGCTAACCGTCACTTCCATGCCATCTGAATGCTACCGACCAATTCAAGTATAAATGCATCATATGTTGGTTAAGTCACAGTTACATCGACAAGCTTCAAAAAGGAGGTTAAGTCTTAACAGTCGAATTCGATTATGCAAGGCCGAAGCTTGTCGGAGTCAAATATGCTAAAGTTCATTAGATTCGTCAAATTTCATCTTGAGATTGGTCGTAGTTCAGAGGTTGAGGCAAGTCAAAAGAGCATTGATTTCGGAGATCAAGGCGTTCAGTCTCAGACCTTCGAATCCATTGGTGCGAATCGATACGCATCGATTCGAAAGAATCCAAGCCCAAACGTTCGAACCCATGAAGGTCGAATCGATGTGAACCGATTCGAGGAAACCCAAGACCAGACGCTCCAGGACCAATCGGTTTGAACCGACAAGGCCTAGGGGGAGACAAGCACTTCGAATCCATAGGCTGTGCGCGGCTTTGAATCGATCGATTAAACACAGGTATTCGAATCGATCGGAGCACCATTGCTTCGAACCGATCGATTCGAATCTTTCATGATGACCGATTCAAAACCAGACACTTGAAATCGACTCGAGTTGCTCGTCCCAGATCAACGCGAAGCAATATAGAGAATCGATGTTCATCCATGACAAGTTTCCGTCCCCAGGGCCATAGATTCGACCCATTCCAGATCTAGTCGTCCTATATGATTCTCTGAATGAAAAGTTGAAACTGATGATAAGATACCAAGATCCATTGTTCTACACCCGAGTTGATCCGTTGTTTACCTGATTGAGTTTGTTGTAAGAGAAAACTTGGAGGGTTTTCGGTTGAATCGAACAATGGCACGGAGGTTTTTTGCTTTGAAGGGTCGATTCGAAGGAATGGTTCGAACAACAGTAAAAAGGTAAAAAGTGAAAGTGAGAATGGCCTTGGGTATTTATATGGATTCAGGGAGGCTATTGTGGCTCTTCGTCTCCCGGTGAACTTTTACCTTCTACCAACGGTCACTGGCAAGGCTCGATCGATTCGAACAATCACTTAATCACCACCTGTTATTCGAATCCATCACATTGCCAAACCCATGCGTGGCTGTGAATCCGTATGATCGAACCCATCGGTATGAACTACACTTCGAATCCATCCACACCTTATCGATTCGAATAGCCACCGATTCGAACGTACTTCAATTCGAATCCATCTCTGCCACATCGATTCGAGACACCAACGGTTCGAAGAAGCAACCAACAGAAAAATCGACCCGAAGAACTATCGATTCGAACCAATTCCGTTACGAATCCATCAAGGCCAATCGATTCGAATGAATCGCTCCAATCTAAAAAATAACCTGTCCACCTTTTCACGCTGATTCAGGAGAGGATCAGTACAAGAGTGTGATTATGGGCAATCATAAAAACAGTGTTTTAACTCGAATCTCAAGATCGGTTCAGGAGAGAATCGATGCAGAATTCGATAACAAACCAAACTGACCACATGGCAATCATGCAACGTTAACCAAAGTCAAAGTGGTATGTATATGCGCATATGTATGACTAATATTTGACCTTTGTCGTTCACAGGAATCAGATGTCCATTTCGTCATAGTCTTGACAACAAACGGCCGATCGCAATCACACAACGATTGGTTACAACAATAAAGAATGCAACATTCAGCGAAGCATGCTCTAATTGTCCAACGACAGATTGCAGTTTTTCAAAGCACGTCGTGTTCACACAAGACGTACTTTGGGGGGGAAATGTTATCCCGCCTTTTGGCAAGGCCGAGATACCAAGGAACTAACTAGGAAGAGGCAGGATCATACGTCCTTAGCTTTGAATGATTGTTGGACGACTTCAGATATCGACGAATTTTTCCCAAGTTCGGATTGGGCTACAATTGATATAACACGCCAAGCAAAGCTGTAGAAACCAACGTTCCAAGTTTGGGTGCAATCCGAGTTCGTATGCTCAAAATATCGCCAATGGGAAATGTACCGGGTATTATAAGGTTTGAATCCATCAGAGCAAGGCCTTGGTCCGAACCCATCCAAAGAATTCCCTGCTTCGAATCCATGAGGGAAATGCCTTCGTTCGAATCCATCAAAGGCATCCATGCTTCGAATCTGTCCACGCATGCTTCGGTTCGAATCCATCGAAGTACCCCATCTTCGACTCCATCGAATGAAACCATTGTTCGATCCCAACAAGCATCCTTTACTTCGAAAACCCCAAGGCGGCATACTTCGAACCCATGTAATCGATCCCGCCGATTCCATCCTATGCCTTGCATCGAATCCATCCGGTGGAGAAGCCTTCGTATCGATTGACCAAGGGGAGCCCTGATCGATACGAAGCAACGATCATTCGACCAACTCGAAGGAGCATATCTTCGAATCCTTCTCTTCGAATCCACCAAGTAAACGCGACTAAAAACAAGGGAATGACCAAGAAAACTCGGAGAAAAAGGGGGACTGACCTGAAGCACATGCGTGATAGAAGAATCGATTCAAACGAATCGATACGAAGGTATCGATTCGAATAAGGTCGAGTCGATTCGAACGACTACTGGGGGCGGAAATCTCCAACTTCAATCGATCATATCTCAAGATCTATAAGCCCAAATGCTATGAAATTTTCACAGTGTCCTACTTCCGACAGGAAGAATGTTCATGCAAAATTTCAGCTCAATCTGATTAAATCTTGATTGATTCGAACCAAGGGTCGAATCGATCCAGATGTGGGCCCGGACCTCCCAATTTCGGCCATGTGGGCCCCCTCACGTGCTGGAAGCAGTCTCCCAGAATTTTAGGTGAAATATCAGCCTCCTACACCTATAAATAGAGCCCCTGGTCATTCAGAAAGGGGATCGGAGAATTTTAAGAGACAAAGCACGCCCGGACGCTGGCAGAATTGTTTCAGAACACCACCACTGACTTTGATTTCGAATTTATGCTTAAAACTGCTCTACTTAGTCATATAAAAGTTGTATTCTCTGAATATAGAGCAATAAAATAACAAAACTTCATAGTGGACGTAGGCAAATCGCCGAACCACTCTAAATTGTTGTCTTCTCTGCAATTTACTTTCCGTTGCTTGGAGTTTTTATTAGATAATCCTCATTTTAATTTAGTTTCTTCATTTATTATCTCTTCAAAAACTTCTGAAGTGTGTTGTGCCCAATTTTGACACAAACAACTGGTTAGTTTCATACCTAAAAAATCCTATCCGAACCTCAATCGGGTCATGGAAGTTTTTCACCCTTCGTTTTGTCGTCACATGAATTTTTTCTGCAATACGGTATCCCCGTGGCAGGTCTATGATTGACCATCGCTGGAGAGTGGTGCACCATGGTACTGCTCCGTTTCAAATCCATTCACCCATTTCTAAAAGTCATACGACACTCTTTCTTCATTTTGGACGGATGTTGCACCTTGCACCGTAGATGTTGCACCCTGTGGATATCGATTCTTCGGAGGGCCATAACTCTCGGCTCGTTTAGAGTTACGGGAGCCATAACCAGTCAAAACGAAGCTCTTGGCGAGTTCTAATGCTATGACAGCTTTCGACCGTCACTGGTTAGTTTCGTACCCAAAAAGTCCTATCCGAACCTCAATTGGGTCATGGAAGTTTTTTACCCTTCGTTTTGTCATCATATGGATTTTTTCTACAATACGGAATCACCATGGCTGGTCTATGATTTACCATCACTGGAGAGTGGTGCACCATTGTACTGCTCCATTTCAAATCCATGCACCTATTTCTAAAAGTCGTATGGCATTGTTTGTTCATTTTGGACGGATGTTGCACCGTGCACCGTAGATGTTGCTCCCCGTGGATATCAATTCTTCGGAGGGCCATAACTCTTGGCTCATTTAGAGTTACGGGAGCCATAAACGGTCAAAACGAAGCTCTCGATGAGTTCTATAGATATGACCGCTTGCAGCTGTCACTCGCTAGTTTCGTACCCAAAAAATCCTATCCGAACCTCAATCGGGTCATGGAAGTTTTTTACCCTTCGTTTTTTCGTCACGTGGATTTTTTCTATAATACGGGATCCCCGTGGCTGGTCTATGATTTACCATCGTTGGAGAGTGGTGCACCATAGTACTGCTCCATTTCAAATCCATGCACCCATTTTTAAAAAGTCGTACGGCACTGTTTCTTCATTTTGGACGGATGTTGCAACTTGCGCCGTAGATGTTGCACCCTGTGGATATCGATTCTTCGGAGGGCCCTAACTCTTGGCTCGTTTAGAGTTAAGGGAGCCATAACCAGTCAAAACGAAGCACTTGGTGAGTTATACAGCTATGACAGCTTTCAACCATCAATGGTTAGTTTCGTACCCAAAAAATTTTATCCGAACCTCAATCGGGTCATGGAAGTTTTTTACCCTTCGTTTTGTCGTCACGTGGATTTTTTCTGCAATACGGGATCCCCGTGGTAGGTCGATGATTTACCATCACTGGAGATTGGTGCACCATGGTACTGCTCCATTTCAAATCCATGCACCCATTTCTAAAAGTCGTACGACACCGTTTCTTCATTTTGTACGGATGTCGCACCTTGCGCCGTAGATGTTGCACCCTGTGGATATCGATTCTTCGGAGGGCCATAACTCTCGGCTCGTTTAGAGTTACGGGAGCCATGGCCAGTAAAAACGAAGCTCTCGGCGAGTTCTACAGCTATGACAGCTTTCAGCCGTCATTGGTTAGTTTCGTACCCAAAAAATCCTATACGAACCTCAATCGGGTCATGGAAGTTTTTTACCCTTCGTTTTTTCGTCACGTGGATTTTTTCCATAATACGGGATCCCCGTGGCTGGTCTACGATTTACCATCGTTGGAGAGTGGTGCTCCATGGTACTACTCCGTTTCAAATCCATGCACCCATTTCTAAAAGTCGAACGGCACTGTTTCTTCATTTTGGACAGATATTTCACCTTGCGCCGTAGATGTTGCACCCTTTGGATATCGATTATTCGGAGGGCCATAACTCTTGGCTCGTTTAGAGTTAAGGGAGCCATAACCAGTCAAAATGAAGCTCTCGGCGAGTTCTACAGCTATGACAGCTTTCAACCGTCACTGGTTAGTTTCATACACCAAAAATCCTATCCGAACCTCAATCGAGTCATGGAAGTTTTTTACCCTTCGATTTGTCGTCACGTGGATTTTTTCCATATACGGGATCCCCGTGGCTGGTCTACGATTTACCATCGTTGGAGAGTGGTGCTCCATGGTACTACTCCGTTTCAAATCCATGCACCCATTTCTAAAAGTCGAACGGCACTGTTTCTTCATTTTGGACGGATATTGCACCTTGCACCGTGGATGTTGCACCCTGTGGATATCGATTCTTCGGAGGGCCATAACTCTTGGCTCGTTTAGAGTTACGGGATCCATAACCAGTCAAAATGATGCTCTCGGTGAGTTCCACAGCTATGATAGCTTTCAGCCGTCACTGGTTAGTTTCATACCCAAAAAATCCTATCCGAACCTCAATCGGGTCATGGAAGTTCTTTACCCTTCGTTTTTTCGACACATGGATTTTTTCTGTAATACGGGATCACCATGGCTGGTCTATGATTTACCATCGCTGGAGACTGGTGCACCGTGGTACTGCTCCGTTTTAAATCCATGCACCCATTTATAAAAGTCGAACGACACTGTTTCTTCATTTTGGACGGATGTTGCACCTTGAACCGTAGATGTTGCACCTTGTGGATATCGATTCTTTGGAGGGCCATAACTCTTGGCTCGTTTAGAGTTACGGGAGCCATAACCAGTCAAAACAAAGCACTTGGTGAGTTCTACAGCTATGACGGCTTTCTGCCGTCACTGGTTATTTTCCTAGCCAAAAAATCCTATCCGAACCTCTATTGGGTCTTGGAAGGTTTTTACCCTTCGTTTTGTCGTCACGTGGATTTTTTCTGCAATACGGGATCCCTGTGGCAGGTCTATGATTTACCATCGCTGGAGAGTGGTGCACCATGGTGCTGCTCCGTTTAAAATCCATGCACCCATTTCCAAAAGTCCTACGGCAATGTATCTTTATTTTGGACGGATGTTGCACCTTGCACTGTAGATGTTGCACGTTGTGGATATCGATTCTTCGGAGGGCCATAACTCTTGGCTCGTTTAGAGTTACGCGAGCCATAACCAATCAAAACGAAGCTATCGGTGAGTTCTACAGGTATGATAGCTTTCTGCGGTCACTGGTTAGTTTCATACCCAAAAAATCCTATCCGAACCTCAATCGTGTCATGGAAGTTTTTAACCCTTCGTTTTTTCGTCACGTGGATTTTTTCTATAATACGGGATCCCCGTGGCTGGTCTATGATTTACCATCGCTGGAGAGTGGTGCACCATGGTACTGCTCCATTTCAAATCCATTCACCCATTTCTAAAAGTCGTACGACACTGTTTCTTCATTTTGGACGGATGTTGCACCTTGCGTCGTAGATGTTGCACCCTGTGGATATCGATTCTTCGGAGGGCCATAACCCTCGGTTCGTTCTGAGTTACGGGAGCCATAACCAGTCAAAACGAAGCTCTCGGCAAGTTCCACAGCTGTGACAGCTTTCAGCCGTCCCTGGTTAGTTTCGTACCCAAAAAATCCTATCCGAACCTCAATCGGGTCATGGAAGTTTTTTACCCTTCGTTTTGTCGTCACGTGGATTTTTTCTGCAATACGGGATCCCTGTTGCAGGTCTATGATTTACCATCGTTGGAGAGTGGTGCACCATGGTATTGCTCCGTTTCAAATCCATGCACCCATTTCTAAAAGTCGTACTGCACTGTTTCTTCATTTTGGACGGATGTTGCACCTTGCGCCGTAGATGTTGCACCCTGTGGATATCGATTCTTCGGAGGGCCATAATTCTCGGCTCGTTTAGAGTTACGGGAGCCATAACCAGTCAAAACAAAGCTCTTATTGAGTTCTACAGCTATGACCGCTTTCAGCCGTCACTGTTTAGGTTCCTACCCAAAAAATCTTATCCGAACCTCAATCGGGTCATGGAAGTTTTTTACCCTTCGTTTTGTCGTCACGTGGATTTTTTCTACAATACGGGATCCCTGTGGCTGGTCTATGATTTACCATCGCTGGAGACTGGTGCACCGTGGTACTGCTCCGTTTTAAATCCATGCACCCATTTATAAAAGTCGTACGACACTGTTTCTTCATTTTGGACGGATGTTGCACCTTGAACCGTAGATGTTGCACCTTGTGGATATCGATTCTTTGGAGGGCCATAACTCTTGGCTCGTTTAGAGTTACGGGAGCCATAACCAGTCAAAACAAAGCACTTGGTGAGTTCTACAGCTATGACGGCTTTCAGCCGTCACTGGTTATTTTCCTAGCCAAAAAATCCTATCCGAACCTCTATTGGGTCTTGGAAGGTTTTTACCCTTCGTTTTGTCGTCACGTGGATTTTTTCTGCAATACGGGATCCCTGTGGAAGGTCTATGATTTACCATCGCTGGAGAGTGGTGCACCATGGTGCTGCTCCGTTTAAAATCCATGCACCCATTTCGAAAAGTCCTACGGCAATGTATCTTTATTTTGGACGGATGTTGCACCTTGCACTGTAGATGTTGCACGTTGTGGATATCGATTCTTCGGAGGGCCATAACTCTTGGCTCGTTTAGAGTTACGGGAGCCATAACCAATCAAAACGAAGCTATCGGTGAGTTCTACAGGTATGATAGCTTTCTGCGGTCACTGGTTAGTTTCATACCCAAAAAATCCTATCCGAACCTCAATCGTGTCATGGAAGTTTTTAACCCTTCGTTTTTTCGTCACGTGGATTTTTTCTATAATACGGGATCCCCGTGGCTGGTCTATGATTTACCATCGCTGGAGAGTGGTGCACCATGGTACTGCTCCATTTCAAATCCATTCAGCCATTTCTAAAAGTCGTACGACACTGTTTCTTCATTTTGGACGGATGTTGCACCTTGCGTCGTAGATGTTGCACCCTGTGGATATCGATTCTTCGGAGGGCCATAACCCTCGGTTCGTTCTGAGTTACGGGAGCCATAACCAGTCAAAACGAAGCTCTCGGCAAGTTCCACAGCTGTGACGGCTTTCAGCCGTCCCTGGTTAGTTTCGTACCCAAAAAATCCTATCCGAACCTCAATCGGGTCATGGAAGTTTTTTACCCTTCGTTTTGTCGTCACGTGGATTTTTTCTGCAATACGGGATCCCTGTTGCAGGTCTATGATTTACCATCGTTGGAGAGTGGTGCACCATGGTATTGCTCCGTTTCAAATCCATGCACCCATTTCTAAAAGTCGTACTGCACTGTTTCTTCATTTTGGACGGATGTTGCACCTTGCGCCGTAGATGTTGCACCCTGTGGATATCGATTCTTCGGAGGGCCATAATTCTCGGCTCGTTTAGAGTTACGGGAGCCATAACCAGTCAAAACAAAGCTCTTATTGAGTTCTACAGCTATGACAGCTTTCGGCCGTCACTGTTTAGGTTCCTACCCAAAAAATCTTATCCGAACCTCAATCGGGTCATGGAAGTTTTTTACCCTTCGTTTTGTCGTCACGTGGATTTTTTCTACAATACGGGATCCCTGTGGCTGGTCTATGATTTACCATCGCTGGAGATTGGTGCACCATTGTACTGCTCCATTTCAAATCCATGCACTCATTCCTAAAAGTCGTACGACACTGTTTCTTCATTTTGGACGGATGTTGCACCTTACGCCGTAGATGTTGCACCCTGTGGATATCGATTCTTCGGAGGGCCATAACTCTCGGCTCGTTTAGAGTTACGGTAGCCATAACCAGTCAAAACAAAGCTCTGGGCAATTTCTATAGCTATGACTGCTTTCAGCCGTCACTGGTTATTTTCGTACCCAAAAAATCCTATCCGAACCTCAATCGGGTCATGGAAGTTTTTTACCCTTCGTTTTTACGTCACGTGGATTTTTTCTGTAATACGGGATCCCCGTGGCTGGTCTATGATTTACCATTGCTGAAGAGTGGTGCAACATGGTACTTCTCCGTTTCAAATCCATGCACCCATTCCTAAAAGTCGTACGGCACTATTTCTTCATTTTGGACGGATGTTGCACCTTGCACCGTAGATGTTGCACCCTGTGGATATCGATTCTTCGGAGGGCCATAACTCTTGGCACTTTAGAGTTACGGGAGCCATAACCAATCAAAATGAAGATCTCGGTGAGTTCTACAGCTATGATAGCTTTCAGCCATCAATAGTTAGTTTCATACCCAAAAAATCCTATCCGAACCTCAATCGGGTCATGGAAGTTTTTTACCCTTCGTTTTTTCGTCACGTGGATTTTTTCTGTAATAAGGGATCACCATGGTTGGTCTATGATTTACCATCGCTGGAGAGTGGTGCATCGTGGTACTTCTCCGTTTTAAATCCATGCACCCATTTCTAAAAGTCGAATGGCACTGTTTCTTCATTTTGGACGGATGTTGCACCTTGCACCGTAGATGTTGCACCTTGTGGATATCGATTCTTCGGAGGGCCATAACTCTTGGCTCATTTAGAGTTACGGGAGCCATAACCAGTCAAAACAAAGCTCTTGGTGAGTTCTACAGCTATGACAGCTTTCAGCCGTCACTGGTTAGGTTCCTACCCAAAAAATCCTATCCGAACCTCAATCGGGTAATGGAAGTTTTTTACCCTTCGTTTTGTCGTCACGTGGATTTTTTCTGCATTACGGGATCCCCGTGGCTGGTCTATGATTTACCATCGCTGGAGAGTGGTGCACCATGGTACTGCTCCGTTTCAAATCCATGCACCCATTTCTAAAAGTCGTACGACACTGTTTCTTCATTTTGGACAGATGTTGCAACTTGCACCCTAGATGTTGCACGCTGTGGATATCGATTCTTCGGAGGGCCATAACTCTTGGCTCGTTTAGAGTTACGGGAGCCATAACCAGTCAAAACGAAGCTCTCTGTGAGTTCTACAGCTATGATATCTTTCAGCCGTCACTGGTTAGTTTCATACCCAAAAAATCCTATCCGAACCTCAATCGGGTCATGGAAGTTTTTTACCCTTCGTTTTTTCGTCACGTGGATTTTTTCTACAATACGGGATCCCCGTGGCTGGTCTATGATTTACCATCGCTGAAGAGTGGTGCACCATTGTACTGCTCCGTTTCGAATCCATGCACCCATTTATAAAAAGTCGTATTGCACTGTTTCTTCATTTTGGACGGATGTTGCACCTTGCACCGTAGATGTTGCACCCTGTGCATATCGATTCTTCGGAGGTCCATAACTCTCGGCTCGTTTAGAGTTACGGGAGCCATAACCAGTCAAAACGAAGCTCTCGGCGAGTTCTACACTATGACAGCTTTCAACCGTCACCGGTTAGTTTCATACCCAAAAAATCCTATTCGAACCTCAATCGGGTCATGGAAGTTTTCTACCCTTCGTTTTGTCATCATGTGGATATTTTCTGCAATACGGGATCACCGTGGTTGGTCTATGATTTACCATCGCTGGAGAGTGGTGCACCATGGTACTGCTCCGTTTCGAATCCATGAACCCATTTCTAAAAGTCGTACGGCACTGTGTCTTCATTTTGGACGGATGTTGCACCTTGCGCCGTAGATGTTGCGCCCTGTGGATATCGATCCTTCGGAGGGCCATAACTCTCGTCTCGTTTAGAGTTACGGGAGCCATAACCAGTCAAAACGAAGCTCTCGGCGAGTTCTGCAGCTATGACAGCTTTCAACCATCACTGGTTAGTTTTGTACCCCAAAAATCCTATCCGAACCTCAATCGGGTCATGGAAGTTTTTTACCCTTCGTTTTGTCATCATGTGGATATTTTCTGCAATACGGGATCACCATGGCTGGTCTATGATTAACCATCGCTGGAGAGTGGTGCAGCATTGTACTGATCCGTTTCAAATCCATGCACCCATTTCTAAAAGTCGAACGGCACTGTTTCTTCATTTTGGACGGATGTTGCACCTTGCACCGTACATGTTGCACCCTGTGGATATCGATTCTTCGGAGGGCCATAACTCTTGGCTCGTTTAGAGTTACGGAAGCCATAACCAGCCAAAACAAAGCTCTTGATGAGTTCTACAGCTATGACAGCTTTTAGCCGTCACTGGTTAGTTTCATACCCAAAAAATCCAATCCGAACCTCAATCGGGTCATGGAAGTTTTTTACCCTTCGTTTTTCGTCACGTGGATTTTTTCTGCAATACGGGATCCCGGTGGCTGGTCTATGATTTACCATCGCTGGAGAGTGGTGCACCATGGTACTGCTCCGTTTCAAATCCATGCACCCATTTCTAAAAGACGTAAGGTACTGTTTCTTTATTTTGGACGGATGTTGCACCTTGCACCGTAGATGTTGCACATTGTGGATATTGATTCTTCGGAGGGCCATAACTCTTGGATCGTTTAGAGTTACGGGAGACATAACCAGTCAAAATGAAGCTCTCGGTGAGTTCTACAGATATGATAGATTTCAGCCGTCACTGGTTAGTTTCATGCACAAAAAAACCTATCCGAACCTCAATCGGGTCATGGAAGTTTTTTACCCTTTGTTTTTTCGTCACGTGGATTTTTTCTACAATACGGGATCCCCGTGGCTGGCCTATGATTTACCATCGCTGAAGAGTGGTGCACCATTGTACTGCTCCGTTTCGAATCCATGCACCCATTTCTAAAAGGTCGTACGGCACTGTTTCTTCATTTTGGACGGATGTTGCACCGTGCACCGTAGATGTTGCACCCTATGGATATTGATTCTTCGGAGGGCCATAACTCTAGGCTCGTTTAGAGTTACAGGAGCCATAACCAGTCAAAACAAAGCTCTCGGTGAGTTCTACAGCTATGATAGCCTTCAGCCGTCACTGGTTATTCATACCCAAAAAATCCTATCCGAACATCAATCGGGTCATGGAAGTTTTTTAACCTTCGTTTTTTCGTCACGTGGATTTTTTCTGCACTAAGGGATCACCATGATTGGTCTATGATTTACCATCGCTGGAGAGTGGTGCATCATGGTACTGCTCCGTTTCAAATCCATACACCCATTTCTAATAGTCGAACGACACTGTTTCTTCATTTTGGACGGATGTTGCACCTTGCACCGTAGATGTTGCACCTTGTGGATATCGATTGTTCGGAGGGCCATAACTCTTGGCTCGTTTAGAGTTACGGGAGCAATAACCAGTCAAAACAAAGCTCTTGGTGAGTTCTACAACTATGACAGCTTTCAGCCGTCACTGGTTAGTTTCCTACACAAAAAATCCTATCTAAACCTCAATCGGGTCATGGAAGTTTTTTACCCTTCGTTTTGTCGTCACGTGGATTTTTTCTGCAATACGGGATCCCTGTGTCTGGTTTATGATTTACCATCGCTGGAGAGTGGTGAACCATGGTACTACTCCGTTGCAAATCCATGCACCCATTTGTAAAAGTCGTACGACACTGTTTCTTCATTTTGGACGGATGTTGCACCACGCACCGTAGATGTTGCACGCTGTGGATATCGAATCTTCGGAGGGCCATAACTCTTGGCTCTTTTAGAGTTACGGAAGCCATAACCAGTCCAAACAAAGCTCTCGATGAGTTCTACAGCTATGAAAGCTTTCAACCGTCACTGGTTAGTTTCATACCCAAAAAATCCTATCCAAACCTCAATCGGGTCATGGAAGTTTTTTACCCTTCGTTTTTCGTCTCGTGGATTTTTTCTGTAATAAGGGATCACCATGGTTGGTCTGTGATTTACCATCGCTGGAGAGTGGTGCTCTGTGGTACTGCTCTGTTTCAAATCCATGCACCCATTTCTAAAAGTCGAACGGCACTGTTTCTTCATTTTGGACGGATGTTGCACCTTGCACCGTAGATGTTGCACCTTGTGGATATCGATTCTTCGGAGGGCCATAACTCTTGGCTCGTTTAGAGTTACGGGAGCCATAACCAGTCAAAATAAAGCTCTTGGTGAGTTCTATAGCTATGACAGCTTTCAGCCGTCACTGGTTAGTTTCCTACCCAAAAAATCCTATCCGAACCTCAATCGGGTCATGGAAGTTTTTTACCCTTCGTTTTGTCGTCACGTGGATTTTTTCTGCAATACGGGATCCCTGTGGCTGGTCTATGATTTACCATTGCTGGAGAGTGGTGCACCATGGTACTGCTCCGTTTCAAATCCATGTACCCATTTCTAAAGGTCGTACGTCACTGTTTCTTCATTTTGGACGGATGTTGCACCTTGCACCGTAGATGTTGCACGCTGTGGATATCGATTCTTCGGAGGGCCATAAATCTTGGATCATTTAGAGTTACCGGAGCCATAACCAGTCAAAACGAAGCTCTCGGTGAGTTCTACAGCTATGATAGATTTCAGCCGTCACTGGTCAGTTTCATACACAAAAAATCCTATCCGAACCTCAATCGGGTCATGGAAGTTTTTTACCCTTCGTTTTTTCGTCACGTGGATTTTTTCAACAATACGGGATCCCCGTGGCTGGTCTATGATTTACCATTGCTGAAGAGTGGTGCACCATTGTACTGCTCCGTTTCGAATCCATGCACCCATTTCTAAAAAGTCGTACGGCACTGTTTCTTCATTTTGGACGGATGTTGCACCTTGCACCGTAGATGTTGCACCCTGTGGATATCGATTCTTCGGAGGGCCATAACTCTTGGCTCGTTTAGAGTTACGAGAGTCATAACCTGTCAAAACGAAGCTCTCGGTGAGTTCTACAGCTATGATGGCTTTCAGTCGTCAATGGTTAGTTTCATACCCAAAAAATCCTATCCGAAGATTAATCGGGTCATGGAAGTTTTTTACCCTTCGTTTTTTCGTCACGTGGATTTTTTCTGTAATAAGGGATCACCATGGCTGGTCTATGATTTACCATCGCTGGAGAGTGGTGCATCATGGTACTGCTCCGTTTCAAATCCATGCACCCATTTCTAAAAGTCGAACGACACTTTTTCTTCATTTTGGACGGATGTTGCACCTTGCACCGTAGATGTTGCACCTTGTGGATATCGATTCTTCGGAGGGCCATAACTCTTGGCTCGTTTAGTGTTATGGGAACCATAACCAGTCAAAACAAAGCTCTTGGTGATTTCTACAGCTGTGACAGCTTTCAGCCATCACTGGTTAGTTTCCTCCCCAAAAAATCCTATCCGAACCTCAATCGGCTCATGGAAGTTTTTTACCCTTCGTTTTGTCGTCACGTGGATTTTTTCTACAATACGGGATCCCCGTGACTGGTCTATGGTTTACCATCGCTGGAAAGTGGTGCACCATGATACTGCTCCGTTTCAAATCCATGCACCCATTTCTAAAAGTCGTACGACACTGTTTCTTCATTTTGGACAGATGTTACACCTTGCGCCGTAGTTGTTGCACCCTGTGGATATTGATTCTTCGGAGGGCCATAACTCTCGGCTGGTTTAGATTTACGGGAACCATAACCAGTCAAAACGAAGCTCTTGGCGAGTTCTACAGCTATGACAAATTTCAACCGTCACTGGTTAGTTTCGTACCCAAAAAATCCTATCCGAACCTCAATCGGGTCATGGAAGTTTTTTACCCTTCGTTTTGTCATCGTGTGGATTTTTTGTGCAATACGGGATCCCCGTGGCTGGTCTATGATTTACCATCGCTGCAGAGTGGGGCACCATTGTACTGCTCCATTTCAAATCCATGCACCCATTTCTAAAAGTCGTACGGCACTGTTTCTTCATTTTGGATGGATGTTGCACCTTGCAACGTAGATGTTGCACCCTGTGGATATCGATTCTTCGGAGGGTCATTACTCTTGGCTCGTTTAGAGTTACGGGAGCCATAACCAGTCAAAACGAAGCTCTCGATGTGTTCTACAGCCATGAAAGCCTTTATCATTCACTGGTTAGTTTCATACCCAAAAAATCCTATCCGAACCTCAATCGGGTCATGGAAGTTTTTTACCCTTCGTTTTGTCGTCACGTGGATTTTTTCTGTAATACGGGATCCCCGTGGCTGGTCTATGATTTACCATCGCTGGAGAGTGGTGCACCATGGTAATGCTCCGTTTCAAATCCATGCACCCATTTCTAAAAAAGTCGTACGGCACAGTTTCTTCATTTTGGACGGATGTTACACCTTGCGCCGTAGATGTTACACCATGTGGATATCGATTCTTTGGAGGGCCATAACTCTTGGCCCGTTTTGAGTTACGGGAGCCATAACCAGTCAAAACGAAGCACTCGTTGAGTTATACAGCTATGAAAGCTTACAGCCGTCACTGGTTAGTTTCATACCTAAAAAATCCTATGCGAACCTCAATCGGGTCATGGAAGTTTTTTACCCATCGTTTTTTCGTCGCGTGGATTTTTTCGGTAATACGGGATCACCATGGCTGGTCTATGATTTACCATCGCTGGAGAGTGGTGCACCACGGTACTGCTCCATTTCAAATCCATGCACCCATTTCTAAAAGTCGTACGGCACTATTTCTTCATTTTGGACGGATGTTACACCTTGCGCCGTAGATGTTGCACCATGTGAATATCGATTCTTCGGAGGGCCATTACTCTTGGCTCGTTTAGAGTTGCGGGTGCCATAACCAGTCAAAACAAAGCTCTCGGTGAGTTCTACAGCTATGACGGCTTTCTGCCGTCACTGGCTAGTTTCATACCCAAAAAATCCTATCCGAACCTCAATCGGGTCATGGAAGTTTTTTACCCTTCGTTTTGTCGTCACGTGGATTTTTTCTGCAATACGGTATCCCTGTGGCTGGTCTATGATTTACCATCGCTGGAGAGTGGTCCAGCATGATACTGCTCCGTTTCAAATCCATGCACCCATTTCTAAAAGTCGGACGGCACTGTTTCTTCATTTTGGACGGATGTTGCACCTTGCATTGTAGATGTTGCACCCTGTGGATATCGATTTTTCGGAGGGCCATAACTTTTGGCTCGTTTAGAGTTACGGGAGCCATAACCAGTCAAAACGAAGCTCTCGGTGAGTTCTACCGCTATGACAGCTTTCAGCGGTCACTAATTTGTTTCATATCCAAAAAATCCTATCTGAACCTCAATCGGGTCAAGAAAGTTTTTTACCCTTCGATTTTTCGTCACATGGATTTTTTCTATAATATGGGATCCCCGTGGCTGATATATGATTTACCATCGCTGGAGAGTGGTGCACCATGGTACTGCTCCGTTTCAAATCCATGCACCCATTTCTAAAAGTCGTACGACACTATTTCTTCATTTTGGACGGATGTTACACCTTGCGCCGTAGATGTTGCACCATGTGGATATCGATTCTTCGGAGGGCCATAACTCTTGGCTCGTTTAGAGTTACGGGAGCCATAACCAGTCAAAACGAAGCTCTCGGTGATTTCTATAGCTATGACAGCTTTCAGCCGTCACTGGTTAGTTTCATACCCTAAAAATCCTATCCGAACATCAGTCGGGTCATGGAAGTTTTTTACCCTTCGTTTATTCATCACGTGGATTTTTTCTATAATAGGGGATCCCCATGGCTGGTCTATGACTTACCATCGCTGGAGAGTGGTGCACCATGGTACTGCTGCATTTCAAATACATGCACCCATTTCTAAAAGTCGTACGACACAGTTTCTTCATTTTGGACGGATGTTGCACCTTGCACCGTAGATGTTGCACCCTATGGATATTGATTCTTCGGAGGGCCATAACTCTCGGCTCGTTTAGAGTCACTCGTTAGTTACATACCCGAAAAATCTTATCCGAACCTCAATCGGGTCATGGAAGTTTTTCACCCTTCGTTTTGTCGTCACGTGGATTTTTTCTGCAATACGGGATCACCGTGGCAGGTCTATAATTTACCATCGCTGGAGAGTGGTGCACCATGGTACTGCTCCATTTCAAATCCATGCACCCATTTCTAAAAGTCGTACGACAATGTTTCTTCATTTTGGACTGATGTTGCACCTTGCACCGCAGATGTTCTACCCTGTGGATATCGATTCTTCGGAAGGCCATGACTCTTGGCTCGTTTAGAGTTACGGGAGCCATAACCAGTCAAAACAAAGTTCTCGTCGAGTTCTATAGCTATGACAGCTTTCAGCCGTCACTGGTTAGTTTTGTACCCAAAAAATCCTATCCGAACCTCAATCGGGTCATGTAAGTTTTTTACCCTTCGTTTTGTCATCATGTGGATTTTTTCTTCAATAAGGGATCCCTATGGCTGGTCTATGATTTACCATCGCTGGAGAGTGGTGCACCATTGTACTGCTCCTTTTCAAATCCATGCACCCATTTCTAAAAGTCGTACGGCATTGTTTCTACATTTTGGAGGGATGTTGCACCTTGCACCATACATGTTGCACCCTGTGCATATCGATTCTTCGGAGGGCCATAACTCTTGGCTCGTTTAGAGTTACGGGAGCCATAACCAGTGAAAACAAGGATCTCGATGAGTTCTACAGCTATGAAAGCTTTCAGCCGTCACTGGTTAGTTTCATACCCAAAAAATCCTATCCGAAACTCAATCGGGTCATGGAAGTTTTTTACCCTTCGTTTTTCGTCACGTGGATTTTTTCTGTAATAAGGGATCACCATGGATGTTCTATGATTTACCATCACAGGAGAGTGGTGCACCGTGGTACTGATCTGTTTCAAATCCATGCACCCATTTCTAAAAGTCGAACGGCACTGTTTCTTCATTTTGAACGGATGTTGCACCTTGCATCGTAGATGTTGCACCTTGTGGATATCGATTCTTCGGAGGGACATAACTCTTGGCTCGTCTAGAGTTACGGGAACCATAACCAGTCAAAACAAAGCTCTTGCAGAGTTCTACAGCTATGACAGCTTTCAGTCGTCACTGGTTAGTTTCCTACCAAAAAAATCCTATCCGAACCTCAATCAGGTCATGGAAGTTTTTTACCCTTCGTTTTGTCGTCACATGGATTTTTTCTACAATACCGGATCCCCGTGGCTGGTATATGATTTACCATCGCTGGAGAGTGGTGCACCATCGTACTGCTCCATTTCAAATCCATGCACCCATTTCTAAAAGTCGTAAGACACTGTTTCTTCATTTTGGACGGATGTTGCATCTTGCGCCGTAGATGCAGCACCCTATGGATATCGATTTTTCGGACGACCATAACTCTTGGCTCGTTTAGAGTTACGGGAGCCGTAACCAATCAAAACGAAGCTCTCGGTGAGTTCTACAGATATGACAGCTTTCAGCCGTCACTGGTTAGTTTCATACCCTAAAAATCCTATACGACCCTCTATCGGGTCATGAATGTTTTTTACCCTTCATTATTTCGTCACGTGGATTTTTTCTATAATACGGGATCCCCATGGCTGGTCTATGATTTACCATCGCTGGAGAGTGGTGCACCAAGGTACTGCTCCGTTTCAAATACATGCACTCATTTCTAAAAGTCGTACGGCATAGTTTCTTCATTTTGGACGGATGTTGCACCTTGCGCCGTAGATGTTGCACCCTGTGGATATTGATTCTTCGGAGGGCCATAACTCTCGGCTCGTTTAGAGTTACGGGAGCCACAATAGTCAAAACGAACTCTTGGTGAGTTCTACAGCTATGACAGCTTTCAGCCGTCACTGGTTAGTTTCATACCCAAAAAATCCAGTCCGAACCTAAATCGGGTCTTGGAAGTTTTTTACCCTTCGTTTTTTCGTCACGTGGATTTTTTCTGTAAAACGGGATCCCCGTAGCTGTTCTATGATTTACCATCGCTGGAGAGGGGAGCACCAAGGTACTGCTCCGTTTCAAATCCATGCACCCATTTCTAAAAGTCATACGGCATAGTTTCTTCATTTTGGACGGATGTTGCACCTTGCGCCGTAGATGTTGCACCCTGTGGATATCGATTCTTCGGAGGGCCATAACTCTTGGCTCGTTTAGAGTTATGGGAGCCATAACCTGTCAAAACGAAGCTCTACGTAAGTTCTACAGCAATGACAGCTTTCAACCGTCACTGGATAGTTTCGTACCCAAAAAATCCTATCCGAACCTCAATCGGGTTATGGAAGTTTTTTACCCTTCGTTTTGTCATCATGTGGATTTTTCTACAATAGGGGATCCCCGTGGCTGGTCTATGATTTACCGTCGCTGGAGAGTGGTGCACCATTGTACTGCTCCATTTCAAATCCATCCACCCATTTCTGAAAGTCGTACGACACTGTTTCTTCATTTTGGACGGATGTTGCATCCTGCACCGTAGATGTTGCACCCTGTGGATATCTATTATTCGGAGGGCCATAACTCTTGGCTCGTTTAGAGTTACGGGAGCCATAACAGTCAAAACGAAGCTCTTGGTGAGTTCTACAGCTATCACAGCTTTCAGCCCTCACTGGTAAGTTTCATACCCAAAAAATCCTATCCGAACCTCAATCGGGTCATGGAAGTTTTTTTCCCATCGTTTTGTGGTCACGTCGATTTTTTCTGCAATACGGGATCCCGTGGCAGGTCTATGATTTACCATCGCTGGAGAGTGGTGCACCGTGGTACTGATCCATTTCAAATCCATGCACCCATTTCTAAAAGTCGTACGACAATGTTTCTTCATTTTGGACGGATGTTGCACCTTGCACCGTAGATGTTGTACCCTGTGGATATCGATTCTTCGGAAGGCCATAACTCTCGGCTCGTTTAGTGTTACGGGAGCCATTACCAGTCAAAACGAAGCTCTCGATGAGTTCTACAGCTATGACAGCTTTCACTCGTCACTAGTTAGTTTCGTACCCAAAAAATCCTATCCGAACCTCAATTGGGTCATGGAAGTTTTTTACCCATCGTTTTGTCATCATGTGGATTTTTTCTGCAATACGGGATCCCCATGGCTGGTCTATAATTTACCATCGTTGGAGAGTGGTGTACCGTTGTACCGCTCAGTTTCAAATCCGTGCACCCATTTCTAAAGTCGTACGGCACTGTTTCTTCATTTTGAACGGATGTTGCACCTTGCACCGTAGATGTTGCAATTTGTGGATATCGATTCTTCGGAGGGCCATAACTTTTGGCTCGTTTAGAGTTACGGGAGCCATAACTAGTCAAAACGAAGCTCTCGATGAGTTCTACAGCTATGAAAGATTTTACGGTCACTGGTTAGTTTCATACCCAAAAAATCCTATCCGAACCTCAATCGGGCCATGGAAGTTTTTTACCCTTCGTTTTGTCGTCACGTGGATTTTTTCTGTAATATGGGATCCACGTGGGTGGTCTATGATTTACCATCGCTGAAGAGTGGTGCACCATTGTACTGCTCTGTTTCAAATCCATGCATCCATTTCCAAAAAGTCGTACGGCTCCCCGTGACTGGTCTATGGTTTACCATCGCTGGAAAGTGGTGCACCATGATACTGCTCCGTTTCAAATCCATGCACCCATTTCTAAAAGTCGTACGACACTGTTTCTTCATTTTGGACAGATGTTACACCTTGCGCCGTAGATGTTGCACCCTGTGGATATTGATTCTTCGGAGGGCCATAACTCTCGGCTGGTTTAGATTTACGGGAACCATAACCAGTCAAAACGAAGCTCTTGGCGAGTTCTACAGCTATGACAAATTTCAACCGTCACTGGTTAGTTTCGTACCCAAAAAATCCTATCCGAACCTCAATCGGGTCATGGAAGTTTTTTACCCTTCGTTTTGTCATCGTGTGGATTTTTTGTGCAATACGGGATCCCCGTGGCTGGTCTATGATTTACCATCGCTGCAGAGTGGGGCACCATTGTACTGCTCCATTTCAAATCCATGCACCCATTTCTAAAAGTCGTACGGCACTGTTTCTTCATTTTGGATGGATGTTGCACCTTGCAACGTAGATGTTGCACCCTGTGGATATCGATTCTTCGGAGGGTCATTACTCTTGGCTCGTTTAGAGTTACGGGAGCCATAACTAGTCAAAACGAAGCTCTCGATGTGTTCTACAGCCATGAAAGCCTTTATCATTCACTGGTTAGTTTCATACCTAAAAAATCCTATCCGAACCTCAATCGGGTCATGGAAGTTTTTTACCCTTCGTTTTGTCGTCACGTGGATTTTTTCTACAATACGGGATCCCCGTGGCAGGTCTATGATTTACCATCGCTGGAGAGTGGTGCACCATGGTACTAATCCATTTCAAATCCATGCACCCATTTCTACAAGTGTACGGCGTTGTTTCTTCATTTTGAACAGATGTTGCACCTTGCACCGTAGATGTTGCACCCTGTGGATATCGATTCTTCGGAGGGCCATAACTCTCGGCTCGTTTAGAGTTACGGGAGCCATAACCAGTCAAAACGAAGCTCTCGGCAAGTTTAACTGCTATGGCAACTTTTGACCATCACTGGTTAGTTTCGTACCCAAAAAATCTTATCCAAACCTCAATCGGGTCATGGAAGTTTTTTATCCTTCGTTTTGTCATCATGTGGATTTTTTCTGCAATACGGGATCCCCGTGGCTGGTCTATGATTTACCATCGTTGGAGAGTGGTGCACCATTGTACTGCTCTGTTTCAAATCCATGCACCCATTTCTAAAAGTCGTACGGCACCGTTTCATCATTTTGGACGGATGTTGCACCTTGCACCCTAGATGTTGCACCCTATGGATATCGATTCTTCGGAGGGACATAACTCTTGGCTCGTTTAGAGTTACGGGAGCCACAACCAGTCAAAACGAAGCTCTCGATGAGTTCTACAGCTATGAAAGCTTTCAGCCATCACTGGTTAGTTTCATACCCAAAATATCCTATCCCAACTTCAATTGGGTCATGGAAGTTTTTCACCCTTCGTTTTGTCGTCACGTGGATTTTTTCTGTAATACGGGATCCCCATGGCTGGTCTATGATTTACCATCGTTGAAGAGTGGTGCACCATTGTACTGCTCCGTTTCAAATCCATGCACCCATTTCTAAAAGTCGTACGGCACTGTTTCTTCGTTTTGGATGGATGTTGCACCTTGCACCGTAGATGTTGCACCCTGTGGATATTGATTCTTCGGAGGGCCATAACTCTTGGCTCGTTTAGAGTTACGGGAGCCATAATCAGTCATAACGAAACTATCAGTGAGTTCTACAGCTATGATAGCTTTCAGCCGTCATTGGTTAGTTTCATACCCAAAAAATCCTATCCGAACCTCAATCGGGTCATGGAAGTTTTTTACCCTTCGTTTTTTCGTCACGTGGATTTTTTCTGTAATACGCGATCACCATGGCTGATCTATGATTTACCATCGCTGGAGAGTGGTGCACTATGGTGTTATCCCGCCTTTTTGAAAGGCCATGATACCAAAAGATCGATCGAAAATGAAGGGCAGCTCGTCTCAAAAAGCGGTCATGCTTGGTTTCGCTATGGATATCGCTTAATTTTGTCCGAATCCAGATTAAGCTACAATTGATAGGGCATGACCAGAGATATCATAGAAGTCAACACCCTAAATTTCAAGTCAACCGGAGTTCATACGCCCAAGTTATGATCGATCCAATTTGAAGGGAAAGGCCTAGGTTTCGAACCCCCACCAAACACAGGTTCGAACCCATCAACTTCGAACCCATCACCTTCGAAACCATCGAAGTGCCTTGGGTTCGAATCCATAAACTTCGAACCCATCGAGTTCGAAACCATCGAGGTGCCTCGGGTTCGAATCCATAAACTTCGAATCCATCGAGTTCGTATCAATGGACCTCAAATCCATCGGAGAGAAGCTGGTTCGTATCCATCAAGCATCGGTCGTTCGACTCCATCGGTAAATCTTTGTTCGAACCAATCCTTCGATTCTTGTTCGAACCCATCGTTGGAGCCCTGTTCGAACCCATCTAAGAAGCTTCGTTCGAATCCGCTGGGTCAGCTAGCCATGGTGACGTGTCTTTCATCGGTTCGAATGCGCCGAGATATTAGGAGTCGAAGCGGTCAACTCGGAGTGAAGTCCGGATCGGTTCGAGATTTGCACTCCACGTCACCACGAAGGCGCGTGCCACCAACGATTCGAAACCATCGATTCGAAGGGATGGTTTCGTACCAGACAGCCACACAGTGAATCCCATTTCAAATCCATGATATCTCGCAATCTACTGAATCAAATGCCACGAAATTTTCACAGAAGCTTGAATACATGTTGAAGAATGTCCACGTCAAATTTCACCTCGATTGGATGATTTTCTGATCGATTCGAATGGAGTTCGAATCGATCCCAAAGTGGGCCCAAACTTCCAAGGGACGGGCGCGTGGGCCCCTTCACGTGCCAGAAGTGGTCTTCCGAGTTTTCAGCGAAATATCAGCCTCCTATACCTATAAATAGAGCCCCAGGGCCAACAGAAAAGGTACATTTGGGTTCTGAAGCGCATATACTCTGCCGGATCGAGATCTCCATCATCTTACATCATAATCTTGCTATCGGATTCGAATTTCCAGTTGTAACTCACTTTTGATTGCTGTACCGACTTGTAATCATTGAAAGAAAGTCAATAAAAGTATAAAACTTCACAGTGGACGTAGGCAATACGCCAACCACTATAAATTGCTTGTCTACACGTTTATTTACATATTATTTGGAGGTTTTTTAGATAATCCTCTGTTTCAATTTGGATTCTTCATTTATTATCTCTTCAAAAACTTCCGACGAGTGTTGTGCCCAATTTTGGTACAAACACTTTGGTGCTTTCACTGAGAAAACACAGTTTTTTCCCCGCTCCCCGGATCTGTCATCGATACCGGATTGTATAAATCTAAGAGAGAGATCCGAATCTCAAGCTCAGATTCCTTCCGTTCTATTCAGATTTGATAAAAGTCTAGGAAAGGATTCTACGATTCAAGATGGTGAGTACCAGAACTACCTCTAACATTGGTGACCAAGAAGGCCGGGATAGGCCAAACCCCGCGTAGCTACCATCTACTCAGGACGTCACCGGGCCTTCGGAATCATCCGGACCGGTAACGAGGCAAGAGTTTCAAACGTTGCTCCAGGAGCTGACCCAGAGTCGGCAACAGTTGACTGAGCAACTATGCGCTAACACTGAATTAACCCGCCAGCTACATAGATATAAACGCTGGCAGTCTAGGAGGGATTACGCATCCCAATCTTCCATAGAGAGCTCGGCTTCCTCCGATTATCATCGCCGACCTCCACGACCCCGAATGGATGGGAATTATGCGCAAGCAACTGGAAACCTTATGGCATTGACGGTCGGGCAACTACGAGTCGGCCCATCAGCTAGCTTCCATACAGGGCCTTCCTCCCGGGGAGGCACTGTTCCTCAACACACTACTGACAACCGTCCTGCAACCATTGCTACGGAGCCAGGGGTTGACGTCCATGCTTTGTCAGATCAGAACCGCCACCAACGACGGCAGACTCCTGAGCCGTATGTGCCAGAAGATGTTGAACCAAGGAGGCGAGACCCGGACCGTCGACAGCGTCCGGTCCAGTCCCGCATTGTGGAACCCGACCACACCTTGGCCCAACATGCCCAGAACGCAGCTGTGACGGATCTTCCGGAAATAATCAGGCAGATGATCCGTGAAAGTCAGGGGTTTTCTAACGACGACTAGGGAATCTCCCAGAGTCACACCCCATTCACAGACGAGATTCTGTATGCCGAACCCCCTCGGCGATTTAGGATGCCCACGTTACCGATGTACGAAGGAAACTCGGATCCCAATCAGCACATATTGAAGTACGAATGGTCTATGAGTGCTGCAAGAGCGGACGATGCAGTAAAGTGTAGGAGCTTTCCTATCTCTTTGGGGGCATTGCTACGATGTGGTTCACGCGATTGCCACCCCGTTCTATCTCTTCATTCAATCAGCTGGCTAGGAAGTTCGTGGAACAGTTCCGCATGCATGTTGCATGGCCTAAGGACGTCAACACTTTGTCTAGCGTTACTCAAGCTCCTGGAGAAACGCTTAGACACTATTTGGAGAGATTCCATAAAGCTTGTGTAGTGATCACCAATTCCAATGATAACTCGATTTTGATGGCATTGATGAAAGGGATTGACCCTGATTCGGATTTTGGAAATTGGTTGGCAGGAAAACCTCCTGCGTCGTTGGACCGCTTGTACTCCAAAGCTGCCCAGTTCTTGAGGCGTGAGCATGCGAAGCAGTCTAGGAAGCAGGACGACGCAGGACCCAGTGGAGAAGGGATTCAAAGTAATGTCGCTGTTAAACAATCGGGAGAGAGTTCTTGGAAAGTGCAGTTAAATATCCAGAACAAACAATCACAACCAAAGAATAATGGAAATCAGAGCAGGAAGCGGGATCAGAACCGTGGCCCAAGGCGTAGGGACCCTATGTTTGACAATTATACTCCGCTGAATACGTCGTTGGAGAACGTATACCTACAAACTTGTAACGCCATGCAATACAAGAAGCCTACTCCGAAACCGTCGTCGGGGAGGCAAATTCAAACGGGCAAATTTTGTAGTTTCCACGACCGCTACGGCCACAATACCAATGAGTGCTGACACTTGCAAACCATAGTTAGACCAGTTTGTACGGGCGCCGTAGTCTGGCGGTGCGGGTCCGTCAAACCAGAACAGTCAGCCAAATCAGCCAAGACAAGAAGAACCCGCCCAAATGGGCGGGAGGTTAGTCATAAACACAGTCAGTGGTGGTCCTCATCTAGCAGACAAGAGCTAGAAATAAATGGAGTCATATGCCAGCTCAGTTAGGCATATGGATTTCGAATGTTGCAGTAGTTACGACGAAGGGGCTCCGGCCAAACAACAGAAGACGATGACAGATGACATCGTGTTCAGGAACCGCGATGCAGATAAGGTCGAAGCCCCGACTATTGACCCGCTTGTTATATCCGCCCAGGTTGGTCCAGCATGGATGAAGAGGATACTGGTGGATAGTGGGAGTTAGGTCAACATTTTGTTCACGAGAGCTTACGATCAGATGAAAATGGAAGCCAAAGATCTGAAACCTTGTCAATTCAGGATTCACGGCTTCGATGGAAGTGCTAACATACCCACGGGAGTTGTGGGGTTACCCGTGGAGTTGGGGATCGGTGAGTGCAGAAGAGTACGCATGTTACAATTTGTTGTTTTGGATATTCACTCACCGTACAATGCGTTTCTGGGCCGACCGGCCCTTGCTGAATTCCGGGCGGCGATCGCCCCGTGGTGTTTGACCTTGAAATTTCCTACCGATTGTGGTATCGTTGTGATTCACGGAGATCAGGCTGCTGGAAGAGCCTGCTATGTTGCGGAGCTGCGAGAGGCGCAGCGAAGAGAGAAAGGAAAGGGCGTAGAGGAATCTCTCTGCGTCCGTTTTGCCTATAATTGACAATTGGTGCCTGGGCCTCGGCCCGGGCACCACAACCAATTCCAAAAAGACCTTGACCCAAGGGACAATGATAACAATGAAGAATCTACAGAGAGTCAGGCTTCTCCGGCTGAACTAACTATCAATGTCCAGATCGATAATGATGACGATGACTCGAGAATGTTAAAGATTGGGTCTCAGTTGAGCCAAGGGGCACAACAGGAATTGGTTGAATTTCTCCGGCCGAATCTCGACGTGTTCGCCTGGACGCACTCTGACATGTGTGGGATCTCGTCGGACATCGCGAGCCACACTTTAAACATTGACCGCGGTATATCCCGGTCAAACAGAAAAGGCGTGGTATGGATCTAGAGAGATCTGCCGCCCTTAAGGAGGAGGTCGATAAGTTGAAGACAAATGGGTTCATTAGAGACGCTTTATACCCGGAGTGGGTGTCCAACCCTGAACTTGTCCGGAAACCGAATGGGAAATGGAGAACGTGTATTGATTATTCTAACTTGAACAAGGCTTGCCCAAAGGATAGTTTTCCACTTCCTCAAATCGATCAGCTTGTTGATTCAACCACCGGACACGAATTGTTATCATTCATGGATGCTTACTCGGGTTACAATCAAATACCCATGCATGTACCCGACCAAGAACATACAAGCTTCGTGACTGATCTGGGACTATACTGCTACAAAGTCTTGCCTTTTGGATTGAAGAATGTCGGCGCAACTTATCAACGCTTGGTCAACCAGATGTTTGCCGACGAGATCGAAAAAACCATGGAATTTTATGTAGATGACATGTTGGTAAAGTCGCGATACTCTGGTGATCATGTTAGGGACTTGGGGTCGATGTTTGATATCCTCCGGAGATATGGGATGAAGCTTAATCCGCTAAAATGTCATTTTGGAGTTGCATCCGGAAAATTCCTTGGGTTCATCGTCAACGCCCGAGGGATAGAAGCCAACCCTGAAAAGATTTGGGCCATCGGCAATCTTCAAACTCCAAGGAGCATAAAGCAAGTTCAGAGTCTCAATGGGAAAGTTGCAGCATTGAGTAGGTTCATCTCGAAGTCAACCGACAAATGCATCCCTTTCTTCGATCTGATCCAAAAAGGGAAACGAAACTTCAAGTGGACTGCAGAATGCGAAGGTGCATTTCAGTCACTGGTTCAACATCTTTCTACACCGCCGATTCTTTCAGAGCCTGTTGACCACGAGCAGTTATATCTCTACTTGGCGGTATCTGAAAGCGCAATCAGTGCGGCATTAGTCCGGGAGGAAGACCGAGTGCAAAAACCGGTATATTATGTAAGTAAACGATTAACCGGAGCCTAGAGAAATTATCCAATGCTGGAAAAGTTGGCCTATTGCCTAGTCATCGCCTCGAGGAAGCTCCGTCCGTATTTCTAGGCTCATCCTGTTACCGTGTACACCGACCAGCCGTTACGACAGGTCCTCACGCGGCCTGAGATGTCTGGTAGGTTACTAAAATGGAACATCGAACTAAGTCAATTCGACATCACGTATAGCCCGAGAAGGGCCATACACGACCAACTCCTAGCAGATTTCGTTGCTGAATTCACTGTACCTGAGGACTTACCTGAGAATAGCAAATCTCCTGAGCACATATGGAAGTTATATACTGACGGTGCCTCTAATGATCGGTGTTCGGGAGCAGGCGTAGTGCTTGAGACCCCCGAAGGCCGATCCATATGCTACGCCCTAAAGTTCGAGTTCCGTGCAACTAACAATGAGGCTGAATATGAAGCTTTGCTTAATGAGTTGAAGCTGGCCCACGACCTGAGAATTGTCGCTGTAGAGATTTATTGTGACTCCCAATTGATCGTATGTAAAGTCCGAGGTGAATATCAAGCTAACGATCGAAGACTAGCTTCTTATTTAACTCGAGTCAGGGAAATTCTTGATCATTTTATTATGCCATTTTCTATATTCCCAGGGAGCATAATCAGAAGGCCGATTCGTTGGCAAAATTGGCAAGTACGGGCGAAGCTCAGCAGTTGGGGCATGTTCCCCTTGAAACCCTATCTTCTTCGAGCATTGATCAAAGTGAGGTTAATCATGCATTTGAGGCTACCACAAGTAGGGAGTCGTGGATGACCCCCTATCGAAATTACATTGAACATGGGGCATTGCCTGAGCGTAGGAGTGAGAAGAGGCAGGTCCTTCGAAAAGCCTCACGGTTTGTCATTCAAAACGGAGTTATGTATAGAAGGGGGTACTCTGTTCCTCTGCTCCGACGTATCGCACACGACTAAATCAAACGAGTATTACACGATGTGCACGAGGGTGAATGTGGCGATCACACTGGGGGGCAGGCGCTCGCCAAGAAAGTACTCCGATATGGATATTACTGGCCCACTGTTAATCGAGATGCATCAGACTACGCCAAAAGATGTGACAAGTGCCAGAAACACGCTCGGATTCCTAGAGCCCCATCTACCGAGATAACCCAAATGGTTAGCCCCTGGCCGTTCGCGGTATGGGGAATCGATATAATTGGAACATTGCCTTTAGCCAAAGGTGGCGCAAGGTACGCCATCGTCGCGGTTGATTACTTCACTAAATGGGCCGAAGGTGAGCCTCTTGCAACGATTACAACGAAGAAAGTAATCAACTTCGTAGTGCGCAACATTATCTGCCGATTTGGTCTCCCGCATACTATCATCACCGATAACGGAGCCCAATTCGACAGTACTGAGTTCAAAAATTTCTGCCAACGATTTTACATACATTAGAAGTTCTCTACAGTAGCACAACCTCAAGAAAATGGTCAGGTTGAAGCTATTAATAAAGTTATAAAGTCCATTCTGAAGAAACGACTGGAAAAGGTCGGAGGCAAGTGGGTCGACGAACTTCCTATGGCATTATGGGCTTATCGAACAACTCACAAAACTTCAACCGGTCACACTCCGTTTTCTCTATCTTATGGCTCTGAGGCCGTTATCCCAATCGAGTTGGAAGTGCGCTCTCATCGTGTGACGTACTATGATCCGAAGAAAAATGCCATATTGCTTGCTGAATCTCAGGATTTACTTGATGAGAGGCGTGAAGAGGCTAATTTGAGGGCTGCCGCATATCGAAGCCGAGTCGCCCGAATATTCAATGCCAAGGTCCGTCTGCGAACCTTTGAACTCGGCGACCTCGTACTCAAAAGAATTTATCCGGTTCCTTCACATATGAAGCCAAGTTGGGAAGGGCCGTATGTGATTTCACAAAAGCTCGGAGATGGCATGTTCAAATTATCGACCGTTGACGGTCTTACCTTGCCGAGGGCTTGGAATAGAGAAAGTCTTCGTTGCAACTACATATGAAAGACTTTACTTATTTATTTTCGTCAATTTACTCCTTTGCATTTTATTCTAGCATTTCGAGACTTAAATTTGTAATAAGGCAACAGACTTTGGCATATTTTCTCGTTTCAGCAATAAAATTCCATTTCTTCGAGCCAGAGCTGTGATTTATTGAGTATGACGTACAATATCACGACGCACGGAAAGCTAAGTTCCATCATACGGTGGGCTTTATTCAAATATGGAGTGGCTGCGATATGACCGTTCACTCGCTAAGTGAAACCCGAGCTCGGGGGCAGGACACTACATCAACATTTACGGGGATTGATACACAACAATCCCTCCTTTAACTCCAAAATTCACAGAGTGCGAATTGGAGTATAAACTTTAACTCCAGGTTCCCGGAGTGCGAACCGAAGTATAAATCCATCGCTCCCAGAGTGTGAGCCAACTGCAAATTCCCAGAGTGTGAATTGGAGTATAAACTTCAACTCTCGGTTCCCGGAGTGCGAACCGGTGTATAAATCCATCGCTCCCGGAGTGTGAGCCAACTCCAAATTCCCAGAGTGTGAATTGGAGTATAAACTTCAACTCTCGGTTCCCGGAGTGCAAACCGGAGTATAAATCCATCGCTCCCAAAGTGTGAGCCAACTCTAAATTCCCAGAGTGCGAATTGGAGTATAAACTTCAACTCTCGGTTCCCAGAGTGCGAACCGGAGTATAAATCCATCGCTCCCAGAGTGTGTGCTAACTCCAAATTCCCGGAGTGCGAATTGGAGTATAAACATCAACTCTTGGTTCCCAGAGTGTGAACCGGATTATAAGTCGAACGCTCCCAGAGTGCGACCTAACTCCAAATTCTCGGAGGGCGAATTGGAGTATAAACGTCCACTCTTGGTTCCTGGAGTGCGAACCGGAGTGTAAACGCTAACTCCAAATTCCCAGGGTGCAAACTGGAGTATTAACTTTGAAATAACTCTAAGTCCCCGGAGCGCGGACGGGAGCATAAATAATCACTAACTCCAGATTCCCAGAGTGCGAACTGGAATATGGACGTTGAGATTATTCTAAGTCCCCGAAGTGTGGACATGCGTTCGGAATTCACGGAGATGCGCGGTCGTAAACCAATCATTACAGCACATGAGCAGAAAAGACAGTTGAAATAAGAAAAAACAATGTTTTATTTCAACTAACTAAAAACCAGAAACTACATACAGACAAGTTCTTCAAAAAAAGAATTCCTACTAGCAGGGGCAGAACCCGCATCTATACACGACCTACTAAAGGGAAACAAAAACAAGTTCCAATCTACCAAAAAATCTGCTCGAGCGGTCGATCTACTTCTTCTTCTTCGTCCGCCTAATCAACTGTTCGTCGTCGTCGTCGGAATCGCTTGGAACTGAGATCCTTCGTTTGGAGGGCTTCCACTCCAACGATTGCTCTTCGACCTAGGGCATAATGTCAACGTCTTCCTCGGAGCTCGAATCTAGATGAAGGGTTCCCTCCGGAGAAGTCAGAAGGACCGGATCCGCAACAGAAGACGAGGCGGACGCCCGAGTATCAACCACTGTGCCGCCTGGCAATATCACACTTAGAGGTGCTGGAGCATGCATCGTATACCTAACTCCGGCACTACCTTCACGCCCCGCAGCCTCTATTTCGACGTTGATTTCGGCCAAGATTTCCTCGTCTTGAGTTGATGGGGCCTGGCTGGGGGCAACTCCGGTCTGTACGAAAGAGCTAGAGGCTGGCGGGAGCTCACTGATGATAAATGGCAAGTCCAAAGAGAAGTCTCCCTGTTGGCCGAGTAATTCGCTCACCATTTGTTCGTCAAGAGACAGAGAGCTTTCCTGCGCCGCTTCAGTAGACGCTGCCGTTGTCACGACAGTCATTTCAGTAATAATAGCCTTCTGCCCTTGAATCGGCTCCTGAGCCGAAGACGTCGGGGTAGTCCTGGTTACTGAATAAAGAAGAGAAGGAGTTATAAATAATCACTTCGAAACGAGATTTCTAGCGAAAATGCACTTGAAATATGTTCAGAGTACCTTCCTCAGTTCGGCTCGTTGATGGTTGGACGGCTTCGGAGACGTGCTCGCGAATAGGAGATAACCACGGTTGCTCTGGGTCATAAGCAGGAACGGCTTGTGAACTAAACGCAGATACAAGCTCTGACGGAGGCGGAGCAGTGATTTCAAGAGCAGTAGCACGATGCTCAACGCCTGACCCTTCTCCGGCCTCCAAAGATCGACCACCAACCATCTCCTTCTCATGAACGATTATAGCATCGTGGAGGACCTTCTTTTCATCATCATTCAGCAACCGGTTTTCGAGCTCGAATCGGTCGACCGATTCGTCCGGATGCGCCTCCTCTTCCCCCTCAACCAATCGTTCCCAAGCACTGCGGAGATGAACTGGGTAATCCTGAAGCCAGGCCAAGTTTCTATGCTTCAATACATTGGCATTGTAAGTGATAAGCAGATCTTCAATATCAGCCTCTAGCCTGGCCTCAGCTTGTTGAACTCTCTCTTTAATCTCCGCCTCAACCACTTGAACTTTGGCCACTGCCGCATCCCGTTCAGTCCGGAGTATCACAGCTTGTTCGCACGCCTCCTGGGCTGCGTTGTTCGCATCATCCCTATCCTTGGCGATTTCAGCGAATTTGGACTTGAGCTCATTTAGCTCCTTTAGCGCCGCATCCCTTTCAGCAGTGACCAGAGTATTCCGGTGGCCCATGTCCTCCACCGTGGCATAATGCTCACGCTTCATTCTGTCCATGGTGGCTTGGGATTCGTCGGCCTTTTTGATGGCTTCCATCTCAGATTTTTTGGAAGATTCGGCTTCGGTGTTAAGCACTTTAGTAATACGGCTCTTCTGGGCCAACTCCGCCTGTAACTTCTCGTTGGCGGCCCCACGCTCAAAGGCCAGCGGCGACGCCTTCTCTGCCGCTTTAAACCATACTTTATACTGAGCATAGAAGTCGTGCACATAGTCATGCACCACCTGCTCCGCCGACGGCGTGATTCTTTTCAAGTGTGGGGGAAAAATGTAGTTATCAAAGCAAATAGTTGGGAAATCTTTCTTAAGTTGGGCAAGCTTGAGTGCCCCTTCCCCAGAAATTTCAACAGGAGGCTGTTCCGTAGCTACGGCAGTCGATGTCTCGCTTCTGTAGCGGTGAGATTCGTCCCTAGAAGATTGAGAAGTGGACTTATGACGTGAAGGCTCAGAGGGGCGAGAAACATAGGCCGAAGGTTGTATGGGATCTCTGGAAGGAGGAGGAGTGCGCGATCGAGATCGACGCTTATAGCCTCTGTCTGTATCATATCTTTCATGACTAGAGTATCCAGAGTATCCCTGATCATTATCCCTGTCTCCTTCCCATCTGCGCGATTCATGATATGATGATTTCCGAGCATGTCGCAGACTCCCTAGCATCGAACCACGTCCAGACATAATATCTGCAAGGCAAAGAAGAGAACAAAGTTAGTGGTTTCCCGAAACCGATGACCCACGACTAAAAGTTATGTAGTGTTGTGAAATGTGTGTGAATATGCATTCCCCCCCCCCCGACTAACCCGAAGTGTCGACCACGCTAGTACTATAGGGCTCGCTCAAGTCTAGAGTACGATGGAATTCCTCCAACCTGGCAACGTGTTGAAGGGACATATCGTCCGGGATTGGGACATCGGCAAGCCCTTCAAAGAGACTTTCTTTTCTTGGGGGAGACCACTCCGAAATTCTAATTCCGAAAATGACACGGGACGTGACGACTGACTTCCATCTTCCCTTTTTTGGCGACTTAAAAATGGTGGCCTTGCCTTTTCTTTGCTCCATAATGTCCTGAACAACATCTGTGGGCCCGGCCGGTGGCTCGTCATCAGTGTGGGTTTTTTCAGAATCAACTTCCTCGGCTATAATGACTTTGGGCTTCTTGTGCTTGGCTCGTTTTTTCAAAATGATCCTTTGCGCCCCCATCGAATATTATACTCTGCCATCGTTCGATTAACCCACAGGCCCAAAGATTCCTATCCGTCAATAACACTTCGATATCCCTATCTTCACTCGGGATCTCTTGGAGTACTCGTACTATCTCCTTAAAGTGTTCACCGTCGGGACGCTGGATCATCGCTGTAAAGAAGAAAAATATATAAGTTACACTTCGACTGCAATTGCCTTTGTAATTGTTTAGGAACTCAGCTGTACTCACGTCTAAATAACCAACGCCTGGCAAAGCCTGGAGGACATCTGACGTAGAACCATTTCGTCCTGTAATAGCTTAAACTGGTCCAGGACCCGGTGACCACTTGACAGTTCCGTACTGCCTTCAAGAATGTAAAAGATGGGTAATCGTTTCTAGTTTTAAACTTGAACAGGTATCTTATTTCGGTCGGGGCCGGTGGTCTATGAAGGTACTCCATAAAAACGATGAACAGGCTGTTCACCGAAGCATACCCATTCGGGTGAAGTTGGGATGGTGCAATTCCCAAAAAAGACAGCACTTCTCTACATACTCATTGAACGGAGGAAGCGTCCCAGCCGCGCACGCGTGGCGATTGAATGCCTTATACCCCTCCGGCGGATTGTGTGGCCTGTCATTTGGCCCCGGTAGTAACACGTCATCCAGTTACAGGCCATGCCTCAGGCATATCCTCCCCAGCATATCTTCGTAAATATGAGATGGGACAGAATCTAATGGATTAGCAATAAATGACGCGTTGAGAAGTTCATCCGGCGCTAGGCCGATAATCTCAGGATCAATGTCCGGAACCTCCAATCTCGGGGGAACTGTGCTCTGGATATCTTGTGGGTTTTCCTGCTGCTGTGAACTCGAAGGCTCCATAACTGACTAACTAATGAGAAACCATCATTAGACGACAAGAGACCCGTGAATTCCCTAGTGTATAGTGTATGAATGTGTGTTGTGCAGTGCTGTGCATTACTTGAATGAATATCGCAGAATTAAACAAAATATGCAAACGACAAAGCTACGGAGTCCAGTTGTAATGACCGCCAACGCTGACCGTCATCGCTAAACCATTCGCATGACGGAAATTGATTCAGATGAAAGTTGTTGTGGTTCCATCGACGAGCTTCGAAAGGCAGTAAAGTATGTAATTTAGTTGTCAAAGTCCAAGTATGCAAGAGTGAAGCTCGTCGGAATTATGCTTAGAAAATGTCAAACTTTGGTATCCATCATGGAGGGTTCGAACCGATCCCAGGAAGCTCATTCGAACCCATCCTAACGCCATTTCGAATCGACGAAAAAAGGCGCGCTTCGGATCGATGATCAGGTGTTGAGTTCGAATAGATCAATGAAGGATAACTTCGAATCGATCCTTGGTTAGCTAGTTCGTACCGATCACGAAACCCTCAACTTAACGTCGATTGCGTTCGAATCGATGCCCTTCGAATCGATATACAGTTGAGAGCTTTGAACCGATAGTTGATGGATTCGAGATCCATCGTTTCGGATGAACCATCAAGATAGTCAATCGATGCGAACTGCGTCAACCCCGTGAGGGCGTCCCTGAGATCGATGCGAAATTAAAAAAGAACATGATGCCATTAACATCGATTCGAATACGAATCCCCAGATGGTTTCGAAGCTCCCCAAACCAGATCTGATTTTACCAATCACCAGAGTGGCCAATCGATGAAGAAGAGGCGGGTTCGAGGTAGCTTTGCCGTTTGGATTCGAGGCTAATTACCTAGTTTGAGTGATGGATTCGAGGAGTTAAAGACTTGGATCTTGGATGGTTTGAATACATAACACGGTGCCTTTCTTCTCTGAAGCTTCGAGACAATGCAGAACACAATGAGAGCAAGGCGAGAGGGAAAAGTAAAAAATGACGAACCCACTGGTATTTATATGGAGCCTGGAAAATGACCGAACCGATTCGCCTCCCAGTCAACTCGACCGGTCACAACCGGTGAATTCACAGATCGGTTCGAAATCTACCTTCGAACCCATGCGTTTGAAGCTTCATCGATACGAAACACACAGCAGAGCATCGAGTCGCATCGATGCAAAACAAACAGTGGGCACATCGATTCGAAACCCCTGTTCACTGCAACAAATCCACAACTCCATTCACAACCTACTGGTACGAACAATGAATTCGTATCCATCATTTCCTATCGATACGATGACGATTTCGTATCCATCATTTCCCATCGATACGAACTACGATTTCGTATCCATCCTTTCTCATCGGTGCGAATAGGTGATTCGTACCCATCCAAGCCATCAGTTTGAATGTCGGTTTCGTACCCACCATTGCATAAGCATACTCCATCCATACGAATGTTAACTCTGAATCCATCGGAGCTCACAACCATCGGTTCGAAATGTTGCATTCGCGCAACATAAATTCAATTCCTTCAACCTTATAAATCGGTTCAGGAGAGGATCGATACTAAGGGATTTTTCAAAACAACCATTAAGTGTTGTCTCAATTTAATTTTCCAAATCGGTTCAGGAGAGGATCGATACGGAATTCAACGAAAAACAAAACTGACAACAACTCGCGGACGCACCGCGTTGACAAGGGTCAAACTAACATATGTGCATATATGTCGGACTGACATTCGATTTTAAACATTTACAGCGATCAAATACTCATCTTGTTGCGAGTACAATAACCAATAATTGAGCACTAATATACAACAATCAACCATATCAATGCAAGGTTACAGCTATACGGAGTACGAATCCCGACAAAAGAGAGCAGTGATTGTTCAGAGGGAGGTTGTAGCTCTTCAAAGCACGTCATGTTTCCACAAGACGTACTTTGGGGGGCAAATGTTATTCCGCCGTTTGGCAAGGCCGTGATACCAAAAGATCGATCGAAAATGAAGGGCAGCTCGTTTCAAAGAGCGATCATACTTGGTTTCGCTATGGATATCGCTGAATTTTGTCCGAATCCTGATTAAGCTACAATTGATAGGGCATGACCAGAGAGATCATAGAAGTCAATACCCCAAATTTCAAGTCAATCGGAGTTCATACGCCCAAGTTATGATCGATCCAATTTGAAGGGAAAGGCCTAGGTTTCGAACCCCCCACCAAACACAGGTTCGAACCCATCAACTTCAAACCCATCAACTTCAAACCCATCACCTTCGAAACCATCGAAGTGCCTTGGGTTCGAATCCATAAACTTCGAACCCATCGAGTTTGGAACCATCGAGGTGCCTCGGGTTCGAATCCATAAACTTCGAATCCATCGAGTTCGTATCAATGGACCTCAAATCCATCGGAGAGAAGCTGGTTCGTATCCATCAAGCATCGGTTGTTCGACTCCATCGGTAAATCTTTGTTCGAACCCATCCTTCGATTCTTGTTTGAACCCATCGTTGGAGCCCTGTTCGAACCCATCTAAGAAGCTTCGTTCGAATCCGCTGGGTCAGCTAGCCATGGTGACGTGTCTTTCATCGGTTCGAATGCGCCGAGATATTAGGAGTCGAAGCGGTCAACTCGGAGTGAAGACCGGATCCGTTCAAGACTTGCGCTCCACGTCACCACGAAGGCGCGTGCCACCATCGATTCGAAACCATCGATTCGAAGGGATGGTTTCGAACCAGACAGCCACACAGTGAATCCCATTTCGAATCCATGATATCTCGCAATCTACTGAACCAAATGCCACGAAATTTTCACAGAAGCTTACATACATGTTGAAGAATGTCCACGCCAAATTTCACCTCGATTGGATGATTTTCAGATCGATTCGAATGGACTTCGATTCGAGCCCAAAGTGGGCCCAAACTTCCAAGGGACGGGCGCGTGGGCCCCCTCACGCGCCAGAAGTGGTCTTCCAAGTATTCAGCGAAATATCAGCATCCTATGCCTATAAATAGAGCCCAGGGCCAACAGAAAAGGTACTTTTGGGTTCTGAAGCGCATAGACTCTGCCGGATCGAGATCTCCATCATCTTACATCATAATCTTGCTATCGGATTCGAATTTCCAGTTGTAACTCACTTTTGATTGCTGTACCGACTTGTAATCATTGAAAGAAAGTCAATAAAAGTATAAAACTTCACAGTGGATGTAGGCAATACGCCGAACCAATATAAATTGCTTGTCTACGCGTTTATTTACATATTATTTGGAGTTTTTGTTAGATAATCCTCTGTTTCAATTTGGAGTCTTCATTTATTATCTCTTCAAAAACTTCCGACGAGTGTTGTGCCCAATTTTGGTACAAACACATGGTACTGCTCCATTTCAAATCCGTGCACCCATTTCTAAAAGTCGTACGGTACTGTTTCTTCATTTTGGACGGATGTTACACCTTGCGCCGTAGATGTTGCACCCTGTGGATATCGATTCTTCGGAGGGCCATATCTCTTGGCTCGTTTAGAGTTACGGGAGCCATAACCAGTCAAAACGAAGCTTTTGGTGAGTTCTACAGCTATGACAGCTTTCAGCCATCACTGGTTAGTTTCATACCCAAAAAATCATATCCGAACCTCAATCGGGTCATGGAAGTTTTTTACCCTTCGTTTTGTCATCATGTGGTTTTTTTCTGCAATACGGGATCCCCGTGGCTGGTCTATGATTTACCATCGTTGGAGAGTGGTGCACCATCGTACTACACCGTTTCAAATCCATGCACCCATTTCTAAAAGTCGTACGGCACCGTTTCTTCATTTTCGACGGATATTGCACCTTACACCGTAGATGTTGCACCTTGTGGATATCGATTCTTCGGAGGGCCATAACTCTTGGCTCGTTTAGAGTTACTGGAGCCATAACCAGTCAAAACGAAGCTCTCGATGAGTTCTACAGCTATGAAAGCTTTCAGCCATCACTGGTTAGTTTCATACCCAAAATATCCTATCCGAACCTCAATCGGGTCATGGAAGTTTTTTACCCTTCATTTTTTCGTCACGTGGATTTTTTCTACAATACGGGATCCCCGTGGCTGGTCTATGATTTACCATCGCTGAAGAGTAGTGCACCATTGTACTGCTCCATTTTGAATCCATGCACCCATTTCTAAAAGTCGTATGACACTTGTTATCCCGCCTTTTGGCAAGGCCGTGATACCAGAGAATTGATTGAAAACGAAGAACAGTTAGTCTTAGAGGTTGATCATACTTCGTTTCACCATGAATATCACTGAATTTTGTCCTAGTCCGTATTGAGCTACAATTGATAAGACATGACCAGAGGGATCATAGAAATCAACACCTCAAATTTCGGGTCAATCGGAGTTCATACGCACAAGTTATGATCGATTCAATTTGAAGGAAAGGGCCTAAGTTTCGAACCCACCAGGTTCGAAACCATCACCTTCGAACCCAACAGGTTCGAACCCATCACGTTCGAACCCATCAGGTTCTAACCCATCACCTTCGAACCCATCGAGGTGCCTCGGGTTCGAATCCATTAAGTTCGTAACAATGGGCTTCGAATCCATCGGAGAGCAGCTGGTTCGAACCCATCAAACATTGGTTGTTCGCTCCATCCAAAGAAGCCTTGTTCGAACCCATCACAGGAGCCTCGTTCGAATACACTGGGTCAGCACATCATAATGACGTATCATCCATCGAGTCGAACGTGCCGAAATATATGGAATCGAAGCGGTCACCTCGGAGTGAAGACCGGATCGATTCGAGATGTGCGCTCCACGTCACTGCAAGGGCACGTGCCACCATCAGTTCGAAACCATCGGTTCAAAGGATGGTTTCGAACCAACCAGCCATGCTTTAAGCCTCATTTCGAATCCATGATATCTTGCAATCCACTGATCCAAATGCCACGAAATTTTCACAGAAGCTTGCATACATGTTGAAGAATGTCCACGCCAAATTTCACCTCGATTGGATGAATTCTTGATCGGTTCGAATGGAGTTCGAACCGATGCCAAAGTGGACCCAAACTTCGAGGGGACGGGCGAGTGGGCCCCCTCACGTGCCAGAAGTGGTCTTCCGAGTTTTCAGCGAAATATCTGCAGCTTATGCCTATAAATAGAGCCTCAAAGCCAACAGAAAAGGGACTTTTGGATTCTGGAGCGCCGAGACTCTGCCGGATCAAGATCTCCATCATCTCACATCATAAAATTGCTTTTAAATTCAAATTTTCAACTGTACTTCGCCGTTGATTGTTGTACCAACTTGTAAACATTGAAAGAAAGTCAATAAAAGTACAAAATCTTCACAGTGGACGTAGGCAATATGCCGAACCACTATAAATTGCTTGTCTGCGCATTTATTTATATGTTATTTGGAGTTTTTGTTAGATAATCCTCAGTTTCAATTTGCATTCTTCATTTATTATCTCTTCAAAAAACTTCCGACGAGTGTTGTGCCCAATTTTGGTACAAACACTTTGGTGCTTTCACTGAGAAAACACAGTTTTTCTCCCGCTCCCCGGATCTGTCATCAATACCGGATTGCATAAATCTAAGAGAGAGATCCGAATCTCAAGTTAAGATTCCTTCCATTCTATTTAGATTTGATAAAAGTCTAGGAAAGGATTCTACGATTCACAATGGTGAGTACCAGAACTACCTCTAACCTTGGTGACCAGGAAGGCCGGGACACGCAAAATCCCGCGCAGCTACCATCTACTCAAGACGTCACCGGGCCTTCGGAGCCATCCGGACCGGTAACGAGGCAAGAATTTCAAACGTTGCTCCAGGAGCTGACCCAGAGTCGGAAACAGTTGAAGGAGCAACTACGCGCAAACGCTGAATTAACCCGTAAGCTGCACAGTCTTAAGCGTAGGCGGTCTAGGAGGGATTATGCATCACAGTCTTCCAAAGAGAGCTCGGCTTCCTCCGATTACCATCGCCGACCTCCGCGACCCCGAATGGATGGGAATTATGCACAAGCTACCGGAAACCTTCCGACATTGACGGTTGGGCAACTACGAGTCGGCCCATCTGCCAGCTTTCACACAGGGCCTTCCTCCCGAGGAGGCACTGCCCCTCAGCACACTACAGACAACCGTCCTGCAACCATTGCTACGGAGCCAGGAGTTGACATCCATACTTTGTTAGGTCAGAACCGCCACCAATGACGGCAAACTCCTGAGCCGTATGTACCAGAAGATGTCGAACCAAGGAGGCGAGACCTGGACCGTCGACAGCGCCCGGTCCAGTCCCGCATTGTAGAACCCGACCACACCTTGGCTCAACATGCCCAGAACGCAGCTGTGACGGATCTTCCAAAAATGATCAGGCAGATGATCCGTGAAAGTCAGGGGTTTACTAACGACCACTGGGGAATCTCTCGGAGTTACACCCCATTCACCGACGAGATTCTGTATGCCGAACCCCCTCGGCGATTCAAGATGCCCGCGTTACCAATGTACGAAGGAAACTCAGATCCCAATCAACACATACTGAAGTACGAATTGTCTATGAGTGCCGCAAGAGCGAACGATGCAGTAAAGTGTAGGAGCTTTCCTATCTCTTTGGGGGGCATTGCTACGATGTGGTTCACGCGATTGCCACCTCGTTCTATCTCTTCATTAAATCAGCTGGCCAGGAAGTTCGTGGAACAGTTCCGCATGCATGTTGCAAGGCCTAAGAACGTCAACACTTTGTCTAGCGTTACTCAAGCTCCAGGAGAAACGCTTAGGCACTATTTGGAGAGATTCCATAAAGCTTGTGTAGAGATCACCAATCCCAATGATAACTCAATTCTGATGGCATTGATGAAAGGGATTGACCCTGATTCAGATTTTGGAAATTGGCTAGCAGGAAAACCTCCTACGTCGTTGGACCGCTTCTACTCCAAAGCCGCCCAGTTCTTGAGGCGTGAGGACGCGAAGCAGTCTAGGAAGCAGGAAGACGCAGGAACCAGTGGAGAAGGGATTCAAAGTAATGTGGCTGTTGAACAATCAGGAGAGAGTTCTGGGAAAGTGCAGTTAAATATGCAGAACAAATAATCACAACGAAAGAATAATGAGAATCAGAGCAGGAAGCGGGATCAGAACCGTGGCCCAAGGCGTAGGGCCCCTATGTTTGATAGTTATACCCCGCTGAACACGTCACTGGAGAACGTATACCTACAAACTTGTAACGCCATGCAATACAAGAAGCCTACTCTGAAACCGTCGTCGGAGAGACAGATTCAAACAGGCAAGTTTTGTAGATTTCATGACAGCTACGGCCACAATACTAATGAATGCAGACACTTGCAAGATTTGATTGAGAAGTTGATCAGGGAAAGGAAGTTAGACCAGTTTGCACGGGCACCGCAGTCCGGTGGTGCGGGTCCGTCAAACCAGAACAATCGGCCAAAGCAGCCAAGGCAGAAAGAACCCGCTCGAACGGGCGGGAGGCTAGTGATAAACACGGTCAGTGGTGGTCCTCATCCAGCGGACAAGAGCTGGAAAGAGATGGAGTCATATGCCAGCTCGGTTAGGCATATGGACTTCAAATGTTGCAGTAGTTACGATGAAGGGGCTCCGGCCAAACAACAAAAGACGATGACAGATGACATCGTGTTCCAGAACCGTGATGCAGATAAGGTCGAAGCCCAGACTATTGACCCGCTTGTTACATCCGCCCAGGTTGGTCCTGCTTGGATGAAGAGGATACTGGTGGATAGTGGGAGTTCAGTCAACATTTTGTTCAAACGAGCTTATGATCAGATGAAAATGGAAGCCAAAGATCTGAAACCTTGTCAATCTAGGATTCACGGCTTCGATGGAAGTGCTAACATACCCACGGGAGTTGTGGAGTTACCCGTGGAGTTGGGGATCGGTGAGTGCAAAAGAGTACGCATGTTGCAATTTGTTGTTTTGGACATTCACTCACCATACAATGCGTTTCTAGGTCGACCGGCCCTTGCTGAATTCCGGGTGGCGATCGCCCCGTGGTGTTTGACCTTGAAATTTCCTACCGATTGTGGTATTGGTGCCTGGGCCTCGGCCCGGGCACCACAACCCATTCCAAAAAGATCTTGACCCAACGGACAACGATAACAATGAAGAATCTACTGAGAGTCAGGCTTCTCCGGCTGAACTAACTATCAATGTCCCGATCGATGACGATGACGATGACTCGAGAATCTTAAAGATTGGGTCTCAATTGGGCAAAGAAGCACAACAGGAATTGGTTGAATTTCTCCGGGCGAATCTCGACGTGTTCGCTTGGACGCACTCTGACATGTGTGGGATCTCGCCAAGCATCGCGAGCCACACTTTAAACATTGACCCGTGGTATATCCCGGTCAAACAGAAAAGGCGTGGTATGTATCCAGAGAGATCTGCCGCCCTTAAGGAGGAGGTCGATAAGTTGAAGACAAATGGGTTCATTAGAGATGCTTTATACCCGAAGTGGATATCCAACCCTGTACTTGTACGGAAACCGAATGGGAAATGGAGGACGTGTATTGATTATTCTGACTTGAACAAAGCCTGTCCAAAGGATAGTTTTCCACTTCCTCGAATCGATCAGCTTGTGGATTCAACCGCCGGACGCGAATTGTTATCTTTCATGGATGCTTGCTCGGGCTACAATCAAATACCCATGCACGTGCCTGACCAAGAACACACAAGCTTCGTGTCTGATCTATGACTATACTGCTATAAAGTCATGCCTTTTGGATTAAAGAATGCCGGCGCGACCTATCAACGTTTAGTTAACCGAATGTTTGCCGACCAGATCGGGAAGACCATGGAAGTTTATGTAGATGACATGTTAGTAAAGTCGCGATATTCTATTGATCACGTGAAAGACTTAGGATCGATGTTCGATATCCTCCGGAGATATGGTATGAAGCTCAATCCACTAAAATGTCATTTGGGAGTTGCATCCGGAAAATTCCTTGGGTTCTTCGTCAACGCCCGAGGGATAGAAGCCAACCCTGAAAAGATTTGGGCCATTAGAAATCTTCAAACTCCAAGGACCATAAAGCAAGTTCAGAGTCTCAATGGGAAAGTTGCAGCATTGAGTAGGTTCATCTCGAAGTCAACCGACAAATGTATCCCTTTCTTCGATCTGATCCGAAAAGGCAAGCGAAACTTCGAGTGGACTGCAGAATGTGAAGGTGCATTCCAGTCACTGGTTCAACATCTTTCTACACCGCCGATTCTTTCAAAGCCTGTTGATCACGAGTAGTTATATCTCTACTTAGCGGTATCTGAAAGCGCAATCAGTGCGGCATTAGTCCGGGAGGAAGACCGATTGCAAAAACCGGTATACTATGTGAGTAAACGGTTAACCGGAGCCGAGAGAAATTATCCAAAGCTGGAAAAGTTGGCATACTGCCTAGTCATTGCCTCGAGGAAGCTCCGTCCGTATTTTCAGGCTCATCCGATTACTATGTACACCGATCAGCCTTAACGACAGGTCCTCACGCGGCCTGAGACGTCTGGTAGGTTGCTAAAATGGAACATCAAACTGAGTCAATTCGACATCACGTATACCCCGAGGAGGGCCATACACGGTCAAGTCCTGGCAGATTTCGTTGCTGAATTCACTGTACCTGAGGACTTACCTGAGAATAGCAAGTCTCCTGAGTACATATGGAAGTTATATACTGAAGGTGCCTCTAATGATCGGTGTTCGGGGGCAGGGGTAGTGCTTGAAACCCCCGAAGGTCGATCCATATGCTACGCTCTAAAGTTCGAATTCCGTGCAACTAACAATGAGGCTGAGTATGAAGCTTTGCTTACTGGGTTGAAGCTGGCCCACGACTTGAGAATTGTCGCTGTGGAAATTTACTGTAACTCCCAATTGATTGTATGTCAAGTCCGAGGAGAATACCAAGCTAAGGATCGAAGATTAGCTGCTTATTTAACTCGGGTCAGGGAAATCCTTGATCAGTTCGATTATTATGCCATTTTCTATATCCCACGGGAGTGCAATCAGAAGGCCGATTCGTTGGCAAAGTTGGCAAGTACGGGCGAAGCTCAGCAGTTGGGGATCATTCCCGTTGAAACCCTATCTACTCCGAGCATTGATCAAAATGAGGTTAATCATGCATTTGAGGCTACCACAAGTAGGGAGTCGTGGATGACCCCCTATCGAGATTATGTCGAACACGGGACATTGCCTTAGCGCAGGAGTGAGAAGAGGCAGGTCCTTCGAAAAGCCTCACGGTTTGTCATTCAAAACAGAGTTATGTATAGAAGGGGGTACTCTGTTCCCTTACTCCGCTGTATCACACACGACGAAATCAAACGAGTGTTACACGATGTACACGAAGGAGAATGTGGCGATCACACTGGGGGGCAGGCACTCGCCAAGAAAATACTCTGATACGGATATTACTGGCCCACTGTTAATCGAGATGCATCAGACTACGCCAAAAAATGTGATAAATGCCAGAAACATGCTCGGATCCCTAGAGCTCCGCCTACCGAGGTAACCCAGATGGTTAGCCCCTGGCCGTTCGCGGTATGGGGAATCGATATAATTGGAGCATTGCCTTTAGCCAAAGGTGGCGCAAGGTACGCCATTGTCGCAGTTGATTACTTCACCAAATGGGCCGAAGCAGAGCCTCTTGCAACGATTACAGCGAAGAAAGTGATCAAATTCGTAGTACGCAACATCATCTGCCGATTTGGTCTCCCACATACTATCATCACCGATAACGGAGCCAAATTCGACAGTACTGAGTTCAAAAATTTCTGCCAACGATTTCACATACATAAGAAGTTCTCTACAATGGCACACTCTCAAGCAAATGGTCAGGTCGAAGCTGTTAATAAAGTTATAAAGTCCATTCTGAAGAAGCGATTAGAAAAGGCCGGAGGCAAGTGGGTCGACGAACTTCCTATGGCCTTATGGGCCTATCGAACAACTCACAAAACTGCAACCGGTCATACTCCGTTTTCTCTATCCTATGGCTCTGAGGCCGTTATTCCAGTCGAGTTGGAAGTGAGCTCTCATCGCGCAACGTACTATGATCCGAAGACGAATGCCATATTGCTTGCTGAATCTCTGGATTTACTGGATGAGAGGCGTGAAGAGGCTGATTTGAGGGCAGCCGCATATCGAAGCCGGATCGCCCGAATATTCAATGCCAAGGTCCGTCCGCGAACCTTTGAACTCGGCGATCTCATACTCAAAAGAATTTTTCCGGTTCCTTCGCACATGAAGCCAAATTGGGAAGGGCCGTATGTGATTTCACAAAAGCTCGGGGATTGCATGTTCAAGTTATCGACCGTTGACGGTCTTACCATGCCAAGGGCTTGGAATAGCGAAAGTCTTCGTCGCTACTACATATGAAAGACTTTACTTATTTATTTTCGTCAATTTATTCCCTTGCATTTTATTCTAGCATTTCAAGATTTAAATTTGTAATAAGGCAAATGACTTTGCCATATTTTCTCGTTTCAGCAATAAAATGCCATCTCTTCGAGCCAGAGCTGTGATTTATTGAGTATGACGTACAATATCACGACGCACGGAGAGCTAAGTTCCATCATACGGTGGGATTTATTCAAATAGGGAGTGGTTGCGATATGACTGGTCACTCGCTAAGTGAAACCCGAGCTCGGGGGCAGGACACTACATCAACACTTACAAGGATTGATACACGACAATCCGTCCGATAACTCCAAATTCCCAGAGTGCGAATTGGAGTATAAACATCAACTATCGGTTCCCGGAGTGTGAACCGGAGTATAAATCCATCGCTCCCAGAGTGTGAGCCAACTCCTAATTCCCAGAGTGCGAATTGGAGTAAAATCATCAACTCTCGGTTCCCGGAGTGCGAACCGGAGTATAAACCCATCGCTCCCAGAGTGTGAGCTAACTCCAAATTCCCGGAGTGCGAATTGGAGTATAAAACTTCAACTCTCGGTTCCCGGAGTGCAAACCAAAGTATAAACCCATCGCTCCCAGAGTGTGAGCTAACTCCAAATTACCGGAGTGCGAATTGGAGTATAAAACTTTAACTCTCAGTTCCCGGAGTGCGAACCGGAGTATAAACCCATCGCTCCCAAAGTGTGAGCCAACTCCAAGTTCCCAGAGTTCGAATTGGAGTATAAAATTTCAACTCTCGGTTCCCGGAGTGCCAACCGGAGTGTAAATCCATCGGTCCCAGAGTGTGAGCTAACTCCAAATTCCCGGAGTGCGGATTGGAGTATAAAACTTCAACTCTCGGTTCCCAGAGTGTGAACCAGAATATAAATCCATCGCTCCCAGAATGTGAGCTAACTCCAAGTTCCCGGCGTGCGAATTGGAGTATAAACATCGTCTCTTGATTTCCGAAGTGCGAATCGGATTGCAAGTCGAACGCTCCCAGGGTGCGAGCTAACTCCAGATTCCCGGAGTACAAACTGGAATATGAACGTTGAAATTATTCTAAGTCCCCGAAGTGTGGACATGCGTTCGGAATTCAAGGAGAAGCGCGATCGTAAACCAGTCATCACAGCACTTAAGCAGAAAACATGGTTGAAATAAGAAAAACAATGTTTTATTTCAACTAACTAAAACCCGGAACTTACACATAAATAAGTTCTTCCAAAAATGGATTCCTACTAGCAGGGGCCGAACCCGCATATATACACGGCCTACTAGAGGGAAACAAAAAACAAATTCCTATCTACCAAAAAGATCTGCTCGAGCGGTTGATCTATTTCTTCTTCCTCGTCCGCTTTATCAACGGTTCGTCGTCATCGTCGGAATCGCTTGGAATTGAGATTCCTCATTTGGAGGGCTTCCTCTCCAACGATTGTTCTTCGGCCGAGGGCATAATGTCAACGTTTTCCTCGGAACTCGAATCTAGATGGAGGCTCCCCTCCGGGGGAGTAGGAAGGACCGGATCCGTGACAGAAGATGAAGCGGACGCTCGAGTGTCAACCCTTGTGCCGCCAGGCAATATCACACTTAGAGGTGCTGGAGCATGCGTCGTATACCTAACTCCGGCACTGCCTTCACGCCCCGTAGCCTCTATCTCGGCGTTGATTTCGGCCAAGATTTCCTCGTCTCGAGTTGATGGGGCCAGGCTGGGGGCAACTCCGGTCTGCACGAAAGAGCTAGAGGCTGGCGGGAGCTCACTGATGATAAATGGCAAGTCTGAAGAGAAGTCTCCCTGTTGACCGAGTAATTCGCTCACCATTTGTTCGTAAAGAGACATAGAGCTTTCCTGTACCGCCTCAGTAGACGCTGCCGTTGTCACGACAGTCGTTTTAGTAGTAATAGCCTTCTGCCCTTGAATCGTCTCCTGAGCTGAAGACGCCGGAGTAGTCCTGGTTACTGAATAAAGAAGAGGAATTATAAACAATCACTTCATAACGAGAATTCTAGCGAAAATGCACTTGAGATATGTTCAGAGTACCTTCCTCGGTTTGGCTTGACGATGGTTGGACAGCTTCAGAGACATGCTAGGATATAACCGCGGTTGCTCTGGGTCATAGGCGGGAACGGCTTGTGAGCTAACCTCAAATACAAGTTCAGATGGAGGCGGAGCAGTGATTTCGAGAGCGGTAGCACGATGCTCAACGCCTTACCCTTCTCCGACCTCCAAAGATCGACCACTAACCATCTCCTTCTCTTGAGCGACTATAGCATCGGGGAGAACCTTCTTTTCGTCGTCTGTTTGCAACCGGTTTTCGAGCTCAAATCGGTCGACCGATTCGTCCGGATGCGCCTCCTCCTCCCCCTCAACCAATCGTTCCCAAGCACTGCGGAGATGAATAGGGTAATCCTGAAGCCAGGCCAACTTTCTGTGCTTCAATACATTGGCGTTGTAGGTAATAAGCAGATCTTCAATATCGGCCTCTAGCCTGGCCTCGGCTTGCTGAATTCTTTCTTCAATCTCCGCCTCAACCACTTGAACTTTGGCCACTGCCTCATCCCGCTCTGTCCGGAGTATCACAGCTTGTTCGCACGCCTCTTGGGCTGCGTTGTTCACATCGTCCCTATCTTTGGCGATTTCAGCAAATTTGGACTTGAGCTCGTTTAGCTCCTTTAACGCCGCATCCCTTTCAGCGGTGACCAGAGTATTCTGATGGCCCATGTCCTCCACCGTGGCATAGTGCTCGAGCTTCATTCTATCCATTGTGGCTTGGGCTTCGTCGGCCTTTCTAATGGCTTCCATCTCAGACTTTCTGGAAGATTCGGCTTCGGAGTTAAGCGCTTCAATAATACGGCTCTTCTGGGCCAACTCCGCCTGTAACTTCTCGTTGGCAGCCCCACGTTCAAAGGCCAGCGCCGACGCCTTCTCTGCCGCTTTAAACCATACTTTGTACTGAGCATAGAAGTCGTGCACATAGTCATGCACCATAAGTTCCGCTGACGGCGGGATTCTTTTCAAATTTGGGGGAAAAATGTAGTTATCAAAGCAAATGGTTGGAAAATCTTTCTTAAGTTGTGCAAGCTTAAGGGCCCCTTCCCCAGTAATTTCAACAGGGGGTTGTTCCGAAACTACGGCGGCCGATGTCTCGCTTCTAGAGCGGTGTGATTCATGTCTAGAAGATTGAGAAGTGGACTTATGACGTGAAGGCTCAGAAGGGCGAGAAACATAGGCCGGAGGTTGTATAGGACCTCTGGGAGGAGAGGAGTGCGCGATCGAGATCGGCGCTTATAACCTCTGTCTGAATCATATCTTTCCTGACTGGAGTATCCAGAGTGCCCCTGATCATAGTCCCTGTCTCCTTCTCGTCTGCGCGATTCACGATATGATGGTTTCCGAGCATGTTGCAGAATCCCTAGCATCGAACCGCGTCCAGACATAATATCTGTAAGGCAAAGAAGAACACACGGTTAGTGGTTTCCCGAAACCGGTGACCTATGGCTAGAAGTTGTGTAGTGTTGTGAAATGTGTGTGAGTATGCATTTCCCCCCGACCGACGCGGATTATCGACCGCGCTAGTAATGTAGGGCTCGCTCGAGTATAGAGCACGATGGAATTCCTCCAACCCGGATTCATGTTGAAAGGACATATCGTCCGGTATTGGAACGTCGGCAAGCGCTTCAAAGAGACTCTCTTCTCTCATGGGAGACCCCTCCGAAATTCTAATTCCGGGAGTGACCCGAGACGTGACGACTGACTTCCATCTTCCCTTTTTTGGCGACTTAAAAATGGCAGCCTTGCCTTTTCTTTGCCTCATGACGTCCTGACCAACATCGGTGGGCCCGGCCGGTGACTCGTCATCAGTGTGAGTCTTTTTAGAGTCGACTTCCTCGGCTACAGTAACTTTTGGCTTCTTGTGCTTAACTTGTTTTTTCAAAACGATCCTTTGCGCCCCGTCAAATATTATTCTCTGCCGTCGTTCAATTAACCCACAGGTCCGGAGATTCCTATCCGTCAGTAACACTTCGAAATCCCTATCTTCGCTCGGGATCTCTTGGAATATTCATACTATCTCCCTAAAACGATCACCGTCGGGACGCTGGATCATCGCTGTAAAGAAGAAAATTATATAAGTCACACTTTGACTAAAATTACCTTAGTAATTGTTTAGGAACTCAGCTATACTCACGTCTAAATATCCACCGCCTGGCAAAGCCTGGAGGACATCTGACGTAGAACCATTCCGTCCTATAATAACTAAGTCTGGTCCAGGCCCCGGTGACCACTTGGCAGTTCCTTACTGCCTCCAAGAATGTAAAGGATGGATAATCATTTCGGGTTTTAAAATTGAACAGGTATCTGATTTCAATCGGAGCCGGTGGTCTATGAAGGTACTCCATGAAAGCGATGAACAGACTGTTCACTAAAGCATACCCGTTCGGGTGAAGTTGGGATGGTGCAATTCCCAAAAAAGACAGAACTTCTCTTATATACTCATTGAACGGAGGGAGCGTCCCAGCCGCGCACGCGTGGCGATTAAATGCGGTATACCCCTCCGGCGGATTGTGTGGCCTGTCACTTGGCCCCGGTAGTAACACATCGTCTAGCAACAAACCATGCCTCAGGCATATCCTCCCCAACATATCTTCGGTAATGTGAGACGGAACAGAATCTGATGGGTTAGCGATAAATGACGCGTTGGGAAGTTCATCCAGTGCTGGGCCGATAATTTCAGGATCAATGTCAGGAACCTCTAACCTCGGGGGAACTGTACTCTGGATATCTTGCGGGTTTTTCTGCTGTTGCAAACTCGAAGGCTCCATAACTGACTAACTCATGAGAAACCATCATTAGACGACAAGAGATCCGTGAATCCCCAAGTGTATAATGCATGAATGTGTGTTGTGCAGTGTTATGCATTACTTGGATAAATATCGCAGAATGAAAGAAAATATGCAAACGACAAAGCTACGAAGTCCAGTTGTAATGACCGTCATCGCTAAACCCTTCACGTGAGAAAAATTGATTCAAGTGAAGGTTGTTATGGTTCCATCGACGAGCTTCGAGAGGCAGTCAGGTATGAAATTTGGTTGTCAAAGTCCAAATATGCAGGAGTGAAGCTCGTCAGAATTATGCTCAAAAAATATCAAATTTTGATGAAGATCATAGAAGGTTCGAACCGATCACAAGGAAATCATTCAAACCCATCCCATCTTCACTTCGAATCGATGCATAAGAGTCCACTTCGAACCGATACAGCAAGATATGCTTCGAACCGATGAACCAATGTCACGTTCGAATCGATTGGTGAAGGACGACTTCGAATCGATCCTTGGTCAGCTGATTCGAACCGATAAGGAAGCCCTCAATTTGACATCGTTCACGTTCGAATCGATGACCTCCGTATAGATGTAAAATTGAGAACTTCGAAACGACAGCAAATGGATTCGGACCCATCGATTCGAATAGACCCTTGGAAGGGATCCAATCGGTGCGAACTGCGCCGCCACCATAAGGTCAACCCAGGAATCGATTCAAAAGCCAAGGAAAAATGATGCAACATCATCGATTCGAACACGAGTCCCTGCGTTGGTTCGAAGTTCCTCCAAAAGCTAGATCTGGATTTACCAAATCCCCAAAAAGGACGATCGATGAAGAAGTGATAGGTTCGAAGTAGCTTTGTCGTTTGGATTCGAAGCTAATTACCTAATCTGAGTGATGGGTTCAAGGAATTAAAGGTTTGGATCTCAAATGGTTCGAATACAAGGCACAGTGTTCTCTTCTCAGAGGCTTCGAGACGATGCAGAAGAAGGTAAAAAAGTAAAAAGTGAAAAGTGAAAAGAGTGAAGCCCTCTGCTATTTATATGGAGCCTAGGGTGTGACCGGGCCGTTTCGTATCCCAGTTAACCCAACCGGACACAACCAGTCAAATGCCTGATCGATTCGAAGTCAGCCTTCGAATCCATCTGCCCAAGGCCCTATCGCTTCGAAGCTCACCTCATACTTCATCGATACGAAGTACGCGGCAGGGCAACAAGCCGCATCGGTTCGAAACGGCCAGCGGGCACAGCGGTTCGAAGCCCCCATCTGCATCTCCATCCACAACCTACTGTCATGAACGATGGCTTCGTACCCATCATTCTCGATCGACGCTAACTACAGTTTCGTATCCACTTTTTCCCATCGGTACGAACGAGAATTTCATACCCAGCCAAGTCATCGGTTCGAATGAAGGTTTCGAGCCCATCAATACTCCGACCCATCGGTTCGAAATATTAAGTTCACACAGCGTCGAGTCGTTTCCTTCAACCTTCTACATTGATTCAGGAGAGGATCGATATGAAGGGACTTATCAAAACAACCATCAAGCATTGTTTCAACTCAAATTTCCAAATCGGTTCAGGGGAGAATCGATACGACATTCAATGGCGAACAAAACTGGCAACGACTCATGAACGCACGATGTTAACAAGGGTCAAACTAACATATGTGCATATATGTCGGACTAACATTCGGTTTTAAACATTTACAGGGATCGAATACTCATCCTGTTACAGATGCACCAACCAACGGCTAAGCACTATCATGCAGCATTCAATCATATCAACGCAAGGTTACAGCGATACAGGGTATAAGTTTCGATAAGAAAAGAGGACGATAATCGATCAGAGAGAAATTGCAGCTATTCAAAGCACGTCATGTTCCCACAAGACGTACTTTGGGGGGAAAAATGTTATCCCGCCTTTTTGCAAGGCCGTGATACCAGAGAATTGATCGAAACGAAGAACAGTTAGTCTCAGAGGTTGATCATACTTCGTTTCACCATGAATATCACTGAATTTTGGCCGAGTCCGGATTGAGCTACAATTGATAAGACGTGACCAGAGGGATCATAGAAATCAACACCTCAAATTTCGGGTCAATCGTAGTTCATACGCTCAAGTTATGATCGATTCAATTTGAAGGAAAGGGCCTAAGTTTCGAACCCACCAGGTTCGAAACCATCACGTTCGAACCCAACAGGTTCGACCCCATCACGTTCGAACCCATCAGGTTCGAACCCATCACCTTCGAACCCATCGAGGTGCCTCGGGTTCGAATCCATCAAGTTCGTAACAATGGGCTTCGAATCCATCGGAGAGCAGCTGGTTCGAACCCATCAAACATTGGTTGTTCGACTCCATCCAAAGAAGCCTTGTTCGAACCCATCACAGGAGCCTCGTTCGAACACACTAGGTCAGCTCATCATAATGACGTGTCATCCATCGAGTCGAACGTGCCGAAATATATGGAATCGAAGTGGTCACCTTGGAGTGAAGACCGGATCGATTCGAGATGTGCGCTCCACGTCACTGCGAGGGCACGTGCCACCATCGGTTCGAAACCATCGGTTCGAAAGGATGGTTTCGAACCAACCAGCCATGCTTTAAGCCTTATTTCGAATCCATGATATCTTGCAATCCACTGATCCAAATGCCACGAAATTTTCACAGAAACTTGCATACATGTTGAAGAATGTCCACGCCAAATTTCACCTCGATTGGATGAATTCTAGATCGGTTCGAATGGAGTTTGAACCGATGCCAAAGTGGGCACAAACTTCAAGGGGACGGGCGCGTGGGCCCCCTCGCGTGCCAGAAGTGGTCTTCCGAGTTTTCAGCGAAATATCTGCAGCTTACGCCTATAAATAGAGCCTCAGAGCCAACAGAAAAGGGACTTTTGGATTCTGGAGCGTCGAGACTCTGCCGGATCAAGATCTCCATCATCTCACATCATAAAATTGCTGTTAAATTCGAATTTTCAACTGTACTTCGCTGTTGATTGTTGTACCTACTTGCAGACATTGAAAGAAAGTCAATAAAAGTACAAAATCTTCACAGCGGACGTAGGCAATACGCCGAACCACTATAAATTGCTTGTCTGCGCATTTATTTATATGTTATTTGGAGTTTTTGTTAGATAATCCTCAGTTTCAATTTGCATTCTTCATTTATTATCTCTTCAAAAAACTTCCGACGTGTTGTGCCCAATTTTGGTACAAACGACACTGTTTCTTCATTTTGGACGGATGTTGCACCCTGCAGCATAGATGTTGCACCCTGCACCGTAGATGTTGCACCCTGTGGATATCGATTCTTCGGAGGGCCATAGTTCTTGGCTCGTTTAGAGTTACGGGAGCCATAACCAGTCAAAACGAAGCTCTCGATGAGTTCTACAGCTATGAAAGCTTTCAGCCATCACTGGTTAGTTTCATACCCAAAATATCGTATCCGAACCTCAATCGGGTCATGGAAGTTTTTTACCCTTCGTTTTGTCGTCACGTGGATTTTTTCTGTAATACGGGATCCCCGTGGCTGGTCTATGATTTACCATCGCTGAAGAGTGGTGCACCATTGTGCTGCTCCATTTTAAATCCATGCACTCATTTCTAAAAAGTCGTACGGTACTGTTTCTTCATTTTGGACGGATGTTGCACCTTGCACCGTAGATGTTGCACCCTGTGGATATCGATTCTTCGGAGGACCATAACTCTTGGCTCGTTTAGAGCTACGGGAGCCATAACCAGTCAAAACGAAGCTATCAATGAGTTCTACAGCTATGATAGCTTTCAACCGTCACTGGCAGTTTCATACCCAAAAAATCCTATCCGAACCTCACTCGGGTCATGGAAGTTTTTTACCCTTCGTTTTTTCGTCACGTGGATTTTTTTCTGTAATACGGGATCACCATGGCTGGTCTATGATTTACCAACGCTGGAGAGTGGTGCACCATGGTACCGCTCCGTTTCAAATCCATGCACCCATTTCTAAAAGTCGTACGGCACTGTTTCTTCATTTTGGACGGATGTTACACCTTGCGCCGTAGATGTTGCACCCCGTGGATATCGATTCTTCGGAGGGCCATAACTCTCGGCTCGTTTAGAGTTACGGGAGCCATAACTAGTCAAAACGAAGCACTCGGCGAGTTCTATAGCTATGACAGCTTTCAACCGTCACTGGTTAGTTTCGTACCCAAAAAATCCTATCCGAACCTCAATCGGGTCATGGAAGTTTTTTGCCCTTCGTTTTGTCATCATCTGGATTTTTTCTGCAATAAGGGATCCCCATGGCTGGTCTATGATTTACCATAGCTGGAGAGTGGTGCACCATTGTACTGCTCCATTTCAAATCCATGCACCCATTTCTAAAAGTCGTACGACACTGTTTCTTCATTTTGGACGGATGTTGCACCCTGCACCGTAGACGTTGCATCCTGTGGATATCGATTCTTCGGAGGGTCATAACTCTTGGCTTGTTTTGAGTTACGGGAGCCATAACCAGTCAAAATGGAGCTCTCGATGAGTTCTACAGCTGTGAAAGCTTTCAGCTGTCACTGGTTAGTTTCATACGCAAAAAATCCTATCCGAACCTCAATCGGGTCATGGAAGTTTTTTACCCTTCGTTGTGTCGTCATGTGGATTTTTTCTGTAATACGGGATCCCTATGGCTGGTCTATGATTTACCATCGCTGAAGAATGGTGCACCATCGTACTGCTACGTTTCAAATCCATGCACCCATTTTTAAAAAGTCGTACGACACTGTTTCTTCATTTTGGACGGATGTTGCACCTTGCACCGTAGATGTTGCACCCTGTGGATATCGATTCTTCGGAGGGCCATAACTCTTGGCTCGTTTAGAGTTACGGGAGCCATAACTAGTCAAAACGAAGCTCTCGGTGAGTTCTACACCTATGATTGTTTTCAACTGTCACTGGTTAGTTTCATACCCAAAAAATCCTATCCGAACCTCAATCGGGTCATGGAAGTTTTTTACCCTTCGTTTTTTCGTCACGTGGATTTTTTCTGTAATACGGGATCACCATGGCTGGTCTATGATTTACCATCATTGGAGAGTGGTGCACCATGGTACTGCTTCGTTTCAAATCCATGCACCCATTTCTAAAAGTCGTACGACACTGTTTCTTCATTTTGGATGGATGTTGCACCTTGCGCCGTAGACGTTGCACCCTGTGGATATCGATTCTTCGGAGGGCCATAACTCTTGGCTCGTTTAGAGTTACGGGTGCCAAAACCAGTCAAAACGAAGCTCTCGGTGAGTTCTACAGCCATGACAGCTTTCAGCCGTCACTGGTTTGTTTCATACCCAAAAAATCCTATCTGAACCTCAATCGGGTCATGGAAGTTTTTTACCCTTCGTTTTTTATTCACGTGGATTTTTTCTATAATACGGGATCCCTGTGCCTGGTCTATGATTTACCATCGTTGGAGAGTGGTGCACCATGGTACTTCTCCATTTCAAATCCATGCACCCATTTCTAAAAGTCGTACGACACTGTTTCTTCATCTTGGGTGGATGTTGCACCTTGTGACGTAGACGTTGCACCCTGTGGATATCGATTCTTCGGAGGGCCATAACTTTTGGGTCGTTTAGAGTTACGGGAGCCATAACCAGTAAAAACGAAGCTCTGGATGAGTTCTACAGCTACGAAAGCTTTTAGCCATCACTGGTTTGTTTCATACCCAAAAAATCCTATCCGAATCTCAGTCGAGTCATGGAAGGTTTTTACCCTTCGTTTTGTCATCATGTGGATTTTTTCTGTAATACGGGATCCCCGTGGCTAGACTATGATTTTCCAACGCTGGAGAGTGGTGCACCATTGTACTGCTCCATTTCAAATTCATGCACCCATTTCTAAAAGTCGTACGACACTGTTTCTTCATTTTGGACGGATGTTGCACCCTGCACCGTAGATGTTGCACCATGTGGATATCGATTCTTCGGAGGGTCATAACTCTTGGCTCGTTTAGGGTTACGGGAGCCATAACCAGTCAAAACGAAGCTTTTGGTGAGTTCTACAGTAATGACAGCTTTTAGCCGTCACTGGTTAGTTTCATACCCAAAAAATCCTATCCGAACCTCAATCGGGTCATGGAAGTTTTTTACCCTTCGTTTTTTCGTCACGTGGATTTTTTCTATAATACGGGATCCCCGTGGATGGTCTATGATTTACCATCATTGGAGAGTGGTGCACCATGGTACTTCTCCATTTCAAATCCATGCACCCATTTCTAAAAGTCGTACAACATTGTTTCTTCATTTTGGATGGATGTTGCACCTTGCGGCGTAGATGTTGCAACCTGTGGATATCGATTCTTCAGAGGGCCATAACTCTTGGCTCGTTTAGAGTTACGGGAGCCATAACCAGTCAAAACGAAGCTCTCGATGAGTTCTATAGCTATGGAAGATTTCAGCCGTCACTAGTTAGTTTCATACCCAAAAAATCCTATCCGAACCTCAATCGGGTCATGGAAGTTTTTTACCCTTCGTTTTTTCGTCACGTGGATTTTTTCTGTAATATGGGATCACCATGGCTGGTCTATGATTTACCAACGCTGGAGAATGGTGCACCATGGTACTGCTCCATTTCAAATCCATGCACCCATTTCTAAAAGTCATACGACACAGTTTCTTCATTTTGGACGGATGTTACACCTTGCGCCGTAGATGTTGCACCCCGTGGATATCGATTCTTCAGAGGGCCATAACTCTCGGCTCGTTTAGAGTTACGGGAGCCATAACCAGTCAAAACAAAGCTCTCAACGAGTTCTACAGCTATGACAGCTTTCAACCGTCACCGGTTAGTTTCGTACCCAAAAAATCCTATCCGAACCTCAATCGGGTCATGGAAGTTTTTTACCCTTCGTTTTGTCATCGTGTGGTTTTTTTCTGCAATATGGGATCCCCGTGGCTGGTCTATGATTTACCATCGCTGGAGAGTGGTGCACCATTGTACTGCTCCATTTCAAATCAATGCACCCATTTCTAAAAGTCGTACGACACTGTTTCTTCATTTTGGACGGATGTTGCACCCTGCACCATAGATGTTGCACCCTGTGGATGTCGATTCTTCGGAGGATCATAACTCTTGGCTCGTTTAGAGTTACGGGAGCCACAACCAGTCAAAACGAAGCTCTCGTTGAGTTCTACAGCTATGAAAGCTTTCAGCCGTCACAGGTTAGTTTCATACCCAAAAAATCCTGTCCGAACCTCAATCGGGTCATGGAAGTTTTTTACCCTTCGTTTTGTCGTTACGTGGATTTTTTCTGTAATACGGGATCCCCGTGGCTGGTCTATGATTTACCATCGCTGATGAATGGTGCACCATTGTACTGCTCCGTTTCAAATCCATGCACCCATTTCTAAAAAGTTGTACGGCACTGTTTCTTCATTTTGGACGGATGTTGCACCTTGCACCGTAGATGTTGCACCCTGTGGATATCGTCGATATCCTTCGGAGGGCCATAACTCTTGGCTCGTTTAGATTTACGGGAGCCGTAACAAGAAAAAACGAAGCTCTCGGTGTGTTCTACAGCTGTGATAGCTTTCAGTCGTCACTGGTTAGTTTCATACCCAAAAAATCCAATCCGAACCTCAATCGGGTCATGGAAGTTTTTTACCCATCGCTTTTTCGTCACGTGAATTTTTTCTGTAATACGGGATCACCATGGCTGATCTATGATTTACCACCGCTGGAGAGTGGTGCACCATGGTACTGCTCCATTTCAAATCCATGCACCCATTTCTAAAAGTCGTACGGCACTGTTTTCTTCATTTTGGACGGATGTTGCACCTTGCACCGTAGATGTTGCACCCTGTGGATATCGATTCTTCGAAGGGCCATAACTCTTTGCTCGATCAGAGTTACGGGAGCCATAACCAGTCAAAACGAAGCTTTTGGTGAGTTCTACAGCACTAACAGCTTTTAGCCGTCACAGGTTAGTTTCATACCCAAAAAATCCTATCCGAACCTCAATCGGGTTATGGAAGTTTTTTACCCTTCGCTTTTTCGTCACGTGGATTTTTTCTATAATACGGAATCCCCGGGGCTGGTCTATGATTTACCATCGTTGGAGAGTGGTGTACCATGGTACTTCTCCATTTCAAATCCATGCACCCATTTTTAAAAGTCGTACGACACTGTTTCTTCATTTTGGACGGATGTTGCACCTTGCACCGTAGATGTTGCAGCCTGTGGATATCGATTCTTCGGAGGGCCATAACTCTTGGCTCGTTTAGAGTTACGAGAGCCATAACTAGTTAAAATGAAGCTCTCAGTGAGTTCAATAGCTATGATATCTTTCAGCCGTCACTGGTTAGTTTCATACCCAAAAAATCCTATCCGAACCTCAATCGGGTCATAGAGGTTTTTTACCCTTCGTTTTGTCGTCACGTGGATTTTTTCTGTAATACGGGATCCCCGTGGCTAGTCTATGATTTACCATCGCTGAAGAGTGGTGCACCATTGTACTGCTCCGTTTCAAACCCATGCCCCCATTTCTAAAGTCATACGACATTGTTTCTTTATTTTGGACGGATGTTGCACCTTGCACCGTAGATGTTGCACCCTGTGGATATTGATTATTCGGAGGGCCATAACTCTTGGCTCGTTTAGAGTTACGGGAGCCTTAACCAGTCAAAACGAAGCGCTCAATGATTTCTACAGCTATGACGGCTTTCCGCCATCACTGGTTAGTTTCGTACCCAAAAAATCCTATCCGAACCTCAATCGGGTCATGGAAGTTTTTTACCCTTCGTTTTTTCGTCACGTGGATTTTTTCCCTAATACGGGATCACCATGGCTGGTCTATGATTCACCATCGCTGGAGAGCGGTGCATCATGGTACTGCTCCATTTCAAATCCATGCACCCATTTCTAAAAGTCGTAAGACATTGTTTCTTCATTTTGGACGGATGTTACACCTTGCGCCGTAGATGTTGCAACCTATGGATATCGATTCTTCGGAGGGCCATAACTCTTGGCTCATTTAGAGTTACGGGAGCCATAACCAGTCAAAACGAAGCTTTTGGTGAGTTCTATAGCTATAACAGCTTTCAGTCGTCACTGGTTAGTTTCACACCCAAAAAATCCTATCTGAACCTCAATCGGGTCATGGAAGTTTTTTACCCTTCGTTTTTTCGTCACGTGGATTTTTTTCTATAATATGGGATCCCCGTGGCTGGTTTATGATTTACCATCGTTGGAGAGTGGTGCACCATGGTACTGCTCCATTTCAAATCCATGCACCCATTTCTAAAAGTCGTACGGCACTGTTTATTCATTTTGGACGGATGTTGCACCTTGCGCCGTAGATGTTGCACCCTGTGGATAACGATTCTTCGGAGGGCCATAAATCTTGGCTCGTTTAGAGTTACGGGTGCCATAACCAGTCAAAACGAAGCTCTCGGTGAGTCCTACAGCTATGATGGCTTTCAACCGTCACTAGTTAGTTTCATTCCAAAAAAATCCTATCCGAACCTCAATCGGGTCATGGAAGTTTTTTACCCTTCGTTTTGTCGTCACGTGGATTTTTTTCTGTAATACGGGATCCCCGAGGCTAGTCTATGATTTACCATTGTTGAAGAGTGGTGCACCATTGTACTGTTCCGTTTCAAATCCATGCACCCATTTCTAAAAAGTCATACGACACTGTTTCTTCGTTTTGGACGGATGTTGCACCTTGCACCGTAGATGTTGCACCTTGCGGATATTGATTATTCGGAGGGCCATAACTCTTGGCTCGTTTAGAGTTACGGGAGCCATAAGCAGTCAAAACGAAACTCTCGGTGAGTTCTACAGCTATGAAAGCTTTCAGCCGTTACTGGTTAGTTTTATACCCAAAAAATCCTATCCGAACCTCAATCATGTCATGGAAGTTTTTTACCCTTCGTTTTGTCGTCACGTGGATTTTTTCTGTTATACGGGATCCCCGTGGCTAGTCTATGATTTACCATCGCTGAAGAGTGGTGCACCATTGTACTGCCCCGTTTCAAATCCATGCACCCATTTCTAAAAAGTCATACGACACTGTTTCGTCATTTTGGACGGATGTTGCACCTTGCAACGTAGATGTTGCACCCTATGGATATGGATTATTCGGAGGGCCATAACTCTTGGCTCGTTTAGAGTTACGCGAGCCATAACTAGTCAAAACGAATCTCTCAATGAGTTCTACAGCTATGACGGCTTTCGGCCGTCACTGGTTAGTTTCATACCCAAAAAATCATATCCGAACCTCAATCGGGTCATGGAAGTTTTTTACCCTTCGTTTTTTTGTCACGTGGATTTTTTCCGTAATACGGGATCACCATGGCTGGTTTATGATTCACCATCGCTGGAGAGTGGTGCACCATGGTACTGCTCCGTTTCAAATCCATTCACCCATTTCTAAAAGTCGTAAGGCACTGTTTCTTCATTTTGGACGGATGTAGCACCTTGCGCCGTAGATGTTGCAACCTGTGGATATCAATTCTTCGGAGGGCCATAACTCTTGGCTCATTTAGAGTTACGGGAGCCATAAACAGTCAAAACAAAGCTTTTGGTGAGTTCTACAGCTATGACAGCTTTCAGCCGTCACTGGTTAGTTTCATACCCAAAAAATCCTATCCGAACCTCAATCGGGTCATGGAAGTTTTTTACCCTTCGTTTTTTCGTCACGTGGATTATTTCCGTAATACGGGATCACCATGGCTGGTCTATGATTCACCATCGCTGGAGAGTGGTGCACCATGGTACTGCTCCGTTTCAAATCCATGCACCCATTTCTAAAAGTTGTAAGGCACTGTTTCTTCATTTTGGACGGATGTTACACCTTGCGCCGTAGATGTTGCAACCAGTGGATATTGATTCTTCGAAGGGCCATAACTCTTGGCTCATTTAGAGTTACGAGAGCCATAATCAGTCAAAACGAAGCTTTTGGTGAGTTCTACAACCATGACAGCTTTCAGCCGTCACTAGTTAGTTTCATACCCAAAAAATCCTATCCGAACCTCAATCGGGTCATGGAAGTTTTTTACCCTTCGTTTTTCCGTAACGTGGATTTTTTTCTATAATACGGCATCCCCGTGGCTGGTCTATGATTTACCGTCGTTGGAGAGTGGTGCACCATGGTACTGCTCCATTTCAAATCCATGCACCCATTTCTAAAAGTCGTACGGCACTATTTCTTCATTTTGGACGGATGTTGCACCTTGCGCCGTTGATGTTGCACCCTGTGGATATCGATTCTTCGAAGGGCCATAACTCTTGGCTCGTTTAGAGTTACGGGTGCCATAACCAGTCAAAACGAAGCTCTCCGTGAGTTCTACAGCTATGATGGCTTTCAATCGTCACTGGTTAGTTTCATACCCAAAAAATCCTATCCGAACCTCAATCGGATTATGGAAGTTTTTTACCCTTCGTTTTGTCGTCACGCGGATTTTTTCTACAATACGGGATCCCCGTGGCAGGTCTATGATTTACCATCGCTGGAGAGTGGTGCACCATGGTACTGCTCCATTTCAAATTCATGCACCCATTTCTAAAAGTCGTACGACACTGTTTCTTCATTTTGGACGGATGTTGCACCTTGCACCGTAGATGTTGCACCCTGTGGATATCGATTCTTCGGAGGGCCATAACTCTCGGCTTCTTTAGAGTTACGGGAGCCATAACCAGTCAAAATGAAGCTCTCGGCGAATTCTACAGCTATGATAGCATTCAACTGTTACTGATTAGTTTCGTATCCAAAAAATCCTACCCGAACGTCAATCGGGTCATGGAAGTTTTTTACCCTTCGTTTTGTCATCATGTGGATTTTTTCTGCAATACGGGATCCCCATGGCTGATCTATGATATACCATCGCTGGAGAGTGGTGCACCATAAAACTTCTCCGTTTCAAATCCATGCACCCATTTCTAAAAGTCGTACGGCACTATTTCTTCGTTTTGGACGCATGTTGCACCTTGCACCGTAGATGTTGCACCCTGTGGATATCGATTCTTCGGAGGGTCATAACTCTTGGCTCGTTTAGAGTTACGGGAGCCATAACCAGTCAAAACGGAGATCTCGATAAGTTCTACAGCTATGAAAGCTTTCAGCCGTCACTGGTTAGTTTCATACCCAAAAAATCCTATCCGAACCTCAATCAGGTCATGGAAGTTTTTTACCCTTCGTTTTGTCGTCACGTGGATTTTTTCTGCAATACGGGATCCCCGTGGCTGGTCTATGATTTACCATCGCTGAAGAGTGGTGCACCATTGTACTGCTCCATTTCAAATCCATGCACCCATTTCTAAAAAGTCGTACGACACTGTCTCTTCATTTTGGACGGATGTTGCACCTTGCACCGTAGATGTTGCACCCTGTGGATATCGATTCTTCGGAGGGCCATAACTCTTGGCTCGTTTAGAGTTACGGGAGCCATAACATGTCAAAACATAGCTCTCGGAGAGTTCTACAGCTATGATAGCCTTCAGCCGTCACTGGTTAGTTTCATACCCAAAAAAAATCCTATCCGAACGTCAATCGGGTCATGGAAGTTTTTTACCCTTCGTTTTTTCGTCACGTGGATTTTTTCCGTAATACGGGATCACCATGGCTGGTCTAAGATTTACCATCGCTGGAGAGTGGTGCACCATGGTACTGCTCCATTTCAAATCCATGCGCCCATTTCTAAAAGTTGTACGGCACTGTTTCTTCATTTTGGACAGATGTTACACCTTGCTCCGTAGATGTTGCACCCTGTGGATATCGATTCTTCGGAGGGCCATAACTCTTGGCTTGTTTAGAGTTACGGGATCCATAACCAGTCAAAACGAAGCTTTTGGTGAGTTCTACAGCAACAGCTTTTAGCCGTCACAGGTTAGTTTCATACCCAAAAAATCCTATCCGAACCTCAATCGGGTCATGGAAGTTTTTTACCCTTCGTTTTTTCGTCACGTGGATTTTTTCTATAATACGGGATCCCCGTGGCTGGTCTACGATTTACCATCGTTGGAGAGTGGTGCACCATGATACTTCTCCATTTCAAATCCATGCACCCATTTTTAAAAGTCGTACGACACAGTTTCTTCATTTTGGACGGATGTTGCACCTTGCGCCGTAGATGTTGCACTCTCCGGATATCGATTCTTCTGAGGGCCATAACTCTTGGCTCGTTTAGAGTTACGGGAGCCATAACCAGTCAAAACGAAGCTCTCGGTGAGTTCTACAGGTATGATAGCTTTCAGCCGTCACTGATTAGTTTCAAACCAAAAAAATGCTATCCGAACCTCAAACGGGTCATGTAAGTTTTTTACCCTTCGTTTTGTCGTCACGTGTATTTTTTCTGTAATACGGGACACCGTGGCTGGTCTATGATTTTCCATCGCTGAAGTGTGGTGCACCATTATACTGCTCCATTTCAAATCCATGCACCCATTTCGAAAAAGTCGTACGACACTGTTTCTTCATTTTTGACGGATGTTGCACTTGCACCGTAGATGTTGCACCCTGTGGATATCGATTCTTCGGAGGGCCATAACTCTTGGCTCGTTTAGATTTGCGGGAGCCATAACCAGTCAAAACGAAGCTCTCGGTGAGTTCTATAGCTGTGACAACTTTCAACCGTCACTGGTTAGTTTCATACCTAAAAAATCCTATCCGAACCTCAATCGGGTCATGAAAGTTTTTTACCCTTTGTTTTTTCGTCACGTGGATTTTTTCTGTAATACGGGATCACCATGGCTGGTCTATGATTTACCATCGCTGGAGAGTGGTGCACCATGGTACTGCTCCGATTCAAATCCATGCACCCATTTCTAAAAGTCGCACGACACTGTTTCTTCATTTTGGACGAATTTTACACCTTGCGCCGTAGATGTTGCACCCTGTGGATATCGATTCTTCGGAGGGCCATAACTCTTGGCTCGTTTAGAGTTACGGGAGCCATAACCTGTCAAAATGAAGCTTTTTGTGATTTCTACAGCTGTGACAGCTTTCAGCCATCACTGGTTAGTTTCATACCCAAAAAATCATATCCGAACCTAAATCGGGTCATGGAAGTTTTTTACCCTTCGTTTTTCCGTCACGTGGATTTTTTCTAAAATACGGGATCCCCATGGCTGGTCTATGATTTGCCATCATTGGAGAGTGGTGCACAATGGTACTGCTCCATATCAAATCCATGCACACATTTCTAAAAGTCGTGCGACACTGTTTCTTTATTTTGGACGGATGTTGCACCTTGCGCCGTTGATGTTGCACCCTGGGGATATCGATTCTTCGGAGGGCCATAACTCTTGGCTCGTTTAGATTTACGGGTGCCATAACCAGTCAAAACGAAGCTCTCGGTGAGTTCCACAGCTATGACAGCTTTCAGCCGTCGCTGGTTAGTTTCATACCAAAAAATCCTATCCGAACCTCAATCGGGTCATGTAAGTTTTTTACCCTTCGTTTTGTCGTCACGTGGATTTTTTCTGCAATACGGGATCCCCGTGGCAGGCCTATGATTTACCATCGCTGGAGAGTGGTGCACCACGGTACTGCTCCATTTCAAATCCATGCACCCATTTCTAAAAGTCGTACGGCACTATTTCTTCATTTTGGACGGATGTTGCACCTTGCACCGTAGATGTTGCACCCTGTGGATATCGATTCTTCGGAGGGCCATAACTCTCGGCTCGTTTAGAGTTACGGGTGCCATAACCAATCAAAATGAAGCTTTCGGCGAGTTCTACAGGCATGACAGCTTTCAACCTTCACTGGTAAGTTTCGTACCCAAAAAATCCTATCGGAACCTCAATCGGGTCATGGAAGTTTTTTACCCTTTGTTTTGTCATCATGTGGATTTTTTCTGCAATACGGGATCCCCGTGGCTGATTTATGATTTACCATCACTGGAGTGTGGTGCACCATTATACTTCTCCGTTTCAAATCCATGCACCCATTTCTAAAAGTCGTACGGCACTGTTTCTTTGTTTTGGACGGATGTTGCACCTTGCACCTTAGATGTTGCACCCTGTGGATATCGATTCTTCGGAGGGCCATAACTCTCTGCTCGTTTAGAGCTACGGGAGCCATAACTAGTCAAAACGAAGCTCTCGATGAGCTCTACAACTTTGAAAGCGTTCAGCCATCACTGGTTAGTTTCATACCCAAAAAACCTATCTGAACCTCAATTGGGTCAAGGAAGTTTTTTACCCTTTGTTTTGTCGTCAGTTGGATTTTTTCTGTAATACGGGATCCCCGTGGCTGGTCTATGATTTACCATCGCTGAAGAGTGGTGCACCATTGTACTGCTCCGTTTCAAATCCATGCACCCATTTCTAAAAAGTCGTACGACACTGTTTCTTCATTTTGGACAGATGTTGCCCCTTGCACCGTAGATGTTGCACCCTGTGGATATCGAATCTTCGGAGGGCCATAACTCTTGGCTCGTTTAGAGTTACGGGATCCATAACCAGTCAAAACGAAGCTCTCGGTGAGTTCTACAGCTATGATAGCTTTCAGCCGTCACTAGTTAGTTTCATACAAAAAAATCCTATCCGAACCTCAATCGGGTGATGGAAGTTTTTTACCCTTCGTTTTTTCTTCACGTGGATTTTTTCTGTAATGCGGGATCACCATGGCTGGTCTATGATTTACCATCGCTGGAGAGTGGTGCACCATGGTACTACTTCGTTTCAAATCCATGCATCCATTTCTAAAAGTCATACGGCACTGTTTCTTCATTTTGGACGGATGTTACATCTTGCGCCGTAGATGTTGCACCCTGTGGATATCGATTCTTCGGAGGGCCATAACTCTTGGCTCGTTTAGAGTTACGGGAGCCATAACCAGTCAAAATGAAGCTTTTGGTGAGTTCTACAGCTATGAGAGCTTTCGGCCATCATTGGTTAGTTTTATACCCAAATAATCCTATCCGAACCTCAATCGGGTCATGGAAGTTTTTCACCCTTCGTTTTTTTGTCACGTGGATTTTTTCTATAATACGGGATCCCCGTGGCTGGTCTATGATTTACCATCGTTGGAGAGTGGTGCACCATGGTACAGCTCCATTTCAAATGCATGCACCCATTTATAAAAGTCGTACGGCACTGTTTCGACATTTTGGACGGATGTTGCACCTTGCGCCGTAGATGTTGCACCCAGTTGATATCGATTCTTCGGAGGGCCATAACTCTAGGCTCGTTTAGAGTTACGTGGGCCATAACTAGTCAAAACAAAGCTCTCAGTGAGTTCTACAGCTAAGGCAGCTTTCAGCCGTTACTGGTTAGTTTCATACCCAAAAAATCCTATCCGAACCTTAATCCGGTCATGGAAGTTTTTTACCCTTCGTTTTTTCGTCACGAGGATTTTTTCTATGATATGGGATCCCCGTGGCTGGTCTATGATTTACCATCGCTGGAGAGTTTTGCACCATGGTACTTCTCCATTTCAAATCCATGCACCCATTTCTAAAAGTCGTACAGCACTGTTTCCTCATTTTGGACGGATGTTGCACCTTGCGTCGTAGATGTTGCACCTGTGGATATCGATACTTCGGAGGGCCATAACTCTTGGCTCGTTTAGAGTTACGGGAGCCATAACCAGTCAAAACGAAGCTCTCGGTAAGTTCTATGGCTACGGCAGCTTTCAGCCGTCACTGGTTAGTTTCATACCGAAAAAAATCCTATCCGAACCTTAATCGGGTCATGGAAGTTTTTTACCCTTCGTTTTTTCGTCACGTGGATTTTTTCTCTAATACGGCATCCCCGTGGCTGGTCTATGATTACCCATCGCTGGAGAGTGGTGCACTATAGTACTGCTCCATTTTAAATCCATGCACCCATTTCTAAAAGTCGTAAGACACTGTTTCTTCATTTTGGACGGATGTTGCACGTTGCGCCGTCGATGTTGCACCATGTGGATATCGGTTCTTCGGAGGGCCATAACTCTTGGCTCGTTTAGAGTTACGGGAGCCATAACCGGTCAAAACGAAGCTATCGGTGAGTTCTACGGCTATGACTGCTTTCCGCCGTTACTGGTTAGTTTCATACCCAAAAAATCCTATCCAAACCTATATCGGGTCATGGAAGTTTTTTACCCTTCGTTTTTTTGTCACGTGGATTTTTTCTATAATACGGGATCGCCATGGCTGGTCTATGATTTACCATCGCTGGAGCGTGGTGCACCATGGTACTGCTCCGTTTCAAATCCATGCACCCATTTCTAAAATTCGTACTGCATTGTTTTTTCATTTTGGACGGATGTTGCACCTTGCGACGTATATGTTGCACCCTGTGGAGATCGATTGTTTGGAGGGCCATAACTCTTGGCTCGTTCAGAGTTACAGGAGCCATAACCAGTCAAAATTAAGCTCTCGGTGAGTTCTACAGCTATGACCGCTTTTAGGCGTCACTGGTTAGTTTCATACCCAAAAAATCCTATCCGAACCTCAATCGGGTCATGGAAGTTTTTTTACCCTTCGTTTTTTCGTCACATGGATTTTTTCTATAATACGGGATCCCCGTGGCTGGTCTATGATTAACCATCGCTGGAGAGTGGTGCACCATGGTACTGCTCCGTTTTAAATCCACGTACCCATTTCTAAAAGTCATACGGCACTGTTTCTTTATTTTGGACGGATGTTACACATTGCGCCGTAGATGTTGCACCCTGTGGATATCGATTCTTCGGAGGGCCATAACTCTTGGCTCGTTTAGAGTTACGGGAGCCATAACCAGTCAAAACGAACCTCTTGGTGAGTTCTATGCTATTAAAGATTTCAGCCGTCACTGGTAAGTTTCATACCCAACTAATCCTATCCGAACCTCAATCGGGTCATGGAAGTTTTTTACCCTTCGTTTTGTCGTCACGTGTACTTTTTCTGTAATACGTGATCCCCGTGGCTGGTCTATGATTCACCATCGCTGGAGAGTGCTGCACCATTGTACTACTCCATTTCAAATCCATGCACCCATTTCTAAAAAGTCGTATGGCACTGTTTCTTCATTTCGGACGGATGTTGCACCCAACACCGTAGATGTTGCACCCTGTGGATATCGATTCTTCGGAGGGTCATAACTCTTGGCTCGTTTAGAGTTACGGGAGCCATAACCAGTCAAATCGAAGCTCTCGGTGAGTTCTACAGCTGTGACAGCTTTTAGCCGTCATTCGTAAGTCTCATACACAAAAAATCCTATATGAACCTCAATCGGTTCATGGAAGTTTTTTACCCTTCGTTTTTTTGTCACGTGGATTTTTTCTGTAATACGGGATCCCCGTGGCTAGTCTATGATTTACCATCGCTGAAGAATCATGCACCATTGTACTGCTCCGTTTCAAATCCATGCACCCATTTCTAAAAAGTCGTACAGCACTGTTTCTTCATTTTGGACGGATGTAGCACCTTGCACCGTAGATGTTGCACCCTGTGGATATCGATTCTTCGGAGGGCCATAAATCTTGGCTCGTTTAGAGTTACGGGAGCTATAACCTATCAAAACGAAGCTCTCGGTAAGTTCTACAGCTATGATAGCTTTCAGCCGTCACTGGTTAGTTTCATAACCAAAATCTCCTATCCGAACCTCAATCGGGTCATGGAAGTTTTTTACTCTTCGTTTTTTCGTCACGTGAATTTTTTCTGTAATACGGGATCACCATGGCTGGTCTATGATTTACCATCGCTGGAGTGTAGTGCACCATCGTACTGCTCCGTTTCAAATCCATGCACCCATTTCTAAAAGTCGTACAACACTGTTTCTTCATTTCGGACGGATGTTGCACCTTGCGCCGTAGATGTTGCACCATGTGGATATCGATACTTCGAGGGGCCATAACTTTTGGCTCGTTTAGAGTTACGGGAGCCATAAGCAGTCAAAACGAAGCTTTTGGTGAGTTCTACAGCAATGACAACTTTTAGCCGTCACAGGTTAGTTTCATACGCAAAAAATCCTATCCGAATCTCAATCGGGTCATGGAAGTTTTTTACCCTTCGTTTTTTCGTCACGTGGATTTTTTCTGTAATCCGGATCCCCGTGGCTGGTCTTTGATTTACCATCGTTGGAGAGTGGTGCACCATGGTTCTTCTCCATTTCAAATCCATGCACCCATTTTCAAAAGTCGTACGACACTGTTTCTTCATTTTGGACGGATGTTGCACCTTGCGCCGTAGATGTTGCACCCTGTGGATATCGATTCTTCGGAGGGCCATAACTCTTGGCTCGTTTAGAGTTACGGGAGCCATAACCAGTAAAAATGAAGCTCTCGGTGAGTTCTACAGCTATGATAGCTTTCAGCGGTCACTGGATAGTTTCATACCCAAAAAATCCTATCCGAACCTCAATCGGGTCATGAAAGTTTTTTACCCTTCGTTTTGTCGTCACGTGGATTTTTTCTGTAATACGGGATCCCCGTGGCTGGTCTATGATTTGCCATCGCTGAAGAGTGGTGCACCATTGTACTGCTCCATTTCAAATCCATGCACCCATTTCTAAAAAGTCATATGACACTGTTTCTTCATTTTGGACGGATGTTGCACCTGGCACCGTAGATGTTGCACCCTGTGGATATCGATTCTTTGGAGGGCCATAACTCTTGGCTCGTTTAGAGTTACGGGAGCCATAACCAGTCAAAACGAAGTTCTCGGTGAGTTCTATAGCTATGACGGCTTTTAGCCATCACCGGTTAGTTTCATACCCAAAAAATCCTATCCGAACCTCAATCGGGTCATGGAAGGTTTTTACCCTTCGTTTTTTCGTCACGTGGATTTTTTCTGTAATGCGGGATCACCATGGCTGGTCTATGATTTACCATCGCTGGAGAGTGTTGCACCATGGTACAGCTTCGTTTCAAATCCATGCACCCATTCCTAAAAGTCGTACGACACTGTTTCTTCATTTTGGACGGATGTTACACCTTGCGCCGTAGATGTTGCACCCTGTGGATATCGATTCTTCGGACGGCCATAACTCTTGGCTCGTTTAGAGTTACGGGACGCATAACCAGTCAAAACGAAGCTTATGGTGAGTTCTACAGCTATGACAGCTTTCAGCCGTCACTGGTTATTTTCATACCCAAAAAATCCTATCCGAACCTCAAACGGGTCATGGAAGTTTTTTACCCTTCGTTTTTTCTTCACGTGGATTTTTTCTATAGTACGGGATCCCCGTGGCTGGTCTATAATTTACCATCGTTGGAGAGTGGTGCACCATGGTACTGCTCCATTTCAAATCCATGCACCCATTTCTAAAAGTCGTACGGCACTGTTTCTTCATTTTGGACGGATGTTGCACCTTGCGCCGTAGATGTTGCATCCTGTGGATATCGATTCTTCGGAGGGCCATAACTCTTGGCTCGTTTAGAGTTACGGGTGCCATAACCATTCAAAACGAAGCTCTCAGTGAGTTCTACAGCTATGATGGCTTTCAGCAATCACTGGTTAGTTTCATACCCAAAAAAACTGTCCGAACCTCAGTCGGGTCATGGAAGTTTTTTACCCTTCTTTTTGTCGTCACGTGGATTTTTTCTGCAATACAGGATCCCCGTGGCTGGTCTATGATTTACCATCGCTGGAGAGTGGTGCACCATTATACTTCTCTATTTCAAATCCATGCACCCATTTATAAAAGTCGTACGACACTGTTTCTTCGTTTTGGACGGATGTTGCACCTTGCACCGTAGATGTTGCACCATGTGGATATCGATTCTTCGGAGGGCCATAACTCTTGGGTTATTTAGAGTTACAGAAGCCATAACTCGTCAAAACGAAGCTTTCGATGAGTTCTACAGCTATGAATGCTTTCAGCCATCACTAGTTAATTTTATACCCAAAAAATCCTATCCGAACCTCAATCGGGTCATGGAAGTTTTTTACCCTTTGTTTTGTCGTCACTTGGATTTTTTCTGTAATACGGGATCCCCGTGGCTGGTCTATGACTTAACATCGCTGAAGAGTGGTGCACCATTGTACTGCTCCGTTTCAAATCCGTGCACCCATTTCGAAAAAGTCGTACGACGCTGTTTCTTCATTTTGGACGGATGTTGCACCTTGCACTATAGATGTTGCACCCTGTGGATATCGATTCTTCGGAGGGCCATAACTCTTGGCTTGTTTAGAGTTACGGGAGCCATAACTAGTCAAAACAAAGCTCTCGGTGTGTTCTACATCTACGATAGCATTCAGCAGTCACTGTTTAGTTTCATACCAAAAAAATTCTATCTGAACCTCAATCGGGTCATGGAAGTTTTTTACCCTTCGTTTTTCCGTCACGTGGATTTTTTCTATAATACGGGATCCCCATGGCTGGTCTATGATTTGCCATCATTGGAGAGTGGTGCACCATGGTACTGCTTCATATCAAATCCATGCACACATTTCTAAAAGTCGTGCGACACTGTTTCTTTATTTTGGACGGATGTTGCACCTTGCGCCGTTGATGTTGCACCCTGTGGATATCGATTCTTCGGAGGGCCATAACTCTTGGCTCGTTTAGATTTATGGGTGCCATAACCAGTCAAAACGAAGCTCTCGGTGAGTTCCACAGCTATGACAGCTTTCAGCCGTCGCTGGTTAGTTTCATACCAAAAAAATCCTATCCGAACCTCAATCGGGTCATGTAAGTTTTTTACCCTTCGTTTTGTCGTCACGTGGATTTTTTCTGGAATACGGGATCCCCGTGGCAGGTCTATGATTTTCCATCGCTGGAGAGTGGTGCACCACGGTACTGCTCCATTTCAAATCCATGCACCCATTTCTAAAAGTCGTACGGCACTATTTCTTCATTTTGGACAGATGTTGCACCTTGCACCGTAGATGTTGCACCCTGTGGATATCGATTCTTCGGAGGGCCATAACTCTCGGCTCGTTTAGAGTTACGGGTGCCATAACCAATCAAAATGAAGCTTTCGGCGAGTTCTACAGGTATGACAGCTTTCAACCTTCACTGGTTAGTTTCGTACCCAAAAAGTCCTATCGGAACCTCAATCGGGTCATGGAAGTTTTTTACCCTTTGTTTTGACATCATGTGGATTTTTTCTGCAATACGGGATCCCCGTGGCTGATTTATGATTTACCATCACTGGAGAGTGGTGCACCATTATACTTTTCCATTTCAAATCCATGCACCCATTTCTAAAAGTCGTACGGCACTGTTTCTTTGTTTTGGACGGATGTTGCACCTTGCACCTTAGATGTTGCACCCTGTGGATATCGATTCTTCGAAGGGCCATAACTCTTTGCTCGTTTAGAGCTACGGGAACCATAACTAGTCAAAACGAAGCTCTCGATGAGCTCTACAACTTTGAAAGCTTTCAGTCATCACTGGTTAGTTTCATACCCAAAAAACCTATCCGAACCTCAATTGGGTCAAGGAAGTTTTTTACCCTTTGTTTTGTCGTCACTTGGATTTTTTCTGTAATACGGGATCCCCGTGGCTGGTCTATGATTTACCATCGCTGAAGAGTGGTGCACCATTGTACTGCTCCGTTTCAAATCCATGCACCCATTTCTAAAAAGTCGTACGACACTGTTTCTTCATTTTGGACAGATGTTGCCCCTTGCACCGTAGATGTTGCACCCTGTGGATATCGAATCTTCGGTGGGCCATAACTCTTGGCTCGTTTAGAGTTACGGAAGCCATAACCAGTCAAAACGAAGCTCTCGGTGAGTTCTACAGCTATGATAGCTTTCAGCCGTCACTAGTTAGTTTCATACAAAAAAATCCTATTCGAACCTCAATCGGGTGATGGAAGTTTTTTACCCTTCGTTTTTTCTTCACGTGGATTTTTTCTGTAATACGGGATCACCATGGCTGGTCTATGATTTACCATCACTGGAGAGTGGTGCACCATGGTACTACTTCGTTTCAAATCAATGCATCCATTTCTAAAAGTCATACGGCACTGTTTCTTCATTTTGGACGGATGTTACATCTTGCGCCGTAGATGTTGCACCCTGTGGATATCGATTCTTCGGAGGGCCATAACTCTTGCCTCGTTTAGAGTCACGGGAGCCATAACCAGTCAAAATGAAGCTTTTGGTGAGTTCTACAGCTATGAGAGCTTTCAGCCATCATTGGTTAGTTTTATACCCAAATAATCCTATCCGAACCTCAATCGGGTCATGGAAGTTTTTCACCCTTCGTTTTTTCGTCACGTGGATTTTTTCTATAATACGGGATCCCCGTGGCTGGTCTATGATTTACCATCGTTGGAGAGTGGTGCACCATGGTACTGCTCCATTTCAAATGCATGCACCCATTTATAAAAGTCGTACGGCACTGTTTCTACATTTTGGACGGATGTTGCACCTTGCGCCGTAGATGTTGCACCCTGTTGATATCAATTCTTCGGAGGGCCATAACTCTAGGCTCGTTTAGAGTTACGGGGGCCATAACTAGTCAAAACAAAGCTCTCAGTGAGTTCTACAGCTAAGGCAGCTTTCAGCCGTCACTGGTTAGTTTCATACCCAAAAAATCCTATCCGAACCTTAATCCAGTCATGGAAGTTTTTTACCCTTCGTTTTTTCGTCACGTGGATTTTTTCTATGATACGGGATCCCCGTGGCTGGTCTACGATTTACCATCGCTGAAGAGTTTTGCACTATAGTACTTCTCCATTTCAAATGCATGCACCCATTTCTAAAAGTCGTACAGCACTGTTTCCTCATTTTGGACGGAGGTTGCACCTTGCGTCGTAGATGTTGCACCCTGTGGATATCGATTCTTCGGAGGGCCATAACTCTTGGCTCGTTTAGAGTTACGGGAGCCATAACCAGTCAAAACGAATCTCTCGATAAGTTCTATGGCTACGGCAGCTTTCAGCCGTCACTGGTTAGTTTCATACCCAAAAAAATCCTATCCGAACCTTAATTGGGTCATGGAAGTTTTTTACCCTTCGTTTTTTCGTCACGTGGATTTTTTCTCTAATACGGGATCCCCGTGGCTGGTCTATGATTACCCATCGCTGGAGAGTGGTGCAATATAGTACTGCTCCGTTTTAAATCCATGCACCCATTTCTAAAAGTCGTACGACACTGTTTCTTCATTTTGGACGGATGTTGCACGTTGCGCCGTAGATGTTGCACCATGTGGATATCGATTCTTTGGAGGGCCATAACTCTTGGCTCGTTTAGAATTACGGGAGCCATAACCAGTCAAAACGAAGCTGTCGGTGAGTTCTACAGCTATGACTGCTTTCCGCCGTCACTGGTTAGTTTCATACCCAAAAAATCCTATCCAAACCTATATCGGGTCATGGAAGTTTTTTACCCTTCGTTTTTTTGTCACGTGGATTTTTTCTATAATACGGGATCCCCATGGCTGGTCTATGATTTACCATCGCTGGAGCGTGGTGCACCATGGTACTGCTCCGTTTCAAATCCATGCACCCATTTCTAAAATTCGTACCGCATTGTTTTTTCATTTTGGACGGATGTTGCACCTTGCGACGTATATGTTGCACCCTGTGGGGATCGATTGTTCGGAGGGCCATAACTCTTGGCTCGTTCAGAGTTACAGGAGCCATAACCAGTCAAAATGAAGCTCTCGGTGAGTTCTACAGCTATGACCGCTTTTAGGCGTCACTGGTTAGTTTCATACCCAAAAAATCCTATCCGAACCTCAATCGGGTCATGGAAGTTTTTTACCCTTCGTTTTTTCATCACATGGATTTTTTCTATAATACGGGATCCCCGTGGCTGGTCTATGATTAACCATCGCTGGAGAGTGGTGCACCATGGTACTGCTCCGTTTTAAATCCACGCACCCATTTCTAAAAGTCATACGGCACTGTTTCTTTATTTTGGACGGATGTTACACATTGCGCCGTAGATGTTGCACCCTGTGGATATCGATTCTTCGGAGGGCCATAACTCTAGGCTCGTTTAGAGTTACGGGAGCCATAACCAGTCAAAACGAACCTCTTGGTGAGTTCTATGCTATTAAAGATTTCAGCCGTCACTGGTAAGTTTCATACCCAACTAATCCTATCCGAACCTCAATCGGGTCATGGAAGTTTTTTACCCTTCGTTTTGTCGTCACGTGTACTTTTTCTGTAATACGTGATCCCCGTGGCTGGTCTATGATTCACCATCGCTGGAGAGTGCTGCACCATTGTACTACTCCATTTCAAATCCATGCACCCATTTCTAAAAAGTCGTATGGCACTGTTTCTTCATTTTGGACGGATGTTGCACCCTACACAGTAGATGTTGCACCCTGTGGATATCGATTCTTCGGAGGGTCATAACTCTTGGCTCGTTTAGATTTACGGGAGCCATAACCAGTCAAATCGAAGCTCTCGGTGAGTTCTACAGCTGTGACAGCTTTTAGCCTTCATTGGTAAGTCTCATACACAAAAAATCCTATACGAACCTCAATCGGTTCATGGAAGTTTTTTACCCTTCGTTTTTTCGTCACGTGGATTTTTTCTGTAATACGGGATCCCCGTGGCTGGTCTATGATTTACCATCGCTGAAGAATGGTGCACCATTGTACTGCTCTGTTTCAAATCCATGCACCCATTTCTAAAAAGTCGTACAGCACTGTTTCTTCATTTTGGACGGATGTTGCACCTTGCACCGTAGATGTTGCACCCTGTGGATATCGATTCTTCGGAGGGCCATAACTCTTGGCTCGTTTAGACTTACGGGAGCCATAACCTATCAAAACGAAGCTCTCGGTAAGTTCTATAGCTATGATAGCTTTCAGCCGTCACTGGTTAGTTTTATAACCAAAATATCCTATCCGAACCTCAATCGGGTCATGGAAGTTTTTTACGCTTCGTTTTTTCGTCACGTGGATTTTTTCTGTAATACGGGATCACCATGGCTGGTCTATGATTTACCATCGCTGGAGTGTGGTGCACCATCGTACTGCTCCATTTCAAATCCATGCACCCATTTCTAAAAGTCGTACAGCACTGTTTCTTCATTTCGGACGGATGTTCCACCTTGCGCCGTAGATGTTGCACCATGTGGATATCGATACTTCGAGGGGCCATAACTTTTGGCTCGTTTAGAGTTACGGGAGCCATAACCAGTCAAAACGAAGCTTTTGGTGAGTTCTACAGCAATGACAAATTTTAGCCGTCACAGGTTAGTTTCATACCCAAAAAATCCTATCCGAATCTCAATCGGGTCATGGAAGTTTTTTACCCTTCGTTTTTTCGTCACATGGATTTTTTCTGTAATCCGGATCCCCGTGGCTGGTCTATGATTTACCATCGTTGGAGAGTGGTGCACCATGGTTCTTCTCCATTTAAAATCCATGCACCCATTTTTAAAAGTCGTACGACACTGTTTCTTCATTTTGGACGGATGTTGCACCTTGCGCCGTAGATGTTGCACCCTGTGGATATCGATTCTTCGGAGGGCCATAACTCTTGGCTCGTTTAGAGTTACGGGAGCCATAACCAGTAAAAATGAAGCTCTCGGTGAGTTCTACAGCTATGATAGCTTTCAGCCGTCACTGGATAGTTTCATACCCAAAAAATCCTATCTGAACCTCAATCGGGTCATGAAAGTTTTTTACCCTTCGTTTTGTCGTCCGTGGATTTTTTCTGTAATACGGGATCCCCGTGGCTGGTCTATAATTTACCATCGCTGAAGAGTGGTGCACCATTGTACTGCTCCATTTCAAATCCATGCACCCATTTCTAAAAAGTCATATGACACTGTTTCTTCATTTTGGACGGATGTTGCACCTGGCACCGTAGATGTTGCACCCTGTGGATATCGATTCTTCGGAGGGCCATAACTCTTGGCTCGTTTAGAGTTACGGGAGCCATAACTAGTCAAAACGAAGCTCTCGGTGAGTTCTATAGCTATGAAGGCTTTTAGCCGTCACCGGTTAGTTTCATACCCAAAAAATCCTATCCGAACCTCAATCGGGTCATGGAAGTTTTTTACCCTTCGTTTTTTCGTCACGTGGATTTTTTCTGTAATGCGGGATCACCATGGCTGGTCTATGATTTACCATTGCTGGAGAGTGGTGCACCATGGTACAGCTTCGTTTCAAATCCATGCACCCATTTCTAAAAGTCGTACGACACTGTTTCTTCATTTTGGACGGATGTTACACCTTGCGCCGTAGATGTTGCACCCTGTGGATATCGATTCTTCGGAGGGCCATAACTCTTGGCTCGTTTAGAGTTACGGGACGCATAACCAGTCAAAACGAAGCTTTTGGTGAGTTCTACAGCTTTGACAGCTTTCAGCCGTTCTGGTTATTTTCATACCCAAAAAATCCTATCCGAACCTCAAACGGGTCATGGAAGTTTTTTACCCTTCGTTTTTTCTTCACGTGGATTTTTTCTATAGTACGGGATCCCCGTGGCTGGTCTACGATTTACCATCATTGGAGAGTAGCGCACCATGGTACTGCTCCATTTCAAATCCATGCACCCATTTCTAAAAGTCGTACGGCACTGTTTCTTCATTTTGGACGGATGTTGCACCTTGCGCTGTAGATGTTGCACCCTGTGGTTATCGATTCTTCGGAGGGCCATAACTCTTGGCTCGTTTAGAGTTACGGGTGCCATAACCATTCAAAATGAAGCTCTCAGTGAGTTCTACAGCTATGATGGCTTTCAGCGATCACTGGTTAGTTTCATACCCAAAAAAACCTGTCCGAACCTCAGTCGGGTCATGGAAGTTTTTTGCCCTTCTTTTTGTCGTCACGTGGATTTTTTCTGCAATACGGGATCCCCGTGGCTGGTCTATGATTTACCATCGCTGGAGAGTGGTGCACCATTATACTTCTCTGTTTCAAATCCATGCACCCATTTATAAAAGTCGTACGGCACTGTTTCTTCGTTTTGGACGGATGTTTCACCTTGCACCGTAGATGTTGCACCATGTGGATATCGATTTTTCGGAGGGCCATAACTCTTGCGTTGTTTAGAGTTACAAAAGCCATAACTCGTCAAAACGAAGCTTTCGATGAGTTCTACAGCTATGAATGCTTTCAGCCATCACTGGTTAATTTTATACCCAAAAAATCCTATCCGAACCTCAATCGGGTCATGGAAGTTTTTTACCCTTTGTTTAGTCGTCACTTGGATTTTTTCTGTAATACGGGATCCCCGTGGCTGGTCTATGATTTAACATCGCTGAAGAGTGGTGCACCATTGTATTGCTCCGTTTCAAATCCGTGCACCCATTTCGAAAAAGTCGTACGGCACTGTTTCTTCATTTTGGACGGATGTTGCACCTTGCACTGTAGATGTTGCACCCTGTGTATATCGATTCTTCGGAGGGCCATAACTCTTGACTTGTTTAGAGTTACGGGAGCCATAACTAGTCAAAACGAAGCTCTCGGTGAGTTCTACATCTACGATAGCATTCAGCCATCACTGTTTAGTTTCATACCAAAAAAATCCTATTCGAACCTCAATCGGGTCATGAAAGTTTTTTACCCTTCGTTTTTTCGTCACGTGGATTTTTTCCGTAATACGGGATCACAATGGCTGGTCTATGATTCACCATCGCTGGAGAGTGGTACACCATGGTACTGCTCCGTTTCAAATCCATTCACCCATTTCTGAAATTCGTAAGGCACTGTTTCTTCATTTTGGACGGATGTTACACCTTGCGCCGTAGATGTTGCAACCTATGGATATCAATTCTTCGGAGGGCCATAACTCTTGGCTCATTTATAGTTACGGGAGCCATAAACAGTCAAAACGAAGCTTTTGGTGAGTTCTATAGCTATGACAGCTTTCAGCCGTCACTGGTTAGTTTCATACCCAAAAAAATCCTATCCGAACCTTAATCGGGTCATGGAGGTTTTTTACCCTTCGTTTTGTCATCACGTGGATTTTTTCTGTAATACGGGATCCCCGTGGCTAGTCTATTATTTACCATCGCTGAAGAGTGGTGCACCAATGTACTACCCCATTTCAAATCCATGCACCCATTTCTAAAAAGTCATACGGCACTGTTTCTTCATTTTGGACGGATGTTGCACCTTGCACCGTAGATGTTGCACCCTGTGGATATTGATTATTCGGAGGGCCATAACTCTTGGCTCGTTTAGAGTTACAGGAGCCATAACCAGTCAAAACGAAGCTCTCGGTGAGTTCTACAGCTATGACAGCTTTTGGCCGTCACTGGTTAGTTTCATACCCAAAAAATCCTATCTGAACCTCAATCGGGTCATGGAAGTTTTTTACCGTTCGTTTTTTCGTCACGTGGATTTTTTCCGTAATACGGGATCACCATGGCTGGTCTATGATTCACCATCGCTGGAGAGTGGTGCACCATGGTACTGCTCCGTTTCAAATCCATGCACCCATTTCTAAAAGTCGTAAGGCACTGTTTCTTCATTTGGACGGATGTTACACCTTGCGCCGTAGATGTTGCAACCAGTGGATATCGATTCTTCGGAGGGCCATAACTCTTGGCTCATTTAGAGTTACGTGAGCCATAACCAGTCAAAACGAAGCTTTTGGTGAGTTCTACAACTATGTTAGCTTTCAGCCGTCACTAGTTAGTTTCATACACAAAAAATCCTATCCGAACCTCAATCGGGTCATGAAAGTTTTTTACCCTTCGTTTTTTTGTCACGTGGATTTTTTCTATAATACGGGATCCCCGTGGCTGGTCTATGATTTACCATCGTTGGAGAGTGGTGCACCATGGTACTACTCCATTTCAAATCCATGCACCCATTTCTAAAAGTCGTACGGCACTGTTTCTTCATTTTGGACGGATGTTGCACCTTGCGCTGTAGATGTTGCACCCTGTGGTTATCGATTCTTCGGAGGGCCATAACTCTTGGCTCGTTTAGAGTTATGGGTGCCATAACCAGTCAAAACGAAGCTTTCGGTGAGTTCTACAGCTATGATGGCTTTCAACCGTCACTGGTTAGTTTCATACCCAAAAAATCCTATCCGAACCTCAATCGGATTATGGAAGTTTTTTACCCTTCGTTTTGTCGTCACGCGGATTTTTTCTACAATACGGGATACCCGTGGCAGGTCTATGATTTACCATCGCTGGAGAGTGGTGCACCACGGTATTGCTCCGTTTCAAATCCATGCACCCATTTCTAAAAGTCGTACGGCACTGTTTCTTCATTTTGGACGGATGTTGCACCTTGCACCGTAGATGTTGCACCCTGTGGATATCGATTCTTCGGAGGGCCATAACTCTCGGCTTGTTTAGAGTTACGGGAGCCATAACCAGTCAAAATGAAGCTCTCGGCGAGTTCTACAGCTATGACAGCTTTCAACCGTCACTGATTAGTTTCTCCCCCAAAAAATCCTACCCGAACCTCAATCGGGTCATGGAAGTTTTTTACCCTTCGTTTTGTCATCATGTGGATTTTTTCTGCAATACGGGATCCCCGTGGCTGATCTATGATTTACCATCGCTGGAGAGTGGTGCACCATTATACTTCTCCGTTTCAAATCCATGCACCCATTTCTAAAAGTCATACGGCACTATTTCTTCGTTTTGGATGCATGTTGCACCCCGCACCGTAGATGTTGCACCCTGTGGATATCGATTATTCGGAGGGTCATAACTCTTGGCTCGTTTAGAGTTACGGGAGCCTTAACCAGTCAAAACGAAGCTCTCGATAAGTTCTACAGCTATGATAGCTTTCAGCCATCACTGGTTAGTTTCATACCCAAAAAATCCTATCCGAACCTCAATCAGGTCATGGAAGTTTTTTACCCTTCGTTTTGTTGTCACGTGGATTTTTTCTGTAATACGGGATCCTCGTGGCTGGTCTATGATTTACCATCGCTGAAGAGTGGTGCACCATTGTACTGCTCCGTTTCAAATCCATGCACCCATTTCTAAAAAGTCGTACGACACTGTCTCTTCATTTTGGACGGATGTTGCACCTTGCACCGTAGATGTTGCACCCTGTGGAGATCGATTCTTAGGAGGGCCATAACTCTTGGCTCGTTTAAAGTTACGGGAGCCATAACCAGTCAAAACATAGCTCTCGGTGAGTTCTACAGCTATGATAGCCTTCAGCCGTCACTGGTTAGTTTCATACCCAAAAAATACTATCCGAACCTCAATCGGGTCGTGGAAGTTTTTTACCATTCGTTTTTTCGTCACGTGGATTTTTTCTGTAATACGGGATCACCATGGCTGGTCTATGATTTACCATCGCTGGAGAGTGGTGCACCATGGTACCGCTCCATTTCAAATCCATGCGCCCATTTGTAAAAGTTGTACGGCACTGTTTCTTCATTTTGGACAGATGTTACACCTTGCGCCGTAGATGTTGCACCCTATGGATATTGATTCTTTGGAGGGCCATAACTCGTGGCTCGTTTAGAGTTACGGGATCCATAACCAGTCAAAACGAAGCTTTTGGTGAGTTCTACAGCAATGACAGCTTTTAGCCGTCACAGGTTAGTTTCATACCCAAAAAATCCAATCCGAACCTCAATCGGGTCATGGAAGTTTTTTACCCTTCGTTTTTTCGTCACGTGGATTTTTTCTATAATACGGGATCCCCATGGCTGGTCTATGATTTACCATCGTTGGAGAGTGGTGCACCATGGTACTTCTCCATTTCTAATCCATGCACCCATTTTTAAAAGTCGTACGACACGGTTTCTTCATTTTGGACGGATGTTGCACCTTGCGCCGTAGATGTTGCACCCTGTGGATATCGATTCTTCGGAGGGCCATAACTCTTGGCTCGTTTAGAGTTATGGGAGCCATAACCAGTCAAAACGAAGCTCTCGGTGAGTTCTACAGCTATGATAGCTTTCAGCCGTCACTGATTAGTTTCATACCCAAAAAATCCTATCCGAACTTCAATCGGGTCATGGAAGTTTTTTACCCTTCGTTTTGTCGTCGCGTGGAATTTTTTCTGTAATACGGAACCCCCGTGGCTGGTCTATGATTTACCATCGCTGAAGTGTGGTGCACCATTATACTGCTCCATTTCAAATCCATGCATCCATTTCTAAAAAGTCGTACGACACTGTTTCTTCATTTTTGATGGATGTTGCACCTTGCACCGTAGATGTTGCACCCTGTGGATATCGATTCTTCGGAGGGCCATAACTCTTGGCTTGTTTAGATTTGCGGGAGCCATAACCAGTCAAAACGAAGCTCTCGGTGAGTTCTACAGCCGTGACAACTTTCAGCCGTCACTGGTTAGTTTCATACCCAAAAAAATCCTATCTGAACCTCAATCGGGTCATGAAAGTTTTTTACCCTTTGTTTTTTCGTCACATGGATTTTTCTGTAATACGGGATCACCATGGCTGGTCTATGATTTACCATCGCTGGAGAGTGGTGCACCATGGTACTGCTCCATTTCAAATCCATGCACCCATTTCTAAAAGTCGTACGGCACTGTTTCTTCATTTTGGACGGATTTTACACCTTGCGCCGTAGATGTTGCACCCTGTGGATATCGATTCTTCGGAGGGCCATAACTCTTGGCTCGTTTAGAGTTACGGAAGCCATAACCAGTCAAAACGAAGCTTTTTGTGATTTCTACAGCTATGACAGCTTTCAGCCATCACAGGTTAGTTTCATACCCAAAAAATCATATCCGAACCTCAATCGGGTCAGGGAAGTTTTTTACCCTTCGTTTTTCCGTCACGTGGATTTTTTCTATAATACGGGATCCCCATGGCTGGTCTATGATTTGCCATCGTTGGAGAGTGGTGCACCATGGTACTGCTCATTATCAAATCCATGCACATATTTCTAAAAGTCGTACGACACTGTTTCTTTATTTTGGACGGATGTTGCACCTTGCGCCGTACACTACAACAGTTTATGGGTTTCATAGCGTTTGAAAAACGCTATAACAGGCTACCATAGCGTTTCAGAGAACGCCGTGGAACCACAAGCTATGGTAGGCCGGCAGCATTACATAGCAGGAAGGAAAACTCTATAATAGCTAATAGCGTTTACAAAAGGGCATAGCGTTTGCAACCTACCATAGCGTTTTTTCTCTGTTATTAAACTTAAACGCTATAGGGAATATAATCCTTCATTTAACTTCTATAGCGTTTTCGAGCACATTTTATAGCGTTTCATCAAACCATGTTATAGCGTTATAATGTTTTTCGATAGCATTTCTTGTCATTCTTGTATAGCGTTTTTATTTTCTACTATAGCGTTTTTGATTCTATTATAGCATTTTCGATGCATAAATCTACATCTCATATAGAGTTACAATAGCGTTTGATGAATCAATAGCGTTTTTCAAACGCTATTCTATATAATATTAATTTTCAGCATTTGTTTCAATTTTCTTTTTATTATATTATATATATATGCACACAGATAGATATATGTATACACATCACACACACACACACACATATATTAAAATGTGGATCCCAAAAACAACAAATCGAGAAGATGACAACAACTATATGTAATAATGATAACATTGCAGTGAATTCTAATTTGGAAACACACAATCAAACCAGTGGAAAAGTTTCAAATAACTCTGCTAATATTTCAAATACTACAAGACATGGTCGCATGATAATAGTTCAAAATAGTCTAACAAATGAACACAAATACTACAAGACATGGTCACATGATAATAGCTCAAAATAGTCTAACAAATGGACACAAATACTTCTGTGCACATTCATTTACAGCCAGCCAAACCACCATCTTGTTGCTGCTTCTCCACCATTTTAACCCACAGCCCCACTGCCATTTGCAAAACTATAAACAACCCTGCCTTCATCTGTCAACTGTGCAAGTACACATTCACCTCTACCACAATAACTTGCAGTAACAACCACTTCACCATTTCTATGCAAACTTCACAAACAACTTCTACTTCCATCCATTTGCTCCATAAATCCATTTCTTGCACCATACCTTACTGTCAAACACTCCAAAACACCTCTGGTACTTCAACACTTCTGCCCACAGCCAACAACACTTCCTCAACCATAACAAAACCATCCTCCATCAATCAATCAAATAGTGTACCAGTGCATCACAAACTAGCAGCAACATACCACAGCCTACAACAACACAACCACCTTACGACACTTCTTGCTCCACACAGCCAACAACATATCACCGAACTTCCCATAACATTGCTGCACATCTCCACAGTGTCATCACATCCCCTACATGTAACCACTTCAACCAAGACATAGACCATTTTACCACAAGACCACATCCACACTGCATACAAATCTCTCCTCTGCCATATCATTCCCTCTGACCATACAAACATCCAACTGCAAAAAAAAAAAACCATACTTCGACTGAACTGCTGCCACCCCTGAACTACAGCTACAACATCCAGACCACCACAAAATCACTACCCACATCTCACCACAAACCATACCCACCACCAACATCAGCGACTACATATCACATACAACACAAACTCCTCATCACAGTTATCGTTCCAACTAACACTATCACCAAGTCTACAAGTTTCAGCAGACCACATACATCCCCTTGCCGCTCTGCATATAACAAATAGTCCAACCACTCCTCTGTACAAATAAATAAAAAGATATAAGTACAGAAAGTTTTAAACTCACAGTTAGGTCGAAAAGATCTTTATCTTTTGACAACTGTTTGGTCCAGTTCATCTTGACAACCATTTCATTTCATCCATTCCTTAACTCATATTATCCAGTCCAGTTCACTTCCTATTTCAGTTGTACCATTGTGTATATCAACTTCTACACGTCAATGCTAGCATCTCTCATCAAATATCAGCAAGCATCTCTGTATGGTTGCATTCAGTCTCATCCTCATTTCGATGTAGTCCAGTCCTAAACTGCTCCACATGTTTCCTTCTGTAAGTCTCAATCCTCAACCTTCCAACACAGTACATCGATCTCTTATATATCTCATCTTTGAGCTTGCCTCTGCTTTATGTATCCATTCACTTAAATATTCTGGCCTTGTTCTCTTTGATGCTTCAAGACTGCCTTCAGTTCAATAAATAGGCATTTGATTGTTTGCTTTAGCTCAGGCAGACACCATAGTAGCAAGTCTTCCTTGTCATTTTCTTTTATGGCATCAGTGCTTCAGTATTCAACCACTTTTATATAGGCATCTAGAAAATTTTCGAACAGTCTATGCGTACATTGACTTTGTAATATCATTTAAGCTATTCTTCGATAGTAAATTAATCACCAAATAACCCAAATAATTTTATACAAATCTAACATACCTTTGGAATAGCTAGACGGTGATTTTATAAAAGTTGATATCCTTGTTTTCATCCTTGATATAGTTTCATATTTGGTATCAAATACTCCTTAAAAAACTGTTCCTGCATGCATGAAACAAGTTAAAATATAGTTAACCCTCAAAACGAAATATATTTTCCTTTCTAATTCTTTACTAAAAAGAACAAAATATCAAATAACAAAAGCAATGTCTCGATAAAATTAGAAATACATCAGGTGTGTTAAGAACTTGACTTCACATTGTAATAAAGTATGACAATTCAATTTTGTACATTGTCAATAATACACATGGAGAAGAATTTGTACATAAAAGATACAAGTTGTGCACATTGTTACTGTAATAAATCAAGCTACCTGAAATGCTTTACAATGCCTCCATAGCATAGCAGATTAGTTGCAGCTGCCATGCTAGTGAATTCCAATATGGCTATGGACTACAAACGTCAATTTTATCTCTTACAACTACGAGTACACTCTGTAGTAATCTGGTGAAGTGATCTAAGAATTTTTTTCAGTCCAATGTTGTTGTAGTTTAAAATGAAGCCTAAAGCTTGATGAGTTTTAGGAAGCCAACTGCATGCTACAATAGTAAGCTTACACTGATGCTCCACTTAGCCAATCATCGTCATGCTCTACTTAGCCAATCATCGTCATCGTCATGATCTGGAAAAAAAATTTGAATCAAAACATCATTTTATTTCTTTTAATAGGGAAGAACTAATAACAATAGTACAGGCAGACTGTTTATGATGTACAAATGGAGAAGAAAGGACACAGTATTGTTATTGGCTGTAGTAGTATTAAATTAATGTTGTTGTAGTATTAGTTTAGCGAGTTAGACATCATTGTGCTGGTGTATCTCTTGATTTCTTTTCAAATTCATCATGTTCCTAAGATCTGTAATGGAATCATTATGAATAAATTAATATATAGACACTACAAACTAGAACATGGCTTTGTTTATTATGGTGAAAATACTAAGGTTAGTGTCATATTCATTACTTAGTAAAATACAATGAAAACTAAGATACAATCTGTTTTGGATCATAATATCTTACCATTTATATACCTTGGGTTCCCTACTTTGAATCGATGGATTCAAATTCAATCAAACTTACATAGGTTTTCTATAGTTGCAGCATCTGCTAAAAGCAACAATGAAGATGCATCGCCTAAATTTGAAGTGAAAATTCTTGTCAAGTGTTCACGTGACCCTAAAAGTGATATTGAACCGGAAGTAAATGATATTGGGATTAGTGGAAATACTCCCTACACCCTCCTTAGAATTTCATACTCAAGGCCTACATGGTTTTCAACATTTGCAAGTGTCAGCAAAATTAGAAACTACTGAAGTTAATACAAATGCTTTTCTTTTATTTGACTGGGAAAATGAACGACTTACGATAAAGCTGTTGAAAGGTATCTCCGTATGCGAACCATTATCAGTCTTATAATTTGAAGAGTACCAAATTGTATATTTATTTTGCTTGTGCACTTCACAACGGAGTTATATCCAATTTTCCCTTTTCTTGTTACAGGTTAATTAATAAAGGAAAACTTATGGATGCACTTAAGCTTTCTGATCATTGCCTATCAAGTGGAGCATCTAACCAGTTACTACGGTTACCTATTGAACATGAAGAGGAAAATAACACAATTTCTGGACTTTTGAATAATTAGTGTAATATTGCGAGCATGAGCTGGCAGTATTTTCTATAGCTAAAAGATAAACAGTTGGCAGCAAGACTTGCTCTCAAGTATGTATTATCAATTATATCCCACTATTTATGATATAACTAGAACGGAATTCGTGCTTTGCACATGGGCATGTGCTGGAATAAGATTGGATGACTAGCGTTAGTTCAGAATAAATGAAAGGAACATCTGAAATAGAAACACTTACTCCAAAATCCGTGCTTCACCATCCAATAGCATCTTTACTTAATAATAATGCACATAATGAAAATAAATGAAAGGAATGTCTGAAATAGAAACACTTGCTCCAAAATCGATTCAAGTGATAAATGTGCTTTAATATTGATTCTACTCATTAGTTCAGATAAAATCTTCTCCTTTTAGCACAAAATTAGCTCCAAAGTCTAAACTAATGGCATCATCTCAACAAAAAACGTCATAAAGTCCTTTGTCATATCCAGTTCCTTGATCAAAACAACAATTGTCAATTAATTGATTGAAATTTTAATTGTTTTATTACACAAAATCTGCTTAAGGAATTTGAAATTCCTAACGTACATCACCATTACCAAAAATATTTCTATTAAAACAAAAATCTACATAAGAAATTTGACATTTTAAGCGTCCATACACCAGAAATATACATTTCTTTCAAAAAACAAAACAAAACTTACCCTCCACTTCAGTAGCTCATACAGCATAAAAGTCCCATTTTTGGGCATATCTTTTCTGGTATCCAGGTTTCTATAGACATTTATCTTTATCTCCTGAATTTTTCTAGTACCGCATTTTAACTAAAAGATGAAGAAGAAATGGAACAAACAAATTCATTATGTAATCCAATAAAGATGTGTAAAAATAACAATGAGTATAGTCACAAATTACAGTGAATTGCTTTGGATGGCCGGAAGTGTCCAGGCTTTTAACTGATTACCGATGCAAACTAGCCATTATATCTGCTAACTTCAAAACACAACCCTGATTCTCAAATCACTGAAGAAGACAAAAGAAAATATAATTAACCCTGGCCTAAAATCATGTAGAAAGATTATATAATTCAGTATAGAGAGCTAATATTACTCTATAACGACATTTTCACACAAAGTATTTTTTTGGGTATAGACTAAAATTATTCTGATTGTATTCAAGAAGCTGGTAAAATTATATTACTTATTTAGAAGCACAATATAAGAGAATAGATGCTTCAAAAAGAACAATAGGAACTTCCTTATTAGTCCATATACTGCATGAATGCATGACATTGGGATCAATATCTCTTGCTATTCCACTTAAAGCTTAACTGAAATAAAGCATACTGCATGAATTGGGCCAAACATTATATAGTCATAAAAACATAAATGTACGTAGAACTCAAATATTGCAAATAATCAAAACAGAAGCTTCAGCACATAGCAGGTAGGTTAGATATAAACTGGTACAAATAGCGGTGAAAAAAAACGCGTGACCGCCTAAAATTTTTGTTCCCGCCTTTACATGACATAGCGGTGAAAGTTATACTCCATATGATTTTAATAGTATACAAAGCGGCAACGCTATGTATTAGTGCTATGGATAGTGCATTTTGTTGAGGTCACCCATTTATGAACTAGAGTGCAACTATTCTATAATCAGATGAGTAAGTAGCTAACATATTTGTAGTCTATTGAAATCTGTCGTATTAGTTTGTTTACTTTCCTTGAAACTTTAACTTTGTGCTTATTATGAGATAATTTTGATGTGCAAAATCGAGTTAAAAACTTTGACCAAATTATACAACATGAATGTGCGGTTCAAATATTTCAATGAGAGCAGAATCAAGTGAAAAACTTTGACCAAATTGTACAACATGAATCTAATATAGGACCCAAAAAAATTGAGCATACAAAATTTTTGAGGTGTAGTTCAATGAGTATACAAATATCTCACTGAGTACAGAGCATAATCAAGTTAAAAACTTTAACTCAATTATATAATGTGAAGCTAATAATAATAAAGAGCAGAATCAAGTTATAATTAACATGTTACAAATATACAACATGAATCACAAAACGTACGTACCTAGTTATAATTAACACTAAGGAAAAAAGAAAAGAATCACAAAGACAAGTAAGTAATTCCAGTTGCAATATAGAACCTATAAACAATCACCTTGTAGGTATGTGACTTAAATGATGAGAATCTTATCACTAAGAAGGAATATAATATAAACTTAAAGAATTGCAAAAACCATATAGCATAATCTAACATAAAAGAAGATTATTTAATAACAACAAATAGACCAACGTGAAACTGTCTATATATCATCGGACACAAATATATGCAAACCAACCAATGAAAAACCATTGCTTAGCAACATACCATATAACAAGCAGACTAAGCAGCATAATGATCAGACAAAAATGAACCACTGCTTATTCTTGGGAATAAAGAAAATTGACCAACTATCTCCCTCATAAACAGAATCAAATAACAAACAACAAAGAAATGTCCTTAGCCTCTCAATATAACATTAAACATGTAACTGGCAACATATGAATTAGAAAAAAGAACAGAGACCGCCAGAACATCAACAGAAATGCATAGAAGATGAGACTAATTATAGTACAAAATCAAACACTTGAACTAATTATAATGATGAGTTTAGAGTGCATACACATCAGATTGTTGAGACTCGGGTCAATTGTTAAATTTAATTTCAGGCTAGCATATTTATATTTTAGCAAGTATAATCCTACCGTGATTATAATTTTCATTTCCAAAGCAAGTTCAAAACTGCAAACAAACAAGCCATTGGAATTATGTAGTAAGTTATCCTACAAACTGCTAAATCATCAAGCAAGCATAGAAAAGGATTAAGTCCCAAGAACCACTAGTATTGCTCACTGACATAACCCATACAAGTTATAGATCAAGCAATCAAATTAAAAAACAAGTACAACAACCAATGGTGTACTAAATCACTTATGTTTACGTGTTCCATCATACGCTGTCAAATGCTAGATTTTTAAAAATAATTAAATCAGACACATGTACCAAAATCAATAAATCAAACACAAAAAATGATTCGAAATGCACAAAATAATTCATTTTGGATTTCTAGAGACGCAAACAATAAATCAGACACAAATAAAATGATTCGAAATGCATATAATAATTCAATAAACCATACACAAACAAAATGATTTGAAATGTACCAAAGTTCGTTTGGGATTTCTGGAGATGCTTGTTCAAACAGCTATCGGTTCGTTTGGGATTTCTGGAATCTCTGTTTACTTATGGGTATTACTGGATCACACAGAATAATTCGATCGACATACTAATCCATCCCTTCAATCAGTATGATGAGAATTTGCTGGATTTCTGTTTACTTCTGGATCGCACAGATTTCTGGAATCTCTGTTTACGCTTCTGGTATTTGGATCGGCTGGGAATTCTTTTTGCTTCTGGATCGGAAGTGAAAGGAAATATTTGCTGGAGAGGATAAAAGTGACGGCGATTAATTTTTTTTGGAGATGATAAAGTGAAAGAAGTATTTGCTGTAGCCTAGAGGAGAGGAAGTGAAAGCAATATTCCCGCACAATTTTTGTTTCCCGCCTGCTAATATATAAATAGCGTTGAACATACAAATAATGTTTACTGTATTTACAAATACCGTACTGGACCCTAGTTTTCATAGCGTACCAAAGGTGGTATGCGGAAACGCTATAGATTGATGCTATCAAAGGTCCTTTTTGTTGTAGTGGTAGATGTTGCACCCTGTGGATATCGATTCTTCGGAGGGCCATAACTCTTGGCTCGTTTAGATTTACGGGTGCCATAACTAGTCAAAACAAAGCTCTCGGTGAGTTCTACAGCTATGATAGCTTTCAGCCGTCGCTGGTTAGTTTCATACCCAAAAGATTGTATCCGAACCTCAATCGGGTCATGTAAGTTTTTTACCCTTCGTTTTGTCGTCACGTGGATTTTTTCTGCAATACGGGATCCCCGTGGCAGGTCTATGATTTACCATCGCTGGAGAGTGGTGCACCACGGTTCTGCTCCATTTCAAATCCATGCACCCATTTCTAAAAGTCGTACAGCACTGTTTCTTCATTTTGGACGGATATTGCACCTTGCGCCGTAGATGTTGCACCCTGTGGATATCGATTCTTCGGAGGGCCATAACTCTCGGCTCGTTTAGAGTTACGGGAGCCATAACCAGTCAAAATGAAGCTCTCGGCGAGTTCTACAGATATGACAGCTTTCAACCTTCACTGGTTAGTTTCGTACCAAAAAAATCCTATCCGAACCTTAATCGGGTCATGGAAGTTTTTTACCCTTCGTTTTGTCATCATGTGGATTTTTTCTGCAATACGGGATCCCCGTGGCTGATTTATGATTTACCATCGCTGGAGAGTGGTGCACCATTATACTTCTCCATTTCAAATCCATGCACCCATTTCTAAAAGTCGTGCGGCACTGTTTCTTCGTTTTGGACGGATGTTGCACCTTGCACCTTAGATGTTGCACCCTGTGGATATCGATTCTTCGGAGGGCCATAACTCTTTGCTCGTTTAGAGTTACGGGAGCCATAACTAGTCAAAATGAAGCTCTCGATGAGTTCTACAACTATGAAAGCTTTCAGCCATCACTGTTTAGTTTCATACCCAAAAAACCTATCCGACCTCAATTGGGTCAAGGAAGTTTTTTACCCTTTGTTTTGTCGTCACTTGGATTTTTTCTGTAATACGGGATCCCCGTGGCTGGTCTATGATTTACCATCGCTGAAGAGTGGTGCACCATTGTACTGCTCCGTTTCAAATCCATGCACCCATTTCTAAAAATTCGTACGACACTGTTTCTTCATTTTGGACGGATGTTGCCCCTTGCACCGTAGATATTGCACCTTGTGGATATCGATTCTTCGGAGGGCCATAACTCTTGGCTCATTTAGAGTTACGGGAGCCATAACCAGTCAAAACGAAGCTCTCGGTGAGTTCTACAGCTATGATAGCTTTCAGCCGTCACTAGTTAGTTTCATACAAAAAAACCCTATCCGAACCTCAATCGGGTGATGGAACTTTTTTACCCTTCGTTTTTTCTTCACGTGGATTTTTTCTGTAATACGGGATCACCATGGCTGGTCTCTGGAGAGTGGTGCACCATGGTACTACTTCGTTTGAAATCCATGCATCCATTTCTAAAAGTCATACGGCACTGTTTCTTCATTTTGGACGGATGTTACACCTTGCGCCGTAGATGTTGCACCCTATGGATATCGATTCTTCGGAGGGCCATAACTCTTGGCTCGTTTAGAGTTACGGGAGCCATAACCGGTCAAAATGAAGCTTTTGGTGAGTTCTACAGCTATGAGAGCTTTCAGCCATCACTGGTTAGTTTTATACCCAAATAATCCTATCCGAACCTCAATCAGGTCATGGAAGTTTTGCACCCTTCGTTTTTTCGTCACGTGGATTTTTTCTATAATACAGGATCCCCGTGGCTGGGCTATGATTTACCATTGTAGGAGAGTGGTGCACCATGGTACTGCTCCATTTCAAATCCATGCACCCATTTATAAAAGTCGTACGGCACTGTTTCTACATTTTGGACGGATGTTGCACCTTGCGCCATAGATGTTGCACCCTGTGGATATCGATTCTTCGGAGGGCCATAACTCTAGGCTCGTTTAGAGTTACGGGAGCCATAACCAGTCAAAAGAAAGCTCTCAGTGAGTTCTACAGCTACGGTAGCTTTCAGCCGTCACTGGTTAGTTTCATACCCAAAAAATCCTATCCGAACCTTAATCGGGTCATGGAAGTTTTTTACCCTTCGTTTTTTCGTCACGTGGATTTTTTCTATGATACGGGATCCCCGTGGCTGGTCTATGATTTACCATCACTGGAGAGTGGTGCACCGTGGTACTTTCTCCATTTCAAATCCATGCACCCATTTCTAAAAGTCGTACAGCACTGTTTCTCCATTTTGGACGGATGTTGCACCTTGCGCCGTAGATGTTGCACCCTGTGGATATCGATTCTTCGGAGGGCCATAACTCTTGACTCGTTTAGAGTTACGGGAGCCATAACCAGTCAAAACGAAGCTCTCGGTGAGTTCTACAGCTACGGCTGCTTTCAGCCGTCACAGGTTAGTTTCATACCCAAAAAATCCTATCCGAACCTTAATCGGGTTATGGAAGTTTTTTACCCTTTGTTTTTTCGTCACGTGGATTTTTTCTCTAATACGGGATCCCCGTGGCTGGTCTATGATTACCCATCGCTGGAGAGTGGTGCACTATGGTACTGCTCCATTTTAAATCCATGCACCCATTTCTAAAAGTCGTACGACACTGTTTCTTCATTTTGGACGGATGTTGCACGTTGCGCCGTAGATGTTGCACCATGAGGATATCGATTCTTCGGAGGGCCATAACTCTTGGCTCGTTTAGAGTTACGGGAGCCATAACAAGTCAAAACAAAGCTGTCGGTGAGTTCTACAGCTATGACTGCTTTCCGCCGTCACTGGTTAGTTTCATACCCAAAAAATCCTATCCAAACCTATATCGGGTCATGGTAGTTTTTTACCCTTCGTTTTTTTGTCACGTGGATTTTTTCTATAATACGGGATCCCCATGGATGGTCTATGATTTACCATCGCTGGAGCGTGGTGCACCATGGTACTGCTCAATTTCAAATCCATGCACCCATTTCTAAAATTCGTACTGCACTGTTTTTTCATTTTGGACGGATGTTGCACCTTGCGACGTAGATGTTGCACCCTGTGGATATCGATTGTTCGGAGGGCCATAACTCTTGGCTCGGTTAGAGTTACAGGAGCCATAACCTGTCAAAATGAAGCTCTCGGTGAGTTCTAAAGCTATGACCTCTTTTAGGCGTCACTGGTTAGTTTCATACCCAAAAAATCCTATCCGAACCTCCATCGGGTCATGGAAGTTTTTTACCCTTCGTTTTTTTGTCACAAAGATTTTTTCTATAATACGGGATCCCCGTGGCCGGTCAATGATTAACCATCGCTGGAGAGTGGTGCACCATGGTACGGCTTCGTTTTAAATCCACGCACCCATTTCTAAAAGTCGTACGGCACTGTTTCTTTATTTTGGACGGATGTTTCACATTGCGCCGTAGATGTTGCACCCTGTGGATATCGATTCTTCGGAGGGCCATAACACTTGGCTCGTTTAGAGTTACGGGAGCCATAACCAGTTAAAACGAAGCTCTTGGTGAGTTCTATGCTATGAAAGCTTTCAGCCATCACTGGTAAGTTTCATACCCAACTAATCCTATCCGAACCTCAATCGGGTCATGGAAGTTTTTTACCCTTCGTTTTGTCGTCACGTGTATTTTTTCTGTAATACGGGATCCCCGTGGTTGGTCTATGATTCACCATTGCTAGAGAGTGCTGCACCATTGTACTGCTACATTTCAAATCCATGCACCCATTTCTAAAAAGTTGTATGGCACTGTTTCTTCATTCTGGACGGATGTTGCACCCTACACCGTAGATGTTGCACCCTGTGGATATCGATTCTTCGGAGGGTCATAACTCTTGGCTCGTTTAGAGTTACGGGAGCCATAACCAGTCAAATCGAAGCTCTCGGTGATTTCTATAGCTGTGACAGCTTTTAGCCGTCATTGGTAAGTTTCATACCCAAAAAATACTATCCGAACCTCAATCGGTTCATGGAAGTTTTTAACCCTTCGTTTTTTCGTCACGTGGATTTTTTCTGTAATACGGGATCCCCGTGGCTGGTCTATGATTTACCATCGCTGAAAAATGGTGCACTATTGTACTGCTCCGTTTCAAATCCTTGCACCCATTTCTAAAAAGTCGTACTGCACTGTTTTTTCATTTTGGACGGATGTTGCACCTTGCACCGTAGATGTTGCACCCTGTGGATATCGATTCTTCGGAGGGCCATAACTCTTGGCTCGGTTAGAGTTACAGGAGCCATAACCAGTCAAAATGAAGCTCTCGGTGAGTTCTACAGCTATGACCGCTTTTAGGCGTCACTAGTTAGTTTCATACCCAAAAAATCCTATCCGAACCTCAATCGGGTCATGGAAGTTTTTTACCCTTCGTTTTTTTGTCACAAAGATTTTTTCTATAATACGGGATCCCCGTGGCCGGTCAATGATTAACCATCGCTGGAGAGTGGTGCACCATGGTACGGCTCCGTTTTAAATCCACGCACCCATTTCTAAAAGTCGTACGGCACTGTTTCTTTATTTTGGACGGATGTTTCACATTGCGCCGTAGATGTTGCACCCTGTGGATATCGATTCTTCAGAGGGCCATAACACTTGGCTTGTTTAGAGTTACGGGAGCCATAACCAGTTAAAACGAAGCTCTTGGTGAGTTCTATGCTATTAAAGCTTTCAGCCATCACTGGTAAGTTTCATACCCAACTAATCCTATCCGAACCTCAATCGGGTCATGGAAGTTTTTTACCCTTCGTTTTGTCGTCACGTGTATTTTTTCTGTAATACGGGATCCCCGTGGTTGGTCTATGATTCACCATTGCCGAAGAGTGCTGCACCATTGTACTGCTCCATTTCAAATCCATGCACCCATTTCTAAAAAGTTGTATGGCACTGTTTCTTCATTTTGGACGGATGTTGCACCCTACACCGTATATGTTGCACCCTGTGGATATCGATTCTTCGGAGGGTCATAACTCTTGGCTCGTTTAGAGTTACGGGAGCCATAACCAGTCAAATCGAAGCTCTCGGTGAGTTCTACAGCTGTGACAGCTTTTAGCCGTCATTGGTAAGTTTCATACCCAAAAAATACTATCCGAACCTCAATCGGTTCATGGAAGTTTTTAACCCTTCATTTTTTCGTCACGTGGATTTTTTCTATAATACGGGATCCCCGTGGCTGGTCTATGACTTATCATCGCTGAAAAATGGTGCACTATTGTACTGCTCCGTTTCAAATCCTTGCACCCATTTCTAAAAAGTCGTACGGCACTGTTTCTTCATTTTGGACGGATGTTGCACCTTGCACTGTAGATGTTGCATCCTGTGGATATCGATTCTTCGGAGGGCCATAACTCTTGGCTCGTTTAGAGTTACGGGAGCCATAACCTGTCAAAACGAAGCTCTCGGTAAGTTCTACAGCTATGATAGCTTTGAGCCGTCACTGGTTAGTTTCATACCCAAAAAATCCTATCCGAACCTCAATTGGGTCATGGAAGTTTTTTACGCTTCGTTTTTTCGTTACGTGGATTTTTTCTGTAATACGGGATCACCATGGCTGGTCTACGATTTACCATCGCTGGAGTGTGGTGCACCATGGAACTGCTCCGTTTCAAATCCATGCACCCATTTCTAAAAGTCGTACGGCACTGTTTCTTCATTTCGGACGGATGTTCCACCTTGCGCCGTAGATGTTGCACCCCGTGGATATCCATTCTTCGGAGGGCCATAACTCTTGGCTCGTTTAGAGTTACGGGAGCCATAACCAGTCAAAACGAAACTTTTGGTGAGTTCTACAGCAATGACAACTTTTAGCCGTCACAGGTTAGTTTCATACCCAAAAAATCCTATCCGAATCTCAATCGGGTCATGGAAGTTTTTTACCCTTCGTTTTGTCGTCACGTGGATTTTTTCTGTAATACGGGATCTCCGTGGCTGGTCTATGATTTACCATCGCTGAAGAGTGGTGCACCATTGTACTGCTCCATTTCAAATCCATGCACCCATTTCTAAAAAGTCATATGACACTGTTTCTTCATTTTGGACGGATGTTGCACCTGGCACCGTAGATGTCGCACCCTGTGGATATCGATTCTTCGGAGGGTCATAACTCTTGGCTCGTTTAGAGTTACGGGAGCCATAACCAGTCAAAACGAAGCTCTCGGTGAGTTCTATAGCAATGATGGCTTTTAGCCGTCACTGGTTAGTTTCATACCCAAAAAATCCTATCCGAACCTCAATCGGGTCATGGAAGTTTTTTACCCTTCGTTTTTTCGTCACGTGGATTTTTTCTGTAATGCGGGATCACCATGGCTGGTCTATGATTTACCATCGCTGGAGAATGGTGCACCATGGTACAACTCCGTTTCAAATCCATGCACCCATTTCTAAAAGTCGTACGACACTGTTTCTTCATTTTGGACGGATGTTACACCTTGCGCCGTAGATGTTGCACCCTGTGGATATCGATTCTTCGGAGGGCCATAACTCTTGGCTCGTTTAGAGTTACGGGACGCATAACCAGTCAAAACGAAGCTTTTGGTGAGTTCTACACCTATGACAGCTTTCAGCCGTCACTGGTTAGTTTCATACCCAAAAAATCCTATCCGAACCTCAATCGGGTCATGGAAGTTTTTTACCCTTCGTTTTTTCGTCACGTGGATTTTTTCTATAGTACGGGATCACCGTGGCTGGTCTATGATTTACCATCGTTGGAGAGTGGTGCACCATGGTACTGCTCCATTTCAAATCCATGCACCCATTTCTAAAAGTCATACGACACTATTTCTTCATTTTGGACGGATGTTGCACCTTGCGCCGTAGATGTTTCATCCTGTGGATATCGATTCTTCGGAGGGCCATAACTCTTGGCTCGTTTAGAGTTACGCGTGCCATAACCATTCAAAACGAAGCTCTCAGTGAGTTCTACAGCTATGATGGCTTTCAGCTGTCACTGGTCAGTTTCATACCCAAAAAATGCTATCCGAACCTCAATCGGGTCATGGAAGTTTTTTACCCTTCGTTTTGTCGCCATGTGGATATTTTCTGCAATACGGTATCCCCGTGGTTGGTCAATGATTTACCATCGCTGGAGAGTGGTGCACCATTATACTTCTCTGTTTCAAATCCATGCACCCATTTATAAAAGTCGTACGACACTGTTTCTTCATTTTGGACGGATATTGCACCTTGCACCGTAGATGTTGCACCCTGTGGATATCGATTCTTCGGAGGGCCATAACTCTTGGGTCGTTTAGAGTTACGGGAGCCATAACTAGTCAAAACGAAGCTCTCGATGAGTTCTACAGCTATGAATGCTTTCAGCCATCACTGGTTAATTTTATACCCAAAAAATCCTATCCGAACCTCAATCGGGTCATGGAAGTTTTTATCCCTTTGTTTTGTCGTCACTTGGATTTTTTCTATAATACGAGATCCCCATGGCTGGTCTATGATTTAACATCGCTGAAGAGTGGTGCACCATTGTACTGCTCCGTTTCAAATCCGTGCACCCATTTCTAAAAAGTCGTACGGCACTGTTTCTTCCTTTTGGACGGAAGTTGCACCTTGCACTGTAGATGTTGCACCCTGTGGATATCGATTATTCGGAGGGCCATAACTCTTGGCTTGTTTAGAGTTACAGGAGCCATAACTAGTCAAAACGAAGCTCTCGGTGAGTTCTACAGCTATGATAGCATTCAGCCGTCACTTGTTAGTTTCATACCAAAAAAATCCTATCCGAACCTCAATCGGATCATGGAATTTTTTTACCCTTCGTTTTTTTGTCACGTGGATTTTTTTCGTAATACGGGATCACCATGGCTGGTCTATGATTCACCATCGCTGGAGAGTGGTGCACCATGGTACTGCTCCGTTTCAAATCCATTCAACCCATTTCTAAAAGTCGTAAGGCACTGTTTCTTCATTTTGGACGGATGTTACACCTTGCGCCGTAGATGTTGCAACCTGTGGATATCAATTCTTCGGAGGGCCAAAACTCTTGGCTCATTTAGAGCTACAGGAGCCATAAACAGTCAAAACGAAGCTTTTGTTGAGTTCTACAGCTATGACAGCTTTCAGCCGTCACTGGTTAGTTTTATACCCAAAAAATCCTATCCGAACCTCAATCGAGTCATGGAAGTTTTTCACCCTTTGTTTTTTCGTCACGTGGATTTTTTCTATAATACGGGATCCTCGTGGCTGGTCTATGATTTACCATAGTTGGAGAGAGCTGCACCATGGTACTGCTCCATTTCAAATCCATGCACCCATTTCTAAAAGTCGTACGGCACTGTTTCCTCATTTTGATGTTGCACCTTGCGCCGTAGATGTTACACTGTGTGGATATCGACTCTTCGGAGGGCCATAACTCTTGGCTCGTTTAGAGTTACGGGAGCCACAACCAGTAAAAATGAAGTTCTCGGTGAGTTCTATAGCTATGACAGCTTTCTGTTGTCACTGGTTAGTTTCATACCCAAAAATTCCTATCCGAACCTCAATCGGGTCATGGAAGTTTTTTAACCATCGTTTTTTCGTCACGTGGATTTTTTCTATGATACAGGATCCTCGTGGCTGGTCTATGATTTACCATCGCTGGAGAGTGGTGCACCATGGTACTGCTCCATTTCAAATCCATGTACCCATTTCTAAAAGTCGTACAGCACTATTTCTTTATTTTGGACGGATGTTGCACCTGGCGCCGTAGATGTTGCACCCTGTGTATATCGATTCTTCGGAGGGCCATAACTCTTGGATCGTTTATAGTTACGGAAGCCATAACCAATCAAAACGAAGCTCTCGGTGAGTTCTACAGCTATGGTAGCTTTCATCCGTCACTGGTTAGTTTCATACCCAAAAAATCTTATCCGAACCTTAATCGGGTCATGGAAGTTTTTTACCTTTCGTTTTTTCATCACGTGGATTTTTTCTATAATACGGGATTGTCCGGACGACGGAAATTCTATCGGTTTAGAAAACCGTCGAACGAATTTAGATTAAAAATAACCGCAAGCGCACGGTGTACGAATGTAGCACGTGCCGAATACGGGTCGATCCGCAGGGAATTGATGATTTTAAAATTCTACTCAATCAAATTAACCAAGTTTGAAAGAGTGATTAACTAAAAATGTAGGAAACTAACAAAAACTAGCAAAAGAAAAATGATAAAAATATGAGAGTGTTAAGATAATTTAGAGGCAATTTCCACTCTCTAGATGACATAAATCAACAAAATGAAGTTATGATCTCTCTTTTCTTGTCATTAGTGAATTAGTTGATTTATGTGATCTAGAGAGTGGAAATTGCCTCTAAATTGTCTTAACACTCTCATATTTTTATCATTTTTCTTTTGCTAGTTTTTGTTAGTTTCTTACATTTTTAGTTAATCACTCTTTCAACTTTGGTTAATTTGATTGAGTAGAATTTTAAAATCATCAATTCCCTACGGATCGACCCGTATTCGCCACGTGCTACATTCGCACACCGTGCGCTTGCGGTTATTTTTAATCTAAATTCGTTAGACGGTTTTCTAAACCGATAGAATTTCCGTAGTCCGAACAAGTTTTTGGCGCCGTTGCCGGGAAATTTGCTTTGATATTATTTTCTTTTCTTCGAATTATTTTCTCTTGATCTTTGTGTGTTTTTATTTTGTGCGTGTTTGCATTTTAAAAAAAAAATATTGTGTGTTTTGTGATTTTTGGTGACATTGTGTTGTGTGCTTGTTTTCTATTTTATTTTCCATTTGCATTGCATATCATGTTAAAAAAAAACATTGCATTCATCTTCAATTTTGTTACAAATTTTCAGTTACATTTCAATTCATTTGCATTTTCGTCACTGTACACTATTCATTTCTAAAAAAAGCACCGCAATTCTCTGTGCTAACTCTCTGTTCACTGTCACTGTTCCTTGTGCATATCCACATATCCAAACCCTTCTAGACTCCTAACATTCATCCTTACTGCCTGAACTCTAACCAAACATACATCACCACTCCTAACCATCATATCACCCCCATTACTGCCTGCATTCATCCTCCATCCATCCTATCATCTTGTACATTGTTGAATTCCTGCATTCAGCAACTCACCGTCACCATTATCACACCACTAGATACGACTGTCTTACCACAGCAACTCCTTGCCATTCAACATCATACTCCATATCAAACTTGCACTGCAAATAACAATCATTTCCCCACTGCACAACTTCAACAATCACCACATATCACATCACCATCAATTGCTACTTACAAAACTTGCCAATACAACCTGCAGTGCAACACCAGTCTCCATTCTCCACCAAAAAACAAACTTCTTCTGCCAACGCAAAACTGCAAGCATTTCTGACATCTGCAACTACTCCATCTTCCTTCACTAACTTACACGTCCACTGCTCCTTACCCCTCCCTTTCAAACAACTCACTGCCGCCTCACTTTGGATTTGCTGTCAAAGAAAAAAAAAACCATCACCTTGTTCAACTTCCATCGCCACTACCACAATCCTCACTTATCTTCTCACATACCAGACAGCAGAGCATCCCGTTCAAGTATCTGCTCTCCCTCTACCACCTTCCCAAAACATCACAGACCACCACAAAAATCAATCCAACCCAAAAATCACTACCAATTCAAACAGCGATCATCTCATCAACATACCAATCTCTCCTAACATCAACTTCATCCTCCTCGACTTCGATCACCCAAAAACCACAACCACCTTGCACTAAGGACTTCACCGCCTCCCTGTGTTGCTGCCATCCCCCTGTGCACTACTACTCAACCATCACCACCACGAATCAAATGCATCTCCAATCCCCATCCAGAACTCACTGCACTCGAACTCAATTCATCAGCTTCAAAACCCAAATCGCGACTTCAAATCGCGGACCACCAGCCATAATCCAACAACCAGAGCAACCCTTACCTCGAAGTAGCACTACCTGCCAAATCGCCTCGAGCAACATCGCGAACACCCTCCATCACCTGAATTGAATTCGACCAGCGCCACAAACCATTGACTCGCGACCTAATTCAATCCCATCAAAATTAGCTATCACAAGCTTATTCAATTTTCTTTATTTCGATCTCGAGTTGTTATTGATTTTGAATTTTGGATTTGAGTAGTTTCGGTTTTGATGAAATGAAGTGTTCGAATGAATTTGGGTTAATAGAGTTAACGAAGTGTTTAAGTGAACGGAGGAAGTTTGGGTCGTGTTTGTAATTTTTGTGGGCGGACCCTTTTTTTTAGCCTTCTTGTTAAAATGAATTATTTTTCCCTGTTATGTTTTGTTTTAATTCTTGTTTTGTTTAGATCCTAAAAAAAGGTTTGTTTAATTAGTTTTCCCTTACTTTGTTTTCAGTTCTGCTTCATTCCAAAAAAAAATATTCTTTTTGTTTAAATAGTTTTAAGTTCCATCCTTCTATATAATCTGTGTATATATCTTGTTTTGAATTTTCAGGTTGCGGGAAAATAAAAGGAGGAATTGCTTGCTTCGCTCTGCGGCCAAAAATAAATTGCTATGCTAGCTTAAAAAAAATATTGCTGTTTTATCTCTTATTTTTATTCATTTTGCATTGTTGGTTACTTGTATTTGCATTTGTATATAAAAAAAATTCAAAAATCCAAAAACAAAATCAAAAATCCATTAGTAGTTGCATTGTTAATTCACATTTAATTTTTACTTTGCATTTCATCCTAGATTTTGATTAATAATAACGGTTAGAAAACTATAACGTTTAATTGTATATTGACAAGTTGTTTTCTTTGAACAATTTAATTTCTTGGTGTTTAGGCTATGGCAGAGTAATAACCATTTATAAATATTACGGTGATTCGAAAATATTATAGTGGTTGTTCCTCTGAAGGTACTTAATCCTTCGGCTGCATTGCTACGGTGATTCGTGGTGCACCGATAAATCCTGTCCGTTACCTGGCCGAGAACTATCTTGTTTATCAAAGACAATTTGTGGTCATACAATTTTGGGTTAACTTAGGATAAATCATTTGTAATTAATCACTGCATTCATTTAGTTGCACTAGTTCATGCATATTTAAAAAAAAATCAAAATCCAAAACTAAAAAAATTTTGTAAATATCTCTTAAGTTAGTTTTTTTCTTTTCCTTTTCCTTTGAAAATTTTCAAACCAATATACCAAAAAAAATTATTAAAATCAAAAATCCAAAAGAAAATCTTTTCAAAAACAAAAAAAATTCCATTTTGAAAAATAAATTCTACTTGTAAATATTTTTCTTTACAAAAAAACCAAAAAAAAAAAAATCTTGAAAATGTCCGAGTTTCCCACTTACGTGAATTTTACAATAGTTGTGAAAATCAATATAATCCATACGATTTCGCTCCAAATTTGTATGGATATTTTAACACCAACTATTGTTTAAAAGATTCAAATTTTGAACCACAAAATTTTCAAGACGATGACCAATCCTCGATTCTCGATAATAGAATTTCGTTTTTGCTTGAAATCTCTACACAACAAAATCAAATGATAAATGATTTGTGTAATTCATATTTCTGCGATAACTCGAGTCAAAGTTTTCAAGGATTTCAAAATTTGAATTCAATTCAAAATTCAAACGATTTCGATGATAACCCATGCCAATTCAATTTTGAACTCCCAAATGAATTTCAAAATCAAAACGAAAATTTGATCCACTTTTCCAAATAATTTTAGCAATGGGAATAATCTTGATTACGATATAAGTGAAAATTTTTATTCTCAACGAATCCAAATCGAAAATTCTCAAGTTAATAACTATAAATTGGATTTTGTTGAGCAAATGAACGAAATTTACGATGATCACACGAATTCGTTGTTTGAAACATATATGAAACAACATGAAAAACAAAATCAAATTCCAACATGTGACGAGTCAAATGATAATCCATCTTTTACCACAATCGACGATTTTCAAACAACAAATTTTGAAACTGAAAATGATGATCTTAATGAAGTTGTTGAAAACACGGTAATTGAGTTGGATTTCAATTCTTTTGAGGGTGTGGAGCCAAATTTAAAATTCGACCTTCCTTTTCTCGATTTTGAAAATTTGAATACAGCAACTTTGGATTTTGAAATGGATATATACGATGAAGTTGTAGATAATCCAATGAAGGAAGATGAATTTAATGAATACGAGTTTTATGGACTTTTTGAAAACGAGTTGTTGAATCCTGAAGGGGAAAATTTCGATCACCATTTTGATTTTGAAATCGATAATTTGGAAGAAATTGAACTTCAACCAATTTTTCTATTTACCCCAAAAATCATCGAAAATAAAACAGCTCGTACGATTTTCAATAAAACAACTTTCGTTTTTCCAACACATTCGACTTCAAAATCTTTTATGGTTTGGTTTTTCGAGCTTAAACCGTGTCTCGTATACTTGACGAGACAAATGAATCGGTCTTTGGAAGATCGTTTCATTTACTTTTTGGCAATATACTTTCAGATGTTGTGCAAATACATTTCATTTTCATGTAAATAATAATAAATGTTCCTTTCACTTGGGTTGACTGTGGGGAAACAGTCAAAATCAAGGGTGAGGGGGAGACTCATCTTCAATTTTTTTTATTTCTCATGGTTTATTTTTGCTTTAAAATTTGAAAAAACACAAAAAAAAAAAAATTCTTTTTATTTATTTTTAAAAGAAGCGCTAAGATAAATATATGGTTTTGGTTTATTGAATTGAAATTTTTGAAAATTTATTTATCATAACAAAAATAAAAATGAAGTTTGATTACAAATAACAATGGTTTAACTAGTATATAGGAAGATTCATACGTATTAATTATGAAATACATCCTAATTGAAAATCTTTTATTTAAAAGGTGGTTGATTTAAAGTAAAGATATAACATTTTTTTTGTCTTCTAAGTTAAATGGTGCCAAGATGATTTTGCAAAACTCTCTCTCACTTAAAAAAATATAAAAATAATAATAACATCCAAAGTATTCACTCTCATTTAAAAGTCCTCACGGTTATGCATGGGTGAATTACTTGGAATCTTTTATTATGTGCTTTCATACTCATTTAAAAGTCCTCACGGTTATGCATGTATGGAACACATGTAAAAAAAAAGAATAGATTTAATAAAAACCACCTACGGTCGATAGGTGTATGCACGAAAGTGTGTGCACTCGCCATTCTCTGTACTTCCCTCACATAAGCCCGAAAGGCAGTGCATGGGTGGTATATCTGGCCTCAGTTTACCCGAGCAAGGTGTGTAATTTTTCTTGCAAATAACGAGAGAGCAAGCAATTGAAATCACAACACTATTTTTACTTATTTTATTTGATTTGCTATTAAAAAGAAATGAAAATACCACTTTGATAAACTTTGATAATCAACAAAGGATCCATTTCATAGTTACACTGTGTTATTAACCAAAACAACAAGTTAAACTATAGTTTATTTGTTATGATAACTTCGTTTTTATTGGAAATATTGACGAGTAAATAACTTAAACTTCAAGATAATGACCAAAACCTATATTTAACTTATTCGTGTCAATTTAAAAATAAATCCTTCATTTGTAAATATTTTTCAAAAACACGCATTCATCTCTTTGTAAATAAATCTTGGGTTTTGTAAATATTTTCATCTTGCATTTGGATTTTGTGGGTAGTATCCGCTGAAAACCCTCACGAGACAACACTCGTCCTACTGTGGACACCCAGAGATTTAACGGCTTGTTGCAAACGCTCAATGCAATCGTGCTCCCTACGAAAACGGATTTATCTTTGTTTTAGTTTATTCGAGGACGAATAAAAAGATAAGTGTGGGGGTATTTGATGTGCACGTAAATGTGCATATTTTTACCACCATATTTATTCTTTTTAAATTAAATAAATGATCATATTGGGTATTTTAACTTGTTTTAACCAAAATCCATATTAATTTCAAAATATCGCATATCCATCTTCATATAAGGGCAAAACAGTCATTTGTGTGCATATATTTATTTGAGAAAATTTAATTGGAAATTTATATATATTTTTGTAGGAATTTGGTCTCAAATTGGAGTGGTTTCATGAAGGAATGTGCATGCAAAAAGAATATAAAGGAAGGAAGAAGGAAATAATTCAAAGTGAAGATCAAGGAGGACCCCACCTACCTACCCCTTAATGTACAAACTAGAGCCTAATGCACATGCTTATGGAATTAATGGCTTCATGTACACTTAAATGGGGATTATGACATGCTAATGATTACTTGGTGGCCACACTACCTCATGGGCATTTTGGGCATTCCCCAAAATATGAATTAGGCTTTCATACATGTATAAATACCAATATGTTTCATGTAATCTTCATCTCTTACTTAGTCTCTCTTAGGCCTCCTTCTCTTTAGTTTAGTTTAGATCAAATAAAAGAAAGCTCTTATTCTCTTTTAATGGCTACTTAGCCAATTTTTATTTCTTGTAATTTTTCTTTTCTTTCTTATGCAATTCTATATATGCTCTTTACATATACATGCTCTCTTTCTTATGTTGTAGTGTAGATTTTCCTTTATGCAATTAGAATAGTTTTACATTTCACTTTGCTCTCTTTTTCTTTCTCTTTTTCTTTCTTTTTTCCTTTAATGTTGCAAGCTATATTTGTTGTTTTGAAAAAAAATATGAGAGGCTAATCCCTACAATTTAGGGGTAATGAAGCTCTCTAATCATGTGGCTTCAACTTAATTTGATGTTTATGCTCTCTTTTTGTGCTTAATGAGAATGATTGAAGTGGTTTAATGATGTTGTTTAGCTTTGAATTTGATAGTCTATGTTGTTCATAACAAACAGACTATGCTTAAACAAACAAAACAGAAATTGCCTCTTCATTTACATATGATTATGGCAAAGAAGTGATTGTTGAAATTAAAATTTGATGGCTTATATTTCTGATTAATAGTTAATAGGCCATGCTTAAAATAGATTTTTCTTTCAACTTTGTTGTCATGTTTTATGAGATTTAAAAGTGTATTAGTGGTTGTGTTATAGTTTGATGGTTTATATTGAGCTAATTAATAGCACAAATATACCGTACTTATGATAAGCACGTCAATTAATTCACTTATGACCAAAAAAGAGATCATAATTTCATTAATTGTTGAATTATATGATCTAGAGAGTGGATTTATCTCTAAATTGTCATTTAACTCTCATATTTTTATCTATTTTTCTTTTCTTTTTGTTAGTTAGTTCATTTTCTCATTTTCTAGCTTAAACACACTCTCGACTTTGGTATAATTTGATTGAATAGAATTTTAAAATCATCAATTCCCTGTGGATCGACCCGCATTCGCCGCGTGCTACATTCGTACACCGTGCGCTTGCGGTTATTTTAATTTTAAATCGTTCGACGGTTTTCTAAACCGATAGAAATTCTGTCGACGAACACGTTTTTAAAAGAAAAATTACAAGAAATAAAAATTGGTTAAGTAGCCATTAAAAGAGAATGAGTGCTTTCTTTTATTTGATCTAAACTAAACTAAAGAGAAGGAGCCCTAAGAGAGACTAAGTAAGAGATGAAGATTACATGAAACATATGGGTATTTATACATGTATGAAACCCTAATTCATATTTTTGGGGAATGCCCAAAATGCCCATGAGGTAGTGTGGCCACCAAGTAATCATTAGCATGTCATAATCCCCATTTAAGTGTACATGAAGCCATTAATTCCATAAGCATGTGCATTAGGCTCTTTTTTGTACATTAAGGGGTAGGTAGGTGGGGTCCTCCATGATCTTCACTTTGAATTATTTCCATCTTCCTTCCTTTATATTATTTGTGCATGCAAATTCCTTCATGAAACCACTCCAATTTGAGACCAAATTCCTACAAAAATATATATAAATTTACAATTAATTTTTCTCAAATAAATATATGCGGACAAATGACTGTTTTACCCTTATATGAAGATGGATATGTGATATTTAGAAATTAAAATGGATTTTGGTTAAAACAAGTTAAAATACCCAATATGATCATTTATTTAATTTAAAAAGAATAAATATGGTGGTAAAAATATGCACATTTACGTGCACATCAGGGATCCCCGTGGCTGGTCTATGATTTACCATCGCTGGAGAGTGATGCACCATGGTATTGCTCCATTCCAAATCCATGCACCCATTTCTAAAAGTCATACAGCACTGTTTCTTCATTTTGGACGGATGTTGCACCTTGCACCGTAGATGTTGCACCCTGTGGATATTGATTATTCGGAGGGCCATAACTCTTGGCTCGTTTAGAGTTACGGGAGCCATAACCAGTCAAAACGAAGCTCTCAAAGAATTCTACAGCTATGACGGCTTTCGGCCGTCACTGATTAGTTTCATACCCAAAAAATCCTATCCGAACCTCAATCGGGTCATGGAAGTTTTTTACCCTTCGTTTTGTCGTCACGTGGATTTTTTCTGCAATACGGGATCCCCGTGGCTGGTGTATGATTTACCATTGCTGGATAGTGGTGCACCATGGTACTGCTCAGTTTCAAATCCATGCACCCATTTCTAAAAGTGGTACGGCACTATTTCTTCATTTTGGATGGATGTTGCACCTTGCACCGTAGATGTTGCACCCTGTGGATATCGATTCTTCGGAGGGCCATAACTCTTGGCTCGTTTAGAGTTACGGGAGCCATAACCAGTCAAAACGAAGCTCTCGGTGAGTTCTACAGCTATGACTGCTTTCAGCCATCACTGGTTAGTTTCATACCCAAAAAATCCTATCCAAACCTATATCGGGTCATGGAAGTTTTTTACCCTTCGATTTTTTGTCACGTGGATTTTTTCTATAATACGGGATCCCCACGGCTGGTCTATGATTTACCATCGCTGGAGAGTGGTGCACCATGGTACTGCTCCGTTTCAAATCCATGTACCCATTTCTAAAATTCGTACTGCACTGTTTTTTCATTTTGGACGGATGTTGCACCTTGCGACGTAGATGTTGCACCCTGTGGATATCGATTCTTCGGAGGGCCATAACTCTTGGCTTGTTTAGAGTTACGGGAGCCATAACCAGTCAAAATGAAGCTCTCGGTGAGTTCTACAGCTATGACAGCTTTTATGCATCACTGGCTAGTTTCATATGTAGGATCGATTTCACCCTAGAGGGGGGGGGGGTGAATAGGGTGATAGTGTTAATTATAAAATTTTATTGCGGAAGTGTATATTAATTTTAACACGGATCACAGAATATTACCAGCACAAATAAATAACAGAATAATAAAATGCAGAACAGAACAACACAGAATTTACCCAACTTCGGCAAAACCCTGCCTACGTGCTGCCCCCAAGGTTTCTACTAGAAATTAGAAAGTCCCTCGCTTACACACGTAAACTCGCTATACCCGCTATTGACTATTCTAACTCTACGCTCAAAACCTTGACCACAACTCTACTACCGAGTTGCAAATTCCCAAACTACACACCGTAGTTTGTACCCTAGTCACACGACTAGAAAATTAAAACGGTTTAAAAGGAAATACAAATTAAAACAATTAAAATAAAAATAAAACACCCTAACAACCAAAAAACCCCTTTATCAAGTAAAAAACAAGGCCGACCCTCTTTTCTTTTTATAACCCGTCTCTTTTATTTCCTTGTTCGTTTTTATGAAGATGGCGGCCGTTCTGATCCAATTTAGGGCTTCGTTCTCTTTGATCCAAAATTAGGGTTTTCTGATTTAAAATTGAAGAGCTGCTTCAAGATGTTCGATCGAAACAGATGATTATTTCCGATGCTAGCTTGTTCGATCAGATGCTACTTCGAATTGCAGACAGCTACTTCAATTCGATCAAGTTCGAATTATAATTGGTATGTTAACTTTTGCTTCTGGTTTTGACTTGCTTGAACTTGATACCCAAAATTTGCCGATGATGATTTGTTTAAATAGGAATCGAATTCCTATAATTGCGTTCGTATATTCTTTATTTGAATTTGTCAATGAATCACCTTGGCCGTTCGATATTTCTTTGATGCTGATGATTTCTCTGACTAATTCATATTACTTGAATCTTACGGTAATGATTTCTGACTTGGTTGATTACCTTGATTGTCACGGCTTCAATTTTGTACTTGTTCAACTTCGGCCTTGACTTGGTTTTCACTCCGTTCTTTTTTTTTCTGTTGACTGTGACTTGTTGTTGACTTTGGTCGAACTTGAATTTCAATTGTATAACATGATGTTGATTTTCGTTCATCTCCTCTGACCCGATTGCAGTCCATTTTGTTGTTGGTCTTCGTTGCATTCATGTCATATTGCCTTGTGTTGAATCCAGTTTTAAAAAATCGGGTTTGACCTTGTGCGTCGTTGTGATTTTAAATATATTGCATGTGAGTTGAACCCGGCTTTGCATTTGGGTTTGACCTGTGCTCACCTGTCCCTGTAAATCAATCAAGTGTATATATAGGTGTGCACGGCCTTGTGGCATATACAGTGATACACTGTGTATGTCACAAGTTGTTCGTGTATGATGAATTCAAATTTAAATTATGACGAACAACCCAAATAACTGAGGCAAATCATATTTTTAAAATCATCTTTTATTTTTGAATTGCAAAAATATTTCTTTTTCAATTTTACTGCGTTAGTGTATATTTTTGCAGATTGCTCAGATGTTGGATTCAAACTGGATTGCAATTGAAGATAAAAATATGAGTGTGAGTGATATGTAGTGAGGTGAATATGTAAATGTGAAATGTGATGTATTGTAGTCAAAATTGTATATGTATAGTGAGAGCTTGAAATTGTACTATCAAAGTTGTAATAAATATTTGTTTGAATAAAATATTCGTTTGAATTCAAAAACTGTGTTATTTATTTTTATTCAGCAAATATTTATTTATTCTGTGAAAATTAAAATAGTACGTTAACAAATACATTTAAATGAATGTATATATGTTTATTATCATCAAACAAAAATCATATAAGCGCATATTTAACAATCTCCCCCTTTTGATGATAACAAACATATATTTAAGATTTTGAATTTATTAAATGTATTTGATCATTGATATGCTCTAATTGCTCCCGCTATTTAAATGCTTCCTCTCTACATGATACTCCCCTACATATATACATACAAATAGAAATATGCAAATGATCCTAGATGCAAATGGAAAATTATTTGACCTTTGCTTGATTTTATTTGTCAACATCTTAACTTTTCTCTCCCCCTTTTGTTATCAGCAAAAGAATAATAGTAATAGAAGAGTAGAGATATAGTGATCGATATTAATTAAACATTAAAACTAAATTGAATATAAAAATTAAATTTCGATAAAAAAATCAAACAAAAATCATAAACACTTTAATTGACGCATATTCCACTTTAGAATGAAATGAATGATTTCATCAAATAAAACCGTATAGTTATGTCTATTTATGGTATATTTATTTCAGGAAATTTGAATATCTACTAACCATGCATAACCGTTAGGACTTTTAAATGAGATTAGTAGTATTCTATTTTTTTTTAAAAAAAATGAATTCAAGTATCTTCTAACCACGCATAACCGTGAGGACTTTTAAATGGGATTAGAATCAACTTGTCTATTTAAACAATCAATTTTGATATTCGTTCCATACATGCATAACCGTGAGGACTTTTAAACGAGCATGGAAGCACATATTCAAAAATCCAAGTAATTCACCCATGCATAACCGTGAGGACTTTTAAATGAGAGTGAATACTTTGGATATTTATTTTTTACTGCTAAAAATATAACAAATTGAAGCACAAATGATTTCCCGTTTAAAATACCACATATTGACATTACTATATAGAATTTTGATGAGTGGTGGTTGATAGAAAAATGATAGATATAGAGATGGTCATGGAATTTTTACCAACTAAAAGTTTTATAACTCTTGTTTAAATTTCTAAAGAAATTTACTAATTATACTATCTCGAGTCATAATATATAATTAATATCAACACTCATCTTACTTTCAATCACTATATATCTTTTCAGATAATGAGTAGGGAGGTCAGATTAGTTAATATAGTTATTTAAAATCAATTTCAAAAATAGTAAAATCAATTTTTCTAAATAAATAATCTGATACAAGGTCAAAAATGAAATTCTAGAAGGGGTTTTCAAGAAAAATTTCTACTAAAATAAAAATAATTTCAAGTGAAAGATATGCAGATATTTTCTTTGAAAAACGATGCAGCAAATGAATGTTTCAAAAATTAATCACGTTCCACTAGTAATTTTTCTATCAACTATATTACCAGTGTAATCTGCATCTGAATTTAAATTTCACTCAATATTCACTCGTTAAATTTTATTGACCAAACCATGAAGTGTGCACCAAGAATTTCAAACTTAATTTTTGCAGCAATTTAAATGACATTCTTTTGGGCAATTTAAATGACATTCTTTTGGGATTTGAATCGAAGCCGTGCTAATAATCAGAAAACCGTGAATATAGAGTTAGCCACAAATATTATCATCAGTCAATAAAAACACCATCAGCAATCCAAATTAATCGATAGAAAGTTTTTCAAGGATTTGTAGTGTTTTGCCATAAAAGCATAATTGGCCAACAATTTTTTTTAAAAAAAATCGAAGTCAAAAACATCATCTCAATATTGGCTGATTTTAATTCAGAATATGGTGCAGATATCACATTTTATATATCGTTCTAATAAATATACATTACCTGTTTTACCTTTACGATATTTTTCGTTGTTGTCCATTGTGATTCTGTCACCTTTATACTAGGCTAAGGAACTTTGCTTTGTCGCCCATTGTGTTTCTGGAACAGCCAAAATCCAGATAACACCGTTGTTGTTCCTTAGCCTGCCACCACACCTATACGGGAAAAGATTTATGTGACCTATTTGTTTTTATAGGTCCATGGTTGTTAGTGGCAGAATATTTCGAAAAATAATTTTGTGAAGACCCAAGACTATTTATAATTGTTCCCTTTGGCACCCAAATTTGTTTAACTTTGAGAGATTTTATATTTGTGCCTTTTGAAACCCAAATCGGTATAGTTTTCACATGTTTGGGTCTATACCAACAATTATTGTGATTGTGTCCATATTTTTTACAAATTGTGCACATAGAATTAACTTGATTAATATTGCTTTCAACAGTTTTCGAATTATTATATCCAAGTCCTTGTCTAACCGTATTACCAGTTTGCTTTCCTAATAGCATATTCAACGATTTTTCACTTTTTGAAAATTTATCTAAAGTCGTTGACAATTGTTGGACTTGTATTTTGAGAGATTTATTTTCGTTTAACAACTGTGTGCACTTTTTAATAAAATTCTCTCTCCTAGTATTTTCATTCTCTTTTAAAATCAGAATTTCATTTTCAAGTGATTTTATATTGATTTCTGATTTTTTTAATTTCCTCTTCAAATGTTGAACACTTATCACACTTAGGGATCCTACTCTGATAGGTTTTAACTAATTGGTCAAGTTGTTCATTACATTCTATCAAAGTATATTTTTGTGATTCAAGTTTAGCATATTTTTCCCTAAGTCGTTCAAAACAACCGTTTACTTCATGAAAATATATAAGCAACTCAGAATGGGTAAGTTTTGATACCTCACTTGGCTCGTCATCATCACTGTCAGTTGTATCACCTCGAAGACACAATTCTGTCTTTTCGTTTCCACTGCCAGTGCTTTGATCATTCTCTTCTATTTCATCCCAAGTGGCTGCAAAACTTTTCTTTTTCTGTTTCTTTCCATGGCTGAGTTTAGTTTGTGGACAATCGGGCTTGATATGATCGGGTTTGTTGCAATTATAACAAATGATCTTCTGTTCTTCAGAGTGGTCAAATGCTTTGCCTATTCTGCTTTTCAATTCCTGATTTCGAGCTGGATTTCCGTGTTTGCGATTCCACCTTTTGAATTTCTTTATTAACAACTCTAATTCTTCTGCACCACCGTCATCGTCATCGTCATCACTTTTAGTTGTTCCTTTGAGAGCTATCGATTTCTTTCGAGCATCTCCTTCTTCACGCTCTTCTTTGAATTTTATCTCTAGCTCATATGTGGTGAGATTTCCGATGAGTTCTTCAACTTTGAGTTGTTTTAAATCTTTTGATTCTTGTATGGCAGTTACTTTTGCTTCAAAGCTTCGTGGAAGGACTCTGAGGATTTTCCGGACTATTTCCAATTCGGTGTATGTTTTTCCGAGAGCTTTTGATTTGTATACGATATTGGAGAGTCGTCCGTACATCTCTTTGACATTTTCTTCCTTCGACATTTTGAAGTTCTCGTATTCGCTGCTTAGCATTGCAAGGCGAGATTCTTTAACTTGAGATGTTCCTTCGTGAGTCACTTCGAGTGTGTGCCATATTTCCCGCGCAGTTAAACAATGTGAGACACGATTAAATTCAAATTGATCCAATGAACAGATAATAGAATTCATAGCTTTAGCATTAGTATTCTGTAATTTATTTTCTAGTTCTGTCCATTGTTCCTTTGGTTTCTCTATCTCCTGATTATCTACAGTTATAGTTGGTATTCTATAACCTGTCTCAACAATATTCCATGCGTTAATGGTTTTTAGAAAAATTTCCATCCTATTTTTCCAATAAGCATATTCACCATTGAACATTGGTGGTCTAACTATCGACTGCCCCTCTGCAAAAGCGTTATTAAAAGAAGCCATTTAAAAAAATTCAAATTTTTAAAACAAAAACTGATTTTTTGAAAAAACGAATTTTTTTAAAACAATTGATGACTTCTATCCCTAGCTCCGATACCACTTGTAGGATCGATTTCACCCTAGAGGGGGGGTGAATAGGGTGATAGTGTTAATTATAAAAATTTATTGCGGAAGTGTATATTAATTTTAACACGGATCACAGAATATTACCAGCACAGAAATAAATAACAGAATAATAAAATGCAGAACAGAACAACACAGAATTTACCCAGCTTCGGCAAAACCCTGCCTACGTGCTGCCCCCAAGGTTTCTACTAGAAATTAGAAAGTCCCTCGCTTACACACGTAAACTCGCTATACCCGCTATTGACTATTCTAACTCTACGCTCAAAACCTTGACCACAACTCAACTACCGAGTTACAAATTCCCAAACTACACACCGTAGTTTGTACCCTAGTCACACGACTAGAAAATTAAAACGGTTTAAAAGGAAATACAAATTAAAACAATTAAAATAAAAATAAAACACCCTAACAACAAAAAAACCCCTTTATCAAGTAAAAAACAAGGCCGGCCCTGTTTTCTTTTTATAACCCGTCTCTTTTATTTCCTTGTTCGTTTTTATGAAGATGGCGGCCGTTCTGATCCAATTTAGGGCTTCGTTCTCTTTGATCCAAAATTAGGGTTTTCTGATTTAAAATTGAAGAGCTGCTTCAAGATGTTCGATCGAAACAGATGATTATTTCCGATGCTAGCTTGTTCGATCAGATGCTACTTCGAATTGCAGACAGCTACTTCAATTCGATCAAGTTCGAATTATAATTGGTATGTTAACTTTTGCTTCTGGTTTTGACTTGCTTGAACTTGATACCCAAAATTTGCCGATGATGATTTGTTTAAATAGGAATCGAATTCCTATAATTGCGTTCGTATATTCTTTATTTGAATTTGTCAATGAATCACCTTGGCCGTTCGATATTTCTTTGATGCTGATGATTTCTCTGACTAATTCATATTACTTGAATCTTACGGTAATGATTTCTGACTTGGTTGATTTCCTTGATTGTCACGGCTTCAATTTTGTACTTGTTCAACTTCGGCCTTGACTTGGTTTTCACTCCGTTCTTTTTTTTTCTGTTGACTGTGACTTGTTGTTGACTTTGGTCGAACTTGAATTTCAATTGTATAACATGATGTTGATTTTCGTTCATCTCCTCTGACCGATGGCATTTTGGTTTAACACTTACACTTCTTCATCATGTTGTATTCATCCCTGTACTTACTGCCTGAATTGATTCTGTCCATGTTGTTTCCAGTTGCTTGTGTATCACTGTGATGCCTGGTTTACACTGTCATGTTGCTTTCATATATGCACAGTTGGTTCATGTATCACTTGGGTTACTTGTGTGGTGGTGCACTTGCCTTTTGGTTGATTGTGTCAGTTGCATCGAGTTGTTTTGTACTGGTGCATATATGTTGTACTTCACTGGTCTTGTTTACCATGTGTGTCTGTCCACTGCAGCTATGTTGATCAAGTCTGCATACTCACTTCTGATTGTAGCATTCATATGCACTGCTGTGTTGGTTCACTTGTGATGTTCTTGTAATTGAATTGTTTCACTGGTGGCCTATGTGCATGCTTCACTATTCTTTGCATATATCATTTGCTGTTTGAGTTGCAGTCATATACATTCATCAATGTTGGCACCTGGTTTGGATTTTTGCTTCGAGCATGTTGTACATTGTGCCTTGTACTTGCACTGTGTTGCATGCTTGCTGTTGCAATTTTGTGCTTTGAGTCAGTGTAGTCATATCTTGTGCTGTTGTATTTGTTGAGGCTATGCATTTGTTCATTTCGACTTGTTCTTGTACACTGCATGCTTTGGTATATTCCATGCTGTTTGTTGGCATTGGACCTGATCTGCATACACAATTGTTGCAGTCCATTTTGCTGTTGGTCTTCGTTGCATTCATGTCATATTGCCTTGTGTTGAATCCAGTTTTGAAAACTCGGGTTTGACCTTGTGCGTCGTTGTGATTTTAAATATATTGCATATGAGTTGAACCCGGCTTTGCATTTGGGTTTGACCTGTGCTCACCTGTCCCTGTAAATCAATCAAGTGTATATATAGGTGTGCACGGCCTTGTGGCATATACAGTGATACACTGTGTATGTCACAACTTGTTCGTGTATGATGAATTCAAATTTAAATTATGACGAACAACCCAAATAACTGAGGCAAATCATATTTTTAAAATCATCTTTTATTTTTGAATTGCAAAAATATTTCTTTTTCAATTTTACTGCGTTAGTGTATATTTTTGCAGATTGCTCAGATGTTGGATTCAAACTGGATTGCAGTTGAAGATAAAAATATGAGTGTGAGTCATATGTAGTGAGGTGAATATGTAAATGTGAAATGTGATGTATTGTAGTCAAAATTGTATGTGTATAGTGAGAGCTTGAAATTGTACTATCAAAGTTGTAATAAATATTTGTTTGAATAAAATATTCGTTTGAATTCAAAAACTGTGTTATTTATTTTTATTCAGCAAATATTTATTTATTATGTGAAAATTAAAATAGTACGTTAACAAATACATTTAAATGAATGTATATATGTTTATTATCATCAAACAAAAATCATATAAGCGCATATTTAACAATCTCCCCCTTTTGATGATAACAAACATATATTTAAGATTTTGAATTTATTAAATGTATTTGATCATTGATATGCTCTAATTGCTCCCGCTATTTAAATGCTTCCTCTCTACATGATACTCCCCTACATATATACATACAAATAGAAATATGCAAATGATCCTAGATGCAAATGGAAAATTATTTGACCTTTGCTTGATTTTATTTGTCAACATCTTAACTTTTCTCTCCCCCTTTTGTTATCAGCAAAAGAATAATAGTAATAGAAGAGTAGAGATATAGTGATCGATATTAATTAAACATTAAAACTAAATTGAATATAAAAATTAAATTTCGATAAAAAAATCAAACAAAAATCATAAACACTTTAATTGACGCATATTCCACTTTAGAATGAAATGAATGATTTCATCAAATAAAACCGTATAGTTATGTCTATTTATGGTATATTTATTTCAGGAAATTTGAATATCTACTAACCATGCATAACCGTTAGGACTTTTAAATGAGATTAGTAGTATTCTATTTTTTTTTAAAAAAAATGAATTCAAGTATCTTCTAACCACGCATAACCGTGAGGACTTTTAAATGGGATTAGAATCAACTTGTCTATTTAAACAATCAATTTTGATATTCGTTCCATACATGCATAACCGTGAGGACTTTTAAACGAGCATGGAAGCACATATTCAAAAATCCAAGTAATTCACCCATGCATAACCGTGAGGACTTTTAAATGAGAGTGAATACTTTGGATATTTATTTTTTACTGCTAAAAATATAACAAATTGAAGCACAAATGATTTCCCGTTTAAAATACCACATATTGACATTACTATATAGAATTTTGATGAGTGGTGGTTGATAGAAAAATGATAGATATAGAGATGGTCATGGAATTTTTACCAACTAAAAGTTTTATAACTCTTGTTTAAATTTCTAAAGAAATTTACTAATTATACTATCTCGAGTCATAATATATAATTAATATCAACACTCATCTTACTTTCAATCACTATATATCTTTTCAGATAATGAGTAGGGAGGTCAGATTAGTTAATATAGTTATTTAAAATCAATTTCAAAAATAGTAAAATCAATTTTTCTAAATAAATAATCTGATACAAGGTCAAAAATGAAATTCTAGAAGGGGTTTTCAAGAAAAATTTCTACTAAAATAAAAATAATTTCAAGTGAAAGATATGCAGATATTTTCTTTGAAAAACGATGCAGCAAATGAATGTTTCAAAAATTAATCACGTTCCACTAGTAATTTTTCTATCAACTATATTACCAGTGTAATCTGCATCTGAATTTAAATTTCACTCAATATTCACTCGTTAAATTTTATTGACCAAACCATGAAGTGTGCACCAAGAATTTCAAACTTAATTTTTGCAGCAATTTAAATGACATTCTTTTGGGCAATTTAAATGACATTCTTTTGGGATTTGAATCGAAGCCGTGCTAATAATCAGAAAACCGTGAATATAGAGTTAGCCACAAATATTATCATCAGTCAATAAAAACACCATCAGCAATCCAAATTAATCGATAGAAAGTTTTTCAAGGATTTGTAGTGTTTTGCCATAAAAGCATAATTGGCCAACAATTTTTTTTTAAAAAAATCGAAGTCAAAAACATCATCTCAATATTGGCTGATTTTAATTCAGAATATGGTGCAGATATCACATTTTATATATCGTTCTAATAAATATACATTACCTGTTTTACCTTTACGATATTTTTCGTTGTTGTCCATTGTGATTCTGTCACCTTTATACTAGGCTAAGGAACTTTGCTTTGTCGCCCATTGTGTTTCTGGAACAGCCAAAATCCAGATAACACCGTTGTTGTTCCTTAGCCTGCCACCACACCTATACGGGAAAAGATTTATGTGACCTATTTGTTTTTATAGGTCCATGGTTGTTAGTGGCAGAATATTTCGAAAAATAATTTTGTGAAGACCCAAGACTATTTATAATTGTTCCCTTTGGCACCCAAATTTGTTTAACTTTGAGAGATTTTATATTTGTGCCTTTTGAAACCCAAATCGGTATAGTTTTCACATGTTTGGGTCTATACCAACAATTATTGTGATTGTGTCCATATTTTTTACAAATTGTGCACATAGAATTAACTTGATTAATATTGCTTTCAACAGTTTTCGAATTATTATATCCAAGTCCTTGTCTAACCGTATTACCAGTTTGCTTTCCTAATAGCATATTCAACGATTTTTCACTTTTTGAAAATTTATCTAAAGTCGTTGACAATTGTTGGACTTGTATTTTGAGAGATTTATTTTCGTTTAACAACTGTGTGCACTTTTTAATAAAATTCTCTCTCCTAGTATTTTCATTCTCTTTTAAAATCAGAATTTCATTTTCAAGTGATTTTATATTGATTTCTGATTTTTTTAATTTCCTCTTCAAATGTTGAACACTTATCACACTTAGGGATCCTACTCTGATAGGTTTTAACTAATTGGTCAAGTTGTTCATTACATTCTATCAAAGTATATTTTTGTGATTCAAGTTTAGCATATTTTTCCCTAAGTCGTTCAAAACAACCGTTTACTTCATGAAAATATATAAGCAACTCAGAATGGGTAAGTTTTGATACCTCACTTGGCTCGTCATCATCACTGTCAGTTGTATCACCTCGAAGACACAATTCTGTCTTTTCGTTTCCACTGCCAGTGCTTTGATCATTCTCTTCTATTTCATCCCAAGTGGCTGCAAAACTTTTCTTTTTCTGTTTCTTTCCATGGCTGAGTTTAGTTTGTGGACAATCGGGCTTGATATGATCGGGTTTGTTGCAATTATAACAAATGATCTTCTGTTCTTCAGAGTGGTCAAATGCTTTGCCTATTCTGCTTTTCAATTCCTGATTTCGAGCTGGATTTCCGTGTTTGCGATTCCACCTTTTGAATTTCTTTATTAACAACTCTAATTCTTCTGCACCACCGTCATCGTCATCGTCATCACTTTTAGTTGTTCCTTTGAGAGCTATCGATTTCTTTCGAGCATCTCCTTCTTCACGCTCTTCTTTGAATTTTATCTCTAGCTCATATGTGGTGAGATTTCCGATGAGTTCTTCAACTTTGAGTTGTTTTAAATCTTTTGATTCTTGTATGGCAGTTACTTTTGCTTCAAAGCTTCGTGGAAGGACTCTGAGGATTTTCCGGACTATTTCCAATTCGGTGTATGTTTTTCCGAGAGCTTTTGATTTGTATACGATATTGGAGAGTCGTCCGTACATCTCTTTGACATTTTCTTCCTTCGACATTTTGAAGTTCTCGTATTCGCTGCTTAGCATTGCAAGGCGAGATTCTTTAACTTGAGATGTTCCTTCGTGAGTCACTTCGAGTGTGTGCCATATTTCCCGCGCAGTTAAACAATGTGAGACACGATTAAATTCAAATTGATCCAATGAACAGATAATAGAATTCATAGCTTTAGCATTAGTATTCTGTAATTTATTTTCTAGTTCTGTCCATTGTTCCTTTGGTTTCTCTATCTCCTGATTATCTACAGTTATAGTTGGTATTCTATAACCTGTCTCAACAATATTCCATGCGTTAATGGTTTTTAGAAAAATTTCCATCCTATTTTTCCAATAAGCATATTCACCATTGAACATTGGTGGTCTAACTATCGACTGCCCCTCTGCAAAAGCGTTATTAAAAGAAGCCATTTAAAAAAATTCAAATTTTTAAAACAAAAACTGATTTTTTGAAAAAACGAATTTTTTTAAAACAATTGATGACTTCTATCCCTAGCTCCGATACCACTTGTAGGATCGATTTCACCCTAGAGGGGGGGTGAATAGGGTGATAGTGTTAATTATAAAAATTTATTGCGGAAGTGTATATTAATTTTAACACGGATCACAGAATATTACCAGCACAGAAATAAATAACAGAATAATAAAATGCAGAACAGAACAACACAGAATTTACCCAGCTTCGGCAAAACCCTGCCTACGTGCTGCCCCCAAGGTTTCTACTAGAAATTAGAAAGTCCCTCGCTTACACACGTAAACTCGCTATACCCGCTATTGACTATTCTAACTCTACGCTCAAAACCTTGACCACAACTCAACTACCGAGTTACAAATTCCCAAACTACACACCGTAGTTTGTACCCTAGTCACACGACTAGAAAATTAAAACGGTTTAAAAGGAAATACAAATTAAAACAATTAAAATAAAAATAAAACACCCTAACAACAAAAAAACCCCTTTATCAAGTAAAAAACAAGGCCGGCCCTGTTTTCTTTTTATAACCCGTCTCTTTTATTTCCTTGTTCGTTTTTATGAAGATGGCGGCCGTTCTGATCCAATTTAGGGCTTCGTTCTCTTTGATCCAAAATTAGGGTTTTCTGATTTAAAATTGAAGAGCTGCTTCAAGATGTTCGATCGAAACAGATGATTATTTCCGATGCTAGCTTGTTCGATCAGATGCTACTTCGAATTGCAGACAGCTACTTCAATTCGATCAAGTTCGAATTATAATTGGTATGTTAACTTTTGCTTCTGGTTTTGACTTGCTTGAACTTGATACCCAAAATTTGCCGATGATGATTTGTTTAAATAGGAATCGAATTCCTATAATTGCGTTCGTATATTCTTTATTTGAATTTGTCAATGAATCACCTTGGCCGTTCGATATTTCTTTGATGCTGATGATTTCTCTGACTAATTCATATTACTTGAATCTTACGGTAATGATTTCTGACTTGGTTGATTTCCTTGATTGTCACGGCTTCAATTTTGTACTTGTTCAACTTCGGCCTTGACTTGGTTTTCACTCCGTTCTTTTTTTTTCTGTTGACTGTGACTTGTTGTTGACTTTGGTCGAACTTGAATTTCAATTGTATAACATGATGTTGATTTTCGTTCATCTCCTCTGACCGATGGCATTTTGGTTTAACACTTACACTTCTTCATCATGTTGTATTCATCCCTGTACTTACTGCCTGAATTGATTCTGTCCATGTTGTTTCCAGTTGCTTGTGTATCACTGTGATGCCTGGTTTACACTGTCATGTTGCTTTCATATATGCACAGTTGGTTCATGTATCACTTGGGTTACTTGTGTGGTGGTGCACTTGCCTTTTGGTTGATTGTGTCAGTTGCATCGAGTTGTTTTGTACTGGTGCATATATGTTGTACTTCACTGGTCTTGTTTACCATGTGTGTCTGTCCACTGCAGCTATGTTGATCAAGTCTGCATACTCACTTCTGATTGTAGCATTCATATGCACTGCTGTGTTGGTTCACTTGTGATGTTCTTGTAATTGAATTGTTTCACTGGTGGCCTATGTGCATGCTTCACTATTCTTTGCATATATCATTTGCTGTTTGAGTTGCAGTCATATACATTCATCAATGTTGGCACCTGGTTTGGATTTTTGCTTCGAGCATGCTGTACATTGTGCCTTGTACTTGCACTGTGTTGCATGCTTGCTGTTGCAATTTTGTGCTTTGAGTCAGTGTAGTCATATCTTGTGTTGTTGTATTTGTTGAGGCTATGCATTTGTTCATTTCGACTTGTTCTTGTACACTGCATGCTTTGGTATATTCCATGCTGTTTGTTGGCATTGGACCTGATCTGCATACACAATTGTTGCAGTCCATTTTGCTGTTGGTCTTCGTTGCATTCATGTCATATTGCCTTGTGTTGAATCCAGTTTTGAAAACTCGGGTTTGACCTTGTGCGTCGTTGTGATTTTAAATATATTGCATATGAGTTGAACCCGGCTTTGCATTTGGGTTTGACCTGTGCTCACCTGTCCCTGTAAATCAATCAAGTGTATATATAGGTGTGCACGGCCTTGTGGCATATACAGTGATACACTGTGTATGTCACAACTTGTTCGTGTATGATGAATTCAAATTTAAATTATGACGAACAACCCAAATAACTGAGGCAAATCATATTTTTAAAATCATCTTTTATTTTTGAATTGCAAAAATATTTCTTTTTCAATTTTACTGCGTTAGTGTATATTTTTGCAGATTGCTCAGATGTTGGATTCAAACTGGATTGCAGTTGAAGATAAAAATATGAGTGTGAGTCATATGTAGTGAGGTGAATATGTAAATGTGAAATGTGATGTATTGTAGTCAAAATTGTATGTGTATAGTGAGAGCTTGAAATTGTACTATCAAAGTTGTAATAAATATTTGTTTGAATAAAATATTCGTTTGAATTCAAAAACTGTGTTATTTATTTTTATTCAGCAAATATTTATTTATTATGTGAAAATTAAAATAGTACGTTAACAAATACATTTAAATGAATGTATATATGTTTATTATCATCAAACAAAAATCATATAAGCGCATATTTAAAATCATACCCAAAAAATCCTATTCAAACCTCAATCGGGTCATGGAAGTTTTTTACCCTTCGTCTTTTCGTCACGTGGATTTTTTCTATAATTCGGGATCCCCGTGGCTGGTCTATGATTAACCATCGTTGGAGAGTGGTGCACCATGGTACTGCTCCGTTATAAATGCATGCACCCATTTCTAAAAGTCGTACGGCACTGTTTCTTCATTTTGGACGGATGTTGCACCTTGCACCGTAGATGTTGTTTGCGCCAAAATTGGTCACAAACACCCGATATCGTTGAAAGCACCCGTTCGCAATCAGAGATCTCGGTTATCAAATATGTATAGAAATAAATATGAAAATCACTCAGCAAATTCACAGAAACGATAGAAAACAAGTAAATGACACAGGATTTATAGTGGTTCGGCGATTGCCTACGTCCACTTTGAAGTTTTCCCTCTTTATTGATGTTCTCTTGATGATTACAGTTGGTTACAGCAAGTTACAATTGATTATCGCTCTAAGACTTGAATGCAACAGCGATGATGCGGTGTAGAATTGAATCCATTAGAGTTTTGGCGCTTCTGAATCTTTTTTTTTCTTTCTGAATGACCTGGGGATCTATTTATAGGTGTAGGAGGCTAATATTTCTCCTAAAAATAAGGTAGACCGCTTCAGGCACGTGAGGGGGCCCACATGGCCGAAATATGGAGATCCGGGCCCACATTGGGATCGATTCGACCCTTGGTTCGAATCGATCAAAAAAGTGTCCAATCGAGCTGAAATTTGGTGAGAACATTCTTCAACATGTATGTGAGCTACTGTAAAAATTTCATAGCATTTGGATCCACGGTTTGGGAGATACGATCGATTCAAGATGGGGATTCCGTGTGCTCTGCCTGCTTCGAATCCATTGATTCGAACCTACCTCGTTCGAATCGATAGACTCACGTGCGCATCGATGACGTGGCGCGCATTCTTCGTGTCGATCCACTTGTTGCTCCGAGTTGAATGGGTCGACTCCGGGTTTGTAGCCGCTTTGACTTGGTGGCTTCGAGTGTTGGGTTCGAAGGCTCGTTACCTTCGAATCGATGGAACCGGTCTTCCTTCGAATCGATCCAAATGTATGACCATGGATCGATTCGAAGCTGCTTCATCGTGGGGATTCGAAGGAACGGATTCGATGCAAGGTGCACTCATGGGGTCGAAGCAAGGATGTCTTAGATGGATGCGAAGGAAGGCAGTGGGATGGATACGAGGCTTGGCTACCTGATGGGTTCGAAGGAGAGGTGACTTGATGGATTCGAAGCAAGGCAGTACGAGGATGGATACGAAGGAAGGCCATGCGATGGATTCGAAGTGAGGGCTTGCCTGATGGAGTCCAAGTTGATGGTTGTGAGGCGGGCACTGGCTGATGGATTCGAACTAAATGGGTTCGAAGGAAGGATACCGGATGGACTCGGAGCAAGAACTTTGGGCATATGAGTATCGATTCGAAGCATAGCTGCTGTGGGCTTTTTTGATCGGTTCGAACCGAGCAAGGTCCAACTCTCTCAACTTGAATCCATCATAACTTGGGCACACGAACTCGGATTGACTTGAAATTTGAAATGCGGACTCCCATGACTTTGCTTGTCGTGTCCTATCAATTGTAGCCTGTTCCGGACTCGGACAAAATTCATCGATATCCATAGTGAAATGGAATGCAATCAATCTTTGAGGCGAATTATATCTCGTCTTCAATCAATCTTTTGATATCATGGCTTTGCCAATAAGCGGGATAACATTTGCCCCCCAAAATATGCCTTGCGGGAGGAAGGCGTGTTTTGTAATGCCATGAGCTGGACGTTCATATCCCGTTAATGTCATGCAAAGGAAGTTATAGTTTTATGTTATCTCAAATAACGACCGTTCAGGATCAAGATATTTGAGATGAAGCGCGACCGTTCATGGTCAAGTGGCGGACCTCAAATGACGACCGTTCGCGATCGAGCCATTTGAGGTGAGTTGTGCCGTTCGGGGCGAGTTGTGATCGTTCGCGATCGTGTGCCGTTCGAGGCGAATTATGACCGTTCTCGGTCGTGTGCCGTTCGAGGCGAATTGTGACCGTTCGTGGTCGGGTTGTGCCATTCGAGGCGAGTTGTGACCATTCGTGGTCGGGTTGTGCCGTTCGAGGCGAGTTGTGACCGTTCGTGGTCGGGTTTGTGCCGTTCGAGGCGAGTTTTTGTGTGCCCGGGAGGGCTTGGTATTGTCGATGCCAGGGTCACGTTCGGGTGAGTTCCTGGATCGTTTGTGTCCCTATTGGAGGCGAATGAGTGTGCCCGGGGGGGCTTAATATTATCGATACCAGGTTCACGTTCGAGTGGACCCCTGGATCTTTTGTCAGGACGATTTATCGCCATCTCAGAGCACGCCTAAGGATCGTTCGCGACCCCGTACATGTGCAAGTAACTTAGCCATTTCAGAATTACCAGGACCAAGTATCCATTCAATAGATGAGTTCTAAAATAAAAATGTTCCAACAAATCAAGTCTAAATGTCCAAATCAAAACGAAACAAAAGCAAAGAGAGGACGTCGAAGCGTAAATTCTCCCAACGATAGGGTTAATAGTCATTCAGAGCATGCCTGTGGACCGTTCGTGATCTCGTACATGTGTAAATGATTAGCCCACGTTAGTGAGAGATTTACTACTTGTTCATCGTTATTTCGATTAATTGATAACCAAACGGTGTCCTGGCTCGGGGCCACCTCTGGTTGATGTAGATGGTGGTTGCTCTGGCGCCACCGTTGGAGCTCGCCTCCTTACATATTGAAGTAGCAGACCGTTCCTGATATGCCCTTCTACCTCATCCTTTAGATGCCTACAATCATTAGTGTTATGCCCATTCAGCTCGTGGAATAAGAAATATTTGTCTGACTTCCTCTCGTCAACTGTAGGATCCCTTCGTATCGGCCTACGATAGGGGACTTGCTCTCGGGTGTCTCGGTAGATCCGCTCCAAACTTTCATTTAGCTCTGAATAAGTGGTGAATCGTGGCTCTCTTCGCAATCGCTTTGGCCTGTCACCATCATCCTCAGCCTTTCGTTTTCCTTTACCCTTGTCAGAATCCTTTTCGAGAGGCTTTTTGTCTTTGAGTGCATAAACTTCGATTCCCTCTCCTTCTTCTCTTTCAGCGTTGGCGTCCTCCAGTCGCAAGAACTTTTCTGCCTCGTGATAGAATTCTCCAAGATCCATAGGCGGATCTTTAGTTAGCGAGTTTTTGAATTCTGTGCCATCAGCTACTCCGGACACAGCTGCCATCATAACCATAGATGGATCTGGTCGATCCACCGAAGCTGCTGCTGCATTGAATCGCGTCAGGTAACTCCTCAAGGTCTCTCCGGCTTTCTGCTTTAGGGTTGCCAAAGTCATCACATTCTTGGGTCTTGTAATGTGAACCCTGAATTGCCTCATAAATCTCTCAACTAAACCACTCCACGTTCCGATGGATCCATTCTCCAATTGTCTAAACCACAATGCTGCAATATCCGCCAAGTACAATGGAAAGCACCGGGCCATGACCTCCTCTGATGCCCCCAGCACTTCCATATGCCTTATATACTTCGTTAGATGAACCGTGGGATCCGTTCTCCCGTCATACATGTCCAACGATGGTAACTTGAAATCTGGTGGGTTCCTAGCTCGTCTGATTGCTGGAGTAAAAGGACACCTATTAACATCTTCCAAATCCTTGTTCACTAATCCGCCTCTCAAGGCTCGCCTGACTATCTCTGCCAACTTGTCATTGTCCCCGAGATGCAATCTTTGTTCACCACTTTTAACCTGCCCCCCGAGTTCATGAGGAAACTCCGGAATCTGCCCCCTTAACTGTGCGTTCGCTCCTCTACTATTCCCGGGTTGCGCAGATGTTCCTCTCTCTCTCTCTCTGAAATTGGGTCAACGTTCTCCATGGGTGTGCCTCCTAATCCGGGCGCTACGCCGGATGGTTCTGCCTCGTTCTGAACTCCATTCGCTTCTCTATTCTGTGCCCCAAGTTGTCCTATCTGTTGGAACAAACTTTGGATCAGCTCCTCCTGCTTCTTCATCATCGTCTCCATCTCGTCCCTAGTGATGAAGATCGATGCTTGATTCGCTCCTGAAGAAGCCTCTTGGCTTCCTTGGTGTTCACTTCTCTCTGGCCTTTGTTTCTTACTTGTCTGTCTCGTCATGATCTCTCAAATCCAAGCTTTCAAACTTTCTGAACCAACTTCTAATTGGTAGAACTCCTGAATTAGCCTTCCCAGTGAAAGCACCAAAATGTTTGCGCCAAAATTGGTCACAAACACCCGATATCGTTGAAAGCACCCGTTCGCAATCAGAGATCTCGGTTATCAAATATGTATAGAAATAAATATGAAAATCACTCAGCAAATTCACAGAAACGGTAGAAAACAAGTAAATGACACAGGATTTATAGTGGTTCGGCGATCTTGCCTACGTCCACTTTGAAGTTTTCCCTCTTTATTGATGTTCTCTTGACGATTACAGTTGGTTACAGCAAGTTACAATTGATTATCGCTCTAAGACTTGAATGCAACAGCGATGATGCGGTGTAGAATTGAATCCATTAGAGTTTTGGCGCTTCTGAATCTTTTTTTTTCTTTCTGAATGACCTGGGGCTCTATTTATAGGTGTAGGAGGCTAATATTTCTCCTAAAAATAAGGTAGACCGCTTCAGGCACGTGAGGGGGCCCACATGGCCGAAATATGGAGATCCGGGCCCACATTGGGATCGATTCGACCCTTGGTTCGAATCGATCAAAAAAGTGTCCAATCGAGCTGAAATTTGGTGAGAACATTCTTCAACATGTATGTGAGCTACTGTAAAAATTTCATAGCATTTGGATCCACGGTTTGGGAGATACGATCGATTCAAGCTAGGGATTCCGTGTGCTCTGCCTGCTTCGAATCCATTGATTCGAACCTACCTCGTTCGAATCGATAGACTCACGTGCGCATCGATGACGTGGCGCGCATTCTTCGTGTCGATCCACTTGTTGCTCCGAGTTGAATGGGTCGACTCCGGGTTTGTAGCCGCTTTGACTTGGTGGCTTCGAGTGTTGGGTTCGAAGGCTCGTTACCTTCGAATCGATGGAACCGGTCTTCCTTCGAATCGATCCAAATGTATGACCATGGATCGATTCGAAGCTGCTTCATCGTGGGGATTCGAAGGAACGGATTCGATGCAAGGTGCACTCATGGGGTCGAAGCAGGGATGTCTTAGATGGATGCGAAGGAAGGCAGTGGGATGGATACGAGGCTTGGCTACCTGATGGGTTCGAAGGAGAGGTGACTTGATGGATTCGAAGCAAGGCAGTACGAGGATGGATACGAAGGAAGGCCATGGGATGGATTCGAAGTGAGGGCTTGCCTGATGGAGTCCAAGTTGATGGTTGTGAGGCGGGCACTGGCTGATGGATTCGAACTAAATGGGTTCGAAGGAAGGATACCGGATGGACTCGGAGCAAGAAATTTGGGCATATGAGTATCGATTCGAAGCGTAGCTGCTGAGGGCTTTTTTGATCGGTTCGAACCGAGCAAGGTCCAACTCTCTCAACTTGAATCCATCATAACCTGGGCATACGAACTCGGATTGACTTGAAATTTGAAATGCGGACTCCCATGACTTTGCTTGTCGTGTCCTATCAATTGTAGCCTGTTCCGGACTCGGACAAAATTCATCGATATCCATAGTGAAATGGAATGCAATCAATCTTTGAGGCGAATTATATCTCGTCTTCAATCAATCTTTTGATATCACGGCTTTGCCAATAAGCGGGATAACAGATGTTGCACCCTATGGATATCGATTCTTCGGAGGGCCATAACTCTTGGCTTGTTTAGAGCTACGAGAGCCATAACTAGTCAAAACGAAGCTCTCGATGAGTTCTATAGCTATGATAGCTTTTAGCCGTCACTGGTAAGTTTCATACCCAAAAAATCCTATCCGAACCTCAATAGGGTCATGGAAGTTTTTTACCCTTCGTTTTGACGTCACGTGGATTTTTTCTGTAATATGGGATCCCCGTGGCTGGTCTATGATTTACCATCGCTGGAGAGTGGTGCACCATGGTATTGCTCCGTTTAAAATCCATGCACCCATTTCTAAAAGTCGTACGGCACTGTTTCTTCATTTTGGACAGATGTTGCACCTTGCACTGTAGATGTTGCACCTTGTGGATATCGATTCTTCGGAGGGCCATAACTCTTGGCTCGTTCAGAGTTACGGGAGCCATAACCAGTCAAAACGAAGTTCTTGATGAGTTCTACAACTATGACGGCTTTCGGCCGTCACTGGTTAGTTTCATACCCAAAAAATCATATCCGAACCTCAATCGGGTCATGTAAGTTTTTTATCCTTCGTTTTGTCGTCACGTGGATTTTTCCTGCAATATGGGATCCCCGTGGCTGGTTTATGACTTACCATCGATGGAGAGTGGCGCACCATGGTACTGCTCCGTTTTAAATCCATGCACCCATTTCTAAAAGTTGTATGGCACTGTTTCTTCATTTTGGACGGATGTTGCACCTTGCACCGTAGATGTTGCACCCTGTGGATATCGATTCTTCAGGAGACCATAACTCTTTGCTCGTTTAGATATACGGGAGCCATAACCAGTCAAAACGAAGCTCTCGGCGAGTTATACAGCTGTGACGGCTTTCAGCCGTCACTGGTTAGTTTCATACCCAAAAAATCCTATCCGAACCTCAATCGGGTCATCGAAGTTTTTTACCCTTCGTTTTGTCGTCATGTGGATTTTTTCTGCAATACGGGATCCCCGTGGCTGGTCTATGACTTAGCATCGCTGCAGAGTGGTGAACTATTGTACTGCTCCATTTTATGTCCATGCACCCATTTCTAAAAGTCGTACGGCACTGTTTCTTCATTTTGGACGGATGTTGCACCTTGCACCGTAGATGTTGCACCCTGTGGATATCGATTCTTCGGAGGGCCATAACTCTTGGCTCGTTTAGAGTTATGGGAGCCATAACCAGTCAAAACGAAGCTCTTGGTGAGTTCTATAGCTATGAAAGCTTTCAGCCGTCACTGGTAAGTTTCATACCCAAAAAATCCTATCCGAACCTCAATTGGGTCATGAAAGTTTTTTACCATTCGTTTTGTCGTCACGTGTATTTTTTATGTAATACGGGATCCCCGTGGCTCGTCTATGATTCACCATCGCTGGAGAGTGCTGCACCCTTGTACTGCTCCGTTTCAAATCCATGCACCCATTTCCAAAAAGTCGTATGGCACTGTTTCATCATTTTGGACGGATGTTGCACCCTGCACCGTAGATGTCGCACCCTGTGGATATCGATTCTTCGAAGGGTCATAACTCATGGCTCGTTTAGAGTTACGGGAGCCATAACCAGACAAAACGAAGCTCTCGGTGAGTTCTAAAGCTGTGAATGCTTTCAGCCGTCACTGGTTAGTTTCATAACCAAAAAATCCTATCCGAACCTCAATCGGGTCATGGAAGTTTTTCACCCTTCGTTTTTTCGTCACGTGGATTTTTTCTGTAATACGGGATCCCCGTCGCTGGTCTGTGATTTACCATCGCGGAAGAATGGTGCACCATTGTACTGCTCCGTTTCAAATCCATGCACCCATTTCTAAAAAGTCGTACGGCACTGTTTCTTCATTTTGGACGGATGTTGCACCTTGCACCGTAGATGTTGTACCTTATGGATATCGATTCTTCGGAGTGCCATAACTCTTGGCTCGTTTAGAGTTACGGGAGCCATTACCAGTCAAAACGAAGCTCTCGGTGAGTTCTACAACTATGATAGCTTTCAGCCGTCACTGGTTAGTTTCATACCCAAAAAATCCTATCCGAACCTCCATCGGGTCATGGAAGTTTTTTACCCTTCGTTTTTTTGTCACGTGGATTTTTTCTGTAATACGGGATCACCATGGCTGGTCTATGATTTACCTTCCCTGGAGAGTGGTGCAACATGGTACTGCTCCGTTTCAAATCCATGCACCCATTTCTAAAAGTCGTACGGCACTGTTTCTTCATTTTGGACGGATGTTACAGCTTGCGCCGTAGATCTTGCACCCTGTGGATATCGATTCTTCGGAGGGCCATAACTCTTGGATCGTTTAGAGTTACGGGAGCCATAACCAGTCAAAACGAAGCTTTTTCTGAGTTCTATAGAAATGACAGCATTTAGCCATCACAGGTTAGTTTCATACCCAAAAAATCCTACCCGAACCTCAATCGGGTCATGGAAGTTTTTTACCCTTCGTTTTTTCGTCACGTGGATTTTTTCTATAATACGGGATCCCCGTGGCTGGTCTATGATTTACCATCGTTGGAGAGTGGTGCACCGTGATACTTCTCCATTTCAAATCCATGCACCCATTTTTAAAAGTTGAACGACACTGTTTCTTCATTTTGGGCGGATGTTGCACCTTGCGCCGTAGATGTTGCACCCTTTGGATATCGATTCTTTGGAGGGCCATAACTCTTGGCTCGTTTAGAGTTACGGGAGCCATAACTAGTCAAAACGAACCTCTCAGTGAGTTCTACAGCTACGATGGCTTTCAGCCGTCACTGGTTAGTTTCATACCCAAAAAATCCTATCCGAACCTCAATTGGGTCATGGAAGTTTTTTACCCTTCGTTTTGTCATCACGTGGATTTTTTCTATAATACGGGATCCCCGTGGCTGGTCTATGATTTACCATCGCTGAAGAGTGGTGCACCATTGTACTGCTCCGTTTCAAATCCATGCACCCATTTCTAAAAAGTCGTACGACAATGTTTCTTCATTTTGGACGGATGTTGCACCTTGCACCGTAGATGTTGCACCCTGTGGATATCGATTCTTCGGACGGCCATAACTCTTGGCTCGTTTAGAGTTACAGGAGCCATAACCAGTCAAAACGAAGCTAACGGTGAGTTCTACAGCTATGATAGCTTTCATCTGTCAGTGGTTAGTTTCATACCCAAAAATTACTATCCGAACCTCAATCGGGTCATGGAAGTTTTTTACCCTTCGTTTTTTCGTCATGTGGACTTTTTCTGTAATACGGGATCACCATGGCTGGTCTATGATTTACCATCGCTGGAGAGTGGTGCACCATGGTACTACTCCGTTTCAAATCCATGCACCCATTTCTAAAAGTCGTACGACACTGTTTCTTCATTTTGGACGGATGTTACACCTTGCGCCGTAGATGTTGCACCCTATGGATATTGATTCTTCGAAGGGCCATAACTCTTGGCTCGTTTAGAATTACCGGAGCCATAACAAGTCAAAACGAAGCTTTTGGTGAGTTCTACAGCTATGACAGCTTTCAGCCATCTCTGGTTAGTTTCATACCCAAAAAATCCTATCCGAACCTCAATCGGGTCATGTAAGTTATTTACCCTTCGTTTTTTCGTCACGTGGATTTTTTGTATAATACGGGATCCCCGTGGCTGGTCTATGATTTACCATCATTGTAGAGTGGTGCACCATGGTACTGCTCCATTTCAAATCCATGCACCCATTTCTAAAAGTCGTACGACACTGTTTCTTCATTTTGGACGGATGTTGCACCTTGCGCCGTAGATGTTGCACCCTGTGGATATCGATTCTTCGGAGGGCCATAACTCTTGGCTCGTTTAGAGTTACGCGAGCCATAACCAGTCAAAACGAAGTTCTTGGTGAGTTCTATAGCTATGAAAGCTTTCAGCCGTCATTGGTAAGTTTCATACCCAAAAAATCCTATCCGAACCTCAATCGGGTCATGGAAGTTTTTTACCCTTTGTTTTGTCGTCACGTGTATTTTTTCTGTAATACGGGATCCCCGTGGCTGGTCTATGATTCACCATCGCTGGAGAGTGCTGCACCCTTGTACTGCTCCATTTTAAATCCATGCACCCAATTCTAAAAAGTCGTATGGCACTGTTTCTTCATTTTGGACGGATGTTGCACCCTGCACCGTAGATGTTGCGCCCTGTGGATATCGATTCTTCGGAGGGTCATAACTCTTGGCTCGTTTAGAGTTACGGGAGCCATAACCAGACAAAACGAAGCTCTCGGTGAGTTCTAAAGCTGTGAAAGCTTTCAGCCGTCACTGGTTAGTTTCATACCCAAAAAATCCTACCCGAACCTCAATCGGGTCATGGAAGTTTTTCACCCTTCGTTTTTTCGTCACGTGGATTTTTTCTGTAATACGGGATCCCCGTCGCTGGTCTGTGATTTACCATCGCGGAAGAATGGTGCACCATTGTACTGCTCCGTTTCAAATCCATGCACCCATTTCTAAAAAGTCGTACGGCACTGTTTCTTCATTTTGGACGGATGTTGCACCTTGCACCGTAGATGTTGCACCCTGTGGATATCGATTCTTCGGAGGGCCATAACTCTTGGCTCGTTTAGAGTTACGGGAGCCATAACCAGTCAAAACGAAGCTCTTGGCGAGTTCTACAGCTATGATAGCTTTCAGCCGTCAATGGTTAGTTTCATACCCAAAAAATCCTATCCGAACCTCAATCGGGTCATTGAAGTTTTTTACCCTTCGTTTTTTCGTCACGTGGATTTTTTCTGTAATACGGGATCACCATGGCTAGTCTATGATTTACCATCGCTGGAGAGTGGTGCACCATGGTACTGCTCCGTTTCAAATCCATGCACCCATTTCTAAAAGTCGTACGACACTGTTTCTTCATTTTGGACGGATGTTACACCTTGCGCCGTAGATGTTGCACCCTGTGGATATCTTTTCTTCGGAGGGCCATAACTCTTGGCTCGTTTAGAGTTACGGGAGCCATAACCAGTCAAAACGAAGCTTTTTGCGAGTTCTACAGAAATGATAGCTTTTAGCAATCACAGGTTCGTTTGATACCCAAAAAATCCTAACCGAACCTCAATCGGGTCATGGAAGTTTTTTACCCTTCGTTTTGTCGTCACGTGGATTTTTTCTGTAATACAGGATCACCGTGGCCGGTCTATGATTTACCATCGCTGGAGAGTGGTGCACCATTGTACAGCTTCGTTTAAAATCCATGCACCCATTTCTAAAAAGTCGTACGACACCGTTTCTTCATTTTTGACGGATGTTGCACCTTGCACCATAGATGTTGCACCCTGTGGATATCGATTCTTCGGACGGCCATTACCCTTGGTTCGTTTAGAGTTATGGGAGCCATAACTAGTCAAAACTAAGCTATCGGTGAGTTCTACAGCTATGATAGCTTTCAGCCGTCACTGGTCAGTTTCATACCCAAAAAATACTATCCGAACCTCAATCGGGTCATGGAAGTTTTTTACCCTTCGTTTTTTCGTCACGTGTATTTTTTCGTAATACGGGATCACCATGGCTGGTCTATGATTTACTAACGCTGGAGAGTGGTGCACCATGGTACTGCTCCATTTCAAATCCATGCACCCATTTCTAAAAGACGTACGACACTGTTTCTTCATTTTGGACGGATGTTACACCTTGCGCCGTAGATGTTGCACCTTGTGGATATCGATTCTTCGGAGGGCCATAACTCTTGGCTCGTTTAGAATTACGGGAGCCTTAACCAGTCAAAACGAAGCTTTTGGTGAGTTCTACAGCTATGACGGCTTTCAGTCGTCTCTAGTTAGTTTCATACCCAAAAAATCCTATCCGAACCTCAATCGGGTCATGGAAATTATTTACCCTTCGTTTTTTCGTCACGTGGATTTTTTCTATAATACGGGATCCCCGTGGCTGGTCTATGATTTACCATCGTTGGAGAGTGGTGCACCATGGTACTGCTCAATTTCAAATCCATGCACCCATTTCTAAAAGTTGTACGGCACTGTTTCTTCATTTTGGACAGATGTTACACCTTGCGCCGTAGATGTTGCACCCTATGGATATTGATTCTTCGGAGGGCCATAACTCTTGGCTCGTTTAGAGTTACGGGATCCATAACCAGTCAAAACGAAGCTTTTGGCGAGTTCTACAGCAATGACAGCTTTTAGCCGTCACAGGTTAGTTTCATACCCAAAAAATCCTATCCGAACCTCAATCGAGTCATGGAAGTTTTTTACCCTTCGTTTTGTCGTCACGTGGATTTTTTCTGCAATACGGGATCCACGTGGTAGGTCTATGATTTACCATCGCTGGAGAGTGGTGCACCATGGTACTGCTCCGTTTCAAATCCATGCACCCATTTCTAAAAGTCGTATGACACTGTTTCTTCGTTTTGGACGGATGTTGCACCTTGCACCGTAGATGTTGCACCCTGTGGATATCGATTCTTCGGAGGGCCATAACTCTTGGCTCGTTTAGAGTTACGGTAGCCATAACTAGTCAAAACGAAGCTCTCGATGAGTTCTACAGCTATGAAAGCTTTCAACCATCACTAGTTAGTTTCATACCCAAAAAATCCTATCCGAACCTCAATCGGGTCATGGAAGTTTTTTACCCTTTGTTTTGTCGTCATTTGGATTTTTTCTGTAATACGGGATCCCCGTGGATGGCCTATGATTTACCATCGCTGAAGAGTGGTGCACCATTGTACTGCTCCGTTTCAAATCCATGCACCCATTTCTAAAAAGTCTTACGGCACTGTTTCTTCATTTTGGACGGCTGTTGCACCTTGCACCGTACATGTTGCACCCTATGGATATCGATTCTTCGGAGGGCCATAACTCTTGGCTCGTTTAGAGTTGCGGGAGCCATAACCAGTCAAAACGAAGCTCTCGGTGAGTTCTACAGCTATGATAGCTCTTAGCCACCACTGGTTAGTTTCATACCAAAAAAAATCCTATCTGAACCTCAATCGGGCCATGGAAGTTTTTTACCCTTTGTTTTTTCTTCACGTGAATTTTTTCTGTAATACGGGATCACCATGTCTGGTCTATGATTTATCATCGCTGGAGAGTGGTGCACCATGGTGCTGCTCCGTTTCAAATCCATGCACCCATTTCTAAAAGTCATACGGCACTGTTTCTTCATTTTGGACGGATGTTACACCTTGCGCCGTAGATGTTGCACCCTGTGGATATCGATTCTTCGGAGGGCCATAACTCTTGGGTCGTTTAGAGTTACGGGAGCCATAACCAGTCAAAACGAAGCTTTTTGTGAGTTCTACAGCTCTGACAGCTTTTAGTCGTCACTGGTTTGTTTTATACCCAAAAAGTTTTATCCGAACCTCAATCGGGTCATGGAAGTTTTTCACCCTTCGTTTTTTCGTCACGTGGATTTTTTCTATAATACGGGATCCCCATGGCTGGTCTATGATTTGCCATCGTTGGAGAGTGGTGCACCATGGTACTGCTCCATTTCAAATGCATGCACCCATTTCTAAAATTTATGCGGCACTGTTTCTTCATTTTGGTCGGATGTTGCACCTTGCGCCATAGATGTTGCACCCTGTGGATATCGATTCTTCGGAGGGCCATAACTCTTGGCTCGTTTAGAGTTACCGGAGACATAACCAGTCAAAATGAAGCTCTCGGTGAGTTCTACAGCTACGATAGCTTTCAACCATCACTGGTTAGTTTCATACGCAAAAAATCCTATTCGAACCTCAATCGGGTCATGGAAGTTTTTTAACCTTCGTTTTTTCGTCACGTGGATTTTTTCTATGATACGGGATCCCCGTGGCAGGTCTATGATTTACCATCGCTGGAGAGTGGTGCACCATGGTACTGCTCCATTTCAAATCCATGCACCCATTTCTAAAAGTCATACATCACTGTTTCTTCATTTTGGACGGATGTTGCACCTTGCGCCGTAGATGTTGCACCCTGTGTATATCGATTCTTCGGAGGGCCATAACTCTTGGCTCGTTTAGAGTTACGGGAGCCATAACCAATCAAAACGAAGCTCTCGGCGAGTTCTACAGCTATGGCTGCTTTCAGCCGTCACTAGTTAGTTTCATACCCAAAAAATTCTATTCGAACATCAATCGGGTCATGGAAGTTTTTACCCTTCGTTTTGTCGTCATGTGGATTTTTCTGCAATACGGGATCCTCGTGGCTGGTCTATGACTTACCATCGCTGGAGAGTGGTGCACTATTGTACTGCTCCGTTTTAAGTCCATGCACCCATTTCTAAAAGACGTACGATACTCTTTCTTCATTTTGGACGGATGATGCACCTTGCACCGTAGATGTTGCACCCTGTGGATATTGATTCTTCGGAGGGCCATAACTCTTCGCTCGCTTAGAGTTACGGGAGCCATAACCAGTCAAAACGAAGCTCTTGGTGAGTTCTATAGCTATGAATTCTTTCAGCCATCACTGGTAAGTTTCATGCCCAAATAATCCTATCCGAACCTCAATCGGGTCATGGAATTTTTTTCCCTTCGTTTTGTCGTCACGTGTATTTTTTCTGTAATACGGGATCCCCGTGGCTGGTCTATGATTCACCATCGCTGGAGAGTGCTGCACCATTGTACTGCTCCGTTTCAAATCCATGCACCTATTTCTAAAAAGTCGTATGGCACTGTCTCTTCATTTTGGACGGATGTTGCACCTTGCACCGTAGATGTTGCACCCTCTGCATATCGATTCTTCGGAGGGCCATAACTCTTGGCTCATTTAGAGTTATGGGTGCCATAACCAGTCAAAACGAAGCTCTCGGAGATTTCTACAGCTGTGACAGCTTTTAGCCGTCATTGGTAAGTTTCATACCCAAAAAATCCTATCCGAACCTCAATCGGTTGATGGAAGTTTTTTACCCTTCGTTTTTTCGTCACGTGGATTTTTCTTGTAATACGGGATCCCCGTGGCTGGTCCATGATTTACCATCACTGGAGAGTGGTGCACCATGGTACTGCTCCGTTTCAAATCCATGCACCCATTTCTAAAATTCGTACGCCACTGTTTCTTCATTTTGGACGGATGTTGCACCTTGCGCCATAGATGTTGCACCCTGTGGATATCGATTCTTGGAGGGCCATAACCCATGTCTCGTTTAGAGTTACGGGAGACATAACCAGTCAAAAGGAAGCTCTCGGTGAGTTCTACAGCTATGGCAGCTTTCAGCCATCACTGGTAAGTTTCATACCCAAAAAATCCTATCCGAACCTCAATCGGGTCATGGAAGTTTTTTACCCTTCGTTTTGTCGTCCCGTGGATTTTTTCTGCAATACGGGATCCCCGTGGCTGGTGTATGATTTACCATCACTGGAGAGTGGTGCATCGTGGTACTGCTCCATTTCAAATCCATGCACCCATTTCTAAAAGTCGTACGGCACCGTTTCTTCATTTTGGACGGATGTTGCACCTTGCGCCGTAGATGGTTCACCCTGTGGATATCGATTCTTCAGAGGGCCATAACTCTTGGCTCGTTTAGGTTTACGGGAGCCATAACCAGTCAAAACAAAGCGCTCGGTGAGTTCTATAGCTACGACTGCTTTCAGCCGTCACTGGTTAGTTTCATACCCAAAAAATCCTATCCGAACCTATATCGGGTCATGGTAGTTTTTTACCCTTCGTTTTTTTGTCACGTTGATTTTTTCTATAATGCGGGATCCCAATGGCTGGTCTATGATTTACCATCGCTGGAAAGTGGTGCACCATGGTACTGCTCCGTTTCAAATCCATGCACCCATTTCTAAAATTCTTTTCATTTTGGACGGATGTTGCACCTTGCGTCGTAGATGTTGTACCCTGTGGATATCGATTTCGAAGGGCCATAACTCTTGGCTCGTTTAGAGTTACGGGAGACATAACCGGTCAAAATGTAGCTCTTGTTGAGTTCTACAGCTTTCAGCTTTTAGGCGTCACTGGTTAGTGTTTGCACAAAAAATGGGCAAACACCTCCAAGTCGTACAATTTAGTTGATTATATGTTGTTCTTAGCGATTTGGGTGATTTATGAAAATATGTAAAAAGCATGGACTAAACTGTAAAAGACACACAGATTTATAGTGGTTCGGCCAGAACGTTCCTACGTCCACTTTATATGTTATTCTCCTTTTTTCCATGCAGATTACAAGTACAAAGCTTTGTTTATAAGAATATGAAAGTTGTTTGAAAGTTTTCTCCGTGCTTGAGCTCTCAAACTTGTCCTCCATTGTTGTACCCCTGCCCCTCTATTTATAGAGTGAGGCTGGGGGCAGGGGTCTTGGATGTATATAGCTGCTGGTGGGCTTGGGCTGATGCAATCTGGCCTGGCAAAAGTCGGTCTTGATCGCCTTGGTTCGGTAGGTTGGTAGGTCCCGTAGCCGTTGGAGAAGACTCGGTCCGGTAGTGGTTGAGGTGTGGGTTGGTTCGGCAGGCATAGACAGATGGGTTGGTCCGGTGGTATGTTGGTTCGGTGGTATGGAGGAGGTGCGTTGGTTCGGCATGGCCTGGGTGGAGGTTTGATTCGGTGGAGGTTGATCCGGTGGGACACGGTCCGGTGGTGAGTGGATGGTTCGGTAGGGAGTTGTTTCGGCAGGCATGAAAAGGAGGGGGTGAATGGAGCATGGCTCGGTAGTGGGATGGGTACCGGATGAACTTAAGCTCTGGACGGAATGGGCGATCCTGGACGAAACTGTTGCTTCTTGTCCTCGAGATCTCCTGGGTGAGAATTCGCCCAACATTTGCCCCCCAAAACATGTCTTGCGGTAGGAAGGCATGTTTTGTAATGCCATGAGCTGAATGTTCATATCCTGTCAACAACCTGTAAAGAACTTGATAATTTCATATGTCCTCAAATGACGATCGTTCGGGATCGTACGTCATTTGAGATGAACCGGGACCGTTCGCAGTCGATTGCCATTCGCGGCGAAGGATGGAATGGGACCGTTCGCGGTCTATGCCATTCGCGGCGAATAATGAGATGGGACCGTTCGCGGTCGTATGCCGTTCGCGGCGGGCATCGATCGTTCGCGATCGAGTGCCGTTCAAGGCTGATTGTGACCGTACGAGGTCGGAGATTATAAGTGAATCGTGACGGTTCGCGGTCGGGTGCCGTTCGAGGTAAGTTGTGACGGTTCGTAGTCGGGTGCTGTTCGAGGCAAGTTGTGACTGTTCGTAGTCGGGTGCCGTTCGAGGCGAGTTGTGATCGTTCGCGATCGTGTGTCATTCGAGGCGAATTGTGACCGTTCACAGTCGGGTGCCGTTCGAGGCGAGAAAGTGTTCCCGGGAAGGCTTGGTATTATCGTTGCCAGGCTCACGTTCGAGTGGGTCCCTGGATCGTTTGCAAGGGCGGTTTATCGCCATCTCAGAGCATGCCTGAGGACCGTTCACGACCCCGTACATGTGTAAGTAGCTTAGCCATTTCAGGAATATAAGAATCAAATATCTATTCAACAGATGAATTTTAAAACAGAAATGTCCAAACAAACCAAGTCCAAATGTCCAAATCAAAATGAAACAAAAGCAAAGCAAGGATGTCAAAGTGTAAGTTCCCACTACGAAACAGTCAATGATCATTCAGAGCATGCCTGGGGATCGTTCGCGATCTCGTACATGTGTAAATGATTTAATTGTGTTACTGGAAGCTTACGACTTGTTCATCGTTATTTCAATCAACTGATAACCAAATGGTGTCCTGGTTCAGGGGCAGCCCTGGCTGATGTAGATGGTGGTCGCTTTGGCTCCACCGCTGGAGCTCGCCTCCTCACATACTGAAGAAGCGTACCATTCCTGATATGTCCCTCCACCTCATCTTTCAGATGCCTGCAATCGTTGGTATGATGACTGTTCAGGTCGTGGAACAAGCAATATCTGTCTGATTTCCTTTCGTTAATAGTCGGATCCCTTCGCATTGGTCTATGGTAGGGAACCTGCTCTCTTGTATCTTGATAAATTCGCTCCAAACTCTCATTCTGCTCAGAGTAAGTGGTGAATCGCGGCTCTCTCCGTGGCCGCTTTGTCCTGTCATCATTATCCTCAGCCTTTCTCTTTCCTTTGCTAGTCTCCGCACCCTTTCCAGGTGGGTTTCCGCTCTTGATTGCGTAAATGTCAACTTCTTCCTCTCTTTCTGCACTAGCATCTTCCAAACGCAGAAACTTTTTAGCCTCATGATAGAACTCTCCCAGATTCATAGGTGGATCCTTAGTTAACGAATTCTTGAACTCTGTACCATCAGCTATTCCAGATACAGCCGCCATCATGACCATAGATGGATCTGGTCGATCCACTGATGCTGCTGCCGCATTAAATCGCGTTAGAGAACTCCTCAAAGTCTCTCCAGCTTTCTACTTCAAGGTTGCCAAAGTCATCACATTCTTGGGTCTCGCAATATGAACCCTGAATTGCCTCATGAATCTCTCAGTTAAATCGTCCCATGTTCCTATGGAGCCGCTCTCCAGCTGCCTAAACCATAACGCCGCTATGTCCGTCAAATACAATGGAAAGCATCGGGCCATGATCTCCTGTGACGCCCCCAGCACTTCCATATGCCTCATATACTTTGTAAGATGGACCGCAGGTACCGATGGTAGCTTGAATTCTGGTGGGTTCCTAGCCATCCTAATCGCGGGAGAAAACGGACTCCTGTTTACATCTTCCAGGTCTCTTTTTACCAAATTGCCTCTCATAGCTCTTCTAACCGTCTCTGCTAATCTGTCATTGTCTCCAAGCTGTAGTCCTCGTTTATTGCCTTCGACCTGCCCCCCGAGTCCGTGGGAGCTTTCAGGTGTATGCCCCCCTGGTTGAGCGTTCATTCCTCTATTGCCACCAGGTTGTTCGGATGCCCCCGTCTCTCTTCCCGGGATCGGATCAACATGCTCTGCGTGTGTGCGCCCTAGCTCTGGTGCTACTCCAGATGGTACTGCTCCGTTCTGAACTCCAGTTGCTCCTTGGTTTTGCGCTCCAAGTTGCCCAACTTGTTGAAGCAAGTTCTGGATCATCTCTTCTTGTCTTTTCATCATAGCCTCCATCTCATCCCTGGTGATGAAGACTGAAGCTTGGTTTGCTCCTGAGGAAGCCTCTTGACTCACTTCCTGTTGACTTTGTTCTGGCCTTGTCCTTCTGCTTGATTGTCTCGCCATGACTCTTCCAATCTGAATCTCTAGACTTTCAAATTCAACTTCCAAGCAGTTGGTCCTGAGTTAAGTTCTCATTGAAAGCACCAAAAATGTTTGCACAAAAAATGGACAAACACCTCCAAGTCGTACGATTTAGTTGATTATATGTTGTTCTTAGCGATTAGAGTGATTTATGCAAATACGTAAAAAGCAGGGACTAAACTGTGAAAGACACACAGATTTATAGTGGTTCGGCCAGAACGTGCCTACGTCCACTTTATATGTTATTCTCCTTTTTTCTATGCAGATTACAAGTACAAAGCTTTGTTTATAAGAATATGAAAGTTGTTTGAAAGTTTTCTCCGTGCTTGAGCTCTCAAACTTGTCCTCCATTGTTGTACCCCTGCCCCTCTATTTATAGAGTGAGGCTGGGGGCAGGGGTCTTGGATGTATATAGCTGCTAGTGGGCTTGGGCTGATGCAATCTGGCCTGGCAAAAGTCGGTCCTGAACGCCTTGGTTCGGTAGGTTGGTTGGTCCGGTAGCCGTTGGAGAAGACTCGGTCTGTAACGACCCGTACGTGTCGACATATCGTAAAATAGATGCCATCAAGTCGTTAGTATTGTTGATAAGTCGTTTAAAGTTTGAATCGACCATAACTTAAGTCGTATGGAAGCTAGCTCGTCTGGTGCTTGAGTTGTGGAGTGCTTAGGTCGGTGGAGCGACCTATAGAGGTGATTGGCTTAAGCATGAGTCGGTGGACCGGGTTAAGGAAGGGGACGACTTATAGGAGTAGGCGACTCATAGGGGTGACCAACTTAAGGTGTTGCCGACTTAAGGGTTACCGAGTTAGTGGAGTTAACGACCTAAGGAGACCTAGTAGTAGTGACTTAAAAGTTTGGCCGACTTAGGAAGAAGACCGACCTAGTGGGTGACGGCTTAAAGGAGTTAGCGGCTTAACAAGGTTAGCGGGTTAACAACCTAAGGGTTGCAGGAGACTTAGTGATTAGGTCGCAGCTATATTAAGTGTTAAGTCGATGGGTCGTGGACGAGTTAAGTAATAGGTCGGCTGAGAAAGTTGGGTCGTATATGTCTTAGGTCGTGCATGTGTGCTAGGACGTGTGTAGTTATGTCGTGATTTGTGATAAGTCATTAGGTCGTAACTCGTTTACGAGTTAAGACGTTAGGTCGGCAGCGAGTTAGGTTGTTGGGTCGGTGGTGTGTGTTGGGTTGTTAGGTCGTGCCATTTGCTGAGTCGTACCCCATTGAGTCGTTAAGTCGGCTGCAGCGTTGAGTCGTTAAGTCGGGAGGTCGTTGGGTCGGCTAGGTTTTAGGTCGGCTTTGTGGTTGAGTCGTGAGTCGTGTAGTGGCTTAAGTTTATAGGTTGTGGGGCCGATGAGTCGTGGACGACTCATGTGATAAGTCATGACCGACTTAAGGGGCGACGACTCATGGGGTTATCAGTCTATAAATAGAGGGGTTTGGCTCACTTTTTGGCACCGGATTTTGAAGCGATGAAGTGCTGCCATTTTGAGAGCTCGACTACAACATCTCTTCACTTCTTTTCTCCACTCCAATCTAGTGCTAACTTCCTTCCAAGATTGAAGATCAAGATCGAAGATCCAAGAGCCAAAGTTGAAGATCTTCATCCAACAAGGTGAGATTTCACCGTTTGAAGCGGAATCTTGTCGGATCAAGCTTAGTTCTTCGATGTTCGGATCTGAAGTTAGTAGCTTTTGAGGTGTGTAGGTGATTTGGTGAGTGGTAGTTATCTCTCACACGGACCCAAAGGAGTATATTGGATCGGTGGCTTGTTTATGTGTAAAAGATAGTGATTTCTTGCATTTCTCTTAAGTCGGCATGTAGATCCATTGTCTATGAAGATTTGATACCTATTTTACTACATGTTAACCTATGCACGATCATTCATCAAGATGTAGATTCTTATAATTCATACTTGTTAGATTTGGACATTTTAATTACGAAATTGCCATTCTTGTATGACTACTAGTTAGATCTTGTTTGAATGATTGATTGTTTGGACTTATGATTGATTTGATTGTTTCAAATTAGCTAGTAGTTGATTTGGACAAGTTGGTCGAAAGACGATTCAAAAGCTAAGTGGAAAGGCTCTTGAATGGTGAAAGCTGCTTGTGGCATATGAAGCGGATGATGAAGCTCATATGGATGGATTCGATGATGATGGACTTTGCTATGATTAGAGGTAGCAAAGCATGACGTTGAGATGGACTTCGCCATGATGTGATGAGGCGAAGCATGATGATGAGATGGACTTTGCTAAGATGCGATGAAGCAAAGTATGATATGAGATAGTCTTGGTTTAGTCCAGGCGGGATCATTCCAAGCATGTTGATAACTCGATGATGCGGTTCGAGTTGGTTGATAATGGTAGGCTCGAGAGGCGCTTGAGCTAGTATGAGAATAGTCATCGAGAAGGATGACTAGGAGGGTGAGATTTCATTGTTGTTGAAGGTTCTAGCATGCTCAAAGCAAGAGTACGTTGGGCAGATTCGATAGTCCCAAGCACGAGCTGCGACGACGTGCTAGTACTCTGGGTAGTTGCGAAAATTCCTAGGCACGGGCTGCGACGACGTGCAGAGTTATGTCTAGAACCAGGGTTGCCATTAGCCCTTGACTGACGGCTGAAAGAATGTGCCAGTCATTCAATTAACGATGGAATCGAGGCAATGACAACAGTGATAGCCCGAGTCAAGGATGTTTGGTTGTATCGTCATTCGGACTCAAGAGCGGTGTTTCCTGGGTGCTTATCTGATCTTGGTTTAGGCCTTGGGGGTTTGTATTTGGAAAACATCGACCTTGACTCGAGTGATTATTGCTTTACTTTAATTGTCTGCTTTATTATGCTTGTTTCTCCTTAATGTATGTCGAGGGGGTGGGGCTATCACTGTAGAAAGAGGTGGAGTGGGATGGTTGGGTTCCTATTCCTTTTATCCTTTATGCTCTTTTGGTATGTTTGATAGTTGATTTACTGCTCACAAGGACTTTGTCTGACTCAAGGTTTTATGTCTCCTCTTATTACCTTGGGCTGTTCATCCATGATGGGATGGGGAGACTAGGTAGCAGGTGGCAGGTACTGTTCTTGGTAGTTGATGCCGTTGTTGATGGCGAAGACGAGCAGGAGGCTTTTGCATATTATTTTCATATTATATGTACTGGATGTTCCGCTGCTGTATTTGTTTTGAGTGCTTTGTAGTGAGGCTTGATTGTATTGACTTTCAGATGCTTGTATCAAACTATTATGAAGTTTATACGATGATCTTCTGTTATGAGGCTTCACTATATATTTCTCTATTGTATTTTGCCCATGCGTTGTGAGTTATACGATAGAGTTTGTTGTTTTACCTTACCCTGACCATCGTCCATGGCTGCCTGGCATGCCTTTCAGCGCACTATTTCTTTGTTTATGTGCGGGAATCATGGGCGGTCGTCACATTTGGTATCAGAGCTTTGGTTAATCGATTTTAGCCAACGCTCGCTGACGTAATTACGTAAGAGAGACGTAATTGTATTTTGATGGGTGATTACTATATATAATATAGTAGTTTAGAAGGATTTGAACTCCTTATGCAGTTGTTTCTCAAGGTATTCTAAATCATTCCTTTTTGTAGATATTAAGGATGAGTCGAAGTGAGAGACAAGCTGCTAGGGAAAGCCGTGCTGCTAGGGGAGCTACTGATTATGCTGCAATGTTTGAGGCTATGATGACTTCTATCATGAGAAGGATACCAGCTTCAGGGCCATCAGTGGATGTTGGAGTTCAAGTTCAAGCTCCAAGACCGGTGGATTTTGCTAAGTTGTGTAAAGATTATACTGCTCTTGGAGGAAAGGTTTTCTTGGGAACAGAGTCAACCATTGAGGTTCAGAGGTGGATTGATACTTGTGGAAGGATCTTTGGTGATTTGGGAATAGAGGATGCAACTAAGAGGAAGCTTTCATCAAGGCAGCTTCAGGGAAGAGCTGCTGATTGGTGGAACTCTATCACCATTGATACTCCAGAGGAAGAAACTACTTGGGAACAATTCCAAGTTAGATTTGAAGCTAAGTTCATTTCTACGGCTCAGAAATCTGTTCTGTTCAAGAAGTTTGTAGAGCTCAAGCAAGGTGGAAGATCAGTTCTTGAGTATGTTTCTGAGTTTGAAGCTTTGTCCAAGTATGCTCGGTCATATATTGAGTCTCCTTATCAGAAGAATGAGAAGTTTGTGACAGGCTTGGACACTTATCTTGGAAGTCGATTGGTGGACCATTTGGACGATCCATTTGAGAAGCTTGTGGAGAAAGCTCTCAGGCTTGAGAGTTTGTTTCCTAAGGATGGATCTGTTGTTGTTGTAACCAAGGAGGAGTCTAAACCACAGCAGCTGTGACAAAGGAAGAGTCTAAACCATAGCAGGGTGGGAATAAGAAGAGGTAGCAGCAGCAACAGAAGGGTAAGGATGGTCAGAAGAAGCCGAAGGGGGAAGTGACCTGCTATAACTGTCAGCAGAAGAGCCATCTCTCCAAGGATTGTAAGAATCCGAAGGCGCCGGCGAAGTGCTACAACTGTGATAAGCCGGTGCATTTCAGAAGGAATTGTCCGGAACCACAGAAGGACAAGCAGATTGTGCAAGCTTATGCTTTGGGGGCTGTTCCATCATCTTTGAAAGCTCCCACTGCTGAAGAGAAGGGGAAGAGTGTGGTGGTTCAAGGTACTCTTTCCATATGTGGTGTTCCAGTAAGAGTGTTATTTGATACTGGGGCGTCGCATTCGTTTGTTTGTAATGATCTTGTAGGCCGGTTGGGTTTGGAACCGGATATTGTAGACAGGCCATTGGTTGTGACTAATCCAGTTGGGGGTTCGTCATGTTTGTGTATGATATGCCGTGGTCTAGTTGTATCGAGTCATGATTGCTCTTTTGATTGTGATTGTTTTGTTCTGAACTTTGCGGGGTTCGGAATTATTTTGGGTATGGACTGGCTTAGGAAGTATGCGGCAAAGGTTGATTGTGAGAGGCTGGAGGTGACAGTCGGGAATGTGGAGGGGCAAAAGGTTGTGATACGATGTAAGCATGAAGAAGGCGTCTTCATGAGCTTCATGTATTCGCTGGTTGTTCCACGGGATGGACTGTCATCGGTGCCGATCGCAAATGGATTTGTGGATGTCTTTGAGAAAGTCAAAGGGTTACCGCCGCATAGGGAGATCGAGTTTCGTATCGATCTAGTTGAGGGAGCCAGACCAGTTGTGATGCCTCTTAGGCGGATGGCGCCTAGGGACCAGCAAGAGTTGAAGGTGCAAGTTGATGACCTTTTACGGAAAGGATTCATTCGGCGTAGTGTGTCCGAATGGGGTGCACCAGTTGTGTTCGCCACCAAATCGGATGGATCGTTGAGGTTGTGTGTCGATTATCGTGAGCTGAATAAAGTGACTAAGAAGAACAAGTATCCATTGCCGAGAATAGATGACTTGTTTGATCAGCTTCACGAGGCTAGGGTGTTTTCTCAGATGGATTTGGCAACGGGATTTCACCAGTTGAGAGTGGCAAAGGATAGTGTGCCGAAGACTGCTTTTCGGACACCATATGGCTTTTATGAGTGGCTGGTAATGCCGTTTGGATTGACTAATGCACCAGCATATTTTGTGGATCTTATGAATAGAGTATTCAGGGATCAGTTGAACAAGTTCGTGCTTGTGTTCATGGATGATATTCTGATTTATTCCAGAACTGAAGAAGAGCACAAGACGCACTTGCGTATTGTCTTGGAAATCTTGCGGAAACATCAGCTGAAGGCTAAGTTTTCGAAGTGTCACTTCTGGAAGAGTGAAGTGAGGTTCTTAGGCCATGTTATTTCTGGAAATGGAATAGCGGTTGATCCCGCTAAGGTGGTAGCAATCAAGGATTGGGTTAGACCTAAGAATGCATCTGATGTGAGAAGTTTTCTTGGATTAGCAGGATATTATCGACGGTTTATCAAGGACTTTTCCAAGATAGCTGCACCGCTAACAGGATTGACGAAAAAGAATCAAGTATTTAGTTGGAATACTAAGTGTGAGCAAGCTTTTGGAATCCTGAAAGAGCGACTAACAAGTGCTCCTGTTTTGACTATTCCAAGTGGGAATGATGAGATGGTGGTTTACACCGATGCATGTGGTACTGGACTTGGAGCAGTGCTAATGCAAAAGGATAAAGTTGTTGCGTATGCTAGTCGACAACTGAAGCCGCATGAAAGGAATTACCCGACTCATGATTTGGAGTTAGCGGCGATTGTTTTTTCTCTGAAGATGTGGAGACATTATCTATTGGGAGTTCGATTCGAGTTATTTACGGATCATAAATCGTTGAAGTATCTTTTCTCCCAAAAGGATTTAAATCTTCGGCAGCAGCGATGGCTAGAGTTTTTGGCATTATATGATTTTGGTATAGCCTATACTCCGGGAAAGGGTAAAGGGTAACGCAGTGGCGGATGCGTTAAGTCGGAGACATGCAGGATTGGGAGCCATGTTTTCGGAATGGAAGAGTCTCGAGTATTTGGCTGGATTTGACTTCAGGCCTAGGTGTGAATTGGAACCTGAGATGTTGGCAAACTTATCGATAAGACCTACTCTTGTGGAAAGAATTGGCGAGGGCCAAAAGCGAGACGATAAGCTTGTCAAGATTATCCGTGATTTGGAATCTGGATTGAACCCAGAAAAGGATAAAGGATTCAAGGTCGATCGAGAGGGTTGGCTTCGGAAGCAAGGACGATTAGTTGTTCCCGATATAGATGAATTGAGAGATGAAGTTCTGAGGGAAAGTCATCACTCGAAGTTGACAATTCATCCAGGTGGAAATAAGATGTATCGGGATATGAAGAGAACCTATTACTGGGAAGGTATGAAGAAGGATGTTGGAAATTTTATTTCCAAATGCATGAACTGCCAGTTGGTAAAAGCTGAGCAGAAGAAGCCAAGTGGGTTGCTTCAGCCATTGGAAGTTCCTACGTGGAAGTGGGAGCAAGTATCGATGGATTTTATCGATGGTCTACCTAGAACAAGAGCAGGAAATGAAGGGATTTGGGTCATCGTAGATCGTTTGACCAAGAGTGCAAGATTCATTCCTGTTTGATCAACTAGGACTGCATCGAAGTTGGCTGAGCTTTATGTTAAGTGGATAGTTCGATTCCATGGTATTCCGAAGAGTATAGTGAGCGATCGAGACCCATTGTTCACTAGTGGATTCTGGAAGAGCTTCCAGGAAGTTTTGGGAACCGAGTTGTGTTTGAGTACACTTATCATCCCCAAACCGATGGTCAGACTGAGAGAGTCAACCGAGTTTTGGAAGATCTCTTGAGGGCATGTGTTTTAGATTTCGGAGGATCATGGGAAGATCATCTTCATTTGGTGGAATTTGCGTATAATAACAGTTATCAGTCGAGTATTGGTTTGGAACCATATGAAGCATTGTATGGAAGACCGTGTAACTCTCCGACATGTTGGTTGGAAACAGGAGAAAAGCTAATACTTGGGCTAGAGATGATTCGTCAGACTTCAGATTGTATAGAGATCATTCGGCAACGAATGAAGGCAGCCCAAGACCGATAGAAGAGTTATGCTGATAAGCGTCGTAAGGATTTGGAATTCGACGTAGGTGATATGGTTTTTGTGAAGATTTCTCCTTTGAAGAATGTTATTCGATTCGAGAAGAACGGGAAATTAACTCCGAGATTTGTTGGACCATTCCCGATCATCGAGCGAATTGGAAAGCTCGCTTATAAATTTGAGTTACCAGAAAAGATGGCCAGTGTGCACAATGTTTTTCATGTATCTTATCTACGGAAGTATGTGCACAACTCGAACACAGTGTTCTCTGCTGATAGCTGTGAAGATTTAGAGGTTGATCCAGTGGTTACGAGACCTCGTAAGCCGCTTCGTGTGGTTGAAACCGACACGAAACAGCTTAGGAGGAAGACGATTACGTTGCTCAAGATACAATGGAGTGATGATGTTAACGACTGTACATGGGAGGAGGAAGAGAGGATGAAGGCAGCTCATCCTGAACTCTTCGAGGTATGGCCCTAAGGTGTCGTAACATCTCATGAATTTGTAGCTTGTTCTAATCTTAGAATTGTGCATGCTAGGCTAGAAATTGGATGCATGGTTTTTTGATTTCTATGGATGGTAGGCATGCAGAATAGTTATGGTTGCCCTTGTTTGTTTGGAATTTCGGGGGCGAAATTCCTAAGGGGGAGAGGATGTAACGACCCGTATTTTACGTGTCGACATATCGTAAAATAGATGCCATCAAGTCGTTAGTATTGTTGATAAGTCGTTTAAAGTTTGAGTCGACCATAACTTAAGTCGTATGGAAGCTAGCTCGTGTGGTGCTTGAGTCGTGGAGTGCTTAGGTCGGTGGAGCGACCTATAGAGGTGATTTTCTTAATCATGAGTCGGTGGACCGGGTTAAGGAGGGGGACGACATATAGGAGTAGGCGACTCATAGGGGTGACCGACTTAAGGTGTTGCCGACTTAAGGGTTACCGAGTTAGTGGAGTTAACGACCTAAGGAGACCTAGTAGTAGTGACTTAAAAGTTTGGGCGACTTAGGAAGAAGACCGACCTAGTGGGTGATGGCTTAGGGAAGTTAGCGTCTTAACAGGGTTAGCGGGTTAACAACCTAAGGGTTGTAGGCGACTTAGTGATTAGGTCGCAGCTATATTAAGTGTTAAGTCGATGGGTCGTGGACGAGTTAAGTAATAGGTCGGCTGAGTTAGTTGGGTCGTATATGTCTTAGGTCGTGCATGTGTGCTAGGACGTGTGTAGTTAGGTCGCGACTTGTGATAAGTCGTTAGGTCGTAACTCGTTTACGAGTTAAGACGTTTGGTCGGCAGCGAGTTAGGTTGTTGGGTCGGTGGTGTGTGTTGGGTTGTTAGGTCGTGGCATTTGCTGAGTCGTACCCCGTTGAGTCGTTAAGTCGGCTGCATCGTTGAGTCGTTAAGTCGGAAGGTCGTTGGGTCGGCTAGGTTTTAGGTCGGCTTTGTGGTTGAGTCGTGAGTCGTGTAGTGGCTTAAGTTGATAGGTTGTGGGGCCGATGAGTCGTGGATGACTCATGTGATAAGTCATGACCGACTTAAGGGGCGACGACTCATGGGGTTATCAGCCTATAAATAGAGGGGTTTGGCTCACTTTTTGGCACCGGATTTTGAAGCGACGAAGTGCTGCCATTTTGAGAGCTCGACTACAATATTTCTTCACTTCTTTTCTCCACTCTAATCTAGTGCTAACTTCCATCCAAGATTGAAGATCAAGATCGAAGATCCAAGAGCCAAAGTTGAAGATCTTCATCCAACAAAGTGAGATTTCACCGTTTGAAGCGGAATATTGTCGGATCAAGCTTAGTTCTTCACTGTCCGGATCTGAAGTTAGTAGCTTTTGAGGTGTTTAGGTGATTTGGTGAGTGGTAGTTATCTCTCACATGGACCCAAAGGAGTATATTGGATCGGTGGCTTGTTTATGTGTAAAAGATAGTGATTTCTTGCATTTCTTTTAAGTCTGCATGTAGATCCATTGTCTATGAAGATTTGATACCAATTTTACTACATGTTAACCTATGCACGATCATTCATCAAGATGTAGAGATATTTGCTTATAATTCATACTTGTTAGATTTGGACATTTTAATTACGAAATTACCATTCTTGTATGACTACCCGTTAGATCTTGTTTGAATGATTGATTGTTTGGACTTATGATTGATTTGATTGTTTCAAATTAGCTAGTAGTTGATTTGGACAAGTTGGTCGAAAGACGATTCAAAAGCTAAGTTGAAAGGTTCTTGAATGGTGAAAGCTGCTTGTGGCATATGAAGCGGATGATGAAGCTCATATGGATGGATTCGATGATGATGGACTTTGCTATGATTAGAGGTAGCAAAGCATGACGTTGAGATGGACTTTGCCATGATGTAATGAGGCGAAGCATGATGATGAGATGGACTTTGCTAAGATGCGATGAAGCAAAGTATGATATGAGATAGTCTTGGTTTAGTCCAGGCGGGATCATTCCAAGCATGTTGATAACTCGATGATGCGGTTCGAGTTGGTTGATAATGGTGGGCTCGAGAGGCGCTTGAGCTAGTATGAGAATAGTCATCGAGAAGGATAACTAGGAGGGTGAGATTTCATTGTCGTTGAAGGTTCTAGCATGCTCAAAGCAAGAGTACGTTGGGCAGATTCGATAGTCCCAAGCACGGGCTGCGACGACGTGCTAGTACTCTGGGTAGTTGCGAAAATTCCTAGCCACTTGCTGCGACGACGTGCGGAGTTATGTCTAGAACCGGGGTTGCCATTAGCCCTTGACTGACGGCTGAAAGAATGTGTCGGTCATTCAATTAACGATGGTATCGAGGCAATGATAACAGAGATAGCCCGAGTCATGGATGTTTGGTTGTATCGTCATTCGGACTCAAGAGCGGTGTTTTCTGGGTGCTTATCTGATCTTGGTTTAGGCTTTGGGGGTTTGTATTTGGAAAACATCGACCTTGACTCGAGTGATTATTGCTTTACTTTAATTGTCTGCTTTATTATGCTTGTTTCTCCTTAATGTATGTCTGGGGGGGTATCACTGTAGAAAGAGGTGGAGTGGGATGGTTGGGTTCCTATTCCTTTTATCCTTTATGCTCTTTTGGTATGTTTGATAGTTGATTTACTGCTCACTAGGAATTTGTCTGACTCAACGTTTTATGTCTCCTCTTATTACCTTGGGCTGTTCATCCATGATGGGATGGGCAGACTAGGTAGCAGGTGGCAGGTGCTGTTCTTGGTAGTTGATGCCACTGTTGATGGCGAAGACGGGCAGGAGGCTTTTGCATATTATTTTCATATTATATGTACTGGATGTTCCGCTGTTGTATTTGTTTTGAGTGCTTTGTAGTGAGGCTTGATTGTACTGACTTTCAGATGCTTGTATCAAACTATTATGAAGTTTATATGATGATCTTCTGTTGTGAGGCTTCACTATATATTTCTCTATTGTATTTTGCCCATGCGCTGTGAGTTATACGATAGAGTTTATTATTTTACCTTACCCTGACCATCGTCCATGGCAGCCTGGCACGCCTTTCAGCGCACTATTTCCTTGTTTATGTGCGGGAATCATAGGCGGTCGTCACACGGTCCGGTAGTGGTTGAGGTGTGGGTGGGTTCGGCAGGCATAGACAGATGGGTTGGTCCGGTGGTATGTTGGTTCGGTGGTATGGAGGAGGTGCATTGGTTCGGCATGGCCTGGGTGGAGGTTTGATTTGGTGGAGGCTGATCCGGTGGGACACGGTCCGGTGGTGAGTGGATGGTTCGGCAGGGAGTTTTTTCGGCGGGCATGAAAAGGAGGGGGTGAATGGAGCATGGCTCGGCAGTGGGATGGGTACCGGATGAACTTAAGCTCCGGATGGAATGGGCGACCCTGGACGAAACTGATGCTTCTTGTCCTCGAGATCTCCTGGGTGAGAATTCGCCCAACAGTTAGTTTCATACCTAAAAAATCCTATCCGAACCTCAAATGGGCCATGGAAGTTTTTTACCCTTTATTTTTTCGTCACGTGGATTTTTTCTTTAATACGGGATCCCCGTGGCTGGTCTATGATTAACCATCGCTGGAGAGTGGTGCACCATGGTACTGCTCCGTTTTAAATCCATGCACCCATTTCTAAAAGTCGTACGGCACTGTTTCTTCATTTTGGACGGATGTTGCACCTTGCACCGCAGATTTTGCACCTTGTGGATATCGATTCTTCGGAGGGCCATAACTCTTGGCTCGTTTAGAGTTACGGGAGCCGTACCAGTCAAAACGATGCTCTCGGTGATTTCTACAACTATGACAGCTTTCAGCCGTCACTGGTTAGTCTCATACCCAAAAAATCCTATCCGAACCTCAATCGGGTCATGGAAGTTTTTTACCCTTCGTTTTGTCGTCACGTGGATTTTTTCTGTAATACGGGATCCCCGTGGCTGGTCTATGATTTACCATCGTTGGAGAGTGGTGCACCACTATACTGTTCCATTTCAAATCCATGCACCCATTTCTAACAGTCGTACGGCACTGTTTCTTCATTTTGGACGAATGTTGCACCTTACACCGTAGATGTTGCACCCTGTGGATATCGATTCTTCGGAGGGCCATAACTCTTGGCTTGTTTAGAGTTACGGGAGCCATAACCAGTCAAAATGAAGATCTCGGTGAGTTCTACAGCTGTGATAGCTTTTAGCCGTCACTGGTAAGTTTCATACCCAAAAATTCCTATCCGAACCTCAATCGGGTCATGGAAGTTTTTTACCCTTCGTTTTGTCGTCACGTGGATTTTTTCTGTAATACGGGATCCCCATGGCTAGTCTATGATTTACCATCGCTGGAGAGCGATGCACCATGGTATTGCTCCGTTTCAAATCCATGCACCCATTTCTAAAAGTCGTACGGCACTATTTCTTCATTTTGGACGGATGTTGCACCTTGCACCTTGCACCTTAGATGTTTCACCTTGTGGATATCGATTCTTCGGAGGGCCATAACTCTTGGCTCGTTTAGAGTTACGGGGGCCATAACAAGTCAAAATGAAGTTCTTGGTGAGTTCTACAACTATGACATCCTTTAGCCGTCACAGTTTAGTTTCATAACTAAAAAATCCTATCCGAACCTCGATCGGTTCGTGGAAGTTTTTTACCCTTCGTTTTGTCGTCATGTGGATTTTATCTGCAATACGGGATCCCCGTGGCTGGTCTATGACTTACCATCGCTGGAGAGTGGAGCACCATTATACTGCTCCGTTTTAAGTCCATGCACCCATATCTAAAAGTCGTATGACACTGTTTCTTCATTTTGGACAGATGTTGCACCTTGGACCGTAGATGTTGCACCCTGTGGATGTCGATTCTTCGGTGGGTCATGACTCTTGGATCGTTTAGAGTTACGGGAGCCATAACCAGTCAAAACGAAGCTCTTGGTGGGTTTAATAGCTATGAAAGCTTTCAGCCGTCATTGGTAAGTTTCATACCCAAAAAATCCTATCCGAACCTCAATCAGGTCATGGAAGTTTTTTACACTTCGTTTTGTCGTCACGTGTATTTTTTCTGTTTTACGGGATCCTCGTGGCTGGCCTATGATTTACCATCGTTGGAGAGTGGTGCACCATTGTACTACTCCGTTTCAAATCCATTCACCCATTTCTAAAAGTCGTACGACATTGTTTCTTCATTTTGGACGGATGTTGCACCTTGCGCCGTTGATGTTGCACCCTGTGGATATCGATTCTTCGGAGGGCCATAACTCTTGGCTAATTTAGACTTACGCGAGCCATCACCAGTCAAAACGAAGCTTTCAGTGAGTTCTACTGCTATGACAACTTTCAGCCGTCACTGGTTTGTTTCATACCCAAAAAATCCTATACGAACCTCAATCGGGTCATGGAAGTTTTTTTACCCTTCGTTTTGTCGTCACGTGGATTTTTTCTGCAATACGGGATCCCCGTGGCTGGTCTATTATTTACCATCGCTGGAGAATGGTGCACCATGGTACTGCTCCGTTTCAAATCCATGCACCCATTTCTAAAAGTCGTACGGAATTGTTTCTCCATTTTGGACGGATGTTGCATCTTGCGCTGTAGATGTTGCACCCTGTGGATATCGATTCTTCGGAGGGCCATAACTCTTGGCTCGTTTAGAGTTACGGGAGCCATAACCAATCAAAACGAGGCTCTCGGTGAGCTCTACAGCTATGATGGCTTTCAGCCGTCACTGGTTAGTTTCATACCTAAAAAATCCTATCCGAACCTATATCGAGTCATGGAAGTTTTTTACCCTTAGTTTTTTTGTCACGTGGATTTTTTCTATAATACGGGATCCCCGTGGCTGGTCTATGATTTACCATCGCCAGAGAGTGGTGCCTAATGGTACCGCTCCATTTTGAATCCATGCACCCATTTCTAAAAGTCGTACGGCACCGTTTTTTCATTTTGGACGTATGTTGCACCTTGCGACGTAAATGTTGCACCCTGTGGATATCGATTCTTCGGAGGGCCATAACGCTTGGCTCGCTTAGAGTTACGAGAGCCATAACCAGTCAAAATGAAGCTCTCAGTGAGTTCTACATTAATGACAGCTTTTAGCCGTCTCTGATTAGTTTCATACCCAAAATATCCTATCCGAACCTCAAACGGGTCGTGGAAGTTTTTTACCCTTCGTTTTTTCGTCACGTGGATTTTTTCTATAATACGGGATCGCCATGGCTGGTCTAATATTAACCATCGCTGGAGAGCGGTGCACCATGGTACTGCCCCGTTTTAAATCCATGTACCCATTTCTAAAAGTCGTACGACATTGTTTCTTCATTTTGGACGGATGTTGCACCTAGCACCGTAGATGTTGCACCTTGTGGATATCGATTCTTCGGAGGGCCATAACTCTTGGCTCGTTTAGAGCTACAAGAGCCATACCAGTCAAAACGAAGCTCTCGGTGATTTCTATAGCTATGACGGCTTTTAGCCGTCACTGGTTAGTTTCATACCCAAAAAATCCTATCCGAACCTCAATCGGGTCATGAAAGTTTTTTACCCTTCGTTTTGTCGTCACATGGATTTTTTCTGTAATACGGGATCCCCGTAGTAGGTCTATTATTTACCATCGCTAGAGAGTGGTGCCCCATTAAACTGCTCCATTTCAAATCCATGCACCCATTTCTAATAGTCGTACGGCACTGTTTCTTCATTTTGGACGGATGTTGCACCTTACACAGTAGATGTTGCACCCTGTGGATATCGAATCTTCGGAGGGCCATAACTCTTGGCTCGTTTAGAGTTACGAGGGCCATAACCAGTCAAAACGAAGCTCTCGGTGAGTTTTATAGCTGTGACTGCTATCTGCCGTCACTGGTTAGTTTCATACCCGAAAAATCCTATCCGAACCTCAATCGGGTCATGGAAGTTTTTTACCCTTCATTTTGTCGTCATGTGGATTTTTTCTCAATATGGGATCCCTGTGGCTGGTCTATGATTTACCATCGCCAGAGAGTGGTGCACCGTTGTACTGCTCCGTTTCAAGTCCATGCGCCCATTTCTAAAAGTCATACGACACTGTTTCTTCATTTTGGACGGATGTTTCACCTTGCACCATAGATTTTGCACCCTGTGGATATCGATTATTCGGAGGGCCATAACTCTTGGCTCGTTTAGAGTTATGGGAGCCATAACCAGTCGAAACAAAGACCTTTGTGAATTATGTGGCTATGAAATCTTTCAGCCGTCACTGGTTAGTTTCATACCCAAAAAAATCCTATCTGAACCTCAATCGGGTGATGGAAGTTTTTTACCCTTCGTTTTGTCGTCACGTGTATTTTTTCTGTATTACGGGATCCCCGTGGCTGGTCTATGATTTACCATCGCTGGAGAGTGGTGCACCATTGTACTGCTCCGTTTCAAATCCATGCACCCATTTTTAAAAAGACGTATAGCACTGTTTCTTCAATTTGGACGGATGTTGCACCTTGCACCGTAGATGTTGCACCCTGTGGATATCGATTCTTCGGAGGGCCATAACTCTTGGCTCATTTAGAGTTATAGGAGCCATAACCAGTCAAATCGAAGCTCTCGGTGAGTTCTACAGCTATGATGGCTTTTAGCGGTCATTGTTAAGTTTCATACCCAAAAAATCCTATCCGAACCTCAATCGGGTCGTGGAAGTTTTTTACCCTTCGTTTTTTCGTCACGTGGATTTTTTCTGTAATACGGGATCCCCGTGGCTGGTCCATGATTTACCATCACTGGAGAGTGGTGCACCATGGTACTGCTCCGTTTCAAATCCAAGCACCCATTTCTAAAAGTCGTACGACACTGTTTCTTCATTTTGGACGGATGTTGCACCTTGCGCCATAGATGTTGCACCCTATGGATATCGATTCTTTGGAGGGCCATAACTCATGGCTAGTTTAGAGTTACGGGAGCCATAACCAGTCAAACCGAAGCTCTCGGTGAGTTCTATAGCTATGACGGCTTTCAGCCGTCAATGGTTAGTTTCATACCCAAAAAATCCTATCCGAACCTCAATCGGGTCATGGAAGTTTTTTACCCTTCGTTTTTTCGTCACGTGTATTTTTTCTATAATATGGGATCCCCGTAGCTGGTCTACGATCTACCATCTGTGGAGAGTGGTGCACCATGGTACCGCTCCTTTGCAAATCCATGCACCCATTTTTAAAAGTCGTACGGCACTGTTTCTTCATTTTGGACGGATGTTGCACCTTGCACCGTAGATGTTGCACCTTGTGGATATCGATTCTTCAGAGGGCCATAAGTCTTGGCTCGTTCAGAGTTACGGGAGCCATAACAAGTCAAAACGAAGCTCTCGATTAGTTATACAGCTATGACAACTTTTAGCCGTCACTGGTTAGTTTCATACCCAAAAATCCTATCCGAACCTCAATCGGGTCATGGAAGTTTTTTACCCTTCGTTTTGTCGTCACGTGGATTTTTTCTGTAATATGGGATCCCCGAGGCTGGTCTATGATTTACCATCATTGGAGAGTGGTGCACCATTGTACTGCTCCGTTTTAAATCCATGCACCCATTTCTAAAAGTCGTACGACACTGTTTCTTCATTTTGGACGGATGTTGCACCTTGCACAGCAAATATTGCACCTTGTGGATATCGATTCTTCGGAGGGCCATAACTCTTGGCTCATTTAGAGTTATGGGAGCCATAACCAGTCAAAACGAAGCTCTCGGTGAGTTCTACAGCTATGATAGCTTTTAGTCGTCATTGGTAAGTTTCATACCCAAAAAATCCTATCCGAACCTCAATCGGATCATGGAAGTCATTTTACCCTTCATTTTGTCGTCACGTGGATTTTTTCTGTAATACGGGATTGTAACAACCCGCATATTTATCGAATTTATATTTAAATATTTTATTTAAATATTTCACCGTTCGTCAGATTTTGGTCCAAGAAGCTACTTTGTGCAAACAGTCGAATTGGGACTCGAGACCACCCCCATTGAGTTCAAAATGACGTTTGCGACCTTTTTGAGTATAAGCTTCGATATATTTGGAGAAAGTTGATTTTTGCTACTTTTTCACTTAGGGCTTTGGTTTGGGCTGAGCCCAATAACCCACTTATGTATTCAGTTCCAACCCCCTCTCCTCTTCACTTCATTCTTATTTCCTAAACATTCAAGCTTTATTAAAAATGGTGGAAGGGAATGGGAAATAGAAATCCAAAGCCCTAGCTTCATTTGCAACTCCATCTTCTTGCTCCAAACTCAAGAGAATCCATTGGTAAGCTTCCTCTCCATCTTCTCTAACTCATTCTCTCTTTGATTTCAGAAATTTCCTAAACCTAATTTAGGAAACGTTTCTCTTTTAAGCTTAGATTCAAGCTTCTTTAGTTAAGATTGAAGAGTGGTTGATTTCCATTTGCTTTCAAGCTCCTTCTTCATTGATTTGGGTTCAAAGGTGAGATTTTTAATCTCACATCTATATCTATGGTTATCTTTGATTGTTAGGTATGAATTCCTAACATATAATTATGTGCATTTGATTTTGGTTTGAATTGATTTGGTGTATATTCCAATTTTTAGTGTTTTGAAATCAAAATCTATGAAAATCCTTTTATGGATATCTCAACATGTTTTTGTGACGCATCGAAGAGCTTAAAGGGCCGGGTAGTCGATCGGCATAAATCCTTAGCGCCATCGCTCGTTTCGGTTGCGAATTGGTGGTGATTGCACATCTTGTGCAAAGGCAGGAAAACTGCCTTAGCTCCAGTCAGTCGACTGGATTTCGAAGCCAGTCGACTGGCTGAAGCTAAAAGGCAGTATAAAGCTTCCTGCCCAGCCTTAAAGGCTCTGTGCACTGCAGTCAGTCGACTGACTACAGAGGTCAGTCGACTGACCCACATCCCGCGAGTTTTCCGGGACTGTGATCAGTCGACTGAACTTAGGGGTCAGTCGACTGACCTTCTTGAATTTGTATTCTAGGCCTATTTTGAGCTTAGTTTTGCGTATTTCCAAACTATATCGATGCGTGTTGTTCCCTAACTATTGTTATCACTTATGGCAACATTGATGACTTCTTTTCTTTGGGAATTTTTAATATATCCACTTTGATGGACTATTTATCGATTTCATTGGAATTTTATTCACATCTCCGTATGTGACCTTTGCGAATGATTGTTTCAACAATCCGCCTTTGTGCTTTGTCACTTTAAAAATATAAAGGTTTCAATACTAGTAGTAAATATCAAAACTCTTTCATCAAAACGATTTCAACAACTATTATCTCGTTTTCTCAAACTGTTTTCCAATCTATTAGTATATACAAACCTTTAACTCACTCGTATGAGAAATCTAATTAAACGGCTTGGTGAAACAAGTGGTATGAAACGCTTGCGTTCGCCTCGTCGGTTAATTCTTAGACTTGTTCGATTGAAACTTTAGTGACAATTTTATTTGTGAAGATTTACAGTTTGTTCGTAAATATTTAAGTTAAGCAAGTGGTTATGGGACATGAAGCTAAACTTTTATATTTGCTAGCTTAGTGTAATTGACACTTCTCTTTGATCGTGACGATCACTTTTATGATTTAGACTAGCAACTGTGCGATGTCTCTTTGCTGTAGGGTTAGACTAGACCTCATCAGTGAGATTTCGACTCACACACCTCTCTTCGACTTCGAGGTTAGTCTAGACACCACTTGTGTGATTCCGTTCATACATACCTTTTGCTTTTTGGTTAGGCTAGACACCACTTGTGCGATTCCATTCACACCTACCTTTTCGGTTAGCCTAGACCCCACTCGTGTGATTCCACTCACATATACCTTTTTGCAATATCTGGATTTCGTGTGTTGATTTCTGGAATTTATATCATTGACTTGTTATTAGCACAAGTTTTTGGGTATGATGCCCTCTTTGGATCTTTGAGAAGATTCTTGTGATATCGATTTATCTCTTATTGATGATCATTTCCATACTTATCATAGTATGCCTTATGGATATTTTATGTTTATGCCATATCTATCGTTCTATATCATGTTATCTGATATTTATAGCTAGACTGATCCGTTTATTATTTTCTTATATAAATAATACTCGGGTCAGACTGAGATTTTACAGGTGCTTCCTCTTGACTTCCTATCTGGAACCATCATCTGACCGTTTGGCTAGCTACTTTAGTTTAGTAGTTTTTGGTTGTATACATTTGAGATATTGACTCCTTGATGTATACATATTCTTTTGTCTTGCACTTGTATTTGTTCTTTGTGTTATTATGGACCTTATTTGACCACTACTCTGATATACACTTTTATGTGTAATATTCATATCTATTTCCGCCTTTGTGATATGAATTGTCTGTGACTGATTTATGTTATGTTTAATTCTATATTTGTTTCCGAAGATTATATATAGCCACCGTGCGATAGCTTTGAGTTTGTATCTGTATGTCGGATTTCCACTTCAAAAGAAATGCATGTTTTACTATCTGACATACCGATGCTCGCACAAAGAAATTTCACGGATGATCGCTCCTCAACAGCCTTATTCTCCGTGCTAGTCGACAGACTTACTCCGTAGTGTTCTTGGCTAGCGTGGGCATAGAGGTGGGGCGTCACAGCTTGGTATCAGAGCCAAACTTCGGAACAATATGGAATATTATAACAAGGATCGTCGTCCTAAGTCCATCTTAGGAGTTGTGCTCTAGGATTTAATTCGGGTCTTCGAACCGTTCAATCCTATTTTCTTTTCGATTCCTTGTTTTATCTATCAAGATTGCTTGATATTTATTTTGAGAATAACTTTTTCCTCTTCTTTCTTTTTTTCTTAAAGAAGAGAAATGGTTAGATCTGGCCGTCCCAGCGCCGGTCAATCTAGTGCTACTCCCCAGGATGGAGTATTTATGTCTGCCCAGCAGCTTCTTGATCTTGTAAAGAATGCTCAAGCTGCCGGTCCCAATTCAGTGCCGATTCATCCTAGATCCGGTTTTGCACGCTTGTGCAGAGACTATGCTGATTTGGGTGGAAGGCCATTCACGGGATCCGAGAGCGTTATTGAAATTCAAGCTTGGCTCAAATCATGCGATCGTATCTTTTCTCGCATGAACCTTATTGACCTTCATCGAGTCCAAGTAGCTTCTAGCATGATCCAAGAAAGAGCGTTAGATTGGTATGAGCTTTTGATTTCTGAAATCGTTGAAGCGGATCTCACTTGGGAGCAATTCCGGGAAAGATTCGAATTGAAATTTGTGCCGGAGGCCGAAAAAGTAACTTTGGCCCGGCGTTTTATTGACCTTGTTCAAGGTGAATCTTCTGTGACGGATTACGTCGCATCTTTCGAATCTCTCTCTAAGTATGGGGTCGAGTATATTAATACCCCATTGAAGAAGAATCAGAGATTTGTCTATGGCTTGAATAAGAATCTTAAGAAGCCATTACTTCTGAAACTTGAGGTTTCATTTGATCAGCTTATTGATATCGCTCTTCGTCTTGAAGAGGCCGATAATGAAGGTGATGTTGAAGTTGTGCGTGCCCAACAGAACTTCGACAATAACTTGAAGAGGCCCATCAAATTCAAAGGCCCCGATTCTGGTAAGAAAGGGAAACAACCAACTCCGGTAGCAAAGACTCCTACCCCTAGTCGTGAACAATGCTACAATTGTGGTTCCACGAACCACTATGCTAGGGAGTGCCCGAAACCCCTCTTTTGTCGCTATTGCAAAGGTTCGGGTCATCTTTTATCTTCGTGTCCTAGGCTTCCAAACAAGGGAGAAGGGAAAGTTGCAAGCCCCTAACAACTCTTCTCTCGGCCAAGGTATTTTTCACTTAATCCTTGATGGCATTGTTTTATTTTGTGATATCCTTATTTGAGTTCTTTTTAATATGAGTCCAATCTCATTATTTTTATATCAAAAGAACTTGTTGATTCTTTTCCTTTAAAAATATTTTGGGCTTGTTGACTTCTTTAAGAATTGCGAATCCGGATGGTAGATCTGCAACACTCAAATTTTCTTTTTAATTGATGTCGAAATTGTTTTATGTGATTTTTCTTTCCGAACCGACATTTTTACTTTGGCTTCGGAATTGATTTTTGAAAGGATTGGCTTAATCACTATGAAGCCATATCCTATTTTCCGTGTGGACCATTCGTCTTCGACATTTTCTATCTGTTAAGCAGATTTCTATTTTCTTTGGAATTTCAATTTCAAATTTTTGGTTGCATCGTTTTTATTCCTTAAGCCCCCTCATAAGGAAAGTGTTATTTCTCTCAATCATATCGTTTGAGAATCTTCTGGTATTTTTGTGCTTGTCTTGGGATTATTTCCTAAGCAATATCTTTTATGTGGTGCTAAGGTCTTTTTAGCTCGACTTTACCACCGTTTTCATTTGCTACAAGCTGCGGAAGTAAGCATTCCACTTACCGCATTCTGCACTTGTTATGATTCTTATGAATGACTTATTACGTCATTCAATTTGTCCAGTTTGTTTCATCCGTTTTATAAATCGAATATTCTATGAATATTTCGATGAAACCATTCTTGAATTTATTGATTTTGGATGAAAATCGTAATTTAAAATTTTGCAAATCTTTTTCATAAGATTTATTTATAAGTGCAATTTGATTTTTCTCTTAAATCGAGCAAAGAAAATTCTTAAAACTTTTTAAGAGATTTAGTTATCCTATAAAAGATGATTTTGTGATTGTATTGCCCGTTGAGTGCTTTAAGAATTTTGGTCGATGCGCTTGATCAACGTTATCGATAGGAATTTCCTAAACGCTTTGATGTGACAATCAAACACGATATATTGACTTGAAAATTGTAAACTTTTCTAGAAATATTTTCACATTGAAATAATTGTGATTTTGAAAGCTTAGCTTTTCGGGAAAGAAAATTATTTAAAGGAACTCTCCCTTTCGATACTCTTGTTCTTGTAATTCCTGAAGGGGAACCAAAACTTTGCTATTTGTACCGATACTAGTCGTATTGGTTTAGATGCCGTTCTCTTGCCAGAGGAGAACGTGCTAACACTTGTGCTTCTAAATCATTATAGCTTATCGAGACTAGATATGCCACTCATGATCTAGTGCTCGCGACAATTGTTTCTACTTTTGGAATATGGCATCATCATATTTGGATGAGAAATTATTCTCTACCTCGATCATAAATCTTTGGAATATTTATGTTCTCTTAAGAAACTTCATGTTGACTCGTGTTTCTATCATCTTATGATCTTGACATTCTTTTTATTCCCAAAGGGGAAATCGTATTGCCAATACGCTTTGTCGTGGGCAATATGGTGTTGATTCTTTGATGATGTCGGAATGGAATCATTACCAAGTTCATCGGGCGCTTTTGATGTACTTCTTTTATTGAGTTTCATCTCAATCCTTCTATGAACTTACGTCCGATGTTCTTTTATTGTTTTGGATTCACTGGATGTACCGTTTGTACTACATCAATGTCTTTGATTCATTGGATGTACCGTTCGTACTACATCAATGTCTCTTCTGTTTGATTCACTGGATGTACCGTTTGTACTACATCAGTGCCTTTGGTTCACTGGATGTACCGTTTGTACTACATCAGTGTCTTTGATTCATTGGATGTACCGTTTGTACTACATCAATGTCTCTTCTGTTTGATTCACTGGATGTACCGTTTGTACTACATCAGTGTCTTTGATTCATTGGATGTACCGTTTGTACTACATCAATGTCTCTGCTGTTCGATTCATTGGATGTACCGTTTGTACTACATCAATGTCTCTTCTGTTTGATTCACTGGATGTACCGTTTGTACTACATCAGTGTCTTTGATTCATTGGATGTACCGTTTGTACTACATCAATGTCTCTGCTGTTCGATTCATTGGATGTACCGTTTGTACTACATCAATGTCTCTTCTGTTTGATTCACTGGATGTACCGTTTGTACTACATAAGTGCCTTTGATTCATTGGATGTACCGTTTGTACTACATCAATGTCTTTTCTTTTTGGATTCACTGGATGTACCGTTCGTACTACATCAGTGTCTTTGATTCATTGGATGTACCGTTTGTACTACATCAATGTCTCTTCTGTTTGATTCACTGGATGTACCGTTTGTACTACATCAGTGCCTTTGATTCACTGGATGTACCGTTTGTACTACATCAGTGTCTTTGATTCATTGGATGTACCGTTTGTACTACATCGATGTCTCTTCTGTTTGATTCACTGGATGTACCGTTTGTACTACATCAGTGTCTTTGATTCATTGGATGTACCGTTTGTACTACATCAATGTCTCTGCTGTTCGATTCATTGGATGTACCGTTTGTACTACATCAATGTCTCTTCTGTTTGATTCACTGGATGTACCGTTTGTACTACATCAGTGCCTTTGATTCATTGGATGTACCGTTTGTACTACATCAATGTCTTTTCTTTTTGGATTCACTGGATGTACCGTTTGTACTACATCAGTGTCTTTGATTCATTGGATGTACCGTTTGTACTACATCAATGTCTCTTCTGTTTGATTCACTGGATGTACCGTTTGTACTACATCAGTGTCTTTGATTCATTGGATGTACCGTTTGTACTACATCAATGTCTCTTCTGTTTGATTCACTGGATGTACCGTTTGTACTACATCAGTGTCTTTGATTCATTGGATGTACCGTTTGTACTACATCAATGTCTCTTCTGTTTGATTCACTGGATGTACCGTTTGTACTACATCAGTGTCTTTGATTCTTTGGATGTACCGTTTGTACAACATCAATGTCTCTTCTGTTTGATTCACTGGATGTGCCGTTTGTACTACATCAATGTCTTGGCTTTTTTGGATCATTGGACATACCATTTTTGTACTACGTCGGTGTTCCAAATTATTCGAGTTCCTAGTTTCTCGGGCGTACCGTTTTTGTACTACGCCGTTGCACCGGCTCAATTTTCTGATATTCTTGATGTTTTTCACGTCTTTTAACTATGGAAACACTTTTATGTTTCCGGATTTTATTCTTGAGCCCGGTGTCATTGAGGGAATTGAAGTTTCACCAAATTTGACTTTCGAGCAACATCCTATTCGCAGCATTGCTTCGGAGGTTGAGCGCCTTCGAGATAAAGATATTCTTTTTGATAAAAGGTTCAATGGTTCTCAAATTCTAAGGAATGCTTTTGAGAAATCTTGAGAATTCATCGAACGAAAACTTTCGGATTTACTCCTTCGTGCTCTTTATGGTGAACTTCTTGATTCAAATTTTCTTTGGTGTTAATATGCTTCCTTGGTTGTTACTTTTTATTTTCCTCTTAAGTATTGCGAGGACGCAATTTCTTTAAGGAGGGGAGTCTGTAACAACCCGCATATTTATCGAATTTATATTTAAATATTTTATTTAAATATTTCACCGTTCGTCGGATTTTGGTCCAAAAAGCTACTTTGTGCAAACAGTCGAATTGGGACTCGAGACCACCCCCATTGAGTTCAAAATGACGTTTGCGACCTTTTTGAGTATAAGCTTCGATATATTTGGAGAAAGTTGATTTTTGCTACTTTTTCACTTAGGGCTTTGGTTTGGGCTGAGCCCAATAACCCACTTATGTATTCAGTTCCAACCCCCTCTCCTCTTCACTTCATTCTTATTTCCTAAACATTCAAGCTTTATTAAAAATGGTGGAAGGGAATGGGAAATAGAAATCCAAAGCCCTAGCTTCATTTGCAACTCCATCTTCTTGCTCCAAACTCAAGAGAATCCATTGGTAAGCTTCCTCTCCATCTTCTCTAACTCATTCTCTCTTTGATTTCAGAAATTTCCTAAACCTAATTTAGGAAACGTTTCTCTTTTAAGCTTAGATTCAAGCTTCTTGAGTTAAGATTGAAGAGTGGTTGATTTCCATTTGCTTTCAAGCTCCTTCTTCATTGATTTGGGTTCAAAGGTGAGATTTTTAATCTCACATCTATGTCTATGGTTATCTTTGATTGTTAGGTATGAATTCCTAACATATAATTATGTGCATTTGATTTTGGTTTGAATTGATTTGGTGTATATTCCAATTTTTAGTGTTTTGAAATCAAAATCTATGAAAATCCTTTTATGGATATCTCAACATGTTTTTGTGACGCATCGAAGAGCTTAAAGGGCCGGGTAGTCGATCGGCATAAATCCTTAGCGCCATCGCTCGTTTCGGTTGCGAATTGGTGGTGATTGCACATCTTGTGCAAAGGCAGGAAAACTGCCTTAGCTCCAGTCAGTCGACTGGATTTCGAAGCCAGTCGACTGGCTGAAGCTAAAAGGCAGTATAAAGCTTCCTGCTGAGCCTTAAAGGCTCTGTGCACTGCAGTCAGTCGACTGACTACAGAGGTCAGTCGACTGACCCACATCCCGCGAGTTTTCCGGGACTGTGATCAGTCGACTGAACTTAGGGGTCAGTCGACTGACCTGCTTGAATTTGTATTCTAGGCCTATTTTGAGCTTAGTTTTGCGTATTTCCAAACTATATCGATGCGTGTTGTTCCCTAACTATTGTTATCACTTATGGCAACATTGATGACTTCTTTTCTTTGGGAATTTTTAATATATCCACTTTGATGGACTATTTATCGATTTCATTGGAATTTTATTCACATCTCCGTATGTGACCTTTGCGAATGATTGTTTCAACAATCCGCCTTTGTGCTTTGTCACTTTAAAAATATAAAGGTTTCAATACTAGTAGTAAATATCAAAACTCTTTCATCAAAACGATTTCAACAACTATTATCTCGTTTTCTCAAACTGTTTTCCAATCTATTAGTATATACAAACCTTTAACTCACTCGTATGAGAAATCTAATTAAACGGCTTGGTGAAACAAGTGGTATGAAACGCTTGCGTTCGCCTCGTCGGTTAATTCTTAGACTTGTTCGATTGAAACTTTAGTGACAATTTTATTTGTGAAGATTTACAGTTTGTTCGTAAATATTTAAGTTAAGCAAGTGGTTATGGGACATGAAGCTAAACTTTTATATTTGCTAGCTTAGTGTAATTGACACTTCTCTTTGATCGTGACGATCACTTTTATGATTTAGACTAGCAACTGTGCGATGTCTCTTTGCTGTAGGGTTAGACTAGACCTCATCAGTGAGATTTCGACTCACACACCTCTCTTCGACTTCGAGGTTAGTCTAGACACCACTTGTGTGATTCCGTTCATACATACCTTTTGCTTTTTGGTTAGGCTAGACACCACTTGTGCGATTCCATTCACACCTACCTTTTCGGTTAGCCTAGACCCCACTCGTGTGATTCCACTCACATATACCTTTTTGCAATATCTGGATTTCGTGTGTTGATTTCTGGAATTTATATCATTGACTTGTTATTAGCACAAGTTTTTGGGTATGATGCCCTCTTTGGATCTTTGAGAAGATTCTTGTGATATCGATTTATCTCTTATTGATGATCATTTCCATACTTATCATAGTATGCCTTATGGATATTTTATGTTTATGCCATATCTATCGTTCTATATCATGTTATCTGATATTTATAGCTAGACTGATCCGTTTATTATTTTCTTATATAAATAATACTCGGGTCAGACTGAGATTTTACAGGTGCTTCCTCTTGACTTCCTATCTGGAACCATCATCTGACCGTTTGGCTAGCTACTTTAGTTTAGTAGTTTTTGGTTGTATACATTTGAGATATTGACTCCTTGATGTATACATATTCTTTTGTCTTGCACTTGTATTTGTTCTTTGTGTTATTATGGACCTTATTTGACCACTACTCTGATATACACTTTTATGTGTAATATTCATATCTATTTCCGCCTTTGTGATATGAATTGTCTGTGACTGATTTATGTTATGTTTAATTCTATATTTGTTTCCGAAGATTATATATAGCCACCGTGCGATAGCTTTGAGTTTGTATCTGTATGTCGGATTTCCACTTCAAAAGAAATGCATGTTTTACTATCTGACATACCGATGCTCGCACAAAGAAATTTCACGGATGGTCTCTCCTCAACAGCCTTATTCTCCGTGCTAGTCGACAGCATTACTCCGTAGTGTTCTTGGCTAGCGTGGGCATAGAGGTGGGGCGTCACAGGGATCCCCGTAGCTGGTCCATGATTTACCATCGCTGCAGAGTGGTGCACCATGGTACTTCTCCGTTTCAAATCCATGCACCCATTTCTAAAAGTCGTACGGCACTGTTTCTTCTTTTGGACGGATGTTGCACCTTGCACCGTAGATGTTGCACCTTGTGGATATCGATTCTTCAGAGGGCCATAACTCTTGGCTCGTTTAGAATTACGGGTGCCATAACTAGTCACAACGAATCTCTCGGTGAGTTCTACAGATGTGATGGCTTTCTGCCATCACTAGTTAGTTTCATACCCAAAAAATTCTGTTCGAACCTCAATCGGGTCATGGAAGTTTTTTACCCTTCGATTTGTCATCACGTGGATTTTTTCTGCAGTACGGGATCCCCGTGGCTGGTCTATGATTTACCAACGTTGGAGAGTGGTGTAACATGGTATTGCTTCGTTTCAAATCCATGCACCCATTTCTAAAAGTCGTACAACACTGTTTCTTCATTTTGGATGGATGTTGCACCTTGCACCGTAGATGTTGCACCCTGTGGATATCGATTCTTCGGAGGGCCATAACTCTTGGCTCGTTTAGAGTTATGGGAGCCATAACCAGTCAAAACAAAGCTCTCGGCGAGTTCTATAGCTATGACCGCTTTCAGCCATCACTAGTTAGTTTCATACCCAAAAAATCCTATCCAAATGAACTCCAATCGGGTCATGGAAGTTTTTTACCCTGTGGAAGACAAAATAATAAAAATTAGAAGCCCACCCGGCCCACTTCCAACAAAAAATTTAAATGAACTCCTCTTTATCACAATTTTCTACTCAGTTAAAAAAAATAAAAATTTCAAAAGCGAGCTCAAAATCATACAGAGAATTTGCGATTCTCACAAATTAAAATCAAACACAACATCTAAGTTGAAATTGACCATTAGAAACAAACATTGGGGAATTTCATAGGTGGTTTAAGCGTTCGATGCTCGCGTTATTGGTTTTGTGGCGGCGAGGCAATTGGAAGAAGAGGGGAATTCGCGAGTGGTCTGATGGGTTCGAGGAGGATGGTGCTTGCGATGGTTGCGGTGAAGGCGAATTTGGAGAGTTCGGTTCGGTCGCTGCTGTTCGATATGGGGGATTTTGCATTTATTTGAACTGAAGCTGTGATGGTGGAGTGGCAAATTGATGAGGTAGTGGAAGTGGGATGTAATATTGTTAATGGAGCAGTGGAGCACTGTATAGAGTTCAATTGAAGCTGCGGAGGTGAAGTGTTGTAGTTGTCTGAAGTGGTGGCTCTGGTGTTTGTTGAAGGTCGTGATTGTTTCAGGTTGGTGATGAATATCACAGTTGCATGGTTGCGATAATTTCGATGGTCGATTGTCGCCTGATGGTTAGTTTGATGGCCTGGTCGTGATTGCATATTGCTTGGCAAAGAGAGGTGTTCGTCGATGTCAATGGGTGGTTGAGCTATATGGTGAGTGACAGTGAGTTAGATGTTGAATGGTGGGATAACAGCAGTTGATGTGCGGTTTAATGGTGAAGAATGGTGAGTGGTTAGTAAGTAGAGATGTTTGTAGTGATGTGTTTGGGTGGTAGGTTTAACAGTAGCACTGATGTAGGCTGTGGTCGGCAATTGCAGAGGAGGGGAATTGCTGTTGGAAGAAGGATGGATTCAAGTATTTGCTGATGATGGTTACAGAAGTGAAGGAAGGAAGGCGGGTTTGAATTGGTTGCAGAGTAGTTGAGATGGTCAGGTAATGATGATTGAAGTATGAAGTATGGTACTTGATGTTTGTATGAAGTATGGTTTGCTGTCAGTGCGAGGTAGGGGATGGTGGTTATGGAGGATGATGGTCAGAGGAGAAGCAGTGATATATATATATACAAGGGGATGAAGTGACTGGTGATTGTAGTTGCTTGAAGAATGCAAGTCTAGAGAACTGGCCGTGGACAGTTTCGCTGCTGTTAGGTGATGAAGGGTGGTTACATGTGATGGTTTTGTTGAAGTGAGGCTTGAGAGAAAGGGTTTGAATGGTTTTGAAGTTGTGAAGTTAAATGGCCGGGAAGTGGAGCAGTTGATCAGCAATTGCTGTGGTCTGGAGACTACTATGTGATGGCAGGAAGGGGGAATGCAGCAGTATGCGTAGGTAGAAGGGAAGATGAATGGCGAGTAGATTATGTGAAGGAAGTTGTTGGGCAGAGGAGTGATGCTTGCTGTGGGAGGAACAGAACAGAAATAAACTGTTGTATAGGCAGAAACCAGTGAATGTAAAAAAACTGTAAATGAATGCAAATGTAATTAAAACAGAAACTAGAAATGAAAATGAAACCTTTTTTTTTAATGTGCAAATGCAATGCTAATAGAAAACTAGAACAACACAAACAAACAAAAACACACAATTTTTTTTTTACAAGGAAAATGCGAACACACAAAATAAAAAGTACACAAAAAACAAACAAAGAAAAATAATCCGAAGAATAAAATTTAAAATCAAAACACTTCCCCGGCAACGGTGCCAAAAACTTGTTCGTCGACGGAAATTTTATCGGTTTAGAAAACCGTCGAACGAATTTTGAAATAAAAATAACCGCAAGCGCACGGTGTACGAATGTAGCACGCGGCGAATACGGGTCGATCCGTAGAGAATTGATGATTTTAAAAATTCTATTCAATCAAATTAACCAAAAGTTTGAAGAGAATGTTAAACTAGAAAAGAAGAAAAACAAGCAAAAGAAAATTGATAAAAATATGAGTGTTAAAACAATTTAGAGGCAATTTCCACTCTCTAGATCACATAAATCAACAAAATAAAGTTATGATCTCTCTTTTCTTGTCATTAGTGAATTAGTTGATGTGCTTATCATAAGTATGGTTTATTTGTGCTATTAATTAGCTCAATATAAACCATCAAACTATAACACAACCACTAATACACTTTTAAATCTCATAAAATATGACAACAAAGTTGAAAAAATCTTTTTTAAGCATAGCCCATTAACTATTGTTTAGAAATATAGTCTATCAAATTTCAATTTCAACATTCACTTCTTTGCCATAATCATATTTAGATGAAGAGGCAATTTGTGTTATGTTTGTTTAAGCATAGCTTATTTGTTATGAACAACATAGACTATCAAATTCAAAGCAAAAACAACAAGTTAACCACTTCATACACTCTCATTAAAGCACAAAAAGAGAGTATAAAACATCAAAATGTTGAAGCTGCATGATTAGAGGCTTCATTACCCCTAAATTGAAGGGATTAGCCTCTCATATTTGTTATCAAAACAACAAATGTAGCTTGCAACATTAGAGAAAAAGAAAAAGAAAAAGAGAGCAAAGCAAAGAAACTAAACTACTTGCATAAAAGTAAATCTACACTACTAGCATGAAAGGAAATGAACATCTAAGTAAAAGATAACACTAATTAACATTGCATAAAAAGAAAAGAAAATTACATAAAATAAAAAAATGGCTAAGTAGCCATGAAAAGAGAAAGAGAGCTTTCTTTTATTTGATCTAAACTAAACTAAAGAGAAGGAGGCCTAAGAGAGACTAACTAAGAGATTAAGAGGATGAAGGCTACATGAAACATAAGGGGTTATTTATACATGCATGAAACCCTAATCCATAATTTGGGGAGTGACCAAAATGACCCTTAGGAAGTGTGGAGGCCATGTAATCATTAACATGTCTTAACCCCCATTAAGTGTACATGAAGCCATTAACTCCAAAAGCATGCGCATTAGCCTTTAATTTGTACATTAAGGTAGGTGGGCATGTGGGGTCCTCCATGTTCTTCACTTCGAATTATTTTCATCTTCATTCCTTTGTATTCATTTTGTGCACGCATATTTCTTCATGAACCCACTTGTAACTGAGTGTAACTTCCTACAAAATAATATAAAAATTTCCAATTAAATTTTCTCAAATTATTAAATGCACAAAAATGACCATTTTGCCCCTGCATGAAGATGAATATGTGACAATTTGGAATTAATATGGATTTTGGTTAAAACAAGTTAAAATACCCAATATGATCATTTATTCAATTTAAATAGATTAAATATGGTGGTAAAAATAAGCACATTTACGTGCACATCAGGTTACGGGAGCCCTAACTAGTCAAAACGAAGCTCTCGGTGAGTTCTACAGCTTTGACAGCTTTCAGCCGTCACTGTTTAGTTTCATACCCAAAAAATCATACCCGAACCTCAATCGGGTAATGGAAGTTTTTTACCCTTCGTTTTTTCGTCACTTTGATTTTTTCTGTAATACGGGATCCCCGTGGCTGGTCTATGATTTACCATCGCTGGATAGTGGTGCACCATGGTACTGCTTCGTTTCAAATCCATGCACCCATTTCTAAAAGTCGTACGACACTATTTCTTCATTTTGGACGGATGTTGCACCTTGCACCGTAGATGTTGCACCTTGTGGATATTGATTCTTCGGAGGGCCATAACTCATGGCTCGTTTAGAGGTACCAGAGCCATAACAAGTCTAAACGAAGCTCTCGGTGAGTTCTACAGCTATGACGGCTTTCAGCCGTCACTGGTTAGTTTCATACAAAAAAATCCTATTCGAACCTCAATCGGGTCATCGAAGTTTTTTACCCTTTGTTTTGTCGTCACGTGGATTTTTTCTGCAATACGGGATCCCCGTGGTTGGTCTATGATTTACCATCGATGGAGAGTGGCGCACCATGTTACTGCTCCGTTTTAAATCCATGCACCCATTTCCAAAAGTCGTATGGCACTGTTTCTTCATTTTGGACGGATGTTGCAACTTGCACCGTAGATGTTGCACCCTGTGGATATCAATTCTTCGGAGGGCCATAACTCATGGCTCGTTTAGAGTTACGGGAGCCATAACCAGTCAAAACAAAGCTCTCGGCGAGTTCTACTGCTTTGACAGCTTTCAGCCGTCACTTGTTAGTCTCATACCCAAAAAATCCTATCCGAACCTCAATCGGGTCATGGAAGTTTTTTACCCTTCGTTTTGCCGTCATGTGGATTTTTTCTGCAATACGGGATCCTCGTCGCTGGTCTATGACTTACCATCGCTTGAGAGTGGAGCACAATTGTACTGCTCCATTTTAAGTCCACTCACCCATTTCTAAAAGTCGTACGACACTGTTTCTTCATTTTGGATGGGTGCTGCACCTTGCACCGTAGATGTTGCACCCTGTGGATATCGATTCTTCGGAGGGCCATAACTCTTGGCTCGTTTAGAGTTACGGGAGCCATAACTAGTCAAAACGAAGCTCTTGGTGAGTTCTATAGCTACGAAAGCTTTTAGCTATCACTGGTAAGTTTCATACCCAAAAAATCCTATTCGAACCTCAATCGGGTCATGGAAGTTTTTTACCCTTCGTTTTGTCGTCATGTGTATTTTTTCTGTAATACGAGATCCCCGTAGCTGGTCTATGATTTACCATCGCTGGAGAGTGGTGCCCCATTGTACTGCTATGTTTTAAATCCATGCACCCATTTCTAAAAAGTCGTACGGCACTGTTTCTTCATTTTGGACGGATGTTGCACCTTGCACCGTAGATGTTGCGCCCTGTGAATATCGATTCTTCGGAGGGCCATAACACTTGGCTCATTTAGAGTTATGGAAGCCATAACCAGTCAAAACGAAGCTCTCGGTGAGTTCTATAGCTGTGATGGCTTTTAGCCGTCACTAGTTAGTTTCATACCTAAAAAATCCAATCCAAACCTCGATCGGGTCATGAAAGTTTCTTACCCTTCGTTTTTTCGTCACGTGGATTTTTTCTATAATACGGGATTCCCATTGCTGGTCTATGATTTACCATCGCTGGAGAGTGGTGCACTATGGTACTGCTCCGTTTCTAATCCATGCACCCATTTCTAGAAGTCGTACGACACTGTTTCTTCATTTTGGACGGATGTTGCACCTTGCACCGTAGATGTTGCACCTTGTGGATATCGATTCTTCGGAGGGCCATAACTCTTGGCTCGTTTAGAGGCATGGGAGCCATAACCAGTCAAAACGAAGCTCTCGGTGAGTTCTACAGCTGTGATGGCTTTCAGCCGTCACTGGTTAGTTTCATACCCAAAAAATCCTACATGAACCTCAATCGGGTCATGGAAGTTTTATACCCTTCATTTTGTCGTCACGTGGATTTTTTCTGTAATACGGGATCCTCGTGGCTGGTTTATGATTTACCATCGCTGGAGAGTGGTGCACCACTGTACTGATCCGTTTCAAATCCATGCATCCATTTCTAAAAGTCGTACGACACTTTTCTTCATTTTGGACGGATGTTGCACCTTGCGCCATAGATGTTGCACCCTGTGGATATCGATTCTTCGGAGGGCCATAACTCTTGGCTCGTTTAGAGTTACGAGAGCCATAACCAGTCAAAATGAAGTTCTCGGTGAGTTCTATAGCTATGACACCTTTCAGCCGTCACTGGTTAGTTTCATACCCAAAAAATCCTATCCGAACCTCAATCGGGTCGTGGAAGTTTTTTACCCTTTGTTTTGTCGTCAGGTGGATTTTTTCTGTAATATGGGATCCCCGCGGCTGGTCTATGATTTACCATCGCCAGAGAGTGGTGCACCATTGTTCTGCTCCGTTTCAAATCCATGCACCCATTTCTTTATTTTGGACGGATGTTGCACCTTGCACTGCAGATGTTGCACCTTGTGGATATCCATTCTTCCGAGGGCCATAACTGTTGGCTCGTTTAGGGTTACGGGAGCCATAACCAGTCAAAACGAAGCTCTCTGTGAGTTCTACAGCTATGACAGCTTTCAGCCGTCACTGGTTAGTTTCATACCCAAAAAATCCTATACGAACCTCAATCGGGTAATGGAAGTTTTTTTACCCTTCGTTTTTTTCGTCACGTTGATTTTTTCTGTAATACGGGATCCCCTTGGCTGGTCTATGATTTACCATCACTGGAGAGTGGTGCACCATGGTAATGCTTCAATTCAAATCCATGCACCCATTTCTAAAAGTCACACGGCACTATTTCTTCATTTTGACGGATGTTGCACCTGGCGCCGTAGATGTTGCACCCTGTGGATATCGATTCTTCGGAGGGCCATAACTCTTGGCTCGTTTAGAGGTTCGGGAGCTATAACCCGTCAAACCGAAGCTCTCGGTGAGTTGTACAGCTATGATGGCTTTCATCCGTCACTGATTAGTTTCATACCCAAAAGATCCTATCCGAACCTCAATCGGGTCATGGAAGTTTTTACTCTTCGTTTTGTCGTCACGTTGATTTTTTCTGTAATACGGGTTCCCCGTGGATGGTCTACGATTTACCATCGCTGGAGAGTGGTGCACCATTGTACTGCTCCGTTTCAAATCCATGCACCCATTTCTAACAGTCGTACGACACTATTTCTTCATTTTGGACGGATGTTGCACCTTGAACCGTAGATGTTGCACCCTGTGGATATCGATTCTTCGGAGGGCGATAACTCTTGGCTCGTTTAGAGTTACGAGAGCCTTAACCAGTAAAAACGAAGCTCTTGGTGAGTTCCACAGCTATGACACTTTCAGACATCACTGGTTAGTTTCATACCCAAAAAATACTATCCGAACCTCAATCGGGTCATGGAAGTTTTTTACCCTTCGTTTTGTCGTCACGTGGATTTTTTTCTATAATACGGGATCCCCGTGGCTGGTCAATGATTTACCATCGCCAGAGAGTGGTGCGCCATTGTTCTGCTCCGTTTCAAATCCATGCACCATTTCTAAAAGTCGTACGGCACCGTTTCTTCATTTTGGACGAATGTTGCACCTTGTACTGTAGATGTTGCACCCTGTGGATATCCATTCTTCCGAGGGCCATAACTCTTCGCCCGTTCCGGGTTTCGGGAGCCATGGCCAGTCAAAACGAAGCTCTCGGCGTGTTCTACAGCTATGACAGCTTTCATCCGTCACTGGTTAGATTCATACCCAAAAATCCTATCCGAACCTCAATCGGGTAATGGAAGTTTTTTACCCTTCGTTTTTTCGTCACGTTGATTTTTTCTGTAATACAGGATCCTCATGGCTGGTCTATGATTTACCATCGCTTGAGAGTGGTGCACCATGGTACTGCTTCGTTTCAAATCCATGCACCCATTTCTAAAAGTCGTACGACACTGTTTCTTCATTATGGACGGATGTTGCACCTTGCGCCATAGGTGTTGCACCCTGTGGATATCGTTTCTTCGGAGGGCCATAACTCTTGGCTCGTTTAGAATTACGTGAGCCATAACCTATCAAAACGAAACACTCGGTGAGTTCTACAGCTATGATAGCTTTTAGCCATCACTGGTTAGTTTCATACCCAAAAAATCCTATCCGAACCTCAATCGGGTCGTGGATGTTTTTTACCCTTTGTTTTTTCGTCACGTGGATTTTTTCTAAAATACGGGATCCCCGTGGCTGGTCTATGATTTACCATTACTGGAGAGTGGTGCACCATGGTACTGCTCCGTCTTAAATCCATGCACCCATTTCTAAAATTCGTACGACACTGTTTCTTCATTATGGACGGATGTTGCACCTTGCACCGTAGATGTTGCACCTTGTGGATATCGATTCTTCGGAGGGCCATAACTCTTGGTTCGTTTAGAGGTACGGGAGCCATAAACAGTCAAAACGAAGCTCTCGGTGAGTTCTACAGCTATGATGGCTGTCAGCCGTCACTGGTTAGTTTCATACCCAAAAAATCCTATCTGAACCTCAATCGGGTCATGGAAGTTTTTTACCCTTCGTTTTGTCGCCACGTGGATTTTTTCTGTAATACGGGATCCCCATGGCTGGTTTATGTTTTACCATCGCTGCATAGTGGTACACCGTTGTACTGCTTTGTTTCAAATCCATGCACCCATTTCTAAAAGTCGTACGACACTGTTTCTTCATTTTGGACGGATGCTGCACCTTGCACCGTAGATGTTGCACCCTGTGGGTATCTATTCTTCGGAGTGCCATAACTCTTGGCTCGTTTAGAGTTACGAGAGCCATAAGCAGTCAAAACGAAGTTCTCGGTGATTTTTATAGCTATGACAGCTTTCAGCCGTCACTCGTTAGATTCATACCCAAAAAATCCCATTCGAACCTCAATCGGGTCATGGAAGTTTTTTACCCTTCGTTTTGTCGTCACGTGGATTTTTTCTGTAATACGGGATCCCCGCAGCTGGTCTATGATTTACCATCGTCGGAGAGTGGTGCACCATTGTTCTGCTCCGTTTCAAATCCATGCACCCATTTCTAAAAGGCGAACGACACTGTTTCTTCATTTTGGACGGATGTTGCACCTTGCACCGTAGATGTTGCACCTTGTGGATATCCATTCTTCCGAGGGCCATAACTCTTGGCTCGTTCAGGGTTATGGGAGCCATAACTAGTCAAAACGAAGCTCTTTGTGAGTTCTACAGCTATGTCAGCTTACAGCCGTCATTGGTTTGTTTCATACCCCAAAAATCCTATCCGAACCTCAATCGGGTAATGGAAGTTTTTTACACTTCGTTTTTTCGTCACGTTGATTTTTTCTGTAATACGGGATCCCCATGGCTAGTCTATGATTTACCATCACTGGATAGTGGTGCACCATGGTACTGCTTCAATTCAAATCCATGCACCCATTTCTAAAAGTCGTGCGGCACTGTTTCTTCATTTTGGACGGATGTTGCACCATGCGCCGTAGATGTTGCAACCTCTGGATATCGATTCTTCGGAAGGCCATAACTCTTGGCTCGTTTAGAGTTACGGGAGCCATAACCAGTCAAAATGAAGCTCTGGGTGAGTTCTACAGCTATGATAGCTTTTAGCCGTTACTGGTTAGTTTCATACCCAAAAAATCCTATCCGAACCTCAATCGGGTCATGGAAGTTTTTTACCCTTCGGTTTTTCGTCACACGGATTTTTTCTAAAATACGGGATCCCCGTAGCTGGTCTATGATTTACCAACGCTGGATTGTGGTGCACCGTGGTACTGCTCCATTTCAAATCCATGCACCCATTTCTAAAAGTCGTACGACACTGTTTTTTCATTTTGGACGGATGTTGCACCTTGCACCGTAGATGTTGCACCTTGTGGATATTGATTATTCGGAGGGCATAACTCTTGGCTCGTTTAGAGGTATGGGAGCCATAACCTGTCAAAACGAAGCACTCGGTGAGTTCTACAGCTATGATGGCTTTCAGTCGTCACTGGTTAGTTTAATACCCAAAAAATCCTATCCGAACCACAATCGGGTCATGGAAATTTTTTACCCTATGTTTTGTCGTCACGTGGATTTTTTCTGTAATACGGGATCCCCGTGGCTGGTCTATGATTTACCATCGCTGGAGAGTGGTGCACCATTGTACTGCTCCGTTTCAAATCCGTGCACCCATTTCTAAAAGTCGTACGACACTGTTTCTTCATTTTGGACGGATGTTGCACCTTGCACCGCAGATGTTGCACCCTGTGGATATCGATTCTTCGGAGGGCCATAATTCATGGCTCGTTTAGAGTTACGAGAGCCTTAACCAGTCAAAACAAAGCTCTCGGTGAGTTCTACAGCTATGACAGCTTTCAGCCGTCACTGGTAAGTTTCATACCCCAAAAATCCTATCCGAACCTCAATCGGGTCATGGAAGTTTTTTACCATTCGTTTTGTCGTCACGTGGATTTTTTCTGTAATACGGGATCCCCATGGCTGGTCTATGTTTTACCATCACCGGAGAGTGGTGCACCATTGTTCTGCTCCATTTTAAATCCCTGCACCCATTTCTAAAAGTCATAAGGCACCGTTTCTTCATTTTGGACGAATGTTGCACCTTGCACCGTAGATGTTGCACCCTGTGGATATCCATTCTTCCGAGGGCCATAACTCTTGGCTCGTTTAGGGTTACGGGAGCCATAACCAGTCAAAACGAAGCTCTCGGCGAGTTCTATAGCTATGACAGCTTTTATTCGTCACTGGTTAGTTTCATACCCCAAAAATCCTATCCGAATCTCAATCGGGTAATGGAAGTTTATTACCCTTTGTTTTTTCGTCACGTTGATTGTTTCTGTAATACGGGATCCTCGTGGCTGGTCTATGATTTACCATCGCTGGAGAGTGGTGCACCATGTTACTGCTTCATTTCAAATCCATGCGCCCATTTCTAAAAGTCGTACGACACTGTTTCTTCATTATGGACGTATGTTGCACCTTGCGCCGTAGGTGTTGCACCTTGTGGATATCGATTATTCGGAGGGCCATAACTCTTGGCTCCTTTAGAGTTGCGGGAGCCATAACCAGTCAAAATAAAGCTCTCGCTGAGTTCTACAACTATGACGGCTTTCACCCGTCACTGGTTAGTTTCATACCCAAAAAATCCTATCCGAACCTCAATCGGGTCATGGAAGTTTTTTACCCTTCGTTTTGTCGTCACGTGAATTTTTTCTGTAATACGGGATCCCATGGCTGGTCTATGATTTACCATCGTTGGAGAGTGGTGCACCATCGTACTGCTCCTTTTCAAATCCATGCACCCATTTCTAAAATTCGTACGGCACTGTTTCTTCTTTTTGGACGGATGTTGCACCTTACACCGTAGACGTTGCACCCTGTGGATATCGATTCTTTGGAGGGCCATAACTCTTGGCTCGTTTAGAGTTAAGTGAGCCATAACCAGCCAAAACGAAGTTCTCGGTGAGTTCTACACCTATGATAGCTTTCAGCCGTCACTGGTTAGTTTCATACCCAAAAAATCCTATCTGAACCTCAATCGGGTCATGGAAGTTTTTACCCTTCGTTTTGTCATCACGTGGATTTTTTCTGTAATACGGGATACCCGTGGCTGGTCTATGATTTACCGTCGCCGGAGAGTGGTGCACCATTGTTCTGCTCCGTTTCAAATCCATGCACCCATTTCTAAAAGACGTACGGCACTGTTTCTTCATTTTGGACGGATGTTGCACCTTGCACCGTAGATGTTGCACCTTGTGGATATCCATTCTTCCGAGGGCCATAACTCTTTGCTCGTTTAGGGTTACGGGAGCCATAACCAGTCAAAACGAAGCTCTCGGTGAGTTCTACAGCTATGATAGCTTTTAGCCGTCACTGGTTAGTTTCATACCCAAAAAATCCTATGCGAACCACAATCGGGTAATGGAAGTTTTTTACCCTTCGTTTTTTCGTCACGTTGATGTTTTCTGTAATACGGGATCCCCGTGGCTGGTCTATGATTTACCAACGCTGGAGAGTGGTGCACTATGGCACTGCTCCATTTCAGATCCATGCACCTATTTCTAAAAGTCATACGACACTGTTTCTTCACTTTGCACGGATGTTGCACCTTGCACCGTAGATGTTGCACCTTGTGGATATCGATTCTTCGTAGGGCCATAACTCTTGGTTCGTTTAGAGGTACGGGAGCCATAACCAGTGGAAACGAAGCTCTCGGTGAGTTCTACAGCTATGATGGCTTTCACCCGTCACTAGTTAGTTTCATACCCAAAAAATCCAATCCGAACCTCAATCGGGTCATGGAAGTTTTTTACCCTTCGTTTTGTCGTCACGTGTATTTTTTCTGTAGTACGGGATCCCCGTTGCTGGTCTATGATTTACCATCGTTGGAGAGTGGTGCACCATCGTACTGCTCCTTTTCAAATCCTTGCACCCATTTCTAAAAGTCGTACGACACTGTTTCTTCATTTTGGACGGATGTTAAACCTTGCACGTGGATGTTGCACCCTGTGGATATCGATTCTTTGGAGGGCCATAACTCTTGGCTCGTTTAGAGTTAAGTGAGCCATAGCCAGTCAAAACGAATTTCTCGGTGAGTTCTACAGCTATGACAGCTTTCAACCGTCACTGGTTAGTTTCATACCCAAAAAATCCTATCCGAACCTCAATCGGGTCACGGAAGTTTTTTACCCTTCGTTTTGTCGTCACGTGGATTTTTTCTGTAATACGGGATCCCCTTGGCTGGTCTATGATTTACCATCGTCAGAGAGTGGTGCACCATTGTTATGCTCCATTTCAAATCCATGCACCCATTTCTAAAAGACGTACGACACTGTTTCCTCATTTTGGACGGATGTTGCACCATGCACTGTACATGTTGCACCTTGTGGATAACCATTCTTCCGAGGGCCATAACTCTTGCCTCATTTAGGGTTACGGGTGCCATAACCAGTCAAAACGAAGCTCTCGGTGAGCTCTACAGCTATGATAGCTTTTAGCCGTTACTGGTTAGTTTCATACCTAAAAAATCCTATCCGAACCACAATCGGGTAATGAAAGTTTTTTACCCTTCGTTTTTTCGTTGTGTTGATTTTTTCTGTAATACGGGATCCGCATGGCTGGTCTATGATTTACCATCACTGGAGAGTGGTGCACCATGGTACTGCTTCGTTTCAAATCCATGCACCCATTTCTAAATGTCGTACGACACTATATCTTCATTATGGACGGATGTTGCACCTTGCGCCGTAGGTGTTGCACCCTGTGGATATCGATTATTCGAAGGGCCATAACTCTTGGCTCCTTTAGAGTTACGGGAGCCATAACCAGTCAAAACAAAGCTCTTGCTGAGTTCTACAGCTATGACGGCTTTTAGCCATCACTGGTTAGTTTCATACCCAAAAAATCCTATCCAAACCTCAATCGGGTCAAGGAAGTTTTTTACCCTTCGTTTTTTCGTCACGTGCATTTTTTCTATAATACGGGATCCCCGTGGCTGGTCTATGATTTACCATCGCTGGAGAGTGGTGCACCATTGTACTGCTCCGTTTCAAATCCGTGCACCCATTTCTAAAAGTCGTACGACACTGTTTCTTCATTTTGCATGGATGTTGCACCTTGCACCGTAGATGTTGCACCCTGTGGATATCGATTCTTCGGAGGGCCATAACTCTTGGCTCGTTTAGAGGTACGGGAGCCTTAACCAGTGGAAACGAAGCTCTTGGTGAGTTCCACAGCTATGACACTTTCAGACATCACTGGTTAGTTTCATACCCAAAAAATACTATCCGAACCTCAATCGGGTCATGGAAGTTTTTTACCCTTCGTTTTGTCGTCACGTGGATTTTTTTCTGTAATACGGGATCTCCGTGGCTGGTCAATGATTTACCATCGCCGGAGAGTGGTGCGCCATTGTTCTGCTCCGTTGCACCCTGCGGATATCCATTCTTCCAAGGGCCATAACTCTTGGCCCGTTTCGGGTTACGGGAGCCATGGCCAGTCAAAACGAAGCTCTCGGCGAGTTCTACAGCTATGACAGCTTTCATCCGTCACTGGTTAGGTTCATACCCAAAAATCCTATCCGAACCTCAATCGGGTAATGGAAGTTTTTTACCCTTCGTTTTTTCGTCACGTTGATTTTTTCTGTAATACAGGATCCTCGTGGCCGGTCTATGATTTACCATCGCTGGAGAGTGGTGCATCATGGTACTGCTTCGTTGCAAATCCATGCACCTGTTATCCCGCCTTTTGGCAAGGCCAAGATACCAAGGGACTAACTAGGAAGAGGCAGGATTATACGTTCTTAACTTTGAATGATTGTTGGATGACTTCAGATATCGACGAATTTTGCCCGAGTCCAGATCGAGCTACAATTGATATGAAACGTCAAGCAAAGCTGTAGAAACCAACATTCCAAATTTTGGGGCAATCCGAGTTCGTATACGCAAGATGTCGCAAAAAAGAAAATGAGGACGATGGGCCATATTTCGAATCCATATGAAAGACCCAGGCTCGAATCGGTCGGAGTTCGAATCCATTTATGTATGCATTGGTTCGACTCCATCCAGCGAGCTCTTGCTTCGAATCCATCTCGCATATGTATGTTCGAATCCATCCCAGTGGCAATACTTCGACTCCATCAACCATGCATTGGTTCGAATCCATCCAGTTAGACCATAAGTTCGAATCCATCAGAGTGCTTCTGTCTTCGAGTCCATCACGCGAGGTCTCTTCGAATCCAATGAAATGGAGCGAACTTCGAATCGATCCACAATGACTAGCAGCGATCAATTCGAACAAGTGCCAACCTCATCGATTCGAAGGAAGCTAACCTTCGAATCCAACACTTCGAATCCACCAAATACAAGCGGCTAAAAATAGGGATTTGACCCAGAAAACTCGGAGAAAAAAGGGGATTGACCCAAAGCATGCGCACCACGTCATCAACTCCACGCGCCAACGAATCGATTCGAACCAATCGATTCGAACGAATCGATTCGAACGACCCCAGGAAGCAAAAATCTTCAACTTGAATCGATCATAACTCGAGATCTATAAATCCAAATGATATGAAATTTTCACAGGAGCTTGCATATACATAGAAGAATGTTCACACCAAGTTTCATCACGATTGGACGCTTTTTTGATCGATTCGAAGCTTAGTTCGAATCGATCCCAATGTGGGCCCGGATCTTCAGATTTCGGCCATTTGGGCCCCCTCACGTGCCTGAAGTGGTTTTCCTCATTTTTAGGAGAAATATCAGCCTCCTACGCCTATAAATAGAGCCCCTGGTCATTCGGAAAAAGGATCGGAGAATTTTGAGAGACAAAGCACGCCCGGACGCTGCCAGAATTGCTTCAGAGCACCACCACTGCCTTTGATTTCGAATTTTTGCTTAAGAACTGCTGTACTTATTCATATAAAAGTTGTATTCTCAGAATATCGAGCAATAAAATAACAAAACTTCATAGTGGACGTAGGCACATCGCCGAACCACTCTAAATCGTTGTCTTCTGCGTAATTTACTTTCTGTTGCTTGGAGTTTTTGTTAGATAATCCTCATTTTAATTTGCTTTCTTCATTTATTATCTCTTCAAAAACTTCTGAAGAGTGTTGTGCCCAATTTGGACACAAACAGCACCCATTTCTAAAAGTCGTACGGCACTGTTTCTTCATTATGGACGGATGTTGCAGCTTGCGCCATAGGTGTTGCACCCTGTGGATATCGATTCTTCGGAGGGCCATAACTCTTGGCTCGTTTAGAATTACGTGAGCCATAACCAGTCAAAACAAAGCACTCGGTGAGTTCTACAGCTATGATAGCTTTTAGCCATCACTGGTTAGTTTCATACCCAAAAAATCCTATCCGGACCTCGATCGGGTCATGGATGTTTTTTACCCTTTGTTTTTTCGTCACGTGGATTTTTTCTAAAATACGGGATCCCCGTGGCTGGTCTATGATTTACCATCGCTGAAGAGTGGTGCACCATGGTACTACTCCGTCTCAAATCCATGCATCCATTTCTAAAAGTCGTACGACACTGTTTCTTCATTATGGACGGATGTTGCACCTTGCACCGTAGATGTTGCACCTTGTGGATATCGATTCTTCGGAGGGCCATAACTCTTGGTTCGTTTAGAGGTACGGGAGCCATAACCAGTCAAAACGAAGCTCTCGGTGAGTTCTACAATTATGATGGCTTTCAGCCGTCACTAGTTAGTTTCATACCCAAAAAATCCTATCTGAACCTCAATCGGGTCATGGAAGTTTTTTACCCTTCGTTTTGTCGTCACGTGGATTTTTTATGTAATACGGGATCCCCGTGGCTGGTTTATGTTTTACCATCGCCGCATAGTGGTGCACCGTTGTACTGCTTCGTCTCAAATCCGTGCACCCATTTCTAAAAGTTGTACGGCACTGTTTCTTCATTTTGGACGGATGTTGAACCTTGCACCGTAGATGTTGCACCCTGTGGATATCGATACTTTGGAGGGCCATAACTCTTGGCTCGTTTAGAGTTACGGGAGCCATAACCAGTCAAAATGAAGCACTCGGTGAGTTCTATAGCTATGACTACTTTTAGCCATAATTAGTCACTTTCATATCCAAAAAATCACATCCGAACCTCAATCTGGTCTTGGAAGTTTTTTACCCTTCGTTTTGTCATCACGTGGATTTTTTATTTAATACGGGATCCCCGCGGCTGGTCTATGATTTACCATCGTCGGAGAGTGGTGCACCATTGTTCTGCTCCGTTTCAAATCGATGCACCCATTTCTAAAAGGCGTACGACTCTGTTTCTTCATTTTGGACGGATGTTGCACCTTGCAGCGTAGATGTTGCACCTTGTGGATATCCATTCTTCCGAGGGCCATAACTCTTGGCTCGTTTAGGCTTATGGGAGCCATAACTAGTCAAAACGAAGCTCTATGTGAGTTCTACAGCTATTTCAGCTTACAGCCGTCATTGGTTTGTTTCATACCCCAAAAATCCTATCCGAACCTCAATCGGGTAATGGAAGTTTTTTACACTTCGTTTTTTCGTCACGTTGATTTTTTCTGTAATACGCGATCCCCATGGCTGGTCTATGATTTACCATCACTGGATAGTGGTGCACCATGGTACTGCTTCAATTCAAATCCATGCACCCATTTCTAAAAGTCGTACCGCACTGTTTCTTCATTTTGGACGGATGTTGCACCTTGCGCCATAGATGTTGCACCCTTTGGATATCGATTCTTCGAAAGGCCATAACTCTTGGCTCGTTTAGAGTTACGGGAGCCATAACCAGTCAAAACGAAGCTCTGGGTGAGTTCTAGAGCTAGGACAGCTTTTAGCCGTCACTGGTTAGTTTCATACCCAAAAAATCCTATCCGAACCTCAATCGGGTCATGGATGTTTTTTACCCTTCGGTTTTTCGTCACATGGATTTTTTCTAAAATACGGGATCCCCGTAGCTGGTCTATGATTTACCAATGCTGGATTGTGGTGCACCGTGGTACTGCTCCATTTCAAATCCATGCACCCATTTCTAAAAGTCGTACGACACTGTTTTTTCATTTTGGACGGATGTTGCACCTTGCACCGTAGATGTTGCACCTTGTGGATATTGATTCTTCGGAGGGCCATAACTCTTGGCTCGTTTAGAGGTATTGGAGCCATAACCTGTCAAAACGAAGCACTCGGTGAGTTCTACAGCTGTGATGGATTTTAGCCATCATTGGTTAGTTTAATACCCAAAACATCCTATCCGAACCTCAATCGGGTCATGGAAGTTTTTTACCCTATGTTTTGTCGTCACGTGGATTTTTTCTGTAATACGAGATCCCCGTGGCTGGTCTATGATTTACCATCGCTGGGGAGTGGTGTACCATTGTACTGCTTCGTTTCAAATCCGTGCACCCATTTCTAAAAGTCGTACGACACTGTTTCTTCATTTTGGACGGATGTTGCACCTTGCACCGCAGATGTTGCACCCTGTGGATATCGATTCTTCGGAGGGCCATAATTCTTGGCTCGTTTAGAGTTACAAGAGCATTAACCAGTCAAAACAAAGCTCTCGGTGAGTTCTACAGCTATGACAGCTTTCAGCCGTCACTGGTAAGTTTCATACCCCAAAAATCCTATCCGAACCTCAATCGGGTCATGGAAGTTTTTTACCCTTCGTTTTGTCGTCACGTGGATTTTTTCTGTAATACGAGATCCTTATGGCTAGTCTATGATTTACCATCGCCGGAGAGTGGTGCACCATTGTTCTGCTCCGTTTTAAATCCCTGCACCCATTTCTAAAAGTCATACGGCACCGTTTCTTCATTTTGGACGAATGTTGCACCTTGCACCGTAGATGTTGCACCCTGTGGATATCCATTCTTCCGAGGGCCATAACTCTTGGCTCGTTTAGGGTTACGGGAGCCATAACCAGTCAAAACGAAGCTCTCGGCGAGTTCTATAGCTATGACAGCTTTCATTTGTCACTGGTTAGTTTGATACCCAAAAAATCCTATCCGAATCTCAATCGGGTAATGGAAGTTTATTACCCTTCGTTTTTTCGTCACGTTGATTGTTTCTGTAATACGGGATCCTCGTGGCTGGTCTATGATTTACCATCGCTGGAGAGTGCTACACCATGTTACTGCTTCGTTTCAAATCCATGCACCCATTTCTAAAAGTCGTACGACACTGTTTCTTCATTATGGACGGATGTTGCACCTTGCGCCGTAGGTGTTGCACCTTGTGGATATCGATTATTCGGAGGGCCAAAACTCTTGGCTCCTTTAGAGTTACGAGAGCCATAACCAGTCAAAATGAAGCACTCGCTGAGTTCTACAGCTATGATGGCTTTCACCCGTCACTGGTTAGTTTCATACCCAAAAAATCCTATCCGAACCTCAATCGGGTCATGGAGGTTTTTTACCCTTCGTTTTGTGGTCACGTGGATTTTTTCTGTAATACGGGATCCCCGTGGCTGGTCTATGATTTACCATCGTTGGAGAGTGGTGCACCATCGTACTTCTCCTTTTCATATCCATGCACCCATTTCTAAAAGTCGTACGGCACTGTTTCTTTATTTTGGACGGATGTTGCACCTTACACCGTAGATGTTGCACCCTGTGGATATCGATTCTTTGGAGGGCCATAACTCTTGGCTCGTTTTGAGTTAAGTGAGCCATAACCAGTCAAAACGAAGTTCTCGGTGAGTTCTACACCTATGATAGCTTTCAGCCGTCACTGGTTAGTTTCATACCCAAAAAATCCTATCCGAACCTCAATCGGGTCATGGAAGTTTTTTACCCTTCGTTTTGTCGTCACACGGATTTTTTCTGTAATACGGGATCCCCGTGGCTGGTCTATGATTTACCGTCGCCGAAGAGTGGTGCACCATTGTTCTGCTCCATTTCAAATCCATGCACCCATTTCTAAAAGACGTACGACACTGTTTCTTCATTTTGGACGGATGTTGCACCTTGCACCGTAGATGTTGCACCTTGTGGATATCCATTCTTCCGAGGGCCATAACTCTTTGCTCGTTTAGGATTACGGGAGCCATAACCAGTCAGAACGAAGCTCTCGGTGAGTTCTACAGCTATGATAGCTTTTAGCCATCACTGATTAGTTTCATACCCAAAAAATCCTATCCGAACCACAATCGGGTAATAGAAGTTTTTAGCCCTTCGTTTTTTCGTCACGTTGATGTTTTCTGTAATACGGGATCCCCGTGGCTGGTCTATGATTTACCAACGCTGGAGAGTGGTGCACCATGGTACTGCTTCGTTTCAGATCCATGCACCCATTTCTAAAAGTCATACGACACTGTTTCTTCATTTTGCACGGATGTTGCACCTTGCACCGTAGATGTTGCACCTTGTGGATATCGATTCTTCGTAGGGCCATAACTCTTGGCTCGTTTAGAGGTATGGGAGCCATAACCAATGGAAACGAAGCTCTCGGTGAGTTCTACAGCTATGACAGCTTTCACCCGTCACTGGTTAGTTTCATACCCAAAAAATCCTATCCAAACCTCAATCGGGTCATGGAAGTTTTTTACCCTTCGTTTTTTCGTCACGTGCATTTTTTCTATAATACGGGATCCCCGTGGCTGGTCTATGATTTACCATCGCTGGAGAATGGTGCACTATAGCATTGCTCCGTTTCAAATCCGTGCACCCATTTCTAAAAGTCGTACGACACTGTTTCTTCATTTTGCACGGATGTTGCACCTTGCACCGTAGATGTTGCACCTTGTGGATATCGATTCTTCGTAGGGCCATAACTCTTGGCTTGTTTAGAGGTACGGGAGCCATAACCAGTGGAAACGAAGCTCTCAGTGAGTTCTACAGCTATGATGGCTTTCACCCGTCATTGGTTAGTTTCATACCCAAAAAATCCTATCTGAACCTCAATCGGGTCATGGAAGTTTTTTACCCTTCGTTTTGTCTTCACGTTGATTTTTTCTGTAATACAGGATCCCCGTGGCTGGTCTATGATTTACCATCGTTGGAGAGTGGTGCACCATCGTACTGCTCCTTTTCAAATCCATGCACCCGTTTCTAAAAGTCGTACGACACTGTTTCTTCATTTTGGACGGATGTTGCACCTTGCACCGTAGATGCTGCACCCTGTGGATATCAATTCATTGGAGGGCCATAACTCTTGGCTCGTTTAGAGTTAAGTGAGCCATAACCAGTCAAAACGAAGTTCTCGGTGAGTTCTACAGCTATGATAGCTTTCAACTGTCACTGGTTAGTTTCATACCTAAAAAATCCTATCCGAACCTCAATCGGGTCATGGAAGTTTTTTACCCTTCGTTTTGTCGTCACGTGGATTTTTTCAGTACTACGGGATCCCCATGGCTGGTCTATGATTTACCATCGTCGGAGAGTGGTGCACCATTGTTATGCTCCGTTTCAAATCCATGCACCCATTTCTAAAAGACGTACGACACTGTTTCTTCATTTTGGACGGATGTTGCACCTTGCACCGTAAATGTTGCACCTTGTGGATATCCATTCTTCCGAGGGCCATAACTCTTGGCTCTTTTAGGGTTACGGGAGCCATAACCAGTCAAAACGAAGCTCTCGGTGAGTTCTACAGCTATGATTGCTTTTAGCCGTCAATGGTTAGTTTCATACCCAAAAAATCCTATTTGAACCACAATCGGGTAATGGAAGTTTTTTACCCTTCATTTTTTCGTCACGTTGATTTTTTCTGTAATACGGGATCCCCATTGCTGGTTTATGATTTACCATCACTGGAGAGTGGTGCACTATGGTACTGCTCCGTTTCAAATCCATGCACCTATTTTTAAAAGTCGTACGACACTGTTTCTTCATTTTGCACGGATGTTGCACCTTGCACCGTAGACGTTGCACCTTGTGGATATCCATTCTTCGTAGGGCCATAACTCTTGGCTCGTTTAGAGGTACGGGAGCCATAACTAGTGGAAACGAAGCTCTCGGTGAGTTCTACAACTATGATGGCTTTCACCCGTCACTGGATAGTTTCATACCCAAAAAATCCTATCCGAACCTCAATCGGGTCATGGAAGTTTTTTACCCTTCGTTTTGTCATCACGTGGATTTTTTCTGTAATACGGGATCCCCGTGGCTGGTCTATGATTTACCATCGTTGGAGAGTGGTGCACCATCGTACTGCTCCTTTTCAAATCCATGCACCCATTTCTAAAAGTCGTACAGCACTGTTTCTTCATTTTGGATGGATGTTGCACCTTGCACCGTAGATGTTGCACCCTGTGGATATCGATTCATTGGAGGGCCATAACTCTTGGCTCGTTTAGAGTTAAGTGAGCCATAACCAGTCAAAACGAAGCTCTTGGTGAGTTCTACAGCTATGATAGCTTTCATCCGTCACTGGTTAGTTTCATACCCAAAAAATCCTATCCGAACCTCAATCGGATCATGGAAGTTTTTTACCCTTCGTTTTGTCGTCACGTGGATTTTTTCTGTAATACGGGATTCCCGTGGCTGGTCTATGATTTACCATCGTCGGAGAGTGGTGCACCATTGTTCTGCACCGTTTCAAATCCATGCACCCATTTCTAAAAGACGTACGGCACTGTTTCTTCATTTTGGACAGATGTTGCACCTTGCACCGTAGATGTTGCACCTTGTGGATATCCATTCTTCCGAGGGCCATAACTCTTTGCTCGTTTAGGGTTACGGGAGCCATAACCTGTCAAAACGAAGCTCTCGATGAGTTCTACAGCTATGATAGCTTTTAGCAGTCACTAGTTAGTTTCATACCCAAAAAATCCTATCCGAACCACAATCGGGTAATGGAAGTTTTTTACCCTTCGTTTTTTCGTCACGTTGATTTTTTCTGTAATACGGGATCCCCGTGGCTGGTCTATGATTTACCATCGTTGGAGAGTGGTGCACTGTGGTAGTGCTCCGATTCAAATCCATGCACCTATTTCTAAAAGTCATACGACACTGTTTCTTCATTTTGCACGGATGTTGCACCTTGCACCGTAGATGTTGCACCTTGTGGATATCGATTCTTCGGAGGGCCATAACTCTTGGCTCGTTTAGAGTTACGGGAGCCATAACCAGTCAAAACGAAGCTCTGGAGAGTGGTGCACCATGGTACTGCTTCGTTTCAAATCCATGCACCCATTTCTACAGGTCGTACGGCACTGTTTCATCATTTCGGACGGATGTTGCACCTTGCGCCGTAGATGTTGCACCCTGTGGATATCGATTCTTCGAAGGGCCATAACTCTTGGCTCGTTTAGAGTTACGGGAGCCATAACCAGTCAAAACGAAGCTCTAGGTGAGTTCTACAGTTATGACAGCTTTTAGCCGTCATTGGTTAGTTTCATACCCAAAAAATCCTATCCGAACCTCAATCGGGTCATGGATGTTTTTTACCATTAGTTTTTTCGTCACGTGGATTTTTTCTAGAATACGGGATCCCCGTGGCTGGTCTACGATTTAACATCGCTGGAGAGTGATGCACTATGGTACTGCTCCGTTTCAAATCCATGCACCCATTTCTAAAAGTTGTACGACACTGTTTCTTCATTTTGGACGGATGTTGAACCTTGCACCGTAGATGTTGCACCTTATGGATATCGATTCTTCAGAGGGCCATAACTCTTGGCTCGTTTAGAGGTACGGGAGCCATAACCAGTCAAAACGAAGCTCTCTATGAGTTCTACAGCTATGATGGCTTTCAGCTGTTATCCCGTCCTTTGGCAAGGCCGAGATACCAAAGAACTTACTAGAAAGAGACAGGATCATACGTCCATAGCTTTGAATGATTGTTGGGCAACTACAAATATCGATGAGTTTTGTCCGAGTCCAGATCGGGCTACAATTGATAAAGACACGTCAAGCAAAGCTGTAGAAACCAACATTCCAAATTTTGGGGCAATCCGAGTTCGTATGCTCAAGTTATCTCCAATGGGAAATGAATCAGGTAGTATAAGGTTCGAATCCCTCAGAAATAACATAGGCTCGAATCCATCAGAGCAAGGCCTTAGTTCGAATCCGTCCATAGAATTCTCTGCTTCGAATCCATCAGGGAAATGCCTTCGTTCAAATCCATTCGAGGTAACCATGCTTCGAGTCCATCCATGCATGCTTTGGTTCGAATCCATCGAAACACTCCATCTTTGACTCCATCGAACGAAACCATCGTTCGAATCCATCAAACGTCCTCTACTTCGAAACCCCCAAGGCAGCATACTACGAATCCATGCAATCGATTCCCTTGACTCCATCCTATGCCACGCATCGAATCCATTTAGTTGAGAAGCCTTCGTATCGATTGACTAAGGTGTGCCCTGATCGATACGAAGGATCACCCATCCGATCGATTCGAAGGAACATGCCTTTGAACCCAGTACCTCGAATCCATCAAGCCAAAACAGCTAGAACCCCGGATGTGACCCAAAAAACTCGGAGAAAAAAGGGGAATGACCCGAAGCACACGCACTACGTCGCCATGCTCACGTGCAGGAGTATGGATTCGACCCTATGGATTCGAACCATATCGATTCGAACGAATTCATAGGGCGAAAAACTCAAATTTGAATCGATCATAACTCGAGATCTATAAGTCCAAATGCTATGAAATTTTCACAGGAGCTTGCATATGCATGGAAGAATGTTCCCGCCAAGTTTCGTCACGATTGGAAAATTTCTTGATCGATTCGAACCAAGGGTCGAATCGATCCCAATGTGGGCCCGGATCTCTAAATTTCGGCCATGTGGGCCCCCTCACGTGCTAGAAGTCGTCTCCCCAAATTTTAGGCCAAATATCAGCCTCCTACACCTATAAATAGAGCCCCTGGTCATTCAGAAGGGGGATCGGAGAATTTTTAGAGTAAGAGCACGCCCGAACGCTGCCAGAATTGCTTCAGAGCACCACCGCTGCCTTTGAATTTGAATTTTTGCTTACTACCTGCTGTACTTTGTCATAAAAAAGTTGTATTCTCTGAATATAAAGCAATAAAATAACAAAACTTCATAGTGGACGTAGGCAAATCGTCGAACCACTCTAAATCGTTGTCTCTTGTGCAATTTACTTTTTGTTACTTGGAGTTTTTGTTGGATAATCCACATTTTAATTTGCTTTCTTCATTTACTATCTCTTCAAAAATTTCCGACGAGTGTTGTGCCCAATTTTGGCACAAACACTTTGGTGCTTTCATTGAGAGAAACCCAGTTTGTCCTCCTGCTCTTTGGATCTATCCTCGATATCGGATTGCATAAATCTAAGAGAAAGATCCAGATCTCATCTCTAGGTTCCTTTCGTTCTATTCAGATTTGTTCAAAGTCTAGGAAAGGATTCAACTCTTCAAAATGGTAAGTACAAGAACCACTTCCAACGTTGGTGATCAAGAAGGCCGGGATAGGCAAAATCCCGTGCAGCTGCAATCAACCAATCAAGATGCTGCTGGACATACGGATCAGTCAGGTCCAGTAACGAGACAAGAGTTCCAGGCACTACTCCAGGAACTAACCCAAAGCCGACAACAGCTAACTGAGAAGTTGCGCGCTAACGCTGAGTTGACCAATCAGCTAAACCGCCAAAGGCGAAGGAAATCCAGAAGGGATCAAGCCCCTCATTCTTCCACTGAAAGCTCTGCTTCATCTGACTACAATGACAGATCCACCCGTCCTAGGTTAGACAGAAACCATACGCAAGCTGTCGACTATCAACAGGCGTTAACCATTGGGCAAGTGAGAGTTGGCCCATCTACCAGCCTCCATACTGGGCCCTCCTCCCGAGGGGGCACTATTCCACAATACATTGCAGATGATCATGCTCCCACGGCCGCTGCAGTGTATATAGGAGTTGATACTCGAAATCACTCCAATCCGAATTACCATCAACAGGGACATGCTCCAGAGCCATACGTCATAGAAGACATCGAGCCAAGGAGGCGAGACACGGATCGTCGACAGCGCCCGATCCCACCTCGCACTGTGGAACCGACCAAACCTTGGCTCACCACACATAGAATGTTCCGATGCCAGACCACTCAGCCATGGTGCGCCAGATGATTCGTGAGAGTCAAGGCCTAACAAATGACGATTGGGGAATCTCCCGAAGTCATACTCCGTTCATGTAACGACCCGTATTTTTACGTGTCAACATAACATAGTTGTCATTAAGTCGTTGACGTTGTTAAGTCGTTCGGAGATGAGTCGTCCAGGGTTGGGTCGTGTTGTAGCATAAGTCGGTGGAGCGACTTAGGGGATGGTGCGACTTAAAGAAGCTAGGAGGTAATGAGTTGGACCGACTCATAGGGTGACCGACCTAAGGAGGCTACGGCTTAGGATGGACCGACTTATAGAGTGGCCGACTTAGTGGAGACCGACCTAAGGGGCAGACAACTGAAGGTTTGACCGACTTAGGGTAGTGAACGACCTAAGGAGTTGACCGGTCTAATAGTTAGAGAGTTAAGGTGATAGGCCGACCTAAGAACTAACGACTTAATAGTTAACGGGTTAACGAGTTAAGGGTTAGCGTGGTGTTGTGTTAGGTCGGCCATGTGTTAACTCATTGGGTCGTAAGTGCCGACAAGTTGTTAGGTCGGCACTAGGGCTAAGTGGTTAGGTCGGATATGCCGCATGCTAATTGGTCTCGTGTCTTAGTTAGGTCGTTGACTCGGGTATGTTAGTCCGACAGTGCTTTAGGTCGTTAGGTCGGCAGCGAGTTAGGTTGTTGGGTCGGTGGTGTGTGTTGGGTTGTTAGGTCGTAACCGACCTAGGAGCGACCGACTTAAGAGGAAACCAACCTATAAATAGAGGTGCCTATCTTCGTTTTTGGGATCCGGATTTTGAAGCGACGAAGTGCTGCCATTTTGAGAGTTCGACTACAACATTTCTTCACTTCTTTTCTCCACTCTAATCTAGTGCTTACATCCATCCAAGATCGAAGATCAAGATCGAAGATCCAAGAGCCAAAGTTGAAGATCTTCATCCATTCGAGAGAGATTTCACCGTTTGAAGCGGAATCTTGTCGGATCAAGCTTGGTTCTTCGCTGTCCCGATCTGAAGTGGGTTTCTTTTGAGGTGTTTAGGTGATTCGGTGAGTGGTAGTTATCTCTCACACGGACCCAAAGGAGTATATTGGATCGGTGGCTTGTTTATGTGTTAAAGATAGAGATTTCTTGCATTTTCCTTAAGCCTGCATGTGGATCCATAGTCTATGAAGTTTTGGATACCCATTTTTCTACATGTTAACTTATACGAGTTTATTCATCAAGTTGTAGAGACATTTGCCTTTAATCCATGTTTGTTAGATTTTGACATTTTAATTACGAAATTGCCATTCTTGTATAATTGCCTATTAGATCTTGTTTGAATGTTTGATTGCTTGGATTAATGATTGATTTGATTGATAGATTGTTGCAAATTAGCTATTAGTTGATTTGGACAAGTTGGTCAGAGATGATTCAAAAGCTAAGTGAAGAGGCTCTTGAATGGTGAAAGCTGCTTGTGGCATATGAAGCGGATGTTAAAGCTCATATGGATAGATTCGATGATGATGGACTTTGCTATGATTCGATAGAGCAAAGTGTGATGTTGGGATGAGACTTTGCTATGATGAGAGGAAGCAAAGCATGATGTTGGGAAGGGACTTTGCTATGATGCGATGAAGCAAAGCATGATGTGAGATAGCCTTGGTTTAATCCAGACGGGATCATCCCAAGCATGTTGATAACTCGATGATGTGGTTTGAGTTGGTTGATAATGGTAGGCTCGAGAGGCGCTTGAGCTAGTATGAGAATAGTCGTCGAGGAGGATGACTAGGAGGCTGAGATTTCATCGTTATTGAAGGTTCTAGTATGCTCAAAGCAAGAGTACGTTGGGCAGATTCGATAGTCCCAAGCACGGGCTGCGACGACGTGCTAGTACTCTGGGTAGTTGCGAAAATTCATAGGCACGGGCTGCGACGACGTGCGGAGTTGTGTCTAGAACCGGGGTTGCCATTAGCCCTTGAATGACGGCTGAAAGAATGTGCCGGTCATTCAATTAACGATGGTATCGAAGCAATGGTAACAATGATAGCCAGGGTCATGGATGTTTAGTTGTATCATCATTCGATCTTAAGAGCGGTGTCTTCTGGATGCTTATCTGATCTTGGTTTAGGCCTTGGGGGTTTGTATTTGGAAAACATTGACCTTGACAGGAGTGATTATTGCTTTACTTTAATTGTCTGCTTTGTTATGCTTGTTTCTCCTTAGTGTGTGTCTGGGGGCTATCACTGTAGAAAGAGGTGGAGTGGGATGGTTGGGTTCCTATTCCTTTTTAACCTTTATGCTCTTTCGGTATGTTTGATAGTTAATTTACTGCTCACTACGACTTTGTCTGACTCAAGGTTTTATGTTCAACTCTTATTTCCTTGGGCTGTTCATCCATGTTGGGATGGGCAGACTAGGTAGAAGGTGATAGGTGCTGTTCTTAGGGATCCATGATGATGATGATAAAGACGAGCTGGAGGCTAGCATACTAGTTTTCTTACTATATGTACTGGATATTCCGCTGCCTGTATTTTCTTTGAGTGCTTTGTAGTGAGGCTTGATGTATTGGCTTTTCAGATGCTTGTATAAATTATTATGAAGTCTATATGATGATATTCTGTTATGGAGCTTCACTATATATATCCTCTATTGTATTTTGTCCATGTGCTGTGAGTTATACGATAGAGTTTGCGATGGGCGGTCGTCACATTTGGTATCGGAGCTTTGGTTAATCGATTTTAGCCAACGCTCGCTGACGTAACTACGTAAGAGAGGCGTAATTGTATTTTGATGGATGATTACTATATATAAAATAGTAGTTTAGAAGGATTTGAACTCCTTATGTAGTTGTTTCTCTAGGTGTTCTAAAACATTCCTTTTTGTAGATATTAAGGATGAGTCGAAGTGAGAGACAAGCTGCTAGGGAAAGCCGTGCTGTTGGGGGAGCTACTGATTATGTTGCGATGTTCGGAGCTATGATGACTTCTATCATGAGAAGGATACCAGCTCCAGGGCCATCAGTGGATGTTGGAGTTCAAGTTCAGGCTCCAAGATCGGTGGATTTTGCTAAGCTTTGTAAGGATTATGCTGCTCTTGGAGGAAAGGCTTTCTTAGGGACAGAGTCAACCGTTGAAGTTCAGAGATGGATGGATGCTTGTAGAAGGATCTTTGGTGACTTGGGAATTGAGGATGCAACTAAAAGGAAGCTTGCATCAAGACAACTACAAGGGAGAGCTTCTAACTGGTGGAACTCTATCACCATTGATACTCCGGAGGAAGAAATTACTTGGGAGCAATTCCAAGATAGATTTGAAGCTAAGTTCATTTCTACAGCTCAGAAGTCTGTTTTGTTCAAGAAGTTTGTGGAGCTCAAGCAAGGTGGAAGATCAGTTCTTGAGTATGTTTCTGAGTTCGAAGCTTTGTCCAAATATGCTCGGTCGTATATTGAATCTTCTTATCAGAAGAATGAGAAGTTCGTGACAGGCTTGGATAGTTATTTGGGAAGGCAGTTGGTGGATCATCTGGACGATCCTTTTGAGAAGCTTGTGGAGAAAGCTCTCAGGCATGAGAGTTTGTTTCCTAAGGAAGGATCTGTTGTTGCTGTTACCAAGGGGGAGTCTAAACCACAGCAGGGTGGGAACAAGATGAGGAAGCAGCAGCAACAGAAGGGTAAGGATGGTCAAAAGAAGCTGAAGGGTGAAGTGACCTGCTACAATTGCCAGCAGAAGGGCCATCTCTCCAGGGATTTTAAGAATCAGAAGGCGCCGACAAAGTGCCACAACTGTGACAAGCCGGGGCATTTCAGGAGGAATTGTCCAGAACCACAGAAGGATAAGCAGATTGTGCAAGCTTATGCTTTGGGGGTTGTTCCGTCATCTTTGAAAGCTCCTGCTGCTGAAGAGAAAGGGAAGTATGTGGTGGTTCAAGGTACTCTTTCCATATGTGGTGTTCCAGTAAGAGTGTTATTTGATACTGGGGCGTCGCATTCATTTGTTTGTAATGATCTTGTAGGCCGGTTGGGTTTAGAACCGGATATTGTTGATAGGCCATTGGTTGTGACTAATCCAATTGGGGGTTCCTCATGTTTGTGTATGATATGCCGTGGTCTAGTTGTATCGAGTCATGATTGCTCTTTTGCTTGTGATTGTTTTGTTCTGAACTTTGTGGGGTTCGGAATCATATTGGGTATGGACTGGCTTAGGAAGTATGCGGCAAAGGTTGATTGTGAGAAACTGGAGGTGACAGTCGGGAATGTGGAAGGGCGAAAGGTTGTGATACGATGTAAGCATGAAGAAGACGTCTTCATGAGCTTCATGTTGTAGGATCTAGATTAACCCTAGAGGGGGGGGGGGTGAATAGGGTTAATAACAAATTTTCTCTATTTAAACGTAAAAAACAAACTGCAGAAATAAATATGCTGAAAAGTAAATCACACACAAAATTTACCCAGCTTCGGCAACCCCTGCCTACTGCTGCATTCCCAGATTTCTATTAGAATTAAACAGTATCCCGCTTACAAACACTCTACTAGACTCACAAACATTTGCTCCCGCTCACAAACACTCTACTAGACTCGCACACCCTGCTCCGCCTATAGAGCTTCGCTCACTTGCAAACTCTGCTCCCGCCTATAGAGCTTTGCAAACTCGCACACCCTGCTCACTGAAATAATTCTAACTAGACAATCTGACACTACCTAAACCCTAGGTGGTGATTTACAAATTTGTTGACTCGAAATAAAAAACAATTTCAAAATTAAAGCCTGGAGCAAAAAATAAAATACGAACTTTGACTCTACAATTTTTTTGCTCAAAATAAAAATAAAGAAAACCCCTTTTAAACAAACCCTAAGCTAAATAACTAACGCCCCTTTTTAAAACTAACAAGGTCGGCCCCTTGTTTTCCATTAACCCGACCCACTTCGTTCTTTGGCTTTGTGAAAAATAATGGCGACCGATCTCCCTCTTTCTGAAACTAGGGTTCGGCTCTTGCGATCCAAATTGGGGCTTTCTTTGCTCGTGCTTGATTATAGATTGTTGTTAGCTCTTGCTCGCTGCTTCGCTTTGCGTTGCTCCTTGAGTTCGTTGTTGCTTTGGTATGTAATCTCTTTTGCTGGTTTAATGATTTGTGCGATTGTGATTTTCGAACTCAATTGACTTCGATTGCCGATGATGATTTTAGGGTTGAATTGATTTAATGATTTTTCATTGAAGCTTATACCGATGATGATTTTTTTTTGGCTTGAATTTATATGCTTTCGAGACACTGGATTTTTCTCGTATCAATTTGATACTTTCCCAATTTGTTCTTTTGCTTGATGCGCGCACGAATTATTGCTGTCCATATTTGTATTCGAATTAATTAATTCGAAAATTTCTTTCTGCATTTGCTGTCTCGGCCCCTATTTGAATTAATACTGACCATAAATGTATTCCAGAAATTTTGATGCAGAGATTTCTTGCCAAATTAGATTTCTTTGACATAATTAGAACCCGATGTTTCTTTTTAAATTCAACCCCAAATTTTTTGCTTTGCCTTTTTCAAAAATATGCATCTGAATTTTGACTTGCTGTTACTTGCTTGGTTCTTCTCTGCACTGTTGATGATTATCGACTGTAGTATTTATTTTAAGCATTGCTGAGTTGATCACTGATGCATTGATTCACTTATTCATGCATTCAACATTGCCATGTTATTCACTGTTCATTGTTTCATTTGGAATCTTTGCATCTATTCTGTTGCACTTTGATGTTGTTCACCATGTTGCATTCAACTTTAAAAATGTTTGTCACTTGAGTCTCTTTACTGTGTACATGCGTATTTCAATGTTGCAGTGATCATTGAATTTTGGTCGAGACCATTTGCACTTGTGTTTGTTCAAACATGAACTTGTCTCGTATTATTGTAGTGGTTGGTCTGCATTCTCTTATGATTTTAACTTGAACATTCTATTGTTGTTCACAGTTTACATCTGATATCGCTGCATCCATTTTGTTTCTGCACCATGCATATGAAATTGGTCTCTGGACATTTCATATTCTTTTGAACATTTGCACATTTGTGGTCTGCATTTTCTTAACCCTATCACTGTCTTGTTGAAATTGTAACTGGACACTTGAGACTTGTACTTGATATTTGTACTGCCACATTTTGGTCATGTTCCCTTCAGTAGTTTCACTGTTGCATTTTTCATTTAACTACTGGCTTGTTCATGCATTGCTGTGCATACTCGTTGAATTGTGCTTTGACATTGTATTCATCCTTGTAGTTGCTCATTTCAAATTGCATACTTCTTTCATGTTGCTGGACTTGTTTTTGGCATGTTGTATTGTGAACTTTTGTCTGCACTTTCACCCTTTACTTGAGCATTGCATTTTGTTCTTCTGCACTTACTTGATTGTTGCAGTCCATGCCTTGTATCATGATGCACTTGTTATCTTCATTCATGATCACTGTAACACATATTCATCAATGCATGCTGTGCATTTCATTCAGTCTTCATGCATGTTCTCTGATCATTTGTTGGCACTGTATAGTGGTCTTCATTGTTGTTGTAGTTGCATTCAGTTGTTGTCGCACTTGCATGAGTTCGTGTATTGTCTTAGACATGATTCGCTTCAACTTTTAACTTGGTCTTTGTCGTAGTTGCTTTGAACTTCTGGTTGTTGAATTTGATGCCATCCATTTCTTTGTGATCTTGGCTTTGTAGTCAGTGGTTTCACTTGGGCTTATTCATTGTTGTAAACTGCATTGCCTTTTCATGTGCACAACTTGTTCATTCTACGATGTACACTTGTTTACATTGTTTCTCGGCCTGTATCTGTATCATGCTTTGGATTTGCCACACTGTATTTGGTCATAACTTGCTGTCGTAGATGTTTTGAACTGCATACTTCTTGTTGCAGTTTTGTACAATGATCGGCCATGTTAGTTTCATATGCATATTTGTGCAAATTGACCATTGGTTGTTCATTTGGGCTGCTGGACTTGTTGTACAATGCATAGTGCATCAGTTTTGGACTTGCAGTTTGAATTGCATTGCGTTGAGTCGAATTTGCAGTGATGGCTTGACCTTTGCACCTTCACACTTTCTCTTGTTGGCTGCGCACACGAGTTGGCGAGGCAGTGCACACGTGTATGAATGTACACGTGTGTATTGCAGCCACTTATGATTACCTGTCCCTGTAATATCTATGTGCACGACTTTGTGATAAATTCAAGTGTGAATGATGACGAACAACCCATATATCTGAGGCAAACATTATTTTCAAAAACATCATTTATTTTAAATTTCAAAAATATTTCTTGATCAATTTTACTGCGTTAGTGAATATTTTCGCAGATTTGCTCAGATGCTAGATACAAACTGAAATGCAGTTGAAGACCAAATACGAGTGTGAGTGATATGTAGTGAGGACAATGATGTAAACATGAAATGTGATGTAATTCAAAATTGTATATAGTGAGAGCATGAATTTGTACTATTCAAGATTGCAATAAATATTTGTTTGAACAAAATTTATGTTTGAATTCAAAATCTGTGTAACTTGTTCTGTTTGAATTCAAATTCAAATTCAAATTCTGTGTAGTTTATTTTATTCAACAAATATTTATTTTATATATGAAGATTAAAATAGTACATTAACAAATACATTTAAACGAAATCATATATATATGTTTATTATCATCAAACAAAAATCATATAAGCGCAAAGCGCATATTTCACAATCTCCCCCTTTTGATGATAACAAACATATATTTAAGATTTTGACCGTGTTAAATGTATTTGATCAATGATATGCTCTAATTGCTCCCCCTATTTAAATGCTTCCTCTCTACATGATGCTCCCCCTACATATATGCATACAAATAGAAATATTCAAATAAGCCTAGATGCATATAGGAAAATTATTTGACCTTTGCTTGATTCTATTTGACAAAATCTTAACTTTTCTCTCCCCCTTTTGTTATCAGCAAAAGAATAATAGTGTGAGAGAAAAATAAAGATAGAGTGATTGATATTAATCCAACATTAAACTCAAATTGAATATAAATATTAAACTTCAGTAAGAATCAAACAAAAATCATAACGACCCTTGTTAGGCGCATATTCCACTTTTAGAAATGACGGAAATAAAATTCTCATACATAATCATACAGTTGAATCTTCTTGTGGTACATTTATATCCGGAATTTGAATATCTACTAATCATGCATAACCGTTAGGACTTTTAAATGAGATTAGTAGTATTCCAATTTAGTTTTTAAAAATGAAATCAAGTATCTTCTAACCAAGCACGACCGTGAGGACTTTTAAATGGGATTAAAATCAACTTGTCTATTAAATCAATTAATTTTGAAATGCGTTTCATACATGCATAACCATAAGGACTTTTAAATGAGTATGGAAGCACATAATCAAAAATCAAAGTAATTCACCCATGCATAACCGTGAGGACTTTTAAATGAGAGTGAATACTTTGGATATTTATTTATTTTTAAAAAAATGTGAAATGAAAAGCAAATGATCCCTGATTATAGTACCACCTATCGACAAACTATCTTGAATATTTGATAAATCATGGTCGATAGAAATAATGATAGATATAGAAATGGTCATGAAATTTTTACCCAAAAATTTTTTTATAACTCTTGTTTAAATTCCTAAAGAAATTTTCTAAATATACTCTTTTGAGTAATGTTTGTTAATTATCAACACTTATCACCTTTTGAATCACAATTTATCTCTTCGATAATCAGCAGGGAGTTGGATTAGTCAAAATTTGTCATTTAAAATCAAATAAACGTGACTAATCTGAAAGTATGGTCAAACAAGTATTTTTTACGAAGGGGTTATATGAAAAAAAATTCTGCTAAATGAGAATTATTTCAAGTGAAAAATATGCAGATATTTTCTTTGAAAAACGATGCAGCAAATGTATGTTTCACCATAAATCACGTTCATCTCGTAAGTTTTCTATCAACTAGATTACCAGTATGAACTGCATCTGAATTTCTTTTTCACTTCAAAATATCACTAACTTGGTAAACAAAACCATGAAAATGTGCATAAGAAACTTAAACTCAATTTTGAATAGTGAACAAGCCAGAATAAATCATCATCTCAATCTTGGCTGATTTCATTCAGAATATGGTGCAGATTATCACTTGAATATACCTTTACCTGTTTAACCTTTACGATAATTTTATGTTATTGCCTATTGTGATTCTGTCACCTTTGTATTAGGCTAAGGAACTTTACTTTGTTGCCCGTTGTGTTTCTGGAACAGCCAAAATCCAGATAACACTGATGTTGTACCTTAGCCTGCCACCATACCTACACGAGAAAAGATTTATGTGACCTATTTATAGGTCCATGGTTGTTAGTGGCAGAAGCATTATGAATAAACAAACCCTTTGGAACCCAAACTTGTTTTGTCCTTTCATTCTTGTTCCAATAGACATGAAATCTGTTTGTAGAATTCTTAGGAACCCAAACTTGTACAAATTTTGTGTTCTTGTTCCTTTGTCTACAATTTTCAACATGATGTCCAATTATTTCACATCTACCAAAGACACTCCTACCTTTTGCACTATCCTCAACTTGTGTTTTCCCAAAACCTAGTCCTTTTCTGTTGTTAGCAAAAATTTGATTTCCCAATAACATGTTGAATGATTTTTCTCCTATTGAGAAGTTATTCAGAGATTTCTCAAGATTTTGGACTCTGGTTTTTAGTGTCGTGTTTTCAGTTACAAGTGAGGTGCATCTATTTATGAAATCCTTTTTCCTAGTGTCAATGGTTTCCATAAGACTCAAGTTTTCTTTTTCAAGACTCTCAAAGCTATTCTTGAGTCCTGACAATTCCAAATCTAAAATTCTACATTTTTCACATTCTAGGTTATGAATATTTTCAAGTTCGGTTTCTAACCTAAAATTTTCACGAGCAAGTTCTCTCTTATCAAATTTCAGTTTTTCAATTTTAGATTCAAGAGCATCAACTACTTCAGTAAGATCAGAACACATAAAAACAAGATCTCTATAGGAATAATCACCTGCCTCACTAGATTCCTCAGAGCTTGCTTCTGAATCTGATTTTGCCACAAGACACAAGTTAGCCTCCTCTGAGCTGCTATCTGAAACTTCCTCTCCTTCTTCATCATCCCAAGTTGCTGCGAACACCTTCTTTTCCTTTTTCTTTCCTTTGTTATATTTGAGAAGTGGGCATTCTGGTTTGATGTGGCCAGGCATGTTGCAATTATAACACGTTAGCTCATTATCGGAATTTTCAGAATCTTTTGACGAATTGCCCTTTGTTTTCTTCTTGCGTGGCTTGAATCTAGACCATCTTCTAAGATTATTGACAGCCATTGCAAGTTCTTCAATTGGATCTTCTCCTTCATCGCTCTCTTGTTTGATTTTTAAGGCAATCGTCTTCTTCTTTGGTTCGGAGTTGTTGCGTTCTTCCTTTGCTTTTAGCTCAAGCTCATATGTCATCAAGTTGCCAATCAACTCCTCCATGCTTAGCTTACTCAGATCTTTCGATTCTTGTATTGCTGTGTCTTTTGCCTCAAAGTTCATCGGTAAGACTCGTAGTATCTTCCGCACAAGCTCTACCTCCGTGAAGACCTTCCCAAGTGCTCTAGCGTTGTATACCAAGGTTGAAAAGCGTCCAAACATATCCTTTATGCTCTCGCCTTTGTCCATCACAAAATTCTTGTATTCGTTGCTGAATAGGGCTAGACGAGACTCCTTGACTTGAGAAGTTCCTTCGTGTGTCACCTCCAAAGTGTTCCAAATTTCCTGTGCTGTTGTACAATGAGAAATTCTATTAAATTCATTTTTATCAAGAGCACATATCAAAGCATTCATGGCTTTAGCATTTATCGTTTTTAATCTCTTATCGTTAGCATCCCACCTATCCTTAGGTTTAGGAATCTCAGTATCACCAATAGTTATAGTGGGGGATTTATAACCAGTTTCAATAATATCCCAAACGTCATAATCAACAGAACTAAGATAAATACTCATCCTAACCTTCCAATAAGCATAATCATTCCCGTTAAACATGGGTGGCCTAACGATAGATTGCCCCTCATAAAAAGCATTATTTAATGAATTCATGACTCTAGAGTTAAATAAAAAATACCAGGCTCTGATACCACTTGTAAGATCTAGATTAACCCTAGAGGGGGGGGGTGAATAGGGTTAATAACAAATTTTCTCTATTTAAACGTAAAAAACAAACTGCAGAAATAAATATGCTGAAAAGTAAATCACACACAAAATTTACCCAGCTTCGGCAACCCCTGCCTACTGCTGCATTCCCAGATTTCTATTAGAATTAAACAGTATCCCGCTTACAAACACTCTACTAGACTCACAAACATTTGTTCCCGCTCACAAACACTCTACTAGACTCGTACACCCTGCTCCGCCTATAGAGCTTCGCTCACTTGCAAACTCTGCTCCCGCCTATAGAGCTTTGCAAACTCGCACACCCTGCTCACTGAAATAATTCTAACTAGACAATCTGACACTACCTAAACCCTAGGTGGTGATTTACAAATTTGTTGACTCGAAAATAAAAAAAACAATTTCAAAATTAAAGCCTGGAGCAAAAAATAAAATACGAACTTTGACTCTACAATTTTTTTGCTCAAAATAAAAATAAAGAAAACCCCTTTTAAACAAACCCTAAACTAAATAACTAACGCCCCTTTTTAAAACTAACAAGGCCGGCCCCTTGTTTTCCTTTAACCCGGTCCACTTCGTTCTTTGGCTTTGTGAAAAATAATGGCGACCGATCTCCCTCTTTCTGAAACTAGGGTTCGGCTCTTGCGATCCAAATTGGGGCTTTCTTTGCTCGTGCTTGATTATAGATTGTTGTTGGCTCTTGCTCGCTGCTTCGCTTTGCGTTGCTCCTTGAGTTCGTTGTTGCTTTGGTATGTAATCTCTTTTGCTGGTTTAATGATTTGTGCGATTGTGATTTTCGAACTCAATTGACTTCGATTGCCGATGATGATTTTAGGGTTGAATTGATTTAATGATTTTTCATTGAAGCTTATACCGATGATGATTTTTTTTTGGCTTGAATTTATATGCTTTCGAGACACTGGATTTTTCTCGTATCAATTTGATACTTTCCCAATTTGTTCTTTTGCTTGATGCGCGCACGAATTATTGCTGTCCATATTTGTATTCGAATTAATTAATTCGAAAATTTCTTTCTACATTTGCTGTCTCGGCCCCTATTTGAATTAATACTGACCATAAATGTATTCCAGAAATTTTGATGCAGAGATTTCTTGCCAAATTAGATTTCTTTGACATAATTAGAACCCGATGTTTCTTTTTAAATTCAACCCCAAATTTTTTGATTTGCCTTTTTCAAAAATATGCATCTGAATTTTGACTTGCTGTTACTTGCTTGGTTCTTCTCTGCACTGTTGATGATTGTCGACTGTAGTATTTATTTTAAGCATTGCTGAGTTGATCACTGATGCATTGATTCACTTATTCATGCATTCAACATTGCCATGTTATTCACTGTTCATTGTTTCATTTGGAATCTTTGCATCTATTCTGTTGCACTTTGATGTTGTTCACCATGTTGCATTCAACATTAAAAATGTTTGTCACTTGAGTCTCTTTACTGTGTACATGCGTATTTCAATGTTGCAGTGATCATTGAATTTTGGTCGAGACCATTTGCACTTGTGTTGGTTCAAACATGAACTTGTCTCGTATTATTGTAGTGGTTGGTCTGCATTCTCTTATGATTTTAACTTGAACATTCCATTGTTGTTCACAGTTTACATCTGATATCGCTGCATCCATTTTGTTTCTGCACCATGCATATGAAATTGGTCTCTGGACATTTCATATTCTTTTGAACATTTGCACATTTGTGGTCTGCATTTTCTTAACCCTATCACTGTCTTGTTGAAATTGTAACTGGACACTTGAGACTTGTACTTGATATTTGTACTGCCACATTTTGGTCATGTTCCCTTCAGTAGTTTCACTGTTGCATTTTTCATTTAACTACTTGCTTGTTCATGCATTGCTGTGCATACTCGTTGAATTGTGCTTTGACATTGTATTCATCCTTGTAGTTGCTCATTTCGAATTGCATACTTCTTTCATGTTGCTGGACTTGTTTTTGGCATGTTGTATTGTGAACTTTTGTCTGCACTTTCACCCTGTACTTGAGCATTGCATTTTGTTCTTCTGCACTTACTTGATTGTTGCAGTCCATGCCTTGTATCATGATGCACTTGTTATCTTCATTCATGATCACTGTAACACATATTCATCAATGCATGCTGTGCATTTCATTCAGTCTTCATGCTTGTTCTCTGATCATTTGTTGGCACTGTATAGTGGTCTTCATTGTTGTTGTAGTTTCATTCAGTTGTTGTCGCACTTGCATGAGTTCGTGTATTGTCTTAGACATGATTCACTTCAACTTTTAACTTGGTCTTTGTCGTAGTTGCTTTGAACTTCTGGTTGTTGAATTTGATGGCATCCATTTCTTTGTGATCTTGGCTTTGTAGTCAGTGGTTTCACTTGGGCTTATTCATTGTTGTAAACTGCATTCCCTTTTCATGTGCACAACTTGTTCATTCTACTGTGTACACTTGTTTACATTGTTTCTCGGCCTGTATCTGTATCATGCTTTGGATTTGCCACACTGTATTTGGTCATAACTTGCTGTCGTAGATGTTTTGAACTGCATACTTCTTGTTGCAGTTTTGTACAATGCTCGGCCATGTTAGTTTCATATGCATATTTGTGCAAATTGACCATTGGTTGTTCATTTGGGCTGCTGGACTTGTTGTACAATGCATAGTGCATCAGTTTTGGACTTGCAGTTTGAATTGCATTGCGTTGAGTCGAATTTGCAGTGATGGCTTGACCTTTGCGCTTTCACACTTGCTCTTGTTGGCTGCGCACACGTGTTGGCGAGGCAGTGCACACGTGTATGAATGTACACGTGTGTATTGCAGCCACTTATGATTACCTGTCCCTGTAATATCTATGTGCACGACTTTGTGATAAATTCAAGTGTGAGTGATGACGAACAACCCATATATCTGAGGCAAACATTATTTTCAAAAACATCGTTTATTTTAAATTTCAAAAATATTTCTTGATCAATTTTACTGCGTTAGTGAATATTTTTGCAGATTTGCTCAGATGCTAGATACAAACTGAAATGCAGTTGAAGATCAAATACGAGTGTGAGTGATATGTAGTGAGGATAATGATGTAAACATGAAATGTGATGTAGTTCAAAATTGTATATAGTGAGAGCATGAATTTGTACTATTCAAGATTGTAATAAATATTTGTTTGAATAAAATTTATGTTTGAATTCAAAATCTGTGTAACTTGTTCTGTTTGAATTCAAATTCAAATTCTGTGTAGTTTATTTTATTCAACAAATATTTATTTAATATATGAAGATTAAAATAGTACATTAACAAATACATTTAAACGAAATCATATATATACGTTTATTATCATCAAACAAAAATCATATAAGCGCAAAGCGCATATTTCACACATGTATTCGCTGGTTGTTCCACGGGATGGACTGTCATTGATGCCGGTTGTGAATGGATTTGAAGACGTCTTTGAGGAAGTCAAAGGGTTACCGCCGTATAGGGAGATCGAGTTTCGTATCGATCTAGTTGAAGGAGCCAGACTTGTTGTGATGCCTCTTAGGCGGATGGCGCCTAGGGAACAGCAAGAGTTGAAGGTGCAAGTTGATGACCTTTTACAGAAAGGATTCATTCGGCGCAGTGTGTCCGAAAGGGGTGCACCAGTTGTGTTCGCAACCAAAGCGGATGGATCGTTGAGGTTGTTTGTTGATTATCGTGAATTGAATAAGGTGACTAAGAAGAACAAGTATCCATTGTCGAGAATAAATGACTTGTTTGACCAGCTTCACGAAGCTGAGGTGTTTTCTCAGATGGTTTTGGCAACGGGATTTCTCCAGTTAAGAGTGGCAAAGGATAGTGTGCCGAAGACTGCTTTCCGGACACCATCTGGTTTTTATGAGTCGCTGGTAATGCCATTTGGGTTGACCAATGCACCAGCATATTTTGTGGATCTTATGAATAGAGTATTCAGGGATCAGTTGAACAAGTTCGTACTTGTGTTCGTGGATGATATTCTGATTTATTCCAGAACTGAAGAAGAGCACAAGACGCACTTGTGTATTGTTTTGGAAATCTTATGGAAACATCAGCTGAAGGCTAAGTTTTCGAAGTGTCACTTCTGGAAGAGTGAAGTGAGGTTCTTAGGCCATGTTATTTCTTGAAATGGAATAGCGGTTGATCCCGCTAAGGTGGCAGCAATCCATGATTGGGTTAGACCTAAGAATGCATCTAATGTGAGAAGTTTTCTTGGATTAGCAGGATATTATCGTCGGTTTATCAAAGACTTTTCCAAGATAGCTGCACCGTTAACAGGATTGACGAAAAAGTATCAGGTATTCAGTTGGGATACTAAGTGTGAGCAAGCTTTCGGAATCCTGAAAGAGCGACTGATAAGTGCTCCTGTTTTGACTATTCCAAGTGGGAATGATGAGATGGTGGTTTACACCGATGCATGTGGTACTGGACTAGGAGCAGTGCTGATGCAGAAGGATAAAGTTGTTGCGTATGCAAGTCGACAACTAAAGCCGCATTAAAGGAATTACCCGACTCATGATCTGGAGTTAGCGGCGATTGTTTTTGCTCTGAAGATGTGGAGACATTATCTATTGGGAGTTCGATTCGAGTTGTTTACGGATCATAAGTCGTTGAAGTATCTTTTCTCCCAAAAGGATTTGAATCTTCGGCAGCAACGATGGCTAGAGTTTTTAGCATCATATGATTTTGGTATAGCCTATACTCCGGGAAAAGGTAACGCAGTAGCTGATGCGTTAAGTCGAAGACATGCAGGATTAGGAGCAATGTTTTCAGAATGGAAGAGTCTCGAGTATTTAGCTGGATTTGACTTCAGGCCTAGATGTGAATTAGAACCTGAGATGTTGGCAAACTTATCGATAAGGCCTACTCTTGTAGAAAGAATTGGCGAGACCCAAAAGCAAGATGATAAGCTTGTCAAGATTATCCGTGATTTGGAATCTGGATTGGGTCCAGAAAAGGATAAAGGATTCGAGGTCGATTGAGAGGGTTGGCTTCGGAAGCAAGGACAATTAGTTGTTCCCGATATAGATGAATTGAGAGATGAAGTTCTGAAGGAAAGTCATCACTCGAAGTTGACAATTCATCCAGGTGGAAATACGATGTATCGGGATATGAAGAGAACCTATTATTGGGAAGGTATGAAGAAGGATGTTGGAAATTTTGTTTCCAAATGTATGAACTGCCAGTTGGTAAAAGCTGAATAGAAGAGGCCAAGTGGATTGCTTCAGCCATTGGAAGTTCTTACGTGGAAGTGGTAGCAAATATCGATGGTTTTTATCGATGGTCTACCTAGGACAAGAGCGGGAAATGAAGGGATTTGGGTCATTGTAGATCGTTTCAAGAGTGCAAGATTCATTCCTCTTCGATCAACCAGGACTGCATCGAAGTTGGCTGAGTTGTATGTTAAGTGGATAGTTCGATTCCATGGTATTCCGAAAAGTATAGTGAGCGATAGAGACCCATTGTTCACTAGCGGATTTTGGAAGAGCTTCCAGGAAGTTTTGGGAACCGAGTTGTGTTTGAGTACAGCTTATCATCCCCAAATGGTCAGACCGAGAGGGTCAACCGAGTTTTGGAAGATCTCCTCAGAGCATGTGTTTTGGATTTCGGAGGATCATGGGAAGCTCATCTTCATTCGGTGGAATTTGCGTATAATAACAGTTACCAGTCAAGTATTGGTATGGCACCATATGAAGCATTATATGGAAGACCGTGTAACTCTCCGACATGTTGGTTGGAAGCTGGAGAAAAGCTGATACTTGGGCCAGAAATGATTCGTCAGACTTCGGATTGCATAAAGATCATTCGGCAACGAATGAAGGCAGCCCAAGACCGTTAGAAAATTTATGGCAATAAGCGTCGTAAGGACTTGGAATTCGGCATAGGTGATATGGTTCTTGTGAAGATTTCTCCTCTGAAGAATGTTATTCGATTCGAGAAGAAAGGAAAGTTGACTCCGAGATTTGTTGGACCATTCCCGATCAACGAGCGAATTAGAAAACTCGCTTATAGATTGGAGTTACCGGAAAAGGTGGCGAGTGTGCACAATGTTTTTCATGTATCATATCTACGGAAGTATGTGCACGACTTGAATACAGTGGTTTCTGTTGATAGCTGTGAAGATTTAGAGGTTGATCCAGTGGTTACGAGACCTCGTAAGCCGCTTCGTGTTGTTGAAACCGACACGAAACAGCTTAGGAGGATGACGATTACGTTGCTCAAGATACAATGGAGTGATGATGTTAACGACTGTACATGGGAGGAGGAAGAGAGGATGAAAGTAGCTTATCCTGAACTCTTCGAGGTATGGCCCTAAGGTGTCGTGACATCTCATGAATTTGTAACTTGTTCTAGTCTTAGAATTCTGCATGCTAGGCTAGTAATTGGATGAATGGTTTGTTGATTGCTATGGATGGTAGGCATGCAGAAAAGTTTTGGATGCTCTTGTTTGTTTGGAATTTCGGGGGTGAAATTCCTAAGGGGGAGAGAATGTAACGACCCGTATTTTTACGTGTCAACATAACATAGTTGTCATTAAGTCATTGACGTTGTTAAGTCGTTCGGAGATGAGTCGTCCAGGGTTGGGTCGTGTTGTAGCATAAGTCGGTGGAGCGACTTAGGGGATGGTGCGACTTAAAGAAGCTAGGAGGTAATGAGTTGGACCGACTCATAGGGTGACCGACCTAAGGGGGGCTACGGCTTAGGATGGACCGACCTATAGAGTGGCCGACTTAGTGGAGACCGACTTAAGGGGTAGACAACTGAAGGTTTGACCGACTTAGGGTAGTGAATGACCTAAGGAGTTGACCGGTCTAATATTTAGAGAGTTAAGGTGATAGGCTGACCTAAGAGCTAACGACTTAATAGTTAACGGGTTAACGAGTTAGGGGTTAGCGTGGTGTTGTGTTAGGTCGGCCATGTGTTAACTCGTTGGGTCGTAAGTGCCGACAAGTTGTTAGGTCGGCACTAGGGCTAAGTGGTTAGGTCAGATATGCCGCATGCTAGTTGGTCTCGTGTCTTAGTTAGGTCGTTGACTCGGGTATGTTAGGCCGGCAGTGCTTTAGGTCGTTAGGTCGGCAGCAAGTTAGGTTGTTGGGTCGGTGGTGTGTGTTGGGTTGTTAGGTCGTAACCGACCTAGGAGCGACCGACTTAAGAGGAAACCAGCCTATAAATAGAGGTGCCTGTCTTCATTTTTGGGATCCGGATTTTGAAGCGACGAAGTGCTGCCATTTTGAGAGCTCGACTACAACATTTCTTCACTTCTTTTCTCCACTCTAATCTAGTGCTTACATCCATCCAAGATCGAAGATCAAGATCGAAGATCCAAGAGCCAATGTTGAAGATCTTCATCCATTCGAGAGAGATTTCACCGTTTGAAGCGGAATCTTGTCAGATCAAGCTTGGTTCTTCACTATCCAAATCTGAATTGGGTTTCTTTTGAGGTGTTTAGGTGATTCGGTGAGTGGTAGTTATCTCTCACACGGACCCAAAGGAGTATATTGGATCGGTGGCTTGTTTATGTGTTAAAGATAGAGATTTCTTGCATTTTCCTTAAGTCTGCATGTAGATCCATAGTCTATGAAGTTTTGGATACCCATTTTTCTACATGTTAACTTATACGAGTTTATTCATCAAGTTGTAGAGACATTTGCCTATAATCCACATTTGTTAGATTTGGACGTTTTAATTACGAAATTGCCATTCCTGTATAATTTCCTATTAGATCTTGTTTGAATGTTTGATTGCTTGGATTAATGATTGATTTGATTGATAGATTATTGCAAATTAGCTAATAGTTGATTTGGACAAGTTGGTCAGAGATGATTCAAAAGCTAAGTGGAGAGGCTCTTGAATGGTGAAAGCTGCTTGTGGCATATGAAGCGGATGTTAAAGCTCTTATGGATAGATTCGATGATGATGAACTTTGCTATGATGCGATAGAGCAAAGTGTGATGTTGGGATGAGACTTTGTTATGATGAGAGGAAGCAAAACATGATGTTGGGAAGGGACTTTGCTACGATGCGATGAAGCAAAGCATGATGTGAGATAGACTTGGTTTAATCCAGACGGGATCATCCCAAGCATGTTGATAACTCGATGATGTGGTTCGAGTTGGTTGATAATGGTGGGCTCGAGAGGCGCTTGAGCTAGTATGAGAATAGTCGTCGAGGAGGATGACTAGGAGGCTGAGATTTCATCGTTATTGAAGGTTCTAGCATGCTTAAAGCAAGAGTACGTTGGGCAGATTCGATAGTCCCAAGCACGGGCTGCGACGACGTGCTAGTACTCTAGGTAGTTGCGAAAATTCCTAGGCACGGGCTGCGACGACGTGCGGAGTTGTGTCTAGAACCGGGTTTGCCATTAGCCCTTGACTGACGGCTGAAAGAATGTGCCGGTCATTCAATTAACGATGGTATCGAAGCAATGATAACAGTGATAGCCGGGGTCATGGATGTTTGGTTGTATCATCATTCGATCTTAAGAGCGGTGTCTTCTGGGTGCTTATCTGATCTTGGTTTAGGCCTTGGGGGTTTGTATTTGGAAAACATCGACCTTGACTCGAGTGATTATTGCTTTACTTTAATTGTCTGCTTTGTTATGCTTGTTTCTCCTTAGTGTGTGTCTGGGGGCTATCACTGTAGAAAGAGGTGGAGTGGGATGGTTGGGTTCCTATTCCTTTTTATCCATTATGCTCTTTTGGTGTGTTTGATAGTTAATTTACTGCTCACTAGGACTTTGTCTGACTCAAGGTTTTATGTTCAACTCTTATTACCTTGGGCTGTTCATCCATGTTGGGATGGGCAGACTAGGTAGCAGGTGACAAGTGTTGTTCTTAGGGATCCATGATGATGATGACAAAGACGAGCTGGAGGCTAGCATACTAGTTTTCTTACTATATGTACTGGATATTCCGCTACCTGTATTTTCTTTCAGTGCTTTGTAGCGAGGCTTGATATATTGACTTTTCAGATGCTTGTATAAACTATTATGAAGTCTATATGATGATATTCTGTTATGGAGCTTCACTATATATATATCCTCTATTGTATTTTGTCCATGCGCTGTGAGTTATTCGATAGAGTTTGCGATGGACGGTCATCACATTTGGTATCAGAGCTTTGGTTAATCGATTTTAGCCAACGCTCGCTGACGTAACTACGTAAGAGAGACGTAATTGTATTTGGATGGAGGATTACTGTATATAAAATAGTAGTTTAGAAGGATTTGAACTCCTTATGCAGTTGTTTCTCTAAGTGTTCTAAAACATTCCTTTTTGTAGATATTAAGGATGAGTCGAAGTGAGAGACAAGCTGCTGGGGAAAGCCATGCTGCTGGGGGAGCTACTGATTATGCTGCGATGTTCGAAGCTATGATGACTTCTATCATGAGAAGGATACCTGCTCCAGGGCCATCAGTGGATGTTGGAGTTCAAGTTCAAGCTCCAAGATCGGTGGATTTTGCTAAGCTTTGTAAGGATTATACTACTCTTGGAGGAAAGGCTTTCTTAGGGACAGAGTCAACCGTTGAAGTTCAGAGATGGATAGATGCTTGTAGAAGGATCTTTGGTGACTTGGGAATTGAGGATGCAACTAAAAGGAAGCTTGCATCAAGACAGCTACAAGGGAGAGCTTCTGACTGGTGGAACTCTATCACCATTGATACTCCGGAGGAAGAAATTACTTGGGAGCAATTCCAAGATAGATTTGAAGCTAAGTTCATTTCTACAGCTTAGAAGTCTGTTTTGTTCAAGAAGTTTGTGGAGCTCAAGCAAGGTGGAAGATCAGTTCTTGAGTATGTTTCTGAGTTCGAAGCTTTGTCCAAATATGCTCGGTCGTATATTGAATCTTCTTATCAGAAGATTGAGAAGTTCGTGACAGGCTTGGATAGTTATTTGGGAAGGCAGTTGGTGGATCATCTGGACGATCCATTTGAGAAGCTTGTGGAGAAAGCTCTCAGGCTTGAGAGTTTGTTTCGTAAGGAAGGATCTGTTGTTGCTGTTACTAAGGAGGAGTCTAAACCACAGCAGGGTGGAAACAAGAAGAGGAAGCAGCAGCAACAGAAGGGTAAGGATGGTCAGAAGAAGCTGAAGGGTGAAGTGACCTGCTACAATTGCCAGCAGAAGGGCCATCTCTCCAGGGATTGTAAGAATCAGAAGGCGCCGACAAAGTGCCACAACTGTGACAGCCGGGGCATTTCAGGAGGAATTGCCCAGAACCACAGAAGGATAAGCAGATTGTGCAAGCTTATGCTTTGGGGGCTGTTCCATCATCTTTGAAAGCTCGTACTGCTGAAGAGAAGGGGAAGTTTGTGGCCGTTCAAGGTACTCTTTCCATATGTGGTGTTCCAGTAAGAGTGTTATTTGATACTGGGGCGTCGCATTTGTTTGTTTGTAATGATCTTGTAGGCCGGTTGGGTTTAGAACCGGATATTGTTGATAGGCCATTGGTTGTGACTAATCCAATTGGGGGTTCGTCATGTTTGTGTATGATATGCCGTGGTCTAGTTGTATCGAGTCATGATAGCTCTTTTGCTTGTGATTGTTTTGTTCTGAACTTTGCGGGGCTCGGAATCATATTGGGTATGGACTGGCTTAGGAAGTATGCGGCAAAGGTTGATTGTGAGAAACTGGAGGTGACAGTTGGGAATGTGGAAGGGCGAAAGGTTGTGATACGATGTAAGCATGAAGAAGGCGTTTTCATGAGCTTTATGTATTCGCTGGTTGTGACAGTTGGGACTGTCATTGATGCCGGTTGTGAATGGATTTGAAGATGTCTTTGAGGAAGTCAAAGGGTTACCGCCGCATAGGGAGATCGAGTTTCGTATTGATCTAGTTGAAGGAGATGGACCTGTTGCGATGCCTCTTAGGCGGATGGCACCTAGGGAACAGCAAGAGTTGAAGGTGCAAGTTGATGACCTTTTACAGAAAGGATTCATTCGGCGCAGTGCGTCCGAATGGGGTGCACCAGTTGTGTTCGCAACCAAAGCGGATGGATCGTTGAGGTTGTGTGTTGATTATCGTGAGTTAAATAAGGTGACTAAGAAGAACAAATATCCATTGCCGAGAATAAATGACTTATTTGATCAGCTTCACGAAGCTGAGGTGTTTTCTCAGATGGATTTGGTAACGGGATTTCACCAGTTAAGAGTGGCAAAGGATAGTGTGCCGAAGACTGCTTTCCGAACACCATCTGGTTTTATGAGTGGCTGGTAATGCCATTTGGGTTGAACAATGCACCAGCATATTTTGTGGATCTTATGAATAGAGTATTCAGGGATCAGTTGAACAAGTTCGTACTTGTGTTCGTGGATGATATTCTGATTTATTCCAGAACTGAAGAAGAGCACAAGACGCACTTGCGTATTGTTTTGGAAATCTTACGGAAACATCAGCAGAAGGCTAAGTTTTCGAAGTGTCACTTCTGGAAGAGTGAAGTGAGGTTCTTAGGCCATGTTATTTCTGGAAATGGAATAGCGGTTGATCCCGCTAAGGTGGCAGCAATCCAGGATTGGGTTAGACCTAAGAATGCATCTAATGTGAGAAGTTTTCTTGGATTAGCAGGATATTATCGTCGGTTTATCAAAGACTTTTCCAAGATAGCTGCACCGTTAAGGATTGACGAAAAAGAAGCAGGTATTCAGTTGGGATACTAAGTGTGAGCAAGTTTTTGGAATCCTGAAAGAGCGACTGACAAGTGCTCCTGTTTTGACTATTCCAAGTGGGAATGATGAGATGGTGGTTTACACCGATGCATGTGGTACTGGACTAGGAGTAGTGCTGATGCAGAAGGATAAAGTTGTTGCGTATGCAAGTCGACAACTAAAGCCGCATTAAAGGAATTACCCAACTCATGATCTGGAGTTAGCGGCGATTGTTTTTGCTCTGAAGATGTGGAGACATTATCTATTGGGAGTTCGATTCGAGTTGTTTACGGATCATAAGTCGTTGACGTATCTTTTCTCCCAAAAGGATTTGAATTGTCGGCAGCAACGATGGCTAGAGTTTTTAGCATCATATGATTTTGGTATAGCCTATACTCCGGGAAAAGGTAACGCAGTAGCTGATGCGTTAAGTCGAAGACATGCAGGATTAGGAGCCATGTTTTCAGAATGAAAGAGTCTCGAGTATTTAGCTGGATTTGACTTCAGGCCTAGATGTGAATTAGAACCTGAGATGTTGGCAAACTTATCGATAAGACCTACTCTTGTGGAAAGAATTGGCGAGAGCCAAAAGCAAGATGATAAGCTTGTCAAGATTATCCGTGATTTGGAATCTGGATTGGGCCCAGAAAAGGATAAAGGATTCGAGGTCGATTGAGAGGGTTGGCTTCGGAAGCAAGGACGATTAGTTGTTCCCGATATAGATGAATTGAGAGACGAAGTTCCGAAGGAAAGTCATCACTCGAAGTTGACAATTCATCCAAGTGGAAATAAGATGTATCGGGATATGAAGAGAACCTATTACTGGGAAGGTATGAAGAAGGATGTTGGAAATTTTATTTCCAAATGTATGAACTGCCAGTTGGTAAAAGCTGAACAGAAGAAGCCAAGTGGATTGCTTCAGCCATTGGAAGTTCCTACGTGGAAGTGGGAGCAAATATCGATGGATTTTATCGATGGTCTACCTTGGACAAGAGCGGGAAATGAAGGGATTTGGGTCATTGTAGATCGTTTGACCAAGAGTGCAAGATTCATTCCTCTTCGATCAACCAGGACTGCATCGAAGTTGGCTGAGTTGTATGTTAAGTGGATAGTTCGATTCCATGGTATTCCGAAAAGTATAGTGAGAGATAGAGACCCATTGTTCACTAGCGGATTTTGGAAGAGCTTCCAGGAAGTTTTGGGAACCGAGTTGTGTTTGAGTACAGCTTATCATCCCCAAACAGATGGTCAGACCGAGAGGGTCAACCGAGTTTTGGAAGATCTCCTCAGAGCATGTGTTTTGGATTTCGGAGGATCCTGGGAAGATCATCTTCATTTGGTGGAATTTGCGTATAATAACAGTTACCAGTCAAGTATTGGTATGGCACCATATGAAGCATTATATGGAAGACCGTGTAACTCTCCGACATGTTGGTTGGAAGCTGGAGAAAAGCCGATACTTGGGCCAGAAATGATTCGTTAGACTTCGGATTGCGTAAAGATCATTCGGCAACGAATGAAGGCAGCCCAAGACCGTTAGAAAAGTTACGCCGATAAACGTCGTAAGGATTTGGAATTCGGCATAGGTGATATGGTTTTTGTGAAGATTTCTCCTCTGAAGAATGTTATTCGATTCGAGAAGAAAGGAAAGTTGACTCCGAGATTTGTTGGACCATTCTCGATCAACGAGCGAATTGGAAAGCTCGCTTATAGATTGGAGTTACCGGAAAAGGTGGCGAGTGTGCACAATGTTTTTCATGTATCATATCTACGGAAGTATGTGCACGACTCGAATACAGTGGTTTCTGCTGATAGCTGTGAAGATTTAGAGGTTGATCCAGTGGTTACGAGACCTCGTAAGCCGCTTCGTGTTGTTGAAACCGACACGAAACAGCTTAGGAGGAAGACGATTACGTTGCTCAAGATACAATTGAGTGATGATGTTAACGACTGTACATGGGAGGAGGAAGAGAGGATGAAAGCAGCTCATTCTGAACTCTTCGAGGTATGGACCTAAGGTGTCTTGACATCTCATGAATTTGTAACTTGTTCTAGTCTTAGAATTCTGCATGCTAGGCTAGTAATTGGATGCATGGTTTGTTGATTGCTATGGATGGCAGGCATGCAGAATAGTTTCGGATGCTCTTGTTTGTTTGGAATTTCGAGGGAGAAATTCCTATGGGGGAGAGAATGTAACGACCCGTATTTTTACGTGTCAACAAAACATAGTTGTCATTAAGTCGTTGACGTTGTTAAGTCGTTCGGAGATGAGTCGTCCAGGGTTGGATAATGTTGTAGCATAAGTCGGTGGAGCGACTTAGGGGATGGTGCGACTTAAAGAAGCTAGGAGTTAATGAGTTGGACCGACTCATAGGGTGACCGACCTAAGGAGGCTACGGCTTAGGATGGACCGACCTATAGAGTGACCGACTTAGTGGAGATCGACCTAAGGGGTAGACAACTGAAGGTTTGACCGACTTAGGGTAGTGAACGACCAAAGGAGTTGACCGGTCTAATAGTTAGAGAGTTAAGGTGATAGGCCGACCTAAGAGCTAACGACTTAATAGTTAATGGGCTAACGAGTTAGGGGTTAGCGTAGTGTTGTGTTAGGTCTGCCATGTGTTAACTCGTTGGGTCGTAAGTGCCGACAAGTTGTTAGGTCGGCACTAGGGCTAAGTGGTTAGGTCGGATATGCCGCATGCTAGTTGGTCTTGTGTCTTAGTTAGGTCGTTGACTCGGGTATGTTAGTCCGGCAGTGCTTTAGGTCGTTAGGTCGGCAGCGAGTTAGGTTGTTGGGTCGATGGTGTGTGTTGGGTTGTTAGGTCGTAACCGACCTAGGAGCGACCGACTTAAGAGGAAACCAGCCTATAAATAGAGGTGCCTATCTTCATTTTTGGGATCCGGATTTTGAAGCGACGAAGTGCTGCCATTTTGAGAGCTCGACTACAACATTTCTTCACTTCTTTTCTCCACTCTAATCTAGTGCTTACATCCATCCAAGATCGAAGATCAAGATCGAAGATCCAAGAGCCAAAGTCGAGAGAGATTTCACCGTTTGAAGCGGAATCTTGTCGGATCAAGCTTGGTTCTTCGCTGTCCAAATCTGAAGAGGGTTTCTTTTGAGGTGTTTAGGTGATTCGGTGAGTGGTAGTTATCTCTCACACGGACCCAAAGGAGTATATTGGATCGGTGGCTTGTTTATGTGTTAAAGATAGAGATTTCTTGCATTTTCCTTAAGTCTGCATGTAGATCCATAGTCTATGAAGTTTTGGATACCCATTTTTCTACATGTTAACTTATACGAGATTATTCATCAAGTTGTAGAGACATTTGCCTATAATCCGTGTTTGTTAGATTTGGACATTTTAATAACGAAATTGCCATTCTTGTATAATTGCCTATTAGATCTTGTTTGAATGTTTGATTGCTTGGATTAATGATTGATTTGATTGATAGATTGTTGCAAATTAGCTAATATTTTATTTGGACAAGTTGGTCAGAGATGATTCAAAAGCTAAGTGGAGAGGCTCTTAAATGGTGAAAGCTGCTTGTGGCATATGAAGCGGATGTTAAAGCACATATGGATAGATTCGATGATGATGGACTTTGCTATGATGCGATAAAGCAAAGTGTGATGTTGGGATGAGACTTTGCTATGATGAGAGGAAGCAAAGCATGATGTTGGGAAGGGACTTTGCTATGATGCGATGAAGCAAAGCATGATGTGAGATAGCCTTGGTTTAATCCAGACGGGATCATCCCAAGCATGTTGATAACTCGATGATGCGGTTCGAGTTGGTTGATAATGGTGGGCTCGAGAGGCGCTTGAGCTAGTATGAGAATAGTCGTCGAGGAGGATGACTAGGAGGCTGAGATTTCATCGTTATTGAAGGTTCTAGGATGCTCAAAGCAAGAGTACGTTGGGCAGATTCGATAGTCCCAAGCACGGGCTGCGACGACGTGCTAGCACTCTGGGTAGTTGCGAAAATTCCTAGGCACGGGCTGCGATGACGTGCGGAGTTGTGTCTACAACCGGGGTTGCCATTAGCCCTTGGCTGACGGCTGAAAGAATGTGTCGGTCATTCAATTAACGATGGTATCGAAGCAATGATAACAATGATAGCCAGGGTCATGGATGTTTGGTTGAATCATCATTCGATCCTAAGAGCGGTGCCTTCTGGGTGCTTATCTGATCTTGGTTTAGGCCTTGGGGGTTTGTATTTGGAAAACATCGACCTTGACTCAAGTGATTATTGCTTTACTTTAATTGCCTGCTTTGTTATGCTTGTTGCTCCTTAGTGTGTGTCTGAGGGCTATCACTGTAGAAAGATGTGGAGTGGGATGGTTGGGTTCCTATTCCTTTTTATCCTTTATGCTCTTTTGGTATGTTTGATAGTTAATTTACTGCTCACTAGGACTTTGTCTGACTCAAGGTTTTATGTTCAACTCTTATTACCTTGGGCTGTTCATCCATGTTGGGATGGGCAGACTAGGTAGCAGGTGACGGGTGCTGTTCTTAGGGATCCATGATGATGATGACAAAGACGAGCTGGAGGCTAGCATAATAGTTTTCTTACTATATGTACTGGATATTCCGCTGCCTGTATTTTCTTTGAGTGCTTTGTAGTGAGGCTTGATGTATTGACTTTTCAGATGCTTGTATAAACTATTATGAAGTCTATATGATGATATTCTGTTATGGAGCTTCACTATATATATCCTCTATTGTATTTTGTCCATGCGCTGTGAGTTATACGATATAGTTTGCGATGGGCGGTCGTCACAGTTCACTGATGACATATTGTATGCTGAACACCCTCGGCGATTCAGGATGCCAACTTTGCCCATGTATGAAGGAAATTCTGACCCAAATCAACATATTTTAAAATATGAATGGTCAATGACTGCTGCTAGAGCTGATGACGCAGTAAAATGCCGTAGTTTCCCCATTTCCCTAGGGGGAATTGCGACAATGTGGTTTACACGATTACCCCTACGATCTATTTCTTCGTTTGACTAGTTAGCTACCAAATTTGTTGAGCAGTTTCGTATGCATATTGCCAGACCTAAAGTTGTTAATACCTTGTCAAGTGTCACTCTTCCGGAGAGACACTTAGCCGATATTTGGAAAGATTCAATGCTGCATGTGCAGAGATCACCAATCCCAATGATAATTCTATCTTAATGGCTTTGACTAAAGGAATCGACCCTGATTCCGAATTTGGAAATTGGTTGGCTGGAAAGCCTCCCGCATCGTTGGACCATTTCTATTCCAAAGCTGCTCAATTTTTGAGCCGAGAGGATGCGAAACAGTCTAGGAAGCAGGACGATGCAAGGCCCAGCAGTGAGGGCATTCAGAGTAATGTTGCGGTTAAGCAGTCTGGCGAAAGTTCAGGAAAAGTCCAGTTAAATATTCAAAATAAACAGACTCAACAACCGAGAAACGGTGATAACCGAAGCAAGAAGCAAGACCAGAATCGTGGTCCGAGGCGTAGGATCGCAATGTTTGACAGTTATACACCGCTTAACACGTCGCTGGAAAATGTATACCTACAGACTTGTAATACCATGCAATACAAGAAGCCTGCTCCAAAGACGTCGTCGGAGAGGCAGATTCAAACAGGAAAATTCTGTAGATTTCACGAAAGTTATGGACATAACACCAATGAGTGTAGGCATTTGCAAGACCTCATTGAAAAGTTGATCAGAGAAAGAAAGTTGGATCAGTTTGTTCGGGCATCGTAGTCTGGTGGAGCGGGCCCATCCAATCAAAATCATACGCAAAATCAAGAAAGGCAAGGTGAACCCGCTCGTACGGGAGGGAGGTTGGTTATCAATACAATAAGCGGTGGACCCCATCCAGCAGACAGAAGTTGGAGGGAGATGGAGTCATATGCTAGCTCGATTAGGCATATGGACTTTGAATGTTGTAGAAACACTGAAGACGGAACACCGGCTAAGCAACAAAGGACGATGGCTGACGAAATCGTATTTAGAAATCGAGATGCCGATAGGGTCGAAGCCCCCACGATTGACCCGTTGGTTATATCCGCTCAAGTTGGTCCTGCTTGGATGAAGAGGATCTTAGTAGACAGTGGTAGTTCTGTAAACATATTGTTTAAAAGAGCGTACAATTTAATGAAGATGGAAGCTAAGGACTTAAAACCTTGTCAATCACGAGTCCATGGTTTCAATGGAAGTGCAACGATACCAACCGGAATAGTCGAATTGCCAGTGGAGTTAGGAGTGGGAGAATGCCGAAGAGTTCGGATATTGCAATTTGTTGTCTTGGATATTCCTTCTCCGTACAATGCCTTTTTGGGCCGACCGGCCCTTGCTGAATTTAGTGCTGCTATTGCCCCATGGTGTTTAACTCTGAAGTTCCCAACTGACCACAGGATAGGAGTTGTGCAAGGAGATCAGGCTGCGGGAAGAGCCTGTTATGTTGCCGAGTTGCGGGAGGCGCAGCGAAAAGAAAAAGGAAAGGGCGTAGGGGAATCCCTCTGCGTCCGTTTCGCCGACGATTCACAATTAGCGCCTGGGCCTCGGCCCAGGCACCACAACCAATTCCAAAAGGACCTTGACCCAAGGGATAATGATAATAAAGAACAATCTACAGAGAGTCAAGCTTCGTCGGCGGAGCTAACTATTGAAGTCCTGATTGACGATGATGATGATGACTCGAGAATGTTGAAAATTGGGTCTCAGCTGAAACAAGAAACACAACAGGAATTGGTTGATTTTCTCCGAGCGAATCTTGACGTATTCGCCTGGACACACTCTGATATGTGTGGAATCTCGCCAGATATCGCGAGCCACACCTTAAATATTGACCCGCGGTATATCCCGGTCAAGCAGAAAAGGCGTGGTATGAATCCAAAGAGATCTGCTGCCCTTAAAGAAGTGGTCGACAAATTGAAGACGAATGGGTTTATTAGAGACGCTTTATACCCGCAGTGGGTGTCCAATCCTGTACTTGTCCGAAAACCGAGCGGGAAATGGAGAACGTGTATCGATTACTCTGACTTGAATAAAGCCTGCCCAAAAGATAGTTTTCCACTTCCCCGAATCGATCAACTGGTAGATTCAACCGTCGGACATGAATTATTATCCTTTATGGATGCTTACTCAGGTTATAATCAGATACCCATGCATGTACCCGACCAAGAGCACACAAGCTTTGTAACCGACTTGGGACTATACTGCTACAAGGTCATGCCTTTTGGATTAAAGAATGCTGGTGCAACTTATCAACACTTAGTCAACCGAATGTTTGCCGACCAGATTGGGAAGACCATGGAGGTTTACGTAGATGACATGTTAGTGAAATCACGATACTCCATTGATCATGTCAAAGACATGGAGTCAATGTTCAACATCCTCCGGAAATACGGGATGAAGCTCAACCCACAAAAGTGTCATTTCGGAGTTGCATCCGGAAAATTCCTCGGGTTCATCGTCAACGCCCGAGGAATAGAGGCGAACCCCGAAAAGATCTGGGCTATCAGAAATCTCCGAACTACGAAAACCATAAAACAAGTTCAGAGTCTTAACGGAAAAGTTGCAGCATTAAGCAGGTTTATCTCAAAGTCAACTGATAAATGTATTCCCTTCTTTGATTTGATTCGAAAAGGGAAACGAAACTTTGAATGGACTACAGAGTGTGAAGGTGCATTTCAATCACTGGTCCAGCATCTTTCTGTACCACCAATCCTTTCAAAGCTTGTGGATCATGAACAATTATATCTCTACCTGGCGGTATCTAAAAACGCAATCAGTGCCGCGTTAATTCGGGAGGAAGACCGAGTGCAAAAACCAGTCTACTACGTGAGCAAACGATTGACCGGAGCTGAGAGAAATTATCCGAAGCTTAAAAAATTGGCATATTGCCTGGTCATTGCCTCAAGGAAGCTCCGTCCATATTTTCAGGCTCATCCTATTACTGTGTACACCGATCAGCCGTTACGACAGGTCCTCACGCGGCCTGAGACGTCTGGTAGGTTACTAAAATGGAACATCGAATTGAGTCAGTTTGATATTACTTATACTCCGAGAAGGGCCATTCATGGCCAAGTTTTAGCAGATTTTATAGCCAAGTTCACTATTCCTGGCGACTTGCCCGAAACTAGCAAATCTCCCGAATATATCTGGAAGCTGTACACTGATGGTGCGTCAAACGATCAGTGCTCAGGAGCTGGGGTAGTGCTAGAAACCCCCGAGGGACGATCCATATGTTATGCTTTAAAGTTTGAGTTCCATGAAGCCAACAATGAAGCCGAGTATGAAGCTCTACTTACCGGACTAAAGCTTGCCCGTGATTTGAGAATCATCGCCATAGAGATCTACTGTGATTCCCAGTTGATAGTATGTCAAGTTCGAGGAGAATATCAGGCCAAAGATCGAAGATTAGCCGCTTACCTAAATCAAGTCAAAGAGATACTTGATCAATTCGATTACTATGCCATTTTCTATATACCCCGAGAGCACAATCAGAAAGCTGATTCATTGGCAAAGTTCGCGAGTTCGGGCGAAGCCCAACAGTTGGGGCTCGTTTCGATCGAGACCCTATCCTCTCCGAGCATTGATCGAATGGAGACCGATTTCGTATTTGAAGCTACCTCCAATAGGGAATCGTGGATGACTCCCTATCGAGATTATACCGAACACGGTATATTGCCCTAAAGTCGAAGCAAGAAAAGGCAAGTTCTCCGAAAAGCCTCACGATTTGTTATTTAAAATGGAGTCATGTACCGAAGAGGATACTCTATTCCTCTCCTGCGGTGTATCGCGCACGATGAAGTCAAACGAGTGTTACACGACATGCACGAAGGGGAATGTGGCGATCACACTGGGGGGCAAGCACTTGCAAAGAAAATACTTCGATATGGGTATTATTGGCCTACTGTTGATCGCGATGCTGCAGACCATGCTAGAAAATGCGAAAAATGCCAGAAACACGCTCGAATTCCTAGAGCCCCGCCTACTGAGATAACCCAAATGGTTAGTCCTTGGCCATTTGCGGTATGGGGAATAGATATCATCGGCACATTACCTCTGGCCAAAGGTGGCGCGAAATACGCCATCGTCGCAGTTGATTACTTCACAAAATGGGATGAAGCTGAACCTCTTGCAACAATTACGACAAAGAAAGTAATCAACTTCGTAGTACGAAACATCATCTGCCGGTTTGGTCTCCCACATACTATTATCACAAAATGGGTCGATGTACTTCCTATGGCGTTATGGGCCTACCGTACAACACATAAAACTGCAACCGGTCATACTCCGTTTTCTCTGTCTTATGGCTCCGAAGCTGTTATTCCAGTTGAATTGGAAGTACACTCTCATCGGGTGACATATTATGATCCAAGAATGAATGCCATATTACTTGCTGAATCCCTGGATTTACTCGATGAGAAGCGCGAAGAGGCTGATTTAAGGGCAGCCGCGTATCGAAGTCGAGTCGTCCGAATATACAATGCTATGGTCCGCCCACGAACCTTCGAACTCGGCGATCTCGTACTCAAAAGAATTTATCCGGTTCCATCGCACATGAAGCCAAATTGGGAAGGGCCGTATGTGATTTCACAAAAACTCGGAGATGGCACATTCAAATTATCGACTGTGGACGGTCTTATTTTGCCAAGAGCTTGGAATAGAGAAAGTCTTCGTCGCTATTATATATGAAAGACTTTACTTGTTTATTTTTGTCAATTTATTCCTTTGCATTTTATTCCAGTATTTCAAGATTTAAATTTATAATAAGGCAACTGACTTTGCCATATTTTCTCGTTTCAGCAATAAAATGCCATTTCTTCGAGCCAGAGCTGTGATTTATTGAGTACGACATACAATATCACGATGCACGGAGAGCTAAGTTCCATCATACGGTGGGATATATTCAAATAGGGAGTGGCTGTGACATGACCAGTCACTCGCTAAGTGAAACCCGAGCTCGGGGGCATAACGCTACGTCGACATTCACAGGGATTGATACACGACAATCCCTCCTCCAACTCCAAATTCCCAGAGTGCGAATTGGAGTATAAACTTCAACTCTCGGTTCCCGGAGTGCGAACCGGAGTATAATTCCATCGCTCCCAGAGTGTGAGCCAACTCCAAATTCCCAGAGTGCGATTGGAGTATAAACTTCAACTCTCGGTTCCCGGAGTGCGAACCGGAGTATAAATCCATCGCTCCCAGAGTGTGAGCCAACTCCAAATTCCCAGAGTGCGATTGGAGGATAAACTTCAACTCTCTGTTGCGGAGTGCGAACCGGAGTATAAATCCATCGCTCCCAGAGTGTGAGCCAACTCCAAATTCTCAGAGTGCGAATTCGATTATAAACTTCAACTCTCGGTTCCCGGAGTGTGAACCGGAGTATAAATCCATCGCTCCTAGAGTGTGAGCCAACTCCAAATTCCCAGAGTGCGAATTGGAGTATAAAACTTCAACTTTTGGTCCCGAAGTGGAGACTATGATATAAAACTCAGACTCCAAATTCCCGGAGCGCGAATTGGAGTACAAATATAAAAATAAACATAAGTCCCCAGAGCGTGGACTGAAATACAATTGCTAACTCTGAATTCCCGAAGTACGAATTGGAGTATAAAAATCAAACACAAGTTCCCCGAGAGCGAACTAAGTCATAAATGTTGATGATAATCAATAAGTCCCCAGAGTGTGGAGTGAACTGTTAAATACAAGTTTTGATAAGTCCCAGGAGAGTGGACACGTGTGCAAGAATTTTGACATATGTGAGCACGAGCTAACAAACACAACACTTAAGTAAAAGAGAAAGATTCATTTTCCATTTCATCAACAAACGAAAGAATGGTTTTATTACATGACAAGACAAAAATTTCAATCAAGTGGATGCCGAATCCACGCCTATACACGACTCTGAAAAGAAGTAAAAAGATTACTATCAACAAACAAGACGTGCAGGTCTGAATTTTCAATCCTTCTTTTTCCGTGGCCTCTTCTCGGGAGTTGCGCCACTTGAACCGCTACCCGACTTCCTATGTGACTTCTTGCTCTTTTTTGGTTTCTCCTCCGGGTCCGGCATAATATCAACGTCTTCTTCGGAGCTGGAAGGGATGGAATGTCTCTTGGTAGGGCGAACCGGAGACATGGAAGCCATAACAGGAGGTGGAGCCTCGGCACTAGAAGTCATGACAGTGCCACCAGGAGATATAATCATTAAAGGAGTTAAGCTCGGTGGGGCAACATCGCCTCCGGAACCGCCAACCGTCATCGCCACAGCCATTTCAGCACTTATCTCGGCAAGGATTTCTTCTTCTCGGAAAGGACGAGCGACACTGGATACACTAACGGTCGGCATAAACGAGCTAAAAGTTGGAACAACTCCACCCATCACAAAAGAAGGATCGGAAAAAGGTTCACAAGGCTGCTTGAGGAGTTCCTCAATCATCTGAGCATCAAGTGAAATTGAGCTCCCCTCTCCAGTCTCGCTAGTTACAACGGTAGTCGTAATGGCTTCAGTAACAACAGCTCCTTGTGTTGGCTGCGAAGCTTGTGGCACCGGAGGAATGGACACGTCACTTTCAGTCACTAAATCAGAAAGGAACAAGAATAGTCAGTCAAACAATTTGTCCCAAATTCGTCACTCTAAAATGCCCCAGAAATGTTTGAAGTACCTTCTTCACCTCAGCTTGGTGCTGAGACAGGTCCGGAAACGGCAGTTGTACCGAGAGATATTTCCTGTTGATCCGGGTTATAGGCAGGAACAACATGCCGATCAACTGTAGCTGTAACTCCTGACGAGGTCGGGACAACAGCTGCAACATCCTTACTACAATGAGCAGCTCCAAAACCCTCGCCGGTTTCCACATGGTAAAAACCAAGTCTTTCTCTCTCAGCAGAGATCATCGCCTCATGGAGAAGTTTCCTTTCCTCCTCGCTCAACAAGCGAGACTCGAGTTCAAATTCATCCATCACACCTTCAGAGAGTGATGCTTTCTTGCTTGCCACCAACTTTTTCCAAGCACTAGGTAAAAGCATAGAATAATCTCCGAGCCACGAGAGATTCCGGTGCTCAAGCACATTAGCATTGTAAGTGTCGAGGAGCTCGTCAAACTCAGCCTCTACCCTGAACAACTCAGCTTGGACTTTCCCCGCTACTTCTGCCTCCACTGCTTCAACCCTGGCAATCGCTGCATCTCGCTCAGCCCGGAGAGACACAGCTTGCTCACACGCTTCTTGTGCGGCCACATTAGCATCATCTTTTTCTTTGTTTATATCGGCAAACTTAGCCTTCAATTCCTCTAATTCTTTGACTGCCGCGTCACGCTCAGCCTCAACGTTTTTGTACCGATGGCCTAAATCTTCAACCAAAGTACAATGTGCGTGTTGCATCTTTGCCATCTCGACTAGCGTCTCATCGACCTTTTTTAGTGACTCAACTTCGGTCTTTTGTGAGGATTCAACCTCAGATTGAAGTACACCAACAATACGGTTCTTCTGAGCCAAGTCGGCTTCCAATTTTTCGATAATTTTGGCTCGATCGAAGGCTACTCTCGAAGCTTTAACAGCCGCCTTATACCATTCTTTGTATTGAGCATAGAAATCGCGAGTATAGCTGAGGGTGGTGTTCACAGCCTCTTCGGGGATCCTTTTGAGATTGGGAGGAAAGATATAAGCATCAAAGCATATTTCTGGAAAATCTCTCTTCAGTTGAGAAATTCTAATAGCCCCTTCACCGGATGGTTCGAGAGGAGCCTCCTCCATAGTTGTAGTTACAGCCGTATCAGTCCTGGAACGATGTGAACCAGGCTTTGAGACTTGTAAAGACGGCTGCTGTCGCGAAGGTTCAGGTGCAGGAGCAAGACCTTTGGGTGGCGGAGGAGAACGAGAGGGTGAGCGGTACCTTCGGTCCCTATCAGGATGCTCCTGGCTAGAATAGTAACGAGTATGGTCCCTCTCATGATACTCTTGTTCGTAATGCCTCCGTTCACGGTCGCGATCAGAGTCCCTACGCGCGAGATTCGTAATAAGATGTAGAGTGATGCACTCGCCGAAGCCTGTCCAATGTAGAAGGGAGGTCCGACATAGCACCTGGAAGAAGGAAACGATTTGATTAAACACCAAGGAAAAGCACTACAATGCATGCGTAAGTCGTGTAGTGTAGTGAAAGTGTGTACAAATGTGCAAAACCCCCCGACCAACCAGAAGTGTCGACTACACTAACGGGTAAAGACTCGCTTATATCTAGCGCTTCATGGAGCTCTTCCAACCCGGACTTGTGATGGAGAGATACGTAATCCGGGATGGGAATATCATCCAACCCTCTAAAGATATCTCCTGGTTGATGAGGGGTGGCGGCAGAGAAAGTGATCCCGGGGATGGGACGAGACACAACTACCGACTTCCGTCTCTTAAACTTAGGAACAACGGCCTTACCTTTCCGCCCCTCTTCTATTCGGGAAAGGTCGGCTGTAATCTCAGTGTCCGTGGGCGTTCTTTCACCATCACTTGTTTCTGTTATCACAATGCCAGGCTTTCTTTTTACAACTTTCATCTTCTTCCTCGAGGCCTGTTTTGCCAACCCTTTGATTGCAATACTCTGGTTCATCTCGATCAAACCCAGCGTCCTTAAGTTATCATCGGTCAGCAACAAATCGATGTGCCTTAAATCGCTTGGGACCGCTTGCAAGCTTTGAACGATGCCTCTATAACGCCCACCGGTAGGTCTCGAAATGATGGCTATGATAATGACAAAGTATTAGTACAAGTATTAAGTGCGGCCATTCAAGGATAACTTGTGACACTTACGTTTGGACAACGATCTCCTGGCAAACCCTGGGGGGCATCGAACAAAAAACCACTCATTCTTGAAATAGCTGAGCCTGGTCCAAGCCCCGGTCACAATCTGACAGTTCCTGACCGCTTCCAGGAAAATGAATGATGGACTATCACCCCTACTCTTGAAATTGAATATGTGCCGGATCTCGTTTGGTCTTGGCGGACGGAAAAGACAGTCCATAAATATGATGAAGACGCTATTCAGCAGTGAATGCCCGTTGGGATGGAGTTGGGAAGGGGCAATTCCTAAGTTCGACAGCATCTCTCTGATGTATTGACAGCATCTCTCTGATGTATTGATTAAAAGGAGGGAGAGATCCAGCCGCGCAGGCATGACGATAAAGGGCAGTATATCCTTCGGGCGGATTATGTGGTCTGTCGTCAGCACTAGGTAATAAAACATCGTCCGGGGATATGTTGTGTTTCAAACATATCCGGCCCAATAAGGACTCAGAGATATTAGACCGGACAGAATCAACGGGATCCTCGATAAATATAGCCTCCGGCAATTCATCCGGAGCTGGGTCTATTACATCAGGAGGAATTTCCGGAATCTCAAGCACTAGAGGAGGCGAGCTTTGTACTTCTTGTTGTTGAGAACTCAAAGATTCCATAATTAACTAACTCACCAAAAAGCGGCATTAAATACATAAAAAGCCCATACATTCCCCCAATATAAAGTGTATGAATATGTCGTGTAGTGCAAGTGCTATGCATAACTTAAGCAGATTTTACAAGATGAAGAAGGATGCCCAAATGACGAAACTGGGGAAATTGAGAATGAAAATGACCGTCATCGCTGACCGTTACTTCCATGCTATCCGGATGCTACCGACCAATTCAAGTATAAATTCGTCATATTTTGGGTTAAGTCACAATTCCATCGACGAGCTTCAAAAAGGAGGAACAGCCAAATTCGATTATGCAAGGCCGAAGCTCGTCGGAGTCAAGTATGCTAAAGTTCATCAAGTCCATCAAAGTTCAAACTTGAAATTGGTCGTAGTTCAGATAATGGAGCAAATCAGAAAAGTAACGGTCTCAGGGACGAAGATGTTCGAATCCATCGACTCGAGTCGATGCCGGTCGAATTGATGAAGATCAAGTCCAGGTGCTTCGAATCCATGTTGTTCGACTCGATGTAACTTTGAAATAGAGACACACTTCGAATCCTTGAGCCTTACATGACTTCGAATCGATCAACATATCGTGGCTTCGAATCGATCAACGAATCGTGACTTCGAATCGATCGGAATATCGTTATTTCGAATCGATCGCCACGAGCCCTTTTCTTTTGTAACCATCAATTCAAGGCTATGCATTCAAAATCGATTCGAAATCACCCATTCATGGATCGATGCGAAGCAATGAATGACAACACTCTGATCGATACGACTCGAATGGTTTCATTCCACAGTTCCATCGAGTCGACCCACTTCGTTCAGATCTCACCAAACCTCAAAAAAATTTCGAAAGAAAAGATTGAGTTCTATCATTCTCATCTCGAATCGATCCCTTGATTACCTGAGTTGATTTGGCTATGAATGGAAGCGTGAAGGGATTCGATCGATTCAGAAAAAAGAAGAAAAACACGTTTGTCTTGGCCTTGGAGAGATCGATTCGAAGAGGAGGCTACAGCAACAGTGAAAAGTAAAAAGTGGAAGTGGGGCTTACCACGCGTATTTATATGGGTTTCATAGAAAGCGCGTGACTCTTCGACTCCCGGTTGTGTTGACTTCCTACCATCGGTCACTCGCCATGTTCCATCGATTCGAACGACCACTCAATAACCCACTACGTTCGAATCCATCACAGCGTAGAGCCATTACTTCGAATCCATCACACGGCTGGGTCCATACTTCACTTCGAATCCATTGCCTTCCTATCCTTTACACGATCGAATCCCTCCAAGCTTCGAGTCCGTCATGGCCTCAAATTCCTCACAGTTCGAATCCTTCATAACTTCGAACCCATCAAGGCAGCATCGATGCGAAGCGTCGTCGATACGAAGCACTTAAACGAGAACTGAGTTGAAAAATCCTATCGATTCGAAGTATCAATTTCATAACCATCGATTCGAAACGCTATCGATTCGAACAAACACGCTTCGAATCCACTAGAAGCCATCAACAAAGATGAACGAATCGCTTCAATAAAGAATTTTTCCGTTTACCTTTTAAATCGATTCAGGAGAGGGTCGATACAAGAGGACGATTACAAACAAACATAAAAACAGTGTTTTAACTCGAATCTCAAGATTGGTTCAGGAGAGGACCGATGCAGAATTCGATGATAAACCAAGTTGACAACGACTTGCAATCATGCAACGTTAATTAAAATCAAAGTGGTACATGTATGCACATATGTCTGACTAATATTTGTTCTTTTATCATTCATAGTGATCAAATGACCATCTCATCGTGATTTCGACGATAAACAGCCGGTAACAATCGTACGACGATTAGGTACAACAATAAAGAATACAGCTTTCAACAGAGCATGTCCTAATTGACCAGTGTTAGACTATCGCTTTTCAAAGCACGTCATGTTTACACAAGACGTACTTTGGGGGGCAAATGTTATCCCGCCCTTTGGCAAGGCCGAGATACCAAAGAACTAACTAGAAAGAGACAGGATCATACGTCCATAGCTTTGAATGATTGTTGGGCAACTACAAATATCGACGAGTTTTGTCCGAGTCCAGATCGGGCCATAATTGATAAAGACACGTCAAGCAAAGCTGTAGAAACCAACTTTCCAAATTTTGGGGCAATCCGAGTTCGTATGCTCAAGTTATCGCCAATAGGAAATGAATCAGGTAGTATAAGGTTCGAATCCCTCAGAAATAACATAGGCTCGAATCCATCAGAGCAAGGCCTTGGTTCGAATCCGTCCACAGAATTCCCTGCTTCGAATCCATCAGGGAAATGCCTTCGTTCGAATCCATTCGAGGCAACCATGCTTCGAGTCCATCCACGCATGCTTTGATTCGAATTCATCGATACACTACATCTTTGACTCCATCGAACGAAACACTTGTTCGAATCCATCAAACGTCCGCTACTTCGAAACCCCCAATGCAGCATACTACGAGTCCATGCAATCAATTCCCCCGACTCCATCCTATGCCTCGCATCGAATCCATTCAGTTGAGAAGCCTTCGTATCGATTGACTAAGGTGTGCCCTGATCGATACGAAGGATCACCCATTCGATTGATTCGAAGGAACATGCCTTCGAACCCAGTACCTCGAATCCATCAAGTCAAAACAACTAGAACCCCGGATTTGACCCAGAAAACTTGGAGAAAAAGGGGGAATGACCCGAAGCACACGCATTACGTCGCCATGCTCACGTGCAGGAGCATGGATTCGACCCTATGGATTCGAACCATATCGATTCGAACGAATCCATAGGGCAAAAAACTCCAATTTGAATCGATCATAACTAGAGATCTATAAGTCCAAATGCTATGAAATTTTCACAGGAGCTTGCATATGCATGGAAGAATGTTCCCGCCAAGTTTCGTCACGATTGGACAATTTCTTGATCGATTCGAACCAAGGGTCGAATAGATCCCAATGTGGGCCCGGATCTCCAGATTTCGGCCATGTGGGCCCCCTCACGTGCTAGAAGCTGTCTCCCCGAATTTTAGGCGAAATATCAGCCTCCTACACCTATAAATAGAGCCCCTGGTCATTCAGAAGGGGGATCAGAGAATTTTTAGAGTAAGAGCACGCCCGGACGCTGCCAGAATTGCTTCAGAGCACCACCGCTGCCTTTGAATTCGAATTTTGGTTTACTACCTTCTATACTTTGTCATAAAAAAGTTGTATTCTCCGAATATAAAGCAATAAAATAACAAAACTTCATAGTGGACGTAGGCAAATCGCCGAACCACTCTAAATCGTTGTCTCTCGTGCAATTTACTTTTTGTTACTTGGAGTTTTTGTTAGATAATCCACATTTTAATTTGCTTTCTTCATTTTACTTTCTCTTCAAAAACTTCCGACGAGTGTTGTGCCCAATTTTGACACAAACATCAGCCGTCACTGGTAAGTTTCATGCCCAAAAAATCCTATCCGAACCTCAATCGGGTCATGGAAATTTTTTACCCTTCGTTTTGTCGTCACATGGATTTTTTCTGTAATACGGGATCACCGTGGCTGGTCTATGATTTACCATCGCTGGAGAGTGGTGCACCATTGTACTGCTCCGTTTCAAATCCATGTACCCATTTCTAAAAGTCGTACGACACTGTTTCTTCATTTTGGACGGATGTAGCACCTTGCACCGTAAATGTTGCACCCTGTGGATATCGATTCTTTGAAGGGCCATAACTCTTGGCTCGTTTAGAGTTACAAGAGCCTTAGCCAGTCAAAACGAAGCTCTCGGTCAGTTCTACAGCTATGACAGCTTTCAGCCGTTACTAGTTAGTTTCATACCCAAAAAATCCTATCCAAACCAAAATCGGGTCATGGAAGTTTTTTACCCTTCGTTTTGTCGTCACGAGGATTTTTTCTGTAATACGGGATCCCCGTGGCTGGTCTACGATTTACCATCGTCGGAGAGTGGTGCACCATTGCTCTGCTCCGTTTCAAATCAATGCACCCATTTCTAAAAGTCGTACGGCACCGTTTCTTCATTTTGGACGAATGTTGCACCTTGCACCGTAGATGTTGCACCCTGTGGATATCCATTCTTCCGAGGGCCATAACTCTTGGTTCGTTTAGGGTTACGGGAGCCATAACCAGTCAAAACAAGGCTCTCGGCGAGTTCTACAGCTATGATAGCTTTTAGCCGTCACTTGTTAGTTTCATACCCAAAAAATCCTATCCGAACGTCAATCGGGTCATGAATGTTTTTTACCATTCGTTTTTTCGTCACGTGGATTTTTTCTAAAATACGGGATCCCCATGGCTGGTATATGATTTACCATCGCTGGAGAGTGGTGCACTAGGGTACTACTCCGTTTCAAATTCATGCACCCATTTCTAAAAGTCGTACGACACTGTTTCTTCATTTTGGATGGATGTTGCACCTTGTACCGTAGATGTTGCACCTTGTGGATATCGATTCTTCGGAGGGCCATAACTCTTGGCTCGTTTAGAGGTACGGGAGCCATAACCAATCAAAACGAAGCTCTCGGTGAGTTTTATAGCTATGATGGCTTTTAGCCATCAATGGTAAGTTTCATACCCAAAAAATCCTATCCGAACCTCAATCGGGTCATGGAAATTTTTTACCCTTCGTTTTGTCGTCACGTGGATTTTTTCTGTAATACGGGATCATCGTGGCTGGTCTATGATTTAACATCGCTGGAGAGTGGTGCACCATTGTACTGCTCCATTTCAAATCCATGCATCCATTTCTAAAAGTCATACGACACTGTTTCTTCATTTTCGACGGATGTTGCACCATGCACCGTAGATGTTGCACCCTGTGGATATCGATTCTTCGGAGGGCCATAATTCTTGGCTCGTTTAGAGTTACGAGAGCCTTAACCATTCAAAACGAAGCTCTTGGTGAGTTCTACAGCTACGACAGCTTTCAGCCATTACTGGTTAGTTTCATACCCAAAAAATCCTATTTGAACCTCAGTCGGGTCATGGAAGTTTTTTACCCTTCGTTTTGTCGTCACGTGGATTTTTTCTGTAATACGGGATCCCCGTGGCTGGTCTATGATTTACCATCGCCGGAGAGTTGTGCACCATTGTTCTGCTCCGTTTCAAATCCATGCACCCATTTCTAAAAGTAGTACGACACCGTTTCTTCATTTTGGACGAATGTTGCACCTTGCACCGTAGATGTTGCACCCTGTGGATATCCATTCTTCCGAGGGCCATAACTCTTGCCTCGTTTAGGGTTACGGGAGCCATAACCAGTAAAAATGAAGCTCTCGGTGAGTTCTACAGCTATGACAGCTTTCATCCATCACTGGTTAGTTTCATACCCAAAAAATCCTATCCGAACCTCAATCGTGTAATGGAAGTTTTTTACCCTTCATTTTTTCGTCACGTTGATTTTTTCTGTAATACGGGATCCTCGTGGCTGGTCTATGATTTACCATCGCTAGAGATTGGTGCACCATGGTACTGCTTCGTTTCAAATCCATGCACCCATTTCTAAAAGTTAAACGACACTGTTTCTTCATTATGGACGAATGTTTCACCTTGCGCCGTAGGTGTTGCACCCTGTGGATATCGATTCTTCGGAGGGCCATAACTCTTGGCTCGTTTAGAGTTACTGCAGCCATAACAAGTCAAAACGAAGATCTCGGTGAGTTCTACAGCTATGATAGCTTTTAGCCGTCACTGGTTAGTTTCATACCCAAAAAATATTATCCGAACCTCAATCAGGTCATGGAAGTTTTTCACCCTTCGTTTTTTCGTCACGTGGATTTTTTCTATAATACTGGATCCCCGTTGCTGGTCGATGATTTACAATCGCTGGAGAGTGGTGCACTATGGTGCTGCTCCGTTTCAAATCCATGCACCCATTTCTAAAAGTCGTACGACACTGTTTCTTCATTTTGCACGGATGTTGCACCTTGCACCGTAGATGTTGCACCTTGCACCGTAGATGTTGCACCTTGCGAATATCGATTCTTCGGAGGGCCATAACTCTTGGCTCGTTTACTGGTACGGGAGCTATAACAAGTCAAAACGATGCTCATGATGAGTTCTACAGCTATGATGGCTTTCAGCCGTCACTGGTTAGTTTCATACCCAAAAAATCCTATCTGAACCTCAATCGGGTCTTGGAAGTTTTTTAACCTTCGTTTTGTCGACGTGGATTTTTTTTGTAATACGGGATCCCCGGGGCTGGTCTATGATTTACCATCACTGGAGAGTGGTGCACCATTGTACTACTCCGTTTCAAATCCATGCACCCATTTCTAAAAGCCGTACGGCACTGTTTCTTCATTTTGGACGGATGTTGCACCTTGCACCGTAGATGTTGTTATCCCGCCTTTTGGCAAGGCCGTGACACCATGAACTCGACTAGAAACCAAGGACAGTTCGTCTTGAAATTCAGTTATACATAGTTCTACTTTGGATGTCCGTAAATTTATTTCGAATCCGGATTGTTCCGCAATTGACCAGACATGATGAGCAAAGCTATAGAAGCCAGTGTTTCAAATTTCAAGTCAATCCGAGTTCATACGCTCAAGTTATGACCGATTCAACCCTGATCGATTCGACCCTATCATTCGACCCTATCGATTCGACCCTATCGATTCGACCTTGATCGATTCGACCGTATTGATTCGACCCTATCGATTCGAACCTATCGATTCTACCCTATCGATTCGACCCTATCGATTCGAACCTATCGATTCGACCCTATCGATTCGACCCTGATCGATTCTAACCAAGTATGACAACCGGAAATGCAATCTTGAATCGATCATAACTCGAGATCTACAAGTCCAAATGCTATGAAATTTTCGTAGTAGCTTACTGCCAACATGAGGAATGTGCATGCCAAATTTCAGCTCAATCTGATTAAATCATGATCAATTCGAACCAAGGGTCGAATCGATCCTGATGTGGGCCCGGACCTCCAGATTTCGGTCGTGTGGTCCCCCTCACATGCCAGAAGCGGTCTCCCCGAATTTTAGGCAAAATATCAGCCTCCTACACCTATAAATAGAGCCCTTAGTCATTCAGAAAGTGGATCGGAGAATTTTTAGAGTAAGAGTACGCCCGGACGCTGCCAGAATTGCTTCAGAGCACCCCGCTGCCTTTGATTTCGAATTTTGGCTTACTACCTGCTGTACTTTGTCATAAAAAAGTTGTATTCTCCGAATATAAAGCAATAAAATAACAAAACTTCATAGTGGACGTAGGCAAATCGCCGAAACCACTCTGAATCGTTGTCTCTCGTGCAATTTACTTTTTGTTAGTTGGAGTTTTTGTTAGATAATCCACATTTTAATTTGCTTTCTTCATTTATTATCTCTTCAAAAACTTTCGACAAGTGTTGTGCCCAATTTTGACACAAACAGATGTTGCACCCTGTGGATATCGATTCTTCGGAGGGCCCTAACTCTTGGCTCGTTTAGAGTTACGAAAGCCTTAACTAGTCAAAACGAAGCTCTCGGTGAGTTCTACAACTGTGACAGCTTTAAGCCATCACTGGTTAGTTTCGTACCCAAAAAATCCTATCCGAACCTCAATCGGGTCATGGAAGTGTTTTACCCTTTGTTTTGTCGTCACGTGGATTTTTTCTGTACTAGGGATCCCCGTGGCTGGTCTATGATTTACCATCGCCGGAGAGTGGTGCACCATTGTTCTGCTCCGTTTCAAATCCATGCACCCATTTCTAAAAGGCGTACGGCACAGTTTCTTCATTTTGGACGGATGTTGCACCTTGCACCGCAGATGTTGCACCCTGTGGATATCCATTCTTCCGAGGGTCATAACTCTTGGCTCGTTTAGGGTTACGGGAGTCATAACCAGTCAAAACGAAGCTCTCGGTGAGCTCTACAGCTATGATAGCTTTCAGCCGTCACTGGTTAGTTTCATACCCAAAAAATCCTATCCGAACCTCAATCGGGTAATGGAAGTTTTTTACCCTTCGTTTTTTCGTCACATTGATTTTCTCTGTAATATGGGATCCCCGTGGCTGGTCTATGATTTACCATCGTTGAAGATGGTGCACCATGGTACTGCTTCGTTTCAAATCCATGCACCCATTTCTAAAAGTCGTACAACATTGTTTCTTCATTTTGGACGGATGTTGCACCTTGCGCCGTAGATGTTGCACCCTGTGGATATCGATCCTTCGGAGGGCCATAACTCTTTGCTCCTTAAGAGTTACGGGAGCCATAACCAGTCAAAATGAAGCTCTCGGTGATTTCTACAGCCGTGATGGCTTTCAGCCATCGCTCGTTAGTTTTGTACCCAAAAAATCCTATCCGAACCTCAAATGGGTCATGGATGTTTTTTAACCTTCGTTTTGTCGTCACCTAGATTTTTTCTGTAATACGGGATCCCCGTGGCTAGTCTATTATTTACCATCGTCGGAGAGTGGTGCACCATTGTTTTGCTCCATTTCAAATCCATGCACCCATTTCTAAAAGTCGTACGGCACTGTTTCTTCATTTTGGACGGATGTTGCACCTTGCACCGTAGATGTTGCACCCTGTGGATATCCATTCTTCCGAGGGCCATAACTCTTGGCTCGTTTAGGGTTACGGGAGCCATAACCAGTCAAAACAAAGCTCTTGGTGAGTTCTATAGCTATGACAGCTTTTGGCCGTCACTGGTTAGTTTCATACCCAAAAAATCCTATCCGAACCTCAATCGTGTAATGGAAGTTTTTTACCCTTCGTTTTTTCGTCACGTTGATTTTCTTTGTAATACGGGATCCCCGTGGCTGGTCTATGATTTACCATCGCTGGGGAGTGGCGCACCATGGTACTGCTTCGTTTCAAATCCATGCACCCATTTCTAAAAGTTGTACGGCACTGTTTCTTCTTTGGACGGATGTTGCACCTTGCGCCGTAGATGTTGCACCCTGTGGATATCGATTCTTCGGAGGGCCATAACTCTTGGCTCGTTTAGAGTTACGAGAGCCATAACTGGTCAAAACTAAGCTCTCGATGAGTTCTACAGTTGTGACAGCTTCTAGCCATCACTGGTTAGTTGAATACCCAAAAAATCCTATCCGAACCTCAATGGGCCATGGAAGTTTTTTACCCTTTGTTTTTCGTCACGTGGATTTTTTCTATAATACGGGATCCCCATGGCTGGTCTATGATTTACCAACGCGGGAGAGTGGTACACTATGGTACTCTCTGTTTCAAATCCATGCATCCATTTCTAAAAGTTGTACGACACTGTTTCTTCATTTTGGACGGATGTTGCACCTTGCACCGTAGATGTTGCACCTTGTGGATATCGACTCTTCGGAGGGCCATAACTCTTGGCTCGTTTAGAGGTACGAGAGCCATAACCAATCAAAACGAAGCTCTCGGTGAGTTCTACAGCTATGATGGCTTTTAGCCGTCACTGGTTAGTTTCATACCCAAAAATTCCTATCTTAACCTCAATCGGGTCATGGAAGTTTTTTACTCTTCGTTTTGTCGTCACGTGGATTTTTTCTGTAATATGGGATCCCCGTGGCTGGTCTATGATTTACCATCGCTGGAGAGTGGTGCACCATTGTACTGCTCCGTTTCAAACCTATGCACGCATTTCTAAAAGTCGTACGGCACTGTTTCTTCATTTTGGACGGGTGTTGCACCTTGCACCGTAGATTTTGCACCCTATGGATATCGATTCTTCGAAAGGCCATAACTCTTGGCTCGTTTAGAGTTACGAGAGCCATAACTAGTTAAAACAAAGCTCTCAGTGAGTTCTACAGCTATGATAGATTTTAGCCGTCACTGGTTAGTTTCATACCCAAAAAATCCTTTCCGAACCACAATCGGGACATGGAAGTTTTTTACCCTTCGTTTTGTCATCACGTGCATTTTTTCTATAATACGGGATCCCCGTGGCTAGTCTATGATGTACCATCGCTGGAGAGTGGTGCACCATTGTACTGCTCCGTTTCAAATCCATTCACCCATTTCTACAAGTCGTACGACACTGTTTCTTCATTTTGGATGGGTGTTGCACCTTGCACCGTAGATGTTGCACCGTGTGGATATCGATTCATCGGAAGGACATAACTCTTGGCTCGTTTAGAGTTACGAGAGCCATAACTAGTCAAAACGAAGCTCTTGGTGAGTTCTAGCTGTGACAGCTTTTAGCCATCACTGGTTAGTTTCATACCCAAAAAATCCTATCCGAACCTCAATCGGGACACGGAAGTTTTTTACTCTTCGTTTTGTCGTCAAGTGGATTTTTTCTATAATATGGGATCCCCGTGGCTGGTCTATGATTTACCATCGCTGGAGAGTGGTGCGATGGTACTGCTCCGTTTCAAATCCATGCACCCATTTCTAAAAGTCGTACGACACTGTTTCTTCAATTGGACGGATATTGCACCTTGCACCGTAGATGTTGCACCGTGTGGATATCGATTCTTCGAAGGGCCATAACTCTTGGTTCGTTTAGAGGTACGAGAGCCATAACTAGTTAAAACGAAGCTCTCGGTGAGTTCTACAGCTATGATCGCTTTGGGCCGTCGCTGGTTAGTTTCATACCCAAAAAATCCTATCGGAACTTCGATCGGGACAAGGAAGTTTTTTACCCCACGTTTTGTCGTCACGTGGATTTTTTTTATAATACGGGATCCCCGTGGCTGGTCTATGGTTTACCATCGCTGGAGAGTGGTGCACTATGGTACTGCTCCGTTTCAAATCCATGCACTCATTTCTAAAAGTCGTACGACACTGTTTCTTCATTTTGGACGGATGTTGCACCGTGCATCGTAGATGTTGCATCTTGTGGATATCGATTCTTCGGAGGGCCATAACTCTTCGCTCGTTTAGAGGTACGAGAGCCACAACCAGTCAAAATGAAGCTCTCGGTGAGTTCTACAGCTATGACGGCTTTCAGCCATCAATGGTTAGTGTCATACCCAAAAATTCCTATCCGAACCTCAATCGGGTCATGGAAGTTTTTTACCCTTCGTTTGGTCGTCACGTGGATTTTTTCTGTAATACGGTATCCCCGTGGCTGGTCTATGATTTACCATCGCTGGACAGTGGTGCACCATTGTACTGCTCCGTTTCAAATCCATGCACCCATTTCTAAAAGTCGTACGGCACTGTTTCTTCATTTTGGACAAGTGTTGCACCTTACACCGTAGATGTTGCACCCTGTGGATATCGATTCTTCGGAAGGCCATAACTCTTGGCTCGTTTAGAGTTACGAGAGCCATGACTAGTCAAAACAAAGCTCTCGGTGAGATCTACAGCTATGACCACTTTTAGCCGTCACTGGTTAGTTTCATACCCAAAAAATCCTATCCGAACCTCAATCGGGTCATGGAAGTTTTTTACCCTTCGTTTTTTCGTCACGTGGATTTTTTCTATAATACGGGATCCCCGTGGCTGTTCTATGATTTACCATCGCTGGAGAGTGGTGCACCATGGTACTGCTCCATTTCAAATCCATGCGCACATTTCTAAAAGCCGTACGACACCGTTTCTTCATTTTGGACGGATGTTGAACCTTGCGCCGTTGATGTTGCACCCTATGGATATCGATTCTTCGGAGGGCCATAACTCTTGACTCGTTTAGATTTACGAGAGCCATAACCAGTCAAAACGAAGCTCTCGGTGAGTTCTAGAGCTATGACCGCTTTTAGCCGTCACTGGTTAGTTTCATACCCAAAAAATCCTATCCGAACTTCAATCGGGACATGGAAGTTTTTTACCCTTCGTTTTGTCGTTACGTGGATTTTTTTTATAATTCGGGATCCCCGTGAGTGGTCTATGGTTTACCATCGCTGGAGAGTGGTGCACTATGGTACTGCTCCATTTCAAATCCATGCACACATTTATAATTCTAGATGTTGCACCTTGTGGATATCGATTCTTCGGAGGGCCATAATTCTTGGCTCGTTTAGAGGTACGAGAGCCATAACCAGTCAAAACGAAGCTCTCGGTGAGTTCTACAGCTATGATGGCTTTCATCCGTCACTGGTTAGTTTCATACCCAAAAATCCTATCCGAACCTCAATCGGGACATGGAAGTTTTTTACCATTCGTTTCGTCGTCACGTGGATTTTTTCTGTAACACGGGATACCCGTGGCTGGTCTATGATTTACCATCGCTGGAGAATGGTGCACTATGGTACTACTCCATTTCAAATCCATGCACCCATTCCTAAAAGTCGTACGACACTGTTTCTTCATTTTGGACGGATGTCGCACCTTGCACCGTAGATGTTGCACCTTGTAGATTTCGATTCTTCGGAGGGCCATAACTCTTGGCTCGTTTAGAGGTACGAGAGCCATAACTAGTCAAAACGAAGCCCTCGGTGAGTTATACAGCTATGACGGCTTTCTGCCGTCGCTGGTTAGTTTCTAACCCAAAAATTCCTATCCGAACCTCAATCGGGTCATGGAAGTTTTTTACCCTTCGTTTTATCGTCACGTGGATTTTTTCTGTAATACGGGATCCCCGTGGCTGGTCTATGATTTACCATCGCTGGAGAGTGGTGCACCATTGTGCTGCTCCATTTCAAATCCATGCACCCATTTCTAAAAGTCGTACGGCACTGTTTCTTCATTTTGGACGAGTGTTGCACCTTGCACCGTAGATCTTGCACCCTGTGGATATCGATTCTTCGGAAGGCCATAACTTTTGGCTCGTTTGGAGTTTCGAGAGCCATAACTGGTCAAAACGAAGCACTCGGTGAGATCTATAGCTATGACCGCTTTTACCCTTCACTAGTTAGTTTCATACCCAAAAAATCCTGTCCGAACCTCAATCGGGTCATGGAAGTTTTTTACCCTTCGTTTTTTCGTCACATGGATTTTTTCTATAATACGGGATACCCGTGGCTGGTCTATGATTTACCATCGCTGGAGAGTGGTGCACAATGGTACTGCTCCATTTCAAATCCATGCACACATTTCTAAAAGTCGTGCGGCACCGTTTCTTCATTTTTGACGGATGTTGCACCTTGCGCCGCAGATGTTGCACCTTGCACTGTAGATGTTGCACCTTGTGGATATCGATTCTTCGGAGTGCCATAACTCTTGGCTCGTTTAGAGGTACGGGAGCTATAACCAGTCAAAACGAAGCTCTCGGTGAGTTCTATAGCTATGACGGCTTTCAGCCGTCACTGGTTAGTTCCATACCCAAAAATTCCTATCCGAACCTCATTCGGGTCATGGAAGCTTTTTACCCTTAGTTTTGTCATCACGTGGATTTTTTCTGTAATACGGGATCCCCGTGGCTGGTCTATGATTTCCCATCGCTGGAGAGTGGTGCACCATTGTACTGGTCCATTTCAAATCCATGCACCTTGTTATTCCGCTTTTTGGCAAAGCCGTGATACTAAAAGACCGGTCAAAAACAAAAGACCGATCGTCTCAGAGATTGATTGCATTCCACTTCACTATGGATATCGATGAATTTTGTCCGAGCCCGGATCCGGCTACAATTGATAGGACATGGCTAGCAAGTCCACGAGAGCCACTGTTTCAAATTTCGAGTCAATCCGAGTTCGTATGCTCAAGATATGATTGATTCAGTACGAGAGAAATGGCCCTTGTTCGGTTCGAATCCATTGATTCGACTCCACCCTCGTATCCCTTGGTTGGAATCCCTCAGGAATAGCATAGGTTCGAATCCATCGGCCTCCTCTTTCTTCGAATCCATGGAATCACCCCCACTTCGAATCCATCACCCCTTCATTAGTTCGAACCCATCAGAGAGGACACACTATTCGAATCCATCAGCGTTCGTATCGAGTTCGAATCGACAGGCGGAGATATCATTCGAATCCATCGGCCAGTGCCTGCTTCGACTCCATCGGCTTCGACTCCATCAGCTTCGACTCCATCGGGTAAGCCTTAGTTCGGATCCATCCAGACCACCTCGCCTCGAATCCATGCAACTGAGGGAGCTCCGACTCCATTCCCTGCTTACCCTCGAATCCCCGTATTGAAGCAACTTCGAATCGATCCACAGTCATATATTTGGATCGATTCGAATGAAGATCGGTTCCATCGATTCGAAGGTAGCGAACCATCGAATCAAACACACGAAACCACCAAGTAAGCGCAGCTAAAATCCCGAATTCAACCCATTCAACTCGGAGAAATAGGTGGATCGACACGAAGAACGCGCGACACGTCACAGGAGCATGGATTCGACCCTATGGGTTCGAACCATATCGATTCGAACGAACCCATAGGATGGATTCGAAGAAACCAGCATGCCGAAAATCCCCATCTTGAATCGATCATAACTAGAAATCTACAATTCCAAATGCTACGAAATTTTCGCAGGAGCTCACATACATGCTGAAGAATGTTCTCACCAAGTTTCATCACGATTGGACACTTTTTGATCGATTCGAACCAAGGGTCGAATCGATCCCAATGTGGGCCCGGATCTCCAGATTTCGGCCATGTGGGCCCCCTCACGTGCCTGAATAGGTCTACCTTATTTTTAGGAGAAATATCAGCCTCCTACGCCTATAAATAGAACCCCTGGTCATTCAGAAAAGGGGATCGGGATTTTCTACCATCATTCAAGCAACGAGACTCTGCTGGATTTAATCCAACACATCAAGACAATCATTATACTCAAAATCCTTCACTGTAACCGCTGTAATCACTTGTAATCAGCAAAGAATATCAATAAAAGTGAAAACCTTTGAAGTGGACGTAGGCCGGAGATAGCCGAACCACTATAAAATTGTGTGTTCTTGTTCATTATTTCTGTTTTGCTATCTATTGCCAGCTTAAATTTGTGATCTGTGTTTGAATATTGCTGATTTATATTCATACACTGGTGCTTTCACAATACTTGGGGTTTGTGACTAGTTTTGGCGCAAACAATTTGGTGCTTTCACTGAGAAGGCTAATTCAGGAGTTCTACCGTTTGTAAGTTGATTCCGAGAGTTTGAGAGTTCAGATTTGAGAAATTATGACGAGACAATCGAGCAGAAGGCCAAGGCCAGAGGGAAGTCAGCATGAAGGGAGTCAAGAGGCTTCCTCCGGAGCAAACCAAGCTTCGGTCTTCATCACCAGGGATGAGATGGAGACAATGATGAAGAGACAGGAAGAGATGATCCAGGCTTTGCTTTAACAGATTGGGCAACTTGGAGCATAGAACCAAGGAGTAACCGGAGTTCAGGACGGAGCAGGACCATCTGGCGCAGCGCCAGAGCAGGGGGGCACACACGTAGAGCATATCGATCCAATCCCGAGAAGAGAGAGAGAAGGATCCGAACTACCTGGTGGCAATAGAGGGGTGAATGCTCAGCCAGGGAGGCAGACACCAGAAAGCTCACATGGGCTTGGGAGGCAAGCCGAAGGCAACAGACAAGGACTGCAGCCTGGAGACAATAACAAATTGGCGGAGATGGTTAGAAGAGCTATGAGAGGCGAATTAGTGAACAAGGATTTGGAAGATGTTAATAGGAGTTCTTTTACTCCAGCAATCAGAAGAGCTAGGTACCCATCGGATTTAAAATTACCATCGTTGGACATGTATGACGGGAGAACGGATCCCATGGTTCATCTAACGAAGTATATGAGGCATATGGAAGTGCTGGGGGCATCAGAGGAGGTTATGGGCCGGTGCTTTCCATTGTACTTGGCGGATATTGCAGCATTGTGGTTTAGACAATTGGAGAATGGATCCATCGGAACATGGAATGGTTTAGTTGAGAGATTTATGAGGCAATTCAGGGTTCACATCACAAGACCCAAGTATGTGATGACTCTGGCAACCCTAAAGAAGAAAGCTGGAGAGACTTTGAGGAGTTATCTGGCGCACTTCAATGCGGCAGCAGCTTCAGTGGATCGACCAGATCCATCTATGGTGGTAATTGCGGCTGTGTCCGGAGTAGCTGACGGCACAGACTTCAAAAATTCATTGACTAAAGATCCACCTGTGGATCTAGGGGAATTCTACGACGAGGCAGAAAAGTTTTTACGATTGGAAGATGCAAACGCCGAAAGAGAAGAAGGAGAAGGAATTGATATTTATGCGATCAAAGGAGGAAATCCCCCTGAAAAGGGTGCAGAAACTAGTAAGGGAAAGCGAAAGGCTGAGGATAACAACGATAGGTCAGCACGACCACGAAAGGAACCAAGATTCACTTCATACACAAAGCTGAATGAGACTTTGGAACGGATATACCAGGACACCAAGGGACAAGTTCCATATAGAAAACCGATGAGAAGAGATCCGACTAGCAACGAGCGAAGGTCGGACAAGCATTGCTCATTCCATGAGTTGAACGGTCATAACACAAACGACTGTAGGCATCTGAAGGATGAGGTTGAAGGGCACATCAGGAATGGCATGCTGCTTCAATACGTGAGGAGGCGAGCTCCAGCGGTGGAATCGGAGCAACCATCGTCCACATCAGCCAGGGGTGGCCCTGAACCGGGACACCGTATGATTATCAATTGATTGAAATAACGATGAACAAAGAGTAAATCTCTCACTAACGTTGGTTAATCATTTACACATGTATGAGATCACGAACGGTCCACAGGCATGCTCTGAATGGCTATTAACCCTATCGTTGTGATAATTTACACTTTGACATCCTTACTTTGCTTTTTTTTCGTTTTGATTAGAACATTTGAAATTTGTTTGTTTGGACATTTATGTTTTAAAACTCATCAGTTGAATGGATATTTGGTATCGATAAGTCCGAAATGGCTAAGCTACTTACACATGTACGGGGTCACGAACGGTCCTTAGGCATGCTCTGAGATGGCGATAAACCACCTTGACAAACGATCTGGGACCCACGCGAACGTTAGCCTGGCATCTATGATACCAAGCCCTCCCGGGCACACTTTCTCGCTTCGAACGGCACCCGACCGCAAACGGTCACAATTCGCCTCGAACGGCACACGACCGCGAACGGTCCCAATTCGCCTCGAACGGCTCCCGACCGCGAACGGTCACAATTCGCCTCGAACGGCACACGATCGCGAACGATCACAACTCGCCTCGAACGGCACCCGACTTCGAACAGTCACAACTTGCCTCGAACGGCACACGACCGCGAATGGTCACGGCTCACTTATAATCTCCGACCTCGAATGGTCACAATCAGCCTTGAACGGCACTCGATCGCGAATGAACAATGCCTGCCGCGAACGGCATACGGCCGCGAACGGTCCCATTCCACCATCGACCGCGAACGGTCCCGATTCATCTCAAATAACATACGATCCCGAACGATCGTCATTTAGGGTCACATAAAACTGTAAATTCCTTTGGAGGACATCAACAAGATATGAACATCCAGCTCATAGCATTACAAAACACGCCTTCCTACCGCAAGGCGTATTTTTGGGGGCAAATGTTATCCCGCTTTTTGGCAAAGCCGTGATACCAAAAGACCGGTCAAAAACAAAAGACAGATCGTCTCAGAGATTGATTGCATTCCACTTCACTATGGATATCGATGAATTTTGTCCGAGCCCGGATCAGGCTACAATTGATAGGACATGGCTAGCAAATCGACGAGAGCCAACTTTTCAAATTTCGAGTCAATCCGAGTTCGTATGCTCAAGATATGATGGATTCAGTACGAGAGAAATGGCCCTTGTTCGGTTCGAATCCATTGATTCGACTCCATCCTCGTATCCCTTGGTTCGAATCACTCAGGAATAGCATAGGTTCGAACCCATCGGCCTCCTCTTTCTTCGAATCCATGGGATCACCCCCACTTCGAATCCATCACCCCTTCATTAGTTCGAACCCATCAGAGAGGACACACTGTTCGAATCCATCAGCGTTCGTATCGAGTTCGAATCGATAGGCGGAGATATCATTCGAATCCATCAGCCAGTGCCTGCTTCGACTCCATCGGCTTCGACTCCATCAGCTCCGACTCGATCGGGCAAGCCTTAGTTCGGATCCATCCAGACCACCTCGCCTCGAATCCATTCCCTCGAATCCATGCAACTGAGGGAGCTCCGACTCCATTCCCTGCTTACCCTCGAATCCCCGTATTGAAGCAACTTCGAATCGATCCATAGTCATATATTTGGATCGATTCGAATGAAGACCGGTTCCATCGATTCGAAGGTAGCGAACCTTCGAATCCAACACACGAAACCACCAAGTAAGCGCAGCTAAAATCCCGGATTCAACCCATTCAACTGGGAGAAATAGGTGGATCGACACGAAGAACGCGCGACACGTCACAGGAGCATGGATTCGACCCTATGGGTTCAAACCATATCGATTCGAACGAACCCATAGGATCGATTCGAAGCAACCAGCATGCCGAAAATCCCCATCTTGAATCGATCATAACTAGAAATCTACAAATCCAAATGCTATGAAATTTTCACAGGAGCTCACATACATGCTGAAGAATGTTCTCACCAAGTTTCATCACGATTGGACACTTTTTTGATCGATTCGAACCAAGGGTCAAATCGATCCCAATGTGGGCCCGGATCTCCAGATTTCGGCCATGTGGGCCCCCTCACGTGCCTGAAGTGGTCTACCTTATTTTTAGGAGAAATATCAGCTTCTTATGCCTATAAATAGAACCCCTGGTCATTCAGAAAAGGGGATCGGGATTTTCTACCATCATTCAAGCAACGAGACTCTACTGGATTCAATCCAACACATCAAGACAATCATTATACTCAAAATCCTTCACTGTAACCGCTGTAACCACTTGTAATCAGCAAAGAATATCAATAAAAGTGAAAACCATTGAAGTGGACGTAGGCCGGAGATAGCCGAACCACTATAAATCGTGTGTTCTTGTTCATAATTTCTGTTTTGTTGTTTATTGCCTGCTTAAATTTGTGATCTGTGTTTGAATATTGCTGATTTATATTCATACACTGGTGCTTTCACAATGCTTGGGGTTTGTGACCAGTTTTGGCGCAAACACACCCATTTCTAAAAGTCGTACGGCACCGTTTCTTCATTTTGGATGAATGTTGCACCTTGCACCGTAGATGTTGCACCCTGTGGATATCCATTATTCCGAGGGCCATAGCTCTTGGCTCGTTTAGGGTTATAGGAGCCATAACCAGTCAAAACGAAGCTCTCGGAGAGTTCTACCGCTATGACATCTTTTAAGCCATCACTGGTTAGTTTCATACCAAAAAATTCCTATCCGAACCCCAAACGGGTCATGGAAGTTTTTTACCCTTCGTTTTTTCGTCACGTGGATTTTTTCTATAATATGTGATCCCCGCGGCTGGTCTATGATTTACCATCGCTGGAGAGTGGTGCAGTATGTACTGCTCCGTTTCAAATCCATGCACCCATTTCTAAAAGTCGAACGCCACTGTTTCTTCATTTTGGACGGATGTTGCACCTTGCACCGTAGATGTTGCACCTTGTGGATATCGATTCTTCCGAGGGCCATAATTCTTGGCTCGTTTAGAGGTACGAGAGCCATAACCAGTCAAAACGAAGCTCTCGGTGAGTTCTACAGCTATGATGGCTTTCATCCGTCACTGGTTAGTTTCATACCCAAAAAATCCTATCCGAACCTAAATCGGGTCATGGAAGTTTTTTACCCTTCGTTTTGTCGTCCCGTGGATTTTTTCTGTAAAACGGGATCCCGGTGGCTGGTTTATGGCTGGAGAGTGGTGCACCATTGTAATGCTCCGTTTCAAATCCATGCACCCATTTCTATAAGTCGTACGGCACTGTTTCTTCATTTTGGACGGATGTTGCACCTTGCACCGTAGATGTTGCACCCTTTGGATAACGATTCTTCGGAGGGCCATAACTCTTGGCTCGTTTAGAGTTACGAGAGCCTTAACCAGTCAAAACGAAGCTCTCGGTGAGTTCTACAGCTATGACGGCTTTCAGCCGTCACTGGTTAGTTTCATACCCAAAAAATCCTATCCGAACCTCAATCGGGTCATGGAAGTTTTTTACCCTTCGTTTTGTCGTCACGTGGATTTTTTCTGTAATACGGGATCCCCGTTGCTGGTCCATGATTTACTACCGTCGGAGAGTGGTACACCATTGTTCTGCTCCATTTCAAATCCATGCACCCATTTCTAAAAGTCGTACGACACTGTTTCTTCATCTTGAATGAATGTTGCACCTTGCACCGTAGATGTTGCACCCTGTGGATATCCATTCTTCCGAGGGCCAAAACTCTCGGCTCGTTTAGGGTTACAGGAGCCTAACCAGTCAAAACGAAGCTCTCGGAGAGTTTTACAGCTATGACCGCTTTCAGCCGTCACTGGTTAGTTTCATACCCAAAAAATCCTATCCGAACCTCAATCGGGTAATGGAAGTTTTTTACCCTTCGTTTTTTCGTCACGTTGATTTTTTCTATAATACGGGATCCTCATGGCTGTCTATGATTTACCATCGCCGAAGAGTGGTGCACCATGGTACTGCTTCGTTTCAAATCCATGCACCCATTTCTAAAAGCCGTACGACACTGTTTCTTCAATTTGGACGGAGGTTGCACCTTGCGCCGTAGATGTTGCACCCTGTGGATATTGATTCTTCGGAGGGCCATAACTCTTGGCTCGTTTAGAGTTACGGGTGCCATAACCAGTCAAAATGAAGCTCTCGGTGAGTTCTACAGCTATTACAGCTTTTAGCCGTCACTGGTTAGTTTCATACCCAAAAAATCCTATCCGAACCTCAATTGGGTCATGGAAGTTTTTTACCCTTCGTTTTTTCGTCACGTGGATTTTTTCTATAATACGGGATCCCCGTGGCTGGTCTATGATTTACCATCGCTGAAGAGTGGTGCACTATGGCACTGCTCCGTTTTAAATCCATGCACCCATTTCTAAAAGTCGTATGACACTGTTTCTTCATTTTGGACGGATGTTGCACCTTGCACCGTAGATGTTGCACCTTGTGGATATCGATTCTTCGGAGGGCCATAACTCTTGGCTCGTTTAGAGGTATGAGAGCCATAACTAGTCAAAATGAAGCTCTCGGTGTGTTCTACGGCTATGATGGCTTTCAGCCATCAGTGGTTAGTTTCATACCCAAAAAATCCTATCCGAACCTCAATCGGGTCATGGAAGTTTTTTACCCTTCGTTTTATTGTCACGTGGATTTTTTCTGTAATACGGGATCCCCATGGCTGGTCTATGATTTGCCATCGCTGGAGAGTGGTGCACAATTGTACTGCTCCGTTTCAAATCCGTGCACCCATTTCTAAAAGTCGTACGGCATAGTTTCTTCATTTTGGACGGATGTTGCACCTTGCACCGTAGATGTTGCACCCTGTGGACATCGATTCTTCGGAGGGCCATAACTCTTGGCTCATTTAGAGTTACGAAAGCCTTAACCAGTCAAAACAAAGCTCTCGGTGAGTTCTACAGCTATGACAGCTTTCAGCTGTCACTGGTTAGTTTCATACCCAAAAAATCCTATTCGACCTCAATCGGGTCATGGAAGTTTTTTACCCTTCGTTTTGTCATCACGTGGATTTTTTCTGTGATACGGGATCCCCATGGCTGGTCTATGATTTACCATTGCTAAAGAGTGGTGCACCATTGTACTGCTCCATTTCAAATCCATGCACCCATTTTTAAAAGTCGTACGGCACTATTTCTTCATTTTGGACGGATGTTGCACCTTGCACCCTAGATGTTGCACCTTGTGGATATCGATTCTTCGAAGGGCCATAACTCTTGGCTCGTTTAGAGGTACGTGAGCCGTAATCAGTCAAAACGAAGCTCCCGGTGAGTTTTACAGCTATGACAGCTTTCAGCCGTCACTAGTTAGTTTCGTACCCAAAAAATCCTATCCGAACCTCAATCGGGTCATGGAAGTTTTTTACCCTTCGTTTTTTGTCACGTGGATTTTTTCTATAATACAGGATCCCCGTGGCTGGTCTATGATTTACCATCGCTGGAGAGTGGTGCACTATGGTACTGCTCCGTTTCAAATCCATGCACTCTATTTGTACCAAAATTGGGCACAACACCCTTCGGAAGTTTTTGAAGAGATAATAATTGAAGAAAATAAATTTAAACAGAAGATTATCTAACAAAAACTCCAAGAAATATGAAAGTAAATGCGTTGACAAGCAGTTTATAGTGGTTCGGCGCATTGCCTACGTCCACTGTGAAGTTTTTGCACTATTATTGATTCACTTTGATTGATTACAAGTGATTATAGCGAACAATAGCGAGAAACAACTAGAATTCGAAATCAACAGCAAGGAAATGATGGAGGTCTTGATTTGGCAGAGTCTGGGCGCAAGAGAATCAAAAGATCCCTTTTCTATTGGCTCTGGGTCTCTATTTGTAGGCGTAGGAGGCTGAAATCTCGTCCCAACTTCCTGAGACTCGGTCTGGCACTTGAGGGGGCCCACGTGACCATCGTCCAAAAGTTTCGGCCCGTTCTGAGATCGATTCGAAACCATTTCGAATCGATCAAGATGATGTCCAAGCAAGGTCCAATTTGTTGTGAAGCTTCCTTAGCATGTGCGTGGTCTTCCTTGAAAATTTCGTGGCATTTGGATCAGTGGATTGAGAGATAGGGTTGGTTCGAAATAAGGACCTTCGTCTCTGACATGTTTCGAACCATTTCATTCGAACCGATGCCTTCGAACCCATTATCTCACGTGACTCTGTGGCGACGTGGCGCGTCCACTTCGCCTCGATCCGGTCTTTGCACCGAGTTGACCTCGTCGACTCCACATATCTCGCTTCATTTGAAAGGAAGGCCATTATGCTTGGACCTGGTCCTCTTGAATCGAACCGTTGGCCATGGGTTCGAATTATGAAGTCTCCGATGGATTCGAAGTAAGGAAACTTGATAGGTACGAACTAATGCTCTTATGATGGTTTCGAATACGATCGATGCGAACATGATGGATTCGAGCCTCATTCATTTTGCCCAACACGAACTCACTGAGGTTGGCCGAGGCAGAGTGGAGGATGGACACGAGCCGGATGGATACGAACACGAAGCACATCGATGGATACGAACCGGTACTCCCATGATGGTTTCGAAGCAGTGACTTAATGCCTTGTCTCGATGGAGGCGAAGCACCGAGGCACCAATGGGTTCGACGATGATCGATATGAAACGTGGTGTCCTGATGGGTTCGAACTCAACCGATATGAGTTGAGTTTTCTTCGCTGGTTCGAAGATGTCGCTCCCCTGATCGACTCGAAATCTATGGGTTCAAAGTGGACCTCGGCGATGGGTTCGAAATAGTGAGTCTCTTCTAAATGAATCGATCATTACTTGTGCATATGAGCTCGGATTGACTTGAAACTTGGAACATTGGCTTTTTTAGCTTCGCTTGTTATACCATTCCAATTGTAGCCTGATCCGGACTCGAACAAAATTCGCAGGTATCCATGATGAGTCAAACTCGGTTCTTGACTAATCCTTGGTATCTCGACCTTGCCAAAAGGTGGCATAACATTTGCCCCCCAAAGTACGTCTTGTGGAAACATGACGTGCTTTGAAAAGCTGTGATTCCTCTATGAACAGTCATTTCTCTCATGTCGAATGCTATAATCTTGCATTGGTATGTTTGAATTCCGTATGTGTTTTAGCTAGTTGTTTTCTGGAGTTCCTTCGCATCGATCCTCTCTTGAATCGATGCAGAAGGTCGTGAAGATTAGCTTCGTATCGATAGACAGTGAGTCCGTTGGTTACGAAGCATGCGTTCGTATCGAGGCCGGGCCTTGAGTTGTAGTGGATGCGAAATTGCTGTAGTTCGCATTGATAAACATGCATCGCTCGTTTGTGGATCGTGAAGTGAACTGTTCGAATCGATCCAGGTCAGGTGATTTTGCATCGATGGGCTTAGACCTTCTTCGATGGACGTCGGCTTCAGGAAATGTCACCAGGGTTCGGGTTGATCTATTTGGTCGGCATTAACGGTTCCTGGATGGGACCGTGTCGTGTAGTGTTTTCGAAACGATCGGGCCTGGACGAAGTTTCGACTCGATGAAAGCGAGGCATAATGAGTTCGAAACACCTATTCGAACCGAGGCGGCGAGGCGTGTTGGACTGGGCGAGGCCGGTCGTGTATACCGGGAGGCGAATCGACCCGGTCACACTCCCCCTTCCCTATAAATACTTCGGGAATTTTCACTTTTTACCTCTTTCACTTTTTACTGCCGCCTCCAATTTTCTGCTTGGTTCGAAAGAAGAGACAAGCTTTCCCACTCCATCGATTCGTGCAAACTCACATCCATACTCCTCGAATTCTTCTTCTAAACTAGGTAATCAAATGCAATTTCATACAACAAAACCCATTCGGATTCACTCTTTCTTCTTCGATCGCCCATTCTGGACTAGAGTAAAACTAGATCTGGGTTGGAGAGGAAGGCGTGGACATGGTTGAATCGAATCGTTCCAAGGGCTTAGCGCTCGAATTGGTGAAGGTGACAGTTGTTCGTTGAGTCACGCATCGATCTCTGGGATGATTTGATGGAGAAGACGAAGTTCGCACTTATGGCCATGGCAACGGGTCGTATCGCTTCGAAACGATCGATACATGACATTAGCATATGGTCGATTCGAAGTTGTTAACTCCAGATCGATACGAACTATATTAATCGATTGATACGAAGGGTATCGGTTCGAACGTAGTCGATGTCGAGTTAAGGTCTTTTTGATCGGTATGAACTCAACAACCAGAGATCGGTTCGAAGACATTCCGTCCAGAACGATTCGAACTCGACCTTCGGACATCGGTTCGAACAGTGTCTCCAGCATGAGTTCGAATTGATGATTGGATGGATTCGAAACAGCCTCTCATCGATCAGTTCGAAGTCATCTTATGATGGATACAAAATTCTAACACTTTTCAACATAATCCCGACGAGCTTCACTCTTGCACATTTGGACTTGATAATCAGACTACATACTTGACTGCCTTTTGAAGCTCGTTGATGGAACCGCAACAACTTTAATCATTTTCATATTTTCTCTATCTCTGCAACATTTGTCCGAGTAACGTACAACATTGCACGACACACTTCACACACACTACATCGGGGAATGCGTGGATCTTTTATCGCCTAACGATAGTTTCTCATAAGTTAGTCAGTTATGGAACCATCAAGTTCAAAGCCACAAGAAAACCCACAAGAAACTCTAAGTATCGTTCCTCCGAGACTAGAGGTTCCCGACATAGAACCCGAAGTAGTTGGTCCAGCTTCGGATGAACTACCTGACGAATCGTTCATCCCTAATCCACAAGACTCTGTCCCGTCTCACATCTTTGAAGATACGTTGAGGAGAATATGCTTGAGGCATGCCCTGTCTATGGACGACGTGTTATTGCCGGGGCCAAATGATAGGCCACACAATCCTCCTAAAGGTTACACCGCGTTTAACCGTCACGCATGTGCTGCCGGAATGCTACCTCCATTCAATGATTATATAAGGGAAGCATTGTCATTTCTGGGAATCGCTCCATCTCAGCTGCACCCGAATGGGTATGCTTCACTCAATAGTTTGTTCATCGTATTCATGGAATACTTTCATCGGCCGCCAATTCCAACCGAGATCAGATACTTGTTCAATTTCAAAAGCCGAAACGACACTCCATCTTATACTTTCTTGGAGGTGGTCAGGAACTGCCAAGTCGTCACTGGATCTTGGACTAGGTTAAGCTACTATAGGGCGGAATGGTTTTATGTCTGATGTCCTCCAGGATTCGTCGGGCGATGGCTATTCAGGCGTGAGTATGGCTGAACCTCCATGTAGTTACTATATCGCTCGCAGTAGAAGTAAAATTCACATCATTTTCTATTATTACAACCGTAATTCAGCGACCGGAAGGCAGGCACTTTGAAGAGATAGTTCGTGTGCTTTAAGAGGTTCCAAGTGAAGATAGGGACATTGAATTGCTCCTGACTGACAGGAATCCGAGAACGCTTGGGTTAATCGGGCGAAAACAAAGCATATTGTCCGATGGTGCTTTGAAAACAACCGCGAAAGAACGAGTCAAGCAAAGAAAGCGCAGAGCGGTCGTAATTGAGGAGGCTGACTCCGAGAGGACCCATACCGATGAGGAACCACTGGGTGAACCTGCGGACGCGACCCAGGGCTCTGAGGAACAGAAAAAAGGCAAGGCAGCCATCTTTAAACCATCTAAGAAAGGGAGATGGAAGTCTGTGGTCACGTCTCGGCCCGCTTCCGGAGTTAGAATTTCGGAGTTATCTCCCTCGAGAATGGAGAATCTGTACGAGGGGCTCGTTGATTCTTCAAGTCCGGACGATGTGCCTTCGCAACAGGACGTCGGATTGGGCGGAACCTCACAGTCCTTAGTTATAAGTGAGTTTATTCCCACTAGCGTGGCAGGCACGTCCGGTTGGTCGGGGGGTTACACTCTCACACATATTTCACAACACTGCATTATCTTCGACTACTGATATCCTGTTCCGAGTGGTTATTGACTTTACTTCACTTTGCTTTGCGGATATCATGTCCGGACGGGTTTCAATGCTAGGGAGTCTTCGACACGCTCGCAAGTCTTCGTATTCGGAGTCGCGCAGACGAGAAGGGGATAAAGATTATGACCAGGGATACTCCGGGTATTCCAGCCAGGAGAGACCCGATAGAGACAGGAGTTATAAGCGCCGATCTCGCTCGCTTACTCCTTCTCCCCCCAGACAACCCGTTCAACCCCCGGTTCACGTTCCTCGTCGTTCGGAATATTCTCGCCACAAATCTACTTCTCAATCTTCTCGTCACGAGCCTCATCCTCCTAGAACTGAAATATCAACTACCGTGGTTACAGAACAGTCTCCCGTGGAAATTTCGGGTGAAGGGGCGCTCAGGCTTGCTCAGTTGAAGAAAGACTTTCCGACTATTTGTTTTGATAACTACATTTTCCCCCCACACTTGAAAAGGATCCCGCCGTCGGCGTAGCAGGTGGTGCATGACTATGTGCACGACTTTTATGCTCATTATAAAGCATGGTTTAAGACGGCTGAAAAATCATCCGAGTTGGCCTTTGAACGGGCGGCCATCATCGAGAAGATCCAAACCGAGCTTGATCAGAAAAGCCGTATCATAGAGGCACTGACCAATGAAGCTGAGTCATCCTGGTAGTCCGAAATAGCGGCCACGAAGAAGGGCGATGACTCAAGCGGTCATGGACAGGATGAAGCATGAGCATTACGATGTGATGGAGGACATGGGCCATCGTAATACTATGGTAACCGCTGAGCGAGATGCAGCCCTGAAAGAGCTTAATGAGCTTAAAGCTAAATTCGCTGAGATTGCCAAGGATAGGGACGAAGCGAACGTCACTTCCTAGGAGGCGTGTGAACAAGCTGTATTGCTCCGGACCGAGCGGGATGCGGCCGTGACCAAGGTTCAGGCAGTTGAGATGGAGGTTGAGGAGAGAATCCAACAGGCGGAGGCCAGGATTGAGGCTAGGCTAGAGGCCGATATTAAAGATCTTCTTGTCACCAATAATGTCAATGTGCTGAAACATCGAAATTTAGCCTGGCTCCAGGATTATCCTGTACACCTCCGCAATGCTTGGGGCCGATTGGTTGAGGAAGAGGAAGAGGCGCATCCGGGTGAATCGGTCGACCGATTTGAACTTGAAAACCGGTTGCTAACCGATGATGAGAAGAAAATCCTCCATGACGCCATTATTTCTCATGAAAAGGAGATGATTGGAGGCCGACATGTGGAGGTCGGAGAGGGATCGGGCACTGAGCATCACGCTACTACTCTTTAGACCACTGCTCCTCCTTCGCTTGAACCTGTTCCTGTGTCCCTCTCAGAATCTGTTCCGGCTTACGACCCAGAACAGCCGCATCTATCTCCCATACACGAGCATGTTTCTGAGGCCTCTCAGCCGTCCTCGAGCCCAACTGAGGAAGGTACTCTGAACATATCTTAAGTATGTTGCCAACAAATTTTTTTCTGAAGCGATTGCTAATAATTCCTTTTCTTCTCTTGCTCAGTAACTGGAAGCACACCGGCATCTGCAGCTCAAAAGCCTTATCAAGGGCATGAAGCCATCACTACCGAAACGACGGTTGTAACAACGGTAGTGTCTACTGAGATGGTGCAGGAGAGTTCCCTATCTCTTGATGAACAAATGGTGAATGAGCTTTTAAGCCAACACAGTGACCCCTTTGCGGACATGTTGTTCATGATTCATGAGATCCCATCGGTTTCTAGTTCTTTAACACAGCCCATTGCTGCCCCCAGCCAGGCCCAATCAGCTCGAGACGAGGAGATATTGGCCGAGATCAACGCCGAAATAGAGGCTGCGGGTCATGAGGGCAGTGCTGGTGTTAGGGTTGTGGTGCATAGTCCAGCGCCTCTGAATGTGATATTACCGAGCGGCGCTGCGGCCAGTACTCAGGTGTCCACTTCTTCTTCTATTTCAGGTCCGGTCCCACCAACTCCCCCGGCGAGAAGCGTAAATCCTGAATCGAGTTCAGAGGAGGATGTTGACATTATGCCTCCAGCTGAAGAGGATCCACCGGAGAAGAAAAGTTCCAGACAGAGAATTTCTGTCCCCAGCGACTCTGATGAAGAACCGTTAATAAGGAAGTTGAAGAAAAAGAAAACGTAGACTGGCCATTTGAGCAACTTTTTGTGGTAGATAGCGATTTATTTGCTTTTTTCTCTTTTTTCGTTAGTAGGCTGTGCATAAATGCAGGTTTGGCCCCTGCTAGTAGGAATTCTTTTTTGGAAAAACTTATTACATGTAAGCCTTCATTTTCAGTTAGTTGAAATAAAATTTTGCTTTCTTTACTTCAACTATCCTTCCTGCTTAAGTATTGCGATGATTGGCTCATGACTGTTCTTTATGCAAGTCTTGAGCGCACGTCCACGCTCCGGGGACTTAGAATAATTTTGAGACGATAATTTGGTTCACGCTTCGGGAATCCGATAATTATCGGTGTCGGTGGCATAGTTCACACTCCGGGAACTTTTGACTTGTTACTTACATCCCAATTCATACTCTGGGAAGTTGGAGTCCGCTCGCACTTTGGGAGCGATGGATTTATACTCCGGTTCGCGCTCTAGGAACCAAGAGTTGATGCTTGTACTCCAAATTCGCGCTCTCGGAATTTGGAGTTAGAATTTATACTCCGGTTCGCACTCTGGGAACCAAGAGTTGATGTTCATTCTCCAAATTCGCGCTCTCGGAATTTGGAGTTGGCTCACACTCTGGGAGCGATGGATTTATACTCCGGTTCGCACTATGGGAACCTAGAGTTGATGTTTATACTCCAAATTCGCGCTCTTGGAATTTGGAGTTTGCTCACACTCTGGGAGCGATGGATTTATACTCCGGTTCGCACTCTCGGAACCAAGAGTTGATGTTTATACTCCAAATTCGCGCTCTCAGAATTTAGAGTTTGCTCACACTCTAGGAGCGATGGATTTATACTACGGTTCGCAATCTGGGAACCAAGAGTTGATGTTTATACTCCAAATTCGTGATCTTGGAATTTTGAGTTTGCTCACACTCTGGGAGCGATGGATTTATACTCCGGTTCGCACTCTGGGAACCAAGAGTTGATGTTTATACTCCAAATTCACGCTCTCGGAATTTGGAGTTATTTGAAGGGTTGTCGTGTATCAGTCCTTGTAAATGTTGATGTAGTGTTTTGCCCCCAAGCTCGGGTTTCACTTAGTGAGTGGCCGGTCGTATCACAGTCACTCCCTATTTGAATAAATCCCACCGAATGATGGGACCTAGCTCTCCGTGTGTCATGACACTTGTGAAGCAATGCATTCGATAGTTCGCAATACGGACTTGGAGAGATTGACATTTTATTGCTGAAAATAAGAGAATGGGCAAATTCAGTTGCCTTATTAAAAATTCTAATTTCGAAATGTCAAAACAAATTGCAAATGGAAAGTGAACTAAATAAGCAGATATGGCCTGTTATGGGCAGCAGCGTCATGATTTTCATTGTTCCGCGCTCTGGAGATGATTGGACCGCCATCGTCTGATAACCTGAATTTGTCATTTCTGAATCATTGTATAATTACATGTGGTCTCTCCTTGTTGGTTTCATGTCTGAGAATGTCTGATAACCCCTTCCGACGGCAAGATCGCTGAAATCAGGAGTTCGAAACTGGACTTGGATGTTGTGTAATCGAGCGGCTCGATTTTTTCGTATGATTGCTCTCAAATCAATCTGGTCGCCCTGAATGACTCCAACTCCATTAACTGTGGGGAACTTTAAAGTTAAGCACCACGGGGCAATTACAGCCCTGAATGCTGCGAGGGCCGGTCGGCCCAGAAACGCGTTGTATGGGGAGTTTATGTTCAATACAACAAACTGCAATGTTTGAGTTCCTTGACATTCTCCAACTCCCAGTTCTACTGGTAACTCTACCATCCCTACTGGTATAGCAGCACTTCCGTTAAATCCATGAAGATGAGTTTTAAATGGTTTCAAATCCCTGGTTTTTATCTTTAGTTGATCATAAGCTTGTTTAAAAAGGATGTTGACTGAACTTCCACTGTCAACCAGGATCCCTTTCATCCATGTCGGACCTACTAGAGCTGATATGACAAGCGGGTCCACAGTTGGGGCCTCGACATAGTTAGCAACGCTGTCTCGAAATATGATTTCGTTGTTCATCATCTTCTGCCGCTTTACTGGCGCTTCGTTATCTTGCTGACATTCATAATCGAAGTTTGTACGTTTAACTGAACTGACATATGACTTCACTTTCTCTGACCTTTGGTCCGCTAAGAAATGACCACCACTCACAGTATTTATTATCAATCTCCCATCGGGATGGGCAGATCCTTCTTGTCTTTCCTCATTCTGTGTACGATTTTGATTGGATGGGCCCGCTCTACCAGACTGCGGCGCCCGTACAAACTGATCTAGCTTTCTCTCTCTAATCAACTTTTCGATGAGTTCTTGCAAATGCCTACACTCATTTGTGTTATGTCCATAACTTTCATGGAATCTACAGAACTTTCCCGTTTAATCTGCCTCTCTGATGAAGGCTTCGGAGTGGGCTTTTTGTATTGCATAGTATTACAAGTCTGTAGGTATAAGTTTTCCAACGACGTGTTTAGCGAAGTAAAACTGTCGAACATAGGATTTTTGCGCTGTGAGCCTTGACCCTGATGGCGTTTTTTATTTTGATTCACATTCTCTCTCCACGGAGTTTGTTTGTTTTGAATATTTAACTGAACTTTCCCGGAACTCTCACCAGACCGTTTGACCGCAACATTACTCTGAATCCCTTCGCTGCTGGGCCTCGCATCGTCCTGCTTCCTAGACTGCTTTGCATCCTCTCGCCTCAAGAACTGAGCGGCTTTGGAATAAAAAAGGTCCAACGATGCGGGAGGTTTCCCAACTAACCAATTTCCAAATTCAGAATCCGGATCGATTCCTTTAGTCAAGGCCATTAAAATAGAATTATCGTTAGGGTTGGTAATCTCTGCACAAGCAGCGTTGAATCTTTCTAGGTATCGCCTGAGTGTCTCTCCGGGAGCTTGAGTGACACTTGATAAAGTATTGACATCTTTGGGCCTTGCAATGTGCATACGAAACTGTTCAACAAATTTAGTAGCTAACTGATCAAATGATGAGATAGATCGGGGTGGTAGTCGTGTGAACCACATTGTCGCAATCCCCCCCGAAGAAAGGGGGAAACTACGACATTTCACTGCGTCATCGGCTCTTGCGGCAGTCATTGACCATTCGTACTTCAGAATATGTTGACTAGGGTCGGAATTTCCTTCGTACATAGGCAGGGCTGGCATCCTGAATCGCCGAGGAGGTTCGGAGGGTATGACTTCGGGAGATTCCCCAATCGTCATTTGTTGAACCCTGATTCTCGCGAATCATTTGTCGTACCATGGCGGAGAGGTCCGGCATCGGAAAGTTCTGTGGGTGGTGAGCCAGGGCGTGGTCGGGTTCCACAGTGCGAGGTGGGATCAGGCGCTGTCGACGGTCCGTATCTCGCCTCCTTAGCTCGATATCTTCTAGGACGTATGGCTCTGGAGCATGTCCCTGGTGATGGTAATTCTGATTGGAGTGATTTCGAGTGTATACTCCTACGTCAGCCGCAGCGGCTATGGCAGCACGATCATCTGTAGTGTACGGTGGAGCAGTGCCTCCTTGGGAGGAAGGTCCAGTATGAAAGCTGGTAGATGGGCAAAACCCTTATTTGTCCAACGGTTAGTGCCTGCTTATTGTCAACAGCTTGCGCATGGTTTCCGTCCAGCCTAGGACGGGTAGATCTGCCATTGTAGTCAGAGGAAGCAGAACTTTCGGTGGAAGAATGAGGAGCGCGATCCCTTCTGGATCTTTTATGCCTTTGGTGGTTTAATTGATTGGTTAACTCAACATTAGCGCGCAACTGCTCAGTTAGCTGTTGCCGACTTTGGGTTAGTTCCTGAAGTAGCGCTTGGAACTCTTGCCTTGGGACCGGACCTGACTGGTCCGTATGTCCAATAGTATCCTGGTTGGTTGATTGCAGCTGTGCGGGATTTTGCCAATCCCGACCTTCTTGATCACCAATGTTGGAAGTGGTTCTTGTACTCACCATCTTGAAGTGTTGAATCCTTTCCTAGACTTTAAGCAAATCTGAATAGAACGGAAGGAGTCTGAAATTGAAATCTGGATCTCTTTCTTAGATTTATGCAATCCGATATTGAAGAAAGATCCAAGGAGCAGGAGAAAAACTGGGTTTTCTCAATGAAAGCACCAAACTGTTTGTACCAAAATTGGGCACAACACCTTCAGAAGTTTTTGAAGAGATAATAATTGAAGAAAATAAATTTAAACAGAAGATTATCTAACAAAAACTCCAAGAAATATGAAAGTAAATGCGTTGACAAGCAGTTTATAGTGGTTTGGCACGTTGCCTATGTCCACTGTGAAGTTTTTGCACTTTTATTGATTCTCTTTGATTGATTACAAGTGATTACAGCGAACAATAGCGAGAAACAACTTAGAATTCGAAATCAACAGCCAGGAAATGATGGAGGTCTTGATTTGGCAGAGTCTGGACGTAAGATAATCAAAAGATCCCTTTTTTGTTGGCTCTGGGGCTCTATTTATAGGCTTGGAGGCTGAAATCTCGTCCCAACTTCCTGAGACTCGGTCTGGCACGTGAGGGGACCCACGCGACCGTTGTCCAAAAGTTTCGGCCCGTTCTGAGATCGATTCGAAACCATTTCGAATCGATCAAGATGATGTCCAATCAAGCTCAAATTTGGTGTGAAGCTTCCTTAGCATGTGCGTGGTCTTCCCTGAAAATTTCGTGGCATTTGGATCAGTGGATTGAGAGACAGGGTCGGTTCGAAATAAGGACCTTCGTCTCTGACATGTTTCGAACCATTTCGTTCGAACTGATGCCTTTGAACCCATTATCTCACGTGACTCTGTGGCGACGTGGCGCATCCACTTCGCCTAGATCCAGTCTTTACGCCGAGTTGACCGCATCGACTCCACATATCTTGCTTCGTTTGAAAGGAAGGCCGTTATGCTTGGACCTGGTCCTCTTGAATCGAACCGTTGGCCACGGGTTCGAATTATGAAGTCTCCGATGGTATCGAAGTAAGGAAACTCGATAGGTACGAACTAATGCTCTTATGATGGTTTCGCATACGATCGATGCGAACATGATGGATTCGAACCTCATTCATTTTTCCCAACACGAACTCACTGAGGCTGGCCTAGGCGGAGTGGAGGATGGACACGAGCCGGATGGATACGAACACGAAGCACATCGATGGATACGAACCGGTACTCCCATGATGGTTTTGAAGCAGTGACATAATGCCTTGTCTCGATGGAGGCGAAGCACCGAGGCACCAATGGGTTCGACGGTGATCGATACGAAACGTGGTGTCCTGATGGGTTCGAACTCAACCGATATGAGCTGAGTTTTCTTCATTGGTTCGTAGACATCGCTCCCCTGATCGACTCGAAATCGATGGGTTCGAAATGGACCTCGGCGATTGGTTCGAAACAGTGAGTCTCTTCTAAATGGATCGATCATTGCTTGTGCATATGAGCTCAGATTGACTTGAAACTTGGAACATTGGCTTTCTTAGCTTCGCTTGTTATATCATTCCAATTGTAGCTTGATCCGGACTCGAACAAAATTCGCTGGTATCCATGATGAGTCAAACTCGGTTCTTGAATAATCCTTGGTATCTCGACCTTGCCAAAAGGTGGGATAACACACTCATTTCTAAAAGTCGTACAACACTGTTTCTTCGTTTTAGATGGATGTTGCACCTTGCACCGTAGATGTTGCACCCTATGGATATCGATTCATTGGAGGGCCATAACTCTTGGCTCATTTAGAGTTATGGGAGCCATAACTAGTCAAAACGAAGCTCTAGATGAGTTCTACAACTATGAAAGTTTCAGCCGTCACTGGTTAGTTTCATACCCAAAAAATCCTATCCGAACCTCAATCGGGTCATGGAAGTTTTTCACCCTTTGTTTTGTCGTCACTTGGATTTTTTCTGTAATACGGGATCCTCGTGGCTGGTCTATGATTTACCATCGCTGAAGAGTGGTGCACCATTGTACTGCTCCGTTTCAAATCCATGCACCCATTTCTAAAAGTCGTACGGACTGTTTTTTCATTTTGGACGGATGTTGCACCTTGCACCGTAGAAGTTGCACCCTGTGGATATCGATTCTTCGGAGGGCCATAACTCTTGGCTCGTTTAGAGTTACGGGAGCCATGACCAGTCAAAACGAAGCTCTCGGTGAGTTCTACAGCTATGATGGCTTTCAGCCGTCACTGGTGTTATCCCGCCTTTTGGCAAGGCCGTGATACCAAAGAATTGATCGAAAACGAAGGACAGTTCATCTCGAAGGTTAGCTATACTTGGTTTCGCTATGGGTATCGCTGAATTTTGTCCGGATCCGGATTGGGCTAAAATTTATGAGACATGACCAGAGAGGCCATAGAAGTCAACACCTCAAATTTCAAGTCAATCAGAGTTCGCACGCTCGAGTTACGATCGATTCAATTTGAAGGGAAAGGCCAATGGTTCGAACCCATCAGGTTCGAACCCATCACTTTCGAACCCATCAGGTTCGAACCCATTGACTTCGAACCCATCCGGACATCACAGGTTCGAAAGCATCAGACCGTGCCTACTGAGTTCGTAGCAATGAGCCTCGAGTCCATCGGAATGCGACCGGTTTGAACCCATGAAACTCCAGTAGTTCGAACCCATCACATATGCCTCGTTCGAATCCATCATGGAGGCCATGTTCGAATCCATCCAGAGAGCATCATTCGATCCCATCGGACTACCCAGTCAAGATGACGTGTCCCTCATCGAGTCATGCATGCCGAAGTACATGGAACCAAAGCGGTCAACTCGGAGGGAAGACCGGGCCGGTTCGAAACCCGCGCTCCACGACACCACGAAGGCACGTGCCACCATGGGTTCGAAACCAACGTTTCGAAGGCATGGTTTCGAACCAATCAGCCTCACCATGAATGCCCATTTCGAACCCAGCATAACTCCCAATCTACTGATCCAAATGCCACGAAATTTTCACAGCAGCTTGCATTCATGTTAGAGAAGGTCCATACCAAATTTCACCTCGATTGGATAACTCCTTGATCGGTTCGAATGGAGTTCAAACCGATGCTAAAGTGGGCCCAAACTTCGAGGAAGCAGGCGTGTGGGCCCCCTCACGTGCCAGAAGCGGTTTTCCGAGTTTTCAGTGAAATATCTGCAACCCACGCCTATAAATAGAGCCTCAGGGCCAACGGAAAAAGGACTTTTGGATTTTGAAGCGCATAGATTCTGCCGGATCAAGATCTCCATTATTTAGCATCATAAAATTGGTGTTAATTTCGAATTCATTGCTGTACTTTGCTATTGATTGCTGTACCAACTTGTAATCATCCAGAGAAAGTCAATAAAAGTGCAAAACTTTCAAAGTGGACGTAGGCAACAAGCCGAACCACTATAAATTGCTTGTCTTCGCATTTATTTATATGTTATTTGGAGTTTTTGTTAGATAATCCTCAGTTTAAATTTACTTTCTTCATTTATTATCTCTTCAAAAACTTCCGACGAGTGTTGTGCCCAATTTTGGTACAAACACTTTGGTGCTTTCACTGAGAAAACACAGTTTTTCTCCCGCTCCTCGGATCTGTCATCGATACCGGATTGAATAAATATAAGAGAGAGATCCGAATCACAAGTTAAGCTTCCTTCCCTTCTATTCAGAATTGCGTAAAGCCTAGGAAAGGAATTCAGTTCTCAAGATGGTTAGCACAAGAACCACCTCAAACGCTGTCAATCAAGAAGAACAGGATAGACAAATTCCTGCCCCTCTGCCTTCATCTAACCAAGATGTCGCTGGGCACTCAAACCCTCTGGTCCGGTTACCCGACAAGAGTTGCAGTTGCTACTCCAAGAGTTGACCCAAAGTCGGCGACAACTAGAAGAACAGCTGCGCACAAACGCGGAGCTGATCAACAAGCTGGATCGCCAGAGACGAAAGAGATCCACGAGAGATCATGCTTCTCGCTCCTCCAGCGAAAGTTCTTCATCTTCCGATTATCATAATCAGCCTCCGCGACCCCGGTTAGACGGGAATCGTATGCCACCCGTTGAAAATCAACCGACACTAGCCGTTGGACAATTGAAGGTTGGTCCGTCAGCCAGTTTCCAAACCGGTCCCTCCTCCCAAGGAGGTACCCTCCCAAATCGCACTACAGAATACCGCGCTACTAACGTTGCAGTTAAACCAGGAGTCAATGTCCAAAATCAATCGGACCTAGACCGTTACCATATTGGACATACTCCTGAACCGTACGTCCCAGAGAACTATGAGCCAAGGAGGCAGGGCTTGAACCGTCGACGATATCCGGTTCAAACCCAGAGTATAGAACATGACCATACTCCGGCGCAAATGCCGGATCTTCCAAATATGATACGTCAGATGATCCGTGAGAGTCAAGGATTCACAAACGACGATTGGGGAGTTTCCCGAAGTCACACTCCCTTTACGGATGACATCCTTAACGCTGAACCCCCAAGGCGATTCCGAATGCCCACTTTACCCATGTACGAGGGAAACTCCGACCCCAACCAGCATATTCTAAAATATGAATGGTCGATGACTGCTGCCAGAGCCGACGATGTAGTGAAGTGTTGTAGTTTCCCCATATCCTTGGGAGGCATCGCCACCATGTAGTTCACCCGATTGCCTCCCCGATCCATCTCCTCATTTAACCAGTTGGCCACAAAATTTGTTGAACAATTCCGCATGCACGTTGCAAGGACAAAAGATGTCAACACTCTGTCTAGTGTCATCCAGGCTCCAGGGGAAACTCTCAGACACTACTTGGAGATATTCCATACGGCATGCACGGAGATTAGCAATCCAAACGATAACTCCATCCTTATGGCGTTGACTAAGGGGATCGACCCTGATTCTGAATTTCGCAACTGGTTAGCTGGGAAACCACCTGCATCGTTGGACCGTTTCCATGCCAAAGCAGCTCAGTTCCTGAGACGGGAAGACGCGAAACAATCTAGAAAGAGAACCGATGCAGGGTTAGATACGGAAGGGATCAAAAGCAATGTTGCAGTCAAACAGTCCGGTGAGAGCTCCGAAAAAGTTCAGCTGAACATTAAAAATAAACAAGCTCGGCGAAGTGAAAGCGTGAATCAAACTAAGAAACAAGATCAAACTCGCGGCCCGCAGTGCAAGAATCCAATGTTTGACAGTTACACCCCTCTGAATACATCACTGGAGGACCTGTACTTACGAACCTGTGGAACAATTCAATATCAAAAGCCGGCACCAAGGCCGTCGTCAGAAAGACAAATCCAAACTGGAAAATTTTGCAGATTTCATGAAAGTTATGGACACAATACGAATGAATGCCGTCATTTACAAGATCTTGTGGAAAAACTGATTAGAGAAAAGAAGTTAGAGCAGTTTGTGCGGGCACCGCAACCCGAAAGAGCGGGACCATCAAATCAGATGCCAGATCAGGCAAGACAAGAAGAGCCCGCTCGTACTGGTGGAAGATTGGTGATAAATGCTGTAAGCGGTGGTCCCCATCCAGCCGATCGAAGCTGGAGGGAGATGAGGCCACACGCCAACTTAACCAAGCGTGTTGACATCAAACGTGAAAGTGACTTGGATAACGAATCTTTGCCTAAGCGACGAAAGATAACGACCAATGATATGATTTTCCGAGATAGCGATACTGATGAGATTGGAGCCCCGACCACTGATCCGCTCGTCATATCGGCTCAGATCGGACCGGCATGGGTGAAAAGGATCCTGATAGATAGCGGAAGCTCGGTAAATATTCTCTTTGGACAGGCATACAACCAAATGAGCATGGGAGACGACGATTTAAAGCCATGCCGGACTCTCATTCATGGATTTGACGGCAGCGCCGCCATACCCGTTGGAGTAACGGAATTATCGGTCGAATTAGGAGCTGGAGAGCACAGGAGAGTACGGACACTGCAGTTCGTTGTGTTGGAAGTAAATTCTTCTTATAATGCCTTTTTGGGCCGACCGGCCCTTGCCAAATTTCGGGCTGTGATTGCCCTGTGGAGTTTGACCTTAAAGTTCCCTACTGTTAACGGAGTTGGGGTCATTCGGGGCGACAAAGTTGACTTGAGAGCTGTCATACGTCAAAATCGATCCATGCGACTGCACAATGCCCTGGCTTAACTCCAAACTTTTGAGCTCGGCAATTTTGTTTGTAAGAAAGAATATCCAACACACCCACACCAGGAGCAAAGATGGAAGGGGCCGTATGTGATTACCAAAAGTTCAGAGACGACACATACAAGTTGTCAAACCATGGCGGCTCAACTCTTCCCGAAGCCTGGAGTAGCGAAAACCTGCATCACTGCCTCACATAACAGGCCATATCTATTTTGTTTAAATTTCTCCCATTTTTCAATTTATTTCTGCATTTTATGATTGCTTTACGAAATTAGAATTGTAATAAGGCAACTGACTTTGCCGCATTTTCTTATTTCAGCAATAAAATGCCATCTCTTCGAGCCAGAGCTGTGATTCATTGAATATGACATACAACATCACAATGCACGGAAAGCTAAGTTCCATCTCACGGTGGAATTTATTCAAATAGCGAGTGGCCGAGACATGACCGACCACTCACTAACTGAAACCCGAGCTCGGGGGCAAACCAACACACTTGTGGATTGATACACGACGATCCATGCACTAACTCCAACTTCCCAGAGCGTGAATTGGAGTATAAACATTCAACAATTCGTACCCAGAGTGTGAACAGACTCCAACTTCCCAGAGCACGAATTGGAGTATAAACATTCCACAATTCGTTCCCGGAGCGTGAACGGACTCTAACTTCCCAGAGCGTGAATTGGAGTATAAACATTCCACAATTCGTTTCTGGAGCGTGAACGGACTGCAACTTCCCAGAGCGTGAATTGGAGTATAAACATTCAACAATTCGTTCCCAGAGTGCGAACGGACTCCAACTTCCCAGAGCGCGAATTGGAGTATAAACATTCCACAATTCGTTCCCGGAGCGTGAACGGACTCCAACTTCCCAGAGCGCGAATTGGAGTATGAACATTCCACAATTCGTTCCCGGAGCGTGAACGGACTCCAACTTCCCAGAGCGTGAATTCGAGTATAAACATTCCACAATTCGTTCCCGGAGCGCGAACGGACTCCAACTTGCCAGAGCGTGAATTGGAGTATAAACATTTCACAATTCGTTCCCAGAGCGCGAACGAACTCCAACTTCCCAGAGCGTGAATTGGAGTATAAACATTCAACGATTCGTTCCCGGAGCGTGAATGGACTCCGACTTCCCGGAGCGCGAATTGGAGTATAAGTATAAAATCCAAGTTCCTATAGTATGAATGGGAGCGAAAATGCCAAGTCGAAGTTCCTGAAGTGCGAACTGAGATATCGACATTATCTTCAAGTTCCCGGAGTGCGAAGTGGAGAGTAAAACATCAACTCCAGGTTCCCGGAGCACGAACCGAACTACAAACGTCGGTAATTCACGAATTCTCATAGTTCGAACCAGCCTATCGATTATAAATTGTCCTAAGTCCCCAGAATGTGGCCTTGTGTTCAAAGCTTGCAACAAACACAGTAAACTACCGGAACACGAATGTTATTCCCCGAGACTAGGGGGCAAAAATAAGCTAAGTGTTAATCGCTAACCGAAGTGTTATAATGTCCGAAGATTCAAATATTCACCGATCACAACTTATGATCAAGACTTTTGTACTTGGCAAATAAAAACAAATTCTACCTGATGGTGACAAGCATCTCAAGTACTCCGGACCGACAACATAACACTACAAACACTTAAGCATGGAAAAGACGAGAACCGCAGCAAAGAAAGCAAAGTTTCATTTTAACTAACTGAAAACGAGAGCTTACATGTAATAAGTCTTCTAAAAATTCCTACTAGCGGGGGCCGAACCCGCATCTATACACGACTTGTTAAAGGGAAACAAAAAAGCAAGTTCCTATATAACCAAAAATCCGCTCAAGAGGCTGATCTATTTTTTCTTCTTCACCCGCTTTATCAACGGTTCGTCGTCATCATCAGAATCGCTCGGAATTGATATCATTCGTTTGGAGTGCTTTTTCTCCGACGACTGTTCTTCGGGTGAAGGCATGATGTCCACATCTTCCTCAGAGCTTGAACCTGGACGAGAGCTTCCCTCCAGAGGAATAGAAGGAGCCGGATCCACAACCAAAGACGAGGCGGACGCTCGAGTTCCAACTTCTGTGCCACTTGGCAATATTATATTTAAAGGTATAGGAGCACTCGTCGTGGAACTAACTCCGGCGCTACCTCCACGCCCCGCAGCTTCAATTTCAGCTTGGATCTTGGCCAATATTTCCTCGTCTCGAGACGATGGGGCCTGACTGGGGGCAACTCCGGTCTGCACGAAAGCACCAGAGGCTGGTGGGAGCTGGCTGATGATGAATGGCAAGTCCGAAGAGAAATCTCCTTGTTGACCAAGTAGTTCGCTCACCATCTGCTCGTCGAGAGACATAGAGCCCTCCTGCACCACCTCAGTAGATGCTGCCGTTGTCACGACAGTCGTTTTCGTAGTGATAGCCTTCTGCACTTGAGTCATCTCCTGAGCTGAAGACGCCGGAGTAGTCCTGGCTACTGAATAAAGAAGAGAAGTTGTAAACAATCATTTCAAAACGAGATCTCTAGCGAAAATACACTTGAAGTATGTTCGGAATACCTTCCTCGGTTTGGCTTGTTGATGTTTGGATGGCTTCAGAAACATGCTCGCTTATAGGAGATAACCGTGGTTGCTCCGGATCATAAGCAAGGACAGCTTGTGAGCTAACCACCGATACAGGTTCGGATGGAGGCGGAGCGGTAATTTCGAAAGTAGTAGCGTGATGCTCGACGCCTGAACCTTCTCTGGCCTCCAGCGACCGACCACCAACCATCTCCTTCTCATGCGTAATTATAGCATCATGAAGAGATTTCTTCTCATCCTCTGTAGGCAACCGGTTCTCGAGCTCGAATCGATCAACCGATTCGCCCGGATGCGCTTCTTCTTCTCCCTCGACCAATCGATCCCAAGCACAGCGGAGATGAGTTGGGTAATTATGAAGCCAGGCCAAGTTTCTATACTTCAAAACATTGGCGTTGTAGGTGATAAGCAAATCATCAATATCAGCCTCTAGCCTGGCTTCGGCTTGTTGGACTCTCTCTTCAGTCTCCGCCTCGATCGTTTGAACTCTAGCCACTGCTGCATCCCGCTCAGTCCGTAGAAGCACTGCTTGCTCGCACGCCTCCTGGGCTGCATTATGCGCATCATCCCTGTCTTTGACAATTTCAGCGAATTTGGACTTGAGCTCATTCAGCTCCTTTAGTGCCGCGTCCCTTTCGGCGCTGACTAGAGTATTCCGATGGCCCATATCTTCCATCGTGGCATAGTGCTCAAGCTTCATTCTGTTCATCGAAGCTTGAGCTTCATCAGCCTTTTTTATGGCCTCCATTTCAGACTTCCTAGAAGATTCAGCCTCGGTATTGAGCACCTCAATGATACGGCTCTTCTGGGCCAACTCTGCTTGTAATTTCTCGTTGGCGGCCCCGCGCTCAAAAGCCAGCTCTGACGCTTTCTCTGCAGCTTTGAACCATACTTTATATTGAGCGTAGAAGTCGTGGACGTAGTCATGCACCATCTGCTCCGCCGTCGGCGGAATTCTCTTCAGGTTCGGGGGGAATATGTAGTTGTCGAAACATATGGTTGGGAAATATTTCTTGAGTTGCGCAAGCCTGAGAGCTCCTTCCCCAGCGATTTCAACAGGGGTTTGTTCCGAAACAACGGCGGCCGATGTATCACTTCTGGTGCGATGTGGTTCATGCCTAGAGGATTGAGAGGCGGATTTATGATGTGAAGACTCAGGAGGACGAGAAACATGGGTCGGAGGCTGTACAGGATCTCTGGGAGGAGGAGGAGAACGCGATCGGGATCGGCGTCTATAGCCCCTATCAGTGTCATATCTTTCCTGACTCGAATACCCAGAGTATCCATGATCGTAGTCCCTGTCTCCTTCTCGTCTGCGCGATTCACGATATGAAGGTTTCCGAGAGTGTCGCAAACTCCCCAGCATCGAATGGCGTCCAGACATGGTATCTGCAAGGCAAAGAAGAAAACAAGAGTTAGTGGTTACTCGAAATCAACAGCCTACAGCTAAAACTTGTGCAGTGTTGTGAAACGTGCGTGAGTATGCATTCCCCGCCCCCCCCCCCCCCCCCCCGACCGACCCGGATTGTCGACCACGCTAGTAATGTAGGGCTCGCTCAAGTATAGAGTACGATGGAATTCCTCCAACCCGGCGTCGTGTTGAAAGGACATATCGTCCGGGATTGGGACGTCAGCAAGCCCTTCAAAAAGACTCTCTTCTCTCGTGGGGGACCCCTCCGAAATTCTAATTCCGAGAGTGACCCGAGACGTGACAACTGATTTCCACCTTCCATTTTTTGGCGATTTAAAAATGGCAGCCTTGCCATGTCTCTGCTGTGTAACATCCTGACCGACATCTGTGGGTCCGACTGGTGGCTCCTCGATTGTGTGGGTCCTTACGGAATCGCCTTCCTCGATGATAACGACTTTGGGCCTTTTGTGCTTGATTCGTTTCTTCGAAACCATCCTATGTGCCCCATCAAATATTATGCTCTGCCGCCGATCAATCAATCCACAAGCCCGAAGATTTCTATCCGTCAACAACACGTCAAAGTCCCTATCTTCACTCGGGATCTCTTGAAATATTCGTACTATCTCCTTGAAGCGATCACCGTCTGGACGTGGAATCATCGCTGTAAAGAAAGAAAATATATGAGTCACACTTCGACCAAAACTGCCTTAGTAATTGTTTGAAAACTCAGCCATACTCATGTACGAATAACCACCGCCTAACAAAGCCTGGAGGACATCGGACATAGAACCATTCCGTCCTATAATAACTGAGTCTGGTCCAGGCCTCGGTGACCACTTGACAGTTCCGTACTGCCTCCAAGAATGTGAAAGACGGATAATCGTTGCGGGTTTTGAAGTTGAATAAGTATCTGATTTCGATCGGAGCCGGCGGTCTATGAAGATACTCCATGAACGCGATGAACAGGCTATTCACTGAAGCGTACCCGTTCGGGTGGAGTTGAGATGGTGCAATTCCCAAATAAGACAAAACTTCTCTGATATACTCGTTGAACGGGGGGAGCGTCCCAACTGCGCATGCATGGCGATTGAATGCAGTGTATCCCTCCGGCGGACAATGTGGCCTATCACTCGGCCCCGGTAATAGCACATCTTCTAGCGACAAGCCGTGCCTTAGGCATATTCTGCCCAACATATCTTCAGTAATGTGGGACGGGATAGAATCTGATGGGTTAGCAATGAATGACGCATTGGGAAGTTCATCCGGTGCTGGGCCCACAATCTCGGGATCGATGTCCGGAACTTCTAATCTCGGAGGGGCTATGCCCTGAATATCTTGTGGGTTTTCTTGTTGCTGAGAACTTGAAGGCTCCATAACTAGCTAACTCATTAGAAACCATCGTTAGACGACAAGAGACCCGTGAATCCCCGAGTGTAAAGTGTATGAATGTGTGTTGTGCAGTGCTACGCATTACTTAGATAAATATCACAAAGTTCTAGGAGACATGCAAACGACAAAGCTACAAATTCCAGTTGCAACGACCGTCATCGCTGACCGTCATCACCGCTTGTATAATGGAAATTAGCTCAAGAGAATTCAGTTATGGTCCCATCAACGAGCTTCGAAAGGCAGTTAAGTATGCAATTTAGTTGTCAGAGTCCAAGTATGCAAAAGTGAAGCTCATTGGAATCATGCTTAAAAAATATATCAAACTCTGGTGTATGTCCAAAAGGCTTCGAACCGATCACAAGGGGTTCATTCGAACCCATCCCAACGTCGCTTCGAACCGATTCAGCAAAGCACACTTCGAACCGATAAGTCTATGTCAAGTTCGAACCAATCAGTGAAGGGTGTCTTCGAATCGATTCGAAGTTGGCTAGTTCGAACCGATATGGAGATCCTCGGCTTAACATCCATGTCATTTCGAATGGATACCCCCCACATCGATGCAATGTCAGGGACTTCGAACCTATGGCTGATGGGTTCGAACCCTTCGGTTCGAAAGAATATGCCAAAAACAATCAATCGATACGAATCACGTCACAATCAAGAATTCATTCCCTGGAAAGGTGTGGCACGGCACGATGAACACCGCCGCCATCATCGGTTCGAATTCCAATTCAGGCACAGGTTCGAACCCCTATAAAACCAGATCTAGTTTTTTCCATCTCCAGAATGAGCAATTGATGGAGTTGAGATCGATTCGAATGCTTTTGATGTTTAAATTAAAAGCCGATTACCTAATCAGGGTGATAGGATCAAGGGATTGTAAGTATGGATATCAATCGGTTCGAATGCACAGCACCGTGGTTTTTTCTCTAAGGCGTTGGGACGAGGTAGAAGAAGATAAACAGTAAAAGATAAAAAGTAAAAAGTGAAAAAGGTGGAGGCCGCTGCTATTTATACGGGGGGTAGAAGGTGACCGGGCCGATTCACATCCTGGTGGACTCAACCGGTTGTTATACGTCAATACGCCGGATCGTTTCGAAACTCACTTTCGAACCCATACAGCATCATCGATTCGAAACAAGCAACAAGACAGTGAACCGCATCAGCTCGAAACCACCCTCACTCTTCATCGATACGAAGTACGCAACCAGGCAGTGGACCGCATCGGTTCGAAATGACCAACGTGCACCATGGTTCGGAGCTTCCATCTACGTCTCCATTCAAGCCATCGTTTCGAAGGAAGGCTTCGAACCCATCCCATAAGGTTTCGAACCCATCAGAACTTCGACCCATCGGTTCGAAACACTATGTCCACACAACACTGAGTAGTTTTCTCCAACCTTCTACGTTGATCCAGGAGAGGGTCAATACGAATGGACTTATCAAAACAACCATCAAGCGTTGTTTCAACTCAAATTTCCAAATCGATTCAGGAGAGAATCGATACGGCGTTTAATAACGAACCAAACTGACAACGACCTGTAGACGCACAACACTAACTAGGGTCACATTAACATATGTACATAAATGTTGGACTAACGTTCGATTTTAAACATTTACAGGGATCGAATACTCGTCCTGTTACAAATGCAACAGCCAACGGCTAAGCACTATCATACAGCTTTCAATCATGTCAACGCAAGGTTACAGCAATACAGGATATAAACCTCGATAGAAAAGAGAATGATAATTGATCAAAGAGAAATTGCAGCTATTCAAAGCACGTCATGTTCCCACAAGACGTACTTTGGGGGGCAAAATGTTATCCCGCCTTTTGGCAAGGCCGTGATACCAGAGAATTGATCGAAAATGAAGGACAGTTCATCTCGAAGGTTAGCTATACTTGGTTTCGCTATGGGTATCGCTGAATTTTTTCCGGATCTGGATTGGGCTAAAATTTATGAGACATGACCATAGAGGCCATAGAAGTCAACACCTCAAATTTCAAGTCAATCGGAGTTCGCGCGCTCGAGTTACGATCGATTCAATTTGAAGGGAAAGGCCAATGGTTCGAACCCATCAGGTTCGAACCCATCACTTTCGAACCCATCAGGTTCGAACCCATTGACTTCGAACCCATCCGGACATCACAGGTTCGAAAGCATCAGACCGTGCCTACTGAGTTCGTAGCAATGAGCCTCGAGTCCATCGGAATGCGACCGGTTCGAACCCATGAAACTCCAGTAGTTCGAACCCATCACGTATGCCTCGTTCGAATCCATCACGGAGGCCATGTTCGAATCCGTCCAGAGAGCATCATTCGAACCCATCGGACTACCCAGTCAAGATGACGTGTCCCTCATCGAGTCATGCATGCCGAAGTACATGGAACCGAAGCGGTCAAGTCGGAGGGAAGGCCGGGCCGGTTCGAAACCCGCGCTCCACGACACCACGAAGGAACGTGCCACCATGGGTTCGAAACCAACGTTTCGAAGGCATGGTTTCGAACCAATCAGCCTCACCATGAATGCCCATTTCGAACCCAGCATAACTCCCAATCTACTGATCCAAATGCCACGAAATTTTCACAGCAGCTTGCATTCATGTTAGAGAAGGTCTATGCCAAATTTCACCTCGATTGGATAACTCCTTGATCGGTTCGAATGGAGTTCGAACCGATGCTAAAGTGGGCCCAAACTTCGAGGAAGCGGGCGTGTGGGCCCCCTCACGTGCCAGAAGCGGTTTTCCGAGTTTTCAGCGAAATATCTGCAACCCACGCCTATAAATAGAGCCTCAGGGCCAACGGAAAAAGGAATTTTGGATTTTGAAGCGCATAGATTCTGCCGGATCAAGATCTCCACTATTTAGCACCATAAAATTGGTGTTAATCTCGAATTCATTGCAGTACTTTGCTATTGATTGCTGTACCAACTTGTAATCATCCAGAGAAAGTCAATAAAAGTGCAAAACTTTCACAGTGGACGTAGGCAACACGCCGAACCACTATAAATTGCTTGTCTTCGCATTTATTTATATGTTATTTGGAGTTTTTGTTAGATAATCCTCAGTTTAAATTTACTTTCTTCATTTATTATCTCTTCAAAAACTTCCGACGAGTGTTGTGCCCAATTTTGGTATAAACAACTGGTTAGTTTCATACCCAAAAAATCCTATCCAAACCTCAATCGGGTCATGGAAGTTTTTTACCCTTCTTTTTTTCGTCTCGTGGATTTTTTCTGTAATACGGGATCCCCGTGGCAGGTCTATGATTTACCATCGCTGGAGCGTGGTGCACCATTGTACTGCTCAGTTTCAAATCCATGCACCCATTTCTAAAAGTCGTACGGCACTGTTTCTTCATTTTGGACGGATGTTGCACCTTGCACCGTAGATGTTGCACCCTGTGGATATTGATTCTTCGGAGGGCCATAACTCTTGGCTCGTTTAGAGTTACGGGAGCCATAACCAGTCAAAACGAAGCTCTCGGTGAGTTCTACAGCTATGACAGCTTTTAGCCGTCACTGGTTAGTTTCATACCCAAAAAATCCTATCCGAACCTCAATCGGGTCATGGAAGTTTTATACCCTTCGTTTTTTCGTCTCGTGGATTTATTCTATAATACGGGATCCCCGTGGCTGGTCTATGATTTACCATCGCTGGAGAGTGGTGCACTATGGTACTGCTCCGTTTCAAATCCATGCACTCATTTCTAAAAGTCGTACGACACTGTTTCTTCATTTTGGACGGATGTTGCACCTTGCACCGTAGACGTTGCACCTTGTGGATATCGATTCTTCGGAGGGCCATAACTCTTGGTCGTTTAGAGGTACGGGAGCCATAACCAGTCAAAACGAAGCTCTCGGTGAGTTCTACAGCTATGATGGCTTTCAGCCGTCGCTGGTTAGTTTCATACCCAAAAAATCCTAACCAAACCTCAATCGGGTCATGGAAGTTTTTTACCCTTCGTTTTTTCGTCTCGTGGATTTTTTCTGTAATACGGGATCCCCATGGCTGGTCTATGATTTACCATCGCTGGAGAGTGGTGCACCATTGTACTGCTCTGTTTCAAATCAATGCATCCATTTCTAAAAGTCGTACGGCACTGTTTCTTTATTTTGGACGGATGTTGCTTCTTGCACCGTAGACGTTGCACCTAGTGGATATCGATTCTTCGGGGGGCCGTAACTCTTGGTTCGTTTAGAGGTACGGGAGCAATAACTAGTCAAAACGATGCTCTCGGTGAGTTCTACAGCTATGATGGCTTTCAGCCATCACTGGTTAGTTTCATACCCAAAAAATCCTATCCGAACCTCAATTGGGTCATGGAAGTTTTTTACCCTTCGTTTTATCGTCTCATGGATTTTTTCTATAATACGGGATCCCCGTTGCTGGTGTATGATTTACCATCGCTGGAGAGTGGTGCACTATGGTACTGCTCCATTTCAAATCCATGAACCCATTTCTAAAAGTCGTACGACACTGTTTCTTCATTTTGGATGGATGTTGCACCTTGCACCGTAGACGTTGCACCTTGTGGATATCGATTCTTCGGAGGGCCATAACTCTTGGCTCGTTTAGAGGTACGGGGGCCATAACTAGTCAAAACGAAGCTCTCGGTGAGTTCTACAGCTATGATGGCTTTCAGTCGTCACTGGTTAGTTTCATACCCAAAAAATCCTATCCGAACCTTAATGGGGTCATGGAAGTTTTTTACCCTTCGTTTTGTCCTCACGTGGATTTTTTTTGTAATACGGGATTGTTATCCCATTTTTTGGTCAAAACTGGAATATCAATGTTGTGTGCATTTCCACCACGACCAAACCAAGAAGAAGCAAGCAAGCGTACATAAGTCAGGGATTTCACTAAGGATGAAAGTCCATTCGGAATCAAAGGTTTAAAAGTTCATTCGGTGTACATCAAGTATCTCATTCGGCATAGTTCATTCGGCACTCCACCTACTACACAACACCGGACCAAGGCCCTACCGGACCAAACTTCCATCTCCATGCAACACCGAACCGCGTGATGCCGAGCCTACACCTGCCGGACCATACTCCATCCACCATCACCGGTCCAAGCAACCACCGGACCAATCCTTCTCAAGCCATCACCGAACCAACCTCAACCATGCTACCACCGGACCAGAACCCACATCCACACTCCTACCACCGAACAACCATACTCCTACCACCGGACCAAAGCCTTACCGATCCAACTCCACTTCCATGAACAACCGAACCAAGACCTCACCGAACCAGACAACTGCCAGTCCAGATTGCATCAGCCCAGGCCCACCAGCGGCTATAAGCATCCAAGACCTCTGCCCCCAGCCTCACTCTATAAATAGAGGCTCAGGGGTACAACAATGGCAGACAAGTTTGAGAGCTCAAGCCTGGAAGGAACTCTCAAACAACTTTAGATACTTGTAATCAAAGCTTTGTACTTGTAATCTGAAGAGAAAAAGGAGAATAACATATAAAGTGGACGTAGGCACGTTCTGGCCGAACCACTATAAATCTGCGTGTCTTTTACAGTTTAGTCCCTCCTTTTCATATATTTGCATAAATCACCCAAATCACTAAGAACAACATAAAATCAACCAACTCATACGACTTTGGGTGTTTGCGGCCATTTTTTACGCAAACATTTTGGTGCTTTCACTGAGAAGAACCAGCTCCCGCTACATCGGATAGAAGTTGAATTTGAAAATCTAAGAATTCAGATCTGAGAGTTATGACGAGACAAACAAGTAGAAGGCAAAGGCCAGAGAGAAGTGAAAACCCAGGAAGTCAAGAGGCTTCCTCAGGAGGAAATCAAGCGTCGGCCTTCATCACTAGGGAGGAGATGGAGGCCATGATGAGAAGACAAGAAGAGATGATCCAGAACTTACTTCAACAAATTGGGCAAATTGGAGCACAAATCCAAGGAGCAACTGGAGTTCAGAATGGAGCAGGACCATCTGGCGCAGCACCAGAGCTAGGGGGCACTCACGTAGAGCATGTTAATCCGACCCCGGGAAGTGAGATGGGGACATCCGAGCCACCTGGTAGCAATAGAGGAATGAACGTTCAGCCAGGGAGGCATACACATGGAAACTCCCGCGGACTTGGGGGGCAGGTCGAAGGCAGTGAACGAGAACTACAGCTTGGAGACAATGACAGATTAGCAGAGATGGTTAGAAGAGCTATGAGAGGCGGTTTAGTAAACAGAGACTTGGAAGATGTAAACAGGAGTCCTTTTTCTTCTGCGATTAGGATGGCTAGGAACCCACCAGAATTCAAGCTACCATCATTGGACATGTACAACGGGAAAACGGACCCCACGGTCCATCTAACGAAGTATATGAGACATATGGAAGTGCTGGGGGCATCAGAGGAGGTTATGGCCCGGTGCTTTCCACTGTATTTGACGGACATTGCAGCGTTATGGTTTAGGCAACTGGAGAGCGGCTCCATAGGAACATGGGCAGATTTAACTGAGAGATTCATGAGGCAATTCAGGGTTCATATTGCGCGACCCAAGAATGTGATGACTTTGGCAACCTTGAAACAGAAAACTGGAGAGACTTTGAGGAGCTTTCTAACGCGATTTAATGCGGCGGCAGCATCAGTGGATCGACCAGATCCATCTATGGTCATGATGGCGGCTGTATCTGGAATAGCTGGTAATACAGAGTTCAAGAATTCATTAACCAAGGACCCGCCTATGAATCTGGGAGAGTTCTATCATGAGGCTGAAAAGTTTCTGCGTTTGGAAGATGCTAGTGCAGAAAGAGAGGAAGAAGATGACGTTTACACAATCAAGAACGGAAACCTACCTGGAAAGGGTGCGGAGACTAGCAAAGGAAAAAGAAAGGCTGAGGATAATGATGACAGGGCGAAGTGGCTACGAAGAGAGCCACGATTCACCACCTATTCAGAGCTGAATGAGAATTTGTAACGGATTTATCAGGATACCAAGGGGCAGGTTCCGTATCGTAGACCAATGCGAAGGGATCCAACCTCTGACGAAAGAAAATCAGATAAGTTTTGTGTATTTCATGAATTGAATGGTCATAACACTAATGATTGTAGGCATTTGAAGGACGAGGTGGAAGGGCTTATCAGGAACGGCATGCTCCTTCAGTATGTAAGGAGGCGAACTCCAGCAGTGGAGCCAGAGCGACCACCCTCTACATCAGCTAGAGGTGACCCTGGATCAGGGCACCATTTGATTATCCATTGATTGCTTGATTAAGATAACGATGAACAAGTCGTAAGCTTCCACTAAAGCAATTAAATCATTTACACATGTACGAGATCGCGAACGATCTCCAGGCATGCTCTGAATGATCAATGACTGCTTCGGGGTGGGAACTTACACTTTGACATCCTTGCTTTGCTTTTGTTTCGATTTGAACATTTGAATTCTTCCTGTTTGGACATTTCTGCTGTAAGGTACTATTGCTTTAACATTTACAATTCTATGAAAAAATTATTTACTTGTATGCCCGTTGGATCGCGAACGGTCCACGAGCACCTATTGCATGGCAACGAACTGCCGAAGTCTTTGATTCGAAAAATTCCCCCAAACAATGACCCCAACACTGATAATATTAAGTCCCCCCCGAGCACACTCACAATTCGCCACGAACGGCACCCGACTTCGAACAGTCACAATTCTCCTCGAACGGCACCCGACTTCGAACAGTCCCAACTCGCCTCGAACGGCCTCCGATCGCGAACGATCATAACTCGCCTCGAACAGCACAACTCGCCTCGAATGGCACAACTCGCCTCGAACGGCACAACTCGCCTCGAACGGCACAACTCACCTTACCTCAAATGGCTCGATCGCGAACGGTCGTCATTTGAGGTCCGCCACCTGATCGCTGACTGTTACACCTTACCTCAAATGGCTTGATCGCGAACGGTCGTCATTTGAGGACCGCCACTTGACCGCACACTGTCGCACCTTACCTCGAATGACTTGATCACGAACGGTCGTCATTTGAAGTTAGGCGCTTGACCTTGAACGGTCACATTTCATCACAAATGGCTCGGTCTCGAACGATCGACGCGTGGACTTACAGGCTCGACCGCGCACTGTCGCACTTTACCTCGAATGACTCGATCCCGAACGGTCGTCATTTGAAGTTAAGCGCTTGACCTTGAACGGTCACATTTCACCGCAGATGACTCGATCCCGAACGATCGACGCATGGATTTATGCGCTTGACCGCGAACGGTCGCACTTCACCTCAAATGACTCGATCGCGAACGGTCCTCATTTGAAGTTAGGCGCTTGACCATGAACGGCCGCGCTTCATCCCAAATAGCTCGATCCCGAACGATCGTCATTTGGGGCCATATAAAATATCAAGCTCTTTACAGGTTGTCAACAGGATACGAACATCCAGCTCATGACATTACAAAACACGCCTTCCTACCGCAAGGCATATTTTGGGGGGCAAAGTGTTATCCCATTTTTTGTTCAAAACTGGAATATCAATGTTGTGTGCATTTCCACCACGACCAAACCAAGAAGAAGCAAGCAAGCGTACATAAGTCAGGGATTTCACTAAGGATGAAAGTCCATTCGGAATCAAAGGTTTAAAAGTTCATTCGGTGTACATCAAGTATCTCATTCGGCATAGTTCATTCGGCACTCCACCTACTACACAACACCGGACCAAGGCCCTACCGGACCAAACTTCCATCTCCATGCAACACCGAACCGCGTGATGCCGAGCCTACACCCTGCCGGACCATACTCCATCCACCATCAACGGTCCAAGCAACCACCGGACCAATCCTTCTCAAGCCATCACCGAACCAACCTCAACCATGCTACCACCGGACCAGAACCCACATCCACACTCCTACCACCGAACAACCATACTCCTACCACCGGACCAAAGCCTTACCGATCCAACTCCACTTCCATGAACAACTGAACCAAGACCTCACCGAACCAGACAACTGCCAGTCCAGATTGCATCAGCCCAGGCCCACCAGCAGCTATAAGCATCCAAGACCTCTGCCCCCAGCCTCACTCTATAAATAGAGGGGCAGGGGTACAACAATGGCAGACAAGTTTGAGAGCTCAAGCCTGGAAGGAACTCTCAAACAACTTTAGATACTTGTAATCAAAGCTTTGTACTTGTAATCTGAAGAGAAAAAGGAGAATAACATATAAAGTGGACGTAGGCACGTTCTGGCCGAACCACTATAAATCTGTGTGTCTTTTACAGTTTAGTCCCTGCTTTTCATATATTTGCATAAATCACCCAAATCACTAAGAACAACATAAAATCAACCAACTCATACGACTTTGGGTGTTTGCGGCCATTTTTTACGCAAACAGGGATCCCCGGGGCTGGTCTATGATTTACCATCGTTGGAGAGTGGTGCACCATTGTACTGCTCCGTTTCAAATCCATGCACCCATTTCTAAAAGTCGTACGGCACTGTTTCTTCATTTTGGACGGATGTTGCACCTTGCACCGTAGATGTTGCACGCTGTGGATATCGATTTTTCGGAGGGCCATAACTCTTGGCTCGTTTAGAGTTACGAAAGCCTTAACCAGTCAAAACGAAGCTCTCGGTGAGTTCTACAGCTATGACAGCTTTCAACCGTCACTGGTTAGTTTCATACCCAAAAAATCCTATTCGAACCTCAATCGGGTCATGGAAGTTTTTTACCCTTCGTTTTGTCGTCACTTGGATTTTTTCTGTAATACGGGATCCCTGTGGCTGGTCTATGATTTACCATCGCTGAAGAGTGGTGCACCATTGTACTGCTCCATTTCAAATCCATGCACCTATTTTTAAAGGTCGTACGACACTGTTTCTTCATTTTGGACGGATGTTGCACCTTGCACCGTAGATGTTGCACCTTGTGGATATCGATTCTTCAAAGGGCCATAACTCTTGGCTCGTTTAGAGGTACAGGAGCCATAACCATTCAAAACGAAGCTCTCGGTGAGTTCTACAGCTATGACCGCTTTCAGCCGTCACTGGTAGTTTCGTACCCAAAAAATCCTATCCGAACCTCAATCGGGTCATGGAAGTTTTTTACCCATTGTTTTTTCGTCACGTGGATTTTTTCTATAATACGGAATCCCCGTAGCTGGTCTATGATTTACCATCGCTGGAGAGTGGTGCACCTTCGTACTGCTCCGTTTCACATCCGTGCACCCATTTCTAAAAGTCGTACGACACTGTTTCTTCATTTTGGACGGATGTTGCACCTTGCGCCGTAGATGTTGCACCCTTTGGATATCGATTCTTCGGAGGGCCATAACTCTTGGCTCGTTTAGAGGTACGGGAGCCATAACCAGTCAAAACGAAGCTCTTGGTGAGTTCTACAGCTGTGATAGCTTTCGGCCGTCACTGGTAAGTTTCATACCCAAAAAATCCTATCCGAACCTCAATCGGGTCATGGATGTTTTTTATCCTTAGTTTTTTCGTCACGTTGATTTTTTCTATAATACGGGATCCCCGTGGCTGGTCTATGATTTACCATCGCTGGGGAGTGGTGCACCATGGTACTGCTTCGTTTCAAATCCATGCACCCATTTCTAAAAATCTTAGGGCTCTGTTTCTTCATTTTGGACGGATGTTGCACCTTGCATCGTAGATGTTGCACCCTGTGGATATCGATTCTTCAGAGGGCCATAACTCTTGGCTCGTTTAGAGGTACGGGAGCAATAACCAGTCAAAACGAAGCACTCGGTGAGTTCTACAGCTATGATAGCTTTCGGCCATCACTGGTTAGTTTCATACCCAAAAAATCCTATCCGAACCTCAATCGGGTCATGGGAGTTTTTTACCCTTCGTTTTGTCGTCACGTGGATTTTTTCTGTAATACGGGATCCCCGTGGCTGGTCTATGATTTACCATTGCTGAAGAGTGGTGCACCATTGTACTGCTCCATTTCAAATCCATGCACCCATTTCTAAAAGTCATACGGCAATGTTTCTTCATTTTGGACGGATGTTACACCTTGCACCATAGATGTTGCACCCTATGGATATCGATTGTTCGGAGGGCCATAACTGTTGGCTCATTTAGATTTACGGGAGCCATAACCAGTCAAAACGAAGCTCTCAGTGAGTTCTACAGTTATGACATCTTTTAGCCGTCACTGGTTAGTTTCATGCCTAAAAAATTCTATCCGAACCTCAATCGGGTCAAGGAAGTTTTTTACCCTTCGTTTTGTCGTCACGTGGATTTTTTTTGTAATATGGGATCCCCATGGAAGGTCTTTGATTTACAATCGCTAGAGAGTGGTGCACCATGGTACTGCTCCGTTTCAAATCCATGCACCCATTTCTAAAAGTCGTACGACACGGTTTCGTCATTTTAGATGGACGTTGCTCCTTACACCGTAGATGTTGCACCCTGTGGATATCGATTCTTCGGAGGGCCATAACTGTTGGCTCGTTTAGATTTACGAGAGCCATAACCTGTCAAAACGAAGCTATCTATGAGTTCTATAGCTATGATAGCTTTCTGCCGTCACTGGTTAGTTTCACAACCAAAAAATCATATCCGAACCTCAATCGGGTCATGGAAGTTTTTTACCCTTCGTTTTTTCGTCACGTGGATTTTTTCTATATTATGGGATCCCCGTGGCTGGTCTATGATTTACCAAACGCTAGAGATTAGTGCACAATGATACTGCTCCATTTCAAATCCATGCACCCATTTCTAAAAGTCGTACGGCGCTGTTTCTTCATTTTGGACGGATGTTGCATCATGCGCCGTAGATGTCGCACCCTGTAGATATCGATTCTTCGGAGGGCCATAACTCTTCGCTCGTTCAGAATTAAGGGGAGCCATAACCAGTCAAAACGAAGCTCTCGGTGAATTCTACAGCTATGACAGCTTTTAGCCGTCACTGGTTAGTTTCATACCTAAAAAATCCTATCCGAACCTCAGTCGGGTCATGGAAGTTTTTTACCCTTCGTTTTTTCGTCACGTGGATTTATTCTATAATACGGGATCCCCATGGCTGTTTTATGATTTATCATCGCAGGAGAGTGGCGCACCATGGTACTGCTCTGTTTCAAATCCATGCAACCATTTCTAAAAGACGTACGACACTGTTTCTTCATTTTGGACGGATGTTGCACCTTGCACCGTAGATGTTGCACCTTGTGGATATCGATTCTTCGGAGGGCCATAACTCTTGGCTCGTTTAGAGTTACGGGAGCCATAACCAGTTGAAACGAAGCTCTCGGTGAGTTCTACAGCTATGACCGCTTTCAGCCATCACTGGTTAGTTACAGACACAAAAAATCCTATCCGAGCCTAAATCGGGTCAGGGAAGTTTTTTACCCTTCGTTTTGTCGTCACGTGGATTTTTTCTGTAATACGGGATCCCCATGGCTGGTCTTTGATTTACCATCGCTGGAGAGTGGTGCATGGTACTTCTCCGTTTCAAATCCATGCACGCATTTCTAAAAGTCATACGGCACTGTTTCTTCATTTTGGACGGATGTTGCACCTTGCGCCGTAGATGTTGCACCCTGTGGATATCGATTCTTTGGAGGGCCATAACTTTTGGCTCGTTTAGAGTTACGGGAGCCATAACCTGTCAAAACAAAGCTCTCGGTGAGTTCTACAGCTTTGACAGCTTTCAGCCATAACTGGTTAGTTTAATACCCAAAAAATCCTATGCGAACCTCAATCGGGTCATGGAAGTTTTTTACCCTTCGTTTTTTCGTCACGTGGATTTTTTCTATTATATGGGATCCCCGTGGCTGGTCTATGATTTACCATCGTTGGAGAGTGGTGCACAATGGTACTGCTTCGTTTCAAATCCATGCACCCATTTCTAAAAGTCGTACGACACAGTTTCTTCATTTTGGATGGATGTTGCACCCTGTACCGTAGATGTTTCATCTTGTGGATATCGATTCTTCGGAGGGCCACAACTCTTGGCTCGTTTAGAGGTACGGGAGCCATAACTAGTCAAAACGAAGCTCTCGGTGAGTTCTACAGCTATGACAGCTTTCAGCCGTCATTGGTTAGTTTCATACCCAAAAAATCCTATCCAAAACTCAATAGGGGAATGGAAGTTTTTTACCCTTCGTTTTTTCGTCACGTTGATTTTTTCTGTAATACGGGATCCCTGTGGCTGGTCTATGATTTACCATCGCTGGAGAGTGGTGCACCATGGTACTGCTTTGTTTCAAATCCATGCACCCATTTCTAAAAGTCGTACGACACTGTTTCTTCATTTTGGACGGATGTTGCACCTTGCGCCGTAGATGTTGCACCCTGTGGATATCGATTCTTCGTAGGGCCATAACTCTTGGCTCGTTTAGAGTTACGGGAGCCATAACCAGTCATAAAGAAGCTCTCGGTGAGTTCTACAGCTATGACAGCTTTTAGCCGTCACTAGTTTGTTTCATACCCAAAAAAACCTATCCGAACCTCAATCTGGTCATGGAAGTTTTTTACCCTTCATTTTTTCGTCACGAGGATTTTTTCTATAATACGAGATCCCCGTGGCTGGTCTATGATTTACCATCGCTAGAGAGTGGTGCACAATGGTACTACTCCGTTTCAAATCCATGCACCCATTTCTAAAAGTCGTACGACACTGTTACTTCATGTTGGACGGATGTTGCACCTTGCAACGTAGATGTTGCGCCTTGTGGACATCGATTCTTCGGAGGGCCTTAACTCTTGGCTCGTTTAGAGGTACGGGAGCCATAACTAGTCAAAACGAAGCTCTCGGTGAGTGCTACAGCTAGGACGGCTTTTAGCCGTCACTGGTTAGTTTCATACCCAAAAAATCCTATCCGAACCTCAATTGGGTCATGGAAGTTTTTTACCCTTCGTTTTATCGTCTCGTGGATTTTTTCTATAATACGGGATCCCCGTTGCTGGTCTATGATTTACCATCGCTGGAGAGTGGTGCACTATGGTACTACTCCATTTCAAATCCATAACTCTATAATACGTTGTGGATATCGATTCTTCGGAGGGCCATAACTCTTGGCTCGTTAAGAGTTACGGGAGCCGTAACCAGTCAAAACAAAGCTCTCGGTGAGTTCTACAGCTATGACTGCTTTCAGCCGTCATTGGTCAGATTCATACCCAAAAAATCCTATCCGAACCTCAATCGAGGCATGGAAGTTTTTTACCCTTCGTTTTGACGTCACGTGGATTTTTTCTGTAATACGGGATCCAGGTGGCTGGTCTATGATTTACCATTGCTGGAGAGTGGTGCACCATTGTACTGCTCCATTTCAAATCCATGCACCTACTTCTAAAAGTCGTACGTCACTGTTTCTTAATTTTGGACGGATGTTGCACCTTGCACTGTAGATGCACCCTGTGGATATCGATTCTTCGGAGGGCCATAACTCTTGCCTCGTTTAGAGTTACGGGAGCCTTAATCAGTCAAAACGAAGCTCTCAATGAGTTCTAAAGCTATGACAGCTTTTAGCCGTCACTGGTTAGATTCATACCCAAAAAATCCTATCCGAACCTCAATCGGGTCATGGAAGTTTTTTACCATTCGTTTTGTCGCCACGTGGATTTTTTTCTGTAATACGGATCCCCACGGCTGGTCTATGATTTACCATCACTGGAGAGTGGTGCACCATTGTACTGCTCTGTTTCAAATCCATGCACCCATTTCTAAAAGACGTACGGCACTGTTTCTTCATTTTGGAAGGATGTTGCACCTTGCACCGTAGATGTTGCACCCTGTGGATATCGATTCTTCGGAGGGTCATAACTCTAGACTCGTTTAGAGTTACAGGAGCCATAACCAGTCCAAAAGAAGCCCTCGATGAGTTCTACAGCAATGAACGCTTTCAGCCGTCACTAGTTAGTTTCATACCCAAAAAATCCTATCCGAACGTCAGTCGGGTCATGGAAGTTTCTTACCCTTCGTTTTGTCATCACGTGGATTTTTTCTATAATACGGGATCCCTGTGGCTGGTCTATAATTTACCATCGCTGAAGAGTGGTGCACCATTGTACGGCTCCATTTCAAATCCATGCACCCATTTTTAAAAGTCGTACGACACTGTTTCTTCATTTTGGACGGATGATGCACCCTGCACTGTAGATGTTGCACCCTGTGGATATCGATTCTTTGGAGGGCCATAACTCTTGGCTCGTTTAGTGTTACGGGAGCCTTAACCAGTCAAAACGAAGCTCTCGGCGAGTTCTATAGCTTTGACAGCTTTTAGCCGTCACTGATTAGTTTGATACCCAAAAAATCCTATCCGAACCTCAATCGGGTCATGGAAGTTTTTTACCCTTCGTTTTTTCGTCACGTGGATTTTTTCTATAATACGGGATCCCCATGGCTGGTCTATGATTTACCATCGCTGGAGAGTGGGGCACTATGGTACTGCTCCGTTTCAAATCCATGCACCCATTTCTAAAAGTCGTACGACACTGTTTCTTCATTTGGACGGATGTTGCACCTTGCACCGTAGATGCTGCTCCTTGTGGATATCGATTCTTCGGAGGGCCATAACTCTTGGCTCGTTCAGAGGTACGAGAGCCATAACCAGTCAAAACGAAGCTCTCGGTGAGTTCTACATCTATGATAGCTTTCAGCCATCACTGGTTAGTTTCATACCCAAAAAATCCTATCCGAACCTCAATAGGGTAATGGAAGTTTTTTTCCCTTCGTTTTTTCGTCACGTTGATTTTTTCTGTGGTACGGGATACCCGTGACTGGTCTATGATTTACCATCGCTGGAGAGTGGTGCACCATTGTACTACTTCGTTTCAAATCCATGCACCCATTTCTAAAAGTCGTACGACACTGTTTCTTCATTTTGGACCGATGTTGCACCTTGTGCCGTAGTTGTTGCTCTCTGTGGATATCGATTCTTTGGAGGGCCATAACTCTTTGCTCGTTTAGAGTTACGGGAGCCATAACAAGTCCAAACGAAGCTCTCGGTGAGTTCTGCCGCTATGACAGCTCTCAGCCGTCACTGGTTAGTTTCATACCCAAAAAATCATATCCTAACCTCAATCGGGTCATGGAAGTTTTTTACCCTTCGTTTTTTCGTCACGTGGATTTTTTCTATAATACGGGATCCCCGTGGCTGGTCTATGATTTACCAACGCCGGAGAGTGATGCACCATGGTACTGCTCCATTTCAAATCCATGCACCTATTTCTAAAAGTCGTACGGCGTTGTTTCTTCATTTTGGACGGATGTTGCACCATGCGCCGTAGATGTCGCACCCTGTGGATATCGTTTCTTCGGAGGGACATAACTCTTGTCTCGTTTAGAGTTGCGGGAGCCATAACCAGTCCAAACGAAGCTCTCGGTGAGTTCTACAGCTATGACATCTTTCAGCCGTCACTGATTAGTTTCATACCCGAAAAAACCTATCCGAACCTCAATCGGGTCATGGAAGTTTTTGACCCTTCGTTTTGTCGTCATGTGGATTTTTTCTATAATACGGGATCCCCATGGATGGTCAATGATTTACCTTCGCTGGAGAGTGGTGCACCATTGTACTGCTCCATTTCAAATCCATACACCCATTTCTAAAAGTCGTACGGCAATATTTCTTCATTTTGGACGGATGTTGCACCTTGCACTGTAGATGTTGCACCCTGTGAATATCGATTCTTCGGAGGGCCATAACTCTTGGCTCGTTTAGAGTTATGGGAGCCTTAACCAGTCAAAACAAAGCTCTCGATGAGTTCTACAGCTATGACAGCTTTTAGCCGTCACTGGTTAGTTTCATACCAAAAAATCCTATCCGAACCTCAATCGGGTCATGGAAGTTTTTTACCCTTCGTTTTTTCGTCACGTGGATTTTTTCTATAATACGGGATCACTGTGGCTGGTCAATGATTTACCATCGCTGGAGAGTGGTGCACTATGGTACTGCTCCGTTTCAAATCCATGCACCCATTTCTAAAAGTCGTACGACACTGTTTCTTCATTTTGGACGGATGTTGCACCTTGCGCCGTAGATGTTGCACCTTGTGGATATCGATTCTTCGGAGGGCCATAACTCTTGGCTCATTTAGATGTACGGGAGCCATAACCGGTCAAAACAAAGCTCTCGATGAGTTCTACAGCTATGACAGCTTTTAGCTGTCACTAGTTAGATTCATACCCAAAAAATCTTATCCGAACCTCAATAGGGTAATGGAAGTTTTTTACCCTTCGTTTTTCGTCACGTTAATTTTTTCTGTAATACGGATCCCCGTGACTGGTCTATGATTTACCATCGCTGGAGAGTGGTGCACCATGGTACTGCTTCGTTTCAAATCCATGCACCCATTTCAAAAAGTCATACGGCACTGTTTCTTCATTTTGGATGGATGTTGCACCTTGCGCCGTAGATGTTGCACCCTGTGGATATCGATGCTTCGGAGGGCCATAACTCTTGGCTTGTTTAGAGTTACGGGAGCCGTAGCCAGTCATAAAGAATATCTCGGTGAGTTCTACAGCTGTGACAGCTTTTAGCCGTCCTTGGTTAGTTTCATACCCAAAAAATCCTATCTGAACCTCAATCGGGTCATGGAAGTTTTTTACCCATCGTTTTTTAGTCACGTGGATTTTTTCCATAATACGGGATCATCGTGGCTGGTCTATGATTTACCATCGCTGGAGAGTGGTGCACAATGGTACTGCTCCGTTTCAAATCCATGCACCCATTTCTAAAAGTCGTACGACACTGTTTCTTCATTTTGGACGGATGTTGCACCTTGCACCATAGATGTTGCACCTTGTGGATATCGATTCTTTGGAGGGCCATAACTCTTGGCTCGTTTAGAGGTACGGGAGCCATAACCAGTCAAAACGAAGCTCTCGGTGAGTTCTACAGCTATGACGGCTTTCAGCCGTCACTGGTTAGTTTCATACCAAAAAATTCCTATCCGAACCTCAATCGTGTCAAATCCATGGCTGGTCTTTGATTTACCGTCGCTGGAGAGTGGTGCACCATGGTACTGCTCTGTTTCAAATCCATGCACCCATTTCTAAAAGTCGTACGACACTGTTTCTTCATTTTGGATGGATGTTGCACCTTGCACCGTAGATGTTGCACCTTGTGGATATCGATTCTTCGGAGGGCCATAAGTCTTTGCTTTACGGGAGCCATAACAAGTCAAAACGAAGCTCTCGGTGATTTCTACAGGTATGACAGCTTTCAGCCGTCACTGGTTAGTTTCATACCCAAAAAATCATATCCGAACCTCAATCGGGTCATGGATGTTTTTTACCCTTCGTTTTTTGGTCACGTGGATTTTTTCTATAATACGGGATACCAGTGGCTGGTCTATGGTTTACCAACGCTGGAGAGTGGTGCACCATGGTACTGGTCCATTTCAAATCCATACACCCATTTCTAAAAGTCGTACGGCGCTGTTTCTTCATTTTGGACGGATGTTGCACCATGCGCCGTAGATGTCGCTCCCTGTGGATATCGATTCTTCAAAGGGCCATAACTCTTGGCTCATTCAGAGGTACGGGAGCCATAACCAGTCAAAACGAAGCTCTCGGTTCTACAGCTATGACAGCTTTCAGCCGTCACTGGTTAGTTTCATACCCAAAAAATCCTATCCGAACCTCAATAGGGTAATGGAAGTTTTTTACCCTTCGTTTTTTCGTCACGTTGATTTTTTCGGTAATACGGGATCTCGGTTACTGGTCGATGATTTACCATCGCTGGAGAGTGGTGCACCATGGTACTGCTTCGTTTCAAATCCATGCACCCAATTCTAAAAGTCGTACGGCACTGTTTCTTCATTTTGGACGGATGTTGCACCTTGTGCCATAGATGTTGCACCATATGGATATCGATTCTTCGGAGGGCCATAACTCTTGGCTCGTTTGGAGTTACGGGAGCCATAACCAGTCATAAAGAAGCTCTCGGTGAGTTCTACAGCTATAACAGCTTTTAGCCGTCACTGCTTAGTTTCATACCCAAAAAAACCTATCCGAACCTCAATCGGGTCATGGAAGTTTTTTACCCTTAGATTTTTCGTCACGTGGATTTTTTCTATAATACGGGATCCCCGAGGCTAGTCTATGATTTACCATCGCTAGAGAGTGGTGCACAATGGTACTGCTCCGTTTCAAATCCATGCACCTGTTATCCCATTTTTTGGTCAAAACTGGAATATCAATGTTGTGTGCATTTCCACCACGACCAAACCAAGAAGAAGCAAGCAAGCGTACATAAGTCAGGGATTTCACTAAGGATGAAAGTCCATTCGGAATCAAAGGTTTAAAAGTTCATTCGGTGTACATCAAGTATCTCGTTCGGCACAGTCACATATCTCATTCGGCATAGTTCATTCGGCACTCCACCTACTACACAACACCGGACCAAGGCCCTACCGGACCAAACTTCCATCTCCATGCAACACCGAACCGCGTGATGCCGAGCCTACACCCTGCCGGACCATACTCCATCCACCATCACCGGTCCAAGCAACCACCGGACCAATCCTTCTCAAGCCATCACCGAACCAACCTCAACCATGCTACCACCGGACCAGAACCCACATCCACACTCCTACCACCGAACAACCATACTCCTACCACCGGACCAAAGCCTTACCGATCCAACTCCACTTCCATGAACAACCGAACCAAGACCTCACCGAACCAGACAACTGCCAGTCCAGATTGCATCAGCCCAGGCCCACCAGCAGCTATAAGCATCCAAGACCTCTGCCCCCAGCCTCACTCTATAAATAGAGGGGCAGGGGTACAACAATGGCAGACAAGTTTGAGAGCTCAAGCCTGGAAGGAACTCTCAAACAACTTTAGATACTTGTAATCAAAGCTTTGTACTTGTAATCTGAAGAGAAAAAGGAGAATAACATATAAAGTGGACGTAGGCACGTTCTGGCCGAACCACTATAAATCTGTGTGTCTTTTACAGTTTAGTCCCTGCTTTTCATATATTTGCATAAATCACCCAAATCATTAAGAACAACATAAAATCAACCAACTCATACGACTTTGGGTGTTTGCGGCCATTTTTTACGCAAACATTTTGGTGCTTTCACTGAGAAGAACCAGCTCCCGCTACATCGGATAGAAGTTGAATTTGAAAATCTAAGAATTCAGATCTGAGAGTTATGACGAGACAAACAAGTAGAAGGCAAAGGCCAGAGAGAAGTGAAAACCCAGGAAGTCAAGAGGCTTCCTCAGGAGGAAATCAAGCGTCGGCCTTCATCACTAGGGAGGAGATGGAGGCCATGATGAGAAGACAAGAAGAGATGATCCAGAACTTACTTCAACAAATTGGGCAAATTGGAGCACAAATCCAAGGAGCAACTGGAGTTCAGAATGGAGCAGGACCATCTGGCGCAGCACCAGAGCTAGGGGGCACTCACGTAGAGCATGTTGATCCGACCCCGGGAAGTGAGATGGGGGCATCCGAGCCACCTGGTAGCAATAGAGGAATGAACGTTCAGCCAGGGAGGCATACACATGGAAACTCCCGCGGACTTGGGGGGCAGGTCGAAGGCAGTGAACGAGAACTACAGCTTGGAGACAATGACAGATTAGCAGAGATGGTTAGAAGAGCTATGAGAGGCGGTTTAGTAAACAGAGACTTGGAAGATGTAAACAGGAGTCCTTTTTCTTCTGTGATTAGGATGGCTAGGAACCCACCAGAATTCAAGCTACCATCATTGGACATGTACAACGGGAAAACGGACCCCACGGTCCATCTAACGAAGTATATGAGACATATGGAAGTGCTGGGGGCATCAGAGGAGGTTATGGCCCGGTGCTTTCCACTGTATTTGACGGACATTGCAGCGTTATGGTTTAGGCAACTGGAGAGCGGCTCCATAGGAACATGGGCAGATTTAACTGAGAGATTCATGAGGCAATTCAGGGTTCATATTGCGCGACCCAAGAATGTGATGACTTTGGCAACCTTGAAACAGAAAACTGGAGAGACTTTGAGGAGCTTTCTAACGCGATTTAATGCGGCGGCAGCATCAGTGGATCGACCAGATCCATCTATGGTCATGATGGCGGCTGTATCTGGAATAGCTGGTAATACAGAGTTCAAGAATTCATTAACCAAGGACCCGCCTATGAATCTGGGAGAGTTCTATCATGAGGCTGAAAAGTTTCTGCGTTTGGAAGATGCTAGTGCAGAAAGAGAGGAAGAAGATGACGTTTACACAATCAAGAACGGAAACCTACCTGGAAAGGGTGCGGAGACTAGCAAAGGAAAAAGAAAGGCTGAGGATAATGATGACAGGGCGAAGTGGCTACGAAGAGAGCCACGATTCACCACCTATTCAGAGCTGAATGAGAATTTGGAACGGATTTCTCAGGATACCAAGGGACAGGTTCCGTATCGTAGACCAATGCGAAGGGATCCAACCTCTGACGAAAGAAAATCAGATAAGTTTTGTGTATTTCATGAATTGAATGGTCATAACACTAATGATTGTAGGCATTTGAAGGACGAGGTGGAAGGGCTTATCAGGAACGGCATGCTCCTTCAGTATGTAAGGAGGCAAACTCCAGCAGTGGAGCCAGAGCGACCACCCTCTACATCAGCTAGAGGTGACCCTGGATCAGGGCACCATTTGATTATCCATTGATTGCTTGATTAAGATAACGATGAACAAGTCGTAAGCTTCCACTAAAGCAATTAAATCATTTACACATGTACGAGATCGCGAACGATCTCCAGGCATGCTCTGAATGATCAATGACTGCTTCGGGGTGGGAACTTACACTTTGACATCCTTGCTTTGCTTTTGTTTCGATTTGAACATTTGAATTCTTCCTGTTTGGACATTTCTGCTGTAAGGTACTATTGCTTTAACATTTACAATTCTATGAAAAAATTATTTACTTGTATGCCCGTTGGATCGCGAACGGTCCACGAGCACCTATTGCATGGCAACGAACTGCCGAAGTCTTTGATTCGAAAAATTCCCCCAAACAATGACCCCAACACTGATAATATTAAGTCCCCCCCGGGCACACTCACAATTCGCCACGAACGGCACCCGACTTCGAACAGTCACAATTCTCCTCGAACGGCACCCGACTTCGAACAGTCACAACTCGCCTCGAACGGCCTCCGATCGCGAACGATCATAACTCGCCTCGAACGGCACAACTCGCCTCGAACGGCACAACTCGCCTCGAACGGCACAACTCACCTTACCTCAAATGGCTCGATCGCGAACGGTCGTCATTTGAGGTCCGCCACCTGATCGCTGACTGTTACACCTTACCTCAAATGGCTTGATCGCGAACGGTCGTCATTTGAGGACCGCCACTTGACCGCACACTATCGCACCTTACCTCGAATGACTTGATCACGAACGGTCGTCATTTGAAGTTAGGCGCTTGACCTTGAACGGTCACATTTCATCACAAATGGCTCGGTCTCGAACGATCGACGCGTGGACTTGCAGGCTCGACCGCGCACTGTCGCACTTTACCTCGAATGACTCGATCCCGAACGGTCGTCATTTGAAGTTAAGCGCTTGACCTTGAACGGTCACATTTCACCGCAGATGACTCGATCCCGAACGATCGACGCATGGATTTATGCGCTTGACCGCGAACGGTCGCACTTCACCTCAAATGACTCGATCGCGAACGGTCCTCATTTGAAGTTAGGCGCTTGACCATGAACGGCCGCGCTTCATCCCAAATAGCTCGATCCCGAACGATCGTCATTTGGGGCCATATAAAATATCAAGCTCTTTACAGGTTGTCAACAGGATACGAACATCCAGCTCATGACATTACAAAACACGCCTTCCTACCGCAAGGCATATTTTGGGGGGGCAAAGTGTTATCCCATTTTTTGGTCAAAACTGGAATATCAATGTTGTGTGCATTTCCACCACGACCAAACCAAGAAGAAGCAAGCAAGCGTACATAAGTCAGGGATTTCACTAAGGATGAAAGTCCATTCGGAATCAAAGGTTTAAAAGTTCATTCGGTGTACATCAAGTATCTCATTCGGCACAGTCACATATCTCATTCGGCATAGTTCATTCGGCACTCCACCTACTACACAACACCGGACCAAGGCCCTACCGGACCAAACTTCCATCTCCATGCAACACCGAACCGCGTGATGCCGAGCCTACACCCTGCCGGACCATACTCCATCCACCATCACCGGTCCAAGCAACCACCGGACCAATCCTTCTCAAGCCATCACCGAACCAACCTTAACCATGCTACCACCGGACCAGAACCCACATCCACACTCCTACCACCGAACAACCATACTCCTACCACCGGACCAAAGCCTTACCGATCCAACTCCACTTCCATGAACAACCGAACCAAGACCTCACCGAACCAGACAACTGCCAGTCGAGATTGCATCAGCCCAGGCCCACCAGCAGCTATAAGCATCCAAGACCTCTGCCCCCAGCCTCACTCTATAAATAGAGGGGCAGGGGTACAACAATGGCAGACAAGTTTGAGAGCTCAAGCCTGGAAGGAACTCTCAAATAACTTTAGATACTTGTAATCAAAGCTTTGTACTTGTAATCTGAAGAGAAAAAGGAGAATAACATATAAAGTGGACGTAGGCACGTTCTGGCCGAACCACTATAAATCTGTGTGTCTTTTACAGTTTAGTCCCTGCTTTTCATATATTTGCATAAATCACCCAAATCACTAAGAACAACATAAAATCAACCAACTCATACGACTTTGGGTGTTTGCGGCCATTTTTTACGCAAACAGCACCCATTTCTAAAAGTCGTACGACACTGTTTCTTCATTTTGGACGGATGTTGCGCCTTGCACCATAGATGTTGCACCTTGTGGATATCGATTCTTCGGAGGGCCATAACTCTTGGCTCGTTTAGAGGTACAGGAGCCATAACCAGTCAAAACGAAGCTCTCGGTGAGTTCTACAGCAATGACGGCTTTCAGCCGTCACTGATTAGTTTCATACCCAAAAATCCTATCCGAACCTCAATCGGGTCATGGAAGTTTTTTACCCATCGTTTTGTCGTCACGTGGATTTTTTCTGTAATACGGGATCCCCGTGGCTGGTCTATGATTTACCATCGCTGGAGAGTGGTGCACCATTGTACTGCTCCGTTTCAAATCCATGCACCCTTTTCTAAAAGTCGTACGACACTGTTTCTTCATTTTGGACGGATGTTGCACCTTGCAGCGCAGATGTTGCACCCTGTGGATATCGATTCTTCGGAGGGCAATAACTCTTGGCTCGTTTAGATTTACGGGAGCCATAACCAGTAAAAACGAAGCTCTCGGTGAGTTCCACATCTATGACATCTTTTAGCCGTCATTGGTTAGTTTCATACCCAAAAAATCCTATCTGAACCTCAATCTGGTCAGGGAAGTTTTTTACACTTCGTTTTGTCGTCACGTGGATTTTTTCTGTAATGCGGAAACCCCATGGCTGGTCTTTGATTTACCATCGCGAGAGAGTGGTGCACCATGGTACTGCTCTGTTTCAAATCCATGCACCCATTTCTAAAAGTCGTACGGCACTGTTTCTTCATTTTGGACGGATGTTGCGCCTTGCACCGTAGATGTTGCACCTTGTGGATATCGATTCTTCGGAGGGCCATAACTCTTGGCTCTATGGGAGCCATAACAAGTCAAAATGAAGCTCTCGGTGAGTTCTATAGGTATGACAGATTTCAACCGTCACTGGTTAGTTTCAAACCCAAAAAATCATATCCGAACCTCAATCGGGTCATGGATGTATTTTACCCTTCGTTTTTTCGTCACGTGGATCCCTGAGGCTGGTCCATGATTTACCAACGCTGGAGAGTGGTGCACCATGGTACTGGTCAATTTCAAATCTATACACCCATTTCTAAAAGTCGTACAGCGCTATTTATTCATTTTGGACGGATGTCGCACCATGCGCCGTAGATGTCGCACCCTATGGATATCGATTCTTCGAAGGGCCATAACTCTTGGCTCGTTCAGAGTTACAGGAGCCATAACCAGTCAAAACGAAGATCTCAGTGAGTTGTACAGCTATGACTGCTTTCAGCCGTCACAGGTTAGTTTCATACCCAAAAAATCCTATCCGAACTTCAATCGGGTCATGAAAGTTTTTTACCCTTCGTTATTTCGTCACGTGGATTTTTTCTATGATACGGGATCCCCATGGCTGGTCTATTATTTACCATCGTTGGAGAGTGGTGCACCTTGGTACTGCTCCATTTCAAATCCATGCACCCATTTCTAAAAGTCTTACGGCACTGTTTCTTCATTTTGGACAGATGTGGCACCTTGCCCCGTAGATGTTGCACCTTGTGGATATCGATTCTTCGGAGGGCCATAACTCTTCGCTCGTTTAGAGTTACGGGAGCCATAACCAATCAAAACTAAGCTCTCGATGAGTTCTGCAGCTATGATAGCTATCGGCCGTCACTGATTAGTTCCATACCCAAAAAATCCCATCCGAACCTTAATCGGGTCATGGGAGTTTTTTACCCTTCGTTTTGTCGTCAAGTGGATTTTTTCTATAATGCGGGATCCCCATGGCTGGTCTATGGTTTACCATCACTGGAGAGTGTTGCACCATTGTACTGCTCCATTTCAAATCCATGCACCCATTTCTAAAATTTGTACGTCACTGTTACTTCAATTTGGACGGATGTTGCACCTTGCACCGTAGATGTTGCACCCTATGGATATCCATTCTTCGGAGGGCCATAACTCTTGGCTCGTTTAGAGTTACGGGAGCATTAACATGTCAAAACGAAGCTCTCGGTGAGTTCTACGACTATTATAGCTTTCAGCCTTCACTGGTTAGTTTCATACCCAAAAAATCCTATCCGAACCTCAATCGGGTCATGGAAGTTTTTTACCCTTCCTTTTGTCGTCACGTGTATTTTTTCATTAATACGGCATCCCCGTGGCTGGTCTATGATTTTCCAATGCTGGAGATTGGTGCACCATGGTACTGCTCCATTTCAAATCCATGCACCCATTTCTAAAAGTCGTACGACACTGTTTCTTCATTTGGACGGATGTTGCACCTTGCGCCGCAGATGTTGCGCCCTGTCGATATCGATTCTTTGGAGGGCCATAACTCTTGGCTCGTTTAGATTTACGGGAGCCATAACTAGTCAAAACGAAGCTCTCGGTGAGTTCTATAGCTATGACAGCTTTTAGCCATCACTGGTTAGTTTCATACCCAAAAAATCCCATCCGAACCTCAAACGGGTCATGGATGTTCTTTACCCTTCGTTTTTTCGTCACATGGATTTTTTCTATAATACAGGATCCCCATGGCTGGTCTATGATTTACCATCGTTGGAGAGTAGTGCACCATGGTACTGCTCCGTTTAAAATCCATGCACCCATTTCTAAAAGTCGTACGGCATTGTTTCTTCATTTTGGACGGATGTTGCACCTTGCACCGTAGATGTTGCACGTTGTGGATATCGATTCTTCGGAGGGTCATAACTCTTGGCTCGTTTAGAGTTACGAAAGCCATAACCGGTCAAAACGAAGCTCTCGGTGAGTTCTATAGCTACGATAGCTCTCAGCCGTCACTAGTTAGTTTCATACCCAAAAAATCTTATCCGAACCTCAATCGGGTCATGGAAGTTTTTTAACCTTCGTTTTGTCGTCACGTGGATTTTTTCAATAATACGGGATCCCCATCGCTGGTCTATGATTTAACATCGCTAGAGAGTGGTGCACCATTGTACTGCTCCATTTCAAATCCATGCACCCATTTCTAAAAGTCGTACGACACTGTTTCTTTATTTTGGACGGATGTTGCACCTTGCACCGTAGATGTTGCACCGTGTGGATATCCATTCTTCGGAGGGCCATAACTCTTGGCTCGTTTAGAGTTACGGGATCCATAACCAGTCAAAATGAAGCTCTTGGTGAGTTCTACAGCTATGATAGCTTTCAGCCGTCACTGGTTAGTTCCATACCCAAAAAATCCTATCTGAACCTCAATCGGGTCGTGGAAGTTTTTTACCCTTCGTTTTATCGTCACGTGTATTTTTTCTATAATACGAAATCCCCGTGGCTGTTCTATGATTTACCAATGCAGGAGAGTGGTGCACCATGGTACTGCTCCGTTTCAAATCCATGCACCAATTTCTAAAAGTCGTACGGCACTGTTTCTTCATTTTGGACGGATGTTGCACCTTGCGCCATAGATGTTGCACCACGTGGATATCGATTCTTCGGAGGGCCATAACTCCTGGCTCATTTAGAATTACGGAAGCCATAACCAGTCAAAACGAAGTTCTTGATGAGTTCTACAACATTGACTGCTTTCAGCCGTCACTGGTTAGTATCATACCCAAAAAATCCTATCCGAAGCTCAATCGGGTCATGGAATTTTTTACCGTTCGTTTTTTGGTCACGTGGATTTTTTCCATAATACGGGATCCTCATGGCTGGTCTATGATATTCCATCGCTGGAGAGTGGTGCACCATGGTACTGCTCCATTTCAAATCCATGCACCCGTTTGTAAATGTCATACGGCACTGTTTCTTAATTTTGGACTATGTTGCACCTTGCACCGTAGATGTTGCACCTTGTGGATATCGATTCTTCGGAGGGCCATAACTCTTGGCTCGTTTAGAGTCACGGGAGCCATAACCAGTCAAAAGCGAAGATCTCGGTGAGTTCTACAGCTGTGAGAGCTCTCAGCCGTCACTGGTTAGTTTCATACCCAAAATGTCCTATCCGAACCTCAATCGGGTCATGGAAGTTTTTTACCCTTCGTTTTGTCGTCATGTGGATTTTTTCTACATACGGGATCCCCATGGCTAGTCTATGATTTACCATCGCTGGAGAGTGGTGCACCATTGTACTGCTTTGTTTCAAATCCATGCACCCATTTGTAAAAGTCGTACGGCACTGTTTCTTCATTTTGGACGGATGTTGCACCTTGCACCGTAGATGTTGCACCCTGTGGATATCCATTCTTCGGAGAGCCATAACTCTTGGCTCGTTTAGAGTTACGAGAGCCATAACCAGTCAAAACGAAGCACTCAGTGTGTTCTACAGCTATGATATCTTTCAGCAGTCACAAGTTAGATTCATACCCAGAAAATCCTATCCAAACCTCAATCGGGTCATAGAAGTTTTTTACCCTTCGTTTTGTCGTCACGTGGATTTTTTCTATATTACGGGATCCCCATGGCTGGTCTATGATTTAACTTCGCTGGAGAGTGGTGCACCATCGTACTGTTCCATTTCAAATCCATGCACCCATTTCTATAAGTCGTACGACACTGTTTCTTTATTTTGGACGGATGTTGCACCTTGCACCGTAGATGTTGCACCTTGTGGATATCGATTCTTCGGAGGGCCATAACTCTTGGCTCGTTTAGATTAACGGGAACCATAACAAGTCAAAACGAAGCTCTCGGTGAGTTCTACTGCTATGACAGCTTTCAGCCGTCACTGGTTAGTTTCATACCCAAAAAATTCTATCCGAACCTCAATCGGGTCGTGGAAGTTTTTTACCCTTCGTTTTGTCGTCACGTGGATTTTTTCTGTAATACGGAATCCCCGTGGTTGTTCTATGATTTACCATCGCTGTAGAGTGGTGCACCATTGTACAGCTCTGTTTCAAGTCCATGCACACATTTCTAAAAGTCGTACGACACTGTTTCTTCATTTTGGACGGATGTTGCACCTTGCGCCGTAGATGTTGCACCCTGTCGATATCGATTCTTCGGAGGGCCATAACTCTTGGCTCGTTTAGAATTACGGAAGCCATAACCAGTCAATACGAAGCTCTCGATGAGTTCTACAACTATGACGGCTTTCAGCCATCACTGGTTAGATTCATACCCAAAAAATCCTATCCGAACCTCTATCGGATCATGAAAGTTTTTTACCCTTCGTTTTTTGGTCACGTGGATTTTTTCGATAATACGGGATCCCCGTGGCTGGTCCATGATTTACCATCGCTGGAGAGTGGTGCACGATGGTACTTCTCCGTTTCAAATCCATGCACACATTTCTAAAAGTCGTACGGCACTGTTTCTTCATTTTGGACGGATATTGCACCGTGCGCCGTAGATGTTGCACCGTGTGGATATCGATTCTTCGGAGGGCCATAACTCTTGGCTCGTTTAGAGTTACGGGAGCCATAACCTGTCAAAACGAAAATCTGGATGAGTTCTACAGCTCTGAGAGCTCTCAGCCATCACTGGTTAGTTTCATACCAAAAACGTCCTATCCGAACCTCAATCGGGTCATGGAAGTTTTCTACCCTTCGTTTTGTCGTCACGTGGATTTTTTCGATAATACGGGATCCCCATGGCTGGTCTATGATTTACCATCGCTGGAGAGTGGTGCACCATTGTACTGCTCCATCTCAAATCCATGCACCCATTTCTAAAAGTCGTACGACACTGTTTCTTCATTTTGGACGGATGTTGCACCTTGCACCGTAGATGTTGCACCCTGTGGATATCCATTCTTCGGAGGGCCATAACTCTTGGCTCGTTTAGAGTTACGGGAGCCATAACCAGTCAAAACGAAGCTCTCAGTGAGTTCTACAGTTATGATAGCTTTCAGCCATCACTGGTTAGTTTGATACCCAAAAAATCCTATCCAAAACTCAATCGGATCATTGAAGTTTTTTACCCTTCGTTTTGTCGTCACGTGGATTTTTTCTGTAATACGGGATCCCCGTGGCCGGTCTATGATTCACCATCGTTGGATAGTGGTGCACCATTGTACTCTTCCGTTTCAAATCCATGCACCCATTTCTAAAAGTCGTACGGCACTGTTTCTTCATTTTGGACGGATGTTGCACCATGCACCGTAGATGTTGCACCCTGTGGATATCGATTCTTCGGAGGGCCATAACTCCTAGTTCGTTTAGAGTTACGGGAGCCATAACCAGTCAAAACGAAGCTCTCGGTGAGTTCTGTTTGTGTCAAAATTGGGCACAACACTCTTCGGAAGTCTTTGAAGAGATAATAAATGAAGAAAGCAAATTAAAATGAGGATTATCTAACAAAAACTCCAAGTAACATAAAGTAAATTGCACAGAAGACAACGATTTAGAGTGGTTCAGCGATTTGCCTACGTCCACTATGAAGTTTTGTTATTTTATTGCTCTATATTCGGAGAATACAACTTTTATACGACTAGGTACAGCAGTTCTTAAGCAAAAATTTGAAATCAAAGGCAGCGGTGGTGCTCTGGAGCAATTCTGGCAGCGTTTGGGCGTGCTTTGTCTCTCAAAATTCTCCCATCCCTTTTTCGAATGACCAGGGGCTCTATTTATAGGCGTAGGAGGCTGATATTTCTCCTAAAAATGAGGTAGACTGCTTCAGGCACGTGAGGGGGCCCACATGGCCGAAATCTGAAGACCCGGGCCCACTTTGGGATCGATTCGAAGTAAGGTTCGAATCGATCAAAAAAGCGTCCAATCGTGATGAAACTTGGCATGAACATTCTTCTATGTATATGCCAGCTCCTGTGAAAATTTCACATCATTTGGATTTATAGATCTCGTGTTATGATCGATTCAAGTTGGAGATTTTCGCCTTCTGCTGCTATTCGAATCGATTCGTTCGAATCGATTGTGTTTGAATTGATCCCTTCGAATCGATCTTCTCGTATCGATTCGCTCCATTTGACTCCCCTTCCATGCGTGTGCTTTGAGTCAAAACCTACTTTCCTTTGAGTTTCAGCTACATTGCTTGGTAGACTTGAGGTCATGGATTCGAAGGATGGATTCTTCGAATCGATCGAGTGGAGTTCCATTCGAATCGATTGGACTCGTTTGCAAATTGGATGGATTCGAATAAGACCATCGACACATGGATTCGAACTATAATGTTCTGAGGATGGCCATGGGTGGGAATGGAAGTGTGACATGGTATGGACTCGAAGCAGCTAAGGTAAAGCCATGGGACGGACTCGAAGTAGGAATGATATTGATGGATTCGAACCAAGGCCCTGCCCTTATGGATTCTAACCAGGCTATGTGGATGGATTCGACCCAATGCTCAATTGATGGATTCGGAGCATGGCTGCACCCCATGGTTTCGAATCGATGCCTGATAGATAGAGTCGAAGCCAAAGTACTCCTCATGGATTCGAAGCAATGCATCTCCTATGGATTCGAGCCAAGGCCTTTTCTAGACCGATTCGAGCCTATGTTACTTCATCCATTTCCCATCGGCAATATTTTGACATACGAACTCGGATTGCACCGAAACTTGTAAAGTTGGTTACTACAGCTTTGCTTGACGTGTCATATCAATTGTAGCCCGATCCGGACTCGGACAAAATTCATCGATATCTGAAGTCGTCCAACAATCATTAAAAACTAAGGACGTATGATCCTGCCTCTTCCTAGTTAGTTCCTTGGTATCTCGGCCTTGCCAAAAGGCGGGATAATATTTGCCCCCCAAAGTACGTCTTGTGTGAACACGACGTGCTTTGAAAAACTGCAATCTATCGTTGGACAATTAGAGCATGCTTCGCTGAATGTTGCATTCTTTATTGTTGTAACCAATCGTCGTGTGATTGCGATCGGCCGTTTGTTGTCAAGACTATGACGAAATGGACATCTGATTCCTGTGAACGACAAAGGTCAAATATTAGTCATACATATGTGCATATACATACCACTTCGACTTTTGGTTAACGTTGCATGATTGCCATGTGGTCAGTTTGGCTTGTTATCGAATTCTGCATCGATCCTCTCCTGAACCGATCTTGAGATTCGAGTTAAAACATTGTTTTCATGATTGTTTGTAATTGTCCTCTAGTATCGACCCTCTCCTGGATTGGTATGGAAGGCAGACAAATAGTCTTTCAAATCGAAGCAATTCATCCGTTCTCATCGGTGGTCCTTTATGGATTCGAAGTTATGCTTGTTCGAATCGATAACTTGATGGTCTTTGTACTTCGAATCGATGTCATCTCGCATCGATCCTCCAAGGATGGAGTCAAGCGCGTGAAAGATTTGAAGGCAGTGGATTTGAAACAATGTATGGACTCGGCCGTGTGATGGATTCGAAGTGAAGGCTCTACGTTGGGATGGATTCGAGTGTAGTGGGTTTCTGAGTAGTCGTTCGAATCGATATTTGCCAGTTGGTGACCGATGGCAGAGGGTCATCATGACCGGGAGACAAAGAGCCACAAATCATTTCACGAACCCATATAAATACGCAAGGTCCACTTCCCTTTCACTTTTTACTTTTTACCATTCACCGTAGCTGTTTCCTTAACCGCTTTTTCGAATCGATCCTCCAGAGCTTGAAACAGCCGTGTTTTGCACGAATCGATCGTATTTTCTCAAACTTCCACTTGTAATCAAATCTAACCAGGTGAGCAAGGGATTGATTCGAGCTAAGAGTGATGAAATTTGAATATTCTTTGGATTCGTGAGATCTGGATGGAGTTGGTCGACTCGATGGATCTGGGGGGCAAAGCCATCCAAGTCATTTCGATCTTAAGTGTTATCATGGAGAGGCATCCTTGCTTCGCATCGATCTGAGCATGTGTAGTTCGAATCGATTCCGAGTGTATGGCTTCGAATCGATGGTTGTGAAAGAAAAGAGGGGTCTCGTGCCGATCGATTCGAAGCAATCGACACTTTGATGGATTCGAAGATGTTTAATTCTGATTCAATTCGAGGCTACGCAGAGCTTATGGATTCGAAGCGCTTCTGTGTCCCATGTTTTCATCGAGTCGAACTACATAGAGTCAAGGCACATTGATTCGAAGTTTATCGATTCGACTCGTATTGATTTGAATCGATGGATTCGAACGCCCTTGCCTCTGTGACCCCTATTCTTCTGATTTGCTTTGACACCTGAACTACGACTAATATCAAGTCAAACCTTAACGAACTCAATAGACTTTTAGCATACTTGACTCCGACGAGCTTCGGCCTGACATAATTGAACTTGACTTGACCTTCCTCTTGAGGCTTGTCGATGGAACCATGACTTAACCAAAATATGATGAATTGGTACTTGAATTGGTCGTTAGTATCCAGATAGCGTGGGAGTGACGGTCAGCGATGACGGTCATTTTCATTTGCTAATTCCGAAGTCCCTTCATTCAGACATTTTGTTCCAACTTGTAAAATATGCTTAAGTTATGTACAACACTTGCACTGTACGTTGCATTCATACACTTCACGCTGGGGAATCCACGGGTTTATCATGTACTTAACACTGCTTTCTAGTGAGTTAGTTAATTATGGAGTCTTCGGGTTCTCAACAACAAGAAGTACAAAGTTCGCCCCCTCCGGTGCTTGAGATTCCGGAAATTCCACCTGATGTAGTTGACCCAGCTCCGGATGAATTGCCGGAGGCTATATTTATCGAGGATCCTGTCGATTCTGTTCGATCTAATATCTCCGAGTCCCTATTGGATCGGATATGCATGAAACACAATATATCATCTGACGATGTTTTATTGCTTAATGCGGACGATAGACCACATAATCCGCCCGAAGGTTATACAGCCATTTATCGTCATGCTTGTGTGGCTGGATCTCTCCCTCCTTTTAACCAATATCTCAGAGAGATGTTGTCGTACTTGGGAATTGCTCCTTCCCAACTTCATCCCAACGGGCATGCGCTACTGAATAGCATCTTCGTTATATTTATGGATTGCCTTTTTCGTCCGCCGATTCCAAATGAGATCCGTCACATATTCAACTTCAAGAGTCGGGGTGATAGTCCATCTTTCACTTTTCTGGAAGCGGTTAGAAATTGTCAGATCGTGACTGGGGCTTGGACCAGGCTTAGCTACTTCAAGAATGAGTGGTTTTATGTTCGGTGCCCCCCAGGATTTGCTAGGAGATGGTTGTCCAAACGTAAGTGTTATAAGTTACCTCTGAATGGTCACACTTAATACTTGCACTAATACTCTATTATTCTTATAGCCATCATTTCGAGACCAACCGGTGGGCGTTACAGAAGTGTTGTTGAAAGCTTGCAAGCGGTCCCAAGTGATTTAAGGCATATCGATGTGTTGCTGACCGATAATAACTTAAGGACATTGGGCTTGATTGAAATGAACCAGAGTATCGCAATTGAGGGGTTGGCAAAACAGGCCTCGAAGAAAAAGAAAAAAGTTGTGAAAAGAAAACCCGGTATCGTGATAAAAGAAGCGAGTGACGATGAAAGAACGCCTACGGACACCGAAATTGCAGCCGACCTTTCCCGAATAGAAGAGGGACGGAAAGGCAAGGCCGCTGTTCCTAAGTTTAAGAGACGGAAGTCTGTAGTTGTACCTCGTCCCATTCCCGGGATCACTTTTTCTGCTGCCGCCCCTCATCAACCAGGAGATATCTTTGGAGGATTGGATGATGTTCCCATCTCGGATTACATATCTCTCAATCACGAATCCGGGTTGGAGGAGCTCCGGGAAGCGCTAGACATAAGCGAACCTTTACCCGTTAGTGTAGTCGACACTTCTGGTTGGTCGGGGGGTCTTGCACATTTATATACACTTTCATAACACTACACGACTTCTACATGTATTGCAATGTTTTCCCTCGACATTTAACCAAGTCGTTTCTTTCTTTCAGGCACTATGTCGGACCGCCCTTCTACCTTGGACAGGCTTCGGCGAGTTCACCACTCCTCATCTTACTACGAATCCGGTCGCAGGGATTCCGATCGTGACCGTGAGCGAAGGTACTATGAACAAGAGCAACGAGATAGGGATCAATCCCGTTATTATTTCAGCCAAGAACGTCCCGATAGGGACCGAAGGCATCGTTCACCTTCTCGTTCTCCTCCGCCATCTAGAAGTCTTTCTCCTGCATCCGAACCTTTACGAAAACAGCAGTCTTTACAAGTTTCATGGTCTGGTTCACATCGCTCCAGGACTGACACAGTTGTAACTACTACAATGGAGGAGGCTCCTCTAGAGCCATCGGGTGAAGGGGCTATTAGAATCGCCCAACTGAAAAAAGACTTTCCTGAAATATGTTTTGATGGTTATATCTTTCCTCCCAATCTCAAACGGATCCCTGAAGAGGCTGTGAACACTGCCCTCAGCTATACTCGCGATTTTTATGCTCAATATAAAGAATGGTACAAGGCGGCTGTCAAAGCTTCGAAAGTAGCCTTCGACCGAGCTAAAACTATTGAGAAACTGGAAGCCGACTTATCCCAGAAGAACCGTATTGTCGATGTTCTTCAATCCGAAGTGGAATCTTCTCATAAATCCGAGGTTGAGTCATTGAAAAAGGTCGATGAGACATTAGTTGAGATGGCGAAGATGCAACAAGCACATTGCACCTTAGTTGAGGATTTGGGCCATCGATACGAAAATGTTGAGGCCGAACGTGATGCGGCGGTCAGATAATTGGAGGAACTGAAGACTAAGTTTGCTGATTTAGAGAAAGAAAGAGATGATGCTAACATGAGTGCGCAAGAAGCGTGTGAGCAGGCTGTGTCTCTCCGGGCTGAACGAGATGCAGCGATTGCCAGGGTTGAATCAGTGGAGGCAGAAGTAGAGGGGAGAGTCCAAGCTGAATTGTTCAGGGTAGAAGCGGAGTTTGACGAGCTCCTCGACACTTATAACGCTAATGTGCTTGAGCACAGGAATCTTTCATGGCTTGGAGATTATTCTACACTTTTACTTAGTGCTTGGAAAAAGTTGGTGGCGAACAAGAAAGCATCTCTCCCCGAAGGTGCTGTTGACGAGTTTGAACTTGAATCTCGCTTGTTAAGCGAAGAAGAGAAGAAACTTCTTCATGAGGCGATGATCTCCGCCGAGAGAGAGAGACTCGGTTTCCATCATGTGGAAACTGGTAAAGGTTCTGGAGCTGCTCATTGTGGTGATGATACTTCAACTGTTGCCCCGACCTCGTCTGGAGTTACAGCTGTAGTTGGTCCGCATATTGTTCCTGCTTATAATCCGGATCAACCGAAAATATCTCTTGGTACATCTGCTGCTTCCGGACCCGCCTTGCCCCCAAGTCAAGGTAAAGAAGGTATTTCAAGTATTCCTAAAGCGTTCTAGGGTGAATCGGGTCTTGTACTGATCGTTTAACTGATTATTCTCGTTTCTTTTGGAATCAGTGACTGAGAGTGATGCGCCCATTCCACCGGTACCACAAGCTCCACAGCCAGCACAAGGAGCTGTTGTTACTGAAGCCACTATGACCACCGTTGTAACTAGTGAGACTGGAGAGGGGAGCTCAATGTCCTTTGACGCTCAGATGATTGATGAGCTTCTCAAGCAACCTTGTGATCTTTTTACCGATCCCTCTTTCGCAATGGGTGGAGTGACTTCAGCGTTAAGCTCATTCATGCCAACCGTTAGTGTATCCGGTACTGCTCATCATCCCCGGGAGGAAGAAATCCTTGCAGAGATAAGTGCCGAAATGGCCGCAGCAACGACGGTTGGCGGTTCCGGGGGCAACACTACCCCGCCGAGTTTAATCCCTTTAATGATTATATCCCCTGGTGGCACTGTTACAACTCCGGGTGCCGAGGCTCCACCTCCTGTTACGGCTTCTCTGTCTCCAGGTCGTCCTTCCAAGAGACTCTCCGTCCCTTCCAGCTCTGAAGAAGATGTTGATATTATGCCGGATCCGGAGGAGCAACCAAAAAAGAGCAAGAAGTCTCATAGGAAGTCGGGTAGCGGTTCTGGTGACGCAACTCCCAAGAAGAGACGACGAAAGAAGAAGGATTGTAAACTTTGGTCTGCATGTCCTGTTTGTTGATAGTAACTTTTTTCTTCCGTTCGGAGTCGTGTATAGATGTGGATTCGACACCCACTTGGTTGAAATTTCATTTTGTCATGTACTCAAATCCTTTTTTGTTGATTGATGAAATAGAAAACAACTCCTTTCTCTTTTACTTAAATGTTGTGTTGATTAGCTCGTGCTCACATATGTCATTATTCTTGCATACATGTTCATTCTCCGGGGATTAATCACAACTTTTATTTAATAGCTCGGTCCACACTCTGGGGACTTTATTGGTTGTCATCAATCATTTATTACTTAGTTCACTCTCCGGGAACCTGCATTTGATGTTTATACTCCAATTCATGCTTCAGGAATTCAGAGTTAGTAATTACATTTTAGTCCACGCTCTGGGGACTTATGTTTATCTTATGTTTATACTCCAATTCACGCTCTGGGAACTTGGAGTTAGTGATTATATTTTAGTCCATGCTTTGGGGACGTATATCTATTTTAATGTTTATACTCCAATTCACGCTCTGGGAATTTGGAGTTGGCTCACACTCTGGGAGCGATGGATTTATACTCTGGTTCGCACTCCGGGAACCGAGAGTTGTTGAATGTTTATACTCCAATTCACGCTTCGGGAAGTTGGAGTCCGTTCACGCTCCGAGAACGAATTGTGAAATGTTTATACTCCAATTCACGCCCTGGGAAGTTGGAGTCCGTCCGCACTCCGGGAACGAATTGTGAAATGTTTATACTCCAATTCGCGCTCTGGGAAGTTGGAGTCCGTTCGCACTCCGGGAACGAATTGTGAAATGTTTATACTCCAATTCGCGCTCCGAGAAGTTGGAGTCCGTTTGCACTCCGGGAACGAATTGTGAAATGTTTATACTCCAATTCACACTCTGGGAAGTTGGAGTCCGTTCGCACTCCGGGAACAAATTATGGAATGTTTATACTCCAATTCACGCTCTGGGAAGTTGGAGTCCGTTCGCACTCCGGGAACGAATTGTGAAATGTTTATACTCCAATTCACGCTCTGGGAAGTTGGAGTTAAAAGAGGGATTGTCGTGTGTCAATCCCCATAAGCGTTGATGTAGTGTCCTGCCCCCGAGCTCGGGTTTCACTTAGCGAGTGACCGGTTATATCGCAACCACTCCCTATTTGAATAAATCCCACCGTAAGATGGGACTTAGGTCTTCGTGCTTTGTGATGTTGCATGTCGTATTCAATGAATCATAGCTCTGGCTCGAAGAGATGGCATTTTTTTGCTGAAATAAAAAATGCGGCAAAGTCAGTTGCCTTATTACAATTCTAATTTCGTAAAACAGTCATAAAATGCAGAAATAAATTGAAAAATGGAAGAAATTTAAACAAAATAGATATGGCCTGTTATGTGAGGCAGTGATGCAGGTTTTCACTACTCCAGGCTTCGGGAAGAGTTGAGCCGCCATGGTTTGACAACTTGTATGTGTCGTCTCTGAACTTCTGTGTAATCACATACGGCCCCTTCCATCTTTTGTTCCTGGTGTGGGTGTGTCGGATACTCTCTCATACAAACAAAATCGCCAAGCTCAAAAGTTTGGAGTTGGCCCAGGGCATTGTGCAGTCGCATGGATCGATTTTGACATATGACAGCTCTAAAGTCAACTTTGTCGCCCCGAATGACCCCAACTCCGTTAACAGTGGGGAACTTTAAGGTTAAACTCCACGGGGCAATCACAGCCCGAAATTCGGCAAGGGCCGGTCGGCCCAAAAAGGCATTATAAGTAGAATTTACTTCCAACACAACGAACTGCAATGTCCGGACTCTCCTGTGCTCTCCAGCTCCTAATTCGACCGGTAATTCCGTTATTCCAACGGGTATGGCGGCGTTGCCGTCAAATCCATGAATGAGAGTTCGGCATGGCTTTAAATCGTCGTCTCCCATGCTCATCTGGTTGTACGCCTGTCCAAAGAGAATATTTACTGAGCTTCCGCTATCTATCAGGATACTTTTCACCCATGCCGGTCCGATCTGAGCCGATATGACGAGCGGATCAGTTGTCGGGGCTCCAATCTCTTCAGCGTCGCTATCTTGGAAAATCATATCATTGGTCATTATCTTTCGTCGCTTGAGCAAAGATTCGTTATCCAAGTCACTTTCACACTTGATGTCAACACGCTTGGTTAAGTTGGCGTGTGGCCTCATCTCCTCCCAGCTTCGATCGGCTGGACGGGGACCACCGCTTACATCATTTATCACCAATCTCCCGCCAGTACGAGCGGGCTCTTCTTGTCTTGCCTGATCTGACATCTGATTTGATGGTCCCGCTCTTTCGGGCTGCGGTGCCCGCACAAACTGCTCTAACTTCTTTTCTCTAATCAGTTTTTCCACAAGATCTTGTAAATGACGGCATTCATTTGTATTGTGTCCGTAACTTTCGTGAAACCTGCAAAATTTTCCAGTTCGGATTTGTCTTTCTGATGACGGCCTCGGTGCCAGCTTTTGATATTGAATTGTTCCACAGGTTCGCAAGTACAAGTCCTCCAGTGATGTATTCAGAGGAGTGTAACAATCAAACATTGGATTCTTACGCTGCGGGCCGCGAGTTTGATCTTGTTTCTTAGTTTGATTCACGCTTTCCCTTCGCCGAGCTTGTTTATTTTTAATGTTCAACTAAACTTTTCCGGAGCTCTCACCGGACTGTTTGACTGCAACATTGCTTTGGATCCCTTCTGTATCTAACTCTGCATCGGTTTTCTTTCTAGATTGTTTCGCGTCTTCCTGTCTCAGGAACTGAGCTGCTTTGGCACGGAAACGGTCCAACGATGCAGGTGGATTCCCAGCTAACCAGTTGTCGAATTCAGAATCGGGGTCGATCCCCTTAGTCAATGCCATAAGGATGGAGTTATCGTTTGGATTGCTAATCTCCGTGCATGCCGTATGGAATCTCTCCAAGTAGTGTCTGAGCGTTTCCCCTGGAGCCTGGATGACATTAGACAGAGTGTTGACATCTTTTGGCCTCGCAACGTGCATGCGGAATTGTTCAACAAATTTTATGGTCAACTGGCTGAATGAGGAGATAGATCGGGGAGGCAGTCGGGTGAACCACATGGTGGCGATGCCCCCAAGGATATGGGGAAACTACGACACTTCACTGCATCGTCGGCTCTGGCAGCAGTCATTGACCATTCATATTTTAGAATGTGCTGGTTGGGGTCGGAGTTTCCCTCGTATATGGGTAGAGTGGGCATTCGGAATCGCCTTGGGGGTCCAGTGTTGAGGATATCGTCCGTAAAGGGAGTATGACTTCGGGAAACTCCCTAATCGTCGTTTGTGAATCCCTGACTCTCACGGATCATCTGACGTATCATATTTGGAAGATCCGACATTTGCGCCGGAGTATGGTCACGTTCCATACTCTGTGTTTGAACCGATATCGTCGACGGTTCAAGCCCTGCCTCCTTGGCTCATAGTTCTCCGGGACGTGCGGTTCAGAAGTATGTCCAATACGGTGACGGTCCAGGTCCGATTGACCTTGGACATTGACTCCTGGTTCAACTGCAACGTTAGTAGCGCGGTATTCTGTAGCGCGATTGGGGAGGGCACCTCCTCGGGAGGAGGGACCGGTTTGGAAACTAGTTGACGGATCAAACCTCAACTGTCCAACGGCTAGTATCGGTTGATTTTCAGCGGGTGGCATACGATTCCCGTCTAGCCGGGGTCGCGGAGGCCGATTATGATGATCCGAAGATGAAGAACTTTCACTGGAGGAGCGATAAGCATGATCTCTCGTTGATCTCTTTCGTTTCTGGCGATCAAGCTTGCAGATCAGCTCAGCGTTTGCGCGTAGCTGTTCTTCTAGTTGTCGCCGACTCTGGGTCAGCTCTTGGAGTAGTAGCTGCAACTCTTGTAGGGTAACTGGACCTGACGGTTCCGAGTGCCCAGTGACATCTTGATTGGATGAAGGCAGAGGGGCAGGAATTTGCCTATCCTGTTCTTCTTGATTGACAGCGTTCGAGGTGGTTCTTGTGTTAACCATCTTGAGAATTGAATTCCTTTCCTAGACTTTACACAAATCTGAGTAGAAGGGAAGGAAGTTGGCTTTAATGATCTGGATCTCTCTCTTAGATTTATTCAATCCGGTATCGATGACAGATCCAATTAGCAGGAGAAAAACTGGGTTTTTCTCGGTGAAAGCACCAAAGTGTTTGTGTCAAAATTGGGCACAACACTCTTCGGAAGTTTTTGAAGAGATAATAAATGAAGAAAGCAAATTAAAATGAGGATTATCTAACAAAAACTCCAAGTAACATAAAGTAAATTGCACAGAAGACAACGATTTAGAGTGGTTCGGCGATTTGCCTACGTCCACTATGAAGTTTTGTTATTTTATTGCTCTATATTCGGAGAATACAACTTTTATACGACTAAGTACAGCAGTTCTTAAGCAAAAATTCGAAATCAAAGGCAGCGGTGGTGCTCTGGAGCAATTCTGGCAGCGTTTGGGCGTGCTTTGTCTCTCAAAATTCTCCCATCCCTTTTTCGAACGACCAGGGGCTCTATTTATAGGCGTAGGAGGCTGATATTTCTCCTAAAAATGAGGTAGACTGCTTCAGGCACGTGAGGGGGCCCACATGGCCGAAATCTGAAGACCCGGGCCCACTTTGGGATCGATTCGAAGTAAGGTTCGAATCGATCAAAAAAGCGTCCAATCGTGATGAAACTTGGCATGAACATTCTTCTATGTATATGCAAGCTCCTGTGAAAATTTCACATCATTTGGATTTATAGATCTCGAGTTATGATCGATTCAAGTTGGAGATTTTCGCCTTCTGCTGCTATTCGAATCGATTCGTTCGAATCGATTGTGTTTGAATTGATCCCTTCGAATCGATCTGCTCGTATCGATTCGCTCCATTTGACTCCCCTTCCATGCGTGTGCTTCGAGTCAAAACCTACTTTCCTTCGAGTTTCAGCTACATTGCTTGGTAGACTTGAGGTCATGGATTCGAAAGATGGATTCTTCGAATCGATCGAGTGGAGTTCCATTCGAATCGATTGGACTCGTTAGCAAATTGGATGGATTCGAATAAGACCATCGACACATGGATTCGAACTATAATGTTCTAAGGATGGCCATGGGTGGGAATGGAAGTGTGACACGGTATGGACTCGAAGCAGCTAAGGTGAAGCCATGGGACGGACTCGAAGTAGGAATGATATTGATGGATTCGAACCAAGGCCCTGCCCTTATGGATTCGAACCAGGCTATGTAGATGGATTCGAACCAATGCTCAATTGATGGATTCAGAGCATGGCTGCACCACATGGTTTCGAATCGATGCCTTATAGATGGAGTCGAAGCCAAAGTACTCGTCATGGATTCGAAGCAATGCATCTCCTATGGATTCGAGCCAAGGCCTTTTCTAGACCGATTCGAGCCTATGTTACTTCATCCATTTCCCATCGGCAATATTTTGAGCATACGAACTCGGATTGCGCCGAAACTTGGAAAGTTGGTTTCTACAGCTTTGCTTGACGTGTCATATCAATTGTAGCCCGATCCGGACTCGGACAAAATTCATCGATATCTGAAGTCGTCCAACAATCATTCAAAGCTAAGGACGTATGATCCTGCCTCTTCCTAGTTAGTTCCTTGGTATCTCGGCCTTGCCAAAAGGCGGGATAACAAGTTCTACAGCTATGACTGCTTTAATCCGTCACTGGTTAGTTTCATATCCAAAAAATCCTATCCGAACCTCAATCAGGTCATGGAAGTTTTTTACCCTTCGTTTTTTCGTCACGTGGATTTTTTCTCTAATACGGGATCCCCATGGCTGGTTTATGATTTACCATCGCTGGAGAGTGGTACACCATCGTACTGCTCCATTTCAAATCCATGCACCCATTTCTAAAAGTCGTACGGCACCGTTTCTTTATTTTGGACGGATGTTGCACCTTGCACCGTAGATGTTGCACCTTGTGGATATCGATTCTTCGAAGGGCCATAACTCTTGGCTTGTTTAGATTTACGGGAGCCATAACTAGTCAAAATGAAGCTCTCGGCGAGTTCTACAGCTATGACAGCTTTTAGCCGTCACTGGTTAGTTTCATACCCAAAATATCCTATCCGAACCTCAATCGGGTCATGGAAGTTTTTTACCCTTCGTTTTGTCGTCACGTGGATTTTTTCTGTAATACAGGATCCCCGTGGCTGGTCTATGATTTACCATCGCTGGAGAGTGGTGCACCATTGTACTGCTCCGTTTCAAATCCATGCACCCATTTCTAAAAGTCGTATGGCACTGTTTCTTTATTTTGGACGGATGTTGCACCTTATACTGTAGATGTTGCACCCTGCGGATATAGATTCTTCGGAGGGCCATAACTCTTGGCTCATTCGGATTTACGGGAGCCATAACAAGTCAAAACGAAGCTCTCGGTGAGTTCTACATCAGTGACTGCTTTAAGTCGTCATTGGTTAGTTTCATACCCAAAAAATCCTATCCGAACCTCAATCGGGCCATGGAAGTTTTTTACCCTTCATTTTGTCGTCACGTGGATTTTTTCTGTAATACGGGACCCCCATGGCTGGTCTTTGATTTACCATCGCTGGAGAGTGGTGCACCATGGTACTACTCCATTTCAAATCCATGGACCCATTTGTAAAAGTCATACGTCACTGTTTCTTCATTTTGGACGGATGTTGCACCTTGCACCGTAGATGTTGCACCTTGTGGACATCAATTCTTCAGAGGGCCATAACTCTTGGCTCGTTTAGAGTTACGGGAGCCAAAGCCAGCCAAAATGAAGCTCTCGGTGAGTTCTATAGCTATGACAGCTTTCAGCCGTCACTGGTTAGTTTCATACCCGAAAAACCCTATCCGAACCTCAATCGGGTCATGGAAGTTTTTTACCCTTCGTTTTGTCGTCATGTGGGTTTTTTTCTATAATATGGGATCCCCATGGCTGGTCTATGATTTAACATCGCTGGAGAGTGGTGCACCATTGTACTGCTCCATTTCAAATCCATGCACCCATTTCTAAAAGTCATACGGCACTGTTTCTTCATTTTGGACGGATGTTGCACCTTGCACCGCAGATGTTGCACCCTGTGGATATCCATTCTTCGGAGGGCCATAACTCTTGGCTCGTTTAGAGTTACAGGAGCCATAACCAATCAAAACGAAGCACTCGGTGAGTTCTATAACAATGATAGCTTTCAGCCATCACTAGTTAGTTTCATACCCAAAAAATCCTATCCGAACCTCAATCGGGTCGTGGAAGTTTTTTACCCTTCATTTTGTCGTCACGTGTATTTTTTCTATAATACGGGATCCCCGTGGCTGGTCTATGATTTATCAATGCTGGAGAGTGGTGCAGCATGGTACTGCTCCGTTTCAAATCCATGCACCCATTTCTAAAGGTCGTACGGCACTGTTTCTTCATTTTGGACGGATGTTGCACCTTGCGTCGTAGATGTTGCACCCTGTGGATATCCATTCATCGGAGGGCCATAACTCTTGGCTCGTTTAGAGTTACGGGAGCCATAACCAGTCAAAACGAAGATCTCGGTGAATTCTACAGGTATGACGGCTTTTATCCGTCACTGGTTAGTTTCATACCCAAAAAATCCTATCCGAACCTCAATCGGGTCATGGAAGTTTTTTACCCTTCGTTTTTTCGTCACGTGGATTTTTTCTCTAATACGGGATCCCCGTGGCTGGTCTATGATTTAACATCGCTGGAGAGTGTTAAACCATCGTACTGCTCCGTTTCAAATCCATGCACCCATTTCTAAAAGTCGTACGACACTATTTCTTTATTTTGGACGGATGTTGCACCTTGCACCGTAGATGTTGCACCTTGTGGATATCGATTCTTCGGAGGGCCATAACTCTTGGCTCGTTTAGATTTACGGGAGCCATAACCAGTTAAAACGAAGCTCTCGGTGAGTTCTACAACTATGATAGCTCTCAGCTGTCACTAGTTAGTTTCATACCCAAAAAATCCTATCCGAACCTCAATCGGGTCATGGAAGTTTTTTACCCTTCGTTTTGTCCTCACGTGGATTTTTTCTACTATGATTTAACATCGCTGGAGAGTGGTGCACCAATGTACTACTCCATTTTAAATCCTTGCACCCATTTCTAAAAGTTGTACGGCACTGTTTCTTCATTTTGGACGGATGTTGCACCTTGCACCGTAGATGTTGCACCGTGTGGATATCCATTCTTCGGAGGGCCGTAACTCTTGGCTCGTTTAGACTTACGGGAGCCATAACCAGTTAAAACGAAGCTCTCAGTGAGTTCTACAGCTATGATAGCTTTCCGCCGTCACTAGTTAATTTCATACCCAAAAAATCCTATCCGAACCTCAATCGGGTCATGGAAGTTTTTTACCCTTCTATTTGTCGTCACGTGGATTTTTTCTATAATACGGGATCCCCAAGGCGGGTCTATGATTTAACATCGCTAGAGAGTGGTGCACCATTGTACTGCTCCATTTCAAATCCATGCACCCTGTTTGTGTCAAAATTGGGCACAACACTCTTCGGATGTTTTTGAAGAGATAATAAATGAAGAAAGCAAATTAAAATGAGAATTATCTAACAAAAACTCCAAGCAACAGAAAGTAAATTGCACAGAAGACAACGATTTAGAGTGGTTCGGCGATTTGCCTACGTCCACTATGAAGTTTTGTTATTTTATTGCTCGATATTCGGAGAATACAACTTTTATATGACTAAGTACAGCAGTTCTTAAGCAAAAATTTGAAATCAAAGGCAGCGGTGGAGCTCTGGAGCAATTCGGGCAGCGTTTGGGCGTGCTTTGTCTCTCAAAATTCTCCAATCCCCTTTCTGAATGACCAGGGGCACTATTTATAGGTGTAGGAGGCTGATATTTCTCCTAAAAATGAGGTAGACTGCTTCAGGCACGTGAGGGGGCCCACATGGCCGAAATCTGGAGACCCGGGCCCACTTTGGGATCGATTCAAAGTAAGGTTCGAATCGATCAAAAAAGCGTCCAATCGTGATGAAACTTGGCATGAACATTCTTCTATGTATATGCAAGCTCCTGTGAAAATTTCATATCATTTGGACTTGTAGATTTCAAGATATGATTGATTCAAGTTGGTGTTCTCCGTTCCCTGGATTCGTTCGAATCGACTCGACCTTATTCGAATCGATACCTTCGTATCGATTCGTTCGAATCGATTCTTTTAGCATGCATGTGCTTCGGGTCAGTCCCCCCTTTTCTCCGCATTTTCTGGGTCATTCCCTTGTTTTTAGTCGCGTTTACTTGGTTGATTCGAAGAGAAGGATTCGAAGATATGCTCCTTCGAGTCGGTCGAATGATCGTTGCTTCGTATCGATCAGGTCTCCCCTTGTCCAATTGATACGAAGGCTTCTCCACCTGATGGATTCGATGCAAGGCATAGGATGGAGTTGGGGGGATCGATTACATGGATTCGAAGCATGCCGCCTTGGGGGTTTCGAAGTAAAGGACGCTGGTTGGGTTCGAACAATGGTTTCATTCGATGGAGTCGAAGATGGGGTACTTCGATGGATTCGAACCGAAACATGCATGGACGGACTCGAAGCATGGATGCCTTCAATGGATTCGAACAGAGGCATTTCCCTCATGGATTCGAAGCAAAGAATTCCTTGGATGGGTTCTAACCAAGGCCTTGCTCCAATGGATTCGAACCTTATAATACCCGGTCGATTTCCCATTGGCGATATTTTGAGCATATGAACTCGGATTGCCCCAAAATTTGGAACGTTGGTTTCTACAGCTTTTCTTGACGTGTCATATCAATTGTAGCCCGATCCGGACTCGGGCAAAATTCGTCGATATCTGAAGTCGTCCAACAATCATTCAAAGTTAAGGACGTATAATCCTGCCCCTTCCTAGTTAGTTCCTTGGTATCTCGGCCTTGCCAAAAGGCGGGATAACATTTGCCCCCCAAAGTATGTCTTGTGTGAACATGACATGCTTTGAAAAAACTGCAATCTATCGTTGAATAATTAGAGCATGCTTTGTTGAGTGTTGTATTCTCTATTGCTGTATTCAGTCGTCGTACGATTGTAACTGGCTGTTTATCGTCGAGATTATGACGAAATGGACATTTGATTCCTGTGAATGACAAAGATCAAATATTAGTTAGACATGCTTGTATATAAGTATCACTTTAAGTTGAATTAACGTTGCGTGATTGCAATTCGTGGTCTGTTTGGTTTGTTATCGAATTCCGTATGGGTCCTCTCCTGAATCGATGTGAAAGGGGTGGACAAGTTATTTTTCAGATTGGAGCGATTCGTTCGACTCGATTGGCCTTGATGGATTCGAAATGGAGTTGGTTCGAATCGATAGTTCTTCGGGCCGAGTTTTCGGTTGGTAACCTCTTCGAATCGTTGGTGTCTCGAATCGATATGGTGTGGATGGATTCGAGGTGGAGTGCATGCCAATGGATTCGAACGTATGGTTTCACAGCAACGCATGGGTTCGGCAATGTGATGGATTCGAATAACATGGATGGGTTGGATGGTTGTTCGAATCGATCGAGCCTTGCCAGTGACCGATGGTAGAAGGTAAGAGTTCACCGGGAGACGAAGAGCCACAATAGCTTCCTTGAATCCATATAAATACCCAAGGCCATTCTCACTATCACTTTTTACTTTTTACTGTTCCCTTAGCCATTCCTTCGAATCGATCCTTCAAGGCAAAAAACCTTCGTGCCATTGCACGATTCAACCGTGAATCCTCCAAGTTTTCTCTTACAACAAACTCAATCAGGTAAACTTTGGATCGACTCGAGTGTAGAACAATGGATCTTGGTATCTTATCATCAGTTTCAACTTTTCATTCAGAGAATCATATAGGAAAGTTAGATCTGGAATGGGTCGAATCCATGATTTGTGAGGGATGAAGCCTTTTTAAACGTATCAATCCAAAGTATCTGCTTTCCTTGCCTTGAATCGATCCAAGAACGAGCTATTCGAATTGATTTTTAATGCATAGCTTCGAATTGGCGGTTATAAGAGAGGAAAGATGGAAATGGTTCGTGGCTATCGATTCGAAGCAGTGGCATTATAATCGATTCGAAGTGACGATTTGCCAATCGATTCGAAGGTGCTCAAATTTGATCGATTCGAAGTCAGGCAGGGTTCATGGATTCGAAGTGTTCTTTTATTCCAGATCGAATTGAGTCGAACCATGTGGATTCGAAGCACCCGGTTCTGGCTTTGATCGATACGACCCATACCAGCTTGAGCCTATGGATTCGAACATCTTCGTTCATGGGACCATTATTCTTCTGACTTGATCCTGTTATCCGAACTGCGACCGATTTCAAGTTTGAACCTTGACGAACTTAACAAACTTTAGCATACTTGACTCGGACGAGCTTCGGCCTAGCATAATCGAATTTGACTGTCAAGACTTAATCCCCTTTTTGAAGCTCGTCGACGGAACTGTGACTTAACCAACATATGACGAATTTTCACTTAAATCGGTCGTAGCATCCGGATGGCGTGGAAGTGACGGTTAGTGATGACGGTCACTTTCATGCTCAAGTTCCAAAGTTTTTCGTCGTTCGGACATCTTGTTTCATCTTGTAAAATTTGCTTAAGTTATGCATAGCATTTGCACTACACGATATATTCACACACTTTGCACTGGGGGGAATAGATGGGCTTTTTATGCAATTAATGTCGCTTTCTGGTGAGTTAGTTAATTATGGAGTCTTCGGGTTCTCAACAACAAGAAGTACAAAGTTCGCCCCCTCCGGTGCTTGAGATTCCGGAAATTCCACCTGATGTAGTTGACCCAGCTCCGGACGAATTGCTGGAGGCAATATTTATCGAGGATCCTGTCGATTCTGTTCGATCTAATATCTCCGAGTCCCTATTGGATCGGATATGCATGAAGCACATTATATCATCTGACGATGTTTTATTGCCTAATGCCGACGATAGACCACATAATCCGCCCGAAGGTTATACAGCCATTTATCGTCATGCTCTTGCGGCTGGATCTCTCCCTCCTTTTAACCAATATCTCAGAGAGATGTTGTCGTACTTGGGAATTGCTCCTTCCCAACTTCATCCCAACGGGCATGCGCTACTGAATAGCATCTTCGTTATATTTATGGATTGCCTTTTTCGTCCGCCGATTCCAAATGAGATCCGTCACATATTCAACTTCAAGAGTCGGGGTGATAGTCCATCTTTCACTTTTCTGGAAGCGGTTAGAAATTGTCAGATCGTGACCGGGGCTTGGACTAGGCTTAGCTACTTTAAGAATGAGTGGTTTTATGTGCGGTGCCCCCCAGGGTTTGCTAGGAGATGGTTGTCCAAACATAAGTGTTATAAGTTACCTCTGAATGGTCACACTTAATACTTGCACTAATACTCTATTATTCTTACAGCCATCATTTCGAGACCAACTGGTGGGCGTTACAGAAGTGTTGTTGAAAGCTTGCAAGCGGTCCCAAGTGATTTAAGGCACATCGATGTGTTGCTGACCGATAATAACTTAAGGACATTGGGCTTGATTGAAATAAACCAGAGTATTGCAATTGAGGGGTTGGCGAAAGAGTCCTCAAAGAAAAAGAAAAAAGTTGTGAAAAGAAAACCCGGTATTGTGATAAGAGAAGCGAGTGACGTCGAAAGAACGCCTACGGACACCGAAATTGCAGCCGACCTTTCCCGAATAGAAGAGGGACGGAAAGGCAAGGCCACTGTTCCTAAGTTTAAGAGACGGAAGTCTGTAGTGGTATCTCATCCCATTCCCGGGATCACTTTTTATGCTGCCGCCCCTCATCAACCAGGAGATATCTTTGGAGGGTTGGATGATGTTCCCATCCCGGATTACATATCTCTCCATCATGAATCCGGGTTGGAAGAGCTTTGGGAAGCGCTTGACATAAGCGAATCTTTACCCGTTAGTGTAGTCGACACTTCTGGTTGGTCGGGGGGTCTTGCACATTTATATACACTTTCATAACACTACACGACTTCTACATGTATCGCAATGTTTTCCCTCGATATTTAACCAAGTCGTTTCTTTCTTTCAGGCACTATGTCGGACCGCCCTTCTACCTTGGACAGGCTTCGGCGAGTTCACCACTCCTCATCTTACTACGAATCTCGTCGCAGGGATTCCGATCGTGACCGTGAGCGAAGGTACCGTGAACAAGAGCCACGAGATAGGGATCAATCCCGTTATTATTCCAGCGAAGAACGTCCCGATAGGGACCGAAGGCATCGTTCACCTTCTCGTTCTCCTCCGCCATCTAGAAGTCTTGCTCCTGCATCCGAACCTTTACGACAACAGCAGTCTTTACAAGTTTCAAGGTCTGGTTCTCATCGCTCCAAGACTGACACAGTTGTAACTACTACAATGGAGGAGGCTCCTCTGGAGCCATCGGGTGAAGGGGCTATTAGAATTGCCCAACTGAAAAAGGACTTTCCTGAAATATGTTTTGATGGTTATATCTTTCCTCCCAATCTCAAACGGATCCCTGATGAGGCTGTGAACACCGCCCTCAGCTATACTCGCGATTTCTATGCTCAATATAAAGAATGGTACAAGGCGGCTGTTAAAGCTTCGAAAGTTGCCTTTGACCGAGCTAAAACTATTGAGAAACTGGAAGCCGACTTATCCCAGAAGAACCGTATTGTCGATATTCTTCAATCCGAAGTGGAATCTTCTCGTAAAACCGAGGTTGAGTAATTGAAGAAGGTCGATGAGACATTAGTTGAGATGGCGAAGATGCAACAAGCACATTGCACCTTAGTTGAGGATTTGGGCCATCGATACAAAAATGTTGAGGCCGAACGTGATGCGGCGGTCAGAGAATTGGAGGAACTGAAGGCTAAGTTTGCCGATTTGGAGAAAGAAAGAGACGATGCTAACATGAGTGCGCAAGAAGCGTGTGAGCAGGCTGTGTCTCTCCGGGCTAAACGAGATGCAGCAATTGCTAGGGTTGAAGCAGTGGAGGCAGAAGTAGAAGGGAGTGTCCAAGCTGAACTGTTCAGGGTAGAAGCGGAGTTTGACGAGCATCTCGACACTTATAACGCTAATGTGCTTGAGCACAGGAATCTTTCATGGCTTGGAGATTATTCTACACTTTTACTTAGTGCTTGGAAAAAGTTGGTGGCGAACAAGAAAGCATCTCTCCCGGAAGGTGCTGTTGACGAGTTTGAACTTGAATCTTGTTTGTTAAGCGAAGAAGAGAAGAAACTTCTTCATGAGGCGATGATCTCCGCCGAGAGAGAGAGGCTTGGTTTTCACCATGTGGAAACCGGCGAGGGTTCTGGAACTGCGCATCGCAGTAGGGATGCTTCAACTGTTGCCCCGACCTCGTCTGGAGTCACAGCGACAGTTGACCCACATATTGTTCCTGCCTATAATCCGGATCAACCGAAAATATCTATTGGTACAACTACTGTTTCCGTACCCGTCTCTGCTCCAAGTCAAGGTAAAGAAGATATTTCAGGCATTCCTAAAGTGTTTCAGAATGAATTGGATTTTGTGCCGATCGCTTAATTGATTTTCCTTGTTCTTTTCTGAATTAGGGACTGAGAGTGACATGCCCGTTCCTCCTATGCCGCAAGCTTCGCAGCCAACACAAGGAGCTGTCGTTACTGAAGCTATCACGACTACCGTTGTTACCAGCGAGACTGGAGAAGGGAGCTCAATGTCATTTGACGCTCAAATGATCGAGGAGCTCCTTAAGCAGCCTTGTGATCTTTTTGCAGATCCCTCTTTCGCAATGGGTGGAGTGACTCAAGCTTTTAGCTCGTTCATGCCAACCGTCAGTGTATCCGGTACTGCTCATCATTCCCGGGAGGAAGAAATCCTTGCAGAGATAAGTGCCGAAATGGCTGCAGCAACGACGGTTGGCGATTCCGGGGGCAACACTGCCCCGCCGAGTTTGATTCCTTTAATGATTATTTCTCCTGGTGGCACTGTTACAACTTCCGGTGCTGAGGCTCCTCCTCCTGTTACGGCTTCTCTGTCTCCAGGTCGTCCTTCCAAGAGACTCTCCGTCCCTTCCAGCTCTGAAGAAGATGTTGATATTATGCCGGATCCGGAGGAGCCACCAAAAAAGAGCAAGAAGTCTCATAGAAAGTCGGGGTAGCGGCTATGGTGACGCAACTCCCAAGAAGAGACGACGAAAGAAGAAGGATTGAAAACTTTGGCCTGCATGTCTTTGTTTGTTGATAATAACTTTTTTGTTTAGAGTCGTGTATAGATATGGATTCGACACCCACTTGATTGAAATTTCATTTTGTCATGTACTCAAATCCTTTTTTGCTGATTGATGAAATAGAAAACGACTCCTTTCTCTTTTACTTAAATGTTGTGCGGATTAGCTCGTGCTCACATATGTCATTATTCTTGCACACATGTTCATTCTCCAGGGATTAATCACAACTTGTATTTAATAGCTCAGTCCATACTCTGGGGACTTTATTAATTGTCATCAATCATCTATTACTTAGTTCACTCTCCGGGAACCTGCATTTGATGTTTATACTCCAATTCATGCTTCAGGAATTCAGAGTTAGTAATTTTATTTTAGTCCACGCTCTGGGGACTTATGTTTATTTTATGTTTATACTCCAATTCGCGCTCCGGGAATTTGGAGTTAGTGATTATATTTTAGTCCACGCTCTGGGGACATAAGTTTATTTTTATGTTTATACTCCAATTCGCGCTCCGGGAATTTGGAGTTAGTGATTATATTTTAGTCCACGCTCTAGGGACTTAAGTTTATTTTTATGTTTATACTCCAATTCGCGCTCCGGGAATTTGGAGTTAGTGATTATATTTTAGTCCACGCTCTGGGGACTTAAGTTTATTTTTATGTTTATACTCCAATTCGCGCTCCGGGAATTTGGAGTTGGCTCACACTCTGGGAGCAGATGGATTTATACTCTGGTTCGCACTCCGGGAACCGAGAGTTGAAGTTTACACTCCAATTCGCGCTCCGGGAATTTGGAGTTGGCTCACACTCTGGGAGCGATGGATTTATACTCTGGTTCGCACTCCGGGAACCGAGAGTTGAAGTTTATACTCCAATTCGCACTCCGGGAATTTGGAGTTGGCTCACACTCTGGGAGCGATGGATTTATACTCTGGTTCGCACTTCGGGAGCCGAGAGTTGAAGTTTATAATCCAATTCGCACTCTGGGAATTTGGAGTTGAAGGAGGGATTGTCGTGTATCAATCCCCGTGAATGTTGATGTAGGGTTCTGCCCCCGAGCTCGGGTTTCACTTAGCGAGTGACTGGTCATGTCATAGCCACTCACTATCTGAATAAGTCCCACCGCATGATGGAACTTAGCTCTCCGTGCAACGTGATATTGTACGTCATACTCAGTAAATCACAGCTTTGGCTCGAAGAGATGGCGTTTTATTGCTGAAACGAGAAAATATGGCCAAGTTAGTTGCCTTATTACAAATTCAAATCTCGAAATGCTGAAATAAAATGCAAAGGAACAAATTGACAAAAAATAAATGAAGTCTCTTTAGATGTAGTAGTGACGGAGACTTTCGCTATTCCAGGCTGTTGGTAAAGTAAGACCATCAACGGTTGATAGTTTAAACGTGCCATCTCCGAGCTTTTGTGAAATAACATACGGCCCTTCCCAATTTGGCTTCATGTGCGAAGGAACCGGATAAATTCTTTTAAGTACGAGATCGCCAAGTTCGAATGTTCGCGGGCGGACCTTAGCATTGTATATTCGGGCGACTCGACTTCGATAAGCGGCTGCCCTCAAATCAGCCTCCTCGCGCTTCTCATCGAGCAAATCCAGAGATTCAGCAAGCAATATGGCATTTGTTTTGGATCGTAATACGTTAACCGATGAGAGTGGACTTTTAATTCAACTGGAATGACGGCTTCGGAGCCATAAGATAGAGAAAATGGAGTGTGACCGGTTGCAGTTTTGTGAGTTGTTCGGTAGGCCCATAACGCCATAGGGAGTTCATCAACCCATTTACCCCCGACTTTTTCCAGTCGCTTTTTAAGGATGGATTCGATAACCTTATTAACAGCTTCGACTTGTCCGTTTGCTTGAGGGTGTGCTACTGCAGAGAATTTCTTATGGATGTGAAATCGCTGGCAGAAATTCTTGAATTCAATACTATCGAATTGGGCTCCGTTGTCGGTGATGATAGTATGTGGGAGACCAAACCGACAGATTATATTCCGTTCTACGAAGTGGATCACTTTCTTTGTAGTAATTGTTGCAAGAGGTTCGGCTTCGGCCCATTTTGTGAAGTAATCAACTGCAATGATTGCATATCTCGCGCCGCCTTTTGCCAAAGGCAATGTGCCGATGATATCTATTCCCCATACCGCAAATGGCCAAGGACTGACCATTTGGGTTATTTCAGTAGGTGGGGCTCTTGGAATTCGAGCGTGTTTCTGACATTTGTCGCACTTTCTAGCATAGTCTGCAGCATCGCGATTAACAGTGGGCCAATAATATCCATACCGAAGTATTTTCTTTGCTAGTGCTTGGCCCCCAGTGTGATCGCCACATTCTCCTTCGTGCACATCATGTAGCACTCGTTTGACTTCATCGTGCACGATACATCGGAGGAGAGGAACAGAGTATCCTCGTCGGTACATGACACCATTTTGAACAACAAACCGTGAGGCCTTTCGGAGAACTTGTCTTTTCTCGCTCCGACTTTCAGGCAATGTACCATGTTCGATATAGTCTCGATAAGGAGTCATCCATGATTCCTTATTGGTGGTAGCTTCAAATATGCAATCAGTCTCTATTCGATCTATGCTTGGAGAGGATAGGGTCTCGACTGGAACGAGCCCCAACTGCTGAGCTTCGCCCGAACTTGCTAACTTTGCCAATGAATCAGCTTTTTGGTTGCGCTCTCGGGGTATATAGAAGATGGAATAGTAATCGAACTGATCAAGTATCTCCTTGACTTGATTTAAGTAAGCGGCTAGTCTTTGGTCTTTGGCCTGATACTCTCCTCGAATTTGACATACCACCAACTAGGAATCACAGTAAATTTCTACGGCGATGATTCTCAGGTCACGAGCAAGTTTTAGTCCGGTTAGTAGAGCTTCGTACTCGGCTTCATTGTTTGTAGCGCGGAATTCGAACTTCAAGGCATAACATACGGATCGTCCCTTGGGAGTTTCAAGCACTACTCCTGCTCCTGAACATCGATCGTTGGATGCACCATCAGTATACAGCTTCCATATGTACTCAGGAGATTTGCGATTTTCCGGTAAGTCATCGGGAACCGTAAATTCAGCTATAAAATCTGCTAAATCTTGACCATGAATGGCTCTTCTCGGCGTATAGGTAATGTCAAACTGGCTCAATTCGATGTTCCATTTTAGTAATCTACCAGACGTCTCAGGCCGCGTGAGGACTTGTCGTAACGGCTGATCAGAGTACACAGTGATAGGATGAGCCTGAAAATAAGGATGGAGCTTCCTTGAGGCAATGACTAGGCAATATGCTAATTTCTCAAGCTTTGGATAATTTCTCTCGGCTCCGGTCAATCGTTTACTCACGTAGTAGACCGGTTTTTGTACTCGGTCTTCTTCCCGAACTAACGCGGCACTGATCGCGTTTTCTGACACCGCTAAGTAGAGATATAATTGTTCATGATCCACAGGCTTCGAAAGGATTGGCGGTACGAAAAGATGCTGGACTAGTGATTGAAATGTGTCTTCACACTCTGCAGTCCATTCAAAGTTTCGTTTTCCTTTTCGAATCAAATCAAAGAAAGGAATACATTTGTCAGTTGATTTCGAGATAAATCTGCTTAACGCTGCAACTTTTCCGTTAAGACTCTGAACTTGTTTGATAGTCTTCGGAGTTTGAAGATTTCTGATAGCCCAGATTTTTTCGGGGTTGGCCTCTATTCCCCGGGCGTTGACGATGAACCCAAGGAATTTTCCAGATGCAACTCCGAAATGACACTTTAGTGGGTTAAGCTTCATCCCGTATTTTCGGAGGATGTTGAACATTGACTCCAAGTCTTTGACATGATCAATATAGTATCGTGATTTCACCAACATGTCGTCTACATAAACCTCCATGGTTTTCCCAATCTGGTCTGCAAACATTCGGTTGACTAAGCGTTGATAAGTTGCGCCAGCATTCTTTAATCCAAAAGGCATGACTTTGTAACAATATAATCCTAAGTCGGTCACAAAGCTCGTGTGCTCCTGATCTGGTACATGCATCGGTATCTGATTATAACCTGAGTACGCATCCATAAAGGATAATAATTCATGTCCGGCTGTTGAATCTACCAGCTGATCGATTCGAGGAAGTGGAAAGCTATCTTTTGGGCAGGCTTTATTCAAGTCAGAGTAATCAATACACGTTCTCCACTTCCCGTTCGGTTTCCGGACGAGTACGGGATTGGATACCCACTCCGGGTATAATGCATCTCTAATGAACCCGTTCGTCTTCAATTTGTCAACCTCTTCTTTAAGGGCAGCAGATCTTTCTGGATCCATACCACGCCTTTTCTGTTTGACCGGGATATACCGCGGGTCAATATTCAAGGTGTGGCTCGCAATGTCTGGCGAGATTCCACACATATCAGAATGCGTCCAAGCGAATACGTCGAGATTCGCCCGGAAAAAATCAACCAATTCCTGTTGTGTTTCTTGTTTCAACTGAGACCCAATTTTCAACATTCTCGAATCATTTTCATCATCGTCAATCGGGACATCAATAGTTAGTTCTGCTGGCGAAGCTTGACTTTCTGTAGATTCTTCATTATTATCATTGTCCCTTAGGTCGATATCGTTTTGGAATTGGTTATGGTGCCCAGGCCGAATCCCAGGCGCTAATTGTCAATCGTCGGCGAAACGAACGCAGAGGGATTCCCCTACGCCCTTTCCTTTTTCTTTTCGTTGCGCCTCTCGCAACTCAGCAACATAACAGGCTCTTCCAGCAGCCTGGTATCCTTGCACAACTCCTATTCCGTGGTCAGTTGGGAATTTCAGAGTTAAACACCATGGGGCAATAGCAGCCCTGAACTCAGCAAGGGCTGGTCGGCTCAAAAAAGCATTGTACGGAGAAGGAATGTCCAAGACAACAAATTGCAATATCCGAACTCTTCGGCATTCTCCCACTCCCAACTATACTGGCAATTCGACTGTTCCGGTTGGTATCGTTGCACTTCCATTGAAACCGTGGACTCGTGACTGACAAGGCTTTAAATCCTTAGCTTCCATCTTCATTAAATCGTATGCTCTTTTAAATAATATGTTTACAGAACTTCCACTGTCTACTAAGATCCTCTTCATCCAAGCAGGACCGACTTGAGCGGATATAACCAATGGGTCAATTGTTGGGGCTTCAACTTTATCGGCATCTCGGTTTCTAAATACGATTTTGTCAGTCATAGTCTTTTGTTGCTTAGCCGGTGTTCCATCTTCAGTGTTGCTACAACATTCAAAGTTCATATGCCTAATTGAGCTAGCATACGACTCCATCTCCCTCCAACTCCGGTCTGCTGGATGGGGTCCACCGCTTATTGTATTGATAACCAACCTCCCGCCTATACGGGCGGGTTCATTTTCCCTTTCTTGATTTTGTGTTCGATTTGGATTGGATGGGCCTGCTCCCCCGGGCTGCGGTGCCCGAACAAACTGATCCAACTTTCTTTCTCTGATCAGCTTTTCAATGAGATCCTGCAAGTGCCTGCACTCATTGGTGTTATGTCCATAACTTTCGTGAAATCTACAGAATTTCCCTGTTTGAATTTTCCTTTCCGATGACGGCTTCGGAGTGGGCTTTTTGTATTGCATGGTATTACAAGTCTATAGGTATACATTCTCCAGTGATGTGTTAAGTGGCGTGTAACTGTCAAACATTGTGATTTTACGCCTCGGACCACGGGTCTGGTCTTGTTTCTTGCTTCGGTTATCACCGTTCCTCGGTTGTTGAGTCTGTTTATTTTGAATATTCAACTGGACTTTTCCTGAGCTCTCGCCAGACTGCTTAACCGCGACATTACTGTGAATGCCTTCACTGCTGGGCCTTGCATCGTCCTGCTTCCTAGACTGTTTCGCATCCTCTCGCCTCAGGAATTGAGCGGCTTTGGAATAGAAACGGTCCAATGATGCGGGAGGCTTTCCAGCCAACCAATTTCCAAATTCAGAATCAGGGTCGATTCCCTTAGTCAGAGCCATTAAGATAGAATTATCATTAGGATTAGTGATCTCTGCACATGCAGCATTGAATCTTTCCAGGTGTCGCCTGAGTGTCTCTCCGGGAGCTTGAGTGACACTTGATAAAGTATTTACGTCTTTAGGTCTGGCAATATGCATCCGAAACTGCTCTACAAACTTGGTAGCCAATTGATCGAACGAGGAAATGGATCGTGGGGGTAATCGTGCAAACCACATGGTTGCAATCCCTCCAAGGGAAATGGGAAAACTTCGGCATTTTACCGCATCATCAGCTCTAGCTGCCGTCATTGACCATTCATATTTCAAAATATGTTGATTTGGGTCAGAGTTTCCTTCGTACATGGGCAAGGTTGGCATCCTGAATCGCCGAGGGGGTTCAGCATACAATATGTCATCGGTGAATGGGGTATGACTCCGAGAAATTCCCCAATCATCGTTTGTCAGGCCTTGACTTTCGCGAATCATCTGGCGCACCATGGCTGAGAGATCTGGCATAGGAACATTTTGTGTGTGGTGAGCCAAGGTGTGGTCGGGTTCCACAGTGCGAGACGGGATTGGGCGTTGTCGACGATCCGTGTCTCGCCTCCTTGGTTCAATGCTCTCTGGGACGTATGGCTCTGAAGCATGTCCCTGTTGATGGTAATTCGGATTGGAGTGATTTCGAGTATCAACTCCTATATCAACAGCAGCGGTTGTGGGAACATGGCCATCTGTAGTGTATTGTGGAATGGTGCCTCCTCGTAAGGAGGGCCCAGTATGAAGGCTGGTAGATGGGCCAACCCTTACTTGCCCAATAGTTAACGCCTGTTGATTGTCAACAGCTTGCGTTTGGTTTCGGTCTAACCTAGGACGGGTAGATGTGCCATTGTAGTCAGATGAAGCAGAGCTTTCAGTGGAAGAGTGAGGGGCTTGATCCCTTCTGGATCTCCTTCGCCTTTGCTGGTTCAGCTGATTGGTCAATTCAGCGTTAGCGCGCAACTGCTCAGTTAGCTGTTGTCGGCTTTGGGTTAATTCCTGTAATAGCGCCTGAAACTCCTGTCTTGTTACTGGACCTGACTGATCCGTATGTCCAGTTGCATCGTGATTGGTCGATTGCAGTTGTGCGGGATTTTGCCTATCCCGGCCTTCTTGATCACCAACGTTGGAAGTAGTTCTCGTACTTACCATTTTGAAGAGTTGAATTCTTTCCTTGACTTTAGACAAATCTGAATAGAACGGAAGGAATTTAGAAACAGAATCTGGATCTTTCTTCTTAAATTTATGCAATTCGGTATCGAGGATAGATCCAAAGAGCAGGAGAAAAAACTGGGTTTTCTCAGTGAAAGCACCAAAGTGTTTGTGTCAAAATTGGGCACAACACTCTTCAGAAGTTTTTGAAGAGATAATAAATGAAGAAAGCAAATTAAAATGAGGATTATCTAACAAAAACTCCAAGCAACAGAAAGTAAATTGCACAGAAGACAACGATTTAGAGTGGTTCGGCGATTTGCCTACGTCCACTATGAAGTTTTGTTATTTTATTGCTCGATATTTGGAGAATACAACTTTTATATGATTAAGTACAGCAGTTCTTAAGCAAAAATTCGAAATCAAAGGCAGCGGTGGTGCTCTGGAGCAATTCTGGCAGCGTTTGGGCGTGCTTTGTCTCTCAAAATTCTCCGATCCCCTTTCTGAATGACCAGGGGCACTATTTATAGGTGTAGGAGGCTGATATTTCTCCTAAAAATGAGGTAGACTGCTTCAGGCACGTGAGGGGGCCCACATGGCCGAAATCTGGAGACCCGGGCCCACTTTGGGATCGATTCAAAGTAAGGTTCGAATCGATCAAAAAAGCGTCCAATAGTGATGAAACTTGGCATGAACATTCTTCTATGTATATGCAAGCTCCTGTGAAAATTTCATATCATTTGGACTTGTAGATTTCAAGATATGATTGATTCAAGTTGGTGTTCTCCGTTCCCTGGATTCGTTCGAATCGACTCGACCTTATTCGAATCGATTCTTTTATCATGCATGTGCTTCGGGTCAGTCCCCCTTTTCTCCGCGTTTTCTGGGTCATTCCCTTGTTTTTAGTCGCGTTTACTTGGTTGATTCGAAGAGAAGGATTCGAAGATAAGCTCCTTCTAGTCGGTCGAACGATCGTTGCTTCGTATCGATCAGGGCTCCCCTTGGCCAATTGATACGAAGGCTTCTCCACCTGATGGATTTGATGCAAGGCATAGGATGGAGTCGGGGGGATCGATTACATGGATTCGAAGCATTCCGCCTTGGGGGTTTCGAAGTAAAGGATGCTGGTTGGGTTCGAACAATGGTTTCATTCGATGGAGTCGAAGATGGGGTACTTCGATGGATTCGAGCCGAAACATGCATGGACGGACTCGAAGCATGGATGCCTTCAATGGATTCGAACAGAGGCATTTCCCTCATGGATTCGAAGCAAAGAATTCCTTGGATGGGTTCGAACCAAGGCCTTGCTCCAATGGATTCGAACCTTATAATACCCGGTCCATTTCCCATTGGCGATATTTTGAGCATATGAACTCGGATTGCCCTGAAATTTGGAACGTTGGTTTCTACAGCTTTGCTTGACGTGTCATATCAATTGTAGCCCGATCCGGACTCGGGCAAAATTCGTCGATATCTGAAGTCGTCCAACAATCATTCAAAGTTAAGGACGTATAATCCTGCCCCTTCCTAGTTAGTTCCTTGGTATCTCGGCCTTGCGAAAAGGCGGGATAACACACCCATTTCTAAAAGTCGTACGACACTGTTTCTTCATTTTGGACGGATGTTGCACCTTGCACCGTAGATGTTGCACCCTATGGATATCCATTCTTCGGAGGGCCATAACTCGTGGCTCGTTTAGAGTTACAGGAGCCATAACCAGTCAAAACGAAGCTCTCGGTGAGTTCAATAGCTATGATAGCTTTCAACCGTCACTGGTTAGTTTCATACCCGAAAAATCCTATCTGAACCTCAATCGGGTCGTGGAAGTTTTTTACCCTTCGTTTTGTCGTCACGTGTATTTTTTCTATAATACGGGATCCCTGTGGCTGTTCTATGATTTACCAACGCTGGAGAGTGGTGCACAATGGTACTGCTTCGTTTCAAATCCATGCACCCATTTCTAAAAGTCGTACGGCACTGTTTCTTCATTTTGGACGGATATTGCACCTTGCGCCGTAGATGTTGCACCGTGTGGATATCGATTCTTCGGAGGGACATAACTCTTGGCTCATTTAGAATTGCGGAAGCCATAACCAGTCAAAACGAAGCTCTCGATGAGTTCTACAGCTATGACGGCTTTCAGCCGTCACTGGTTAGTTTCATACCCAAAAAATCCTATCCGAACCTCAATCGGGTCACGAAAGTTTTTTACCCTTCGTTTTTTGGTCACGTGGATTTTTTCCATAATACGGGATCCCCGTGGCTGGTCTATGATTTACCATCGCTGGAGAGTGGTGCACGATGGTACTGCTCCGTTTCAAATCCGTGCACCCATTTGTAAAAGTCATACGGCACTGTTTCTCAATTTTGGACTATTTTGCACCTTGCACCGTAGATGTTGCACCTTGTGGATATCGACTCTTCGAAGGGCCATGACTCTTGGCTCGTTTAGAGTTACGGGAGCCATAACCAGTCAAAACGAAGCTCTCGGTGAGTTCTACAGCTATGATAGCTCTCAGCCATCACTAGTTAGTTTCATACCCAAAAAATCCTATCCGAATCTCAATCGGGTCATGGAAGTTTTTTACTCTTCGTTTTGTCGTCACGTGGATTTTTTATATAATACGGGATCCCCGTGGCCGGTCTATGATTTAACATCACTAGAGAGTGGTGCACCATTTTACTGCTCCATTTCAAATCCATGCACCCATTTCTAAAAGTCATACGGCGCTGTTTCTTCATTTTGAACGGATGTTGCACCTTGCACCGTAGATGTTGCACCGTGTGGATATCCATTCTTCGGAGGGCCATAACTCTTGGCTCGTTTAGAGTTACGGGAGCCATAACCAGTCAAAACGAAACTCTCAGTGAGTTCTACAGCCATGATAGCTTTCCGCCGTCAATATTTAGTTTCATCCCCAAAAAATTCTATCCGAACCCCAATCGGGTCATGGAAGTTTTTTACCCTTCGTTTTGTCGTCACGTGGATTTTTCCTATAATACGGGATCCCCATGGCTGGTCTATGATTTAACATCGCTAGAGAGTGGTGCACCATTGTACTGCTGCATTTCAAATCCATGCAACCATTTCTAAAAGTCGTACGGCACTGTTTCTTCATTTTGGACGGATGTTGCACCTTGCACCGTAGATGTTGCACCCTTGGATATCCATTCTTCGGAGGGCCATAACTCGTGGCTCGTTTAGAGTTATGGGAGCCATAACCAGTCAAAACGAAGCTCTCGGTGAGTTCTACAGCTATGATAGCTTACAGCCATCACTGGTTAGTTTCATACCCAAAAAATCCTATCTGAACCTCAATCGGGTCGTGGAAGTTTTTTACCCTTCGTTTTGTCGTCACGTGTATTTGTTCTATAATGCGGGATCCCCGTGGCTGTTCTATGATTTACCAACGCTGGAGAGTGGTGCACCATGGTACTACTCCGTTTCAAATCCATGAACCTATTTCTAAAAGTCATACGGCACTGTTTCTTCATTTTGGACGGATGTTGCACCTTGCGCCGTAGATGTTGCACCGTGTGGATATCGATTCTTCGGATGGCCATAACTCTTGGCTCATTTAGAATTACGGAAGCCATATCCAGTCAAAACGAAGCCCTCGATGAGTTCTACAACTATGACAGCATTCAGCCGTCACTGGTTAGTTGCATACCCAAAAAATCCTATCCATACCTCTATCGGGCCATGGAAGTTTTTTACCCTTCGTTTTTTGGTCACGTGGATTTTTTCCATAATACGGGATCCCCGTGGCTGGTCTATGATTTACCACCGCTGGAGAGTGGTGCCCGATGGTACTGCTCCGTTTTAAATCCATGCACCCATTTGTAAAAGTCATAAGGCACTGTTTCTTAATTTTGGACTATGTTGCACCTTGCACCGTAGATGTTGCACCTTGTGGATATCGATTCTTCGGAGGGCCATAACTCTTGGCTCGTTTAGAGTTACGGGAGCCATAACGAGTCAAAACGAAGATCTTGGTGAGTTCTACAGCTGTGAGAGCTCTCAGGCGTCACTGGTTAGTTTCATACCCAAAACGTCCTATCCGAACCTCAATCGGGTCATGGAAGTTTTTTACCCTTCGTTTTGTCGTCACGTGGATTTTTTCTATGATACGGGATCCCCATTGCTGGTTTATGATTTACCATCGCTGGAGAGTGGTGCACCATTGTACTGCTCTGTTTCAAATCCATTCACCCATTTCTAAAAGTCGTACGGCACTGTTTCTTCATTTTGGACGGATGTTGCACCTTGCATCGTAGATGTTGCACCCCGTGGATATCCATTCTTCGGAGGGCCATAACTCTTGGCTCGTTTAGAGTTGCGGGAGCCATAACCAGTCAAAACGAAGCTCTCAGTGAGTTCTACAGCTATGATAGCTTTCAGCCATCACTGGTTAGTCTGATACCCAAAAAATCCTATCCAAACCTCAATCAGGTCATGGAAGTTTTTTACCCTTCGTTTTGTCGTCACGTGGATTTTTTCTGTAATACGGGATCCCCGTGGCTGGTCTATGGTTTACCATCGCTGGAGAGTGGTGCACCGTTGTACTCCTCCGTTTGAAATCCATGCAACCATTTCTAAAAGTCGTACGACACTGTTTCTTCATTTTGGACGGATGTTGCACCTTGCGCCGTAGATGTTGCACCCTGTGGATATCGATTCTTCGGAGGGCCATAACTCTTGGCTCATTTAGAGTTATAGGAGCCATAACCAGTCAAAACGAAGCTCTCGCTGAGTTCTACAGCTATGACGGCTTTTATCCGTCACTGGTTAGTTTCATACCCAAAAAATCCTATCCGAACCACAATCGGGTCATGGAAGTTTTTTACCCTTCGTTTTTTCGTCACGTGGATTTTTTCTCTACCACGGGATCCCCGTGGCTGGTCCATGATTTACCATCGCTGGAGAGTGGTGCACCTTCTTACTGCTCCGTTTCAAATCCATGCACTCATTTCTAAAAGTCGTACGGCACTGTTTCTTTATTTTGGACGGATGTTGCACCTTGCACCGTAGATGTTGCACCTTGTGGATATCGATTCTTCGGAGGGCCATAACTCTTGGCTCATTTAGATTTACGGGAGCCATAACTAGTCAAAATGAAGCTCTCGGTGAGTTCTACAGCCATGACTGCTTTCAGCCATCACTGGTTAGTTTCTACCTAAAAAATCCTATCCGAACCTCAATCGGGTCATGGAAGTTTTTTACCCTTCGTTTTGTCATCACGTGGATTTTATCTGTAATACGGGATCCCCGTGGCTGGTGTTATCCCGCCTTTTGGCAAGGCCGAGATACCAAGGAACTAACTAGGAAGAGGCGGGATTATACGTCCTTAATTTTGAATGATTGTTGGACGGCTCCAGATATCGACGAATTTTGCCCCAGTCCGGATCGAGCTACAATTGATATGGCACGTCTAGCAAAGCTGTAGAAACCAATGTTCCAAATTTCGGGGCAATCCGAGTTCGTATGCTTAAGTTGTCTCCAATAGAAAGTAGAAGAAGAAGCTTTGGTTCGAATCCATCCATACATGTATCGCTTCGAATCCGTGAGAAGTGGTTTTGCTTCGAACCCATCGAACAAGCAAGCAGTTCGACTCCATCAATCACGCATTGGTTCGAACCCGTCCACAAGGCCTTGCTTCGAACCCATCAGTAGTCAGCCATGCTTCGACTCCATCAGGCAATCCTCCGCTTCGAATCCATGAGGGGCCTTCCCTAGTTCGAATCCATCGGTTCTCCTCTGCTTCGAGTCCATCGAGACGAAGCTCTTCGACTCCACGGAGCTACCTCGCTTCGTGTCCCTCACGTTGAAGGCCTTCGAATCCATCCCGCCGTTTAGGACTTCGTATCGGTCAAGTTCAATACCTTCGAATCGATCATGAAGCTGTTGGTTCGAATCAATACGAAGATACGCTTATGGACCCACTCACTCGAATCCACCAAGCAACGCGGCAAAAACCCAGGGAGATGACCCAGAATACTCGGAGAAAAAGAGGGTTTGACCCGGAGTATGCGCACCACGTCACCAACTCCATGCACCAACGGATCGATTCGAACCAATCGATTCGAACGAATCGATTCGAAGGACCCAAAGAAGCGGAAACCTTCAACTTGAATCGATCATAACTCAAGATCTATAAATCCAAATGACATGAAATTTTCACAGGAGCTTGCATATACATAGAAGAATGTTCACGCCAAGTTTCATCACGATTGGACACTTTTTTGATCGATTCGAACCTTACTTCGAATCGATCCCAATGTGGGCCCGGATCTCCAGATTTCGGCCAGGTGGGCCCCCACACGTGCCTGAACCGGTCTACCTCATTTTTAGGAGAAATATCAGCCTCCTACGCCTATAAATAGAGCCCCTGGTCATTCGTAAAAGGGATCGGAGAATTTTGAGAGACAAAGCACGCCCGGACGCTGCCAGAATTGCTTCATAACACCACCGCTGCCTTTGATTTCGAATTTTTGCTTAAGAACTACTGTACTTAGCCATATAAAAGTTGTATTCTCCTAATATAGAGCAATAAAATAACAAAACTTCATAGTGGACGTAGGCACATCGCCAAACCACTCTAAATCGTTGTCTTCTGTGCAATTTACTTTCTGTTGCTTGGAGTTTTTGTTAGATAATCCTCATTTTAATTTGCTTTCTTCATTTATTATCTCTTCAAAAACTTTCGAAGAGTGTTGTGCCCAATTTTGACACAAACACTTTGGTGCTTTCACTGAGAAAAACCCAGTTTTTCTCCTGCTAATTGGATCTGTCATCGATACCGGATTGAATAAATCTAAGAGAGAGATCCAGATCATTAAAGCCAACTTCCTTCCCTTCTATTCAGATTTGTGTAAAGTCTAGGAAAGGAATTCAATTCTCAAGATGGTTAGCACAAGAACCACCTCGAACGCTGTCAATCAAGAAGAACAGGATAGGCAAATTCCTGCCCCTCTGCCTTCATCCAATCAAGATGTCACTGGGCACTCGGAACCGTCAGGTCCGGTTACCCTACAAGAGTTGCAGCTACTACTCCAAGAGCTGACCCAGAGTCGGCGACAACTAGAAGAACCAGCTACGCGCAAACGCTAAGCTGATCTGCAAGCTGGATCGCCAGAAACGAAAGAGATCCACGAGAGATCATGCTTATCGCTCCTCCAACGAAAGTTCTTCATCTTCGGATCATCATAATCGGCCTCCGCGACCCCGGCTAGACGGGAATCGTATGCCACCCGCTGAAAATCAACCGATACTACCCGTTGGACAGTTGAGGGTTGATCCGTCAACTAGTTTCCAAACCGGTCCCTCCTCCCGAGGAGGTACCCTCCCCAATCGCGCTACAGAATACCGCGTTACTAACGTTGCAGTTGAACCAGGAGTCAATGTCCAAGGTCAATCGGACCTGGACCGTCACCGTATTGGACATACTTCTGAACCGCACGTCCCGGAGAACTATGAGCCAAGGAGGCAAGGCTTGAACCGTCGACGATATCTGGTTCAAACACAGAGTGTGGAACGTGACCATACTCCGGCGCAAATGCCGGATCTTCCAAATATGATACGTCAGATGATCCGTGAGAGTCAGGGATTCACAAACGACGATTGGGGAGTTTCCCAAAGTCATACTCCCTTTACGGGCGATATCCTCAACACTGAACCCCCAAGGCGATTCCGAATGCCCACTCTACCCATGTACGAGGGAAACTCCGACCCCAATCAGCACATTCTAAAATATGAATAGTCAATGACTGCTGCCAGAGCCGACCATGCAGTGAAGTGTCGTAGTTTCCCCATATCCTTGGGGAGCATCGCCACCATGTGGTTCACCCGACTGCCTCCCCGATCTATCTCCTCATTCAGCCAGTTGACCACAAAATTTGTTGAACAATTCCGCTTGCACGTTGCGAGGCCAAAAGATGTCAACACTCTGTCTAATGTCATCCAGGCTCCAGGGGAAACGCTCAGACACTACTTGGAGAGATTCCATACGGCATGAGCGGAGATTAGCAATCCAAACGATAACTCCATCCTTATGGCATTGACTAAGGGGATCGACCCCGATTCTGAATTCGGCAACTGGTTAGCTGGGAAACCACCTGCATCGTTGGACCGTTTCCATGCCAAAGCAGCTCAGTTCCAGAGACAGGAAGACGCGAAATAATCTAGAAAGAAAACCGATGCAGAGTTAGAAACTGAAGGGATCCAAAGCAATGTTGCAGTCAAACAGTCCGGTGAGAGCTCCAGAAAAGTTCAGTTGAACATTAAAAATAAACAAGCTCGGCGAAGGGAAAGCGTGAATCAAACTAAGAAACAAGATCAAACTCGCGGCCCGCAGCGTAAGAATCCAATGTTTGATAGTTACACTCCTCTGAATACATCACTGGAGGACTTGTACTTGCGAACCTGTGGAACAATTCAATATCAAAAGCCGGCACCGAGGCCGTCGTCAGAAAGACAAATCCGAACTGGAAAATTTTGCAGGTTTCACGAAAGTTACGGACACAATACAAATGAATGCCGTCATTTACAAGATCTTGTGGAAAAACTGATTAGAGAAAAGAAGTTAGAGCAGTTTGTGCGGGCACCGCAGCCCGAAAGAGCGGGACCGTCAAATCAGATGCCAGATCAGGCAAGACAAGAAGAGCCCGCTCGCATTGGCGGAAGATTGGTGATAAATCCTGTAAGCGGTGGTCCCCGTCCAGCCAACTTAACCAAGCGTGTTGACATCAAGTGTGAAAGCGACTTGGATAACGAATCTTTTCCCAAGCGACGAAAGATAATGACCAATGATATGATTTTCCGAGATAGCGACGCTGACAAGATTGGAGCGCCGACCACTGATCAGCTCGTCATATCGGCTCAGATCGGACCGGCATGGGTGAAAAGGATCCTGATAGATAGCGGAAGCTCAGTAAATATTCTCTTTGGACAGGCGTACAACCAGATGAGCATGGGAGACGACGATTTAAAGCCATGCCGAACTCTCATTCATGGATTTGACGGTAGCGTCGCCATACCCGTTGGAATAACGGAATTACCGGTCGAATTTGGAGCTGGAGAGCACAGGAGAGTCCGGACATTGCAGTTCGTTGTGTTGGAAGTAAATTCTACTTATAATGCCTTTTTGGGCCGACCGGCCCTTGCCGAATTTCGGGATGTGATTGCCCCGTGGAGTTTAACCTTAAAGTTCCCCACTGTTAACGGAGTTGGGGTCATTCGGGGCGACAAAGTTGACTTGAGAGCTGTCATACGTCAAAATCGATCCATGCGACTGCACAATGCCCTGGCCCAACTCCAAACTTTTGAGCTCGGCGATTTTGTTTGTAAGAGAGAATATCCGACACACCCACACCAGGAACAAAGATGTAAGGGGCCGTATGTGATTACACAAAAGTTCAGAGACGACACATACAAATTGTCAAAACATGGCGGCTCTACTCTTCCCGAAGCCTGGAGTAGTGAAAACCTGCAACACTGCCTCACATAACAGGCCATATCTATTTTGTTTAAATTTCTTCCATTTTGCAATTTATTTCTGCATTTTATGATTGTTTTACGAAATTAGAATTGTAATAAGGCAACTGACTTTGCCGCATTTTCTTATTTCAGCAATAAAATGCCATCTCTTTGAGCCAGAGCTATGATTCATTGAATACGACATGCAACATCACAATGCACGGAGAGCTAAGTTCCATCTTACGGTGGGATTTATTCAAATAGGGAGTGGCTGCGAAATAACCGGTCACTCGCTAAGTGAAACCCGAGCTCGGGGGCAGGACACTACATCAACACTTACGGGGATTGATACACGACAATCCCTCTTCTAACTCCAACTTCCCAGAGCGTGAATTGGAGTATAAACATTTCACAATTCGTTCCCAGAGCGTGAACGGACTCCAACTTCCCGAAGCGTGAATTGGAGTATAAACATTCCACAATTCGTTCCCGGAGTGCGAACGGACTCCAACTTCCTAGAGCGTGAATTGGAGTATAAACATTTCACAATTCGTTCCCAGAGCGTGAACGGACTCCAACTTCCCAGAGCGTGAATTGGAGTATAAACATTTCACAATTCGTTCCCAGAGCGTGAAGGGACTCCAACTTCCCGAAGCGTGAATTGGAGTATAAACATTCCACAATTCGTTCCCGGAGGGCGAACGGACTCCAACTTCCCAGAGCGCGAATTGGAGTATAAACATTTCACAATTCGTTCCCGGAGCGTGAACGGACTCCAACTTCCCGAAGCGTGAATTGGAGTACAAACATTTCACAATTCGTTCCCAGAGCGCGAACGGACTCCAACTTTCCGAAGCGTGAATTGGAGTATAAACATTCAACAACTCTCGGTTCCCGGAGTGCGAACCAGAGTATAAATCCATCGCTCCCAGAGTGTGAGCCAACTCCAAATTCCCAGAGCGTGAATTGGAGTATAAACATTAAAATAAATATACGTCCCCAGAATGTGGACTAAAATATAATCACTAACTCCAAATTCCCGGAGCGCGAATTGGAGTATAAACATAAAATAAACATAAGTCCCCAGAGTTTGGACCGAGCTGTTAAATACAAGTTGTGATTAATCCCTGGAGAATGAACATGTTTGCAAGAATGACATATGTGAGCACGAGATTATCAACACAACATTTAAGTAAAAGAGAAAAGCGTCGTTTTCTATTTCATCAATCGGCAAAAAAGGGTTTGATTACATGACAAAATGAAATTTCAATCAAGTGGGTGTCGAATCCACACCTATACACGACTCCGAACGGAAGAAAAAAGTTACTATCAACAAACAAGACATATAGACCAAAGTTTTCAATCCTTCTTCTTTCGTCGTCTCTTCTTGGGAGTTGCATCACCAGAACCGCTACCCGACTTCCTATGAGACTTCTTGCTCTTTTTTGGTTGCTCCTCCGGATCCGGCATAATATCAACATCTTCTTCGGAGCTGGAAGGGACGGAGAGTCTCTTGGAAGGACGACCTGGAGACAGAGAGGCCGTAACAGGAGGCGGAGCGTCGGCACCTGAAGTTGTAACAGTGCCACCTGGAGATATAATCATTAAAGGAATTAAACTCGGCGGGGCAGTGTTGCCCCCGGAACCGCCAGCCGTCGTTGCTGCAGCCATTTCAGCACTTATCTCCGCAAAGATTTCTTCTTCCCGGGAATGATGAGCAGTACCAGATACACTAACGATTGGCATAAACGAGCTAAAAGCTGGAGTCACTCCACCCATTGCAAAAGAGGGATCTGTAAAAAGATCACAAGGCTGCTTGAGAAGCTCTTCAATCATCTGAGCGTCAAAGGACATTGAGCTCCCCTCTCCAGTCTCACTAGTTACAACGGTGGTCGTAGTGGCTTCAGTAACGACGGCTCCTTGTGCTGGCTGCGGAGCTTGTGGTACCGGGGGAATGGGCGCATCGCTCTCAGTCACTGATTCCGAAAGAGACAAGAATAATCAGTTAAACAATCAGTACAAGACTCGATTCACCCTAAAATACTTTGGGAATACTTGAAATACCTTCTTTACCTTGACTTGGGGGCAAGGCGGGTCCGGAAGCAGCAGATGTACCAAGGGATATTTCCGGTTGATCCGGATTATAAGCAGGAACAATATGCGGACCAACTACAGCTGTAACTCCGGACAAGGTCGAGGCAACAATTGAAGTATCATCACCGCAATGAGCTGCTCCAGAACCCTCACCGGTTTCCACATGATGGAAACCGAGTCTCTCTCTCTCGGCGGAGATCATCGCCTCATGAAGAAGTTTCTTCTCCTCTTCGCTTAACAAGCGAGATTCGAGTTCAAATTCATCAACAGCGCCTTCGGGGAGAGATGCCCTTTTGTTCGCTACCAACTTTTTCCAAGCATTAAGTAAAAGCGTAGAATAATCTCCAAGCCATGAAAGATTCCTGTGCTCAAGCACATTAGCGTTATAAGTGTCGAGGAGCTCGTCAAACTCCGCTTCTACCCTGAACAATTCAGCTTGGACTCTCCCCTCTACTTCTGTCTCCACTGCTTCAACCCTGGCAATTGCTGCATCTCGTTCAGCCCGGAGAGACACAGCCTGCTCACATGCTTCTTGCGCACTCACGTTAGCATCGTCTTTTTCTTTCACTAAATCGGCAAACTTAGCCTTCAGTTCCTCCAATTCTCTGACCGCCGCATCACGTTCGGCCTCAACATTTTTGTATCGATGGCCCAAATCCTCAACTAAGGTGCAATGTGCTTGTTCCATCTTCGCCATCTCAACTAATGTCTCATCGACCTTTTTCAATGACTCAACCTCGGATTTACGAGAAGATTCCACTTCGGATTGAAGACCATCGACAATACGGTTCTTCTAGGATAAGTCGGCTTCCAGTTTCTCAATAGTTTTAGCTTGGTCGAAGGCTACTTTCGAAGCTTTGACAGCCGCCTTGTACCATTCTTTATATTGAGCATAAAAATCGCGAGTATAGCTAAGGGCAGTGTTCACAGCCTCTTCAGGGATCCGTTTGAGATTGGGAGGAAAGATATAACCATCAAAACATATTTCAGGAAAGTCTTTTTTCAGTTGGGCGATTCTAATAGCCCCTTCACCCGATGGCTCGAGGGGAGCCTCCTCCATTGTAGTAGTTACAACTGTGTCAGTCCTGGAGCGATGTGAACCAGACCTTGAAACTTGTAAAGACTGCTGTTGTCGTAAAGGTTCGGATGCAGGAGCAAGACTTCTAGATGGTGGAGGAGAAAGAGAAGGTGAACGATGCCTTCGGTCCCTATCGGGACGTTCTTGGCTGGAATAATAACGGGATTGATCCCTATCCCGTTGCTCTTGTTCATAGTACCTTCGCTCACTGTCACGATCGGAATCCCTGCGACGGGATTCATAATAAGATGAGGAGTGGTGAACTCACCGAAGCCTGTCCAAGGTAGAAGGGCGGTCCGACATAGTGCCTAAAAGAAAGAAACGACTTGGTTAAATGTCAAGGGAAAACATTGCAATACATGTAGAAGTCGTGCAGTGTTATGAAAGTGTATATAAATGTGCAAGACCCCCCGACCAACCAGAAGTGTCGACTACACTAACGGGTAAAGGTTCGCTTATGTCTAGCGCTTCTCGGAGCTCCTCCAACCCGGATTCGTGATGGAGAGATATGTAATCCGGGATGGGAGCATCATCCAACCCTCCAAAGATATCTCCTGGTTGATGAGGGGCAGCAGCAGAAAAAGTGATCCCGGGAATAGGACGAGATACCACTACAGACTTCCGTCTCTTAAACTTAGGAACAGTGGCCTTGCCTTTCCATCCCTCTTCTATTCGGGAAAGGTCGGCTGCAATTTCGGTGTCCGTAGGCGTTCTTTCGACGTCACTCGCTTCTCTTATCACAATACCGGGTTTTCTTTTCACAACTTTTTTCTTTTTCTTCGAGGCCTGTTTTGCCAACCCCTCAATTGCGATACTCTGGTTCATTTCAATCAATCCCAATGTCCTTAAGTTATTATCAGTCAGCAACACATCAATGTGCCTTAAAATCACTTGGGACCGCTTGCAAGCTTTCAACAACACTTCTGTAACGCCCACCGGTTGGTCTCGAAATGATGGCTATAAGAATAATAGAGTATTAGTGCAAGTATTAAGTGTGACCGTTCAGAGGTAACTTATAACACTTACGTTTGGACAACCATCTCCTAGCAAATCCTGGGGGGCACCGAACATAAAACTACTCATTCTTGAAGTAGCTAAGCCTAGTCCAAGCCCCGGTCACGATCTGACAATTTCTAACCGCTTCTAGAAAAGTGAAAGATGGACTATCACCCCGACTCTTGAAGTTGAATATGTGACGGATCTCATTTGGAATCGGCGGACGAAAAAGGCAATCCATAAATATAACGAAGATGCTATTCAGTAGCGCATGCCCGTTGGGATGAAGTTGGGAAGGAGCAATTCCCAAGTACGACAACATCTCTCGGAGATATTGGTTAAAAGGAGGGAGAGATGCAGCCGCAAAAGCATGACGATAAATGGCTGTATAACCTTCGGGCGGATTATGTGGTCTATCGTCGGCATTAGGCAATAAAACATCGTCAGATGATATATTGTGTTTCATGCATATCCGATCCAATAGGGACTCGGAGATATTAGATCGAACAGAATCAACAGGATCCTCGATAAATATAGCCTCCAGCAATTCGTCCGGAGCTGGGGCGACTACATCAGGTGGAATTTCCGGAATCTCAAGCACCGGAGGGGGCAAACTTTGTACTTCTTGTTGTTGAGAACCCGAAGACTCCATAATTAACTAACTCACCAGAAAGCGACATTAAATACATAAAAAGCCCGTGGATTCCCCAGCATAAAGTGTGTGAATATATCGTGTAGTGCAAGTGCAATGCATAACTTAAGCAAATTTTACAAGATGAAACAAGATGTCCGAACGACGAAAAACTTTGGAATTTGAGCATGAAAGTGACCGTCATCACTAACCGTCACTTCCACGCCATCCGGATGCTACGACCGATTTAAGTGAAAATTCGTCATATGTTGGTTAAGTCACAGTTCCGTCGACGAGCTTCAAAAAGGAGATTAAGTCTTGACAGTCAAATTCGATTATGCTAGGCCGAAGCTTGTCGGAGTCAAGTATGCTAAAGTTTGTTAAGTTCGTCAAGGTTCAAACTTGAAATCGGTCGCAGTTCGGATAACAGAATCAATTCAGAAGAATAGTGGTCCCATGAACGAAGACGTTCGAATCCATTGGCTCAAGCCGGTATGGGTCGTATCGATCAAAGCCAGAACTGGGCACATCGAATCCATAGGCCATGCGCGGCTTCGAATCGATCGATTGAACACAGATATTCGAACCGATCGGAGCACCATTGCTTCCAATCGATCGATTCGATTCTTTCATGTTGACCGATTCGAAACCAGGCACTTGAAATCAACTCGAGTTGCTCGTCCCAGATCAATGCAAAGCAGTGGAGAGAATCGATATTCATCCATGACAAGTTTCTTCCCCCAGGGCCATCGATTCGGCCCCTTCCAGATCAAGTTTTCCTACGTGATTCTCTGAATAAGGAGTTGGAATCGATGACAAAATACCAAGATCCATCTTTCTACACCCGAGTTGATCCGTTGATTACCTGATTGGGTTCGTTGTAAATGAAAAACTTGGAAGATTTTCGGTTGAATCGTGCAATGGCACGAAGGTATTTTGCTTTGAAGGGTCGATTCGAAGGAATGGCTAAGGGAACAGTAAAAAGTAAAAAGTGAAAATGAGAATGGCCTTGGGTATTTATATGGATTCAAGGAAACTATTGTGACTCTTCGTCTCCCGGTGAACTTTTACCTTCTACCATCGGTCAATGGCAAGGCTCTATCGATTCGAACAACCATTCAACCCATCCATGTTATTCGAATCCATCACATTGCCGAACCCATGCATTGCTGTGAAACCATACGTTCGAATCCATCGGCATGCACTCCACCTTGAATCCATCCACACCATATCGATTCGAACAGCCACCGTTTCGAACGTACTTCAATTCGAATCCATCTCTGCCACATCGATTCGAGACACCAACGATTCGAAGAGGCTACCAACCGAAAACTCGGCCCGAAAAATTATCGATTCGAACCAACTCTGTTTTGAATCCATCAAGGCCAATCAATTCGAATGAATCGCTCCAATCAAAAAAAAATAACTTGACCACCCTTTCACATCGATTCAGGAGAGGGCCGGTACAGAATTCGATAACAAACCAAACAGACCACGAGTTGCAATCACGCAACGTTGATCCAACTTAAAGTGATACTTATATACAAGCATGTCTAACTAATGTTTGATATTTGTCATTCACAGGAATCAAATGTCCATTTCGTCATAATCTCGACGATAAACAGCCAGTTACAATCGTACGACGACTGAATACAGCAATAGAGAATACAACACTCAGCGAAGCATGCTCCAATTATTCAACGATAGATTGCAGTTTTTTCAAAGCATGTCATGTTCACACAAGACATACTTTGGGGGGCAAATGTTATCCCGCCTTTTGGCAAGGCCAAGATACCAAGGAACTAACTAGGAAGAGGCAGGATTATACGTCCTTAATTTTGAATGATTGTTGGACGGCTCCAGATATCGATGAATTTTGCCCAAGTCTGGACGAGCTACAATTGATATGGCACGTCAAGCAAAGCTGTAGAAACCAACGTTCCAAATTTCGGGGCAATCCGAGTTCGTATGCTTAAGTTGTCTCCAATAGAAAGTAGAAGAAGAAGCTTTGGTTCGAATCCATCCATACATGTATCACTTCGAATCCGTGAGAAGTGGTTTTGCTTCGAACCCATCGAACAAGCAAGCAGTTCGACTCCATCAATCACGCATTGGTTCGAACCCGTCCACAAGGCCTTGCTTCGAACCCATCAGTAGTCATCCATGCTTCGACTCCATCAGGCAATCCTCCGCTTCGAATCCATGAGGGGCCTTCCCTAGTTCGAATCCATCGGTTCTCCTCTGCTTCGAGTCCATCGAGACGAAGCTCTTCGACTCCACGGAGCTACCTCGCTTCGTGTCCCTCACGTTTAAGGCCTTCGAATCCATCCCGCCGTTTAGGACTTCGTATCGGTCAAGTTCAATACCTTCGAATCGATCGTGAAGCTGTTGGTTCGAATCGATACGAAGATACGCTTATGGACCCGCTCACTCGAATCCACCAAGCAACGCGGCAAAAACCCAGGGAGATGACCCAGAATACTCGGAGAAAAAGAGGGTTTGTCCCGGAGTATGCGCACCACGTCACCAACTCCATGCGCCAACGGATCGATTCGAACCAATCGATTCGAACGAATCGATTCGAAGGACCCAAAGAAGCGGAAATCTTCAACTTGAATCGATCATAACTCAAGATCTATAAATCCAAATGACATGAAATTTTCACAGGAGCTTGCATATACATAGAAGAATGTTCACGCCAAGTTTCATCACGATTGGACACTTTTTTGATCGATTCGAACCTTACTTCGAATCGATCCCAATGTGGGCCCGGATCAACAGATTTCGGCCAGGTGGGCCCCCACACGTGCCTGAAGCGGTCTACCTCATTTTTAGGAGAAATAACAGCCTCCTATGCCTATAAATAGAGCCCCTGGTCGTTCGTAAAAGGAATCGGAGAATTGTGAGAGACAAAGCACGCCCGGAGGCTGCCAGAATTGCTTCATAACACCACCGCTGCCTTTGATTTCGAATTTTTGCTTAAGAACTGCTGTACTTAGCCATATAAAAGTTGTATTCTCCTAATATAGAGCAATAAAATAACAAAACTTCATAGTGGACGTAGGCACATCGCCGAACCACTCTAAATCGTTGTCTTCTGTGCAATTTACTTTCTGTTGCTTGGAGTTTTTGTTAGATAATCCTCATTTTAATTTGCTTTCTTCATTTATTATCTCTTCAAAAACATCCGAAGAGTGTTGTGCCCAATTTTGACACAAACAGCTGGTTTATGATTTACCATCGCTTGAGAGTGGTGCACCATTGTACTGCTTCGTTTTAATTCCATGCACCCATTTCTAAAAGTCGTACGACACTGTTTCTTCATTTTGGATGGATGTTGCACCTTACACTGTAGATGTTGCACCCTGTGGATATCGATTCTTCAGAGGGCCATAACTCTTGCCTCATTCGGATTTACGGGAGCCATAACCAGCCAAAACGAAGCACTCGGTGAGTTCTACAGGAATGACTGCTTTTAGCCGTCACTGGTTAGTTTCATACCCAAAAAAATCCTATCTGAACCTCAATCGGGCCAGGGAAGTTTTTCACCCTACATTTTGTCGTCACGTGGATTTTTTCTGTAATACGGGACCCCCGTGGCTGGTCTTTGATTTACCATCGTTGGAGAGTGGTGCACCATGGTACTAATCCACACCCATTTGTAAAAGTCATACGGCACTGTTTCTTCATTTTGGACGGATGTTGCACCTTGCACCGTAGATGTTGCACCTTGTGGATATCGATTCTTCAGAGGGCCATAACTCTTGGCTCGTTTAGAGTTACGGGAGCCATAACCAGCCAAAACGAAGCTCTCGGTGAGTTCTACAGCTATGACAGCTTTCAGCACTCACTGGTTAGTTTCATACCCAAAAAACCCTATCCGAACCTCAATCGGGTCGTGGAAGTTTTTTACCCTTCGTTTTGTCGTCACGTGGATTTTTTCTGTAATACGGGATCCCGGTGGCTGGTCTATGATTTACCATCGTTGGAGAGTGGTGCACCATTGTACGGCTCCGTTTAAAATCCATGCACCGATTTCTAAAAGTCGTACGACACTGTTTCTTCATTTTGGACGGATGTTGCACCTTACACTGTAGATGTTGCACCCTATGGATATCGATTCTTCGGAGGGCCATAACTCTTGGCTCATTCGGATTTACGGGAGCCAAAACCAGTCAAAACGAAGCTCTCGGTGAGTTCTACAGCAATGACTGCTTTTAGCCGCCACTGGTTAGGTTCATACCCAAAAAATCCTATCCGAACCTCAATCGGGCCAGGGAAGTTTTTTACCCTTCATTTTGTCGTCACGTGGATTTTTTCTGTAATATGGGACCCCCGTAGCTGGTCTTTGATTTACCATCGCTAGAGAGTGGTGCACCATGGTACTACTCCATTTCAAATCCATGCACCGATTTGTAAAAGTCATGCACCTTGTGGATATCGATTCTTCAGAGGGCCATAACTCCTGGCTCGTTTAGAATTACGGGAGCCATAACCAGCCAAAAGGAAGCTCTCGGTGAGTTCTACAGCTATGACAGCTTTCAGCCGTCACTGGTTAGTTTCATACCAAAAAACCCAATCCGAACCTCAATCAGGTCATGGAAGTTTTTTACACTTCGTTTTGTCATCACGTGGATTTTTTCTATAATATGGGATCCCCATGGCTGGTCTATGATTTAACATCGCTGGAGAGTGGTGCACCATTGTACTGCTCCATTTCAAATCCATGCACCCATTTCTAAAAGTCGTACGCCACTGTTTCTTCATTTTGGACGGATGTTGCACCTTGCACCGTAGATGTTGCACCCTGTGGATATCCATTCTTCGGAGGGCCATAACTCTTGGCTCGTTTAGAATTACGGGAGCCAAAACTAGTCAAAACGAAGCACTCGGTGAGTTCTATAGCAATGATAGCTTTCAGCCGTCACTAGTTAGTTTCATACGCAAAAAATCCAATCTGAACCTCAATCGGGTCGTGGAAGTTTTTTACCCTTCGTTTTGTCGTCACGTGTATTTTTTCTATAATACGGGATCCCCGTGGCTGGTCTATGATTTACCATTGCTGGAGAGTGGTGCACCATTATACTCCTCCATTTAAAATCCATGCACCCATTTCTAAAGGTCGTACGACACTATATCTTCATTTTGGACGGATGTTGCACCTTGCGCCGTAGATGTTGCACCCTGTGGATATCGATTCTTCGGAGGGCCATAACTCTTGGCTCGTTTAGAGTTACGGGAGCCATAACCAGTCAAAACGAAGCTCTCGGTGAGTTCTACAGCTGTGACAGCTTTTAGCCGTCACTGGTTAGTTTCATACCCAAAAAATCCTATCCGAACCTCAATCGGGTCATGGAAGTTTTTTACCCTTAGTTTTTTCGTCACGTGGATTTTTTCTCTAATACGGGATCCCCGTGGCTGGTCTATGATTTACCATCGCTGGAGAGTGGTGCACCATCGTACTGATCCGTTTCAAATCCATGCGCCCATTTTTAAAAGTCGTACGGCACTGTTTCTTCATTTTGGATGGATGTTGCACCTTGCACCGTAGATGTTGCACCTTGTGGATATCGATCATTCGGAGGTCCATAATTCTTGGCTCATTTAGATTTACGGGAGCCATAACTAGTCAAAATGAAGCTCTCGGTGAGTTCTACAGCTATGACAGCTTTCAGCAGTCACTGGTTAGTTTCATACCCAAAAAATCCTATCTGTACCTCAATCGGGTCATGGAAGTTTTTTACCCTTCGTTTTGTCGTCATGTGGATTTTATCTGTAATACGGGATCCCCGTGGCTGGTCTATGATTTACCATCGCTGGAGAGTGGTGCACCATTGTACAACTCCGTTTCAAATCCATGCAACCATTTCTAAAAGTCGTACGACACTGTTTCTTCATTTTGGATGGATGTTGAACCTTACACTGTAGATGTTGCACCTTGTGGATATCGATTCTTCAAAGGGCCATAACTCTTGGCACATTTGGATTTACGGGAGCCATAACCAGTCAAAACAAAGCTCTCGGTGAGTTCTACGGAAATGACTGCTTTTAGCCGTCACTGGTTAGTTTCATACCCAAAAAATCCTATCCGAACCTCAATCGAGCCAGGGAAGTTTTTTACCCTTCATTTTGTCGTCACGTGGATTTTTTCTTTAATACGGGACCCCCGTGGCTGGTCTTTGATTTACCATCGCTGGAGAGTGGTGCACCATGGTACTACTCCATTTCAAATCCATGCGCACATTTGTAAAAGTCGTACGACACTGTTTCTTCATTTTGGACGGATGTTGCACCTTGCACCGTAGATGTTGCACCTTATGGATGTCGATTCTTTAGAGGGCCATAACTCTTGGCTCGTTTAGAGTTACGGGAGCCATAACTAGCCAAAATGAAGCACTCGGTGAGTTCTACAGCTATGACTGCTTTCAGCCATCACTGGTTAGTTTCATACCCAAAAAACCCTATCCGAACCTCAATCGGGTCATGGAAGTTTTTTACCCTTCGTTTTGTCGTCACGTGGATTTTTTCAATAATATGGGATCCCCATGGCTGGTCTATGATTTAACATCATTGGAGAGTGGTGCACCATTGTACTGCTCCATTTCAAATCCAAGCACCCATTTCTAAAAGTCGTACGACACTGTTTCTTCATTTTGGACGGATGTTGCCCCTTGCACCGTAGATGTTGCACCCTGTGGATATCCATTCTTCGGAGGGCCATAACTGTTGGCTCGTTTAGAGTTACGGGACCCATAAGCAGTCAAAATGAAGCATTCGGTGATTTCTATAGCAATGATAGCTTTCAGCCGTCACTAGTTGGTTTCATACCCAAAAAATCCTATCGGAACCTCAATCGGGTCGTGGAAGTTTTTTACCCTTCGTTTTGTCGTCACGTGTATTTTTTCTATAATACGGGATCCCCGTGGCTGGTCTATGATTGACCATCGCTGGAGAGTGGTTCACCATTGTACTGCTCCGTTTAAAATCCATGCACCCATTTCTAAAGGTCGTACGGCATTGTTTCTTCATTTTGGACGGATGTTGCACCTTGCGCCGTAGATGTTGCACCCTGTGGATGTCGATTCTTCGGAGGGTCATAACTCTTGGCTTGTTTAGAGTTACGGGAGCCATAACCAGTGAAAAAGAAGCTCTATGTGAGTTCTACTGCTATGACAGCTTTCAGCCGTCACTGGTTAGTTTCATACCCAAAAAATCCTAGCCGAACCTCAATCGGGTCATGGAAGTTTTTTACCCTTCGTTTTTTTGTCACGTGGATTTTTTCTCTTATACGGGATCCCCGTGGCTGGTCTATGATTTACCATTGCTGGAGAGTGGTGCACCATCGTACTTCTCCGTTTCAAATCCATGCACCCATTTCTAAAAGTCATACGGCACTGTATCTTCATTTTGGACGGATGTTGCACCTTGCACCGTAGATGTTGCACCTTGTGGATATCGATTCTTCGGAGGGCCATAACTCTTGGCTCGTATTGATTTACGGGAGCCATAATTGGTCAAAATGAAGCTCTCGGTGAGTTCTACAGCTATGATAGCTTTCAGCTGTCGCTGGTTAGTTTCATACCCAAAAAATCCTATACAAACCTCAAATGGGTCATGGAAATTTTTTATCCTTCGTTTTGTCGTCACGTGAATTTTTTCTGTAATACGGGATCCCCGTGGCTGGTCTATGGTTTACTATCGCTGGAGAGTGGTGCACCATTGTACTGCTCCGTTTCAAATCCATGCACCCATTTCTAAAAGTCGTACGGCACTGTTTCTTCATTTTGGACGGATGTTGCACCTTACATTGTAGGTGTTGCACCCTGTGGATATCGATTCTTCTGAGGGCCATAACTCTTGGCTCATTCGGATTTACGGGAACCATAACCAGTCAAAACGAAGCTCTCGGTGAGTTCTACAACAATGACTACTTTTAGCCGTCACTGCTTAGTTTCATACCCAAAAAATCCTATCCGAACCTCAATCGGGCCAGGGAAGTTTTTTACCCTTCATTTTGTCGTCACGAGGATTTTTTCTGTAATACGGGACCCCAGTGGCTGGTCTTTGATTTACCATCGCTGGAGAGTGGTGCACCATGGTACTACTCCATTTCAAATCCATGCACCCATTTGTAAAAGTCATACGGAACTGTTTCTTCATTTTAGACTGATGTTGCACCTTGCACCGTAGATGTTGCACCTTGCACCGTAGATGTTGCACCTTATGGATATCGATTCTTCAGAGGGCCATAACTCTTAGCTCGTTTAGAGTTACGGAAGCCATAACCAGCCAAAACGAACTCGGTGAGTTCTACAGCTCTGACAGCTTTCCGCCGTCACGGGTTAGTTTCATACCCAAAAAACCCTATCCGAACCACAATCGGGTCATGGAAGTTTTTTACCCTTCGTTTTGTCGTCACGTGGATTTTTTCTATAATATGGGATCCCCATGGCTGGTCTATGATTTAACATCGCTGGAGAGTGGTGCACCATTTTACTGCTCCATTTCAAATCCATGCACCCATTTCTAAAAGTCGTACGGCAGTGTTTCTTCATTTTGGACGGATGTTGCACCTTGCACCGTTGATGTTGCACCCTGTGGATATCCATTCTTCGGAGGGCCATAACTCTTGGCTCGTTTAGAGTTACAGGAGCCATAACCAATCAAAACGAAGCACTCGGTGAGTTCTATAGCAATGATAGCTTTCAGCCGTCACTAGTTAGTTTCATACACAAAAAATCCTATCTAAACCTCAATCGGGTCGTGGAAGTTTTTTACCCTTCCTTTTGTCGTCACGTATATTTTTTCTATAATATGGGATCCCCACGCTAGTCTATGATTTACCAACGCTGGAGAGTGGTGCACCATGGTACTGCTCCGTTTCAAATCCATGCACCCATTTCTAAAGGTCGTACGGCACTGTTTTTTAATTTTGGACGAATGTTGCACCTTGCGCCGTAGATGTTGCACCATGTGGATATCGATTCTTTGGAGGGCCATAACTCTTGGCTCATTTAGAATTACGGAAGCCATAACTAGTCAAAATGAAGCTCTCAATGAGTTCTACAACTGTAACGACACGTATTTTTATGTGTCGACATAGCATAGTGGCCATTAAGACGTATGTTGTGCCATAGTTAAGTCGCCTAGGAGTTAAGACGTTTGGGAGTTGGATCGCAGGGAAGCTTGGGTCGTGTGACTGAGTTAAGGTAGTAACCGACCTATGGGATGACCGACCTATAGTGCTTGACCGATTTAAGGAAGTTGCCGACTTAAGAGGTTGACCGACTCATAGGGTAAGCGACTTATAGTAATTGGCCGACTTAAGTTGGTAAGAAAGTTACCGGGTTAAGGATTGACCGACCTATAGATTAGAGCGACTCATAGAATGGGACGACCTAAGGGTTAGCGACTTAAGTGGGTTAGGTCGTGAGTCGTTTGGGGCGACTTAACGGGTTAGCAACCTAGTGGGTTAGCCTATGTTGGAGTTAGGTCGTTGGTTGTTAAGTCGCGCCTATGTTAAGTCGTTTGGTCGCTGAGTCATGTGAATGACTTAGTGGTAGGTCGAGGCTTAGTTGAGACGCTAGGTAGTTGAGTCGCGTGTGGTTGAGACGTTGGGTCGGCATACCAATTGAGTCGCTAAGCCGCTTATGGTATTAGGTTGTGTAAGGGCTTAAGCCGTTAAGTCGTTGACTCTTTGAGAGCTTGAATCGTGAGTCGGCTAGAGGTTAGGTCGGCGACGACTCATGGGGCGGCCGACTCATGGGGAAATCTGCCTAAAAATAGAGGGGCTTGGCTCACTTTTTGGCACCGGATTTCGAAGCGACGAAGTGCTGCCATTTTTAGAGCTCGACTACAACACTTCTTCACTTCTTTTCTCCACTTTAATCTAGTGCTTCCTTCCATCCAAATTGAAGATCAAGATCGAAGATCCAAGAGCTAAAGTTGAAGATCTACATTCTTCAAACAGGGATTTCATCGTTTGAAGATAGATTTTGGCGAATCAAGTTAGGGTCTTTGCTGACCAGATCTGAAGTTGTAGCTTTTTGAGGTGTTTAGGTGATTTGGTGAGTGGTAGTTATCTCTCACACGGACCCAAAGGAGTATATTGGATCAGTGGCTTGTTTGTGTGTAAAAGATAGTGATTTCTTGCATTTCTCTTAAGTCTGCAAGTAGATCCATTATCTATGAAGTTTTGGACACCCATTTTACTACATGTTAACCTATGCAAGTTAATCTATCAAGTTGTAGTGATAACCTCCATTATTCATGCTTGTTAGATTTGGACATTTTAATTACGAAATTGCCATTCTTGTATAATTGCTTATTAGATCTTGTTTGAATGATTGATTGCTTAGATTGATGATTGATTTGATTGATAAATTGTTGCGAATTAGCTAATAGTTGATTTGGACAAGTTGGTCGAAGATGATTCAAAACCTAAGGAAGAGGCTCTTGAATGAGAAAAGCTGCTCGTGGCATATGTAGCGGATGTTGAAGCTCATATGGATAGATTTGATGATGATGTTGAAATGGACTTTGCTATGGTTGAGATGAAGCAAAGCATGATATGAGGACGTCTTGGCGTAATCCAGGCAGGGATCATTCCAAGCATGTTGATAACTCGAGGGATGGTTCGAGTTGGTTGATAATGGATTGCTCGAGAGGTAGCTTGGGCTAGTATAAGAATAGTCGTCGATGAGGATGACTAGGAGGCTTGGATTTCATCGTTGTTGAAGGTTCTAGTAAACTCAAAGCAAGAGTACATGGGGCGCCTAAAACGACTACAGGTAGGTGGTCGGGACACCCAAAAGACTACAGGCAGGTGGTCGAGTACTCTGCGCAGAGTAGGTAAGTCCTAGGCACGGGTCACGATGACGTGCGGAGTTTGTCTAGAACCGGGGTTACCATTAGCCCTTGACGTACGGCTGAAAGAATGTGCCAGTCATTCAATTAACGGTGGTTTCGAAGCAAGGATAACCGTGATAGGCAGAGTCATGGATGTTTGGTTGTATCATCATTCGGTCTCAAGAGCGATGCTTTCTGGGTGCTTATCTGATCTTGATTTAGGCCTTGGGGGTTTGTACTTGGAAAACATCGACCTTGACTCGAGTGATAATTACTTTACTTTAAATGTCTGCTTTATTATGATTGTTTCTGTTTAAAGTGTCTGGGGGCTATCGCTGTAGAAAGAGGTGGAGTGGGAGGGTTGGATTCCTATTCCTTTTATCCTTTATTCTCTTTTGGTATGTTTGATAGTTGATTTACTGCTCACTAAGATTGTTGTTTGACTCAAGGTTTTATGTTCAACTCTTATTACCTTGGGCTGTTCATCCATGTTGGGATGGCAGACTAGGTAGCAGGTGACAGGTGCTGTTCTTGGTTACCAGCGCTGTTGATGACAGAGACGAGCTGGAGGCTTTTGCATATTACTTTCTTACTATATGTACTGGATATTCCGTTGTTTGTTTGATACTCTGAGTGTTATGTAGTGAGGTTGGATGTATTGACTATTCAGATGATTGTATAAAACCCTTATGAAGTTTATATGATGATATTCTGTTATGGAACTTCACTATATATATATATATATATATTTCTCTATTGTATTTTGTCCATGCGCTGTGAGTTATACGATAGAGTTTGCTATTTTTACCTTACCCTGACTATCGTCCATGGCTGCTTGGCACACTTTCAGCGCACTATTTCCTTGTTTTGGTGCGGGAGTCATGGGCGGTCGTCACATTTGGTATCAGAGCTTTGGTTAATCGATTTTAGCTAACGCTCGTGGACGTAACTACGTAAGAGTGACATAATTGTATTTTGATGGATGATTACTATATATAATATAGTAGTTTAGAAGGATTTGAACTCCTTATGCAGTTGTTTCTCTAGGTGTTCTAAATCATTCCTTTTTGTAGATATTAAGGATGAGTCGAAGTGAGAGACAAGCTGCTAGGGAAAGCCGTGTTGCTGGGGGAGCCACTGATTATGCTGTGATGTTCGAAGCTATGATGACTTCCATCATGAGAAGGATACCAGCTCCAGGGCCATCAGTGGATGTTGGAGTTCAAGTTCAAGCTCCAAGACCGGTGGATTTTGCTAAGTTGTGTATAGACTATACTGCTCTTGGAGGAAAGGCTTTCTTAGGGACAGAGTCAACCATTGAAGTCCAAAGATGGATAGATGCTTGTAGAAGGATCTTTGGTGACTTGGGAATTGAGGATGCGACTAAGAGGAAGCTTGCATCAAGACAGCTTCAAGGAAGGGCTTCTGATTGGTGGAACTCTATCACCATTGAAACTTCGGAGGAAGAAATTACTTGGGTGCAGTTCCAAGCAAGATTTGAAGCCAAATTTATTTCTACGGCTCAGAAGTCTGTCTTGTTCAAGAAGTTTGTGGAGCTCAAGCAAGGTGGGAGACCTGTTCTTGAGTATGTTTCTGGGTTTGAGGGTTTGTCCAAGTATGCCAGATCGTATATTGAATCCCCCTACCGGAAGAATGAGAAGTTTGTGACAGGCTTGGACAATTATCTTGGGAGACAGTTGGTGGATCATTTGGACGATCCGTTTGAGAAGCTTGTGTAGAAAGCTCTCAGGCATGAGAGTTTGTTTCCTAAGGAAGGGTCTATTGTTGTTGTGACCAAGGAAGAGCCCAAACCACAACAGGGTGGAAACAAGAAGAGGAAGCAGCAACAGCAGAAGGGTATGAATGGCCAGAAGAAGCTGAAGGGTGAAGTGACCTGCTTCAACTGTCAGCAGAAGGGCCATCTCTCCAAAGATTGCAAGAATCCTAAGGTGCCGGGGAAGTGCTACAACAATGATAAGCTTGGACATATTCAGAGGAATTGTCCAGAACCGCGGAGGGACAAGTAGATTGTGCAAGCTTATGCTTTGGGGGCTGTTCCATCATCTTTGAAAGCTCCTACTGCTGAAGAAAAGGGAAAGAGTGTGGTGGTTCAAGGTACTCTTTCCATATGTGGTGTTCCAGTAAGAGTGTTATTTGATACTGGGGCGTCGCATTCGTTTGTTTGTAATGATCTTGTAGGCCGGTTGGGTTTAGAACCGGATATCGTTGATAGGCCATTGGTTGTGATTAATCCAGTTGGTGGTTCGTCATGTTTGTGTATGATATGCCGTGGTCTAGTTGTATCGAGTCATGATTGCTCTTTTGTTTGTGATTGCTTTGTTCTGAACTTTGCGGGGTTCGGAATTATTTTGGGTATGGACTGGCTTAGGAAGTATGCGGCAAAGGTTGATTGTGAAGGCTGGAGGTGACAGTCGAGAATGTGGAGGGGCGAATAGTTGTGATACGATGTAAGCATGAAGAAGGCGTCTTCATGAGCTTCATGTATTCGCTGGTTGTTCCACGGGATGGACTGTCATCGGTGCCGATCGCGAATGGATTTGAGGATGTCTTTGAGGAACTCAAAGGGTTGCCGCCGCATAGGGAGATCGAGTTTCGTATCGAGCTAGTTGAAGGAGCCAGACCTGTTGTGATGCCTCTTAGGCGGATGGCGCCTAGAGAACAGCAAGAGTTGAAGGTGCAAGTTGATGACCTTTTGCAGAAAGGATTCATTCGGCAAAGTGTGTCCGAATGGGTTGCACCAGTTGTGTTTGCAACCAAAGCGGATGGATCGTTAAGGTTGTGTGTGGATTATCGTGAGCTGAATAAGGTGACTAAGAAGAACAAGTATCCATTGCCGAGAATAGATGACTTGTTTGATCAGCTTCATGAAGCTAGGTTGTTTTCTCAGATGGATTTGGCAACGGGATTTCACCATTTAAGAGTGGCGAAGGATAGTGTGCCTAAGACTGCTTTCGTACACCGTCTGGTTTTTATGAGTGGCTGGTAATGCCGTTTGGATTGACAAATGCACCAGCGTATTTTGTGGATCTTATGAATAGAGTATTCAGGGATCAGTTGAACAAGTTCGTACTTGTGTTCGTAGATGATATTCTGATTTATTCCAGAACTGAAGAAGAGCACAAGACGCACTTGCGTATTGTTTTGGAAATCTTGCGGAAACATCAGCTGAAGGCTTAGTTTTCGAAGTGTCACTTCTGGAAGAGTGAAGTGAGGTTCATAGGCCATGTTATTTCTGGAAATGGAATAGCGGTTGATCCCGCTAAGGTGACAGCAATCCAGGATTGGATTAGACCTAAGAATGCATCTGATGTGAGAAGTTTTCTTGGATTAGCAGGATATTATCGTCGGTTTATCAAAGACTTTTCCAAGATAGCTGCACCGTTAACAGGATTGACGAAAAAGAATCAGGTGTTCAGATGGGATACTAAGTGTGAGCAAGCTTTCGGAATCCTGAAAGAGCGACTGACAAGTGCTCCTGTTTTGACTATTCCAAGTGGGAATGATGAGATGGTGGTTTACACCGATGCATGTGGTACTGGACTTGGAGCAGTGCTAATGCAAAAGGATAAAGTTGTTGCGTATGTTAGTCGACAACTGAAGCCGCATGAAAGGAATTATCCGACTCATGATTTGGAGTTAGCGGCGATTGTATTTGCTCTGAAGATGTGGAGACATTATCTATTGGGAGTTCGATTCGAGCTGTTTACGGATCATAGGTCGTTGAAGTATCTTTTCTCCCAAAAGGATTGGAATCTTCAGCAGCAACGATGGCTAGAGTTTTTAGCATCATATGATTTTGGTATAGCCTATACTCCGGGAAAAGGTAACGCAGTAGCTGATGCGTTGAGTCGAAGACATGCAGGATTGGGAGCCATGTTTTCGGAATGGAAGAGTCTCGAGTATTTGGCTGGATTTGACTTCAAGCCTAGGTGTGAATTGGAATCTGAGATGTTGGCAAACTTATCGATAAGACCTACTCTAGTGGAAAAAATTGGCGAGAGCCAAAAGCGAGACGATAAGATTGTCAGGATTATCCGTGATTTGGAATCTAGACTTGTAACGACCCGTATTTTACGTGTCGATAAATCGTAAAATAGATGCCATCAAGTCGTTAGTATTGCTTAAGTCGTTCTGAATCTGAGTTGTAGAGTTAACGGCTTTAGGGGTTAAGCCGTGTGGTGCTTAAGTCGTGTTAAAGATAGCTCATAAGGAAGTTAACTCGGTTGCACGGGTTAAGTGATAGGTAGTGTACGAGTTACGAGTTAAGGGATTGACCGGGTTAAGGTTTGACCGACCTAAGGAGGCTACGGCTTAGGATGGACCGACCTATAGGAGTGGCCGACTTAGTGTTGACCAACTCAAGGAATTAGCGACTTAAGTCACTAACCGACCTAGGGCTAGCTTGTGTGGAAGATTGGTCGGTGTAGTGACCTTAGGGAGTTAGGTCGTTAGATCGTATGAGTGTTAAGTCGCAGAGGTGTTGGGTCGGCAGCATGGTTGAGTCGCTAGGTCGCCTCTTATGTTAAGTAGCTGAGTCGTTAAGTCAGCCATGTCTTTAACTGGTTAGGTCGATAAGTGGTTAGGTCGGCTACTAGTTAAGCCGTGTGTTTTAGGTCGTAGCATATTAGGTCGCGGCATGTTAATCCGCGTTCATTTTAGGTCGCAGGGACATCTGGGCCGTTGATTTTGTTAGGTCGCAAGGTGGTGTTGAGGGATAGGTCGTAAGTCGTAACATAGTTAGGTCGGGAACTTTCTTAAGTTGGCGACAACCTAAAACCGAGCATGCGAGTTAAGGACCAGGCTACCTAAGGGGCGATTCGGCCTATAAATACGCGACCACTTGTACACTTTTTGGCACCGGATTTTGAAGCGACGAAGTGCTGCCATTTTGAGAGCTCGACTACAACACTTCTTCACTTCTTTTCTCCACTCTAATCTAGTGCTTAGATCCATCAAAATTGAAGATCAAGATCGAAGATCCAAGAGCTAAAGTTGAAGATCTTCATCCAACGAAGTGAGATTTCATCGTTTGAAGCGGAACCTTGTCGGATCAAGCTTGGTTCTTCGCTGTCCAGATCTGAAGTGGATTGTTTTTGAGGTGTTTAGGTGATTTGGTGAGTGGTAGTTATCTCTCACACGGACCCAAAGGAGTATATTGGATCGGTGGCTTGTTTATGTGTTAAAGATAGTGATTTCTTCCATTTCTCTTAAGTCTGCATGTAGATCCATTGTCTATGAAGATTTGATACCAATTTTACTACATGTTAACCTATGCACGTTTATCCATCAAGTTGTAGAGATATTGCTTATAATTCATACTTGTTAGATTTGGACATTTTAATTACGAAATTTCCATTCTTGTATGATTACTTGTTAGATCTTGTTTAAATGATTGATTGTTTGTACTTATGATTGATTTGATTGTTTCAAATTAGCTAGTAGTTGATTTGGACAAGTTGGTCGTAACACGATTCAAAAGCTAAGTAGAAAGGCTCTTGAATGGTGAAAGCTGCTTATGGCATATGAAGCGGGTGATGAAGCTCATATGGATAGATTCGTTGATGATGGACTTTGCTATGATTAGAGGAAGCAAAGTATGATGTTGAGATGGGACTTTGCTATGATGCGTTAATGCAAAGTACGATGTGAGATAGCCTTGGTTTAATCCAGACGGGATCATCCCAAGTGTTATCCCGCCTTTTGGCAAGGCCGTGATACCAGAGAAATGATTGAGAACGAAGGACAGTTCATCTCAGAGATTGGTTACACTTGGTTTCGCTATGGATATCGCTGAATTTTGTCCGGATCCGGATTGGGCTAAAAATTATGAGACATGACCAGAGAGGTCGTAGAAGTCAACACCTCAAATTTCAAGTCAATCGGAGTTCATGTGCTCGAGTAACGATCAATTCAATTTGAAGGGAAAGGTCCAAGGTTCGAACCCATCAGGTTCGAACCCATCGCTTTCGAACCCATCAGGGTCGAATCCATCGCCTTCGAACCCATCCGGACACCTCGGGTTCGAATCCATCAAACTGTGCCTACTGAGTTCGTGGCAATGAACCTCGAATCTATCGGAATGCAACCGGTTCGAATCCATGAAACTCCAGTAGTTCGAACCCATCACGCATGCCTCGTTCGAATCCATCACAGAGGCCATGTTCGAAACCATCCAGGAAGCTTCGTCCGAACCCATTGAATTGCCTGGTCAAAATGACGTGTCCCTCATCGAGTCAAGCGTGCCGAAGTATACGGAACCGAAGCGGTCAACTCGGAGTGAAGACCGGGCCGGTTCGAAACATGCGCTCCACGACACCACGAAGGCACGCGCCGCCATGGGTTCGAAACCATCGGTTCGAACGCACGGCTTCGAACCAATCAGCCTCACCGTGAGTTCCTATTTCGAACCCAGCATATCTCTCAATCTACTGATCCAAATGCCACGAGATTTTCACAGCAACTTGCATTCATGTTGAAGAATGTCCACGCCAGATTTCACCTCGATTGGATGAATCCCTGATCGGTTCGAATGGAGTTCGAACCGATGCTAGAGTGGGCCCAAACTTCGAGGAAGCGGGCGTGTGGCCCCCCTCACGTGCCAGAAGTGGTCTCCCGAGTTTTCAGCGAAATATCTGCAGCCTATGCCTATAAATAGAGCCTCAGGGCCAACAGAAAAAGGACTTTTGGGACTTTGAAGCACATAGACTCTGCCGGATCAAGATCTCCATTGCTTAGCATCATAATACTGCTGTTAATTTCGAATTCCTTGCTGTAATTTTCTATTGATTGCTGCACCAACTTGTAATCATCAAAAGAAATTCAATAAAAGTGCAAAACTTTCACAGTGGACGTAGGCAACGCGCCGAACCACTATAAACTGCTTGTCTACGCGTTTATTTTCATGTTATTTGAAGTTTTTGTTAGATAATCCTCAGTTTCAATTTACTTTCTTCATTTATTATCTCTTCAAAAAACATCCGACGAGTGTTGTGCCCAATTTTGGTACAAACACTTTGGTGCTTCCACTGAGAAAACACAGTTTTCTCCCGCTCCTCGGATCTGTCATCGATACCGGATTGAATAAATCTAAGAGAGAGATCCGAATCTCAAGTTCAGATTCCTACCCTTCTATTCAGATTTGATAAAAGTCTAGGAAAGAATTCTACGATTTACCATTGTGAGTACCAGAACTACCTCTAACATAGGTGACCAGGAAGGCCGGGATAGGCAAAATCCCGCACAGCTGCCATCTACACAAGATGTCACCGGACCTTCGGAGCCATCCGGACCGGGTAACGAGACAAGAGTTTCAAACGTTGCTCTAGGAGCTGACCCAGAGTTGGCAACAGTTGTCGGAGCAACTCCGCGCAAACGCCGAGTTAACCCGCCAGCTACGCATTCACAAGCGCATGCAGTCTAGAAGGGATTACGCATCCCAGTCTTCCACGGAGAGCTCGGCTTCCTCTGATTACCACCGCCGACCTCCGCGCCCCCGAATGGACGGGAACTATGCACGAGCTACCGGAAACCTTCCGGCAATGACGGTCGGGCAAGTACGAGTCGGCCCATCTGCCAGCTTCCACACAGGTCCTTCCTCCCGAGGAGGCACTGTCCCTCAACACACCACTGACAACCGTCCTACGACCGTTGCTATGGAGCAAGGAGTTGACATCTGTTTGCGCCAAAATTGGTCACAAACCCCAAGTATTGTGAAAGCACCAGCGTGTAAATACCAATCAGCAATATTCACACACAAATCACAGATCTAAGCAAGTAAATAACGGCAATCCAGAAATAACAAGCAATGACACACGATTTATAGTGGTTCGGCTATCTCCGGCCTACGTCCACTTCAATGATTTTATCTTTTATTGATGTTCTTTGCTGATTACAAGTGATTACTGCAGTTACAATGAAGGATCTTCAATAAATTGAATATCTTGATGTGTAGGGATGAATCCAGCACAGTCTTGTTGCTTGAATGATGGTAGGAAGTCTCGATCCCCTTTTCTGAATGACCAGGGGCTCTATTTATAGGCGTAGGAGGCTGATATTTCTCCTAAAAACATGGTAGACCGCTTCAGGCGCGTGAGGGGTCCACATGGCCGAAATCTGAAGATCCGGGCCCGCATTGGGATCGATTCGAAGTAAGGTTCGAATCGATCGAAAAAGTGTCCAAGCGAGCTGAAAATTGGTGAGAACATTCTTCAACATGTAGGCGAACTCCTGTAAAAATTTCATTGCATTTGGATCAAGGGATTGAGAGTTATGGTCGATTCGAAATGAAGCTTTTCGTTTGGCAGTTTGCTTCGAATCGATGCTTCGAATCGATGCTTCGAATCGATAGCTCCTCGTGCGCACCGATGACGCGGCGCGCTTTCTTCGAGTCGACCCGGTCTTTGCTCCGAGTTTGTAGCCGCTTTGACTCGGTAGTTTCAAGTGAGTTCGAAGATAGCATGGAGTCGAAGTGATGTTGCAGGGTGGACTTGAAGTAGCCTAGGTGAGGTTACTGGATCGATTCGAAGCGGGGGAATGCTCTGATGGATTCGAAGCGAGGCAGCATCATCGATTCGAAGCTAGGCGGCCTGGATGGATTCGAACTTAAGCTTGCTTGATGGAGTCGAAATGAGGTTTAGCTCATGGGTTCGAACCAATGCATAGATGATGGGTTCGAACTAGTGAAGGAGAGATGGATTCGAACCGAGCAAGTGTGAAGGGAGGCGAACCAACTGGGTTCGAACAGGGGTTGCAATGATGGATTCGAAGTGGATGGGTTCGAACCAAGGTGCCATCGATTCGAACAGAACAGGGTCCACTTCTCTTAACTTGAATCCATCATAACTCGGGCATACGAACTCGGATTGACTTGAAATTTGAACCGTGGACTTCTATGATCTTTCTCGTCATGTCCTATCAATTGTGGCTTAATCTGGACTTGGCCAAAATTCATCGATGTCCATGGTTATCCTGCAATATACAACCAATATTCTTGATCAACGATCATTGATTCTTAGTGAATTTTGGGTATCTCAGTTTTGGCAAAAAGTGGGATAACACTTTGCCCCCCAAAATATGCCTTTTTTGTAAAAGGTATGTTTTGAACAATCTTAAATCAAGTGCAGTGAATTCGTATTTCATTCATAGCTACTGCAATGTTAATCATGTTTATGGCTGTTCGTAGCCGAATCTGTGTTCATTTCCGTTCGTGGAAGTTAGCATTCAAGTTTTATAGTTTCTCCGGACTATTTTTGGTCATTCTGGACCCTTGCCAAGCCCATTCCAGGCTTAACGATCGAATAGAAAGATCCTATAGCACTCTGGCGTTGCCTTCTATCCCTTGCTCTCTGGCCCCAGTTAGGGCATATAGCGATGTCTTGGTTGTTCGAAACCGATCATAGCCTCTCTGGGCTCTTGCTGGATCCCATCCTGTCACTTTCCGGTGAAGGGGAAACAACAATAAGCGAGTCGATCCTGTCGCTCTCCGGCGAAGCGACTCACTTATTGCACTCCGGTTCAACGTAATTGAACATTAAGCGATGTCTTGACCTGAATCATCGGCCGATCATAGTCACTCCGGATTCTTTTCGGATCCCATCCTGTCACTCTCCGGTGAAGGGGAGACGACGATAAGTGAGTCGATCCTGTCGCTCTCCGGCGAAGCGACTCACTTCTTGCCTTATAGACTCCACCTCTCCGGGTAAAGCCGTAAAGCGATCATTCTTATAGTGGTATTCAATATTCATCCTTTAACTCTCCGGTCAAAGGTTTATTTCAAGAAATTCAATTTTATTTATTAAATTCAAAGCCTGGATGTTCAATCTCAAACACCAGGAAAACTAGACATTGCCTCTCCGGGCATATTAATCTATTGCCATCTCAGAGCATGCCTAGGGATCTCTCCGGTTCCCGTACATGTGTAAGTGGAATATTTGTTTATTTTAAAATCAAAGATAAAGAAATCAATCGACCAAAGCCCATGTCTCGGACTTGGCCCTTGCCATCATAATCAGTTGATGACGAGTCGTGACCCCGATCCAGGATCATTTCTGTTTGGTGGGGGCAGTAGCCGTTCAGGTGCTGCTGCCGCTGTTCGTTCTCTGATATATTGTGGTAATCTACCACCTCTAGCATGTTCTTCCACCTCATCTCTTAAGTGGCGGCATTCATCAGTAGTGTGTCCATCCAGCTCATGGAATAAGCAGTATTTTCCAGTCCTACGCTCCCGCTCAGTGGGATCCCGTATAGGTGGCTTTCGATAGGGGAGTTGCCCCCGAGTTTCAGTGTAGATCCGTTCTAGGCTTGCAGTCAAATCTGTGTAGTTTCTGAATCTTGGTTCCCGGAATTTCTTCCGCTTCTCAGGACCATCGTTTCTGTCATCCTACTTCCTCTTTCCTTTGTCCGCTCCGGACTGTCCTTTGGCGGTTCCTTCGCCTTGTACAGCATTCGCTTCTTGTCTCTCAACACGTGATTCTTCTAGTCGAATGAATTTCTCGGCTTCATGGTGAAACTCATCGAGGTCTTGTGGTGGATCCTTCGTCAAAGAATCTTTGAATTCAGTGCCTTCGCCAACTCCTGCCACCGCCGCCATCAGAATCATCGATGGATCCGGGCGATCTACAGAAGCCACTGTTGCATTGAATCGTAATAAGAAATCTCTCAAGGACTCTCCGGTCCTTTGCTTTAATGTTGCCAATGTCATCACATTTTTGGGTCTCGTCACATGGACCCTAAACTGTTTCATGAAGCGCTCTACAAGCTCGCTCCATGTTCTGATCGATCCAGCTTCCAGTTGTCTGAACCAAAGCGTAGCCAAATCCGATAAGTATAGGGGGAAGCATCGCGCCATCACTTCCTCAGGTGCCCCCAGTACTTCCATGTGGCTGATGTACCTGGTTATATATGCGGTAGGGTCTGATTTTCCGTCATAAGAATCCAGCGATGGTAACTTGAATTTTGGAGGGTTCCTTGCGTTCCTGATGTTCGGAGTGAACGGACTCCGACTAACTTCTTCTAGCCCTCCACTAGACAATCCTCCTCTCATGACTCCTCGCATGAGACTAATCATTCTCTCGTCCTCAACCGGGGGTTGACCCCTTGTCGTATTCCTGTCCTGCCCCCCGAGCCCTGAGGGGAATTCTGGTACATACTCTTCATGAGGCTCGCTAGCATTAGCATTGGATCCAGCTTGTTGAGCTCCATCTATTGGTCTTCCAGCATCGGATCCCGAGGGTCTGCCCCCAAGTCCTTGTTGATTACCTTCCATCTCTACATTCTGGTCTTGAACCTGACCTTCGTTAGCTCCTGCAATTCTGATTCCTTGTCCCGCACTCGGAGCTGTCGTAGTAGGTCCAAGGTTTTGCATATTCGCCGCCCTCATTTGCTCGAGGAAATTCTGCAGCATCTCCTGTTGAGTCTTCATCATGCTTTCGCGTAATGAATTAGCCATAGCTTCCATCTCATCTCTAGTTATGTACATCGAAGCATGTCCCTCTCCAGCTCCAGAGGATGCTTCTTGGCTACCTCCTTGTTAGCTCCTATCCGTTCTTTGTCTTGTTTGTCGAGTCATTGTCTCTGAGTCGGGATTCTTTAAACTCTTGAATCTGAACTCTGAATTTGGTGTAGCGGGTGCTAGTTCTTCTCAGTGAAAGCACCAAAGTGTTTGCGCCAAAATTGGTCACAAACCCCAAGTATTGTGAAAGCACCAGCGTGTAAATACCAATCAGCAATATTCACACACAAATCACAGATCTAAGCAAGTAAATAACGGCAATCCAGAAATAACAAGCAATGACACACGATTTATAGTGGTTCGGCTATCTCCGGCCTACGTCCACTTCAATGATTTTATCTTTTATTGATGTTCTTTGCTGATTACAAGTGATTACAGTAATTACAATGAAGGATCTTCAATAAATTGAATATCTTGATGTGTAGGGATGAATCCAGCACAGTCTTGTTGCTTGAATGATGGTAGGAAGTCTCGATCCCCTTTTCTGAATGACCAGGGGCTCTATTTATAGGCGTAGGAGGCTGATATTTCTCCTAAAAACATGGTAGACCGCTTCAGGCACGTGAGGGGGCCCACATGGCCGAAATCTGAAGATCCGGGCCCGCATTGGGATCGATTCGAAGTAAGGTTCGAATCGATCGAAAAAGTGTCCAAGCGAGCTGAAAATTGGTGAGAACATTCTTCAACATGTAGGCGAACTCCTGTAAAAATTTCATTGCATTTGGATCAAGGGATTGAGAGTTATGGTCGATTCGAAATGAAGCTTTTCGTTTGGCTGTTTGCTTCGAATCGATGCTTCGAATCGATGCTTCGAATCGATTGCTCCTCGTGCGCACCGATGACGCGGCGCGCTTTCTTCGAGTCGACCCGGTCTTTGCTCCGAGTTTGTAGCCGCTTTGACTCGGTAGTTTCAAGTGAGTTCGAAGATAGCATGGAGTCGAAGTGATGTTGCAGGGTGGACTTGAAGTAGCCTAGGTGAGGTTACTGGATCGATTCGAAGCGGGGGAATGCTATGATGGATTCGAAGCGAGGCAGCATCATCGATTCGAAGCTAGGCGGCCTGGATGGATTCGAACTTAAGCTTGCTTGATGGAGTCGAAATGAGGTTTATCTCATGGGTTTGAACCAATGCATAGATGATGGGTTCGAACTAGTGAAGGAGAGATGGAATCGAACTGAGCAAGTGTGAAGGGAGGCGAACCAACTGGGTTCGAACAGGGGTTGCAATGATGGATTCGAAGTGGATGGGTTCGAACCAAGGTGCCATCGATTCGAACAGAACAGGGTCCACTTCTCTTAACTTGAATCCATCATAACTCGGGCATACGAACTCGGATTGACTTGAAATTTGAACCGTGGACTTCTATGATCTTTCTCGTCATGTCCTATCAATTGTGGCTTAATCTGGACTTGGCCAAAATTCATCGATGTCCATGGTTATCCTGCAATATACAACCAATATTCTTGATCAACGATCATTGATTCTTAGTGAATTTTGGGTATCTCAGTTTTGGCAAAAAGTGGGATAACAACACCCACACTTTGTCAGATCAGAACCGCCATCAATGACGGCAAACTCCCGAGCCGTATGTACCCGAAGATGTCGAACCAAGGAGGCGAGACCCGGACCGTCGACAGCGCCCGGTCCAGTCCCGCATTGTGGAACCCGACCACAGCTTGGCCCAACATGCTCATAACGCAGCTGTGACGGATCTTCCAGAGATGATCAGGCAAATGATCCATGAAAGTCAGGGGCTTACCAATGACGATTGGGGCATCTCCCGGAGTCATACCCCATTCACAGATGAGATTCTGTATGCCGAACCTCCTCGGCGATTTAAGATGCCCATGTTACCAATGTACGAGGGAAACTCGGACCCCAATCAGCACATACTGAAATATGAATGGTCCATGAGCACCGCTAGAGCAGACGATGCGGTCAAGTGTAGGAGCTTTCCCATCTCTCTGGGGGGCATTGCTACGATGTGGTTCACACGATTGCCACCCCGTTCTATCACGTCATTCAATCAACTGGCCAGGAAGTTCGTGGAACAATTCCGCATGCATGTTGCAAGGCCCAAAGATGTCAACACCCTGTCTAGCGTTATTCAAGCTCCAGGAGAGACGCTCAGACATAACTTGGAAAGATTTCATAAAGCTTGTGTGGAGATCACCAATCCCAATGACAATTCAATTCTGGTGGCGTTGATGAAAGGGATTGACCCAGATTCAGATTTTGGAAATTGGCTGGCAGGAAAACCTCCTGCGTCGTTGGACCGCTTCTACTCCAAAGCTGCCTAATTCTTGAGGCATGAGGACGCGAAGCAGTCTAGGAAACAGGACGACGCAGGAACCAGTGGAGAAGGAATTCAAAGTAATGTGGCTGTAAAACAATCGGGAGAAAGCTCTAGAAAAGTGCAGTTAAACATCTAGAACAAGCAATCACAACCAAAGAATAATGAGAATCAGAGTAGAAAGCGGGATCAGAACCGTGGCCCAAGGCGTAGGGCCCCTATGTTTGACAGCTATACTCCGCTGAACACGTCATTGGAGAATGTGTACCTACAAACTTGCAATGCCATGCAATATAAGAAGCCCACTCCGAAACCGTCGTCGGAGAGACAAATTCAGACAGGCAAGTTTTGTAGATTTCATGACAGTTATGGCCACAATACTAATGAATGCAGACACCTGCAAGACTTGATTGAGAAGTTGATTAGAGAAAGGAAGTTAGACCAGTTCGTACGGGCGCCGCAGTCTGGTGGTGCGGGCCCGTCAAACCAGAACAATCAGCCAAATCGGCCAAGACAAGAAGAGCCTGCCCGAACGGGCGGAAGGTTAGTGATAAACACCGTCAGCGGTGGTCCGCATCTAGCGGACAAGAGCTAGAAGGAGATGAAGTCATATGCTAGCTCGGTTAGGCATATGGAATTTGAGTGTCGCAGTAGTTATGATGAAGGGGCTCCGGCCAAACAACAAAAAACGATGGCTGATGACATCGTATTCCGGAACCGTGATGCAGATAAGGTCGAAGCCCCGACTATCGACCCGCTCGTTATATCCGCCCAGGTCGGTCCTGCTTGGATGAAGAGGATACTGGTGGATAGCGGGAGTTCAGTCAATATCTTGTTTAAGAGAGCCTATGATCAGATGAAGATGGAAGCCAAAGATTTGAAACCCTGTCAATCCAGGATTCACGGCTTCGATGGAAGTGCTAATATACCCACGGGGGCTGTGGACTTACCCGTGGAGTTGGGGATCGGTGAATGCAGAAGAGTACGCATGTTGCAGTTTGTTGTTTTGGATATTCATTCACCATACAACGCATTTCTGGGCCGACCGGCTCTTGTTGAGTTTCGGGCGGCGATCGCCCCGTGGTGTTTGACCCTAAAGTTTCCTACCGATTGTGGTATCGGTGTGATTCATGGAGATCAGGCTGCTGGAAGGGCCTGTTATGTTGCAGAGCTGCGGGAGGCGCAGCGAAGAGAGAAAGGGAAGGGCATAGAGGAATCCCTCTGCGTCCGTTGTGCTGATAATTGACAATTGGTGCCTAGGCCTCGGCCCAGGCACCACAACCAATTCCAGAGAGACCTCGACCCAAGGGACAACGACATCAACGAAGAATCTACAGAGAGTCAGGCTTCTCCAGCTGAATTGACTATCAATGTCCCGATCGATGAAGATGGCGATGACTTAAGAATGCTAAAAATCGGGTCACAGTTGGGCCAAGAGGCGCAGCAGGAACTGGTTGAATTTCTTCGAGCGAATCTCGACGTGTTCGCCTGGACGCACTCTGACATGTATGGGATCTCGCCGGACATCGCGAGCCACACTTTAAACATTGACCCGCGGTATATCCCGGTCAAATAGAAAAGGCGTTGTATGGATACAGAGAGATCTGCCGCCCTTAAAGAGGAGGACGATAAATTGAAAACAAATGGTTTCATTAGAGATGCTTTATACCCGGAGTGGGTATCCAACCCCGTACTTGTACGGAAACCGAATGGGAAATGGAGGACGTGTATTGATTATTCTGACTTGAACAAAGCTTGCCCGAATGACAGTTTTCCACTTCCACGCATCGATCAGCTTGTCGATTCAACTGCCGGACACGAATTGTTATCTTTCATGGATGCTTATTCGGGCTACAATCAAATACCCATGCATGTACCCGATCAAGAGCACACAAGCTTCGTGACTGATCTGGGACTATACTGCTATAAAGTCATGCCGTTTGGATTAAAGAATGCCGGCGCTACTTATCAACGGCTGGTCAATCGGATGTTTGCCAACCAGATCGGGAAAACCATGGATGTTTATGTGGATGACATGTTGGTGAAGTCACGGTATTCTGTTGATCACGTGAAAGATTTAGGATCGATGTTCGATATCCTCCGGAGATATGGTATGAAGCTCAATCCGCTGAAATGTCATTTTAGAGTTGCATCCGGAAAATTCCTTGGGTTTATCGTCAACGCCCGAGGGATAGAAGCTAACCCTGAAAAGATTTGGGCCATTAGAAATCTTCAAACTCCAAGAACCATAAAGCAAGTTCAGAGTCTCAATGGGAAAGTTACAGCATTGAGTAGGTTCATCTCGAAGTCGACCGACAAATGCATCCCTTTCTTCGATCTGATCCGGAAAGGGAAACGAAACTTCGAATGGACTGCCGAATGTGAAGGTGCCTTCTAGTCACTGATTCATCATCTTTCAACACCGCCGATTCTTTCAAAGCCTGTTGAACACAAGCAATTATATCTCTACTTAGCGGTATCTGAAAACGCGATCAGTGCAGCATTAGTCCGGGAAGAAGACCGAGTGCAGAAACCGGTGTACTATGTAAGTAAGCGGCTAACCGGAGCCGAGAGAAACTACCCAAAGCTGGAAAAGTTGGCGTACTGCCTAGTCATTGCCTCGAGGAAGATCCGCCCATATTTTCAGGCTCATCCTATTACTGTGTACACCGATCAGCCGTTACGACAGGTCCTCACGCAGCCTGAGACGTCTGGTAGGTTACTAAAATGGAATATCGAACTAAGTCAATTTGACATCACGTATACTCCAAGAAGGGCCATATACGGTCAAGTCCTAGCCGATCTTGTTGTTGAATTCACTGTACCTGAGGACTTACCTGAGACTAGCAAATCTCCTGAATACATATGGAAGTTATATACTGACGGTGCCTCTAATGGTCGGTGTTCGGGAGCAGGAGTAGTGCTTGAAACCCCCGAAGGCCGATCCATATGCTATGCTTTGAAGTTCGAGTTCCGTGCGACTAACAATGAGGCTGAATATGAAGCTTTGCTTACTGGGTTGAAGCTAGCCCGTGACTTGAGAATTATCGCTGTAGAAATTTATTGTGACTCCCAGTTGATCGTATGTCAAGTCCGAGGTGAATACCAAGCTAAGGACCGGAGACTAGCTGCTTACTTAACTCGAGTCAAGGAGATTCTCGATCATTTTGATTACTATGCCATTTTCTATATCCCCCAGGAGCACAATCAGAAGGCCGATTCATTGGCAAAGTTGGCAAGTACAGGCGAAGATCAGCAGTTGGGGCTTGTTCCCGTTGAAACCCTGTCCTCTCCGAGCATTGATCAGAATGAGATTAATTATGCACTTGAAGCTACCACAAGTAGGGAGTCGTGGATGACCCCCTATCGAAATTATATTAAACACGGGACGTTGCCTGAGCGCAGGAGTGAGAAGAGGCAGGTCCTTCGGAAAGCCTCGCGTTATGTCATTCAAAACGGAGTTATGTATAAAAGGGGGTACTCCGTCCCCCTACTCCGGTGTATCGCGCACGACGAAATTAAACGAGTTTTACACGATGTACACGAGGGAGAATGTGGCGATCACACTGTGGGGCAAGCACTTGCCAAGAAAGTACTCCGATACGGATATTACTGGCCTACTGTTAACCGAGATGCGTCGGAATACGCCAAAAAGTGCGATAAGTGCCAGAAACATGCTCGAGTTCCTAGAGCCCCGCCTACCGAGATAACCCAGATGGTTAGCCCATGGCCGTTTGCAATATGGGGAATCGATATAATTGGAGCACTGCCTTTAGCCAAAGGTGGCGCGAGATACGCCATCGTCGCGGTTGATTACTTCACTAAATAGGCCGAAGCTGAGCCTCTTGCAACGATTAAAATGAAAAAAGTAATTAACTTCGTAGTGCGCAACATTATATGCCGATTTGGTCTCCTGCATACTATCATCACCGATAACGGAGCCCAATTCGACAGTACTGAATTAAAAAATTTCTACCAACGATTTCACATAATAAGAAGTTTTCTGCAGTAGCACACCTTCAAGCAAACGGCCAAGTCGAAGCTGTTAACAAAGTTATAATGTCAATTCTGAAGAAACGACTGGAAAAGGCCGGGGGCAAGTGGGTCGACGAACTTCCTATGGCATTATGGGCCTACCGAACAATTCACAAAACTGCAACCGGTCACACTCCATTTTCTCTATCTTACGACTCTGAGGCCTTTATTCCAGTCGAATTGGAAGTGCCCTCTCATCGCACGACATACTATGATCCGAAGACGAACGCCATATTGCTTGCTGAATCTCTGGATTTACTGGATGAGAGGCGTGAAGAGGCTGATTTGAGAGCAGCCGCGTATCGAAACCGGGTCGCTCGAATATTCAATGCCAAGGTCCGTCCGCGAACGTTTGAACTCGGCGATCCCGTGCTCAAAAGAATTTTTCCGGTTCCTTCGCACATGAAGCCGAATTGGGAAGGGCCGTATGTGATTTCGCAAAAGCTCGGGGATGGCACGTTCAAATTAGCGACCGTTGACGGTCTTACCTTTCCAAGAGCTTGGAATAGCGAGAGTCTTTGTCGCTACTACATATGAAAGACTTTACTTATTTGTTTTCGTCAAATTATTCCTTTGCATTTTATTCTAGCATTTCGAGATTTAAATTTGTAATAAGGCAACTGATTTTGCCATATTTTCTCGTTTCAGCAATAAAATGCCATCTCTTCGAGCCAGAGCTGTGATTTATTGAGTATGACGCACAATATCACGACGCACGGAGAGCTAAGTTCCATCCTACGGTGGGATTTATTCAAATAGGGAGTGGCTGTGATATGACTGGTCACTCGCTAAGTAAAACCCGAGCTCGGGTGCAAGACACTACATCAACAATTAAGGGGATTGATACACGACAATCCCTCTTTTAACTCCAACTTCCCAGAGTGCGAATTGGAGTATAAACATTTGACAATTCGTTCCTAGAGTGTGAACGGACTCCAACTTCCTGGAGTACGAATTGGAGTATAAACATTTAACAATTCGTTCCCAGAGTGTGAACGGACTCCAACTTCCCGGAGCGTGAATTGGAGTATAAACATTCCACAATTCGTTCCTAGAGTGCGAACGGACTCCAACTTCCCAGAGTGCGAATTGGAGTATAAATATTTGACAATTCGTTCCCAGAGTGTGAACGGACTCCAACTTCCCGGAGCGTGAATTGGAGTATAAACATTCCACAATTCGTTCCCAGAGTGCGAACGGACTCCAACTTCCCAGAGTGCGAATTGGAGTATAAACATTTGACAAATCGTTCCCAGAGTGTGAACAGACTCCAACTTCCCGGAGCGTGAATTGGAGTATAAACATACCTCGATTCGTTCCCAGAGTGTGAACGGACTTCGACTTCCCGGAGCGGGAATTGGAGTATAAACGTCGAATCCAAGCTCCCAGAGTGTGAGTGGGAGCGTAAATGCCAAGTCGAAGTTCCTGAAGTGCGAACTGAGATGTCGACGCTAACTCCAAGTCCCCGGAGTGCGAAGTGAAGAGTAAAACATCAATTCCAGGTTCCCGGAGTGCGAACCGAACTACAAACGTCGATAATTCTCGAATTCACATAGTTCGAACCAGGTTACCAACTACAAATTATTCTAAGTCCTTAGAATGTGGACGTGTGTCCAAGACTTGCGACAACATAGTCCACCACCGTAACACAAGTGTTGTCCCACGAGACTAGGGGGCAAAAATAAGCTAAGTGTTAATCGCTAACCGAAGTGTTATAATGTCCGGAGATTCAATTATTCATCAATCGCAACTTATGACCGAGATTTTCATACTTGGCAAATAAAAACGAACTCTACCTGACGGTAACAAGCATCACAAGTACTCCGGACCGACGACATAACACTACAAACACTTAAGCATAGAAGAAACGAGAGTCGAAGGGAAGAAAGCAAAGATTCATTTCAACTAACTGAAAATGAGAGCTTACATGTAATAAGTCTTTCCAAAAATTCTTACTAGCGGGGGCCGAACCCGTTGTTTGTACCAAAATTGGGCACAACACTCGTCGGAAGTTTTTGAAGAGATAATAAATGAAGAAAGTAAATTTAAACTGAGGATTATCTAACAAAAACTCCAAATAACATATAAGTAAATGCGAAGACAAGCAATTTATAGTGGTTCGGCGTGTTGCCTACGTCCACTGTGAAAGTTTTTGCACTTTTATTGACTTTCTCTTGATGATTACAAGTTGATACAGCAATCAATAGCAAAGTACAGCAGTGAATTCGAAATTAACAGCAATTTAATGATGCTAAGTAATGGAGATCTTGATCCGGCAGAGTCTATGTGCTTCAAAGTCCAAAAAGTCCTTTTTCCGTTGGCCATGAGGCTCTACTTATAGGCGTAGGCCGCAGATATTTCGCTGAAAACACGGGAGACCGCTTTTGGCACGTGGGGGGGCCCACACGCACGCTTCCTCGAAGTTTGGGCCCACTTTGGCATCGGTTCGAACCCCATTCGAACCGATCAGGGAACCATCCAATCGATATGAAACTTGGTGTGGACATTCTCTAGCATGAATGCAAGCTGCTGTGAAAATTTGGTGGCATTTGGATCAGTAGATTAAGAGTTATGATGGGTTCGAAATATGCATTCACAGTGAGGCTGATTGGTTCGAAACCATCTGTTCGAACCGATGGTTTCGAAACCATGGTGGCACGTGCCTTCGTGGAGTCGTGGAGCGCACGTTTCGAATCGGTCCGGTCTTCACTCCGAGTTGACCGCTTCGACTCCATGTATCTCGGCATGCTTGGCTCAGTGGGGGACATGTCATCTTGAATGGGTAGTCCGATGGGTTCGAATGATGTTCCCTGGATGGATTCGAACATGGAGTTCGTGATGGATTCGAACAAAGCACATGCGAGGGGTTCGAACTACTGGAGCTATATCGGTTCGAACCGGTCACATTCCAATGGATTCGAGGCTCATTGCAAAGAACCCAGTAGGCATGGTTTGATGCTTTCGAAGCTTTGATGTCCGGATGGGTTCGAAGTCGCTGGGTTCGAACCCGATGGGTTCGAAGGAGATGGGTTCGAACCTGATGGGTTCGAACCTATGGCTTTTCCTTCCAAATTGAATCGATCGTATCTTGGGCGTGTGAACTCCGATTGACCTGAAATTTGAGGTGTTGACTCCTATGGCCTCTCTAGCCATGCCTCATGAGTTTTAGCCCAATCCGGATCCGGACAAAATTCAGTGATATCCATAGCGAAACCAAGTATAACCAATCTCTAAGACGAACGGTCCTTCGTTCTTGACCGATCCTTTGGTATCACGGCCTCGCCAGAAGGCGGGATAACATTTTGCCCCCCAAAGTACGTCTTGTGAGAACACGACGTGCTTTGAATTGCTGCAATTTCTCTTTGATCAACTATCATTCTCTTTTCTATCGAGACTTATATCCTGTATTGATGTTACCTTGCGTTGATGTGATTGAAGGCCGTATGATAGTGCTTAGCCGTTGGCTGTTGCATTTGTAACAGGACGAGTATTCGATCCCTGTAAACGTTTAAAATCGAACGTTAGTCTAACATATATGCACATATATTAGTGTGGTCCTTGTTAGTGTTGTACGTCTACGGGTCGTTGTTAGGTTGGTTCGTTACTGAACGCCGTATCGATTCTCTCCTGAATCGACTCTGAAAATTTTAGTTGAAACAACGCTTAATGGTTGTTTCGATAAGTTCCTTCGTATTGACCCTCTCCTGGATCAACGTAGAAGGTTGGAGAAAGCGACTCAGTGTCGTGTGAGCATAGTGCCTCGAACCAATAGGTTGAAGTTCTGATGGGTTCGAAACTTTCCTTCGAACCGATGGGATGGGTTCGAAACCTTCGTTCGAACCGATGGTCTGAAGTGTTGATGGGTTCGAAAGCCTTCCTTCGAACCGATGGACAAAAACACTGATGGTTTCGAAGTTTTCCTTCGAACCAATAGCTTTGACCAGAGACAAAATCACCGTTCGTGGCCGTAAATTGTGGATGGAGATGTAGCTGGGAGCTTCGAACTGAGGGACACGCTGATTGTTTCGAACCGATTCGGTCCACCGCCTTGCTGCTTGCTTCGAATCGATGAGGCTTTAAGCGTATGGGTTCGAAAGTTGGTTTCGAACCGATCCGGAGTAATGACCCATGGTAACCGGTTGAGTCCACCGGGATGTGAATCGGCCCGGTCACTTTCTGCTCCCATATAAATAGCCGGGGCCGTCACTTTTTCCATTTTTTACTTTTTACTTCTACTGTTTATCTTCTTCCACTTTGCTCCAAGGCCTTTGAGAGAAAACCACGGTGCTGTGCATTCGAACCAATTGACATCCAAACTCCTAATTCCCTGATTCTATCAATCTGATTAGGTAACTAGCTAAGATTTTGAACGGCAAAACTACTCCGAACCCATCGCCCCATCATCAATTCGGTGCTTCTGGGGACTTGTAGATCCAGATCTGACTTTCTGGGGAGGCTTCGAACTGATATATGGGCTAGAGTTCGAACCGATGGTTGCGGCGCCTCGTCCTCTGGGTTGCTTTGGTGAGGGCGGCGTAGTTCGAATCGATGGATTCGAATCCACCTGAGGTCGTTTCGAAGTTCTTAACTCTGCATCGATACAGAGGCTATGGTTTCGATTGTAATCTTTGCCGAATTGTGGGCTTCCTTATCGGTTTGATACCACTTGACCAAGGATCGGTTCGAAACCGCCCTTCACCAATCGATTCGAACGCGTCACGCGCCCATCGGTTCGAAGCATATCTTGCCGTATCGGTTCGAAGTGGTCTCCTTAGCATCGATTCGAAGTAAGGATGGGATGGGTTCGAATGAGCCCACTTATGATCGGTTCGAAGCCTTTTGGACAGACACCAAAGTTTAACACATAATTCCAACGAGCTTCACTCTCGCATACTAGAACTTTGACTACTGAATTGCATACTTGACTGCCTTTCAAAGCTCGTTGATGGGACCATAACTGAATTCACTTGAACTCATTTTCAACATAAAAACGGCGATGACGGTCTGCGATGACGGTCATTGCGATTGGAACTCGTAGCTTTGTCGTTCGTATAACTTTGCGATATTTACCTAAGTAACGCCCAACACTGCACAACACACATTCATACACTGTACACCGGGGATTCACAGGTCTCTTGTTGTCTAACGATGGTTTCTAATGAGTTAGCTAGTTATGGAGCCATCGAGTTCCCAGCAACAGGAAAATCCGCAGGATATTCAGGGCACTGCTCCTCCGAGATTAGAAGTTCCCGACATCGATCCTGAGATTGTTGGCCCAGCGCCGGATGAACTCCCCAATGCATCATTCATTGCTAACCCGTCAGATTCTGTCCCGTCTCATATTACTGAAGATATGTTGGGTAGAATATGCCTAAGGCACGGCTTGTCACTAGAAGATGTGCTATTACCAGGGCCGAGTGATAGGCCACATTGTCCGCCGGAGGGATACACTGCATTTAACCACCATGCATGTGCGGCTGGGACGCTCCCCTCGTTTAACGAGTATATCAGAGAAGTCCTATCTTATTTGGGGATTGCACCATCCCAACTCCACCCGAACGGGTATACTTCAGTTAATAGCCTGTTCATTGCTTTTATGGAGTATCTTCACAGACCGCCAGCTCCGGTCGAAATCAGATACTTGTTTAACTTCAAGACCCGCAACGATTATCCATCTTTCACATTCCTGGAGGCAGTACGGAACTGTCAAGTGGTCACTGGTGCTTGGACCAGACTCAGTTATTATAGGACAGAATGGTTTTATGTCCGATGTCCTCCGGGCTTTGCTAGGCGGTGGTTGTTCAGACGTAAGTATGGCCGATTATTTAAGCAACCAATGAGGCAGTTTTGGTCGAAGTGTAACTTATATATATATTTTCTTTCTTTATAGCGATGATTCCACGCCCTGATGGTGACCGTTTCAAGGAGATAGTGCGGATATTCCGAGAGATCCCAAGCGAAGACAGGGACTTCGACGTGTTGTTGACGGATAGAAATCTTTGGGCTTGTGGATTGATTGAACGGCGGCAAAGCATAATATTCGATGGAGCACAAAGAATGGTTTCGAAGAAACGAACCAAGCACAAGCAACCCAAAGTCGTTATCACTGAGGAAGGCGACTCCGAAAGGACCCACACAGACGAGGAACCACTAGCCGGACCTACAGATGTTGGTCAAGACGTTACACAGCAGAGACAAGGCAAGGCTGCCATTTTTAAATCACCAAGAAAGGGAAGGTGGAAATCAGTTGTAACATCTCGGGTCACTCCCGGAATTAGAATTTCGGAGGGGTCTCCCACGAGGGAAGAGGGTCTCTTCGAAGGGCTTGCTGACATTCCAATCCCGGACGATATGTCCTTTCCACAGGACGCCGGGTTGGAGGAATTTCACCGCACTCTATACTCGAGCGAGCCCTGCACTACTAGCGCTGTCGACACTTCGGGTCGGTCGGGGGGGGGGGGGGGGGGGAAATGCATACTCATGCACGTTTCACAACACTGCACAAGTTTTAACTGTAGGCTGTTGATTTCGGGAAATCACTAACTCTGTTTTCTTGTTGCCTTGCAGAAACCATGTCTGGACGCCGCTCGATGCTTGGGAGTCTGCGGCATGATCGGAAATCATCTTATTATGACTCGCGCAGGCGAGAAGAAGATAGAGAGTACGACCAGGGGCATTCTAGAGAGTACGATCAGGGACACTCTAGGGAGTATGATCAGGGACATTCTGGATATTCAAGTCGTGACAGACATGACACCGATCGGGGATACAAGCGTCGGTCCCGCTCGCATTCTCCCCCTCCTCCCAGAGATCCCGTACAGCCTCCGACCCATGCTTCTCGTCCTTCCGAGTCTTCACATCATAGATCCGCCTCTCAAACCTCCAGGCATGAACCACATCGCTCCAGAAGCGATACATCGGCCGCAGTCGTCTTGGAACAACCCCCTGTCGAAGTTGCTGGGGAAGGGGCACTCAGGCTTGCGCAACTCAAGAAGGATTTCCCGACTATATGCTTCGACAACTATATATTCCCTCCGAACCTGAAGAGAATCCCGCCATCGGTCGAGCAGCTGGTGCATGAATATGTGCACGATTTCTATGCTCAATATAAAGTATGGTTCAAAGCTGCAGAAAAAGCATCAGAGCTGGCTTTTGAGCACGGGGCTGCCAATGAAAAGTTACAAGCAGAGTTGGCCCAGAAGAGCCGTATTATCGAGGCACTTAACACTGAGGCTGAATCTTCAAGGAAGTCCGAACTGGAGGCCGTACAAAAGGCTGATGAAGCTCAAGCTGCGATGAATAGAATGAAGCTTGAGCATTATGCCGCGATGGAAGATATGGGCCATCGGAACACTTTAGTCACCGCCGAAAGGGACGCGGCGCTGAAGGAACTTAACGAGCTCAAGTCCAAGCTTGCAAAAATCACCAAAGACAGGGATGATGCGCAGAATGCAGCCCAGGAGGCGTGCGAGCAAGCAGTGCTTCTGCGTACTGAGCGTGATGCGGCAGTGGCTAGAGTTCAAGCAGTTGAGGCGGAGACTGAGGAAAAAATTCAGCAAGCTGAAGCCAGGTTAGAGGCCGACATTGACGATCTGCTCATCACCTATAATGCCAATGTTTTGAAGTACAGAAACTTGGCCTGGCTTCATGATTATCCGATTCATCTCCGCTGTGCTTGGGACCGATTGGTCGAGGGAGAAGGAGAAGCGCACCCGGGCGAATCGGTTGACCGATTTGAGCTCGAGAACCGGGTGCTGACGGAGGATGAGAAGAAGGTTCTTCACGAGGCCATAATCATGCATGAGGAGGAGATGACTGGCGGTCGGTCGCTGGAGGCCGGAGAGAGTTCAGGCGTTGAGCATCACGCCACTATCATCGAAGCTACCGCTCCGCCTCCGTCCGATCATGTATCCGTGGTTAGCTCACAAGCTGTTCCCGCCTATGATCCGGAGCAACCACGGCTATCTCCTATCAGTGAGCACGCTTCTGAGGACATCCAAACATCGTCAAGCCAAACGGAGGAAGGTATTCCGAATATACTTCAAGTGCATTTTTGCTAGAAATTTCGCTTTGAAATAATTATTCACTACTTCTTTTCTGTCTCTAGTGACAAAGACTACTCCGGCGCCTTCAGCTCAGGAGTCATCCCAAGTACAGAGGGCTATCACCACTGAACCGACTGTCGTGACAACGGCGGTGTCTACCGAAGGGGCGCAGGAGGGCTCTATGTCTCTCGACGAGTAGATGGTGAGAGAATTGCTCGGCCCACAGGGAGACTCCTCTTCGGAGTTGCCTTTTATCATCAGCCAATTCCCGCCGGCCTCTGGTGCTTTCGTGCAGACCGGGGTTGCCCCCAGCCAGGCCCCATCGTCTCGAGATGAAGAAATACTGGCCGAGATCCAGGCTGAAATTGAAGCTGCGGGGCATGGAGGCAGCACTGGAGTTAGTTCCGCGACGAGTGCTCCTATACCTTTAAATGTAATATTGCCAAGTGACACCGAAGCAGGAACCCGAGCGCCCATTTCGTCTTTGGTTGCGGATCCGGCTCCTTCTATTCCTCCGGAGGGAAGCTCCCGTCCAGGTTCAAGCCCTGAGGAGTATGTGGACATCATGCCTTCACCCGAGGAACAATCGTCGGAGAAAAAGCCTAGTAAACGAAGGATATCGATTCCAAGTGACTCTGACGACGATGGCGAGCCATTGATAAAGCGGGTGAGGAAGAAGAAGTAGACCAGCCGCTTGAGCGGGCTTTTGTTAAATAGGAACTTGCTTTTTGTTTCCTTTTTGCAGGTCGTGTATAGATGCGGGTTCGGCCCCCGCTAGTAGGAATTCTTTTTGGAAAACCTTATTGCATGTAAGCCTTTGTTTTTAGTTAATTGAAATGAACTTTTTCTTTCTTCACTTCAATTCTCACCCCTTTTGCGCCCAAGTGTTGGTAGTGCTATGTTGTTAGTCCGGAGTATTTGTGATGTTTGTTGCCATCAGGCAGAACTTATCTTTATTTGCCAAGTGTAAAAGTCTTGACCATAAGTTGTGATGGATGAACAGCCGAGATTCCGGACATCATAACACTTCGGTTAATGATTAACACTTAGCTTATTTTTGCCTCCTAGTCTCGGGGAATAGCTTTTGTGTTCTGGTATTTGACTGTGTTCGTTGTAAGCCTTGAACACACGTCCACATGCTGGGGACTTAGGATAATTTTTAATCGGCAAGCCGATCCGAATTATGAGAATTCGAGAGTTACCGACGTTGTAGTTCAGTTCGCGCTCCGCGAACTTGGAGATAATGTCGGCATTCCAGTTCGCACTCCAGGAGATTTGACTTGGTACTTACGCTCCCATCCATACTCTAGGAACTTGGATTTTATACTTATACTCCAATTCACGCTCCGGGAAGTTGGAGTCCGTTCACGCTCCGGGAACGAATTGTGAAATGTTTATACTCCAATTCACATTCTGGGAAGTTGGAGTCCGTTCGCGCTCCGGGAACGAATCGTGAAATGTTTATACTCCAATTCACGCTCTGGGAAGTTGGAGTCCGTTCACGCTCCGGGAACGGATTGTGAAATGTTTATACTCCAATTCACGCTCCGGGAAGTTGGAGTCGGCTCACACTCTGGGAGCGATGGATTTATACTCTGGTTCGCACTCCGGGAACCGAGAGTTGAAGTTTATACTCCAATTCACGCTCTGGGAATTTGGAGTCGGCTCACACTCTTGGAGCGATGGATTTATACTCTGGTTCGCACTCCGGGAAGCGAGAGTTGAAGTTTATAATCCAATTCACACTCTGGGAATTTGGAGTCGGCTCACACTCTGGGAGCGATGGATTTATACTCTGGTTCGCACTCCGGGAACCGAGAGTTGAAGTTTATACTCCAATTCACACTCTGGGAATTTGGAGTCGATGGAGGGATTGTCGTGTATCAATCCCCTTAAGTGTTGATGTAGTGTCCTACCCCCGAGCTCGGGTTTCACTTAGCGAGTGACCGGTCATATCACAGCCACTCCCAATTTGAATAAATCCCACCGTAGGATGGAACTTAGCTCTCCGTGCGTCGTGATATTGTGCGTTATATTCAATAGATCACAGCTCTGGCTCGAAGAGACGGCATTTTATTGCTGAAACGAGAAAACATGGCAAAGTCAGTTGCCTTATTACAAGTTGAAATCTCGAAATGCTTGAATAAAATGCAAAAGAAATAAATTGACGAAAACAAATGATTTAAGTCTCTCATATGTAGTAGCGACGAAGACTTTCGCTATTCCAAGCTCTTGGCAAGGTAAGACCGTCGACGGTTGCTAGTTTGAATGTGCCATCTCCGAGCTTTTGCGAAATCACATACGGCCCTTCCCAATTTGGCTTCATGTGCGAAGGAACCGGAAAAATTCTTTTGAGTACGAGATCGCCGAGTTCAAAGGTTCGTGGACGGACCTTGGCATTGAATATTCGGGCGACCCGGTTTCGATATGCGGCTGCTCTCAAATCAGCCTCTTCACGCCTCTCATCCAGTAAATCTAGAGATCCAGCAAGCAGTATGGCATTCGTCTTCGGATCATAATATGTCGCGCGATGAGAGCGCACCTCCAACTCGACAGGAATGACGGCCTCGGAGCCGTAAGATAGCGAAAACGGGGTGTGACCGGTTGCAGTTTTGTGAGTTGTCCGGTAGGCCCACAATGCCATAGGAAGTTCGTCCACCCACTTGCCCCCGGCCTTTTCCAATCGTTTCTTCAGAATTGACTTTATGACTTTGTTTACAGCTTCGACTTAACCATTTGCTTGAGGATGCGCCACTGTAGAGAACTTCTTGTGTATGTGAAACCGTTGGCAGAAATTTTTGAACTCGGTGCTGTCAAATTGGGCTCCGTTATCGGTGATGATAGTATGTGGGAGACCGAATCGGCAGATAATGTTGCGCACTACGAAGTTAATCACTTTTTTCGTTGTAATCGTTGTAAGAGGCTCAGCTTCGGCCCATTTAGTAAAGTAATCAACTGCGACGATGGCGTACCTCGCGCCACCCTTGGCTAATGGTAGTGCTCCAATTATATCGATTCCCCATGTCGCAAACGGCCATGGGCTAACCATCTGAGTTATCTCGGTAGGCGGAGCCCTAGGAATTCGAGCATGTTTCTGGCACTTGTCACACTTTTTGGCATATTCTGACGCATCTCGATTAACAGTAGGCCAATAATATCCATACCGAAGTATTTTCTTTGCCAGCGCTTGCCCCCCAGTGTGATCGCCACATTCTCCTTCGTGCACATCATGTAACACTCGTTTGATTTCGTCGTGCGCGATACACCGGAGTAGGGGAATGGAGTATCCACTTCTATACATAACTCCGTTTTGAATGACATAACGCGAGGCTTTTCGAAGGACCTGCCTCTTCTCACTCCTGTGCTCAGGCAGCGTCCCGTGTTCAATGTAATTTCGATAGGGGGTCATCCACGACTCCCCACTTGTGGTAGCCTCAAGTGCACAATTAATCTCATTCTGATCAATGCTTGGAGAAGACATGGTTTCAACGGGAACATGCCCCAACTGCTGAGCTTCACCCGTACTTGCTAACTTTGCCAATGAATCGGCCTTGTGATTGCGTTCCCGGGGGATATAGAAAATGGCATGGTAATCAAAATGATTGAGAATCTCCTTGACTCGAGTTAAGTAGGCAGCTAATCTCCGGTCTTTAGCTTGGTATTCACCCCGGACTTGACATACGACCAACTGTGAGTCACAATAAATTTCTACAGCGGTAATCCTCAAGTCACGAGCTAGCTTTAACCCAGTAAGCAAAGCTTCGTATTCAGCCTCATTGTTAGTCGCACGGAAATCGAACTTCAAAGCATAACATATGGATCGGCCTTCGGGGGTTTCAAGCACTACTCCTGCTCCCGAACACCGATCATTAGAGGCTCCATCAGTGTACAACTTCCAAATGTATTCAGGAGATTTGCTAGTTTCGGGTAAGTCCTCAGGTACAGTGAATTCAACAATAAAATCGGCTAGGACTTGACCGTGTATGGCCCTTCTCGGAGCGTACGTGATTTCAAATTGACTTAGCTCGATATTCCATTTTAGTAACCTACCAGACGTCTCAGGCCGCGTGAGGACCTGTCGTAACGGCTGATCGGTGTACACAGTAATAGGATGAGCCTGAAAATATGGGCGGAGCTTCCTCGAGGCAATGACTAGGCAGTATGCTAACTTTTCTAGCTTTGGGTAATTCCTCTCGGCTCCAGTTAACCGCTTACTCACATAATATACCGGTTTCTGCACTCGATCCTCTTCCCGGACTAATGCTGCACTGATCGCATCTTCGGACACCGCTAAGTAAAGATACAATTGCTCGTGATCAACAGGCTTTGAAAGAATCGGCGGTGTTGAAAGATGTTGAATCAGTGACTGGAAGGCACCTTCACATTCGGCAGTCCATTCGAAGTTTCGTTTCCCTTTCCGGATCAGGTCGAAGAAGGGGATACATTTGTCGGTCGACTTCGAGATGAACCTACTCAGTGCTGCAACTTTCCCGTTGAGACTTTGGACTTGCTTTATGGTTCTTGGAATTTGAAGATTTCTAATGGCCCAAATCTTTTCAGGGTTAGCTTCTATCCCTCGAGCGTTGACGATAAACCCAAGGAATTTACCGGATGCAACTCCAAAATGACATTTCAATGGATTGAGCTTCATACCATATCTCCGGAGGATATCGAACATTGATCCCAAATCCCTCACATGATCAACAGAATATTGTGACTTCACCAACATGTCATCTACGTAAACTTCCATGGTTTTTCCGATCTGGTTGGCAAACATCCGATTGACCAATCGTTGATAGGTAGCGCCGGCATTCTTTAACCCAAACGGCATGACTTTATAACAGTATAGCCCCAGATCGGTTACGAAGCTTGTGTGCTCTTGGTCGGGTACATGCATGGGTATTTGATTGTAGCCCGAATAAGCATCCATGAAAGATAACAATTCGTGTCCGGCGGTTGAATCGACAAGCTGATCGATGCGTGGAAGTGGAAAGCTGTCTTTCGGGCAAGCTTTGTTCAAATCAGAATAATCAATGCACGTTCTCCATTTCCCGTTCGGCTTTCGTACAAGTACGAGGTTAGATACCCACTCCGGGTATAAAGCGTCTCTAATGAAACCGTTTGTTTTCAACTTATCAACTTCCTCTTTAAGGGCGGCAGATCTCTCTGGATCCATACCACGCCTTTTCTGTTTGACCGGGACATACCGCGGGTCAATGTTCAAAGTGTGGCTCGCGATGTCCAGCGAGATCCCACACATGTCAGAATGCGTCCAGGCGAACACGTCGAGATTCGCCCGGAGAAATTCAACCAATTCCTGCTGCGCCTCTTGGCCCAATTGTGACCCGACTTTTAGCATTCTCGAATCATCGTCATCTTCATCAATCGGGACATTGACAGTCAGTTCGGCTGGAGAAGCCTGACTCTCTGTAGATTCTTCGTTGTTGTCATTGTCCCTTGGGTCGAGGTCTCTTTGGAATTGGTTGTGGTGCAAGGGCCGGGGCACAGGCACCAATTGTCAATTATCAGCGAAACGGACGCAGAGGGATTCCTCTACGCCCTTCCCCTTCTCTCTTCGCTGCGCCTCCCGCAGCTCTGTGACATAACAGGCCCTTCCAGCAGCCTGATCTCCATGAATAACACCGATACCACAATCAGTGGGAAACTTCAGGGTCAAACACCATGGGGCGATCGCCGCCAGAAACTCAGCAAGGGCCGGTCGGCTCAGAAACGCGTTGTATGGCGAGTGAATATCCAAAACAATGAACTGCAACATGCGTACTCTTCTGCATTCACCAATTCCTAACTCCACGGGTAACTCCACAACCCCCGTGGGTATATTAGCACTTCCATCGAAGCCGTGAATCCTGGATTGACAGGGTTTCAAATCTTTGGCTTCCATCTTCATCTGATCGTAGGCTCTCTTAAACAAAATATTAACTGAACTCCTGCTATCCACCAGTATCCTCTTCATCCAAGCAGGACCAACCTGGGCGGATATAACAAGCGGGTCAATGGTCGGGGCCTCGACCTTATCTGCATCACGGTTTCGGAATACGATGTCATCGGCCATCGTCTTCTGCTATTTTGCCGGAGCACCTTCGTCGTAACTACTGCAACATTCAAATTCCATATGCCTAACTGAACTAGCATATGACTCCATCTCTTTCTAGCTCTTATCCGCCGGATGCGGACCACCGCTAACGGTGTTTATCACTAACCTTCCCCCCGTTCGGGCAGGCTCTTCTTGTCTTGGCCGATTTGGCTGGTTGTTCTGGTTTGACGGGCCTGCACCACCAGACTGCGGCGCCCGTACAAACTGGTCTAGCTTCCTTTCTCTGATCAACTTCTCGATCAAATCTTGTAGGTGTCTGCATTCATTGGTATTGTGACCGTAACTATCATGAAATCTACAAAACTTGCCCGTCTGAATTTGTCTCTCCGACGATGGTTTCGGAGTGGGCTTCTTATATTGCATGGCATTGCAAGTTTGCAGGTCCACATTCTCCAACGACGTATTCAGCGGGGTATAACTGTCGAACATAGGGGCCCTACGCCTTGGGCCACGGTTCTGGTCCCGCTTCCTGCTCTGATTCCCATTATTCTTCGGTTGAGATTGCTTGTTCTGGATATTTAACTGCACTTTTCCGGAACTTTCTCCCGATTGTTTCACAGCCACATTACTCTGAATTCCTTCTCCACTGGTTCCCACGTCGTCCTGTTTCCTAGACTGCTTCGCGTCCTCACGCCTCAAGAATTGGGCGGCTTTGGAGTAGAAGCGGTCCAACGACGCAGGAGGTTTTCCTGCCAGCCAATTTCCGAAATCAGAATCCGGGTCAATCCCTTTCATCAATGCCATCAGAATTGAATTGTCATTGGGATTGGTGATTTCCACACAAGCTTTATGAAATCTTTCCAAGTAATGCCTGAGGGTTTCTCCTGGAACTTGAATCACGCTAGACAGAGTATTGACATCTTTGGGCCTCGCAACATGCATACGGAATTGTTCCACGAACTTCCTGTCCAATTGATTGAATGACGATATACAACGGGGTGGCAATCGCGTAAACCACATCGTTGCAATGCCCCCTAGGGAGATGGGAAAGCTCCTACACTTGACCGCATCGTCTGCTCTCGCGGCGCTCATGGACCATTCATACTTCAGTATGTGCTGATTGGGGTCCGAGTTTCCCTCGTACATTGGTAGCATGGGCATCTTAAATCGTCGAGGAGGTTCGGCATAGAGAATCTCATCTTTGAATGGGGTATGACTTCGGGAGATGCCCCAATCGTCGTTGGTAAGCCCCTGACTTTCACGGATCATTTGCCTGATCATCTCTGGGAGATCCGCTGCAGCTGCGTTATGAGCATGTTGAGCCAAGGTGTGGTCGGGTTCCACAACGCGGGACTGGACCGGGCGCTGTCGACGGTCCGGGTCTCGCCTCCTTGGTTCGACTTCTTCGGGTATATATGGCTCAGGAGTTTGCCGTCGTTGATGGCGGTTCTGATCTGACAAAGTGTGGATGTCAACTCCTTGTTCCATAGCACTGGTCGTAGGACGGTTATCAGTAGTGTGTTGAGGGAGAGTGCCTCCTCGAGAGGAAGGACCCGTGTGGAAGCTGGCGGACGGGCCGACTCGTACTTGCCCGACTGTCATTACCGGAAGATTCCCGGTAGCTTGTGCATAGTTCCCGTCCATTCGGGGTCGCGGAGGTCGGCGATGGTAATCAGAGGAAGCCGAGCTCTCCGTGGAAGACTGGGATGCGTAGTCCCTTCTAGACCGCCTGCGCTTGTGACTATGTAGCTGGCGGGTTAACTCAGCGTTAGCACGTAGTTGCTCCGTCAACTGTTGCCGACTCTGGGTCAGCTCCTGGAGCAACGTCTGAAACTCTTGTCTCGTTACCGGTCCGGATGGCTCCGAAGGCCCGGTGACGTCTTGTGTAGATGGCAACTGTGCGGGATTTTGCCTATCCCGGCCTTCCTGGTCGCCTATGTTAGAAGTAGTTCGTGTACTCACCATTGTAGATCGTAGGATTTTTCCCTAGACTTTTATCAAATCTGAATAGAACGGAAGGAATCTGAACTTGAGATTCGGATCTTGCTCTTAGATTTATTCAATCCGGTATCGAAAACAGATCCGAGGAGCAGGAGAAAAACTGTGTTTTCTCAGTGGAAGCACCAAAGTGTTTGTACCAAAATTGGGCACAACACTCGTCGGAAGTTTTTGAAGAGATAATAAATGAAGAAAGTAAATTTAAACTGAGGATTATCTAACAAAAACTCCAAATAACATATAAGTAAATGCGAAGACAAGCAATTTATAGTGGTTCGACGTGTTGCCTACGTCCACTGTGAAAGTTTTTGCACTTTTATTGAATTTCTCTTGATGATTACAAGTTGATACAGCAATCAATAGCAAAGTACAGCAGTGAATTCGAAATTAACAGCAATTTAATGATGCTAAGTAATGGAGATCTTGATCCGGCAGAGTCTATGTGCTTCAAAGTCCAAAAAGTCCTTTTTCCGTTGGCCATGAGGCTCTATTTATAGGCGTAGGCTGCAGATATTTCGCTGAAAACCCGGGAGACCGCTTCTGGCACGTGAGGGGGCCCACACGCACGCTTCCTCGAAGTTTGGGCCCACTTTGGCATCGGTTCGAACCCCATTCGAACCGATCAAGGAACCATCCAATCGATATGAAACTTGGTGTGGACATTCTCTAGCATGAATGCAAGCTGCTGTGAAAATTTGGTGGCATTTGGATCAGTAGATTAAGAGTTATGATGGGTTCGAAATATGCATTCACAGTGAGGCTGATTGGTTCGAAACCATCTGTTCGAACCGATGGTTTCGAAACCATGGCGGCACGTGCCTTCGTGGAGTCGTGGAGCGCACGTTTCGAATCGGTCCGGTCTTCACTCCGAGTTGACCGCTTCGACTCCATGTATCTCGGCATGCTTGGCTCGGTGGGGGACACGTCATCTTGACTGGGTAGTCCGATGGGTTCGAATGATGTTCCCTGGATGGATTCGAACATGGAGTTCGTGATGGATTCGAACAAGGCACATGCGAGGGGTTCGAACTACTGGAGCTATATCGGTTCGAACCGGTCACATTCCAATGGATTCGAGGCTCATTGCAAAGAACCCAGTAGGCATGGTTTGATGCTTTCGAAGCTTTGATGTCCGGATGGGTTCGAACCCGATGGGTTCGAAGGAGATGGGTTCGAACCTGATGGGTTCGAACCTATGGCTTTTCCTTCCAAATTGAATCGATCGTATCTTGGGCGTGTGAACTCCGATTGACCTGAAATTTGAGGTGTTGACTCCTATGGCCTCTCTAGCCATGCCTCATGAGTTTTAGCCCAATCCGGATCCGGACAAAATTCAGTGATATCCATAGCGAAACCAAGTATAACCAATCTCTAAGACGAACGGTCCTTCGTTCTTGACCGATCCTTTGGTATCACGGCCTCGCCAGAAGGCGGGATAACACCCGCATCTATACACGACCTGTTGAAGGGAAACAAAAAAACAAGTTCCTATCTAACCAAAGATCTGCTCAAGAGGCTGATCTACTTTTTCTTCTTCACCCGCTTTATCAGCGGCTCGTCGTCATCGGAATCGCTTGGAATTGATATCCTTCGTTTGGAGGGCTTTTTCTCCGACGATTGTTCTTCGGGTGAAGGCATGATGTCAACATCTTCCTCAGAGCTTGAACCTGGACGAGAGCTTCCCTCCGGAGGAATAGAAGGTGCCGGATCCGCAACCGAAGACGAGGCGGACGCTCGAGTTCCAACTTCCGTGCCACTTGGCAATATTACATTTAAAGGTATAGGAGCACTCGTCGTGGAACTAACTCCGGCGCTACCTACGCGCACCGCAGCTTCAATTTCAGCTTGGATTTCGGCCAATATTTCCTCATCTCGAGACGATGGGGCCTGACTGGGGGCAACTCCGGTCTGCACGAAGGCACTAGAGGCTGGTGGGAGCTGTCTAATGATGAATGGCAAGTCCGAAGAGAAATCTCCTTGTTGACCAAGTAGTTCGCTCACCATTTTCTCATCAAGGGACATAGAGCCCTCCTGTACCGCCTCAGTAGACGCTGCCATTGTCACGACAGTCGTTTCCGTGGTGATAGCCTTCTTTCCTTGAGTCGTCTCCTGAGCTGGAGACGCCAGAGTAGTCCTGGTTATTGAATAAAGAAGAAAAGTTGTAAACAATCATTTCAAAACGAGATTTCTAGTGAAAATACTCTTGGAATATGTTCGGAATACCTTCCTCGGTTTGGCTTGATGATGGTTGGACAGCTTCAGAGGCATGCTCGCTAATAGGAGATAGCCGCGGTTGCTCCGGGTCATAGGCAGGAACGGCTTGTGAGCTAACCATAGATACAGGTTCGGATGGAGGCGGAGCAGTAATTACGAGAGTTGTAGCGTGATGCTCGACGCCTGACCCTCCTCCGGCCTCCAGAGACCGACCGCCAACCATCTCCTTCTCGTGCGTAATTATAGCATCGTGTAGAATTTTCTTCTCATCCTCTGTCAGCAACCGATTTTCTACCTCAAATCGGTCGACCGATTCGCCCGGATGTGCCTCTTCTTCCTCCTCAATCAATCTTTCCCAAGCGTTGCGGAGATGCACTGGATAATCCTGAAGCCAGGCCAAGTTTTTGTGCTTCAAAACATTGGCGTTGTAAGTAATAAGAAAATCATCAATGTCGGCCTCAAGCCTGGCTTCGGCTTGCTGAACTTTTTCTTCAGTCTCCGCCTCAACTGCTTGAACTCTAGCCACTGCTGCATCCCGCTCAGCCCGCAGAATCACAGCCTGTTCGCACGCCTCCTGGGATGCGTTATTTGCATCATCTCTATCTTTGGCGATTTCTGCAAATTTGGACTTGAGCTCATTAAGTTCCTTCAACGCCACGTCCCTTTCGGCGGTGACTAGAGTATTCCGATGGCCCATATCTTCCATCGTGGCATAGTGCTCAAGCTTCATTCCGTCCATCGTAGCTTGAGCTTCATCAGCCTTTTTCATGGCCTCTATCTCGGACCTTCTAGAAGATTCGGCCTCGATGTTAAGCACCTCAATGATGCGGTTTTTCTGAGCCAATTCCGCCTGTAACTTCTCATTGGCGGCCCCACGCTCAAAAGCCAGCTCCGACGCCTTCTCTGCCGCTTTAAACCATACTTTGTATTGAGCATAGAAATCGTGCACGTATTCATGCACCAACTGCTCCGCCGACGGCGGAATTCTCTTCAGGTTTGGGGGAAATATGTAGTTGTCGAAGCATATGGTTGGAAAATCCTTTTTGAGTTGAGCCAATTTGAGTGCCCCTTCTCCAGCGATTTCAACAGGAGGCTGTTCCGAAACCATAGCGGCTGATGTCTCGCTTCTAGAACGATGTGACTCGTGCCTAGAAGATTGAGAAGTGGATTTATGATGTGAAGACTCGGAAGGACGATAAACATAGGTCGGAGCCTGTACAGGATCTCTGGGAGGAGGAGGAGAACGTGATCGGGATCGGCGCTTGTAGCCCCTATCAGTGTCATATCTTTCCTGACTCGAATACCCAGAGTACCCATGATCGTAGTCCCTGTCTCCTTCCCGTCTGTGTGATTCGCGATATGAAGGCTTCCGAGAATGTCGCAAGCTCCCCAGCATCGAATGGCGTCCAGACATAGTATCTGCAAGGCAAAGAAGAAAACAGAGTTAGCGGTTTCTCGAAATCGGTGACCAACAGCTAAAACTTGTGTAGTGTTGTGAAATGTGTGTGAGTATGCATTCCCCCCCCCCCCCGACCGACCTGGATTGTCGACCACGCTAGTAATGTGGGGCTCGCTCAAGTACAGAGTACGATGGAATTCCTCCAACCCGGCATCGTGTTGAAAGGACATATCGTCCGGGATTGGGATGTCAGCAAGCCCTTCAAAGAGACTCTCTTCTTTTGTGGGGGACCCCTCCGAAATTCTATTTCCGGGAGTGACCCGAGACGTGACAACTGACTTCCATCTCCCCTTTTTTGGCGATTTAAAGATGACAGCCTTGCCTTGTCTTTGCTTCGTGACATCTTGACCGACATCTGTGGGTCCGGCCGGTAACTCGTCATCGGTTTGGGTCTTTTCAGAATCGCCTTCTTCGGCAATGACGACTTTGGGCTTCTTATGCTTAGCTCGTTTTTTCGAAACGATTCTTTGCGCCCCGTCAAATATTATGCTCTGCTGCCGTTCAATTAACCCACAGGCCCGAAGATTTCTATCTGTCAATATTGCATCGAAATCCCTATCTTCGCTCGGGATCTCCTGGAGTATTCGTACTATCTCCCTGAAACGATCACCATCAGGACGCTGGATCACCGCTGTAAAGAAGAAGAATATATAAGTCAAGCTTCGACCAAAATTGCCTTAGTGATTGTTTGAAAAATTCGGCCATACTCACGTCTGAATAACCACCGCCTAGCAAAGCCTAGAGGACATCGGACATAAAACCATTCCGTCCTATAATAACTAAGTCTGGTCCAGGCCCCGGTGACCACTTGACAGTTCCGTACTGCCTCCAAGAAGGTGAAAGATGGATAATCGTTGCGAGTTTTGAAGTTGAACAAGTATCTGATTTCGATCGGAGCCGGCGGTCTATGAAGATACTCCATAAAGATGATGAATAGGCTGTTCACCAAAGCATACCCGTTCGGGTGAAGTTGGGACGGCGCAATTCCCAAAAAAGATAGAACTTCTCTGATATACTCATTGAAAGGAGGGAGCGTCCCAGCCGCACACGCATGGCGATTGAATGCGGTATACCCCTCTGGCGGGTTATGTGGCCTGTCGCTTGGCCCCGGTAGTAGCACATCTTCCAGTGACAAACCATGCCTTAAGCATATCCTGCCCAACATATCTTCGGTAATGTGAGACAGAACAGAGTCTGACGGGTTAGCGATGAATGACGCATTGGGAAGTTCGTCCGGCGCTGGGCCGATAATCTCAGGATCGATGTCCGGAACTTCTAATCTCGGAGAAGCTACGCCCTGGATATCTTGTGGGTTTCCGTGTTGCTGAGAACTCGAAGGCTCCATAACTAGCTAACTCATTAGAAACCATCAGTAGACGACAAGAGACCTGCTAATCCGCCAGTGTATAGTGTATGAATGTGTGTTGTGCAGTGTTATGCATTACTTAGATAAATATCACAAAGCTATAGAAGATATGCAAACGATAAAGCTACGAATTCCAATTGCAATGACCGTCATCGCTGACCGTCATCACTACTTGTATGATGGAAATTAGTTTAAGTAAATTCGGTCATGGTCCCGTCAACGAGCTTCAAAAGGCAGTCAAGTATGCAATTTAGTTGTCAGAGTCCAAGTATGCAAAAGTGAAGCTCGTTGGAATCATGCTTAAAAAATATATCAAACTTTGGTATCTGTCCAAAAGGCTTCGAACCGATCACAAGGGGTTCATTCGAACCCATCCCAACGTCGCTTCGGACCGATTCAGCAAAGCTTGCTTCGAACCGATGAGCATATATCAAGTTCGAACCGATCAGTGAACGATGTCTTCGAATCGACTCGAAGTTGGCTAGTTCGAACCGATATGGAAACCCTCAGCTTAACATCCATGTCACTTCGAATGGATACCCCCCACATCGATGCAAAGTCAGGGACTTCGAACCGATGCCTGATGGATTCGAACCCTTCGGTTCGAAAGGAACTACCAAAGACAATCAATCGGTACGAATCGCGTCACAGTCAAGAAGTCATTCCCTGGAACGGTGGGGCACAACACGATGAACACCGCCATCATCATCAGTTCGAATTCCAATCCAGGCATCGGTTCGAACCCCTATAAAACCAGATCTAGTTTTGTCCATCTCCAGAATGAACAATTGATGGAGTTGAAATCGATTCGAATGTTTTTGTTGTTTAAATTAAAAGCCGATTACCTAATCAGAGTGATAGGATCAATGAATTATAAGTTTGGATATCAATTGGTTCGAATGCACAGCACCGTGATTTTTACTCAAAGGCGTTGGAACGAAGTAGGAGAAGATAAACAGTAAAATGTGAAAAGTAAAAAATGGAAAAGTGAAGGCTACGGCTATTTATATAGGGGGTTAAAGATGACCGGATCGATTCGCATCCCGGTAGACTCGACCGGTTACAACGGGTCAATATGCCGGATCGTTTCGAAATCTACTTTCGAACCCATATGCTTGTAGCCTCATCGATTCGAAACAAGCAGCAGAACAGTGTACCGCATCGGTTCGAAACCACCCTCACTCTTCATCGATACGAAGTACGCAACCAGGCAGTGGACCGCATCGGTTCGTAACGGCCAACGTGCACCGTGGTTCGGAGCTTCCATCTACATCTCCATCCATAATTTACAGTCACGAACGGTGATTTCATCTCCATTCAAGCCATCGGTTCGAACGAAGGCTTCGAACCCATCCCATCGGTTCGAAGGAAGGTTTCGAACCCATCAGAGCTTCGACCCATCGGTTCGAAACACCATGTTTACACAACACTGAGTCGTTTTCTCCAACCTTCTACGTTGATCCAGGAGAGGGTCAATATGAAGGGACCTATCAAAACGACCATCAAGTGTTGTTTCAACTCAAATTTCCAAATCGATTCAGGAGAGGATCGATACGGCATTCAATAACGAACAAAGCTGACAACGACTCATGAACGCACAACGCAAACAAGGGTCAAACTAATATATGTGCATATATGTTGGACTAACGATCGATTTTAAGCGTTTGCAGGGATCAAATACTCGTCCTGTTACAAATGCAACAGCCAACGGCTAAGCACTATCATACAGCTTTCAATCATGTCAATGCAAGGTTACAGCAATACAGGATATAAGTCTCGATAGAAAAGAGAATGATAATTGATCAGAGAGAAATTGCAGCTATTCAAAGCACGTCATGTTCCCACAAGACGTACTTTGGGGGGCAAAATGTTATCCCGCCTTTTGGCAAGGCCGTGATACCAGAGAATTGATCGAGAACGAAGGACAGTTCATCTCAGAGATTGGTTACACTTGGTTTCGCTATGGATATCGCTGAATTTTGTCCAGATCCGGATTGGGCTAAAAATTATGAGACATGACCAGAGAGGTCGTAGAAGTCAACACCTCAAATTTCAAGTCAATCGGAGTTCATGCGCTCGAGTTACGATCGATTCAATTTGAAGGGAAAGGTCCAAGGTTCGAACCCATCAGGTTCGAACCCATCGCTTTCGAACCCATCAGGGTCGAATCCATCGCCTTCGAACCCATCCGGACACCTCGGGTTCGAATCCATCAAACTGTGCCTACTGAGTTCGTGGCAATGAACCTCGAATCCATCGGAATGCAATCGGTTCGAATCCATGAAACTCTAGTAGTTCGAACCCATCACGTATGCCTCGTTCGAATCCATCACAGAGGCCATGTTCGAAACCATCTAGGAAGCTTCGTCCGAACCCATTGAATTGCCTGGTCAAAGTGACGTGTCCCTCATCGAGTCAAGCGTGCCGAAGTATACGGAACCGAAGCGGTCAACTCGGAGTGAAGACCGGGCCGGTTCGAAACATGCACTCCACGACACCACGCAGGCACACGCTGCCATGTGTTCGAAACCATCGGTTCGAACGCATGGTTTCGAACCAATCAGCCTCACCGTGAATTCCTATTTCGAACCCAGCATATCTCTCAATCTACTGATCCAAATGCCACGAGATTTTCACAGCAACTTGCATTCATGTTGAAGAATGTCCACGCCAAATTTCACCTCGATTGGATGAATCCCTGATCGGTTCGAATGGAGTTCGAACCGATGCTAGAGTGGGCCCAAACTTCGAGGAAGCGGGCGTGTGGGCCCCCTCACGTGCCAGAAGTGGTCTCCCGAGTTTTCAGCGAAATATCTGCAGCCTACGCCTATAAATAGAGCCTCAGGGCCAACAGAAAAAGGACTTTTGGGACTTTGAAGCACATAGACTCTGCCGGATCAAGATCTCCATTGCTTAGCATCATAATACTGCTGTTAATTTCGAATTCCTTGCTGTAATTTTCTATTGATTGCTGCACCAACTTGTAATCATCAAAAGAAATTCAATAAAAGTGCAAAACTTTCACAGTGGACGTAGGCAACACGCCGAACCACTATAAACTGCTTGTCTATGCGTTTATTTTCATGTTATTTGAAGTTTTTGTTAGATAATCCTCAGTTTCAATTTACTTTCTTCATTTATTATCTCTTCAAAAAACTTCCGACGAGTGTTGTGCCCGATTTTGGTACAAACACCAAGCATGTTGATTACTCGATGATGCGGTTTGAGTTGGTGGATAATGGTGGGCTCGAGAGGTGCTTGAGCTAGTATGAGAATAGTCGTCGAGGAGGATGACTAGGAGGCTGAGATTTCATCGTTGTTGAAGGTTCTAGCATGATCAAAGCTAGAGTACGTTGGGTAGATTCGTTAGTCCCAGGCACGGGTCATGATGACGTGCTAGTACTCTGGGTAGATTCGTTATGCCTAAGCACGGGTCATGATGACGTGCGGAGCTATGTCTAGAACCGGGGTTACCATTAGCCCTTGAAGGATGGCTCAAGTAGGAGTCGGTCATTCAATTAACGATGATTTCAAGGCAATGATAACAGTGATAGCCAGAGTCATGGATGTTTGGTTGTATCATCATTCGGCCTCAAGAGCGGTGTTTTTTGGGTGCTTATCTGATCTTGGTTTAGGCCTTGGGGGTTTGTATTTGGAAAACATCGACATTGACTCGAGTGATTATTGCTTTACTTTAATTGTCTGCTTTGCTATGTTTGCTTCTGCTTAGTGTGTCTGGGGGCTATCACTGTAGAAAGAGGTGGAGTGGGATGATTTGGGTTCCTATTCCTTTTATCCTTTATGCTCTTTTGGTATGTTTGATAGTTGATTTACTGCTCACTAGGACTTTTGTCTGACTCAAGGTTTTATGTCTCCTCTTATTACCTTGGGCTGTTCATCCATGTTGGGATGGGCAGACTAGGTAGCAGGTGACAGGTGCTGTTCTTAGAGATTGACGTTGTAGATGACGAAGACGAGCTGGAGGCTATTGCATATTGTTTTCTTACTATATGTACTGGATATTCCACTGTTTGTTTGATACTCATACTCTGAGTGTTATGTAGTGAGGCTGGATGTATTGACTTTTCTGATGATTGTATAAAACTATTATGAAGTTTATATAATGATTTTCTGTTATGGGGTTTCACTATATATTTCTCTATTGTATTTTGTCCATGTGCTGTGAGTTATACGATAGAGTTTACTGCTTTATCTTACCCTGACTATCGCCCATGGCTGCCTGGCACACCTTTCAGCGCACTATCTTATTGTTTTGGTGCGGGAGTCATGGGCAGTCGTCACAAGACTGGACCCAGATAAGGATAAAGGATTCGAAGTCGATCGAGAGGGTTGGCTTCGGAAACAAGGACGATTAGTTGTTCCCGATATAGGTGAATTGAGAGATGAAGTTCTGAAGGAAAGTCATCACTCGAAGTTGACAATTCATCCAGGTGGAAATAAGATGTATCGGGATATGAAAAGAACCTATTACTGGGAAGGTATGAAGAAGGATGTTGGAAATTTTATTTCCAAGTGCATGAACTGCCAGTTAGTAAAAGCCGAGCAGAAGAAGCCAAGTGGATTGCTTCAGCCATTAGAAGTTCCTACGTGAAAGTGGGAGGAAATATCGATGGATTTTATCAATGGTCTACCTAGGACAAGAGCGGGAAATGAAGGGATTTGGGTCATTGTAGATTGTTTGACCAAGAGTGCAAGATTCATTCCTGTTCGATCAGCTAGGACTGCATCGAAGTTGGCTGAGTTGTATGTTAAATGGATAGTTCGATTCCATGTTATTCCGAAAAGTATAGTGAGCGATCGAGACCCATTGTTCCCTAGTGGATTTTGGAAGAGCTTCCAGGAAGTTTTGGGAACCGAGTTGTGTTTGAGTACAGCTTATAACCCCCAAACAGATGGTCAGACTAAGAGAGTCAACCGAGTTTCGGAAGATCTCCTGAGGGCATGTGTTTTAGACTTCGGAGGATCATGGGAAGATCGTCTTCATTTGGTGGAATTTGCATATAATAACAGTTACCAGTCGAGTATTGGTATGGCACCATATGAAGCATTGTATGGAAGACCGTGTAACCCTCCGACGTGCTGGTTTGAAACTGGAGAAAAGCTGATACTTGGGCCAGAAGTGATTCGACAGACTTCGGATTGCATAGAGATCATTCGGCAACGAATGAAGGCAGCCCAAGACCGTCAGAAAAGTTATGCCGATAAACGTCGTAAGGATTTTGAATTCAACGTAGGTGATATGGTTTTTGTGAAGATTTCTCCACTAAAGAATGGTATTCGATTCGGAAAGAAAGGAAAATTGACTCCAAGATTTGTTGGACCATTCTCGATCATCGAGCGAATCGAAAAGCTCGCTTATAGATTGGAGTTACTGGAAAAGATGGCGAGTGTGCACAATGTTTTTCATGTATCGTATCTACAGAAGTATGTGCACGACTCGAATACAGTGGTTTCTCCTGATAGCTATAAAGATTTAGAAGTTGATCCAGTTGTTACGAGACCTCGTAAGCCGCTTCGTGTTGTTGAAACCGACACGAAACAGCTTAGGAGGAAAACGATTACGTTGCTCAAGATACAATGGAGTGATGATGTTAACGACTGTACGTGGGAGGAGGAAGAGAGGATGAAGGCAACTCATCCTGAACTCTTCGAGGTATGGCCCTAAGGTGTCGTGACATCTCATGAATTTGTAACTTGTTCTAGTCTTAGAATTCTGCATGCTAAGCTAGAAATTGGATGCATGGTTTGTTGATTACTATGGATGGTAGGCATGCGGAATAGTTTTGGTTGCTGTTGTTTGTTTGGAATTTCGGGGGCGAAATTCCTAAGGGGGAGAGAATGTAACGACCCGTATTTTTACGTGTCGACATAGCATAGTTGCCATTAAGTCGTATGTTGTGCCATAGTTAAGTCGTCTAAGAGTTAAGACGTTTGGGAGTTGGATCGCAGGGAAGCTTGGGTCGTGTGACCGAGTTAAGGTAGTAACCGACCTATGGGATGACCGACCTATAGTGCTTGACCGACTTAAGGAAGTTGCCGACTTAAGAGGTTGACCGACTCATAGGGTAAGCGACTTATAGTAATTGGCCGACTTAAGGTGGTAAGCAAGTTACCGGGTTAAGGATTGACCGACCTATAGATTAGAGCGACTCATAGAATGGGACGACCTAAGGGTTAGCGACTTAAGTGGGTTAGGTCGTGAGTTGTTTGGGGCGACTTAACGGGTTAGCGACCTAGTGGGTTAGCCTGTGTTGGAGTTAGGTCGTAGGTCATAGGTTGTTAAGTCGCGCCTATGTTAAGTCGTTAGGTCGCTGAGTCGTGTGAACGACTTAGTGGTAGGTCGAGGCTTAGTTGAGTCGCTAGGTAGTTGAGTCGCGTGTGGTTGAGACGTTGGGTCGGCATACCAATTGAGTCGCTAAGCCGCTTATGGTATTAGGTTGTGTAAGGGCTTAAGCCGTTAAGTCGTTGACTCTTTGAGAGCTTGAATCGTGAGTCGGCTAGAGGTTAGGTCGGCGACGACTCATGGGGCGGCCGACTCATGGGGAAATCTGCCTATAAATAGAGGGGCTTGGCTCACTTTTTGGCACTGGATTTTGAAGCGATGAAGTGCTGCCATTTTTAAAGCTCGACTACAACACTTCTTCACTTCTTTTCTCCACTTTAATCTAGTGCTTCCTTCCATCCAAATTGAAGATCAAGATCGAAGATCCAAGAGCTAAAGTTGAAGATCTACATTCTTCAAAGAAGGATTTCATCGTTTGAAGCGAGATTTTGGCGGATCAAGTTAGGGTCTTTGCTGTCCAAATCTGAAGTTGTAGCTTTTTGAGGTGTTTAGGTGATTTGGTGAGTGGTAGTTATCTCTCACACGGATCCAAAGGAGTATATTGGATCGGTGGCTTGTTTGTGCGTAAAAGATAGTGATTTCTTGCATTTCTCTTAAGTCTGCATGTAGATCCATTATCTATGAAGTTTTGGATACCCATTTTACTACATGTTAACCTATGCAAGTTAATCTATCAAGTTATAGTGATAACCTCCATTATTCATGCTTGTTAGATTTGGACATTTTAATTACGAAATTGCCATTCTTGTATAATTGCTTATTAGATCTTGTTTGAATGATTGATTGCTTAGATTGATGATTGATTTGATTGATAAATTGTTGCAAATTAGCTAATAGTTGATTTGGACAAGTTGGTCGAAGATGATTCAAAAGCTAAGGAAGAGGCTCTTGAATGAGAAAAGCTGCTCGTGGCATATGTAGCGGATGTTGAAGCTCATATGGATAGATTTGATGATGATGTTGAAATGGACTTTGCTATGGTTGAGATGAAGCAAAGCATGATATGAGGAAGTCTTGGCGTAATCCAGGCAGGGATCATTCCAAGCATGTTGATAACTCGAGGGATGTTTCGAGTTGGATGATAATGGATTGCTCGAGAGGTAGCTTGGGCTAGTATAAGAATAGTCGTCGAGGAGGATGACTAGGAGGCTTGGATTTCATCGTTGTTGAAGGTTCTAGTAAACTCAAAGCAAGAGTACATGAGGCGCCCAAAACGACTACAGGTAGGTGGTCGGGACACCCAAAAGACTACAGGCAGGTGGTCGAGTACTTTGGGCAGAGTAGGAAAGTCCTAGGCACGGGTCACGATGACATGCGGAGTTTGTCTAGAACCGGGGTTACCATTAGCCCTTGACGTACGGCCGAAAGAATGTGCCGGTTATTCAATTAATGGTGGTTTCAAAGCAAGGATAACAGTGATAGCCAGAGTCATGGATGTTTGGTTGTATCATCATTCGGTCTCAAGAGCGATGCTTTCTGGGTGCTTATCTGATCTTGGTTTAGGCCTTGGGGGTTTGTACTTGGAAAACATCGACCTTGACTCGAGTGATAATTACTTTACTTTAAATGTCTGCTTTATTATGATTTTTTCTATTTAAAGTGTCTGGGGCTATCACTGTAGAAAGAGGTGGAGTGGGAGGGTTGGATTCCTATTCCTTTTGTCCTTTATGCTCTTTTGGTATGTTTGATAGTTGATTTACTGCTCACTACGACTGTTGTCTGACTCAAGGTTTTATGTTCAACACTTATTACCTTGGGCTGTTCATCCATGTTGGGATGGGCAGATTAGGTAGCAGGTGACAGGTGCTGTTCTTGGTTACCAGCGCTGTTGATGACAGAGATGAGCTGGAGACTTTTGCATATTACTTTCTTACTATATGTACTGGATATTCCGCTGTTTGTTTGATACTCGGAGTGTTATGTAGTGAGGCTGGATGTATTGACTATTCAGATGATTGTATAAAACCCTTATGAAGTTTATATGATGATATTCTGTTATGGAACTTCACTATATATATATTTCTCTATTGTATTTTGTCCATGCGTTGTGAGTTATATGATGGAGTTTGTTGTTTTTACCTTACCCTGACTATCGTCCACGGCTGCTTTGCACACTTTCAGCGCACTATTTCCTTGTTTTGGTGCGGGAGTCATGGGCGGTCGTCACAATAACTATGACGGCTTTCAGCCGTCACTGGTTAGTTTCATACCCAAAAAATCCTTTCCGAACCTCAATCGGGTCATGGAAGTTTTTTACCCTTCGTTTTCTGGTCACGTGGAATTTTTTTCCATAATACGGGATCCCCATGGTTGGTCTATGATTTACCATCACTGGAGAGTGGTGCACCATGGAACTACTCCGTTTCAAATCCATGCACCCATTTTTAAAAGTCACACGGCACTGTTTCTTAATTTTGGACTATGTTGCACCTTGCACCGTATATGTTGCACCTTGTGGATATCGGTTCTTCGGGGGGCCATAACTCTTGGCTCGTTTAGAGTTACTAGAGCCATAACCAGTCAAAACGAAGCTCTCGATGAGTTCTACAGCTGTGAAAGCTCTCAGCCGTCACTAGTTAGTTTCATACACAAAACTTCCTATCCGAACCTCAATCGGGTCATGGAATTTTTTACCCTTCGTTTTGTCGTCACGTGGATTTTTTCTATTATACGGGATTCCCATGGCTGGTCTATGATTTACCATCGCTGGAGAGTGGTGCACCATTGTACTGCTCCGTTTCAAATCCATGCACCCATTTCTAAGTGTCGTACGGCATTGTTTCTTCATTTTGGACGGATGTTGCACCTTGCACCGTAGATGTTGCACACTGTGGATATCGATTCTTCGGAAGGCCATAACTCTTGGCTCGTTTAGAGTTACGGGATCCATAACCAGACATAATGAAGCTCTCGGTAAGTTCTACAGCTATGACAGCTTTTGGCCGTCATTGGTTAGCTTCATACCCAAAAAATCCTATCCGAACCTCAATTGGGTCATGGAAGTTTTTTACCCTTCGTTTTTTCGTCACGTAGATTTTTTCTGTAATACGGATCCCCGTGGCTGGTCTATTATTTACCATCGCTGGAGAGTGGTGCATCATGGTACTGCTCCGTTTCAAATCCATGCACCCATTTCTAAAAGTCACATGGCACTGTTTCTTCATTTTGGACGGATGTTGCACCTTGCACCGTAGATGTTGCACCCTGTGGATATCGATTCTTCGTAGGGCCATTACTCTTGGCTCGTTTAGAGTTACGGGAGACATAACCAGTCAAAACGAGGCTCTCGGTGAGTTATAGAGCTATGATAGATTTCAGCCGTCACTAGTTAGTTTCATACCCAAAAAATCCTGTCCGAACCTCAATCGGGTCATGGAAGTTTTTTACCCTTCGTTTTGCTGTCACGTGGATTTTTTCTTCAATACGTGATCCCTGTGGCTGGTCTACGATTTACGATCACCGGGGAGTGGTGCACCATGGTACTGCTTCGTTTCAAATCCATGCATCCATTTCTAAAAGTCATACGACACTGTTTCTTCATTTTGGACGGATGTTGCACCTTGCACCGTAGATGTTGCACCTTGTGGATATCGATTCTTCGAAGGGCCATAACTCTTGGCTCATTTAGACTTACGGGAGCCATAACCCGTCAAAATGAAGCTCTCGGTGAGTTTTACAGCTATGATAGCTTTCAGCCGTCACTGGTTAGTTTCATACCCAAAAAATCCTATGCGAACCTCAATAGGCTAATGGAAGTTTTTTACCCTTCGTTTTTTCGTCACGTTGATTTTTTCCGTAATACGGGATCCCCGTGGCTGGTCTATGATTTATCATCACTGGAGAGTGGTGCACTATTGTACTGCTTCCTTTCAAATCCATGCACCCATTTCTAAAAGTCGTACGACACTGTTTCTTCATTTTGGACGGATGTTGCACCTTGCGCCGTAGATGTTGCACCCTGTGGATATCGATTTTTCGGAGGGCCATAACTCCTGGCTCATTTAGACTTACAGGAGCCATAACCAGTCAAAACGAAGCTCTCGGTGAGTTCTACAGCTATGATAGCTTTCAGCCGTCATTGGTTAGTTTCATACACAATAAATCCTATCCGAACCTCAATAGGGTAATGGATGTTTTTTACCCTTCGTTTTTTTGTCACGTTGATTTTTTCTGTAATACGGGATCCCCGTGGCTGGTCTATGATTTACCATCGCTGGAGAGTGGTGCACCATGGTACTGCTTTGTTTCAAATCCATGCATCCATTTCTAAAAGTCATACGGCACTGTTTCTTCATTTTGGACGGATGTTGCACCTTGCGCCATAGATGTTGCACCTTGTGGATATCGATTCTTCGAAGGGCCATAACTCTTGGCTCATTTATACTTACGGGAGCCGTAACCAATCTAAATAAAGCTCTCGGTGAGTTCTACAGCTATGACAGCTTTCAGCCGTCAGTGGTTAGTTTCATACCCAAAAAATCCTATCCGAACCTCGATCGGGTCATGGAAGTTTTTTACCCTTCGTTTTGTCGTCACGTGGAGTTTTTCTGTTATACGGGATCCCGACGGCTGGTCTATGATTTACCATGACTGGAGAGTGGTGCACCGTTATACTGCTCTGTTTCAAATCCATGCACCCGTTTCTAAAAGTCGTACGGCAATGTTTCTTCATTTTGAAAGGATGTTGCACCTTGCACCATAGATGTTGCACCCTGTGGATATCGATTCTTCGGAGGGTCATAACTCTAGATTCGTTTAGAGTTACGGGAGCCATAACTAGTCAAAACGAAGCTCTCAGTGAGTTCTACAGCTATGACAGCTTTTAGCCATCACTGGCTAGTTTCATACCCAAAAAATACTATCCGAACCTCAATCGGGCCATGGAAGTTTTTTAACCTTCGTTTTATCGTCACGTGGATTTTTTCTGTGATACGGGAACCACGTGGCTGGTCTATGATTTACCATCGCTGGAGAGTGGTGCACCATTATATTGCTCTGTTTCAAATCCATGCACCCATTTCTAAAAGTCGTACGACACTGTTTCTTCATTTCGGACGGATGTTGCGCCTTGCACCGTAAATGTTGCACCTTGTGGATAACGATTCTTTGCGGGGCCATAACTCTTGGTTCGTTTAGAAATATGATAACCTGTCAAAACGCACCTCTCGGTGAGTTCTATAACTATGACAGCTTTTAGCCGTCATTGGTTAGTTTCATACACAAAAAATCCTATCCGAACCTCAATCGGGTCATGGAAGTTTTTTACCCTTCGTTTTTTCGTCACGTTGATTTTTTCTGTAATACGGGATCCCCGTGGCTGGTCTATGATTTACCATCGCTGGAGAGTGGTGCACCATGGTACTGCTCCTTTCAAATCCATGCACCCATTTCTAAAAGTCGTACGACACTGTTTCTTCATTTTGGACGGATGTTGCACCTTGCACCGTAGATGTTGCACCGTGTGGATATCGATTCTTCGGAGGGCCATAACTCTTGGCTCGTTTAGAGAAATGGGAGCCATAACCAGTCAAAACAAAGCTCTCAATGAGTTCTACAGCTGTGAAAGATTTCAGCCGTCACTGGTTAGTTTCATACCCAAAAAATCCTATCCGAACCTCAATCGGGTCATGGAAGTTTTTTTACCCTTCGTTTTGTCGTCACGTGGATTTTTTCTGTATTATGGGATCCCCGTGGCTGGTCTTTGATTTACAATCGCTGGAGAGTGGTGCACCATGGTACTGCTCCGTTCCAAATCCATGCACCCATTTCTAAAAGTCCTACGGCACTGTTTCTTCATCTTGGACGGATGTTGCACCTTGCACCGTAGATATTGCACGTTGTGGATATCGATTCTTCGGAGGGCCATAACTCTTGGCTCGTTTAGATTTACGGGAGCCATAACTAGTCAAAACGAAGCTCTCGGTGAGTTCGACAACTATGACAGCTTTCAGCCGTCTTTGGTTAGTTTCATACACAAAAAATCCTATCCGAACCTCAATCGGGTCAGATAAGTTTTTTACCCTTCGTTTTGTCGTCACGTGGATTTTTTCTGTAATACGGGATCCCCGTGGCTGGTCTATGATTTACAATCGCTAGAGAGTGGTGCACCATGGTACTGCTCCATTTCAAATCCATGCACCCATTTCTAAAAGTCGTACGGCACTGTTTCTTCATTTAGGACGGATGTTGCACCTTGCACCGTAGATGTTGCACCCTGTGGATGTCGATTCTTCGGAGGGCCATAACTCTAAACTCGTTTAGAGTTACGGGAGCCATAACCAGTCAAAATGAAGCTCTCGGTGAGTTCTACAGCTATAACCGCTTCTAGCCGACACTGGTCAAATTCAAATCCAAAAAATCCTATCTGAACCTCAATCGGGTCATGGAAGTTTTTTACCCTACGTTTTGTCGTCACGTGGATTATTTCTTCAATACGGGATCCCCGTGCCTGGTCTATGATTTACCATCGCTAGAGAGTGGTGCACCATTGTACTGCTCCATTTCAAATCCATGAACCCATTTCTAAAAGTCGTACGGCATTGTTTCTTCATTTCGGATGGATTTTGCACCTTGCAACGTAGATGTTGCACCTTGTGGATATCGATTCTTCGAAGGACCATAACTCTTGACTCGTTTCGATTTACGGGAGCCATAACAAATCAAAATGAAGCTCTCGGTGATTCTACAGCTATCAAAGCTTTAAGCCGTCCCTGGTTTGTTTCATACCCAAAAAATCCTATCCGAACCTCAATCGGGTCATGGAAGTTTTTTACCCTTCGTTTTGTCGTCACGTGGATTTTTCTGTCATATGGGATCCCCGTGGCTTGTCTATGATTTACCATCGCTGGAGAGTGGTGCACCATGGTACTTCTCCATTCCAAATCCATGCACCCATTTCTAAAAGTCATACGGCACTGTTTCTTCATTTTGGACGGATGTTGCACCTTGCACCGTAGATGTTGCACCTTGTGGATATCGATTCTTCGGAGGGTTATAATTCTTGGCTCGTTTAGTGTTACGGGAGCCATAACCAGTCAAAACGAAGCATTCAGTGAGTTCTACAGCTCTGATAGCTTTCAGCCATCTTTCGTAAGTTTTATACACAAAAAATCCTATTCGAACCTCAATCGGGTCATGGAAGTTTTTTACCCTTCGTTTTGTCGTCACGTGGATTTTTTTTGTAATACAGGATCCCCGTGGCTGGTCTACAATTTACCATCGCTGGAGAGTGGTGCACCATGGTACTGCTCCGTTTCAAATCCATGCAACCATTTCTAAAAGTCGTACGGCACTGTTTCTTCATTTAAGACGGATGTTTGTACCTTGCACCGTAGATGTTGCACCCTATGGATATCGATTCTTCGGAGGGCCATAACTCTTGGCTCGTTTAGAGTTACGGGAGCCATAACCTGTCAAAACGAAGCTCTCGGCGAGTTCTACAGCTATGACAACTTTTAGACGTCACAGGTCAGATTCATATCCAAAAAATCCTATCCGAACCTCAATCGGGTCGTGGAAGTTTTTTAACCTTCGTTTTGTCGTCACGTGGATTTTTTCTACAATACGGGATCCCCGTGGCTGGTCTATGATTTACCATCGCTAGAGAGTGGTGCGCCATTGTACTGCTCCGTTTCAAATCCATGCACCCATTTATAAAAGTCGTACGACACCGTTTCTTCATTTCGGACGGATGTTGCACCTTGCGCCGTAGACGTTGCACCCTGTGGATATCGATTCTTCGGAGTGCCATGACTCTTGGCTCATTTAGAGTTACAGGAGCCATAACCAGTCCAAACGAAGCTCTCGGTGAGCTCTACAGCTATGATAGCTTCTAGCCATCACTGGTTAGTTTCATACCCCAAAAATTCTATCTGAACCTCAATCGGGTCAGCGATGTTTTTTACCCTTCTTTTTGTCGTCACGTGGATTTTTTCTGTAATACGAGATCACCGTGGCTAGACTATGATTTACAATCACTGGAGAGTGGTGCACCATGATACTGCTCCGTTTCAAATCCATGCACCCATTTCTAAAAGTCGTACGACACCGTTTCTTCATTTTGGACGGATGTTGCACCCTGCACCGCAGATGTTGCACTCTGTGGATATCGATTCTTCGGAGGACCATAACTCTTGGCCCGTATAGATTTACGGGAGCCATAACCAGTCAAAACGAAGCTCTCGTTGAGTTCTACAGCTTTGACAGCTTTCAGCCATCAATGGTTAGTTTCATAACGAAAAAATCCTATCCGAGCCCCAGTCGGGTCATGGAAGTTTTTTACCCCTCGTTTTGTCGTCACGTGCATTTTTTCTGTAATACGGGATCCCCATGGCTGGTCTATGATTTACCATCGCTGGAGAGTGGAGCACCATGGTACTGCTCCGTTTCAAATCCATGCACCCATTTCTAAAAGTCGTACGGCACTGTTTATTCATTTTGGACGGATGTTGCACCTTGCACCGTAGATGTTGCACCCTGTGGATATCGATTCTTCGGAGGGCCATAACTCTTGGCTCATTCAGAGCTACGGGAGCCATAACCAGTCAAAACGAAGCTCTCGGTGAGTTCTATAGCTATGACAGCTTTTAGCCTTCATTGGTTAGTTTCATACCCAAAAAATCCTATCGGAACCTCAATCGGGTCATGGAAGTTTTTTACCCTTCGTTTTGTCGTCACGTGGATTTTTTCTGCAATACGGGATCCCTGTAGCTGGTTAATGATTTACCATCGCTGGAGAGTGGTGCACCATTGTACTGCTCCATTTCAAATCCATGCACCCATTTCTAAAAGTCGTACGACACTGTTTCTTCATTTTGGACGGATGTTGCACCTTGCACCGTAGATGTTGCACCCTGTGGATATCTATTCTTCGGAGGGCCATAAATCTTGGCTCGTTTAGAGTTACAGGAGCCATAACCTATCAAAACGAAGCACTCGATGAGTTCTACAGCTATGAAAGCCTTCTGCCGTCACTTGTTAGTTTCATACCCAAAAAATCCTATCCGAACCTCAATCGGGTCAGGGAAGTTTTTTTCCCTTCGTTTTGTCGTCACGTGGATTTTTTCTATATTACGGGATCCCCGTGGCTGGTCTATGATTCACCATTGCTGGAGAGTGGTGCACCATTGTACTGCTCCGTTTCAAATCCATGCACCCATTTCTAAAAGTCGTACGGTACTGTTTCTTCATTTTGGACGGACGTTGCACCTTGCACCGTAGATGTTGCACCTTGTGGATATCGATTCTTTGGAGGGCCATAACTCTTGCCTCGTTTAGAGTTACGGGAGCCATAACCTGTCAAAACGAAGCTCTCGGTGAGTTCTGCAGCTATGATGGATTTCAGCCGTCACTGGTTAGTTTCATACCCAAAAAATCCTATCCGAACCTCAATCGCGTCATGGAAGTTTTTTACCATTCGTTTTATGGTCACGTGGATTTTTTCTGCAATACGGGATCCCCGTGGCCGGTCTATGATTTACCATCGCTGGAGAGTGGTGCACCATTGTGCTGCTCCATTTTAAATCCATGCACCCATTTATAAAAGTCGTACGGCACTGTCTCTTCATTTTGGACGGATGTTGCACCCTGTGGATATCGATTCATCGGAGGGCCATAACTCTTGGCTCGTTTAGAGTTACGGGAGCCATAACAAGTCAAAACGAAGCTCTCGGTGAGTTCTACAGCTATGAAAGCTGTTATCCCACCTTTTGGTCAAGGCTGGAATACCAACAAATTGCCAAGGAATGATGGATATCAGGATTGGAGATCAATTGGAAACTAGGCTGCAATGGATGCCGTCAAAATTTGGCCGGGCTCTAATCAGGACGGAATCAATTGGAGATGATGATAAGGACTGGGAGAGGCTATGTTTCAAGTTTCAGGTCAATCGGAGTTGGTATGAAGGAGATATGATCGATGCAAGGTAGGAAGGACATGCTGTTCGTATCCATCGGTGTGCAAGTCATGGTTCGTATCGATACGTTTCGTATCGATCAGGTAGTTTGAGTTTCGTATCGACCGGCTTCGAATCGATTGGCTTTGGTTCGACTCGATAGGGTTCGCATCGATCAAAGGCAGAACAGGGTGAAAGACTTCGAATCGATACGGTTCGTATCGATCAGCATGGACACAGCTCAATGGTTTCGTATCGGTCAGGATGGAAACGGGGCGGCATGTCTCGAATCGATTCTTTCGTATCGATGGCAGAAGAGTTTGGCACTTTCGAATCCATCAGGTAAAACCTTGTTCGTATCCATCAGGTAGGGTCTCGTTCGTACCCATCCCAAGGATGAGGTTCGTGCCCATTTTCATTACCACCTCGTATCGATACCCCCATGATCATTTCGTATCCATCAATAGAAGCGATACGAAATATACTCCTGGGGTCGATACGAAGAGAGACACGAGTGGATGGATGCGAACGAATGATGTTATGAATATGAACAGGCACAAGGAAGATCCACGAATCAAGCCGAGAATCATTCAAAGCGGATAAGGATAAGCATGTTTCGAAGGAGGAAGTGTTCAACACGGCAAGAAAGGTGTATCAACCCAAAGATTTCGCTACAGGTCATCGATGCGCACGTGACCGATCGATTCGAAGTAAGTGGATTCGAACAAATGGATTCGAACGCAACAGCCCTCACGAAAACCACAAATTGAATCGATCATATCTCCTAAACCACTGATCCAAATTCAATGAAATTTTCAAAGCAGCTTCTACACAAGGTAAGGAACAATCCTGCCAAGTTTCAGCTCGATTGGATCATTTCTTGATGGATACGAAATCACTTCGTATCGATCGCAGATCGAGTCGAAACTTGGTGGGGTCGGTCGCGTGGGCCCATTCACGTGCCAGAAGGAGTCTCCCGAAGTTTTAGCCTGATCTCAGCCTCCTACGCCTATAAATAGCCCCCTGAAGGCTACAGAAAAAGGATCTTTTGGACATTGGATGCCCATTCTCTGCCGGATTCAACTTTACACTTCATCATTGTTATCCCGCCTTTTGGCAAGGCTAGAATATCAAGAATTGATCGAGAACCAAGTTTGACTCGTCATGGATATCAATGAACTTTTTTCGAGTTCGGATGGAGCTACAATTGATAGGACATGACAAGAAAGATCGTGGAAGTCAGCATCTCGAATTTAAAGTCAATCCGAGCTCATATGCTCAAGATAGAATTGAGTCAAAGTGAAGGAAAAATCCCAAGTTTCGTATCCATCACTACGAATGGTTTCGTATCCATCAATATGGGTGATTTGGTATCCATCACCGCGTTCTGGTTCGAGTCGATAACTTTCGTATCGATCAACTTCGAATCCATCGAAGTACCTCGGTTTGACTCGGTCCCATTCGAACCCATCGGCATATCACCTACTTCGTGTCGGCCAACTCCTATTGGTTCGTATCGGTCAGGAGCAGCCATGTTCGAATCCATCAAGTTCGTATCGATGGACTTCGTATCCATCAGGAAATGAAGCGCTTCGTGTCCATCAGCAAGCACCTGCTTCGCATTCATCAGGGTCACCTTCATTCGTATCCATCGAAGGGGTCGAGTTTGCATCGGTTGACCCCGTATATATGGAGAAGCTGCAAGGCTCGTATCCATCACAGAAAGGCTTGTTCGAAACTATCAACCCTTGCCAATTACTTCGTAACCATCGGCATTGTTGTTGATCGAATCCATGGCCGACAACACATTCGAATCCATAAGTGATGCCTTGCTCGAATCCACCAGGCCAACAACCTAGGATGACGTGTCGTCCCACGATGAGAATGAGGCGAGATCTATGGAGACGATGCAGTCAACACGGAGCAAAGGCCGGATTGAGGCGAAATGGACGCACAACGTCATCAAAAACCACGTGAGAAGATCAATTCGAATCTATCGATTCGTACGAATCGATTCGAACAAGGCAGAAACTAAGAAACACAATTTTGTATCGACCATATCTCTCAATCCAATTATCCAAATGCTTTGAAATTTTCAGAGGAGACTACGCACATGCTAAAGAAGCTTCCCACAAAATTTCATCTTGATTGGACATCATCTTGATCGATACGAACGATCTAAGATCGGGCCGAAACTTTCAGGAAACGGTCACGTGGGCCCCCTCACATGCCAGACCAAGTCTCACGAAGTTTGGGCGAGATTTCAGCTTCCTAACCCTATAAATAGAGCCCCAGGGCCAACAGAAAAGGGATCTTTCGACTCTAAAGCGCCAAGACTCTGTCGGATTGAGATCTCCATCATCCTACATCATATTCTTGCTGTTGATTTCGAATTTCCAGTTGTAACTCGCTGTTGAATGCTGTAAAAACTTGTAATCATTGAAAGAAAATCAATAAAGCTGCAAAAACTTCATAGTGGACGTAGGCAACACGTCGAACCACTATAAATCGCTTGTCTGTGCATTTACATTACTGTTATTTGGAGTTTTTGTTAGATAATCCTCGTTTTCAATTTATATTCTTAATTATTATCTCTTCAACGACTCCCGAAGAGTGTTGTGACCAATTTTGGTGCAAACACTTTGGTGCTTTCACTGAGAAAACCCATATTTTCTCCTTCCCTTTGGATCTATCATCGATACCAGATTGAATAAATCTAAGAGAGAGATCCAGTTCATCAAATCCAAGTTCCTTCCCCTCTATTCAGATTTGCATAAAGTCTAGGAAAGGAATTCAACCTTCAAGATGGTCAGCACTAGGACTACCTCCAACATTGGCAATCAAGAGGAACAGGATAGACAAAATCCTGTGCCATTACCTCCTTCTAACCAAGACGCCACTGGACACTCGGAACCATCAGGTCCGGTTACCCGACAAGATTTCCACTCGCTGCTTCAAGAGCTGACCCAGAGTCGGCAACTACTAACAGAACAGCTACGCGCTAACGCCGAGCTGATCAACCAGCTGGATCGCCAGAAGCGAAAGAGATCCAAGAGAGACCATGCTTCTGACTCCTCCAGCGAAAGTTCTTCGTCTTCTGATTACCATCACCGATCTTCACGACCCGGCCAGACGGGAGTCACATACATGCTGCCGGAAACCAACCGGCAATGACCGTTGAACAACTGAGAGTTGGACCATCGGCCAGTTTCCAAACCGGACCCTCCTCCCGAGGGGGTACCGCTCATGACCACACCACAGAATACCACGTCACGAATGCCTCGAATGATCCAGGGGTCGATGCCCCAAATCAGTCAAACCCGGACAATCGTCCGCATGGGCGTACGCCTGAACCGTACGTCCCACAAGACTACGAGCCGAGAAGTCAAGCTTCGGACCAGAGACAGCATCGGTCCAACCCTAGAGCATGGGATTCCATCATACCCCGGCACAAGCTGCGCAGGGCATACAAATGCTGGATTTTCCGACCATGATACGTCAGATGATCCGTGAGAGCCAGGTATTCACGAATGACGATTGGGGAGTTTCCCGAAGTCACATTCCTTTCACGGAAGACATTCTTACTGCTCAACCCCCACGGTGATTCAGAATGCCGACTCTACCAATGTACGAAGGAAACTCTGACCCCAACCAACATATTCTGAAATATGAATGGTCGATGATCGCTGCCAAAGCAGACGATGCTGTGAAGTGTCGTAGTTTCCCCATATCCTTGGGGGGCATCGCTACCATGTGGTTCACTCGACTGCCACCCCGATCCATCTCTTCCTTCGACCAGTTGGCCACAAAATTTATTGAACATTTCCGCATGCACGTCGCAAGGCCGAAAGATGTCAACACTCTGTCTAGCGTCACACAAGCTCCTGGAGAAACGCCCAGACTCTATTTGGAATGATTCCATACTGCATGTGTAGAAATCAGCAATTCGAACGATAACTCCATCCTTATGGCGTTAACTAAGGGGATCGACCCCGATTCGGAATTTGGCAACTGGTTGGCCAGAAAACCACCTGCATCATTGGACCGTTTCCACGCCAAGGCGGCTCAATTCCTGAGACGAGAAGATGCGAAACAGTCTACGAAGCGAACTGATGCGGGGCCCCGCACGGAAGGGATCCAAAGCAATGTCGCGATTAAACAGTCCGATAAGAGCTCCGAAAAAGTTCGGTTGAACGTTAAAAACAAACAAACTCGACAAAGAGAGAGCGCGAATCAAACTAGAAAACGAGAACAAAATCGCGGCCCACAGCGCAAAAATCCTATGTTTGACAATTATGCTCCTTTGAATACATCACTGGAGGACTTATATTTACGAACCTGTAATACGATTCAGTACCAAAAACCTGCGCAAAAACCGTCGTCGGAGAGGCAAATCCAGACGGGAAAATTTTGCAGGTTCCATGAAAGCAACGGGCACGATACAAATGAATGTCGTCGCTTACAAGATCTCATAAAAAAATTGATCAGAGAAAGGAAGCTGGAACAGTTTGTCCGGGCGACGCAGCCTAGAGAAGCGGGCCCATCAAATCAAAACAATGAACCCAATCGACCGAGACATGAGGACTCGACCCGCCCCGGCGGGAGATTGGTGATAAACGCCGTTAGTGGCGGACCCGCTTTGACAGGATCCTGGAATGACGAGGATTTTCGTCGCTGTTACACATGAAAGGCTCTATCCGATCTATGAATACTTTACATTTTCCTTTACATTCTGAAGTTTGAATTTGTAATAAGTCACTAACTTTGCAATGTTTTTCCGTTCCAGCAATAAATAACTATCACTTCAAGCTAGAGCTGTGATTCACCGAATGCAACATTCAACAGTCATGATGCACGAAGAGCTATGTTCCATCAAACAATGGAATTTATTCAAATAGTGAGTGACTGTGATATGACCAGCCACTCGCTAAGTGAAACCCCAGCTCGGGGGCAAGCCATCACATCAAAGGCTGAATTGGACCGACACACGACAGTCCTACAACTGACTTCAACTTCCCAGAGTGCGAATTGGAGTATAAACATCAAATAAATCGTTCCCAGAGTGCGAACGGACTCCAACTTCCCAGAGTGCGAATTGGAGCATAAACATCAAATAAATCGTTCCTAGAGTGCGAACGGACTCCAACTTCCTAGAGTGCGAATTAGAGTATAAACATCAAATAAATCGTTCCCAGAGTGGGAACGGACTCCAAATTCCCAGAGTGCGAATTGGAGTATAAACATCAAATAAATCGTTCCCAGAGTGCGAACGGACTTCAACTTCCCAGAGTGCGAATTGGAGTATAAAAATCGAACAAATCGTTCCCAAAGTGTGAACGGACTCCAAATTCCCAGAGTGCGAATTGGAGTATAAACAGCAAATCCACCGTTCCTAGTGTGTAAACAAATTCCTATAAAGCCCAAATAGGTGTGAATGACCATCTATCGGCTAACTCCAACTTCTCAGAGCATGAATTGGAGCATAAACATCAATTCCAGGTTCCCGAAGCGAGAACTGAAACGTCCATGCCGACTCCAAGTCCCCAGAATGTAAATTGGAGTGCAGACATCAATTCCGGGTTCTCGAAGCACGAACCAAAGTATAAATGTCAAATTCAACTTCTCAGAGTGTGAATTGGAGTATAAAATTCCAAGTTCCCGGAGTGTGAACCCAAACATACATGATATCTCCAAATTCCTAGAGTGTGAGTTGGAGCGCAAATACTAAGTCAAAGTTCACGGAAGTGTGAGCTGTATTACAAACGTCGATAAATCTTGAATTCTCGGAGTGCGAACCAGATTATCGATCACAAATTATCCCAAGTTCCCAGAGTGTGGACATGTGCTTAAGATTTGCAACAAGTATAATCGACCACCGAAATACAAATTTTGTTCCCCGAAACTGGGGGGCAAAAAAAGCTAAGTGTTAATAACTAACTGAAGCAATACAATGCCCAAAGTTCAACTTATTCATCAATCACAATATGTGACCAAGATTTTCAAACTTGGCAAATAAAATGAATTCTACTTGACAATAAAAACACCACAAGTACACCGGACTGAAAGCCAAGCACTGCAAATACTTAAGCACAAGAGAAATGAGAATTAAAACCAAGAAATTGAATTTTATTTCAACCAACTGTATGTGAAGATTCATGTACAAGTTCTTCCAAAAATTCCTACTAGCAGGAGGCCAAGCCTGCATCTATACATAACCTACAAAAGAAAATTAAAAATGACTTCCTAGCAGCCAAAAAATCACCAGAGGGGACCATCTACTTTTTCTTCTTCGATTTCCTCTTCAACGCGGGATCACTAGAACCGCTAGCAGTTTTTCGCTTCAAGCCCTTACCCTTTGACGGGTCATCCTCCGACGAAGGCATTATATCAACATCTTCCTTTGGTCTTAACTCAAAGGAATATTCTCTTCTGGAGGAGTCGGAGGGGTCGGGTTTACAACCGGAGGCGGAATAGGTATGCTGGTATCGACAAGCGTGCCCCTGGGAGATATCACCATAAGAGGATTTGGGCCAACTACTGTCGTAACACTCTCCGAACTACCACCGTGTGCTGCCTCCTCCATTTGTGAGTGGATTTGGGCCAATATCTCGGCTTCACGAGTAGCTCGGGCATCTTGGTAAGCAGCAACCGCTTGTGATGAAACACTGAGGGCAGACGAGAAGCCACCCAAAACGAAGGACATGTCCGCAAAAGGATCGCTGTGTTGGCCCAAGAGCTCATTCACCATCTGCTCGTCAAAAGAGATCGAGCTTCACTGTGTCACTTCGATCGGCGTGGCTGTCATCGTGGCGATCGCCTCAGTATTGATGGCCTTCTGTGCTTGATGCGGATCTTGGATTGCAGGAGGTGCTGTCAGTGTAACATCGCTCACTGAACAAAAGAAAAGAAGTTGCCAGAACACGCTTCAATACAGATATTTCAGTTTAAACTCACACGAGATTTGTGCGAAGTACCTTCCTCAACTTGACTCGTGGCTGACTGAACAACTTCAAAAGAATGCTCCCTTACGGGAGATAAGCGTGGCTGCTCAGGGTCGTAACCTAGAATCGGTTGCTGCTCAGTCACTGCCGTCGGTTCCGATCCAGACGAAGTAATCATCTCTGAACTTGTAGTCGGACGCGCAACGCCAGACCCCTCACCAACCTCCAAGTGTTGGGTACCCAGACTCTCTTTAGCATTAGAGATCTTGTAATCGTGGAGAACCTTCTTCTCGTCATCAGTCAATATACGGTTCTCCAACTCGAATTCATCAAAAGCTTCTCCTGGCTGTGATGCTTTCTCTTCCTCGACTAATGAATTCCAAGCATTGAACAAATGTGTCGGATAATCGTCAAGCCACGTCAAATTTCTGTGCCTCAACACATTAGCATTATATGCGATGAGAAGTTCTTCTATCTCTATCTCTAGCTTAGTCTATGCTTGTCGAACTTTCTCATCGACTTCGGTTTCCGTCTAACGGACCCTCTCCAAGGCCGCGTCTCTTTCTCTCCGAAGTTCCACCGCCTGCTCACACGCTTCCTGTGCGGAAACATTAGCGGTACCTCTCTCCTTCATAATCTCTGAAACTTTATCCTTGAGCTCGTTTAATTCTTTCAGAGCCGCATCCCGTTCGGCGGTAACCATGGTGTTCCGGTGGCCCATGTCTTCCACCGTGGCATAAAGCTCACGCTTCAACCTATCCATCGTTGCCTGAGCTTCATCGGCTTTCTTGATTGCTTCCATCTCCGATTTGCAAGAAGATTCAGCTTCAGTATTCAGCATTTCAATGATACGACTCTTTTGAGTTAACTCAACTTGTAACTTTTTGATGGTAGTCGCTCGTTCAAAGGCTAATGCCGATGGTTTCTCGGCCGCTTTAGACCATGCCTCGTACTGGGCGTAGAAATCGTGCTCATAATCGTGCACCATCTGCTCATCCTCCACTGGGATTCTATTCAAGTGAGGAGGGAAGATATAATTATCAAAGAAAATATTCGGGAAATCCTTCTTTAACTTGGCGAGCTTGATCGGCCCTTCCCCTGAATTCTCCGTGGGAGGCTGTTCCGTGACTATTGGGGCTATCGCCTCAGACCGGGGATGATGCAACTCAGACCTTGAAGATTGTGAAGCCGACTTATGCCGTGAAGGTTCGGAGGGACGAGAAACATAAGCAGGAGGTTGAACAGGAGCTCTAGGAGGGGGAGTACGAGATCAAGATCGACGTCTGTACTCCCTGTCTCTATCGTATCTTTCTTGGCTAGAGTAGCCAGAATATCCCTGATCGTGCTCCCTGTCTCCTTCTCTCCTGTATGACTCGTAATGAGACGAAGACCCGTGTTTGCGACGCAAACTACCGAGCATCGAGCCATAATCGGACATGCTACCCGCGAGTCAAAAAGGAGACAAAAGTTAGTAATCTCCCACAGTGAATGTATTACACATAGAAATCATGTAGTGCCGTGAAGTGTGAATGTGTGGCCCCCCGACCAACCAGAAGTGTCGACCACGTCAGAAGGAAGAGACTCGCTTAATAGTAGGGCGTGCCTAGGTTCATCCAATCTGATGCCATGCTGCACGAACACATCGTCCGGAATTGGAACATCGGCGAGCCCTTCATAAAGGCTTTCCGTCCATGGGGGAGATATCTCCGAAATTCTGATACCAGAAGCGGCCCGAGACATTACCACGGATTTCCATCTCCCCACTTTAGGTTGCTTAGAGATGGCAGCCTTGCCTTTTCCATTTTCTTCAGAGTCAAGGGGCACATCCGTAGGCTCAGCCAAAGGCTCATCGTCAGTATGAATTCTTTCCGAGTCAACTTCCTCGATTATGACAACTTTAGGTTTTCTTCGTTTAACTCGTTCTCTCGAGGCAGTTCTTAAGGCACCGTCAAGCATTATGCTTTGTCTTTGTTCAACTAGTCCAAGAATCCTAAGATTCCTATCTGTCAATAGTAACTCGATGTTCCTCTCTTCACTTGGGATTTCTTGAAAAACCCTAACTATCTCCTTAAAACGATCGCCTTCACGTCGCTGGATTATGGATGAAAAGGAAAAGAGACGTGAGTTCGACGTCGAGTACATCAATTTTATCAACTACCCGAAAAAATAGCAGTACTCACGTCTGAATAACCATCGCCGGGCCAACCCTGGAGGACATCGGACATAAAACCATTCCGTCCTGAAGTAGCTCAATCTAGTCCAAGCTCCTGTGATCACTTGGCATTTACTTACCGCCTCTAGGAACGTGAAAGATGGACTATCATTCCGACTCTTGAAGTTGAACAAGTATCTGATCTCGGTCGGGTTCGACGGTCGATAGAATACTCCATAAATATAATGAACAAGCTATTGAGCAAAGCATATCCGTTTGGATGCATTCGAGATGGGGCGATCGTCAAAAATGACAACACTTCGAATTAATCGAGTTAGTATCGATGGACTTCGTATCCATCAGGAGATGAAGCGCTTCGTGTCCATCAGCAAGTACCTGCTTCGCATTCATCAGGTCACCTTCATTCGTATCCATCGAAGTGTTCGAGTTCGCATCGGTTGACCCCGTATCCATGGAGAAGCTGCAAGGCTCATATCCATCAGAGAAAAGCTTGTTCGAAACTATCAACCCTTGCCAATTACTTCGTATCCATCGACATTGTTGTTGGTCGAACCCATGGCCGACAACATATTCGAATCCATAAGTGATGCCTTGCTCGAATCCACTAGGTCAACAAACTAGGATGACGTGTCGTCCGACGATGAGAATGAGGCGAGATCTATGGAGACGATGCAGTCAACACGGAGCAAAGGCCGGATCGAGGCGAAATGGACGCACCACGTCATCAAAAACCACGTGAAAAGATCAATTCGAATCTATCGATTCGTACGAATCGATTCGAATAAGGTAGAAACCGAGAAACACAATTTCGTATCGACCATATCTCTCAATCCACTTATCCAAATGCTATGAAATTTTCAGAGGAGAATACGCACATGCTAAAGAAGCTTTCCACCAAATTTCAGCTTGATTGGACATCATCTTGATCGATACGAAATGGTTTCATATCGATCTCAGATTGGGCCGAAACTTTCAGGAAACGGTCGCGTGGGGCCCCTCACGTGCCAGACCATGTCTCACTAAGTTTGGGCGAGATTTCAGCTTCCTACACCTATAAATAGAGCCCCTGGGCCAACCGAAAAGGGATCTTTCGACTCTAAAGTGCCAAGACTCTGTCGGATTGAGATCTCCATCATCCTACATCATATTCTTATTGTTGATTTTGAATTTGAAGTTGTAACTCGCTGTTGAATGCTGTAACAACTTGTAATCATTGAAAGAAAATCAATAAAGCTGCAAAAACTTCACAGTGGACGTAGGCAACACGCTGAACCACTATAAATGGCTTGTATGTGCATTTACGTTACTGTTATTTGGAGATTTTTTTAGATAATCCTCGTTTTCAATTTATATTCTTCATTATTATCTCTTCAATGACTCCCGAAGAGTGTTGTGACCAATTTTGGTGCAAACAATAATCACTATTGTAATCTAATTACTTCATTATAATCGCTGCAATTCTCTGTAATCATCAAGGATAATCAATAAAAGGATAAAAACTTTGGAGTGGACGTAGGCCGGAGATAGCCGAACCACTATAAATCGTGTGTCTTTGTTTATTATTTCTGGATTGTTGTTTGTTATTTGCTGGAATCTGTGATTTGTGTTTGAATATTGCTAATTTGTATTCATACATTGGTGCATTCACGGTATTTGGGGTTTGTGACCAATTTTGGCGCAAACACTTTGGTGCTTTCACTGAGAAGGATTAGCACCCGCTACATCGGATTCGAAGTTTAGATTTACAGAGTTTGAGGATTTTGGATTTGAAGACAATGACTAGGCAAAATAATAGAAGGCAAAGGGCTGAAAGGAGCCAGCAGGAAGGAAGCCAAGAACCATCCTCTGGAGCTGGAGAAGGACAAGCTTCCATCTATATCACCAGAGACGAAATGGAGGCTATAACAAACTCACTGCAAAAGAGATTGTTGAAAAGTCAACAGGAAATGATGCAGACTTTCTTTGAGTAGATGAGAGCTGCAGGGACGCAGAACTTAGGAACAGCTACAGCGGCTGTGGATGCAGGACAAGGAACTAGGATTATGGAACCCAATGGAGGACAGGATACAAAGCCAGAAGTCAATCAACAAGGGCTTGGGGGCAGGCCCGTAGGATCCAACACAGGAGAACCTTTGGAAGAAGTCCAACAGGCTAGGGCCAACGTTGCTGCCAATGAGCCACATGAGGAATATGTGCCGGAGTTCCCTCGGGGGCAACCCCTGACAGACAACGCTGGATTTGTAGAGATAATCAGGAAAACTGTGCGAGGTGGCTTGACCAATAGAGATTTGGAAGGGGTGAACAGGAGTCCATTCGCTCGAAAAATTAGAATGGCTCAGAATCCACCTAAGTTTAAGTTACCTAGCGTGGAGGTATACGATGGCAAGGCAGACCCAACTGATCACTTGATGAGGTACACCAGACACATGGAGGTGCTAAGGGCATCGGAGGAAGTGATGGCCTGATGTTTCCCTTTGTATTTGACGGATTTAGCTGCAATGTGGTTTAGGCAGCTAGGAGAAGGATCTATTAGGACTTGGAGAGAATTGGTGGATAGGTTTCTAGGACAGTTTCGGGTTCATATCAAGAGGACGAAGAACGTAATGACACTGACATCGGTAAAGCAAAGGACGGACGAATCGCTTAGAGGTTTTCTATCTCGATTCAATGCGGCAGTGGCCACGGTGGATCGGCCGGATCCATCGATGGTTTTGATGGCGGCGGTATCAGGAGTCAGGGAGGATTCGGATTTCAACGTGTCTTTAATATGAGATCCCCCACAGGATCTCGAGGAATTCTTTCACGAAGCCGAAAGGTTCCTTCGACAAGATGATGCAAGTATGGACTTAAAGCTTAAAGAGGTGATTGCTGCTGGGGGTGGAGGACCATCCAATGGAAGCTCGGATAAGGATAAAGGAAGGAGGAAGCTGGATGACGATTCAGGAAAGGCCAGAAAACGGTGGAAGGATCCAAAGTTTTCTACATACACAGGATTGAACGAGATGCTAGAGCGAATATACATGGAGACTCGAAATTGCCTTCCTTACCGGAGGCCAGCTAGGAGAGAACCATCTGAATGGGAGAGGGCATCAGGAAGGCATTGCCTCTTCCACGACTTAGACGGACATGACACCAACAGCTGCAGGCATTTAAAGGATATAATTGAGGAACATGTGCGGAATGGACAACTAAGGCAGTATGTTGGAACACGGAATGCAGCGGTGGAGCTGGAGCAACCACCGACTACCTCACACCGTGATGATGTGAGGCCCAGGGATGACGGTCGATTGATTATCCATTGACCTGGATAATATGAAATAAGTAACAAACCATTGGCGAGCAACCAAGTCGTTTACACTCGTACGGGGACGGAGATAGCCCCTAGGCATGCTCTGAATGATGATAAACCGTGAAGCTATGGTTTGTGAAATCTGTTTTTTTGTTTTGGATTGAACACTTGATTTTCTGGTTTGGTTTTGGAGTTTGGATTGAACTACTAGTTTTGTTTGCTTTCTGATTTGGATTTCCCTTTGGATGATTGTTTTCGATTTTGGATGCTGGTTTGGATCTCTGATTTTCAGGTTTTGATTTGGATTTCGGATTTAGATTTCGGATTTGGATTTTGGGTTGGATTTTGATTGGATTTTTATCTTATTTTTGATAAAAGGTCGTCGGGTTTGGATTATGCCTAGCAAGTGGTGAGTCACTTTGCCTGAACACGGTAAATTGACTCATTCGGGTCGTCAAGTATGGACTATGCTCGGCAAGGGTCCAGAGTGACCAAGACTCGGCCTAGAACTTAGGCCCTATATTATCAATTGTTATTTTCGGGTCATTGAGTATGAACTATGCTCAACAAGGGTCTGGAGAGACCAGGATTCGGCTTAGGACTTAAGCCATGGCATTGTACATCGTCCAGGGACACTGGACCACGGTCGTCAAGGGTGGATTAGCTTGGCAAGAACCCGAAGAGGTTAGCTCAACGTCCAGGGACACTGGACCAAGATCGTCAGGTGTGGATTGCGCTTGGCAAGAACCCGGAAAGGTTAGCTCAACGTCTAGGGACACTGGACCACAGTCATCAAGTGTAGATTGCGCTTGGCAGAAGCCCGGAGAGGCTATGGATTTGGATATTAACCCGAAGAGGTCGTGGTTTCGGTTATTGGCTATTGGATAAGGATGGATTAGGACTCGGTTGTCGAGTTCATATGGAATTGGAATTGGCTATGGACTTTGGATATCAGATTCAAAAATATTCAAAACATGCCTTCTTATCACTAGGCATGTTTTGGGGGGCAAATGTTATCCCACATTTTGGTCAAGGCTGGAATACCAACAAATTGGCAAGGAATGATGGATATCAGGATTGGAGATCAACTGGAAACATGGCTGCAATGGATGTCGTCAAAATTTGGACGGGCTCTGATCAGGACGGAATCAATTGGAGATGATGATAAGGACTGGGAGAGGCTATATTTCAAGTTTCAGGTCAATCGGAGTTCGTATGAAGGAGATATGATTGATGCAAGGTAGGAAGGACATGTTGTTCGTATCCATCTGTGTGCAAGGCATGGTTCGTATCGATACATTTCGTATAAGTTTAAGTTTTGTATCAACCGGCTTCGAATCAATTGGCTTTGGTTCGACTCGATGGGGTTCGCATCGATCAAAGGCAGAACAGGGTGAAAGACTTCGAATCGATACGGTTCATATCGATTAGCATGGACACAGCTCAATGATTTCGTATCGGTCAGGATGGAAAGGGGGCAGCATGTCTCGAATCGATACTTTCGTATCGATGGCAGAAGAGTTTGGCACTTTCGAATCCATCAGGTAAAACCTTGTTCGTATCCATAAGGTAAGGTCTCGTTTGTACCCATCCCAATGATGAGGTTCGTGTCCATTTTCATTACCACCTCGCATCGATCCCCCCATGATCATTTCATATCCATCAATAGAAGCGATACAAAATATATTCCCGGGGTCGATACGAAGAGAGACACGAGTGGATGGATGCGAACGAACGATGTTATGAATATGAACAGGCAAAAGGAAGGTCCACGAATCAAGCAGAGAATCATTCAAAGCGGATAAGGATAAGCATGTTTCGAAGGAGGAAGCGTTCAACACGGCAAGAAAGGTGGATCAACCCAGGGATTTCGTACACGTCATCGATGCGCACGTGACCGATCGAGTCGAAGGAAGTGGATTCGAACGCAACAGCCCTTATGAAAACCACAACTTGGATCGATCATATCTCCTAAATCACTGATCCAAATTCAATGAAATTTTCACATCAGCTTCTACACAAGGTAAGGAACAATCCTGCCAAGTTTCAGCTCGATTGGATCATTTCTTGATGGATACGAAATCACTTTGTATCGATCGCAGATCGAGTCGAAACTTGATAGGGTTGGTCGCGTGGGGCCACTCACGTGCCAGAAGGAGTCTCCCGAAGTTTTAGCCCGATCTCAGCCTCCTACGCCTATAAATAGCCCCCTGAAGGCTACAGAAAAAGGATCCTTTGGCCATTGGACGCCCAGACTCTGCCGGATTCAACTCTACACTTCATCATCACTATTGTAATCAAATTACTTCATTGTAATCGCTGCAATTCTCGGTAATCATCAAGGATAATCAATAAAACGATAAAAACTTTGGAGTGGACGTAGGCCGGAGATAGCCGAACCACTATAAATCGTGTGTCTTTGTTTATTATTTCTGGATAGTTGTTGCTTTTTGCTGGAATCTGTGATTTGTGTTTGAATATTGCTGATTTGTATTCATACACTGGTGCATTCACGGTATTTGGGGTTTGTGACCAATTTTGGCGCAAACAAAAGCTTTCTGCCATCACTGGTTAGTTTCATACCCAAAAAATCCTATTCGAACCTCAATCAGGTCATGGAAGTTTTTTACCCTTCGTTTTGTCGTCACGTGGATTTTTTCAATAATACGGGATCCCCGTGGTTGGTCTATGATTTACCATCGCTGGAGAGTGGTGCACCATTGTACTGCTCCATGTCAAATCCATGCACCCATTTCTAAAAGTCGTACGGCACTGTTTCTTAATTTTGGACGGATGTTGTACCTTGCACCTTAGATGTTGCACCTTGTGGATATCGATTCTTCGGAGGGCCATAACTCTTGGCTCGTTTAGAGTTACGGGAGCCATGACCAGTCAAAACGATCCTCTCGGTGAGTTCTACAGCTATGATGGCTTTCAGCCATCACTGGTTAGTTTCATACACAAAAAATCATATCCGAACCACAATCGGGTCATGGAAATTTTTTACCCTTCGTTTTCTCGTCCCGTGGATTTTTCTGTAATACGGGATCCCCGTGGCTGGTCTATGATTTACCATCGCTGGAGAGTGGTGCATCATGGTACTGCTCTACTTCAAATCAATGCACCAATTTCTAAAAGTCGTACGACACTGTTTCTTCCTTTTGGACGGATGTTGCACCTTGCACCGTAGACGTTGCACCTTGTGGATATCAATTCTTCAGAGGGCCATAACTCTAAGCTCGTTTAGAGTTACGGGAGCCATAACTAGTCAAAACGAAGCTCTCGATGAGTTCTACAGCTATGAAAGCTTTCAACTATCACTGGTTAGTTTCATACCCAAAAAATCCTATCCGAACATCAATCGGGCCATGGAAGTTTTTTACCCTTCGTTTTGTCGTCACGTGGATTTTTTCTATAATACGGGATCCCCGTGGCTAGTCTATGATTTACCATTACTGGAGAGTGGTGCACCATGGTACTGCTCCATTTCAAATCAATGCATCCATTCCTAAAAGTTGTACGGCACTGTTTCTTCATTTTGGACGGATGTTGCACCTTGCACCGTAGATGTTCCACCTTGTGGATATCGATTCTTCGGAGGGCCATAACTCTTGGCTCGTTTAGAGTTACGGGAGCCATAACCAGTCGAAACGAAGCTCTCGGTGAGTTCTACAGCTATGACAGCTTTCATCCGTCTTTGGTTAGTTTCATACCCAAAAAATCCTATCCGAACCTCAATCGGGTCATGGAAGTTTTTTACCCTTAGTTTTGTCGTCACGTGGATTTTTTCTGTAATACGGGATCCCTGTGGCTGGTCTGTGATTTACCATCGCTGGAGAGTGGTGCACCATCTAACTGCTCCGTTTCAAATCAATGCATCCATTCCTAAAAGTCCTACGGCACTGTTTCTTCATTTAGGACGGATGTTGCACCTTGCACCGTAGATGTTGCACCTGGTGGATATCGATTCTTCGAAGGGCCATAACTCTTGGTTCGTTTAGAGTTATGGGAGCCATAACCAGTCAAAACGAAGCTCTCGGTGAGTTCTATAGCTATGACAGCTTTCAGCCAACTTTGGTTAGTTTCGTACCCAAAAAATCCTATCCGAACCTCAATCGGGTCATGGAAGTTTTTTGCCCTTCGTTTTGTCGTCACGTGGATTTTTTCTGTAATACGGGATCCCCGTGGCTGGTCTATGATTTACCATCACTGGAGAGTGGTGCACCATGGTACTGCTCCGTTTCAAATCAATGCATCCGTTCCTAAAAGTCGTATGGCACTGTTTCTTCATTTAGGACGGATGTTGCACCTTGCACCGTAGATGTTGCACCTTGTGGATATCGATTCTTCGGAGGGCCATAACTCTTGGCTCGTTTAGAGTTACGGGAGCCATAACCAGTCAAAACGAAGCTCTCTGTGAGTTCTACAGCTATTACCACTTTTAGCCATCACTGGTCAGATTCATACCCAAAAAATCCTATCCGAATCTCAATCGGGCCATGGAAGTTTTTTACCCTTCGTTTTGTCGTCACGTGGATTTTTTCTGCAATACGTGATCCCCGTGGCTGGTCTATGATTTACAATCGCTGGAGAGTGGTGCACCATTGTACTGCTCCGTTTCAAATCCATGCACCCATTTCTAAAAGTCGTACGACACCGTTTCTTCATTTTGGACGGATGTTGCACCTTGCACCGTAGATGTTGCACCCTATGGATATCGATTCTTCAGAAGGCCATAACTCTTGGCTCGTTTAGAATTACGGGAGCCATAACCTGTCCAAACGAAGCTCTCGGTGAGTTCTACAGCTATGAAAGCTTTCAGCCGTCATAGGTTAGTTGCATACCAAAAAAATCCTATTCGAACCTCAATCGAGTCATGGAAGTTTTTTACCCTTCGTTTTGTCGTCACGTGGATTTTTTCTGTAATACGGGATCCCCGTGGCTGGTCTATGATTTACCATCGCTGGAGAGTGGTGCACCATGGTACTTCTCCGTTTAGAATCCATGCACCCATTTCTAAAAGTCGTACGACACTGTTTCTTCATTTTGGACGGATGTTGCACCTTGCACCGTAGATGTTGCACCTTGTGGATATCGATTCTTCGGAGGACCATAACTCTTGGCTCGTTTTGGGTTACGGGAGCCATAACTAGTCAAAAAAGAAGCTCTCGGTGAGTTCTATAGCTATGACAGCTTTCAGCCATCAATGGTTAGTTTCATACCCAAAAAATACTATCCGAACCTCAATCGGGTCATGGAAGTTTTTTACCCTTCGTTTTGTCGTCACGTGGAATTTTTCTGTAATACGGGATCACTGTGGCTGGCCTATGGTTTACCATCGCTGGAGAGTGGTGCACCATGGTACTGCTCTGTTTCAAATCCATGCACCCGTTTTTAAAAGTCGTACGGCACTGTTTCTTCATTTTGGACGGATGTTGCACCTTGCACCGTAGATGTTGTTTGCGCCAAAATTGGTCACAAACCCCAAGTATTGTGAAAGCACCGGTATATGAATACTAATCAACAATATTCACACACAAATCCCAGATCTAAGCAAATAATAAATAGAAATCCAGAAATAATAAATAGGAACACACGATTTTGTAGTGGTTCGGCTATCTCCGGCCTACGTCCACTTCAATGATTTTATCTTTTATTGATGTTCTTTGCTGATTACAAGTGATTACAGCAGTTACAGTGGAGGATTTTGAGTATATCGACTATCTTGATGTGTAGGATTGAATCCAGCAGAGTCTTGTTGCTTGAATGATGGTATAAAGGCCCGATCCCCTTTTCTGAATGACCAGGGGCTCTATTTATAGGCGTAGGAGGCTGATATTTCTCCTAAAAACAAGGTAGACCGCTTCAGGCACGTGAGGGGGCCCACATGGCCAAAATCTGAAGATCCGGGCCCAAATTGGGATCGATTCGAAGTAAGGTTCAAATCGATCGAAAAAGTGTCTAATCGTGATGAAAATTGGTGTGAACATTCTTCTATGTATATGCAAGCTCCTGTGAAAATTTCATGGCATTTGGATCAACGGTTTGCGAGTTATGGTCGATTCGAAATGATGATCTTCGTCGGGTTGTCTCGTTCGAATCGATTCGAACGAATCGATTGCTTCGACTCCATCAGCTCACGTGTTTTTATGATGAGGTGGCGTGCATTCTTCGAGTCGGTCCGGTCTCTTCTCCGAGTGGAACGCTTCAATTCCTTAGATCTTGCTTATTTGACCGATTCGTCCCCGAGACCTTGCTGCTTTGACTCGATGGACTCGAAGACTCCCTGGATTCGAATGACGCCTTGCTCGTATCGATAGTGAATTGATACGAAGTTAACGTAGCCGGATGGATTCGATGCAAGACATCTCGATGGATTCGAACATGCCACCCATGCATGGGTTCGAAGTAGAGCATCTTGTTGGGTTCGAAGCGGGGTGACTTCATGGATTCGAAGCATGGCGGTCCGGATGGATTTGAAGGTAGGCCATTGTGATGGATTCGAAGTGAACGGAGCCGAAGTTGGTGGATGCGAGGCAAGCACTAGCCGATGGGTTCGAACGTGATTCCTGCCTTGATGGTTTCGAACTAGATGGGTTCGAAACAATGAAGGGGTGATGGATTCGAACCGAGCAAGGTCTATCTCTCTCAACTTGAATCCATCATAACTAGAGCATACGAACTCGGATTGACTTGAAATTTGAAATGCGGACTTCTATGATCTTTCTCGTCATGTCCTGTCAATTGTAGCTCAATCTGGACTCAGACAAAATTCATCGATATCCATGGATATCCTGCAATGTATAATCGATATTCTTGACTAATAATCATTGATTCTCAGTGAATTTTGGGTATCTCCGTTTTGGCGAAAAGTGGGATAACAGATGTCGCACCCTGTGGATATCAATTCTTCAGAGGGCCACAACCCTTGGCTCGTTTAGAGTTACGGGAGCCATAACCAGTCAAAACGAAGTTCTCGTTGAGTTCAACAGCTATGACAGCTTTCAGCCATCATTGGTTAGTTTCGTACCCAAAAAATCCTATCCAAACCTCAATCGGGTCAAGGAAATTTTTTACCCTTCGTTTTGTCGTCACGTGGATTTTTTCTGCAATATGGGATCCCCGTGGCTAGTCTATAATTTACCATCGCTAGAGAGTGGTGCACCATTGTACTGCTCCGTTTCAAATCCATGCACCCATTTCTAAAAGGTGTACGGCACTGTTTCTTCATTTAGGACGGATGTTGCACCTTGCACCGTAGATGTTGCACCCTGTGGATATCGATTCTTCGGAGGGCCATAACTCTTGGCTCGTTTAGAGTTACGGGAGCCATAACCAGTCCAAACGAAACTCTCAGTGAGTTCTATAGCTATGACGGCTTTTTTCTGTCACTAATTAGTTTCATACACAAAAAATCCTATCCGAACCTCAATCGGGTTATGGAAGTTTTTTACCCTTCGTTTTGTCGTCACGTGGATTTTTTCTGTAATACGGGATCCCCGTGGCTGGTCTATGAATTACCATCGCTAGAGAGCGGTGCACCGTGGTACTGCTCCATCTCAAATCCGTGCACCCATTTCTAAAAGTCGTACGACACGGTTCCTTCATTTTGGATGGTTGTTGCACCTTGCACCGTAGATGTTGCACCTTGTGGATATCGATTCTTCGGAGGGCTATAACTCTTGGCTCGTTTAGAGTTATGGGAGCCATAACAAGTCAAAACGAAGCTCTCGATGAGTTCTACAGCTATGAAAGCTTTCGTCCGTCACTGGTTAGTTTCATATCCAAAAAATCCTATCGGGTCATGAAAATTTTTTATCCTTCGTTTTATCGTCACGTGGATTTTTTCTATAATACGGGATCCCCGTGGCTGGCCTATGATCTACCATCGCTGGAGAGTGGTGCACCATGGTACTGCTCCGTTTCAAATCCATGCACCCATCTCTTAAAGTCATATGGCACTGTTTCTTCATTTTGGACGGATGTTGCACCTTGCACCGTAGATGTTGCACCTTGTGGATATTGATTCTTCGAAGGGCCATAACTCTTGGCTCCTATAGAGTTACGGGAGGCATAACCATTCAAAACGAATCTCTCGGTGAGTTCTACAGATATGTTAGCTTTCAGCCGTCTTTGGTAAGTTTAACACCTAAAAAATCCTATCCGAACCTCAATCGGGTCATGGAAGTTTTTTACCCTTCGTTTTGTCGTCATGTGGATTTTTTCTGCAATACGGGATCCCCATGGCTGGTCTATGATTTACCATCGCTGGAGAGTGGTGCACCATGGTACTGCTCCATTTCAAATCTGTGCACCCATTTCTAAAAGTCGTATGGCACAGTTTCTTCATTTAGGACGGATGTTGCACCTTTCACCGTAGATGTTGCACCCTGTGGATATCGATTCTTCGGAGGGCCATAACTCTTGGCTCGTTTAGAGTTACGGGAGCCGTAACCAGTCAAAACAAAGCTCTCGGTGAGTTCTACAGCTATGACTGCTTTCAGCCGTCATTGGTCAGATTCATACCCAAAAAATCCTATCCGAACCTCAATCGAGGCATGGAAGTTTTTTACCCTTCGTTTTGTCGTCACGTGGATTTTTTCTGCAATATGGGATCCACGTGGCTGGTCTATGATTTACCATCACTGGAGAGTGGTGCACCATTGTACTGCTCCATTTCAAATCCATGCACCCATTTCTAAAAGTCGTACGGCACTGTTTCTTCATTTTGGACGGATGTTGCACCTTGCACCGTAGATGTTGCACCCTGTGGATATCGATTCTTCGGAGGGCCATAACTCGTGGCTCATTTAGAGTTACGGGATCCACAACCAGTCCAAACGAAGCTCTCGGTGAGTTTTACAGCTATGACAGCTTTCGGCCTTCACTGGTTAGTTTCATACCCAAAAAATCCTATCTGAACCTCAATCGGGTCATGGAAGTTTTTTACCCTTCGTTTTGTCGCCACGTGGATTTTTTTCTGTAATATGGTATCCTCGTGGCTGGTCTATGATTTACCATCGCTGGAGAGTGGTGCACCATGGTACTGCTCTGTTTCAAATCCATGCACCCATTTCTAAAAGTCGTACGGCATTGTTTCTTCATTTTGGACGGATGTTGCACCTTGTACCGTAGATGTTGCACCTTGTGGATATCGATTCTTCGGAGGGCCATAACTCTTGGCTCGTTTAGAGTTACAGGAGCCACTACCAGTCAAAACGAATCTCTTGGTGCTTTCTACAGCTATGATAGCTTTCAGCCCTTAATGGTTAGTTTCATAGCCAAAAAATCCTATCTGAACCTCAATCGGGTCATGGAAGTTTTTTACCCTACGTTTTGTCGTCACGTGGATTTTTTCTGCAATATGGGATCCCCGTGGCTGGTCTATGATTTACCATCGCTGGAGAGTGGTGCACCATTGTACTGGTCCGTTTTAAATCCATTCCCTAATTTCTAAAAGTCGTACGGCGCTGTTTCTTCATTTTGGACGGATGTTGCACCTTGCCCCGTAGATGTTGCACCCTGTGGATATCGATTCTTCGGAGGGCCATAACTCTTGGATCGTTTAGAGTTACGGGGGCCATAACCAGTCCAAACAAAGCTCTCGGTGAGTTCTACAGCTATGATAGCTATCAGCCGTCACTGATCAGTTTCATATCCAAAAAATCCTATCCGAACTTCAATCGGGTCATGGAAGATTTTTACCCTTCGTTTTGTCGTCACGTGGATTTTTTCTATAATACGGGATCCCCATGGCTGGTCTATGATTTACCATCGCTGGAGAGTGGTGCACCATGGTACTGCTCCGTTTCAAATCCATTGACCCATTTCTAAAAGTCGTATGGCACTGTTTCTTCATTTAGGACGGATGTTGCACCTTGCACCGTAGATGTTGCACCCTGTGGATATCGATTCTTCAGAGGGCCACAACCCATAGCTTGTTTAGAGTTACGGGAGCCATAACCAGTCAAAACGAAGCTCTCGGTGAGTTCTACAGCTATGACCACTTTCAGCCGTCACTAGTCAGATTCATACCTAAAAAATCCTATCCGAACCTCAATCGGGTCATGAAAGTTTTTTACCCTTCGTTTTGTCGTCACGTGGATTTTTTCTACAATACGGGATCCCCGTGGCTGGTTTACGATTCACCATTGCTGGAGATTTGTGCACCATTGTACTGCTCCGTTTCAAATCCATGCACCCATTTCTAAAAGTCGTGCGGCACTGTTTCTTCATTTTGGACGAATGTTGCACCTTGCACCGTAGATGTTGCACCCTATGGATATCGATTCTTCGGATGGCCATAACTCTTGGCTTGTTTAGATTTACGGGAGCCAAAACCAGTCCAAACGAAGCTATCGGTGAGTTGTATAACTATGATAGCTTTTAGCCGTCACTGGTTAGTTTCATACCCAAAAAATCCCATCCGAACCTCAATCGGGTCATGGAAGTTTTTTACTCTTCGTTTTGTCGTCTCGTGGATTTTTTCTGTAATACGGGATCCCCGTGGCTGGTCTATGATTTACCATCGCTGGAGAGTGGTGCATCACGATACTGCTCCGTTTCAAATCCACGCACCCATTTCTAAAAGTCATACGACACTGTTTCTTCATTTTGGACGGATGTTGCACCTTGCACCGTAGATGTTGCACCTTGTGGATATCGATTCTTCGGAGGGCCATAACTCTTGGCTCGTTCGGAGCCACGGGAGCCATAACCAGTCAAAACGAAGCTCTCGGTGAGTTCTACAGCTATGACAGTTTTCAGCCATCAATGGTTAGTTTCATACCCAAAAAATCCTATCCGAACCTCAATCGGGTCATGGAAGTTTTTTTACCCTTCGTTTTGTCGTCACGTGGATTTTTTCTATAATACGGGATCCTCGTGGCTGGTCTATGATTTACCATTGCTGGAGAGTGGTGCACCATGGTACTGTTCCGTTTCAAATCCATGCACCCATTTCTAAAAGTCGTACGGCACAGTTTCTTCATTTTGGACGGATGTTGCACCTTGCACCGTAGATGTTGCACCCTATGGACATCGATTCTTCGGAGGGCCATAACTCTTGGCTCATTTAGAGTTACGGGAGCCATAACTAGTCAAAACGAAGCTCTCGGTGAGTTCTACAGCTATGAAAGCTTTTAACCGTCACTGGTTAGTTTCATATCCAAAAAATACTATCCGAACCAATATCGGGTCACGGAAGTTTTTTACCCTTCGTTATGTCGTCACGTGGATTTTTTCTGCAATACGGGATCCCCGTGGCTGGTCTATGATTTACCATCGCTGCGGAGTGGTGCACCTTTGAACTGCTCCGTTTTAAACCCATGCACCCATTTCTAAAAGTCGTACGACACTGTTTCTTCATTTTGGATGGATGTTGCACCTTGCACCGTAGATGTTGCACCTTGTGGATATCGATTCTTCGGAGGGCCATAACTCTTGGCTTGTTTAGAGTTACGGGAGCCATAACTAGTCAAAATGAAGCTCTCGGTGAGTTCTACAGCTATGACAGCTTTCAACTGTCACTGGTTAGTTTCATACCCAAAAAATCCTATCCGAACCTCAATCTGGACATGGAAGTTTTTTACCCTTCGTTTTGTCCTCACGTGGATTTTTTCTGTAATACAGGATCCCCGTGGCTGGTCTATGATTTACCATCCCTGAAGAATAGTGCACCACGGTACTGCTCTGTTTCAAATCCATGCACCCATTTCTAAAAGTCGTAAGGCACTGTTTCTTCATTTTGGACGGATGTTGCACTTTGCACCGTAGATGTTGCACCTTGTGGATATCGATTCTTCGGAGGGCCATAACTCTAGGCTCGTTTAGAGTTATGGGAGCCATAACTTGTCAAAACGAAGCACTCGAGGAGTTCTATAGTTATGAAAGCTTTCAATTGTCACTGGTTAGTTTCATACCCAAAAAATCCTATTCGAACCTCAATTTGGTCATGGAAGTTTTTTACCCTTCGTTTTGTCGGCACGTCAATTTTTTCTATAATACGGGATCCCCGTGGCTGGTCTATGATTTAACATCATTGGAGAGTGGTGCACAAATTTACTGCTCCGTTTCAAATTCATGCACCAATTTCTAAAATTCGTGCGACACTGTTTCTTCATTTTGGACGGATGTTGCACATTGCACCGTAGATGTGGATATCGATTCTTCGGAGGGCCATAACTCTTGGCTAGTTTAGAGTTACGGGAGCCATAACCAGTCAAAACGAAGCTCTCGGTGAGTTCTACGCTATGACAGCTTTCAACCGACATTGGTTAGTTTCATAACCATAAAATCCTATCCAAACCTCAATCGGGTCATGGAAGTTTTTTACCCTTCGTTTTGTTGTCACGTGGATTTTTTCTGTAATACAGGATCCCCATGGCTGGTCTATGTTTTACCATCGCTGGAGAGTAGTGCACCATGGTACTACTCCGTTTCAAATCCATGCACCCATTTCTAAAAGTCGTACGTCACTGTTTCTTCATTTTGGACGGATGTTGCACCTTGCACTGTAGATGTTGCACCATGTGGATATCGATTCCTCTTGGCTCGTTTAGAGTTACTGGAGCCATAACCAGTTAAAACGAAGCTCTCGATGAGTTCTACAGCTATGAATGCTTTAAGCTGTCACTGGTTAGTTTCATACCCAAAAAATCCTATTCGAACCTCAATCGGGTCATGGATGTTTTTTACCCTTCGTTTTGTCGTCACGTGGATTTTTTCTGTAATACGGGATCCCCGTTGCTGGTCTATGATTTACCATTGCTGGAGAGTGGTGCACCATGGTACTACTCCATTTCAAATACATGCACCCATTTCTAAAAGTCATATGGCACTATTTCTTCATTTTGGACGTATGTTGCACCTTGCACCGTAGATGTTCCACCTTGTGGATATCGATTCTTCGGAGGGCCATAACTCTTGGCTCGTTTAGAGTTACGGGAGCCATAACCAGTCAAAATGAAGCTCTCGGTGATTTCTACAGCTATGACTGCTTTCAGCCATCTTTGGTTAGTTTCGTACCCAAAATATCCTATCCGAACCTCAATCGAGTAATGGAAGTTTTTTACCCTTCGTTTTGTCGTCATGTGGATTTTTTCTGTAATACAGGATCCCCGTGGCTAGTCTATGATTTACCATCGCTGGAGCGTGGTGCACCATGGTACTGCTCCATTTCAAATCCATGCATCCATTTCTAAAAGTCGTACGGCACTGTTTCTTCATTTAGGACGGATGTTGCACTTTGCACCGTAGATGTTGCTCCCTGTGGATATCAATTCTTCGGAGGGCAATAACTCTTGGCTTGTTTAGTGTTACGGGAGCCTTGAACAGTCAAAACGAAGCTCTCGGTGAGTTCTACAGCTATGACAACTTTCAGCCTCACTGATCAGATTCATACCCAAAAAATCCTATCCAAACCTCGATCGGGTCATGGAAGTTTTTTACCCTTCGTTTTGTCGTCACGTGGATTTTTTCTGTAATACAAGATCCCCGTGGCTGGTCTATGATTTACCATCGCTGGAGAGTGGTGCACCATAGTACTGCTCCGTTTCAAATCCATGCACCCATTTCTAAAAGTCATACGGCACTGTTTCTTCATTTTGGACGGATTTGGCACCTTGCACCGTAGATGTTGCACCCAATGGATATCGATTCTTCGGAGGGCCATAATTCTTGGCTCGTTTAGAGTTAGGGGAGCCATAAACAGTCAAAATGAAGCTCTCGGTGAGTTCTGCAGCTATGACCGCTTTCAGCCGTCACTGGTTAGTTTCATACCCAAAAAATCCTATCCGAACATCAATCGGGTCATGGAAGTTTTTTACCCTTCGTTTTGTCGTCACGTGGATTTTTTCTGCGATACGGGTTCCCCTTGGCCGGTCTATGATTTACCATCGCTGGAGAGTGGTGCACCATTGTACTGCTCCATTTCAAATCCATGCACCCATTTTTAAAAGTCGTACGGCACTGTTTCTTCATTTTGGACGGATGTTGCACCTTGCACCGTAGATGTTGCACCCTGTGGATATCGATTCTTCGGATGGCCATAACTCTTGGCTCGTTTAGAGTTACGGGAGCCATAACCAGTCAAAACGAAGCTCTCGGTGAGTTCCACAGCTATGAAAGCTTTTTACCGTCACTGGTTAGTTTCATACCCAAAAAATCCTATCCGAACCTCAATCGGGTCATGGAAGTTTTTTACCATTCGTTTTGTCGTCACGTGGATTTTTTCTGTAATACGGGATCCCCGTGGCTGGTCTATGATTTACCATCGTTGGAGAGTGGTGCACGATTGTACTGCTCCGTTTCAAATCTATGCACCCATTTCAAAAAGTCGTACGGCACTGTTTTCTTCATTTTGGTCGGATGTTGCACCTTGCACCGTAGATGTCGCACCAGATGGATATCGATTCTTCTGATGGCAATTACTCATGGCTTGTTTGGAGTTACGTGAGCCATAACCAGTCAAAACAAAGCTCTCGGTGAGTTCTACAGCTATGATAGCTTTCAGCCGTCACTGGTCAGGTTCATACCCAAAAAATCCTATCCGAACCTCAATCGGGTCATGGAAGTTTTTTACCCTTCGTTTTGTCGTCACGTGGATTTTTTCTGCAATACGGGATCCCCGTGGCTGGTCTACGTTTACCATCGTTGGAGAGTGGTGCACCGTTGTACTACTCTGTTTCAAATCCATGCACCCATTTCTAAAAGTCGTATGACAATGTTTCTTCATTTTGGACGGATGTTGCACCTTGCAACGTAGATGTTGCACCCTGTGGATATCGATTCTTCGGAGGGCCATAACTCTTGGCTCCTTTAGAGTTATGGGCGCTATAACCAGTCCAAACGAAGCTCTCGGTGAGTTCTACCACTATGATAGCTTTTAGCCGTCAATGGTAAGTTTCATACCCAAAAAATCCTATCCGAACCTCGATCGAGTCATGGAAGTTTTTTACTCTTCGTTTTTCGTCACGTGGATTTTTTTATAATACGGGATCCCCGTGGCTGGTCTATGATTTACCATCGCTGGAGAGTGGTGCACCATGGTACTGCTCCGTTTCAAATCCATGCACCCGTTTCTAAAAGTCGTACGACACTGTTTCTTAATTTTGGACGGATGTTGCACCTTGCACCGTAGATGTTGCACTTTATGGATATCGATTCTTCGGAGGGCCATAACTCTTGGCTCGTATAGAGTTACGGGAGGCATAACCATTCAAAACATAGCTCTTGATGAGTTCTACAGCTATGACAGATTTCAGCCATCAATAGTAAGTTTCATACCCAAAAAATCCTATATGAACCTCAATCGGGTTATGGAAGTTTTTTACCCTTCGTTTTGTCGTCACGTGGATTTTATCTGTAATACGGTATCCCCGTGGCTGGTCTATGAATTGCCATCGCTGGAGAGTGGTGCACCATGGTACTGCTCCATTTCAAATCCATGCACCCATTTCTAAAAGTCGTACGGCACTGTTTCTTCATTTTGGACGGATGTTTCACCTTGCATCGTAGATGTTGCACCCTATGGATATCGATTCTTCGGAGGGCCATAACTCTTGGCTCGTTTAGAGTTACGGGAGCCTTAACCAGTCACAACGAAGCTCTCGGTGAGTTCTACAGCTGTGACAGCTTTTAGCCATCACTGGTTAGTTTCATACCCAAAAAATCCAATCCGAACCTCAATCGGGTCATGGAAGTTTTTTACCTTTCGTTTTGTCGTCACGTGGATTTTTTCTGCAATACGGGATCCCCAAGGCCGGTCAATGATTTACCATCGCTGGAGAGTGGTGCACCATTGTACTAATCCATTTCAAATACATGCACCCATTATTAAAAGTCGTACGGCACTGTTTCTTCATTTTGGACGGATGTTGCACCTTGCACCGTAGATGTTACACCCTGTGGATATCGATTCTTCGGAGGGCCATAACTCTTGGCTGGTTTAGAGTTACGGGAGCCATAACCAGTCAAAACGAAGCTCTCGGTGAGTTCTACAGCTTCGAAAGCTTTTATCCGTCACTGGTTAGTTTCATACCCAAAATATCCTACCCGAACCTCAATCGGGTCATGGAAGTTTTGTACCCTTCGTTTTGTCGTCACATGGATTTTTTCTGTAATACGGGAGCCCCATGGCTGGTCTATGATTTACCATCGCTGGGGAGTAGTGCACAATGGTACTGCTTCGTTTCAAATCCATGCATTCTTCATTATGGATGGATGTTGCACCTTGCACTGTAGATGTTGCTCCTTGTGGATATCGATGTTTCGGAGGGCTACTCTTGGCTCGTTTAGAGTTACGGGAGCCATAACTAGTCAAAACAAAGCTCTCGATGTGTTCTACAGCTATGAAAGCTTTCAGCCGTCACTGGTTAGTTTCATACCCAAAAAACTCCTATTCGAACCTCAATCGGGTCATGGAAGTTTTTTACCGTTCGCTTTGTCGTCACGTGGATTTTTTCTGTAATACGGGATCCCCATGGCTAATCTATGATTTAGCATTGCTGGAGAGTGGTGCACAATGGTACTGCTCCGTTTCAAATCCATGCACCCATTTCTAAATGTCATACGTTACTGTTTCTTCATTTTGGACGGATGTTGCACCTTGCACTGTAGATGTTGCACCTTGTGGATATCGTTTCTTCGGAGGGCCATAATTCTTGGCCCGTTTAGAGTTACGGGAGCCATAACAAGTCAAAATGAAGCGCTCGGTAAGTTCTGCAGCTATGATAGCTTTCAGCCGTCTTTGGTTAGTTTCGTGCCCAAAAAATCCTATCCGAACCTCAATTGGGTCATGGAAGTTTTTTACCCTTCATTTTCGACACGTGGATTTTTTCTGTAATACGAGATCCCCATGGCTGGTGTATGATTTACCATCGCTGGAGAGTGGTGCACCATGGTACTTCTCTGTTTCAAATCCATGCACCCATTTCTAAAAGTCGTACGGCACTGTTTCTTCATTTAGGACGGATGTTGCACCTTGTACCGTAGATGTTGCACCCTATGGATATCGATTCTTCGGAGGGCCATAACTCCTGGCTCGTTTAGAGTTACGGGAGCCATAACCAGTCAAAACGAAGCTCTCGTTGAGTTCTACAGTTATGACAGCTTTCAGCCGTCACTGGTCAGATTCATACCCAAAAAATCCTATCCAAACCTCAATCGGGTCATGGAAGTTTTTTACCCTTCGTTTTGTCGTCACGCGGATTTTTTCTACAATACGGGATCCCTGTGGCTGGACTATGATTTATCATCGTTGCAGAGTGGTGCACCATTGTACTACTCCATTTCAATTCCATGCACGCATTTTTAAAAGTCGTACGGCATTGTTTCTTCTTTTTGGACGGATGTTGCACCTTGCACCGTAGATGTTGCACCCTGTGGATATCGATTCTTCGGAGGGCCATAACTCTTGGCTCGTTTAGAGTTACGGGTGCCATAACCAGTCCAATCGAAGCTTTCGGTGAGTTCTACAGCTATGATAGCTTTCAGCCGTCATTGGTTAGTTTCATTCTCAAAAAATCCTATCCGAACCTCAATCGGGTCATGAAAGTTTTTTACCCTTCGTTTTGTCGTCACGTGGATTTTTTCTGTAATACGGGATTCCCGTGGCTGGTCTACGATTTACCATCACTGGAGAGTGGTGCACCATAGTACTCCTCTGTTTCAAACCCATGCACCCATTTCTAAAAGTCATACGGCAATTTTCTTCATTTTGGACGGGTGTTGCACCTTGCACCGTAGATGTTGCACCTTGTGGATATCGATTCTTCGGAGGGGCATAACTCTTGCCTCGTTTAGAGTTACGGGAGCCATAACCTGTCAAAATGAAGCTCTCAGTGAGTTCTACAGCTATGATAGCTTTTAGCCGTCGCTGGTTAGTTTCATACCCAAAAAACCCTATCCGAACCTTAATTGGGTCATGGAAGTTTGTTTCCCTTCGTTTTGTCGTCACGTGGATTTTTTTCTGTAATACGGGATCCCCATGGCTGGTCTATGATTTACCACCGCTGGAGAGTGGTGCACCATGGTACTGCTCCGTTTCAAATCCATGCACCCATTTCTAAAAGTCGTACGACACTGTTTCTACATTTTGGACGGAAGTTGCACCTTGCACCGTAGACGTTGCACCCTGTGGATATCGATTCTTCGGAGGGCCATAACTCTTGGCTCGTTTAGAATTACAGGAGCCATAACCAGTCAAAATTAAGCTCTCGGTGAGTTCTACAGATATGACAGCTTTTAGCCGTCGCTGGTCAGATTCATACCCAAAAAATCCTATCCCAACCTCAACGGGGTCATGGAAGTTTTTTACCCTTTGTTTTGTCGTCACATCGATTTTTTCTGCAATACGGGATCCCCATGGCAGGTCTACGATTTACCATCACTGGAGAGTAGTGCACCATTGTACTGCTCCATTTCAAATCCATGCACCCATTTCTAAAAGTCGTACGACACTGTTTCTTCATTTAGGACGGATGTTGCACCTTGTACCGCAGATGTTGCACCCTATGGATATCGATTCTTCGGAGGGGCATAACTCTTGGCTCGTTTAGATTTATGGGAGCCATAACCAGTCCAAACGAAGCTCTCGGTGAGTTGTACAGGTGTGATAGCTTTTAGCCGTCACTGGTTAGTTACATACCCCAAAAATCCTATCCGAACCTCAATCGGGTAATGGAAGTTTTTTACCCTTCGTTTTGTCGTCACGTGGATTTTTTCTGTAATACGGGATCCCCGTGGCTAGTCTATGATTTACCATCGCTGGAGAGTGGTACACCATGGTACTGCTCCATCTCAAATCCATGCACCCGTTTCTAAAAGTCATTCGGCACTGTTTCTACATTTGGGACGGATGTTGCACCTTGCACCGCAGATGTTGCACCTTGTGGATATCGATTCTTCGGAGGGCCATAACTCTTGGCTAGTTTAGAGTTATGGGAGCCATAACTAGTCAAAATGAAGCTCTCGATGAGTTCTACAGATATGAAAGCTTTCATCCGTCAATGGTTTGTTTCATACCCAAAAAATCATATCCGAACCTCAATCGGGTCATGGAAGTTTTTTACCCTTCGTTTGGTCGTCACGTGGATTTTTTCTGCAATACGGGATCCCCATGGTTGGTCTATGATTTACCATCGCTGGAGAGTGGTGCACCATTGTACTACTCCATTTTAAATCCATGCACCCATTTCTAAAAGTCCTACGACACTTTTTCTTCATTTTGGACGGATGTTGCACCTAGCACCGTAGATGTTGCACCTTGTGGATATCGATTCTTCGGAGGCCCATAACTCTTGGCTCGTTTAGAGTTACAGGAGCCATAACCAGTCCAAACGAAGCTCTCGATGAGTTCAACAACTATGACAGCTTTTAGCCGTCACTGTTTAGTTTCATACCTAAAAAATCCTATCCGAACCTCAATCGGGTCATGGAAGTTTTTTACCCTTCGTTTTGCCGTCACGTGAATTTTTTCTATAACACGGGTCGCCGTGGCTGGTCTTTGATTTACCATCGCTGGAGAGTAGTGCACCATGGTACTGCTCCGTCTCAAATCCATGCACCCATTTCTAAAAGTCGTACGACACTGTTTCTTCATTTTGGACGGATGTTGCACCTGGCACCGTAGATGTTGCACCCTGTGGATATCGATTCTTCGGAGGGCCATAACTCTTGGCCCGTTTTGATTTACGGGAGCCATAACCAGTCAAAACGAAGCTCTCGGTTAGTCCTACCGCTATGACCGCTTTCAGCCGTCACTGGTTAGTTTCATACCCAAAAAATCCTATCCGAACCTCAATCGGGTCATGGAAGTTTTTTACCCTTCGTTTTGTCGTCACGTAGATTTTTTCTGTAATACGTGATCCCCATGGCTGGTCTATGATTTACCATCGCTAGAGAGTGGTGCACCATTGTACTGCTCCATTTCAAATCCATGCACCCATTTCTAAAAGTCGTACGGCACTGTTTCTACATTTTGGACGGATGTTGCACCTTGCACTGTAGATGTTGCACCTTGTGGATATTGATTCTTCGGAGGGCCATCACTCTTGGCTCGTTTAGAGTTATGGGAGCCATAACCAGTCAAAACGAAGCTCTCGGTGAGTTCTACAGCTATGACAGCTTTTAGCTGTCATTGGTTAGTTTCATACCCAAAAAATCCTATCCGAACCTCAATCGGGTCATGGAAGTTTTTTACCCTTCATTTTGTCGTCACATGGATTTTTTCAGTAATACGGGATCCCCGTTGTTGTTCTATGATTTACCATCGCTGGAGAGTGGTGCACTATGATACTACTCCATTTCAAATCCATGCACCCATTTCTAAGAGTCGTACGGCACTGTTTCTACATTTTTGACGGATGTGGCACCTTGCACCGTAGATGTTGCACATTGTGGATATCGATTCTTTCGGTGGGCCATAACTCTTGGCTCGTTTAGAGTTATGGGAGCCATAACTAGTCCAAATGAAGCTCTCGATGAGTTCTACAGATATGAAAGCTTTCAGCCGTCACTGGTTAGTTTCATACCCAAAAAATCCTATCCGAACCTCAATCGGGTCATAGATGTTTTTTACCCTTCGTTTTGTCGTCACGTGGATATTTTCTGTAATACGGATCCCCGTGGCTGGTCTATGATTTCCCATCGCCGGAGAGTGGTGCACCATTGTACTGCTCCGTTTCAAATCCATGCACCCTTTTCTAAAAGACGTACAGCACTGTTTCTTCATTTTGGACGGATGTTGCACCTTGCACCGTAGATGTTGCACCTTGTGGATATCGATTCTTCGGAGGGCCATAACTCTTGGCTTGTTTAGAGTTACGGGAGCCATAACCAGTCAAAACAAAGCTCTCGGTGATTTCTACAGCTATGACAGGTTTCAACCATCACTGGTTAGTTTCATACCCAAAAAATCCTATCCGAACCTCAATCGGGTCATGGAAGTTTTTTACCCTTCGTTTTGTCGTCACGTGGATTTTTTCTGTAATACGGGATCCCCGTGGCAGGTCTATGATTTACCATCGCTGGAGAGTTGTGCACCATGGTACTGCTCCATTTCAAATCCATTCACCCATTTCTAAAAGTCGTACGGCATGGTTTTTTTATTTTGGACGGATGTTGCACCTTGCACCGTAGATGTTGCACCTTGTGGATATCGATTCTTTGGAGGGCCATAACTCTTGGCTCGTTTAGAGTTACGGGAGCCGTAACCAGTCAAAACAAAGCTCTCGGCGAGGTATACAGCAATGAAAGCTTTTTGCGGTCACTGGTTAGTTTCATACCCAAAAAATATATCCGAACCTGAATCGGGTCATGGAAGTTTTTTATCCTTCGTTTTGTCGTCGCGTGGATTTTTTTTGTAATACGGATCCCCGTGGCTGGTCTATGATTTACCATCGCTGGAGAGTGGTGAACCATTGTACTGCTCCGTTTCAAATCTATGCACTCATTTCTAAAAGTCGTACGGCACTGTTTCTTCATTTTGGACGGATGTTGCACCTTGCACCGTAGATGTTGCACCTTGTGGATATCGATTTTTCGGAGGGCCATAACTCTTGGCTTGTTTATAGCTACGGGAGCCATAACCAGTCAAAACGAAGCTCTCGGTGATTTGTACAGCTATGACAGCTTTCAACCGTCACTGGTTAGTGTCATACCCAAAAAATCCTATCTAAACCTCAATCGGGTCATGAAAGTATTTTACCCTTCGTTTTGTCGTCACGTGGATTTTTTCTGTAATACGGGATCCCCGTATCTGGTCTATGATTTACCATTGCTGGAGAGTAGTGCACCATGGTACTGCCCCGTTTTAAATCCATGCACCCATTTCTAAAAGTCGTACGACACTGTTTCTTCATTTTGGACGGATGTTTCACCTTGCACCGTAGATGTTGCACCTTGTGGATATCGATTCTTCGGAAGGCCATAACTCTTGGCTCGTTTAGAGTTACGGGAGCCGTAACTAGTCAAAACGAAGCTCTCGGTGAGTTCTAGAGCTATGAAAGCTTTCTGCCATCACTGGTTAGTTTCATATGCAAAAAATCCTATCCGAACCTCAATCGGGTCATGGAAGTTTTTTACCCTTCGTTTTTTCGTCACCTGGATTTTTTCTGTAATACGGGATCCCCGTGGCTGGTCTATGATTTACCATCGCTGGAGTGTGATGCACCATTGTACTGCTCCGTTTCAAATCCATGCACCCATTTCTAAAAGCCATACGACACTGTTTCTTCATTTTGGACGGATGTTGCACCTTGCACCGTAGATGTTGCACCTTGTGGATATCGATTCTTCGGAGGGCCATAACTCTTGGCTCGTTTAGAGTAACGTGAGCCATAACCAGTCAAAACGAAGCTCTCGGTGAGTTCTACAGCTATGACGGCTTTTAGCCGTCACTGGTTAGTTTCATACCCAAAAAATCCTATCCGAACCTCAATCGGGTCGTGGAAGTTTATTACCCTTTGTTTTATCGTCATGAGGATTTTTTCTGCAATACGGGATACCCGTGGCTGGTCTATGATTTACCCTCGCTGGAGAGTGGTGCACCATTGTACTGCTCCGTTTCAAATCCATGCACCCATTTTTAAAAGTTGTACGGCACTATTTCTTCATTTGGGCGGATGTTGCACCTTGCACCGTAGATGTTGCACCCTGTGGATATCGATTCTTCGGGGTGCCATAACTCTTGGCTCGTTTAGAGTTACGGGAGCCATAACCAGTCAAAACGAAGCTCTCGGTGAGTTCTATAGCTATGAAAGATTTTTGCAATCACTGGTTAGTTTCATACCCAAACAATCCTATCCGAACCTCAATCGGGTCATGGAAGTTTTTTACCCTTCGTTTTGTCATCGCGTGGATTTTTTCTGTAATACGGGATCCCCGTGGCGGGTCTATGATTTACCATTGCTGGAGAGTGGTGCACCATTTAACTGCTCCGTTTCAAATCCATGCACCCATTTCTAAAAGTCGTACGGCACTGTTTCTTCATTTAGGACGGATGTTGCACCTTGCACCGTAGATGTTCCACCCTGTGGATATCGATTCTTCGGAGGGCCATAACTATTGGCTAGTTTAGAGTTACGGGAGCCATAACCAGTCAAAACGAAGCTATCGTTGAGTTCTACAGTTATGACAGCTTTCAGCCGTCACTGGTCAGATTCATACCCAAAAAATCCTATCCGAACCTCAATCGGGTCATGGAAGTTTTTTACCCTTCGTTTTGTCCTCACGCGGATTTTTCTACAATATGGGATCCTTGTGGCTGGACTATGATTTACCATCGTTGGAGAGTGGTGCACCATTGTACTACTCCGTTCCAATTCCATGCACCCAATTGGGCGGATGTTGCACCTTGCACCGTAGATGTTGCACCCTATGGATATCGATTCTTCGGAGGGCCATAACTCTTGGCTCGTTTAGAGTTACGGGTGCCATAACTAGTACAACCGAAGCTTTCGGTGAGCTCTACAGCTATGATAGCTTTCAGCCGTCGCTGGTTAGTTTCATACCCAAAAAATCCTATCCGAACCTCAATCGGGTCATGGAAGTTTTTTACCCTTCGTTTTGTCATCACGTGGATTTTTTCTGTAATACGGGATCCCCGTGGCTGGTCTATGATTTACCATCGCTAGAGAGTGGTGCACCATGGAACTCCTCTGTTTCAAACCTATGCACCCATTTCTAAAAGTCATACGACGATGCTTCTTCATTTTGGACGGGTGTTGCACCTTGCACCTTACCCGTAGATGTTGCACCTTGTGGATATTGATTCTTCGGAGGGGCATAACTCTTGCCTCGTTTAGATGTTACGGGAGCCATAACCAGTCAAAATGAAGCTCTCGGTGAGTTCTACAGATATGACAGCTTTTAGCCATCGCTGGTCAGATTCACACCCAAAAAATCCTATCCGAACCTCAATGGGGTCATGGAAGTATTTTACCCTTCGTTTTGTCGTCACATCGATTTTTTCTGCAATACAGGATCCCCATGGCTGGTCTACGATTTACCATCACTGGAGAGTAGTGTACCATTGTACTGCTCCATTTCAAATCCATGCACCCATTTCTAAAAGTCGTACGACACTGTTTCTTCATTTAGGACGGATGTTGCACCTTGTACCGCAGATGTTGCACCCTGTGGATATCGATTCTTCGGAGGGGCATAACTCTTGGCTCGTTTAGATTTATGGGAGCCATAACCTGTCCAAACGAAGCGCTCGGTGAGTTGTACAGCTGTGATAGCTTTTAGCCGTCACTGGTTAGTTTCATACCCCAAAAATCCTATCCGAACCTCAAACGGGTCATGGAAGTTTTTTACAATTCGTTTTGTCGTCACGTGGATTTTTTCTGTAATACGGGATCCCCGTGGCTGGTCTATGATTTACCATCGCTGGAGAGTGGTACACCATGGTACTGCTCCATCTCAAATCCATGCACCTGTTTCTAAAATTCATTCGGCACTGTTTCTACATTTTGGACGGATGTTGCACCTTGCACCGTAGATGTTGCACCTTGTGGATATCGATTCTTCGGAGGGCCATAACTCTTGGCTCATTTAGAGTGATGGGACCCATAACTAGTCAAAATGATGCTCTCAATGAGTTCTACAGATATGAAAGCTTTCAGCCGTCAATGGTTTGTTTCATACCCAAAAAATCATATCTGAACCTCAATCGGGTCATGGAAGTTTTTTACCCTTCGTTTTGTCGTCACGAGGATTTTTTCTGCAATACGGGATCCCCATGGCTGGTCTATGATTTACCATCGCTGGAGAGTGGTGCACCATTGTACTACTCCATTTTAAATCCATGCACCCATTTCCAAAAGTCGTACGACACTGTTTCTTCATTTTGGACGGATGTTGCGCCTAGCACCGTAGATGTTGCACCTTGTGGATATCGATTATTCGGAGGGCCATAACTCTTGGCTCGTTTAGAGTTACAGGAGCCATAACCAGTCCAAATGAAGCTCTCGGTGAGTTCTACAACTATGACAGCTTTTAGCCGTCACTGTTTAGTTTCATACCTAAAAAATCCTATCCGAACCTCAATCGGGTCATGGAAGTTTTTTACCCTTCGTTTTTTCGTCACCTGGATTTTTTCTGTAATATGGGTCCCCGTGGCTGGTCTATGATTTACCCTCGCTAGAGAGTGGTGCACCATTGCACTGCTCCGTTTCAAATCCATGCACCCATTTCTAAAAGTCGTACGACACTGTTTCTACATTTTGGACGGATGTTGCACCTTGCACCGTAGATGTAGCACCTTGTGGATATCGATTCTTTGGAGGGCCATCACTCTTGGCTCATTTAGAGTTATGGGAGCCATAATCAGTCAAAACGAAGCTCTCGGTGAGTTCTACATCTATGACAGCTTTTAGCTGTTGTTGGTTCGTTTCATACCCAAAAAATCCTATCTGAACCTCAATCGGGTCATGGATGTTTTTTACCCTTCATTTTGTCGTCACGTGGATTTTTTCTGTAATACGGGATCCCCGTTGCTGGTCTATGATTTACCATCGCTGGAGAGTGGTGCACCATGGTAATACTCCATTTCAAATCCATGCACCCATTTCTAAGAGTCGTACGACACTGTTTCTACATTTTTGACGGATGTGGCACCTTGCACCGTAGATGTTGCACATTGTGGATATCGATTCTTTCGGAGGGCCATAACTCTTGGCTCGTTTAGAGTTATGGGAGCCATAATTAGTCCAAATGAAGCTCTCGATGAGTTCTATAGATACGAAAGCTTTCAGCCGTCACTGGTTAGTTTCATACCCAAAAAATCCTATCCGAACCTCAATCGGGTCATAGATGTTTTTTACCCTTCGTTTTGTCGTCACGTGGATATTTTCTGTAATACGGATCCCCATGGCTGGTCTATGATTTCCCATCGCCGGAGAGTGGTGCACCATTGTACTGCTCCTTTTCAAATCCATGCACCCATTTCTAAAAGACGTACAGCACTGTTTCTTCATTTTGGACGGATGTTGCACCTTGCACCGTAGATGTAGCACCTTGTGGATATCGATTCTTCGGAGGGCCATAACTCTTGGCTTGTTTAGAGTTACGGGAGCCATAACCAGTCAAAACGAAGCTCTCAGTGATTTCTACAGCTATGACAGCTTTCAACCGTCACTAGTTAGTTTCATACCCAAAAAATCCTATCTGAACCTCAATCGGGTCATAGAAGTTTTTAACCCTTCATTTTGTCGTCACATGGATTTTTTCTGTAATACGGGATCCCATGGCTGGTCTATGATTTACCATTGCTGGAGAGTAGTGCACCATGGTACTGCTCCGTTTCAAATCCATGCACCCATTTCTAAAAGTCATACGGCACTGTTTCTTCAATTTGGAAGGATGTTGTACCTTGCACCGTAGATGTTACACCTTGTGGATATCGATTCTTCGGATGGCCATAACTCTTGGCTCGTTTAGAGTTACGGGAGCCATAACCAGTCAAAACGAAGCTCTCGGTGAGTTCTACAGCTATGAAAGATTTCTTCCATCAATGGTTGGTTTCATATGCAAAAAATCCAATCCGAACCTCAATCGGGTCATGGAAGTTTTTTACCCTTGGTTTTGTCGTCACGTGGATTTTTTGTGTAATACGGGATCCCCGTGGCTGGACTATGATTTACAATCACTGGACAGTGGTGCACCATAGTACTTCTCCGTTTCAAATCCATACACCCATTTCTAAAAGTCGTACGGCACTGTTTCTTCATTTTGGACGGATGTTGCACCTTGCACCGTAGATGTTGCACCTTGTGGATATCGATTTTTCGGAGGGCCATAACTCTTGGCTTGTTTAGAGTTACGGGAGCCATAACCACTCAAAACGAAGCTCTCGGTGAGTTCTACAGCTATGACAGCTTTCAACCGTCACTGGTTAGTTTCATACCCAAAAAATCCTATCCGAACCTCAATCGGGTCATGGAAGTTTTTTACCCTTCGTTTTGTCGTCACGTGGATTTTTTCTGTAATACGGGATCCCTGTGGCTGGTCTATGATTTACCATCGCTGGAGAGTAGTGCACCACGGTACTGCCCCATTTCGAATCCATGCACCCATTTCTAAAAGTCGTACGGCATTGTTTTTTCATTTTGGACGGATGTTGCACCTTGCACCGTAGATGTTGCACCTTGTGGATATCGATTCTTTGGAGGGCCATAACTCTTGGCTCGTTTAGAGTTACGGGAGTCGTAACCAGTCAAAACAAAGCTCTCGGCGAGTTATACCGCAATGAAAGCTTTTTGCTGTCACTGGTTAGTTTCATACCCAAAAAATCTATCCGAACCTGAATCGGGTCATGGAAGTTTTTTATCCTTCGTTTTGTCGACACGTGGATTTTTTCTGTAGTACGGATCCCCATGGCTGGTCTATGATTTACCATCGCTGGAGAGTGGTGAACCATTGTACTGCTCCGTTTCAAATCTATGCACCCATTTCTAAAAGTCGTACGGCACTGTTCCTTCATTTTGGACGGATGTTGCACCTTGCACCGTAGATGTTGTACCTTGTGGATATCGATTTTTCGGAGGGCCATAACTCTTGGCTTGTTTAGAGCTACGGAAGCCATAACCAGTCAAAACGAAGCTCTCGGTGAGTTGTACAGCTATGATAGCTTTCAACCGTCACTGGTTAGTGTCATACCCAAAAAATCCTATCTGAACTTCAATCGGGTCATGAAAGTTTTTTACCCTTCGTTTTGTCGTCACGTTGATTTTTTCTGTAATACGGGATCCCCGTGGCTGGTCTATGATTTACCATCGCTTGAGAGTAGTGCACCATGGTACTGCCCCGTTTTAAATCCATGCACCCATTTCTAAAAGTCGTACGACACTGTTTCTTCATTTTGGACGGATGTTTCACCTTGCACCGTAGATGTTGCACCTTGTGGATATCGATTCTTCGGAGGGCCATAACTCTTGGCTCATTTAGAGTTACGGGAGCCGTAATTAGTCAAAACGAAGATCTCGGTGAGTTATACAGCTATGAAAGCTTTCTGCCATCACTGCTTAGTTTCATATGCAAAAAATCCTATCCGAACCTCAATCGGGTCATGGAAGTTTTTTACCCTTCGTTTTGTCGTCACGTGGATTTTTTCTGTAATACGGGATCCCCATGACTTGTCTATGATTTACCATCGCTGGAGAGTGATGCACCATTGTACTGCTCCATTTCAAATCCATGCACCCATTTCTAAAAGCCATACGACACTGTTTCTTCATTTTGGACGGAGGTTGCACCTTGCACCGTAGATGTTGCACCTTGTGGATATCGATTCTTCGGAGGGCCATAACTCTTGGTTCGTTTGGAGTAATGTGAGCCATAACCAGTCAAAACGAAGCTCTCGGTGAGTTCTACAGCTATGACGGCTTTTTGCCGTCACTGGTTAGTTTCATACCCAAAAAATCCTATCCGAACCTCAATCGGGTCGTGGAAGTTTATTACCCTTCGGTTTATCGTCATGAGGATTTTTTCTGCAATACGGGATACCCGTTGCTGGTCTATGGTTTACCCTCGCTGGAGAGTGCTGCACCATTGTACTGCTCCGTTTCAAATCCATGCACCCATTTTTAAAAGATGTACGGCACTATTTCTTCATTTGGACGGATGTTACACCTTGCACCGTAGATGTTGCACCCTGTGGATATCGATTCTTCGGGGGGCCATAACTCTTGGCTCGTTTAGAGTCACGGGAGCCCTAACCAGTCCAAACGAAGCTCTCGGTGAATTCTACAGCTATGAAAGCTTTTTGCAATCACTGGTTAGTTTCATACCCAAAAAATCCTATCCGAACCTCAATCGGGTCATGTAAGATTTTTACCCTTCGTTTTGTCATCGCGTGGATTTTTTCTGTAATACGGGATCCCCGTGGCTGGTCTATAATTTACCATTGCTGGAGAGTGGTGCACCATTTTACTGCTCTGTTTCAAATCCATGCATCCATTTCAAAAGGTCGTACGGCACTGTTTCTTCATTTTGGACGGATGTTGCACCTTGCACCGTAGATGTTGCACCTTGTGGATATCGATTCTTCGGAGGGCCATAACTCTTTGCTTGTTTAGAGTTATGGGAGCCATAACTAGTCAAAACGAAGCTCTCGGTGAGTTCTACAGCTTTCATCCCTCGCTGGTTAGTTTCATGCATAAAAAATCCTATCCGAACCTCAATCGGGTCATGGAAGTTTTTTACCCTTCGTTTTGTCGTCATGTGAATTTTTTCTGTAATACGGGATCCCCGTGGATGGTCTATGATTTACCGTCGCTGGAGAGTAGGGCACCATGGTACTACTCTGTTTCAAATCCATGCAACCATTTCTAAAAGACGTACGGCACTGTTTCTTCATTTTGGACGGATGTTGCACCTTGCACCGTAGATGTTGCACCTTGTGGATATCGATTCTTCGGAGGGCCATAACTCTTGGCTCATTTAGAGTTACAGGAGCCATAACCAGTCAAAACGAAGCTCTCGATGAGTTCTACAGCAATGAAAGCTTTAAGCCGTCACTAGTTAGTTTCATACCCAAAAAATCCTATTCGAACCTCGATTGGGTAATGGAAGTTTTTTACCCTTCGTTTTGTCGTCACGTGGATTTTTTCTGTAATACGGGATCCCCGTGGTTGGTCTATAATTTACCTTCGCTGGAGAGTGGTGCACCATGGTACTGCTCCGTTTCAAATCCGTGCACCCATTTTTAAAAGTCATACGACAATGTTTCTTCATTTTGGACAGATGTTGCACCTTGCACCGTAGATGGTCCACCTTGTGGATATCGATTCTTCGGAGGGCCATAACTCTTGGCTCGTTTAGAGTTACGGGAGCCATAACTAGTCAAAACGAAGCTCTCGGTGAGTTCTACAGCTATGATAGCTTTCAGCTATCAATGGTTAGCTTCATACCCAAAAAATCCTATCCGAACCTCAATCGGGTCATGGAAGTTTTTTACCCTTCGTTTTGTCGTCACGTGTATTTTTTCTATATTACGTGATCCCCGTGGCTGGTCTATGATTTACCATCGTTGGAGAGTGGTGCACCATGGTTCTGCTCCGTTCAAAATACATGCACCCATTTCTAAAAGTCGTACGACACTGTTCCGTCATTTTGGACGGATGTTGCACCTTGCGCCGTTGATGTTGCACCTTGTGGATATTGATTCTTCGGAGGGCCATAACTCTTGGCTCATTTAGAGTTACGGGAACCATAACCAGTCAAAATGAAGCTCTCGGTGAGTTCTGCAGCTATGACAGCATTTAGCCGTCAATGGTTAGCTTCATACCCGAAAAATCCTATCCGAACCTCAATCGGGTCATGGAAGTATTTTACCTTTCGTTTTTTCGTCACGTGGATTTTTTCTATAATACGGGATCCCCGCTACTGGTCTATGATTTACCATCACTGGAGAGTAGTGCACCATGGTACTGCTCCATTTCAAATCCATGCACCCATTTCTAAAAGTCGTATGGCACTGTTTCTTCATTTTGGACGGATGTTGCACCTTGCACCGTAGATGTTGCACCTTGTGGATATTGATTCTTCGGAGGGCCATAACTCTTGGCAGCTTTAGAGTTACTGGAGCCATAACCAGTCAAAACGAAGCTCTCGATGAGTTCTGCAGCTATGAAAGCTTTAAGCCATCACTGGTTAGTTTCATACCCAAAAAATCCTATTCGAACCTCAATCGGGTCATGGAAGTTTTTTACCCTTCGTTTTGTCATCGTGGATTTTTTTTCTGTAATGCAGGATCCCCGTGGCTGGTCTATGATTTACCATCGCTGGAGAGTGGTGCACCATGGTAATGCTCCGTTTCTAATCCGTGCACCCATTTCTAAAACTCATACGGCACTATTTATTCATTTTGAACGGATGTTGCACCTTGCACCGTAGATGTTCCACCTTGTGGATATCGAATCTTCGGAGGGCCATAACTCTTGGCTCGTTTAGAGTTACGGGAGCCATAACCAGTCCAAATGAAGCTCTCGGTGAGTTCTACAGCTATGGTAGCTTTCAGCCATCAATGGTTAGCTTCATACCCGAAAAATCCTATCCGAACCTCAATCGCGTCATGGATGTTTTTTACACTTCGTTTTGTCGTCACGTGGATTTTTTCTATAATACGGGATCCCCGTGGCTGGTCTATGATTTACCATCGTTGGAGAGTGGTGCAGCATGTTACTGCTCCGTTACAAATACATGCACCCATTGCTAAAAGTCATACGGCACTGTTTCTTCATTTTGGATGGATGTTGCACCTTGCGTCGTAGGTGTTGCACCCTGTGGATATCGATTCTTCGGAGGGCCATAACTCTTGGCTCGTTTAGAGTTACGGGAGCAATAACCAGTCAAAATGAAGCTCTCAGTGAGTTGTGCAGCTATGACAGCTTTCAACCGTTACTCGTTAGTTTCATACCCAAAAAATCCTATTCGAACCTCAATCGGGTCGTGGAAGTTTTTTACCCTTCGTTTTGTCGTCACGTGGATTTTTTCTGTAATACGGGATCCTCATGGCTGGTTTATGATTTACCATCGCTGGAGAGTGGTGCACCATGGTACTGCTCCGTTTCAAATCCATGCACCCATTTCTGAAAGTCTTACGGCACTGTTTCTTCATTTTGGACGGATGTTGCACCTTGCACCGTAGATGTTGCACCTTGTGGATATCGATTCTTCGGAGGGCCATAACTCTTGGCTCGTTTAGAGTTACGGGAGCCATAACCAGTCAAAACGAAGCTGTCGGTGAGTTATATAGCTATGACTGCTTTCAGCCGTCACTAGTTAGTTTCATACCCAAAAAATCCTATTCGAACCTCTATCGGGTCATGGAAGTATTTTACCCTTCATTTTGTCGTAATGTGGATTTTTTCTATAATACGGCATCCCCATGGCTGGTCTTTGATTTGCAATCTCTAAAGATTGGTGCACCATTGTACTGCTTCATTTCAAATCCATGCACCCATTTCTAAAAGTCGTACGACACTGTTTCTTCATTTTGGACGGATGTTGCACCTTGCGCCGTAGATGTTACACCTTGTGGATATCGATTCTTCGGAGGGCCATAACTCTTGGCTCATTCAGAGTTACGGGAGCCATAACCAGTTAAAACGAAGCTCTCGGTGAGTTCTGCAGCTATGACAGGTTACAGCCGTCACTGGTTAGTTTCATACCCAAAAAATCCTATCCGAACCTCAATCGGGTCATGAAAGTTTTTTACCCTTCGTTTTTTCGTCACGTGGATATTTTTCTATAATACGGGATCCCCGTGGCTGGTCTATGATTTACCATCGCTAGGGAGTGGTGCGCCATGGTACTGCTCCGTTTCAAATCCATGCACCCATTTCTAAAAGTCATACGGCACTATTTCTTTATTTTGGACGGATGTTGCACCTTGCACCGTAGATGTTGCACCTTTTGGATATCGATTCTTCAAAGGGCCATAACTCTTGGCTCGTTTAGAGTTACGGGTGCCATAACCAGTCAAAACAAAGCTCACAGTGAGTTCTATGGCTATGACAGCTTTCAGCCGTCACTGGTTAGTTTCGTACCCAAAAGATCCTATCCGAACCTCAATCGGGTCATGGAAGTTTTTTACCCTTCGTTTTGTCTTCACGTGGATTTTTTCTGTGATACGGGATCCCCGTGGTTGGTCTATGATTTATGATCGCTGGACAGTGGTGCACCATGGTACTGCTCCGTTTCATATCCGTGCACCCATTTCTAAAAGTCGTACGTCACTGTTTCTTCATTTTGGACGGATGTTGCACCTTGCACCGTAGATGTTGCACCCTGTGGATATCGATTCTTCGATGGGCCATAACTATTGGCTCGTTTAGAGTTACGGGAGCCATAACCAGTGAAAACGAAGCTTTCAGTGAGTTCTACAACTATGACAGCTTTCAACCGTTACTGGTTAGTTTCATACCCAAAAAATCATATACGAACCTCAATCGGGTCATGGAAGTTTTTTACCCTTCGTTTTGTCGTCACGTGGATTTTTTCTGTAATACGGGATCCCCGTGGCTGGTCTATGATTTACCATCGCTGGAGAGTGGTGCACCACTGTACTGCCCCGTTTCCAATCCATGCACTCATTTCTAAAAGTCGTACGACACTGTTTCTTCATTTTGGACGGATGTTGCACCTTGCACCGTAGATGTTGCACCTTGTGGATATCGATTCTTCGGAGGGCCATAACTCTTGGCTCATTTAGAGTTAAGGGATCCATAACCAGTCAAAACGAAGCTCTCGGTGAGTTCTACTGCTTTGATAGATTTCAGCCATCACTGGTTAGTTTCATACCCAAAAAATCATATCTGAACCTCAATCGGGTCATGAAAGTTTTTTACCCTTCGTTTTGTCGTCACGTGGATTTTTTCTACAATACGGGATCCCCGTGGCTGGTCTATGATTTACCATTGCTGGAGAGTGGTGCACCATTGTACTGCTCCATTTCAAACCCATGCACCCATTTCTAAAAGTGTTACGATACTGTTTCTTCATTTTGGACGGATGTTGCACCTTGCACCGTAGATGTTGCACCTTGTGGATATCGATTCTTCGGAGGGCCATAACTCTTTGCTCGTTTAGAGTTAAGGGATACATAACCAGTCAAAATGAAGCTCTCGGTGAGTTCTACTGCTTTGATAGATTTCAGCCATCACTGATTAGTTTCATACCCAAAAAATCATATCTGAACCTCAATCGGGTCATGAAAGTTTTTTACCCTTCGTTTTGTCGTCACGTGGATTTTTTCTACAATACGGGATCCCCGTGGCTGGTCTATGATTTGCCATTGCTGGAGAGTGGTGCACCATTGTACTGCTCCATTTCAAACCCATGCACCCATTTCTAAAAGTGTTACGACAATGTTTCTTCATTTTGGACGGATGTTGCACCTTGCACCGTAGATGTTGCACCCTGTGGATATCGATTCTTCAGAGGGCCATAACTTGATCGTTTAGAGTTACGGAAGCCATAACCAGTCAAAACGAAGCTCTCGGTGAGTTCTATAGCTATGAAAGCTTTCAGCCATCACTGGTTAGTTTCATACCCAAAATATCCTATCCGAACCTCAATCGGGGCATGGAAGTTTTTTACCATTCGTTTTGTCGTCACGTTGATTTTTTCTGTAATACGGGATCCCTATGCCTTGTCTATGATTTACCATCGCTGGAGAATGGTGCACCATGGTACTGCTCTGTTTCAAATCCATGCATCCATTTCGAAAAGTGATACGGCACCGTTTCTTCATTTTTGACGGATGTTGCACCTTGCACCGCAGATGTTGCACCTTGTGGATATCGATTCTTCAGAGGGCCATAACTCTTGGCTCGTTTAGAGTTACGGGAGCCATAACCAGTCAAAACGAAGCTCTCAGTGAGTTCTACAGCTATGATAGCTTTCAGCCATAACTGGTTAGATTCATACCAAAAAAAATCCTATCCGAACCTCAATCGGGTCATGGAAGTTTTTTACCTTTCGTTTTGTCATCACGTGGATTTTTTCTGTAATACGGGTTCCCCGTGGCTGGTCTACGATTTACCATCGCTGGGTAGTGGTACACCATGGTACTGCTCCGTTTCAAATCCATGCACCCATTTTTAAAAGTCGTACCGCACTGTTTCTTCATTTTGGATGGATGTTGCATCTTGCACCGTAGAGGTTGCACCCTGTGGATATCTATTCTTTGGAGGGCCATAACTCTTGGCTCGTTTAGAGTTACGAGAGCTATAACCCGTCAAAACGAATCTTTCGGTGAGTTCTACAGCTATGACAGCTTTCAGCCATCACTGGTTAGTTTCATACCCAAAAAATCATATCCGAACCTCAATCGGGTCATGGAAGTTTTTTACCCATCGTTTTGCCGTCACGTGGATTTTTTCTGCAATATAGGATCCCCGTGGCTGGTCTATGATTTACCATCGATGGAGAGTCGTGCACCTTTGTACTGCTCCGTTTCATATCCATGCACCCATTTCTAAAAGTCGTACGGCACTATTTCTTCGTTTTGCACGGATGTTGCACCTTGCACCGTTGATGATGCATCCTGTGGATATCGATTCTTCGGAGGGCCATAACTCTTGGCTCGTTTAGAGCTACGGGAGCCATAACCAGTCAAAAGGATGCTCTCAGTGAGTTCTACAGCTATGATAGCTTTCAGCCATCACTGGTTAATTTCATACCCAAAAAATCATATCCGAACCTCAATGGGGTCATGGAAGTTTTTTACCATTTGTTTTGTCGTCACGTGGATTTTTTCTGCAATATGGGATCCCCGTGGCTGGTCTATGATTTACCATCGCTGGAGAGTGGTGCGCCATTGTACTTCTCCGTTTCAAATCCATGCACCCATTTCTAAAAGTCATACGACATTGTTTCTTCATTTTGGACGGATGTTGCACATTGCACCGTAGATGTTGCACCCTGTGGATATCGGTTCTTCGGAGGGCCATAACTCTTGGCTCGTTTAGAGTTATGGGAGCCATAACCAGTCAAACGAAGCTCTCGGTGAGTTCTGCAGCTATGACGGCTTTCAGCGGTCATTGATTAGTTTCATACCCAAAAAATCCTATCCGAAACTCAATCGGGTCATGGAAGTTTTTTACCCTTCGTTTTTTCGTCACGTGGATTTTTTTCTATAACACGGGATCCCCGTGGCTGGTGTATGATTTACCATCGCTGGAGAGTGGTGCACCATGGTACTAGTTCATTTCAAATCCATGCACCCATTTCTAAAAGTCGTACGGCACTATTTCTTCATTTTGGACGGATGTTGCACCTTTCACCGTAGATGTTGCACCTTGTGGATATCGATTTTTTGGAGGGCCATAACTCTTGGCTCGTTTAGAGTTACGGGAGCCATAACCAGTCAAAACGAAGCCGTCGGTGAGTTCTACAGCTATGGCTGCTTTCAGCCGTCACTGGTTAGTTTCATACCCAAACAATCCTATCCGAACCTCTATAGCTCATGGAAGTTTTTTACCCATCGTTTTATCATCACGTGGATTTTTTCTATAATACGGGAACCCCATGGATGGTCTATGATTTACCATCACTGGAGAGTGGTGCACCGTTGTACTGCTCCGTTTCAAATACATGCAACCATTTCTAAGAGTCATATGACATTGTTTCTTCATATTGGACGGATGTTGCACCTTGCACCGTAGATGTTGCACCCTGTGGATATCGATTCTTCGGAGGGCTATAATTCTTGGCTCGTTTAGTGTTACGGGAGCCATAACCAGTCCAAATGAAGCTCTCGGTGAGTTCTACAGCTTTGACAGCTTTTAGCCGTCACTGGTTAGTTTCATACCCAAAAAATCCTTTCCGAACCTCAATCGGGTCATGGAAGTTTTTTACCCTTCGTTTTGTCGTCACATGGATTTTTTTTCTGTAATGCGGGATCCCCGTGGCTGGTCTATGATTTACCATCGCTGGAGAGTGGTACACCATGGTACTGCTCCATTTCAAATCCATGCACCTATTTCTAAAAGTCATACAGCACTGTTTCTTCATTTTGGACGGATGTTGCACCTTGCACCATAGATGTTGCACCTTGTGGATATCGATTCTTCGGAGGGCCATAACTCCTGGCTCATTTAGAGTTACGGGTGCAATAACCAGTCAAAACGAAGCTCACGGTGAGTTCTACGGCTATGACTGTTATCCCGCCTTTTGGCAAGGCTGAGATACCAAGGAACTGACTGGGAAATAAGGGTCATATGTCCCTAGCGTTGAATAGCTATTGGGTAACTCCGGATAACAATGAATTTCACCCGAGTCCGAATCAAGCTACAATTGACAAGACATGTCAAGCAGAGCCATGAAAGCCAATGTTCCAAATTTCAAGGTAATCCGAGTTCGTATGCGCAAGTTTTCACTAACAAAAAGTGGAGGAGATAACCCTAGGTTCGAATCCATAAGCCGTGCCATAGGTTCGAATCCATAGGCAGAGATGCCGTTCGAATCCATCAAAGCGAACTACGTTCGAATCCCTAAAAAAAAGCCTCGGCTCGAATCCATCAGGTTTTCCTCTGCTTCGAATCCATCAAGATAGCAATAGTTCAAATCCACCCTCGTATGCTTTAGTTCGAATCCATCAGACATATATTGGTTCGAATCCATGAGAAGTACCTTTACTTCGACTCCATCGAGCAAGCTCTCAGATAACCATGCGTCGAATCCATACTCGCGTGCCTTAAGTTCGAATCCATTGGGGCATTCCCACCTTCGAGTCCATCAAGGAAGAGTCCTTCGAATCCATGCAATTGAGGGAGCTCCGACTCCATTCCCTGCTTGTCTTCGAATCCCTATGTTGAGACAACTTCGAATCGATCCATAATAACATATTTCGATCGATTCGAATGAGTACCAGCTCCATCGATTCGAAGGAAACGAACCTTCGAATCCAACACCCCGAATCCACTAAGTAAACGCGGCTAAAACCTAGGATTCGACCCATTAAACTCGGAGAAACAAGAGGATCAACCCGGGAAATTCGCACCACGTCATCATTCTCATGCGCAGGAGCATGGATTCGAACCTATGGATTCGAACCATATCGATTCGAACGAATCCATTGGACGAGGAGCACCATCTTGAATCCATCATAATTTGAGATCTACAAGTCCAAATGCTATGAAATTTTCATAGGAGCTTGCGTAAGTATAGAAGAATGTCCACGCCAAGTTTCATCACGATTGGACACTTTCTTGATCGATTCGAACCAAGGGTCGAATCGGTCCCAAAGTGGGCCCGGATCTCCATAATCCGGCCGTGTGGGCCCCATCACGTGCCAGAAGCGTTCTCCTTGGATTTTAGGCGAAATATCCACCTCCTACACCTGTAAATAGAGCCTCTCGTCATTCATTAAGGGGATCGGAGAATTTTTACAGCAAGAGTACGCCCGGACGCTGCCAGAATTGCTTCAGAGCACCAATGCTGCCTTTGATTTCTAATTTCGGCTTAATACCTACTGTACTTTGACATAAAAAAGTTGTATTCTCTGAATATCAAGCAATAAAGTAACAAAACTTCATAGTGGACGTAGGCAATATGCCGAACCACTCTAAATCGTTGTCTCTCGTGCAATTTACTTTCTGTTATTTGGAGTTTTTGTTGGATAATCCACATTTTAATTTGCTTTCTTCATTTATTATCTCTTCAAAAACTTTCGAAGAGTGTTGTGCCTAATTTTGACACAAACATTTTGGTGATTTCACTGAGAAAATAGTCTTTCTCCTGCTCTATGGATCTACATTCAATACCGGACTGCATAAATCTAAGAAGAAGATCCAGATCTCATATTCAGATTCCTTCCGTTCTATTCAGATTTGTTTAAAATCTAGGAAAGGATTCAACGCTTCAAGATGAAGAGTACAAGAACCACTTGATGTGCACGTAAATGTGCATATTTTAATCGCCATATTTAATCTATTTAAATTAAATAAATGATCATATTGGGTATTTTAACTTGTTTTAACCAAAATTCATATTAATTCCAAATTGTCACATATTCATCTTCTTACAGGGGTGAAATGGTCATTTTTGTGCATTTATTAAATTGTGAAAATTTACTTAGAATTTTCTATGTTTTTTGTAGGAAATTTGGTGACTTTTACAAGTGGTTTCATGAAGATATGCATGCACAAATTCAATACAAAGGAATGAAGGTGAAAATAATTCAAAGTGAAGTTAATGGAGGACCCCACCTACCTACCCCTTAATGTACAAAGTAAAGGCTAAAGCACGTGCTTATGGATTTAATGACTTCATGTACATTTAAGTGGGGATTAAAACATGCTAATGATAACTTGGCCTCCACACTTTCTCATGGGCATTTTGGGCATTCCTCAAAAATAGGAATTAGGGTTTTAAACTTGTATATATACCCCTTATGTTTCATGTATCCACTTCCTCTTAGTTAGTTAGTTTTAGCTTAGAAAATAAATCAAAGCTCTCTTTCTTTTCATGGCTACTTAGCCATTTCTTCTCTTATGTAACTTTTTTTATTTTTATGCAATTTAATACATGTTCATTTTCTCTTCATGTTTATTTACTTTCATGTTGTAGTGTAGATCTATTTTATTTCATGCAAGTAGATTAGTGTTTTCCTTTCATTTGCTCTCTTTTTTCTCTTCTTTTTCATTCATGTTGCATGCTACATTTGTTGTTTTGATAACAAATATGAGAGGCTAATCCCTTCAATTTAGGGGTAATGAAGCCTCTAATCATGTGGCTTCAACTTAATTTGATGTTTATGCTCTCTTTTTGTGCTTAATGAGAATGATTGAAGTGGTTTAATGATGTTGTTTAGCTTTGAATTTGATAGTCTATGTTGTTCATAACAAATAGGCTATGCTTAAGCAATCACAAGCAATAATTACCTCTTTATCTACATATGATGATGGTAATGAAGTGAATGTGAAATTGAAATTTGATGGCTTATATTTCTAATTAATGGTAAATAGGCCATGCTTAAAATAGATTTTGCTTTCAACTTTGTTGTCATATTTTATGAGATTTAAAAGTGTATTAGTGGTTGTGTTATAGTTTGATGGTTTATATTGAGCTAACTAATAGCACAAATATACCATACTTATGATAAGCACATCAACTAATTCACTAATGACAAGAAAAGAGAGATCATAACTTCATTTTGTTGATTTATGTGATCTAGAGAGTGGAAGTTGCCTCTAAATTGTCTTAACACTTTCATATTTTTATCTCTTTTCTTTTGTCATTTTTCTCCATTTTTTAGTTAATCACTCATCGACTTTGGTTTAATTTGATTGAATAGAATTTTAAAATCATCAATTCCCTGCGGATCGACCCGTACTGGCCACGTACTTCAGTAGTATGCCGTGCGCTTGCGGTTATTTTTTTAATTTCAATTCGTTCGACGGTTTTCTAAACTGATAGAATTTCCGTCGACGAACACCACTTCCAACGTTGGTGATCAGGAAGGTCGGGATAGGCAAAATCCCACACAGGTGCAGTCAACCAACCAAGATGCTGCTGGACATACGGATCAGTCAGGTCCGGCTGCAAGAAAAGAGTTCTAGGCGCAACTCCAGGACATAACCCAAAGCCGACAACAGCTAACTGAGCAGTTGCACGCTAACGCTGAGTTGACCAATCAGCTAAACTACCAAAGGCGAAGAAGATCCAGGAGGGATCAAGCTCCTCATTCTTCCACTGAAAGCTCTGCTTCATCAGACTACAATGGCAGATCTACCAGCACTAGGCTAGACGGAAACCATGCACAAGCTGTTGACTATCAACAGGCATTAACCATTGGGCTAGTAAGAGTTGGCCCATCTACTAGCTTCCATACTGGAACCTCCTCCCGAGGAGGCACTATTCCACAATACACTGCAGATAATCGTACTGCCACAGCCGCTGCAGTTGACATAGGAGTTGATACTCGAAATCACTCCAATCAGAATTACCATCAGCAGGGACATGCTCCGGAGCCATATGTCCCAGAAGACGTCGAGCCAAGTAGGCGAGATACGGATCGTCGACAGCGCCCGATCCCACCTCGCACTGTGGAACCCGACCACACCTTGGCTCACCACACACAGAATGTTCCGATGCCAGACCTCTCAGCCATGGTATGCCAAATGATTCGCGAGAGTCAAGGCCTAACTAATGACGATTGGGGAATCTCCCGAAGTCATACCCCGTTCACTGATGAAATATTGTATGCTGAACCTCCTCAGCGTTTCAGGATGCCAACCCTGCCCATGTATGAAGGGAATTCCGACCCAAATCAACATATTTTGAAGTACGAATGGTCGATGACTGCTACGAGAGCTGATGACGCAGTAAAATGCCGTAGTTTTCCCATTTCCTTAGCGGGAATTGCGACGATGTTGTTTACACGACTACCACCACGATCTATTTCTTCATTCGATCAGTTAGTTACCAAATTTGTTGAGCAGTTTCGTATGCATATTGCCAGATCTAAAGATGTTAATACCTTATCAAGTGTCACTCAAGCTCCCGGAGAGACACTTAGACGATATTTGGAGAGATTTAATGCTACATGCTCAAAGATCACCAACCACAATGATAATTCTATCTTAATGGCTTTGACTAAAGGAATCGACCCTGATTTCGAGTTTGGAAATTGGTTAGCTGGAATGCCTCCCGCATCGTTGGACCGTTTCTATTCTAAAGCCTCTCAATTCTTGAGGCGAGAGGATGCAAAACAGTCTAGGAAGCAGGACGATGTAAGGCCCAGCAGTGAAGGGATTCAGAGTAATGATGCGGTTAAACAGTCTGGCGAAAGTTTAGGAAAAGTCCAGTTGAATATTCAAAATAAACAGACTCAACAACCGAGGAACGGTGATAACCGGAGCAAGAAGCAAGACCAGAATCGTGGTCTGAGGCGTAGGGCCGCAATGTTTGACAGTTATACACCACTTAACACGTCGCTGGAAAACATATGCCTGCAGACTTGTAATACTATGCAATACAAGAAGCCTGCTCCGAAGCCTTCGTCGGAGAGGCAGATTCAAACAGGAAAATTCTGTAGATTTCATGAAAGTTATGGACATAACACCAATTAGTGTAGGCATTTGCAAGACCTCATTGAAAAGTTGATCAGAGAGAGAAAGTTGGATCAGTTTGTTCGGGCGCCGTAGTCTGGTTGGGCGGGCCCTTCCAATCAAAATCGTACACAGACTCAAGAGAGACACGAAGAACCTTCCCGTACGGGCGGAAGGTTGGTCACTAACACAATAAGTGGTGGCCTCCGTCCAACAGACAGAAGCTGGAGGGAAATGGAGTCATATGCTAGCTCGATTAGGCATGTGGACTTTGAATGTTGTAGTGACTCTGAAGACGGAGCACCGGCTAAACAACAAACGGCGATGGCTGACGAAATCGTCTTTAGAAATCGAGATGCCGAAAAAGTCAAAGCCCCTACAATTGACCCACTGGTTATATCCGCTCAAGTTGGTCCTGCTTGGATGAAGAGGATCTTGGTTGACAGTGGAAGCTCCGTAAACATACTGTTTAAAAGAGCATATGATTCGATGAAAATGGAAGATAAGAACTTGAAAACATGTCAGTCATGAGTCCACAGTTTCAACGGGAGTGCGATGGTACCCACTGGAATAGTTGAATTGCTAGTGGAGTTAGGGATTGGAGAATGCCAAAGAGTTCAGATGCTACAGTTTGTTGTTTTAGATATTCATTCCCCATACAATGCTTTCTTGGGCCGAACGGCCATTGCTGAATTTAGGGCTGCTATTGCCCCATGGTGCTTGACCCTTAAGTTCGCAACTGATCGCGGGATAGGAGTTGTACAAGGAGATCAAGCTGCTGGGAGAGCTTGCTATGTTGCTGAGCTGCGGGAGGCGCAGCGAAAAGAAAAAGGAAAGGGCGCGGAGGAATCTCTCCATGTCTATTTCACCGATGATTGACAATTAGCGCCTGGGCCTCGGCCTGGGCAACACAACCAATTCCAGAAGGATCTTGACCCAAGGGACAATGATAACAAAGAAGAATCTGCGGAGAGTCAAGCTTCTCCGGCTGAGCTAACCATCGATGTCCCGATCGATGACGATGACGCTGACTCGAGAATGTTGAAGATTTGGTCTCAACTGAGCCAAGAGACACAACAGGAATTGGTTGATTTTCTTCGGGCGAATCTCGACATATTCGCCTGGACGCACTCTGATATGTGTGGAATCACGCCAGACATCGCGAGCCACACCTTAAATATTGACCCGCGGTATATCCAAGTCAAACAGAAAAGGCGTGGTGTGGATCAAGAGAGATCTTCCGCCCTTAAGGAAGAGGTCGACAAATTGAAGACAAATTGGTTCATTAGAGATGCTTTATACCCGGAGTGGGTGTCCAATCCCGTACTCGTCCGAAAACTAAACGGGAAATGGAGAACGTGTATCGATTATTCCGACCTGAACAAAGCCTGCCCGAAAGACAGCTTTCCACTTCCCCGAATCGACCAACTTGTAGATTAAACCGCCGGACATGAATTACTATCCTTCATGGATGCTTACTCAGGCTACAACCAGATACGCATGCATGTACCCGACCAAGAGCATACAAGCTTTATAACCGACTTGGGATTATACTGCTACAAGGTCATGCCTTTTGGATTAAAGAATGCCGGCGCAACTTATCAACGCTTAGTCAATCGAATGTTTGCCAATCAGATTGGGAAGACTATAGAGGTTTATGTAGATGACATGTTGGGGAAGTCACGGTACTCTTTTCATCACATCAAAGACTTGGGGTCGATGTTCGATATCCTCGGGAGATATGGGATGAAGCTTAATCCGCTGAAATGTCATTTTGGAGTCGCGTCCGGAAAATTCCTTGGGTTTATCGTCAACGCCCGAGGAATAGAGGCCAACCCCGAAATGATCTGGGCTATCAGAAATCTTCAGACTCCGAGAACCATAAAGCAAGTTCAGAGTCTTAATGGGAAAGTTGCATCACTGAGCAGGTTCATCTCGAAGTCGACCGACAAATGCATTCCCTTCTTCGATTTGATTCAAAAAGGGAAACGAAACTTTGAATGGACTGCAGAATGTGAAGGTGCATTTCAATCGCTAGTCCAACATCTTTCCGTACCACCAATCCTTTCAAAGCCTGTGGATCATGAACAGTTATATCTCTACCTGGCGGTATCAGAAAATGCAATCAGTGCTGCGTTAATTCGGGAGGAAGACCGAGTGCAAAAACTGGTCTACTATGTGAGTAAACGATTGACTGGAGCCGAGAGAAATTATCCAAAGCTTGCAAAGTTGGCATATTGCCTAGTCATTTCCTCGAGGAAGCTCCGTCCATATTTTCAGGCTCATCCTATTACTGTGTACACCGATCAGCCGTTACGACAGGTCCTCACGCGGCCTGAGACGTCTGGTAGGTTACTAAAATGGAACATCGAACCGAGTCAATTCGACATCACTTATACTCCGAGAAGAGCCATTCACGGCCGAGTCATAACAGATTTTATAGCCGAATTCACTGTTCCTGAAGACTTGCCCGAGACCAGCAAATCTCCCGAATACATCTGGAAGCTGTACACAGATGGTGCGTCAAACGATCGGTGCTCAGGAGCTGGGGTAGTGCTTGAAACCCCCGAAGGACGATCCATATGCTATGCTTTAAAGTTCGTGTTTCGCGCAACCAATAATGAAGCTGAATATGAAGCTCTACTTACCGGGTTGAAGTTAGCCCGCGATTTGAAAATCATCGCTGTGGAAATTTATTGTGATTCCCAGTTAATTGTATGCCAGGTTCGGGGTGAATGTCAAGCCAAGGATCGAAGATTAGCTGCTTATCTATCTCAAGTCCGGAAGGTGCTTGATCAGTTCGATTACTATGCCATTTTATACATATCCCGAGAGCATAATCAGAAAGCTGATTCGTTGGCAAAGTTAGCAAGTACGGGCGTAGCTCAGCAGTTGGGACTCGTTCCTGTTGAGACCTTATCCTCCCCGAGCATTGATCGAATAGAGACTGATTTCACACTTGAGGCTATCTCCAACAGGGAGTCGTGGATGACTCCTTATCGAGATTATATCGAACGTGGTGTATTACCCGAGCGTCGAAGCGAGAAAAGACAAGTTCTCCGAAAAGCCTCACGATTTGTCATTCAAAATGGAGTCATGTACCGGAGAGGATACTCTATTCCTCTCCTCCGGTATATCACGCACGATGAAGTCAAATGAGTGTTACACGATGTACACGAAGGAGAATGTGGCGATCACACTGGAGGGCAAGCACTTGCCAAGAAAATACTCCAATATGGGTATTATTGGCCTACTGTTAATCGCGATGCTGCAGACTATGCTAGAAAATGTGACAAATGCCTGAAACACGCTCGAATTCCTAGAGCCCCGCCTACTAAGATAACCCAAATGGCCAGTCCTTAGCCATTTGCAGTATGCGGAATATATATCATCGGCACATTGCCTCTGGCCAAAGGTGGTGCGAAGTACGCCATCGTCGCAGTTGATTATTTCACCAAATGGGCTGAAGCTGAACCTCTTGCAACAATTACGACAAAGAAAGTAATCAACTTTGTAGTACGCAGCATCATCTGCCGGTTTGGTCACCCACATACTATTATCACCGATAACGGAGCCCAATTCGACAGTGCTGAATTCAAGAATTTCTATCAACGATTCCACATCCATAAGAAATTCTCTGCAGTAGCGCACCCTCAAGCGAATGGTCAAGTCGAAGCTGTTAATAATGTTATCAAATCTATTCTAAAGAAGCGACTGGAAAAAGCCGGGGGCAAACGGGTCGACGAACTTCCTATGGCATTATGGGCCTACCGAAGACTCATAAAACTACAACCGGTCATACTCCGTTTTCTCTATCTTATGGCTCTGAAGCCGTTATTCCAGTTGAAATGGAAGTGCACTCTCATCGTGTGACATATTATGATCCAAGAACGAATGCCATACTACTTGTTGAATCCCTGGATTTACTCGATGAGAAGCGCGAAGAGGCTGATCTGAGGGCAGCCGCATATCGGTGTCGATTCGCCCGAATATACAATGCCAAGGTCCGCCCACGAACCTTCAAACTCGGCGATCTCGTACTCAAAAGAATTTATCCGGTTCCTTCGCACATGAAGCCAAATTGGGAAGGGCCGTATGTGATTTCACAAAAGCTCAGAGATGGCACGTTCAAATTATCGACCGTTGACGGTCTTACTTTGCCAAGAGCTTGGAATAGCGAAAGTCTTCGTCGCTACTACATATGAAAGACTTTATTTATTTTTGTCAATTTATTCCTTTGCATTTTATTCTAGCATTTCGAGATTTAAATTAGTAACAAGGCAACTGAATTTGCCATATTTTCTCGTTTCAGCAACAAAATGCCATCTCTTCGAGCCAGAGCTGTGATTTAGTGAGTATGACGTACAATATCACGACGCACGGAGAGCTAAGTTCCATCATGCGGTGGGATTTATTCAAATAGGGAGTGACTGTGATACGACCGGTCACTCGCTAAGTGAAATCCGAGCTCGGGGGCAGAACGCTACATCAACATTCACAGGGATTGATATACAACAATCCCTCCTCGAACTCCAAATTCCCATAGTGCGAATTGGAGTATAAACTTCTACTCTCAGTTCTCGGAGTGCGAACTGGAGTATAAATCCATCGCTCCCAGAGTGTGAGCTAACTCCAAATTCCCAGAGTGCGAATTGGAGCATAAACTTCAACTCTCGGTTCCCGGAGTGCGAACCGGAGTTTAAATCCATCGCTCCCAGAGTGTGAGCTAACTCCAAATTCGCAGAGTGCGAATTGGAGCATAAACTTCAACTCTCGGTTCTTGGAGTGCGAACCAGAGTATAAATCCATCGTTCCCAGAGTGTGAGCTAACTCTAGATTCCCAGAGTGTGAATTGGAGTATAAACTTCAACTCTCGGTTCTCGGAGTGCAAAATGGAGTATAAATCCATTGCTCCCAGAGTGTGAGCTAACTCCAAATTCCCAAAGTGCGAATTGGAGTATAAACTTCAACTGTTGGTTCCCGGAGTGCGAACCAGAATATAAAACTCTATCTCCCAATTCCCAGAGTGTGAATTGGAGTATAAACACCAACTCTTGGTTCCCAGAGCGCGAACCGGAGTATAAACATTAACTCCAAGTTCCCAGAGCGCAGAGTGGAGTATAAACATCAACTCCAAATTCCCGGAGCATGAATTGGAGTGTAAACATAAAAATAACCCTAAGTCCCCAGAGCGTGGACTGAAATACAATCACTAACTCCAAATTCCCGGAGTGTGAATTGGAGAATGAACTGTTAATTGCAGGTTGTGTTAAGTCCCCGTAGTGTGGACATGTATTCGAGGGTTATGACATATGTGAGCGCGAGCTAATCAACACAATACTTAAGCAAAAGAAAAAAGAGTTGTTTTCCATTTCATAAACAAACAAAAAAGGAGTTTGATTACATGACAAAACAAAAAATTGTCAATAAAGTGGAGGCCGAATCCACACTTATACACGGCTCTAAAAAGGAGAAGTAAAAAGATTGCTAATAACATCTGCATCGCACGTCATGAAATTCAGTCCTTCTTCTTCCGAGGCTTCTTCTTTGGAGTCGAACCACCAGATCCACTACCGGATTTCCTTCGAGACTTCTTGCTCTTCTTCGGTTCATCTTCAGGATCCGGCATGATATCAATATCCTCTTCGGAGCTAGAAGGGACGGAGAGCCTATTGGAAGGACGAACCGGAGGCAGAGGGGCTGTAACAGGTGGTGGAGCATCAGCACTTGAAATCATAACAGTGCCTCTAGGAGAGATAACCATTAAAGGAGACAAGCTTGGTGGAGCAACATCACCTCCGGAACCACCAACCGTTGTCGCCGCAGCCATTTCAGCGCTTATCTCGGCAAGGATCTCTTCCTCTCGGGAGGACCGAGCAACGCTAGATACACTGATGGACGGCATAAACGAGCTAAAAGTTGGAGCAACTCCACCCATTGCAAAAGAAGAATCGGTAAAAGGTTCACAGGGTTGCTTGAGAAGTTCCTCAATCATCTGAGCATCAAGCGACATTGAACTCCCCTCTCCAGTCTCGCCGGTTACGGCAGTAGTCGTAATGGCCTCAGTAATGACAACTCCTTGCATGGACTGCGAAACTTGTGGTACTGGAGGTGCTGGCGCATCACTTTCAGTCACTGATCAAAAAGAAACGAGAATAGTCAGTCAAACAATCTGTTCCAAGTTCATCATTCTAAAACACTTATGGAATATTTGAGATACCTTCTTTGCCTCGGCTCGGTGCTGAGACGAGTTCGGAAACAACAGTTGTACCGAGAGACAGTTCTAGTTGATCCGGGTTATAAGCAGGAACAACATGTGGACCAACTGTAGCAGTAGCTCCATACGAGGTCGGGGCAGCAACTAAAACATCCTCACTATAATGTGCAGCTCCAAAACCCTCGCCAGTCTCCACATGGTAAAAACCAAGTCTCTCTATCTCAGCAGAAATCATCGCTTCATGGAGAAGTTTCCTTTCCTCCTCGCTCAACAAGCGAGACTCGAGTTCAAATTCATCCACGGCACCTTCGGGGAGAGATGCTTTCTTGCTTGCCACCAATTTTCTCCAAGCATTGAGTAGAAGCATAGAACAATCTCCGAGCCACGAGAGATTCCTGTGCTCAAGCACATTAGCATTATAAGTGTCAAGGATCTCATCAAACTTGACTTCTACCCTGAACAGCTCTGCCTGGACTCTCCACTTCTGCTTCCACCGCTTCAACTCTAGCGACCGACACGCCTCGCTCAGCTCGGAGAGACACAGCTTGCTCACACGCTTCTTGTGCGGCCATATTAGCATTGTCTTTTTCCTTGTTTATATCGGCAAATTTAGCCTTTAATTCCTCTAGTTCTTTGACTACCGCATCCCGCTCGGCCTCAACATTTTTGTACCGATGGCCCAAATCTTCAACTAAAGTGCAATGCGCCTGTTGCATCTTTGCCATCTCAACTAATGTCTCATCAACCTTTCTTAGCGACTAACTTCGGCCTTACGGGAGGATTCCGCCTCAGATTGAAGTACATCAACAATACGGTTCTTCTGAGCCAAGTCGGCTTCCAGTTTCTCGATAATTTTGGCTCGATCGAAGGCTACTTTTGAAGCTTTCACAGCCGCCTTATACCATTATTTGTACTGAGCATAGAAGTCGCGGGTGTAACTGAGGGCGATGTTCACAGCCTTTTCGGGAATTCTTTTGAGATTGGGAGGAAAGATATAAGCACCGAAGCGTATTTCTGGAAAATCTTTCTTCAATTGAGCGATTCTCATAGACCCTTCACCAGATGGTTCGGGAGGGGCCTCCTCCACAGTTATGGTAGTAGCCGTATCAGTCCTAGAACGATGTGGACCAGGTTTTGAGATCTGTAAAGACGGCTATTGTCGCAAAGGTTCAGGTGCAGGTGCATGGCTTCCGGGTGGCGGAGGAGAATGAGAGGGTGAACGGTACCTTCGGTCCCTAACAGAATGCTCCTGGCTAGAATAATATCAGGAATGGTCCCTCTCACGATGCTCTTGCTCATAATGCCTCCGTTCACGATCGCGATCAGAGTCCCTACTGCGAGAATCATAATAAGATGAAGAATTATGCACTCGCAGAAGTCTATCCAGCGTAGAAGGACGGTCCGACATAGCACCTATAAAGAAGAAATAATTCAATTAAGCACCAAGGAAAAGCACTACAATGCATGTGGAAGTCGTGTAGTGTTGTGAAAGTGCATATAAATGTGCAAACACCCCGACCAACCAGAAGTGATGATTACACTAACGGGTAAAGACTCGCTTATATCGAGCGCTTCCCGGAGCTCTTCCAACCCGGACCTGTGGTGGAGAGATACGTAATCCGGGATGGGAATATCATCCAACCCTCTAAAGATACCTCCTAGTTGATGAGGGGCGGCGTCAGAGATAGTGATCCCGGGAATGGGATGAGATACGACTATAGATTTCCATCTCTTAAATTTAGGAACAACAGCCTTGCCTTTCCGTCCTTCTTCTATTCGGGAGAGGTCGGCCGCTATCTCGGTATCTATGGGCGTTCTTTCAACGTCACTTGTTTCTCTTATTACTATACCAGGCTTTCTTTTAGTGACTTTCTTATTCTTTTTCGCGGCCGGTTTCGCCAACCCTTCAATGACTATGCTTTGGTTTATTTCTATTGAGCCCAGTATCCTTAAATTATCATCAGTCAACACCGAGTCGATATGCCATAAATCGCTCGGGACCTTTTGAAAGCTTCGGACGATGCCTTTGTAATATCCACCATCGGGCCTTGAAATAATAGCTGTAAGAAGAACCTGACGTTAGTACAAATATTGATGACGACTGTTCAGGGAAGATTTGTGCAGTTTACGGCACTTACGTCTAGACAGCCATCGCCTAGCAAACCCTGGAGGGCATCGAATATAAAACCATTCGTTTTTGAAATAGCTGAGTCTGGTCCAGGCTCTGGTTACAACCTGACAGTTCCTAACTGCTTCCAGGAAGGTAAAAGACGGGCTGTCGTTTCTACTCTCGAAATTAAAAATATGTCTAATTTCAGTCAGCCTTGGCGGGCGAAAAAGGCAATCCATAAATATAACGAAGACGCTATTCAGCAACGCATGCCCATTAGGATGGAGTTGTGAAGGGGCAATTCCTAAGTACGACAGCATCTTTCTGATATACTAGTTAAACGGAGGGAGAGTTCCATCCGCGCAAGCATGGCGATAAAAAGCAGTATATCCTTCGGGCGGATTGTGAGGTCTATCGTCAACACCCGGTAGCAAAACATCGTTCAGAGATATGTTATGTTTCAAAAATATCCGACCCAATAATGCTTCGGAGATATTAGACTGGACAGAATCAACAGGGTCCTCGATAAATAATGCCTTCGGTAACTCATCCGGAGCCGGATGTATAACTTCAGGAGGGATTTCTGGAATCTCAAGCACTGGAGGAGGCAAGCTTTGTAGCTCTTGTTGTTGAGAACTTGATGACTCCATAATTAACTAACTCACCAGAAAGCAGTGTTAAGTACAAAAGAAGCCCGTGTATTCCCCGGTGTGAAGTATATGAATATGTCGTGCAGTGCAAGTGCTGTGCATAACTTAAGCAGATTTTACAAGTTGGAACAAGATGTCTGAATGATGAAACTTTGGAATTTGAGAATGGAAATGACCGTCATCACTGACCGTCACTTCCACACCATCCAGATGCTACTGACCAATTCAAGCATAAATCTGTTATATCATTGGTTAAGTCACAGTTCCATCGACTAGCTTCAAAAAGGAGGTCAAGTCTTACAGTCAAGTTCAATTATGCAAGGCCGAAGCTCGTCGGAGTCAAGTATGCTAAAGTTCATTAAGTTCATCGAAGTTCACTTGAAATTGGTCGTAGTTCATATGTTGGAACAAATCAGAAGAGTAGTAGTCTCTGGAGCAAAGACGTTCGAATCGATCGACTCGAATCGATACAAGTCGAATCGATGCAAGTCGAATCGATGTGATTCGAATCCATGTGGTTCGACTCGATGTAACTCTGGGATGGAGAAGCACTTCTAACCCATCGGCTCAAGGTAAATTCGTATCGATCTAATTTCCATGCCTAAGAATCGATCATTGGACCATTACTTCGTATCGATCGACACGAAGCTCCTTCACAAGCATCGATTGGTAACCCTGCTATGTGAATCGATTTGAATGACAACTTTCTGAATCGATACGAGGCAGAGAAAGACAATGTCCTTCGAAAGCTCTGCTCCTCCAAGACAACGCTCTGGGTCGATACGATTCGAAAAGCTTCATTTCTCAAAACCATCGAATCGACCCATTTCAGATCTCACAACCCTTCAAAAAATTTCAGAAGAAAAGATCGAATCGATGTCAAAATATTCAAGTTTCATCATTCTCAACTCGAATCGATCCCTAGGTTACCTGATTTGATTTGGTTACGTGTGGAAGCGTGAAAGAGTTCGATCGATTAGTGGAATGTAAGTTTGATTTGGCTCTGGGAGATCGATTCAAAGAAGCAGCTAAAGCAATAGTAAAAAGTAAAAAGTAAAAATGCAATCGGCCTCGTGTATTTATATGGATTCGAGGATGGATTAATGGTGCTTCGTCTCCCGATCATATTGACCCCTTGCCACAGGTCACAACCCCGTCGATTCGAACAAATACTTTCGAAACCACAAAGCTTCGAATCCATCACAACGTTGAATCCTTAAGAGACTTCGAATCCATCATGCCCCCGACTCCTTCGTAAACATTCGAATCCAGCAAAGGCAGCATCGGTGCGAGGCATCATCGATTCGAAGAAGCACTTGAACAAGGGCTGGATCGAAAATCCAATTGACTCGAAGTGTTAATTCTATCGAACCATCGATTCGAAAGCTACCGATTCGAACAAACATGCTTCGAATCCATCAAGCAATCGACAAAAATGAACGCATCGCTTCAACAAAAAAAATTCCGTTTACGTTTTACATCGATTCAGGAGAGGATCGATACAAGAGGATGATCATAGATAATCATCAAAGAGATGTTTTAACTCGAATCTCAAATCGGTTCAGGAGAGGATCGATACAGAATTCGATAACAAACTGACATGGCAACGACTTGCAAACATGCAACGTTAACTAAAGCCAAGATAACACATATATGCACATATGTTTGACTAATGCTTGATCTTTGATATTCACAGGGATCAAATGCTCATCTCGCCATGATGTTCACGGCAAAACCACAATCATACAACGGTCGATTACAGCAATACAGAGTACAACTTTCAATAAAGCATGTCGTAGTCGTCCAACGTGAGATTGCAACTTTTCAAAGCATGTCATGTTTACACAAGATGTACTTTGTGGGGCAAATGTTATCCCGCCTTTTGGCAAGGCCGAGATACCAAGGAACTGGCTGGGAAATAAGGGTCATATGTCCCTAGCGTTGAATAGCTATTGGGTAACTCCGGATATCAATGAATTTCACCCGAGCCGAATCGGGCTACAATAGACAAGACATGTCAAGCAAAGCCATGAAAGCCAACGTTCCAAATTTCAAGGTAATCCGAGTTCGTATGCACAAGTTATCACCAACGAAAAGTGGAGGAGATAGCCTTAGGTTCGAATCCATAAGCCGTGCCATAGGTTCGAATCCATAGGCAGAGATGCCGTTCGAATCCAACAAAGCGAACTACGTTCGAATCCATAAAACCAAGCCTCGGCTCGAATCCATCAGGTTTTCCTCTGCTTCGAATTAATCAAGATAGCAATAGTTTGAATCCACCCTCGTATGCTTTAGTTCGAATCCATCAGACATATATTGCTTTGAATCCATGAGAAGTACCTTTACTTCGACTCCATCGAGCAAGCCCTCAGATAGCCATGCATCGAATCCATACTCGCGTGCCTTAAGTTCGAATCCATTGGGGCATTCCCACCTTCGAGTCCATCAAGGAAGAGCCCTTCGAATCCATGCAATTGAGGGAGCTCCGACTCCATTCCCTGCTTGTCTTCGAATCCCCATGTTGAGACAACTTCGAATCGATCCACAATAACATACTTCGATCGATTCGAATGAGTACCGGTTCCATCGATTCGAAGAAAACGAAACTTTGAATCCAACACCTCGAATCCACCAAGTAAACGCGGTTAAACCTAGGATTCGACCCAGTAAACTCGGAGAAACAAGAGGATCAACCCAGGGAATTCGCACCACGTCATCATTCTCACACGCAGGAGCATGGATTCGACCCTATGGATTCGAACCATATCGATTCGAACGAATCCATAGGACGAGGAGCACCTTATTTAATCGATCATAACTTGAGATCTACAAGTCCAAATGCTATGAAATTTTCACAGGAGCTTGCGTATACATAGAAGAATGTCCACGCAAAATTTCATCACGATTGGACACTTTCTTGATCGATTCGAACCAAGGGTCGAATCGATCCCAAAGTGGGCCCGGATCTCCAGAATTCGGCCGTGTGGGCCCCCTCACATGCCAGAAGCGTTCTCCCTGGATTTTAGGCGAAATATCCGCCTCCTACACCTATAAATAGAGCCCCTGGTCATTCGGAAAGGGGATCGGAGAATTTTTAGTGCAAGAGTACGCCCGGACGTTGCCAGAATTGCTTCAGAGCACCACCGCTGCCTTTGATTTCGAATTTCGGCTTACTACCTGCTGTACTTTGACATAAAAAAGTTGTATTCTCTGAATATCAAGCAATAAAGTAACAAAACTTCATAGTGGACGTAGGCAATACGCCGAACCACTCTAAATCGTTGTCTCTCGTGCAATTTACTTTCTATTATTTGGAGTTTTTGTTAGATAATCCACATTTTAATTTGCTTTCTTCATTTATTATCTCTTCAAAAACTTTCGAAGAGTGTTGTGCCCAATTTTGACACAAACAATAACAGCTTTCAGCCATCACTGGTTAGTTTCGTACCCAAAAAATCCTATCCGAACCTCAATCGGGTCGTGGAAGTTTTTTACCCTTCGTTTTGTCGTCACATGGATTTTTCTGTAATACGGGATCCCCGTGGCTGGTCTATGATTTACCATTGCTGGAGAGTGGTGCACCATGGTACTGCTCCATTTCAAATCCATGCAACCATTTCTAAAAGTTGTACGGCACTGTTTCTTCATTTTGTACGGATGTTGCACCTTGCACCGTTGATGTTGCACCCTGTGGATATCGATTCTTCGAAGGGCCATAACCCTTGGCTCATTTAGAGTTACGGGAGCCATAACCAGTCAAAACAAAGCTTTCGGTGAGTTCTAGAGCTATGACAGCTTTCAGCCATCACTGGTTAGTTTCATACCCAAAAATCATATCCGAACCTCAATCGGGTCGTGGAAGTTTTTTACCCTTCGTTTTATCGTCACGTGGATTTTTTTCTGCAATACGGGATCCCCGTGGCTGGTCTATGATTTACCATCCCTGGAGAGTGGTGCACCTTTGTACTGCTCCGTTTCAAATCCATGCACTCATTTCTAAAAGTCGTACGACAATGTTTCTTCTTTCGGACGGATGTTGCACCCTGTGGATATCGATTCTTCGGAGAGCCATAACTCTTGGCTCGTTTAGAGTTAAGGGAGCCATAACCAGTCAAAACAAAGCTCTCGGTGAGTTCTACAGCTATGACAGCTTTCTTCCGTCACTGGTTAGTTTCATACCCAAAAAATCATATCCGAACCTCAATCGGGTCATGAAAGTTTTTTACCCTTCGTTTTGTCGTCACGTGGACTTTTTCTACAATACGGGATCCCCGTGGCTGGTCTATGATTTACCATCGCTGGAGAGTGGTGCACCATTGTAATGCTCCATTTCAAATCCATGCACCCATTTCTAAAAATCGTACGACACAGTTTCTACATTTTGGATGGATGTTGCACCTTGCACCGTAGATATTGCACCCTGTGGATATCGATTCTTTGGGGGGCCATAACTCTTGGCTCGTTTAGAGTTACGGGAGCCATAACCAGTCCAAATGAAGCACTCGGTGAGTTCTACAGCTATGACAGCTTTTAGCCATCACTGGTTAGTTTCATACCCAAAAAATCCTATCTGAACCTCAATCGGGTCATGGAAGTTTTTTACCCTTCGTTTTGTCGTCACATGGATTTTTTCTGTAATACGGGATCCCCGTGGCTGGTCTATGATTTACCATCGCTAGTGGTGCACCACGGTACTGCTCCATTTTAAATCCATGCACCCATTTCTAAAAGTCATGCGGCACTGTTTCTTCATTTTGGACGGATGTTGCACCTTGCACCGTAGATGTTGCACCTTGTGGATATCGATTCTTCGGAGGGCCATAACTCTTGGCCCGTTTAGAGTTACAAGAGCCATAACCAGTCAAAACGACGCTCTCGGTGACTTCTACAGATATGACGGCTTTTAGCCGTCAATGGTTAGTTTCATACCCAAAAAATCCTATCCGAACCTTAATCGGGTCATGGAAGTTTTTTACCCTTCGTTTTGTCGTCACGTGGATTTTTTCTGTAATACGGGATCCTCGTGGCTGGTCTATGATTTACCATCACTGGAGAGTGGTGCACCATGGTACTGCTATGTTATAAATCCATGCACCCATTTCTCAAGTTGTACGCACTGTTTCTTCATTTTGGACGGATATTGCACCTTGTACCGTAGATGTTGCACCCTGTGGATTTCGATTCTTCGGAGGGCCATAACTCTTGGCTCGTTTAGAGTTACGGGAGCCATAACCCTTCAAAAAAAAACTATTGGTGAGTTCTATTGCTATGATAACTTTCAACCATCACTGGTCAGTTTCATACCCAAAAAATCATATCCGAACCACAATCGGGTCATGGAAGTTTTTTACCCTTCGTTTTGTCGTCACGTGGTTTTTTCTGCAATACAGGATCACCGTGGCTGGTCTACGATTTACTATCGCCGGAGTGTCATGCACCGTTGTACCGCTCCGTTTAAAATCCATGCACCCATTTCTAAAAGTCGTACTGCACTGTTTCTTCATTTTAGATGGATGTTGCACCTTGCATCGTAGATCTTGCACCCTGTGGATATCGATTCTTCGGAGGGCCATAACATTTGGCTCGTTTAGAGCTAAGAGAGCCCTAACCAGTCAAAACGAAGCTCTCAGTGAGTTCTACAGCTATGACAGCATTCAGCCGTCACTGGTTAGTTTCATACCCAAAAAATCATATTCGAACCTCGGTCGGGTCATGGAAGTTTTTTACCCTTCGTTTTGTCGTCACGTGGATTTTTTCTGCAATACGGCATCCCCGTGGCTAGTCTATGATTTACCATCGCTGGAGAGTGGTGCACCATTTTACTTCTCCATTTCAAATCCATGGACCCATTTCTAAAAGTCATACGGCATTGTTTCTCCATTTTGGACGGATGTTGCACCTTGCACCGTAGATGTTGCACCCTATGGATATCGATTCTTTGGAGGGCCATAACTCTTGGCTCGTATAGAGTTACGGGAGCAATAACCAGTCAAAACGAAGCTCTCGGTGAGTTCTACAGCTATGAAAGCTTCCAGCCGTCACGGGTTTGTTTCATACCCAAAAAATCCTATTCGAACCTCAATCGGGTCATGGAAGTTTTTTACCCTTCGTTTTGTCGTCACGTGGATTTTTTCTGTAATACGGGATCCCCGTGGCTGTTCTATGATTTACCATCGCTGGAGAGTGGTGCACCATTGTACTGCTTCGTTTCAATTCCATGCACCTATTTCTAAAAGTCGTACGGCACTGTTTCATCATTTTGGATGGATGTTGCACCTTGCACCGTAGATGTTGCACTTAGTGGATATCGATTCTTCGGAAAGCCATAACTCTTGGCTTGTTTAGAGTTACGGGAGCCATAACCAGTCAAAACGAAGCTCTCGGTGAGTTCTACAGCTATGACTACTTTCGGCCGTCACTGGTTAGTTCCATACCCAAAAAATCCTATCCGAACCTCTATCGGGTCATGGAAGTTTTTTACCCTTCGTTTTATCGTCGTGTGGATTTTTTCTGTAATACAGGATCCCCGTGGCTGGTCTATGATTTACCATCGCTGGAGAATGGTGCACCATGGTACTACTCTGTTTCAAATCCATGCACCCATTTCTAAATGTCGTTCGGCACTGTTTCCTCATTTTGGACGGATGTTGCACCTTGCACCGTAGATGTTGCACCTTGTGGATATCGATTCTTCGGAGGCCCATAAATCTTGGCTCGTTTGGAGTTACGGGAGCCATAACCAGTAAAATGAAGCTCTCGATGAGATCGACAGCTTTGAAAGCTTTCAGTCGTCACTGGTTTATTTCATACCCAAACAATCCTATCCGAACATCAATCGGGTCATGGAAGTTTTTTACCCTTCGATTTTTCGTCACGTGGGTTTTTTCTATAATACGGGATCCCCATGGCTGGTCTATGATTCACCATCGCTGGAGAGTGGTGCACCGTGGTATTGCTCCATTTCAAATCCATGCACCCAGTTCTAAAAGTCGTACGGCACTGTTTCTTCATTTTGGATGGATGTTGCACCTTGCGCCGTAGATGTTGCACCCTGTGGATATCGATTATTCAAAGGGCCATAACTCTTGGCTCGTTTAGAGTTACGGGAGCCATAACCAGCCAAAACAAAGCTCTCGATGAGTTCTGCAGTTGTGACGGCTTTCACCCGTCACTGGTTAGTTTCATACCCAAAAAATCCTACCCGAACTTTAATCGGGTCATGGAAGTTTTTTGCCCATCGTTTTTTCATCATGTGGATTTTTTTTTCTATAGTACGGGATCCCCGTGGCTAGTCTATGATTTACAATCGCTGGAGAGTGGTGCACCATGGTACTGCTTCATTTCAAATCCATGCATCCATTTCTAAAAGTCGTACGGCGCTATTTCCTCATTTTGGACGGATGTTGCACCTTGCACCGTAGATGTTGCACCTTGTGGATATCGATTCTTCGGAGGGCCATAACTCTTGGCTCGTTTAGAGTTACGGGAGCCATAACTAGTCAAAACGAAGCTGTCGGTGAGTTCTACAGCCATGATATTCAGCCGTCACTTGTTAGTTTCATACCCAAAAAATCCTATCCGAACCTCTATCGGGTCATGGAAGTTGTTTACCCTTCGTTTTGTCGTCATGTGGATTTTTTCTATAATACGGGATCCCCATGGCTAGTCCATGATTTACCATCGCTGGAGAGTGGCGCACCATTGTACTGCTCTGTTTCAAATCCATGCACCCATTTCTAAGAGTCGTACGACATTGTTTCTTCATTTTGGACGGATGTTGCACCTTGCAGCACTGATGTTGCACCCCGTGGATGTCGATTCTTCGGAGGGCCATAACTCTTGGCTCGTTTAGAGTTACGGAAGTCATAACCAGTCCAAACGAAGCTCTCGGTGAGTTCTACAGCTATGACAACTTTTAGCTGTCACTGGTTAGTTTCATACCTAAAAAATCCTATCCAAACCTCAATCGTGTCATGGAAGTTTTTTACCCTTCATTTTGTCGTCACGTGGATTTTTTCTGTAATACGGGATTCCTGTGGCTGGTCAATGATTTACCATCGCTTGAGAGTGGTGCACCATGGTACTACTCTGTTTCAAATCCATGCACCTATTTTTAAAAGTCATACGACACTGTTTCATCATTTTAGACGGATGTTGCACCTTGCACCGTAGATGTTGCACCTTGTGGATATCGATTCTTTGGAGGGCCATAACTCTTGGCTGGTTTAGAGCTACGGGAGCCACAACCAGTCAAAACGAAGCTCTCGGTGAGTTCTACGGCGATGACAGCTTTCAGCCATCACTGGTTAGTTTCATACCCAAAAAATCATATCCGAACCTCAATCGGGTCGTGGAAGTTTTTTACCCTTCGTTTTGTCGTCACGTGGATTTTTTCTGCCGTACGGGATCCCTGTGGCTGGCCTATGATTTACCATCGCTGGAGAGTGGTGCACCATTGTACTACTCCGTTTCAAATCCATGCACCCATTTCTAAAAGTCGTGCGGCACTGTTTCTTCATTTTGGACGGATGTTGCACTTTGCACAGTAGATGTTGCACCCTGTGGATATCGATTCTTCGGAAGGCCATAACTCTTGGCTCGTTTAGAGTTACGAGTGCCATAACAAGTCAAAACGAAGCTCTCGGTGAGTTCTGCAGCTATGAAAGCTTTCAGCCGTCACTAGTTAGTTTCATACCCAAAAATCTTATCCGAACCTCAATCGGGTCATGGAAGTTTTTTACCCTTCGTTTTTTCGTCACATGGAATTTTTCTATAATACGGGATCCCCGAGGCTGGTCTATGATTTACCATCGCAGGAGAGTGGTGCACCATTGTACTTCTCCGTTTCAAATCCATGCACCCATTTCTAAAAGTCGTACAACACTGTTTCTTCATTTTGGGCGGATATTGCACCTTGCACCGTAGATGTTGCATATAGTGGATATCGATTCTTCGGAGGGCCATAACTCTTGGCTCATTTAGAGTTACGGGAGCCATAACCAGTCAAAACGAAGCTCTCAGTGAGTTCTACATCTATAAAGGCTTTCAACTGCCACTGGTTAGTTTCATACCAAAAAAACCTATCCGGACCTCAATCGGGTCATGGAAGTTACCTTCGTTTTGTCGTCACGTGGATTTTTTCTGTAATACAGGATCCCCATGGCCGGTCTATGATTTACCATCGCTGGAGAGTGGTGCACCATTGTACTGCTCCGTTTCAAATCCATGCGCCCATTTCTAAAAGTCGTACGGCACTATTTCTTCATTTTGAATGGATGATGCACCTTGCACCGTAGATGTTGCAACCTGTGGATATCGATTCTTCGGAGGGCCATAACTCATGGCTCGTTTAGAGTTATTAGAGACAAAACCAGTCAAAACGAAGCTCTCGGTGAGTTTTACAACTATGAAAGCTTTCAGCCGTCACTGGTTAGTTTCATACCCAAAAAATCCTATCCGAACCTCAATGGGGTCATGGTAGTTTTTTACCCTTCGTTTTGTTGTCACGTGGATTTTTCCTGTAATACGGGATCCCCGTGACTGGTCTATTATATACCATCGTTGGAGAGTGGTGCACCATTGTACTACTCCGTTTCAAATCCATGCATCCATTTCTAAAAGTCGTACGGCAATGTTTCTTCATTTTGGACGGATGTTGCACCTTGCACCGTAGATGTTGCACCTTGTGGATATCGATTCTTCGGAGGGCCATAACTCTTGGCTCGTTTAGAGTTACGGGAGCCATAACCAGTCAAAACGAAGCTCTCGGTGAGTTATAAAGCTATGACCGCTTTCAGCCGTCACTGGTTAGTTTGATACCCAAAAAATCCTATCCGAACCTCAATCGGGTCATGGAAGTTTTTTACCCTTCGTTTTTTCATCACGTGGATTTTTTTCTATAATACGGGATCCCCGTGGCTGGTCTATGATTTACCATCGCTGGAGAGTGGTGAACCATGGTACTGATTCGTTTCAAATCCATGCACCCATTTCAAAAAGTCATACGACATTGTTTCTTCATTTTGGACGGATGTTGCACCTTGCATCGTTGATGTTGCACCTTGTGGATATCGATTCTTTGAAGGGCCATAACTCTTAGCTCGTTTAGAGTTACGGGAGCCATAACCAGTCAAAACGAAGCTCTCGGTGAGTTCCATAGCTATGACAGCTTTCAGCCATCACTTGTGTTATCCCACCTTTTGGTCAAGGCTGGAATACCAACAAATTGGCAAGGAATGATGGACATCAGGATTGGAGATCAATTGGAAACAAGGCTGCAATGGATGTCGTCAAAATTTGGCCAAGCTCTGATCAGGACGGAATCGATTGGAGACGATGATAAGGACTAGGAAAGGCTATGTTTCAAATTTCAGGTTACTCGAATTTCGTATGAACGAAATATGATCGATTCGAGGTTGGAGGAACACGCGGTTCGTATCCATAGATATACAGGGGTTGGTTCGTATCGATGCGTTTCGCATCGATTAGGAAGATGGTTGTTCGAATCGATTTATTTTATATCGATCAGGAAGTGATGATTTCCAATCGATATCGTTCGTATCGATCAGCATGGACTCGAATCGATAGCGCTCGCATCGATCAGACTAGGTTTCGAATCGATGCACTTCGCGTTGTTATAGAAAAATGGGATGGATGCGCAGAAGTTCTTCGTATCGATCAGTGTTGGATCGATACGAAAAGGAGTAGCAATTATGGGATTCTGGATTCATACCGATCGATACAAAGAGGGCGTTCAATAAGGATATGCGGGGAGTCGGTTTCATGGATTCGAAGGACTTAGGGACAATGTTCGTATCTATTCGAAACGATCGATACGAAGGAAATGGTCAAAGCGATACGAACAGAAGGGTACGAACTGGGCATGAAGAATGGATATGAACTGAGGTGTGAAGCATGATTAAGCGCGTGAAGTATGCACAGTTCAAGGGAAGAAACGTTCAATACGGCGACAAAAGAGGATCGATGCGAAAGTTCTGCCCCACGTCATCACGAAGTCACGTGCTACCATCGATTCGAAGTAATCGATGCGAATGGATCGATTCGAACGAAGCAGCCTGACGAAGATCATAATTTCGAATCGATCATATCTCGAGATCAATAAATCCAAATGCTATGAAATTTTCACAGGAGGTTACGAACATGTTGGAGAATGTTCTCACCAAATTTCAACTCCATTGGATGATTTCTTGATCGATTCGAATTGAGTTCGAATCGATCCCGGAATGGGCCCTATTCTCTTGAGGCTGGCTATGTGGGCCTCCTCACGTGTCAGAAGGAATCTCCCTAAATTCAGGCGAAATATCAGCCTCCTACAGCTATAAATAGAGCCCCAGGTCATTCGGAAAAGGGGATCTTCATTCTGAAGCGCCCAGACTCTACCATACTCTAATTTGTCCTTCACTACTACCGTTGTACTCGAATTTCAGAGCTAAAAGCCATTGTAATCACCTGTATTCAGCGAAGAACATCAATAAAAGAAAAACCTTTGAAGTGGACGTAGGCCGGAGATAGCCGAACCACTATAAATCTCGTGTTCTTGTTCGTTATTTCTAGATTGTTGTCTGCTATTTGCTGGGATCTGTGATTTGTGTTTGAATATTGCTGATTTGTATTCATACACTAGTGCTTTCATGGTATTTGGGGTTTGTGACCAATTTTGGCGCAAACACTTTGGTGCTTTCACTGAGAAGGACTAGCACCCGCTACATCGGATTCGAAGTTCAGATTTGAAGGTTTAGAGGACTCAGATTGATTCAACAATGACTAGGCAAAATAGTAGAAGGCAAAGGACTGAAAGGAGCCAGCAGGAAGGAAGTCAAGAAGCTTCCTCTGGAGCTGGAGAAGGGCAAGCTTCCATCTACATCACCAGAGACGAAATGGAAGCTATAACAAATTCACTGCAAGAGAGATTGTTGAAAAGTCAACAGGAAATGATGCAGACTTTCTTTGAGCAGATAAGAGCTGCAGGGACACAGAACTTAGGAATAGCTACTGTTTGAACCAAAATTGGGCACAACACTCGTCGGAAGTTTTTGAAGAGATAATAAATGAAGAAAGTAAATTTAAACTGAGGATTATCTAACAAAAACTCCAAATAACATATAAATAAATGCGAACACAAGCAATTTATAGTGGTTCGGCGTGTTGCCTACGTCCACTGTGAAAGTTTTGCGCTTTTATTGACTTTCCCTGGATGATTACAAGTTGGTACAGCAATCAATAGCAAAGTACAGCAATGAATTCGAAATTAACAGCAATTTTATGATGCTAAATAATGGAGATCTTGATCCGGCAGAATCTATGCGCTTCAAAATCCAAAAGTCCTTTTTCCGGCGGCCCTGAGGCTCTATTTATAGGCGTAGGCTGCAGATATTTCGCTGAAAACTCATAGGACCACTTCTGGCACGTGAGGGAAGTGTTTGTACCAAAATTGGGCACAACACTCGTCGGAAGTTTTTTAAGAGATAATAAATGAAGAAAGTAAATTTAAACTGAGGATTATCTAACAAAAACTCCAAATAACATATAAATAAATGCAAAGACAAGCAATTTATAGTGGTTCGGCGTGTTGCCTACGTCCACTGTGAAAGTTTTGCGCTTTTATTGACTTTCCCTGGATGATTACAAGTTGGTACAGCAATCAATAGCAAAGTACAGCAATGAATTCGAAATTAACAGCAATTTTATGATGCTAAATAATGGAGATCTTGATCCGGCAGAATCTATGCGCTTCAAAATCCAAAAGTCCTTTTTCCGTCGGCCCTGAGGCTCTATTTATAGGCGTAGGCTGCAGATATTTCGTTGAAAACTCAGAGGACCACTTCTGGCACGTGAGGGAAGTGTTTGTACCAAAATTGGGCACAACACTCGTCGGAAGTTTTTGAAGAGATAATAAATGAAGAAAGTAAATTTAAACTGAGGATTATCTAACAAAAACTCCAAATAACATATAAATAAATGCGAAGACAAGCAATTTATAGTGGTTCGGCGTGTTGCCTACGTCCACTGTGAAAATTTTGCGCTTTTATTGACTTTCCCTGGATGATTACAAGTTGGTACAGCAATCAATAGCAAAGTACAGCAATGAATTCGAAATTAACAGCAATTTTATGATGCTAAATAATGGAGATCTTGATCCGGCAGAATCTATGCGCTTCAAAATCCAAAAGTCCTTTTTCCGTCGGCCCTGAGGCTCTATTTATAGGCGTAGGCTGCAGATATTTCGCTGAAAACTCGGAGGACCACTTCTGGCACGTGAGGGGGGCCCACACGCCTGGCTCCTCGATGTTTGGGCCCTCTTTATCATCGGTTTGAACTCCATTCGAACCGATCAAGAATTCATCCAATCGAGGTGAAATTTGGCGTGGACATTCTCCAACATGAATGCAAGCTGTTGTGAAAATTTCGTGACATTTGGATTAGTAGGTTGGGAGATAGGCTGGGTTCGAAATTGGAATTCATTGGGAGGCTGATTGGTTCGAAACCATGCGTTCGAACCGATGGTTTCGAAACCATGGCGGTGCGTGCCTTCGTGGAGTCGTGGAGCGCACGTTTCGAACCGGCCCGGTCCTCACTCCGAGTTGACCGCTTTGGTTCCATGTACTTCGGCACGCTTGACTCGGTGGAGGACACGTCATCTTGACTAGTTAGTTCAAGGGGTTCGAAGGATGCTCTCCGGATGGATTCGAACGTGGACACCGTGATGGATTCGAAACACCGAGGTTTCATGGGTTCAAACCAGTTGGGTTCTGATGGGTTCGAAGGCCCATTGTTGTGAGCTTTGCAGGCGCAGTTTGATGGATTCGAACCCGAGGCTTCGTGATGGGTTCGAAGGCAATGGATTCGAACCTGATGGGTTCGAATATGATGGTTTCGAACCTGATGGGTTCGAAACTCGGACTTCTTCCTTCGGATTGAATCGATTGTAACTCAAGCGCACGAACTCTGATTAACTTGAAATTGGAGGTGTCGAATCCTATGACCTTTCTGGTTATGTCTCATAAAATTTAGCCCGATCTGGATTCGGACAAAATTCAGCGATATACATAGTGAAGCCTAATATAATCAACTTCTGAGATGAACTATCTTTCGTTCTCGATCAAATCTTTGGTATCACGGCCTCGCCAAGAGGCGGGATAACATTTTGCCCCCCAAAGTACGTCTTGTGGGAACATGACGTGCTTTAAATAGCTACAATTTCTCTCTGATCGATTATCATTCTCTTTTCTGTCGAGACTTATATCCCGTATTGCTGTAAACTTGCGTTGACACAATTGAAAGCTGTATGATGGTGTTTAGCCGTTGGCTGTTGCATTTGTAACAGGACGAGTATTCGATCCCTGCAAACGTTTAAAATCGAACGTTAGTTCAACATATATGGACATATATTAGTTTGACCCTCGTTAGTGTTGTGCGTCTACGGGTCGTCGTCAGTTTGGTTCGTTATTGAACGCCGTATCGATTTTCTCCTGAATCGATTTGGAAATTTGAGTTGAGGCTGTGCTCTATGGTTGTTTTGGTAAGTCCCTTCGTATCGATCCTCTCCTGAATCGATGTAGAAGGTTAAAGGAAGTGACTCGGTGTTGCGTGAGTGCAACACTTCGAACCGATGGGAGCAAGCTACGATGGATTCGAATTCGACACTCATGTGGATGGCGTATGCTTACGCATTGGTGGATTCGAAACTGGCATCCGAAACAATGGCTTGGATGGATACGGAATTGTAGCTCGCATCGATCGGTAATGTTGGAGTTGTGCTTTCGAACTGATGCGCCCACTGCTTGTCCTGCACCGATGCGCCTCGATGAATCCCCCTGTACGCTTCGTACCCATGGAGTTGTGTGGGTTCGAACGCTCTTCTCGAACCGACCCTGTGTTCTGACTCTTTGTAGCCGGTCCAGCTTTACCGGGGATACGAATCGTTCCGGTTACCATCAACCCCCCCATATAAATAGCAGCGGCCTCTCCAGTTTTCACTTTTTTACTGCTCTCTTCTTCGTTTCGAAGCTTCAGGAAGGAAGACACTGCACCGCGTATTCGAACCATCTGAGACCCAAGCTTTCTGTTTTCAAACTCATCACCCAAATTAGGTAACTGACATCGAATCCATACAACAGAGCCACCCTGAATCCATCATCCCTTCATCGATCAGCCTTTTTGGGACTTGGTAAACCCAGATCTGGCTTTTGGAGGGAACTTCGAACCAAGGCAGAAACTCATGTTCGAATCAATAATGTTGGCACTACCTTTCTCCTTGGCTTTCGTATCGATCCCTGGGATGACCATATAGGAGCGGCGCAGTTTGCACCGATTGGATCCCTTCGAAGGTCCGTTCGAACCGATGGGTTTGAATCCATCTGCTATCGTTTTGAAGTTCCCAATTTTACATCGATACGGAGCTTGTCGTTTCGAACGCGATCGATGTCAAATTGAGAGCTTCCACATCGGTTCGAACTGGCTGGCCAAGGATCGATTCGAAGTCGCCCTTTCCTAATCGGTTCGAACGTGGTCTTCCTGAATTGGTTCGGAGCGTGCCTTGCGTGATCGGTTCGAAGTGGACCTTTACGTATCGATTCGAAGTGGAGGATGGTGATGGGTTCGAACAAACCTTTGTGATCGGTTCGAAATTCCATATGATGGTCATCAAAGATCGATATTTTCTGAGCATAACTCCGACGAGCTTCACTCTTGCATACTTGACTCTGACAAATAAATTGCGTACTTGACTGCCTTTCGAAGCTCGTCAATGAAACCATAGCAACTTTCATGAACATTAATCTCTCTCACGTAAAGCGTTTGCGATGACGGTCATCGTGACCGGGCTTTGTAGCTTCGTCGTTTGCACAAGCACTTTAACACTTTAATTCTTCAATATCCATACAAGTAATTTATGGCACCGCACCGCACACACACATACATTACACACTGAGGGACACACGGGTCTTTCGTCGTCTAATGATGGTTTCTAATGAGTTAGCTAGTTATGGAGCCTTCGAGTTCTCAGCAACAAGAAAACCGACAAGATACTCAGGGCATAGCTCCTCCGAGATTAGAAGTTCCGGACATCGATCCCGAGATTGTTGGCCCAGCGCCGGATGAACTTCCCAATGCATCATTCATTGCTAACCCATCAGATTCTGTCCTGTCTAACATTACTGAGGATATGTTGGGCAGGATATGCTTAAGGCACGGTTTGCCGCTAGAAGATGTGCTATTATCGGGGCCGAATGATAGGCCACATTGTCCGCCGGAGGGATACACTGCATTCAATCGCCATGCATGCGCGGCCGGGACGCTCCCCCGTTCAACGAATATATCAGAGAAGTTTTGTCTTATTTGGGAATTGCACCATTCCAACTCCACCCGAACGGGTATGCTTCAGTTAATAGCCTGTTCATTGCTTTTATGGAGTATCTTCATAGACCGCCGGCTCCGATCGAAATCAGATACTTGTTTAACTTCAAAACCCACAACGATTATCCGTCTTTTACATTCTTGGAGGCAGTACAGAACTGTCAAGTGGTCACCGGGGCCTGGACTAGACTCAGCTATTATAGGACTGAATGGTTTTATGTCCGATGTCCTCCAGGCTTTGCTAGGTGGTGGTTATTCAGACGTAAGTATGGCTGAGTTTTCAAACAATCACTAAGGCAGTCTTGGTTGAAGTGTGACTCATATATTTTCTTTCTTTACAGCAATGATTCCACGTCCTGATGGTGATCGCTTCAAGGAGATAGTACGACTGTTCCAGGAGATCCCGAGCGAAGAAAGGGACTTTGACGTGTTGTTGACGGATAGAAATCTTCGGGCTTGTGGATTGATTGAACGGCGGCAGAGCATAATATTCGACGGGGAACAAAGTATGGTTTCGAAGAAATGAATCAAGCACAAAAGGCCCAAAGTCGTTGTCACCGAGGAAGGCGATTCTGAAAAGACCCAAACCGATGATGAGTTACCGGCCGGTCCCACAGATGCCGGTCAAGATGTTACACAGCAAAGACAAGGCAAGGCTGCCATTTTTAAATCGCCAAAAAAGGGGAGATGGAAGTCAGTCGTCGCGTCTCGGGTCACTTCCGGAATTAGAATTTCGGAGGGGTCTCCCACGAGAGAAGAGAGTCTTTTTGAAGGGCTTGCCGACATCCCAATCCCGGACGATATGTCCTTTCCACACGACGCCGGGTTGGAGGAATTCCATCGCACTCTATACTCGAGCGAGCCCTACATTACTAGTGTGGTCGACACTCCGGGTCGGTCGGGGGGAAATGCATGCTCACACACATTTCATAACACTGCACAATTTCTAGTCGTTGGTTACCGATTTCGGGAAGCCACTAACTCTGTTTTCTTTTTCGCCTTGCAGATACCATGTCTGGACACTGCTCGATGCTAGGGAGTCTACGACATACTCGAAAACCATCTTATTGTTACTCGCGCAGACGAGAAGGAGATAGAGAATATGACCAGGGACATTCTATGGAATATGATCAGGGACATTCCGGGTATTCAAGTCATGAAAGATATGACACCGATAGGGGATACAGGCGCCGATCCCGATCGCGTTCTCCTCCTCCTCCCAGAGATCCTGTACAGCCTCCGACCCATGTTTCTCGTCCTTCTGAGTCTTGACATCATAAATCCGCCTCTCAATCCTCTAGGCATGAACCACATCGCTCCAGAAGCGATACATCGGCCGTCGTTGTTTCGGAACAACCCCCTGTTGAAATCGCTGGGGAAGGGGCTCTCAGGCTTGCGCAACTCAAGAAAGATTTCCCAACCATATGCTTCGACAACTACATATCTCCCCCGAACTTGAAGAGAGTCCCGCCGTCGGCTGAGCAGTTGGTGCATGAATATGTGCACGATTTCTACGCGCAGTACAAGGTATGGTTCAAAGCGGCAGAGAAAGCGTCAGAGCTGGCTTTTGAGCGCGGGGCCGCCAACGAGAAATTACAAGCGGAACTAGCCCAGAAGAGCCGCATTATTGATGTGCTCAACAACGAGGCCGAGTCTTCCAGAAAATCGGAGATGGAAGCTATTAAAAAGGCCGATGAAGCCCAACTGGCGATGGACAGAATAAAACGTGTGCATTATGCCACGGTAGAAGACATGGGCCATCGGAATACTTTAGTCACTGCCGAAAGGGATGCGGCACTGAAGGAGCTGAATGAGCTTAAGTCCAAGTTCGCAGAAATCGTCAAAGACAGGGACGATGCGCATAACGCAGCTCAGGAGGCGTGCGAGCAGGCCGTGCTCCTGCGGACTGAGCGGGATGCAGCAGTGGCTAGAGTTCAAGCGGTCGAGGCGGAGACCGAAGAGAAAATCCGACAAGCCGAAGCCAGGCTAGAGGCTGATATCGATGATTTGCTTATCACCTACAACGCCAATGTTTTGAAATACAGAAACTTGGCCTGGCTTCATGATTACCCAACTCATCTCCGCTGTGCTTGGGATCGATTGGTTGAGGGAGAAGAGGAAGCGCATCCGGGCGAATCGGTTGACCGATTCGAGCTCGAGAACCGGGTGCTGACGGAGGATGAGAAGAAAGTTCTTCACGAGGCTATAATTACGCACGAGAAGGAGATGGTTGGTTGTCGGTCGCTGGAGGCCGGAGAAGGTTCAGGCGTCGAGCATCACGCTACTACTTTCGAAATTACCGCTCCGCCTCCATCCGAACCTTTATCCGTGGTTAGCTCACAAGCTGTTCCCGCCTATGATCCGGAGCAACCACGGCTATCTCCTATTAGCGAGCATACCTCTGAAGCTGTCCACACATCATCAAGCCAAACCGAGGGAGGTATTCCGATTATATTTCAAGTGTATTTTAGCTAGAAATCTCGTTTTGAAATGATTGTTTACAACTTTTCTCCTTTATTCAGTGATCAGGACTACTCCGGCGTCTTCAGCTCAGGGGACGACTCAAGTGCAGAAGGCTATCACTACGGAAACGACTGTCGTGACAACGGCAGCGTCTACTGAGGTGGTGCAGGAGGGCTCTATGTATCTTGACGAGCAGATGGTGAGCGAACTACTTGGTCAACAAGGAGATTTCTCTTCGGACTTGCCATTCATCATCAGCCAGCTCCCGCCAGCCTCTGGTGCTTTCGTGCAGACCGGAGTCGCCCCCAGTCAGGCCCCATCAACTCGAGACGAGGAAATACCGGCAGAGATCCAGGCTGAAATTGAAGCTGCGGGGCGCGAAGGTAGCGCCGGGGTTAGTTCCACGACGAGTGCTCCTATACCTTTAAATGTAATATTGCCAAGTGGCACGGAAGCTGGAACTCGAGCGTCCGCCTCGTCTTCGGTTGCGGATCCGGCTCCTTCTATCCCTCCGGAGGGAGGCCCTCATCCAGGTTCAAGCCCTGAGGAAGATATGGACATCATGCCTTCACCCGAAGAACAGTCGTCGGAGAGAAAGCCCTCCAGACGAAGGATATCAATTCCAAGCGATTCCGATGACGACGACAAACCGTTGATAAAGCGGGTGAAGAAGAAAAAGTAGATCAGCCTCTTGGGCGGATTTTTGGTTAAATAGGAACTTGCTTTTTTGTTTCCCTTTAACAAGTCGTGTATAGATGCGGGTTCGGCCCCCGCTAGTAGGAATTTTTGAAAGACTTATTGCATGTAAGCTCTCGTTTCCAGTTAGTTGAAATAAAACTTTGCTTTTTTTACTTCAATTCTTGTTTCTTCTGTGCTTAAGTGTTTGTAGTATTATGTTGTCGGTCCGGAGTACTTGTGAAGCTTGTTATTGTCAGGTAGAGTTTGTTTTTATTTGCCAAGTATAAAAGCCTTGATCATAAGTTGTGATCGATGAATAGTTGAGTCTCCGGACATCATAACACTTCGGTTAGCAATTAACACTTAGCTTATTTTTGCCCCCTAGTCTCGGGGAATAACGTTTGTGTTTCGGTAGTTGACTGTTTTTGTTGCAAGCCTTGAACACACGTCTACATTCTGGGGACTTAGGATAATTTTTAATTGATAGGCCGGTTCGAACTATGAGAATTCGAGAATTACCGATGTTTGTAGTTCAGTTCGCGCTCCGGGAATCTGGAGTTGATGTTTTACTCTCCATTTCGCGCTCCGGGAACTTGGAGATAATGTCGATATCTTAGTTCGCACTTCAGGAACTTCGACTTGGTATTTACGCTCCCATTCACACTCTAGGAACTTGAATTTTATACTTATACTCCAATTCGCGCTCCGGGAAGTTGGAGTCCGTTCACACTCTGGGAACGAATCGTTGAATGCTTATACTCCAATTCACGCTTCGGGAAGTTGGAGTCCGTTCGCACTCTGGGAACGAGTTGTTGAATGTTTATACTCCAATTCACGCTTCGGGAAGTTGGAGTCCGTTCGCACTCTGGGAACGAGTCGTTGAATGCTTATACTCCAATTCATGCTCTGGGAAGTTAGAGTCCGTTCGCACTCTGGGAACGAATTGTGAAATGTTTATACTCCAATTCACGCTCTGGGAAGTTGGAGTCCGTTCACGCTCCAGGAACGAATTGTGGAATGTTTATACTCCAATTCACGCTCTGGGAAGTTGGAGTCCGTTCACGCTCCGGGAACGAATTGTGAAATGTTTATACTCCAATTCACGCTCTGGGAAGTTGGAGTTAGCTCACACTCTGGAAGCGAATTGTCAAATGTTTATACTGCAATTCACACTCTGGGAAGTTGGAGTTAGCTCACACTCTGGGAGCAATGTAGTTATACTCCGGTTCGCACTCCGGGAACCGAGAGTTGGAATTTTATACTCCAATTTGTGCTCTGGGAATTTGGAGTTAAAAGAGGGATTGTCGTGTATCAATTCCCTTAAGTGTTGATGTAGTGTCCTGCTCCCGAGCTCGGGTTTCACTTAGCGAGTGACCGGTCATATCACAGCCACTCCCTATTTGAATAAATCCCACCGCAGGATGGAATTTAGCTCTCCGTGCGTCGTGATATTGCGCGTCATACTCAATAAATCACAGCTCTGGCTCGAAGAGATGGCGTTTTATTGCTGAAACTAGAAAATATGGCAGAGTCAGTTGCCTTATTACAAATTTAAATCTCGAAATGCTAGAATAAAATGCAAAGGAATAAATTGACGAAAACAAATAAGTAAAGTCTTTCATATGTAGTAGCGACGAAGACTCTCGCTATTCCAAGCTCTCGGCAAGGTAAGACCGTCAACAGTCGCTAATTTGAACGTGCCATCTCCGAGCTTTTGCGAAATCACATATGGCCCTTCCCAATTTGGCTTCATGTGTGAAGGAACCGGAAAAATTATTTTGAGTACGAGATCGCCGAGTTCAAAGGTTCGCGGACGGACCTTGGCATTGAATATTCCGGCGACCCGGTTTCGATATGCGGCCGCTCTCAAATCAGCCTCTTCACGCCTCTCATCCAGTAAATCCAGAGATTCAGCAAGCAATATGGCGTTCATCTTCGGATCATAGTATGTTGCGCGATGAGAGTGTACTTCTAATTCGACTGGAATAATGGCCTCAGAGCCGTAAGATAGAGAAAATGGAGTGTGACCGGTTGCAGTTTTGTGAGTTGTTCGGTAGGCCCATAATGCCATAGGAAGTTCGTCGACCCACTTGCCCCCGGCCATTTCCAGTCGTTTCTTCAGAATTAACTTTATAACTTTGTTAATAGCTTCAACTTGACCATTTGCTTGAGGATGTGCCACTGTAGAGAACTTCTTGTGTATGTGAAACCGTTGGCAGAAATTTTTGAACTCAGTACTGTCGAATTGGGCTCCGTTATCGGTGATGATAGTATGCGGGAGACCGAATCGGCAGATAATGTTGCGCACTACGAAGTTAATCACTTTTTTCGTTGTAATCGTTGCAAGAGGCTCAGCTTCGGCCCATTTAGTAAAGTAATCAACCGCGACGATGGCGTACCTCGCGCCACCCTTGGCTAAAGGCAGTGCTCCAATTATATCGATTCCCCATATTGCAAACGGCCATGGGCTAATCATCTGGGTTATCTCGGTAGGCGGGGCCCTAGGAATTCGAGCATGTTTCTGGCACTTGTCACACTTCTTGGCGTATTCCGACGCATCTCGGTTAACAGTAGGCCAGTAATATCCGTATTGGAGTACTTTCTTGGCAAGTGCTTGCCCCCCAGTGTGATCGCCACATTCTCCCTCGTGTACATCGTGTAAAACTCATTTAATTTCGTTGTGCGCGATACACCGAAGTAGGGGGACGGAGTACCCTCTTCTATACATAACTCTGTTTTGAATGACATAACGCGAGGCTTTTCGAAGGACCTGCCTCTTCTCGCTCCTGCGCTCAGGCAACGTCCCGTGTTCAATATAATTTCGATAGGGGGTCATCCACGACTCCTTACTTGTGGTGGGCTCAAGTGCATAATTAATCTCATTCTGATCAATGCTCGGAGAGGACAGGGTTTCAACGGGAACAAGCCCAAACTGCTGAGCTTCGCCCGTACTTGCCAACTTTGCCAATGAATCGGCCTTCTGATTGTGCTCCCGGGGGATATAGAAAATGGCATAGTAATCAAAATGATCGAGAATCTCCTTGACTCGAGTTAAGTAGGCAGCTAATCTCCGGTCTTTAGCTTGGTATTCACCTCGGACTTGACATACGATCAACTGGGAGTCACAATAAATTTCTACAGCGATAATTCTCAAGTCGCGGGCTAGCTTTAACCCAGTAAGCAAAGCTTCGTACTCAGCCTCATTGTTAGTCGCACGAAACTCGAACTTTAAAGCATAGTATATGGATCGGCCTTCGGGTGTTTCAAGCACTACTCCCGCTCCCGAACACCGATCATTAGAGGCACCGTCAGTATATAACTTCCAAATATATTCAGGAGATTCGCTAGTTTCAGGTAAGTCCTCAGGTACAGTGAATTCAACAACGAAATCGGCTAGGACTTGACCGTGTATGGCCCTCCTCGGAGTATACGTGATGTCAAATTGACTCAGTTCGATGTTCCATTTTAGTAACCTACCAGACGTCTCAGGCCGCGTGAGGACCTGTCGTAACAGCTGATCAGTGTACACAGTAATAGGATGAGCCTGAAAATATGGGCGGAGCTTCCTCGAGGCGATGACTAGGCAGTATGCCAAATTTTCTAGCTTTGGGTAATTCCTCTCGGCTCCGGTTAACCGCTTACTTACATAATACACCGGTTTCTGCACTCGGTCTTCTTCCCGGACTAATGCTGCACTGATCGCATTTTCGGATACCACTAAGTAGAGATACAATTGCTCGTGATCAACAGGCTTTGAAAGAATCGGCAGTGTTGAAAGATGTTGAATCAGTGACTGGAAGGCACCTTCACATTCGGCAGTCCATTCGAAGTTTCGTTTCCCTTTCCGGATCAGATCGAAGAAAGGGATGCACTTGTCGGTCGACTTCGAGATGAACCTACTCAATGCTGCAACTTTCCCATTGAGACTCTGAACTTGCTTTATGGTTCTTGGAGTTTGAAGATTTCTAATGGCCCAAATCTTTTCAGGGTTAGCTTCTATCCCTCGGGCATTGACGATAAACCCAAGGAATTTTCCGGATGCAACTCCAAAATGACATTTCAATGGATTGAGCTTCATACCATATCTCCAGAGGATATCGAACATCGATCCTAAATCTTTCACGTGATCAACAGAATACCGTGATTTCACCAGCATGTCATCCACGTAAACTTCCATGGTTTTCCCGATCTAGTTGGCAAACATTCGATTTACCAATCGTTGATAAGTAGCGCCGGCATTCTTTAATCCAAACGGCATGACTTTATAGCAGTATAGTCCCAAATCGGTCATGAAGCTTGTATGCTCTTGGTCGGGTACGTGCATTGGTATTTGATTGTAGCCCGAATAAGCATCCATGAAAGATAACAATTCATGTCCGGCAGTCGAATCGACCAGCTGATCGATACGTGGAAGTGGAAAACTGTCCTTCGGGCAAGCTTTGTTCAAGTCAGAATAATCAATACACGTTCTCCATTTCCCATTCGGTTTCCGGACAAGTACGGGGTTGGATACCCACTCCGGGTATAAAGCATCTCTAATGAACCCGTTTGTTTTTAACTTATCGACCTCTTCTTTAAGGGCAGCAGATCTCTCTGGATCCATACCACGCCTTTTCTGTTTGACCGGGATATACCGCGGATCAATGTTTAAAGTGTGGCTCGCGATGTCCGGCGAGATTCGACACATGTCAGAGTGCGTCCAGGCGAACACGTCGAGATTCGCCCGGAGAAATTCAACCAACTCCTGCTGCGCCTCTTGGCCCAATTGTGACCTAATTTTTAGCATTCTCGAATCATCGTCATCTTCATCAATGAGGACATTGTTAGTCAGTTCGGCTGGAGAAGCCTGACTCTCTGTAGATTCTTCGTTGTTGTCGTTGTCCCTTGGGTCGAGGTCTCTCTGGAATTGGTTGTGGTGCCCGGGCCGAGGCCTAGGCACCAATTGTCAATTATCAGCAAAACGGACGTAGAGGGATTCCTCTACGCCCTTCCCTTTCTCTCTTCGCTGTGCCTCCCGCAGCTCCGCAACATAACAGGCCCTTCCAGCAGCCTGATCTCCATGAATAACACCGATACCACAATCGGTAGGAAATTTTAGGGTCAAACACCACGGGGCGATCGCCGCCCGAAACTCAGCAAGGGCCGGTCGGCCCAGAAATGCGTTGTATGGTGAGTGAATATCCAAAACAACAAACTGCAACATGTGTACTCTTCTGCACTCACCAATCCCCAACTCCACGGGTAGTTCCACAACCCCCGTGGGTATATTAGCACTTCCATCGAAGCCGTGAATCCTGGATTGACAGGGTTTCAGATCTTTGGCTTCCTTCTTCATCTGATCATATGCTCTCTTGAACAAAATATTAACTGAACTCCCGCTATCCACCAGTATCCTCTTCATCCAAGCAGGACCAACCTGGGCGGATATAACAAGCGGGTCGATAGTCGGAGCTTCGACCTTGTCTGCATCACGGTTCCGGAACACGATGTCATCAGCCATCGTTTTTTGTTGTTTGGCCGGAGCCCCTTCATCATAATTACTGCAACACTCAAATTCCATATGCCTAACCGAGCTAGCATATGACTCCATCTCCTTCCAGCTCTTATCCGCCGGATGCGGACCACCGCTGACAGTGTTTATCACTAACCTTCCGCCCGTTCGGGCAGGCTCTTCTTGTCTTGGCCGATTTGGCTGATTGTTTTGGTTTGACGGGCCCGCACCACCAGACTGCGGCGCCCGTACGAACTGGTCTAACTTCCTCTCTCTAATCAATTTCTCAATCAAATCTTGCAGGTGCCTGCATTCATTAGTATTGTGGCCATAGCTGTCATGAAATCTACAAAACTTGCCCGTCTGAATCTGTCTCTTTGACGATGGCTTTAGGGTAGGCTTCTTGTATTGCATGGCGTTGCAAGTTTGTAGGTATACATTCTCCAACGACGTATTTAGCGGGGTATAACTGTCAAACATAGGGGCCCTACGCCTTGGGCCACGGTTCTGATCCGGCTTCCTGCTCTGATTCTCATTACTCTTTGGTTGCGATTGTTTGTTCTGGATGTTTAACTGCACTTTTCCCGAGCTTTCTCCCGATTGTTTCACAGCCACATTACTTTGAATCCCTTCTCCACTGGTTCCTGCGTCGTCATGTTTCCTAGACTGCTTCGCATCCTCACGCCTCAAGAATTGGGCGGCCTTAGAGTAGACGCGGTCCAACGACGCAGGAGGTTTTCCTGCCAGCCAATTTCCGAAATCAGAATCTGGGTCAATCCCGTTCATCAACGCTATCTGAATTGAATTTTCATTGGGATTGGTGATCTCCACACAAGCTTTATGAAATCTTTCCAAGTAATGTCTGAGCGTTTCTCCTGGAGCTTGAATAACGTTAGACAGGGTGTTGACATCTTTGGGCCTTGCAACATGCATGCGGAATTGTTCCACGAACTTCCTGGCCAGTTGATTGAATGACGATATAGAACGGGGTGGCAATCGTGTGAACCACATCGTAGCAATGCCCCTAGGGAGATGGAAAGCTCCTACACTTGACCGCATCGTCTGCTCTTGCGGCGCTCATGGACCATTCATATTTCAGTATGTGCTGATTGGGGTCCGAGTTTCCCTCGTACATTGGTAACATGGGCATCTTAAATCACCGAGGAGGTTCGGCATAGAGAATCTCATCTGTGAATGGGGTATGACTCCGGGAGATGCCCCAATCGTCATTGGTTAATCCCTGGCTTTCACGGATCATTTGCCTGATCATCTCTGGAAGATCCGTCACAGTTGTGTTATGAGCATGTTGAGCCAAGGTGTGGTCGGGTTCCACAATGCGGGACTGGACCGGGCGCTGTCGACGGTCCGGGTTTCGCCTCCTTGGTTCGACTTCTTCGGGTACATACGGCTCGGGAGTTTGCCGTCGTTGATGGCGGTTCTGATCTGACAAAGTATGGATGTCAACTCCTTGCTCCGTAGCAACGGTCGTAGGACGGTTATCAGTAGTGTGTTGAGGGAGTGTGCCTCCTCGGGAGGAAGGACCTGCGTGGAAGCTGGCAGATGGGCCGACTCGTACTTGCCCGACTGTCATTGCCGGAAGGTTCCCGGTAGTTTGTGCATAGTTCCCGTCCATTCGGGGTCGCGGAGGTCGGTGATGGTAATCAGAGGAAGCCGAGCTCTCCGTGGAAGACTAGGATGCGTAGTCCCTTTTAGACCACCTGCGCTTGTGACTGCATAGCTGGCGGGTTAACTCAACGTTTGCGCGGAGTTGCTCCGTCAACTGTTGCCGACTCTGGGTCAGCTCCTGGAGCAACGTTTGAAATTCTTGTCTCGTTACCGGTCCGGATGGCTCCGAAGGCCCGGTAATGTCTTGTGTAGACGGCAGCTATGCGGGATTTTGCCTATCCCGGCCTTCCTGGTCACCTATGTTAGAGGTAGTTCGGGTACTCACAATGGTAAATCGTAGAATTCTTCCCTAGACTTTTATCAAATCTGAATAGAACGGAAGGAATCTGAACTTGAGATTCGAATCTTTCTCTTAGATTTATTCAATCCGGTATCGATGACAGATCCGAGGAGCGGGAGAAAAACTGTGTTTTCTCAGTGAAAGCACCAAAGTGTTTGTACCAAAATTGGGCAAAACACTCATCGGAAGTTTTTGAAGAGATGATAAATGAAGAAAGTAAATTTAAACTGAGGATTATCTAACAAAAACTCCAAATAACATATAAATAAATGCGAAGACAAGCAATTTGTAGTGGTTCGGCATGTTGCCTACGTCCACTGTGAAAGTTTTGCGCTTTTATTGACTTTCCCTAGGTGATTACAAGTTGGTACAGCAATCAATAGCAAAGTACAGCAATGAATTCGAAATTAACAGCAATTTTATGATGCTAAATAATGGAGATCTTGATCCGGCAGAATCTATGCGCTTCAAAATCCAAAAGTCCTTTTTCCGTCGGCCCTGAGGCTCTATTTATAGGCGTAGGCTACAGATATTTCGCTGAAAACTCGGAGGACCACTTCTGGCACGTGAGGGGGGCCCACACGCCCGGCTCCTCGAAGTTTGGGCCCTCTTTAGCATCGGTTCGAACTCCATTCGAACCGATCAAGAATTCATCCAATCGAGGTGAAATTTGGCGTGGACATTCTCCAACATGAATGCAAGCTACTGTGAAAATTTCGTGGCATTTGGATCAGTAGGTTGGGAGATAGGCTGGGTTCGAAATTGGAATTCATTGGGAGGCTGATTGGTTCGAAACCATGTGTTCGAACCGATGGTTTCGAAACCATGGCGGCGCGTGCCTTCGTGGAGTCGTGGAGCGCACGTTTCGAACCAGCCCGGTCTTCACTCCGAGTTGACCGCTTCGGTTCCATGTACTTCGGCACGCTTGACTCGGTGGAGGACACGTCATCTTGACTAGTTAGTTCAAGGGATTCGAAGGATGCTCTCCGGATGGATTCGAACGTGGACACCGTGATGGATTCGAAACACCGGGGTTTCATGGGTTTGAACCAGTTGGGTTCTGATGGGTTCGAGGGCCCATTGCTGTGAGCTTTGCAGGCGCAGTTTGATGGATTCGAACCCGAGGCTTCGTGATGGGTTCGAAGGCAATGGATTCGAACCTGATGGGTTCGAATATGATGATTTCGAACCTGATGGGTTCGAAACTCGGACTTCTTCCTTCGGATTGAATCGATTGTAACTCAAGCGCACGAATTCTGATTAACTTGAAATTTGAGGTGTCGACTCCTATGACCTTTCTGGTTATGTCTCATAAAATTTAGCCCGATCTGGATTCGGACAAAATTCAGCGATATCCATAGTGAAGCCTAATATAATCAACTTCTGAGATGAACTATCTTTCGTTCTCGATCAAATCTTTGGTATCACGGCCTCGCCAAGAGGCGGGATAACAGCTACAGCGGCTGTGGATGCAGGACAAGGAACTAGGATTATGGAACCCAATGGAGGAGGATACAGAGCCATAAGGCAATCAACAAGGGCTTGGGGGCAGGCCCGCAGGATCAAAACGCAGGAGGACCTTTGGAAGGAGTTTAACTGGTTAGGGCCAATGTCGCAGCTAATGGACCACATGGGGAATATGTACCAGATTTCCCTAGGGGGCATGGGGGCAAACCTGACAGACAATACTGGATTAGTGGAGATTATTAGGAGAACAATGCGTGGAGGTTTGGCCAGCAAAGATTTGGGAGGAGTAAACAAGAGTCCGTTTACTCAGGAAATCAGGACAGCTCAGAGTCCACCCAAATTCAAGCTGCCTAGTGTGGAAGTGTATAATAGCAAGGCTGACACGACTAATCGTTTGATGAGGTATACTAGACATATGGTGGTGCTGGGGGCATCGGAGGAGGTGATGGCCCGATGCTTCCCTTTGTACTTGGCGGACTTAGCTGTAATGTGGTTTAGGTAGCTGGGAGAAGGATCTATTAGGACTTGGAGAGAGTTGGTGGATGGGTTTTTAGGACAGTTTCGGGTTCATATCAAGAGGCCGAAGAATGTGATGACATTGAAATCAGTAAAACAAAGGACGGATAAATCGCTTAGAGGTTTTCTAGCTCGATTCAATGCGGTAGTTGCTTCGGTGGATCAGCCGGATCCATCGATGGTTTTAATGGCGGCGGTATCAGGAGTCAGAGAGGATTCGGATTTCAAGGTGTCTTTAATATGAGATCCCCCACAGGATCTCGAGGAATTCTCTCACGAAGCCGAAAAGTTCCTTCGACAAGAAGATGCAAGTATGGATTTAAAGCTAAAAGAAGTGAATGCAGCTGGGGGTGGAGGACCATCCAACGGAAGCTCGGATAAGGATAAAGGAAAGAGGAAGCTGGATGACGACTCAGGAATGGCCAGAAAACGATGGAAGGATCCAAAGTTTTCAAAATACACATGACTAAACGAGTCACTGGAGCGGATATACATGGAAATTCGGAATCGCCTTCCTTACTGGAGGCCGGCTAGGAGAGAACCATCTAAACGGGAAAGAGCATCGGGAAAGCATTGTCTCTTCCACGACTTAGATGGACATGACGCCAACAGCTGTAGGTATTTAAAGGATATAATCGAGGAACATGTGAGGAACGGACAACTGAGGCAGTATGTTGGGGCATGGAATACAGCGATGGAGCAGGAGCAACCATCGACTACCTCACACCGTGATGATGTGAGGCCCAGGGACGACGGTCGATTGATTATCCATTGACCTGGATAATATGAAATAAGTAACAAACCATTGTCGAGCAACTAAATCGTTTACACATGTACGGGGACGGAGATAGCCCATAAGCATGCTCTGAATGATGATAAACTTTGGAGCTATGGCTTGTGAAATCTATTTTTCTATTTTGGATTGGACACTTGATTTTCTGGTTTGGTTTTGGATTTTGGATTGAACTCCTGGTTTTGTTTACTTTCTGATTTGGATTTTCTTTTGGATGATTGTTTTCAATTTTTGATGCTGGTTTGGATCTTTGATTTTTTGGTTTTGATTTGGATTTCGGATTTGGATTTCGGATTGGATTTTGATTGGATTTTTATCTGGTTTTTTATAAAAGGTCGTTAGGTATGGATTATGCCTGGCAAGGGGTGAGTCGTTTTGCCCGAACGCGGTAAATTGACTCATTCAGGTCGTTGAGTATGGACTATGCTCAGCAAGGGTCCGGAGTGACCAGGATTCGGCCTAGGACATAGGCCCTATACTATCGCTTATTATTTTCAGGTCGTTGAGTATGGATTATACTCAACAAGGGTCCGGAGAGACCAGGATTCGGCTTAGAACTTAAGCCATGGCATTATACAACGTTCAGGGACACTGGACCACGGTCGTCAAGTGTGGATTGTGCTTGGCAAGAACCCTAAGTGGTTAGCTCAACGTCCAGGGACACTGGAAAACGGTCGTCAAGTGTGGATTGCGCTTGGCCAGAACCCGGAGAGGATAGCTCAACGTCCAGGGACACTGGACCAAGATCGTCAGGTGTGGATTGTGCTTGACAAGAACCTGGAGAGGTTATGGATATGGGTATCGACCCGGAGACGTCCTGGATTCGGTTATTGGCTATTGGATAAGGATGGATTAGGACTCGGTTGTCGAGTTCGTATGGAATTGGAATTGGCTATGGACTTCGGATATCGGATTCGGAAATATTCAAAACACGCCTTCTTATCACAAGGCATGTTTTGGGGGGAAAATGTTATCCCACATTTTGGTCAAGGCTGGAATACCAACAAATTGGCAAGGAATGATGGACATCAGGATTGGCGATCAATTGGAAATAAGGCTGCAATAGATGTCGTCAAAATTTGGCCGAGCTCAGATCAGGATGGAATCGATTGGAGACGATGATAAGGAGTAGGAAAGGCTATGTTTCAAATTTTAGGTTAATCGGAGTTCGTACGAAGGAAATATGATCGATTCAAGGTAGGAAGAACACGCGGTTCTTATCCATAGATGTACAGTGGTTGGTTCGTATCGATGTGTTTTGCATCGATCAGGAAGAAGGTGGTTCGAATCAATTTAGTTCATTCGATCAGGAAGTGATGATTTCCAATCGATACCGTTCGTATCGATCAGCGGACTCGAATCGATAGCGCTCGCATCGATCAGACTAGGTTTCGAATCAATGCACTTCGCATCGTTATAGAAAAATGGGATGGATGCGCAGAAGTTCTTCGTATCGATCAGTGTTGGATCGATACGAAAAGGAAGTAGCAGTTTTGGGATTCTGGATTCGTATCGATCGATATAAAGAGGGCGTTCGAGAAGGATACGAGGGGAGTCGGCTTCATGGATTCGAAGGACTTAGGGACAATGTTCGTATCTATTCGAAACAATTGATACGAAGGAAATGGTCAGAGTGATACGAATAGAAGGGTACGAACTGGGCACGAAGAATGGATACGAACTGAGGTGTGAAGCATGATTAAGCACGTGAAGTATGTGCAGTTCAAGGGAAGAAACATTCAACACGGCGACAAAAGAGGATCGATGCGAAAGTTCCGCTCTACGTCATCACGAAGTCGCGTGCTACCATTGATTCGAAGCAATCGATGCGAATGGATCGATTCGAACGAAGCAGCCTAACGAAGATCATAATTTCAAATCGATCATATCTCGAGATCCATTAATCCAAATGCTATGAAATTTTCATAGGAGGTTACGTACATGTTGGAGAATGTTCTCACCAAATTTCAGCTCCATTGGATGATTTCTTGATCGATTCGAATGGATCCCGAAATGGGCCCCATTCCCCTGAGGCCGGGTATGTGGGCCCCCTCATGTGCCAAAAGGCGTCTCCCTAAATTTAGGTGTAATATCAACCTCCTACAGCTATAAATAGAGCCCAGGTCATTCAGAAAAGGGGATCTTGATTCTGAAGCGCCTAGACTCTACCAGATTCTACTTCACTACAACCATTGTACTCGAATTTCAAAGCTAAAATCCATTGTAATCCGCTGTAATCACATGTATTCAGCGAAGAACATCAATAAAAGAAAAACCTTTGAAGTGGACATAGGTCGGAGATAGCCGAACTACTATAAATCTCGTGTTCTTGTTTATTATTTCTGGATTGTTGTTTGCTATTTGCTGGGATCTGTGATTTGTGTTTGAATATTGCTGATTTGTATTCATACACTGGTGCTTTCATGGTATTTGGGGTTTGTGACAAATTTTGGCACAAACAACTGGTTAGTTTCATACCCAAAAAATCCTATCCGAACCTCAATCGGGTCATGGAAGTTTTTTACCCTTCGTTTTGTCGTCACGTGGATTTTTTTGATAATACGGGATCCTCATGGCTGGTCTATGATTTACCATCGCTGGAGAGTGGTGCACCATTGTACTGCTCCGTTTCAAATCCATGCACCCATTTCTAAGATTCGTACGGCATTGTTTCTTCATTTTGGACGGATGTTGCACCTTGAACCGTAGATGTTGCACCCTATGGATATCGATTCTTCGGGGGGCCATAACTCTTGGCTCGTTTAGAGTTTCGGGAGCCATAACAAGCCCAAACGAAGCACTCGGTGAGTTCTACAGCTATGACAGCTTTTAGCCATCACTGGTTAGTTTCATACCCAAAAAATCCTATCAGAACCTCAATCGGGTCATGGAAGTTTTTTACCCTTCGTTTTGTCGTCACGTGGATTTTTTCTGTAATACGAGATCCCCGTGGCCGGTCTATAATTTACCATCGCTGGAGAGTGGTGCACCACGGTACTTCTCCGTTTCAAATCCATGCACCCATTTCTAAAAGTCATACGACACTGTTTCTTTATTTTGGACGGATGTTGCACCTTACACCGTAGATGTTGCACCTTGTGGATATCGATTCTTCGGAGGGCCATAACTCTTGGCTCGTTTTGAGTTACGGGAGCCATAGCCAGTCAAAATAAATCTCCCGAGGATTTCTATAGCTGCGATAGTTTTCAGCGGTCACTGGTTAGTTTCATACCCAAAAAATCCTATTCGAACCTCAATCGGGTCATGGAAGTTTTTTACCCTTCGTTTTGTCGTCACGTGGATTTTTTTTGTAATACGGGATCGCTGAGGCTGGTCTATGATTTACCATTGCTGGAGAGTGGTGCACCACGGTACTGCTCCATTTCAAATCCATGCACCCATTTCTAAAAGTTGTACGGCACGGTTTCTCCATTTTGGACGGATGTTGCACCTTGCACCGTAGATGTTGCACCCTGTGGATATCGATTCTTCGGAAGGCCACAACTCTTGGCTCGTTTAGAGTTACGGGAGCCATAACCAGTCAAAGCGAAGCTCTCGGTTAGTTCTACTGCTATGACAGCTTTCAGTCATCACTGGTTACTTTCATACCCAAAAAATCCTATCCGAACCTCAATCGGGTCTGGAAGTTTTTTACCCTTCGTTTTGTCGTCACGTGGATTTTTTCTATAATACGGGATCCCCATGGCTGGTCTATGATTTACCATCGCTGGAGAGTGGTGCACCATTGTACTACTCCATTTCAAATCCATGCACCCATTTCAAAGAGTCGTACGGCACTGTTTCTTCATTTTGGATGGATCTTGCACCTTGCACCGTAGATGTTGCACCTTGTGGATATCGATTCTTCGGAGGGCCATAACTCTTGGCTCGTTTAGAGTTACGGGAGTCATAACCAGTCCAAAACGAAGCTCTCGGTGAGTGCTACAGCTATGACAGCTTTTGGCCGTCAATGGTTAGTTTCATACTCAAAAAATCCAATCCGAACCTCAATCGGGTCATGGAAGTTTTTTACCCTTCGTTTTGTCGTCACGTGGATTTTTTCGGTATTACGGTATCCCCGTGGTTGGTTTATGATTTACCATCGCTGGAGAGTGGTGCACCATGTACTGCTCCATTTCAAATCCATGCACCCATTTCTAAAAGTCGTATGGCACTGTTTCTTCATTTTGGACGAATGTTGCACCTGGCACTGTAGATGTTGCACCTTGTGGATATCGATTCTTCGGAGGGCCATGACTATTGGGTCGTTTAGAGTTATAGGAACCATAACCAGTCAAAACGAAGCTTTAGTGAGTTCTACAGCTATGATAGCTTTCTGCCGTCACTGGTTAGTTTCATACCCAAAAAATCCTATCCAAACCTCAATCGGGTGATGGAAGTTTTTTACCCTTCGTTTGGTCGTCACGTGGATTTTTTTCTGTAATGCGGGATCCCCGTAGCTGGTCTATGATTTACTATCGCTAGAGAGTGGTGCACCATGGTACTGGTCTGTTTCAAATCCATGCACCCGTTTCTAAAAGTCGTACGGCACTGTTTCTCCATTTTGGACAGATGTTGCACCTTGCACCGTAGATGTTGCACCTTGTGGATATCGATTCTTCGATGGGCCATAACTCTTGGCTCGTTTAGAGTTACGGGAGCCATAACCAGGCAAAAAAAATCTCTTGTTGAGTTCTACAGCTATGAAAGCTTTCAGCCGTCACTGGTTAGGTTCATGCCAAAAAAATCCTATCCGAACCTCAATCGGGTCATGGAAGTTTTTTAACCTTCGTTTTTTCGTCACGTGGATTTTTTCTATAATACGGGATCCCCGTGGCTGGTCTATGATTTACCATCGCTAAAGAGTGGTGCACCATGGTACTTCTCTGTTTCAAATCCATGCACCCATTACTAAAAGTCGTACGACACTGTTTCTTCATTTTGGACGGATGTTGCACCTTGCGTCGTAGATGTGGCACCCTGTGGATATCGATTCTTCGGAGGGCCATAACTCTTGGCTCATTTAGAGTTACGGGAGCCATAACCAGTCAAAACGAAGCCCTCGGTGAGTTCCACAGCTATGAAGGCTTTCAGCCGTCACTGGTTAGTTTCATACCCAAAAAATCCTATCCGAACCTCAATCAGGTCATGGAAGTTTTTTACCCTACGTTTTGTCATCACGTGGATTTTTTCTATAATACGGGATCCCCATGGCTGGTCTATGATTTACCATCGCTGGAGAGTGGTGCACCATAATACTGCTCCGTTTCAAATCCACGCTCCCATTTCTAAGAGTCGTACGGTACTATTTCTTCATTTTGGACGGACGTTGCCCCTTGCACCGTAGATGTTGCACCCTGTGGATATCGATTCTTCGGAGGGCCATAACTCTTGGCTCGTTTAGACATATGGGAGCCATAACCAGTCCAAAAAAAGCTCTCGGTGAGTTCTGCAGCTATGATAGCTTTCAGCCGTAACTGGTTAGTTTCATACCCAAAAAATCCTATCCGAACCTCGATCGGGTCATGGAAGTATTTTACCCTTCGTTTTGTCGTCACGTGGACTTTTTCTATAATACGGGATCGCCATGGCTGGTCTATGATTTACCATCGCTGGAGAGTGATGCACCATTGTACTATCCAGTTTCAAATCCGTGCATCCGTTTCTAAGAGTCGTACGGCACTGTTTCTTCATTTTGGACGGATATTGCACCTTGCACCGTAGATGTTGCACCCTATGGATATCGATTCTTCGAAGGGCCATAACTTTTGGCTCGTTTAGAGTTACGAAGCCATAACCGATCCAAACAAAGATCTCGGTGAGTTCTACAGCTATGACAGCTTTTAGCCGTCACTGGTTAGTTTCATACCTAAAAAATCCTATCCGTACCTCAATCGGGTCACGGAAGTTTTTTACCCTTCGTTTTGTCGTCACGTGGATTTTTTCTGTAATACGGGATCCCTTTGGCTGGTCTATGATTTACCATCGCTGGAGAGTGGTGCACCATGGTACTGCTTCGTTTCAAATCTATGCACCCATTTCTAAAAGTCGTACGGCACTGTTTCTTCATTTTGGACGGATGTTGCAACTTGCACCGTAGATGTTTCACCTTGTGGATATCGATTCTTCGGAGGGCCATATCTCTTGGGTCGTTTAGAGTTACGCGTGCCATAACCCTTCAAAACGAAGCTCTCGGTGAGTTCTACAGCTATGATATCTTTCAGCCATCACTGGTTAGTTTCATACCCAAAAAATCCTATCCGAACCACAATCGGGTGATGGAAGTTTTTTACCCTTCATTTGGTCGTCATGTGGATTTTTTCTGTAATACGGGATCCCCGTGGCTGGTCTATGATTAACCATCGCTGGAGAGTGGTGGACCATGGTACTGCTCCGTTTCAAATCCATGCACCCATTTCTAAAAGTCATACGACACTGTTTCTTAATTTTGGGCGGATGCTGCACCTTGCACCGTAGATGTTGCACCTTGTGGATATCGATTCTTCGGAGGGCCATAACTCTTGGCTATTTTATAGTACGGGAGCCATAACCAGTTAAAACGAAGCTCTCGATGAGTTCTACCGCTATGAAAGCTTTCAGCCGTCACTGGTTTGTTTCATACCCCAAAAATCCTATCCGAACCTCAATCGGGTCATGGAAGTTTTTTACCCTTCGTTTTTTCGTCACGTGGATTTTTTCTATAATACGAGATCCCCGTTGGTGGTCTATGATTTACCATTGCTGGAGAGTGGTGCACCATGGTACTGCTCCGTTTCTAATCCGTGCACCCATTTCTAAAAGTCGTACATCACTGTTTCTACATTTTGGACGGATGTTGCACCTTGCGCCATAGATGTTGCACCCTATGGATATCGATTATTCAAAGGGCCATAACTCTTCGCTCGTTTGGAGTTACCGGAGCCATAACTAGTCAAAATGAAGCTCTCAGTGAGTTCTACAGCTATGATGGATTTCACCCGTCACTGGTTAGTTTCATAAGCAAAAAATCCTATCCGAACCTCAATCGGGTCATGAAAGCTTTTTACCCTTCGTTTTTTCGTCACATGGATTTTTTTCTATAATACGGGATCCCCGTGGCTGGTCTATGATTTACCATCGCTGGAGAGTGGTGCACCATGGTACTGCTTCGTTTCAAATTCATGCACCCATTTCTAAATGTCGTACGGCACTGTTTCGGAATTTTGGACGGATGTTGCACCTTGCACCGCAGATGTTGCACCTTGTGGATATCGATTCTTCGGAGGGCCATAACTCTTGACTCGTTTAGAGTTATGGGAGCCACAACGAGTCAAAACGAAGCTCTCATTGTGTTCTACAGCTATGACGGCTTTCAGCCGTTACTATTTAGTTTCATACCCAAAAAATCCAATCTGAACCTCAATCGGGTCATGGAAGTATTTTACCCTTCGATTTGTCGTCATGTGGATTTTTTCTATAATACGGGATCCCCATGGCAGGTTTATGATTTACCATCGCTGGAGAGTGATGCACCATTGTACTGCTCCGTTTCAAATCCATGCACCCATTTCTAAGAGTCGTACGGCACTGTTTCTTCATTTTGGACGGATGTTGCTCCTTGCACCGCAGATGTTCCACCCAGTGGATATCGATTCTTCGGAGGGCCATAACTTTTGGCTCGTTTAGAGTTACGGGAGCCTTAACCAATCCAAATGAAGCTCTCATGAGTTCTACAGCTATGACTGCTTTGAGCCGTCATTGGTTAGTTTCATGCCCAAAAAATCCTATCCGAACCCCAATCGGGTCATGGAAGTTTTTTACCCTTCGTTTTGTCGTCACGTGGATTTTTTTTGTAATGCGGGATCCCCATGGCTGGTCTATGATTTACCATCGCTGGAGAGTGGTGCACAATGGTACTGCTCCGTTTCAAATCCATGCACCCATTTCTAAAAGTCGTACGGCACTGTTTCTTCATTTTGGATAGATGTTGCACCTTGCTCCGTAGATGTTGCACATTGTGGATATCGATTTTTCGGAGTGCCATAACTCTTGGGTCGTTCAGAGTTACGGGAGCCATAACCAGTCAAAACGAATCTCTCAGTGATTTCTACAGCTGTGATAGCATTAAGCCGTCATTGGTTAGTTTCATACCCAAAAAATCCTATCTGAACCTCAATCGGGTCATGGAAGTTTTTTACCCCTCAGTTGGTCATCACGTGGATTTTTTCAGTAATATGGGATCCCCATGGCTGGTCGATGATTTACCATCGCTGGAGAGTGGTGCACCATGGTACTGCTCCATTTCAAATCCATGCACCCCATTTCAAAAATTCGTACGGCACTGTTTCTTCATTTTGGACGGATGTTGCACCTTGCACCGTAGAAGTTGCACCCTGTGGATATCGATTCTTCGGACGGCCATAACTCTTGGCTCGTTTAGAGTATGGAAGCCATAACCTGTCAAAACGAAGCTCTCGATGAGATCGACAGCTATGAAAGCTTTCAGTCGTCACTGGTTAGTTTCATACCCAAAAAATCCTATCCGAACCTCAATCGGGTCATGGAAGTTTTTCACCCTTCGTTTTTTCGTCACGTGGATTTTTTTTATAATACGGGATCCCTGTTGCTGGTCTATGATTTACCATCGCGGGAGAGTGGTGCACCATGGTACTGCTCCGTTTTAAATCCATGCACCCATTTCTAAAAGTCGTACGGCACTGTTTTTTCATTTTGGACGGATGTTGCACCTTGGGCCGTAGAAGTTGCACCTTGTGGATATCGATTCCTCGGAGGTCCATAACTCTTGGCTCGTTTAGAGTTACGGGAGCCATAACCAGTCAAAACGAAGCTCTCGGTGAGTTCTATAGCTATGATGGCTTTCAGCCATCACTGGTTAGTTTCATACCCAAAAAATCCTATCCGAACCTCAATCGAGTCATGGAAGTATTTTACCCTTCGTTTTTTCTTCACGTGGATTTTTTTTCTATAATACGGGATCCCTTTGGCTGGTCTATGATTTACCATCGCTGGAGAGTGGTTCATCATGGTACTGCTTCATTTCAAATCCATGCACCCATTTCTAAAAGTCGTACGGCACTGTTTTTTCATTTTGGACGGATGTTGCACCTTGACCGTAGATGTTGCACCTTGTGGATATCGATTCTTCGGAGGGCCATAAATCTTGGCTCGTTTAGAGTTACGGGAGCCATAACCAGTCAAAACGAAGCTCTCGGTGAGTTCTACAGATATGATAGCTTTCAGCTGTCATTGGTTAGTTTCATAGCCAAAAAATCCTATCCGAACCTCAATCGGGTCATGGAAGTTTTTTACCCATCGTTTTTTCGTTTGGTGGGTTTATTCTATAATACGGGATCCCCATGGTTGGTCCTTGATTTACCATCGCTCGAGAGTGGTGCACCATTGTACTGCTCTGTTTCAAATCCATGTACCCATTTCTAAGAGTCGTACGGCACTGTTTCTTCATTTTGGACGGATGTTGCACCTTGCACGTAGATGTTGCACCCTGTGGATATCGATTCTTCGGAGGGCCATAACTCTTGGCTCGTTCAGAGTTACGGGAGCCATAACCAGTCCAAACGAAGCTCTCGGTGAGTTCTATAGCTATGAAAGCTTTTAGCCATCACTGGTTAGTTTCATACCCAAAAAATCCTATCCGAACCTCGATCGAGTCATGGAAGTTTTTTACCCTTCATTTTGTCGTCACGTGGATCTTTTCTGTAATACGGGATCCCCGTGGCTGGTCTATGATTTACCATCGCTGGAGAGTGGTGCAGCATTGTACTGCTCCATTTCAAATTTATGCATCCATTTCTAAAAGTCGTGCGACACTGTTTCTTCATTTTGTCCGGATGTTGCACCTTGCACCGTAGATGTTGCACCCTGTGGATATCAATTTTTCGGAGGGCCATAACTCTTGGCCCGTTTAGAGTTACGGGAGCCATAACCAGTCAAAACGAAGCTCTCGGTGAGTTCTACAGCTATGACAGCTTTTAGCCGTTGCTGATTAGTTCCATACCCAAAAAATCTTATCCGAACCTCAATCAGGGCATGGAAGTTTTTTACCCTTCGTTTTGTCGTCACGTGGACTTTTTCGGTAATACGGGATCCCCATGGCTGGTCTATGATTTACCATCGCTGGAGAGTGGTGTACCATGGCACTGCTCCGTTTCAAATCCATGCACCCATTTCTAAAAGTCACACGACACTGTTTCTTCATTTTGGACGGATGTTGCACCTTGCCCGTAGATGTTGCACCCTGTGCATATCGATTCTTCGGAGGGCCATAACTCTTGGCTCGTTTAGAGTTACGGGGGGCATAACCAGTTAAAATGAAGCTTTTGGTGAGTTCTACAGCTATGACGGCTTTCAGCCGACACTGGTTAGTTTCATGCCCTAAAAATTCCTATCCGAACCTCAATCGGGTCATGGAAGTTTTTTACCCTTCGTTTTTTCGTCACGTGGATTTTTTCTATAATACGGGATCCCCGTGGCTGGTCTATGATTTACCATCGCTGGAGAGTGGTGCACCATGGCACTTCTCCGTTTCAAATCCATGAACCCATTCCTAAAAGTCATACGGCACTGTTTCTTCATTTTGGACGGATGTTGCACCTTGCGCCGTAGATGTTGCACCCTATGGATATCGTTTCTTCAAAGGGCCATAACTCTTGGCTTGTTTAGAGTAACGGGAGCCATAACCAGTCAAAACGAAACTCTCGGTGAGTTCTACAGCTATGACACCTTACACCTGTCACTGGTTAGTTTCATACTCAAAAAATCCTATCTGAACCTCAATCGGGTCATGGAAGTTTTTTACCCTTCGTTTTTTCGTCACGTGGATTTTTTTTCTATAATACGGGATCCCTATGGCTGGTCTATGATTTACCGTCGCTGAAGAGTGGTGCACCATTGTACTGCTCCGTTTCAAATCCATGCATCCATTTCTAAAAGTCGTACGGCACTTTTTCTTCATTTTGGACGGATCTTGCGCCTTGCACCGTAGATGTTGCACCCTATGGATATCGATTCTTCGGAGGGCCATAATTCTTGGCTCGTTTAGAGTTACGTGACCCAGAACCAGTCAAAACGAAGCTCTCGGTGAGTTCTACAGCTATGACAGCTTTTAGCCGTCTTTGGTTAGTTTCATACCCAAAAAATCCTGTCCGAACCTCAATTGGGTCATGGAAGTTTTTTACCCTTCGTTTCGTCGTCACGTCGATTTTTTCTGTAATACGGGATGCCCGTGGCTGGTCTATGATTTACCATCGCTGGAGAGTGGTGCACCATGGTACTGCTCCGTTTCAAATCCATGCACCCATTTCTAAAAGTCCTACGACACTGTTTCTACATTTTGGACGGATGTTGATCCTTGCACCATGGATGTTGCACCTTGTGGATATCGATTCTTCGGAGGGTCATAACTCTTGGCTCGTTTATTGTTACGGGAGCCATAACCAGTCGAAACGAAGCTCTCGGTGAGTTCTATAGCTATGACAGCTTTCAGTCGTCACTGATAGTTTCATAGCCAAAAAATCCTATCCGAACATCAATCGGGTAATGTATGTTTTTTACCCATCGTTTTGTCGTCACGTGGATTTTTTCTGTAATACGGGATCCCCGTGGCTGGTCTATGATTTACCATCACTGGAGAGTGGTGCACCAAGGTACAGATCCGTTTCAAATCCATGCACCCATTTCTAAAAGTCCTACGACACTGTTTCTTCATTTTGGACGGATGTTGCACCTTGCACCGTAGATGTTGCACCTTGTGGATATCGATTCTTCGGAGGGCCATAACTCTTGGCTCGTTTAGAGTTACGGGAGTCATAACCAGTCAAAACGAAGCTCTCGTTGAGTTCTATAACTATGACTGTTTTCAGCCATCACTGGTAGTTTCATACCCAAAAAATCCTATCCGAACCTCAATCGGGTCATGGAAGTTTTTTACCCTTCGTTTTTCGTCACGTGGATTTTTTCTATAATACGGGATCCCCGAGGCTGGTCTATGATTTACCATCGCTGGAGAGTGGTGCACCATGGTACTTCTCCGTTTCAAATCCATGAACCCAATTCTAAAAGTCGTACGGCACTGTTTCTTCATTTTGGACGGATGTTGCACCTTGCCCCGTAGATGTTGCACCCTGTGGATATCGATTCTTCGGAGGGCCATAATTCTTGGCTCGTTTAGAGTTACGTGACCCATAACCTGTCAAAACGAAGCTCTCGGTGAGTTCTACAGCTATGACAGCTTTCAGCCATCACTGGTTAGTTTCATACCCAAAAAATACTATCCGAACCTCAATCGGGTCATGGAAGTTTTTTACCCTTCGTTTTGTCGTCCCATGGATTTTTTCTGTAATACGGGATCCCCGTGGCTGGTCTATGATTTACCATCGCTGGAGAGTGGTGCGCCATTGTACTACTCCGTTTCAAATCCATGCACCCATTTATAAAAGTCGTACGACACAGTTTCTTCATTTCGGACGGATGTTGCACCTTGCACCGTAGATGTTGCACCTTGTGGATATCGATTCTTCGGAGGGCCATAACACTCGGCTCGTTTAGAGTTACGGGAACCATAACCAGTCAAAACGAAGCTCTCGGTGAGTTCTATAGCTATGACAGCTTTAGCCGTCACTGGTTAGTTTCATACCCAAAAATCCTATCCGAGCCTCAATCGGGTCATGGGAGTTTTTTACCCTTCGTTTTGTCGTCACATGGATTTTTTGGGTAATACGGGATCCCCGTGGCTGGTCTATGATTTACAATCGCTGGAGAGTGGTGCACCATGGTATTGCTCCATTTTAAATCCATGCACCCATTTCTAAAAGTCCTACGACACTGTTTCTTCATTTTGGACGGATGTTGCACCTTGCACCGTAGATGTTGCACCTTGTGGATATCGATTCTTCGGAGGGCCATAACTCTTGGCTCGTTTAGAGTTACGGGAGCCATAACCAGTCAAAACGAAGCTCTCGGTGAGTTATATAGCTATGACAGCTTTTAGCCGTCACTGATTAGTTTCATACCCAAAAATCCTATCCGAACCTCAATCGGGTCATGGATGTTTTTTACCCATTGTTTTGTCGTAACGTGGATTTTTTCTGTAATACGGGATTCCCGTGGCTGGTCTATGATTTACCATCGCTGGAGAGTGGTGCACCATGGTTCTTCCCCGTTTTAAATCCATGCACCCATTTCTAAAAGTCGTACGGCACTGTTTCTTCATTTTGGACGGATGTTGCACCATGCGCCGTAGATGTTGCACCCTATGGATATCGATTCTTCGGAGGGCCATAACTCTTGGCTCGTTTAGAGTTATAGGAGCCATAACCAGTGAAAACGAAGCCCTCGGGGAGTTCTATAACTGTGACAGCTTTCAGCTATCACTGGTTAGTTTCATACCCAAAAAATCCTATGCGAACCACAATCGGGTCATGGAAGTTTTTTACCCTTTGTTTTGTCGCCACGTGGATTATTTCTATAATACGGGATCCCCATGGCTGGTCTATGATTTACCATCGCTGGAGAGTGGTGCACCATTGTACTGCTCCGTTTCAAATCCATGCACCCATTTCTAAGAGTCGTACGTCACTGTTTCTTCATTTTGTATGGATGTTGCAACTTGCACTATAGATGTCGCACCCTATGAATATCGATTCTTCGGAGGGCCATATTTCTTGGCTCGTTTAGAGCTACGGGACCCATAACCAGTCCAAACAAAGCTCTCGGTGAGTTCTACATCTATGACAGCTTTCATCCGTCACCGGTTAGTTTCATACCCAAAAAATCCTATCCGAATCTCAATCGGGTCATGGAAGTTTTTTCCCCTTCGTTTTGTCGCCACGTAAATTTTTTCTATAGTACGGGATCCCATGGTTTGTCAATGATTTACCATCGCTGGAGAACGGTGCACCATTGAACTGCTCCGTTTCAAATCCATGCGTGCATTTCTAAAAGTCGTACGACACTGTTTCTTCATTTTGGACGGTTGTTGCACCTTGCACTGTAGATGTTGCACCCTGTGGATATCGATTCTTCGGCGGGCGATAACTCTTGGCTCGTTTAGAGTTAAGGGATCCATAACCAGTCAAAGCGAAGCTCTCGGTGAGTTCTACAGCTATGACAGCTTTTAGCAGTCACTGGTTAGTTTCATACCCAAAAAATCCTATCCGAACTTCGATCGGGTCATGGATGTTTTTTACCCTTCGTTTTGTCTTCACGTGGATTTTTTCTGTAATACGGGATCCCCACGGCTGGTCTATGATTTACCATCACTGGAGAGTGTTGCATCATGGTAATGCTCCGTTTCAAATCCACGCACCATTTCTAAAAGTCATACGGCACTGTTTCTTCATTTTGGACGGATGTTGCACATAGCACAGTAGATGTTGCACCTTGTGGATATCGATTCTTCGGAGGGCCATAACTCTTGGCTCGTTTAGAGTTACGGGAGCCATAACCAGTCAAAACGAAGTTCTCGGAGAGTTCTACAGCTATGATAGCTTTCAGCCATCAATGGTTAGTTTCATACCCAAAAAATCCTATCTGAACCTCAATCGGGTCATGGAAGTTTTTTACCCTTCGTTTTGTTGTCACGCGGATTTTTTCTGTAATACGGGATCCCCATGGCTGGTCTATGATTTACCATCGCTAGAGAGTGGTGCACCATTGTACTGCTCCGTTTCAAATCCTTGCACCCATTTCTAAAAGTCGTACGTCACTGTTTCTTCATTTTGGACGGATGTTGCACCTTGCACCGTAGATGTTGCACCCTGTGGATATCGATTCTTCGAAGGGCCATAACACTTGGCTCGTTTAGAGTTACGGGAGCCATAACCAGTCCAAACGAAGCTCACGTTGAGTTCTACAGCTATGACAACTTTTAGCGGTCATTGGTTAGTTTCATTCCCAAAAAATTCCATGCGAACCTCAATCGGGTCATGGAAGTTTTTTACCCTTCGTTTTGTCGTCACGTGGATTTTTTCTGCAATACGGGATCCCCGTGGCTGGTCTATGATTTACCATCGCTGGAGAGTGGTGCACCATGGTACTGCTCCGTTTCAAATCCATGCACCCATTTCTAAAAGTCGTACGGCACTGTTTCTTCATTTTGGACGGATGTTGCACCTTGCGCCGTACATGTTGCACCCTGTGGATATCGTTTCTTCAGAGGGCCATAACTCTTGGCTCGTTTAGAGTAACGGGATCCATAACCAGTCAAAACGAAGCTCTCGATGATTCTAAAGCTATGACAGCTTTCAGCCGTCACTGGTTAGTTTCATACCTGAAAAATCCTATCCGAACCTCAATCGGGTCATGGAAGTGTTTTACCCTTCGTTTTTTCGTCATGTGGATTTTTTCTATAATACGGGATCCCCATGGCTGGTCTATGATTTTCCATCGCCGGAGAGTGGTGCACCATGGTACTGCTCCGTTTCAAATCCATGCACCTATTTCTAAAAGTCGTACGGCACTGATTCTTCATTTTGGACGGATGTTGCACCTTGCCCGTAGATGTTACACCTTGTGGATATCGATTCTTCGGAGGGCCATAACTCTTGGCTCGTTTAGAGTTACGGGAGTCATAACAAGTCAAAAAGAAGCTCTCGGTGAGTTCTAAAGCTATGATAGCTTTCAGCCGTCACTAGTTAGTTTCATACCCAAAAAATCCTATCCGAACCTCAATCGGGTCATGGAAGTTTTTTACCCTTTGTTTTTTCATCACGTGGATTTTTTCTATAATACGGGATCCCCGTGGCTGGTCTATGATTTACCATCGCTTGAGAGTGGTGCACCATGGTACTGCTCCGTTTCAAATCTATGCACCAATTTCTAAATGTCATACGGCACTGTTTCTTCATTTTGGACGGATGTTGCACCTTGCACTATAGATGTTACACCTTGTGGATATCGATTCTTCGTAGGGCCATAACTCTTGGATCGTTTAGAGTTACGGGAGCCATAACCAGTCAAAACGAAGCTCTTGGTGAGTTCTACAGCTATGACAGCTTTCAGCTGTCACTGGATAGTTTCATACCCAAAAAACCTATCCGAACCTTAATCGGGTCATGGAAGTTTTTTACCCATCGTTTTGTCGTCACGTGGATTTTTTCTGTAATACGGGATCCTCGTGGCTGATCTATGATTTACCATCGCTGGAGAGTGGTGCACCATGGTACTGCTCCATTTCAAATCCATGCACCCATTTTTAACAGTCGTACGGCACTGTTTCTTCATTTTGGACGGATGTTGCACCTTGCACCGTAGATGTTGCACCCTGTGGATATCGATTCTTCGGAAGGCCATAACTCTTGGCTCATTTAGAGTTACGGGAGCCATAACCAGTCCAAACAAAGCTCTCGGTGAGTTCTACAGCTATGACAGCTTTCAGCCATCACCGGTTAGTTTAATACCCAAGAAATCCTATCCGAACCTCAATCGGGTCATGGATGTTTTTTGCCCTTCGTTTTGTCGTCACGTGGATTTTTTCTGTAATGTGGGATCCCCGTGGCTGGTCTATGATTTATCATCGCTGGAGAGTGGTGCACCATGGTACTGCTCCATTGCAAATCCATGCACCCATTTCTAAAAGTCGTACGGCACTGTTTCTTCATTTTGGATGGATGTTGCACCTTGCACTGTAGATGTTACACCTTGTGGATATCGATTCTTCGAAGGGCCATAACTCTTGGCTCGTTTAGAGTTACAGGAGCCATAACCAGTCCAAACGAAGCTCTCGGTGAGTTCTACAGCTATGATAGCTTTTAGCCGTCACCGGTTAGTTTAATACCCAAGAAATCCTATCCGAACCTCAATTGGGTCATGGAAGTTTTTTACCCTTCGTTTTGTTGTCACGTGGACTTTTTTCTATAATACGGGATCCCCGTGGCTGGTCTATGACTCACCATCGCTGGAGAGTGGTGCACCATGGTTCTGCTCCATTTCAAATCCATGCACCCATTTCTAAAAGTCGTACGGCACTGTTTCTTCATTTTGGACGGATGTTGCACCTTGCGCGTAGATGTTGCACCCTGTGGATATTGATTCTTCAAAGGGCCATAACTCTTGGCTCGTTTAGAGTTACGGGAGACATATCAAGTCAAAATGAAGCTCTTGGTGAGTTCTACGGCTATAACAGCTGTGACAGCTTTCAGCTGTCACTGGTTCGTTTCATACACAAAAAATCCTATCCGGACCTCAATCGGTTCATGGAAGTTATTTACCCTTCGTTTTTTCGTCACGTGGATTTTTTCTATAATACGGGATCCCCGTGGCTGGTCTATGATTTACCATCGCTGGAGAGTGGTGCACCATGGTTCTGCTCCGTTTCAAATCCATGCACCCATTTCTAAAAGTCGTACGGCACTGTTTCTTCATTTTGGACGGATGTTCCACCTTGCGTCGTAGATGTTGCACCCTGTGGATATTGATTCTTCGGAGGGCCATAACTCTTGGCTCATTTAGAGTTACGGGAGCCATAACCAGCCAAAACGAAGGTCTTGGTGAGTTCTACAGCTATGACAGCTTTCAGCTATCACTGGTTAGTTTCATACCCAAAAAATCCTATCCGAACCTCAATCGGGTCATGGAAGTTTTTTACCCATCGTTTTGTCGTCACGTGGATTTTTTCTATAATACGGGATCCCCATGGCTGGTCTATGTTTTACCATTGCTGGAGAGTGGCGCACCATAATACTGCTCCTTTTCAAATCCACACACCCATTTCTAAGAGTCGTAAGGTACTGTTTCTTCATTTTGGACGGATGTTGCCCCTTGCACCGTAGATGTTGCACCCTGTGGATATCGATTCTTCGAAGGGCCATAACTCTTGGCTCGTTTAGAGATACGGGAGCCATAGCCAGTCCAAACAAAGCTCTCGGTGAGTTCTACAGCTATGACTGCTTTCAGCCGTCACTTGTTAATTTATACCCAAAAAATCCTATCCGAACCTCAATCAGCTCATGGAAGTTTTTTACCCTTCGTTTTTTCGTCAAGTGAATTTTTTTTATAATACGGGATCCCCGTGGCTGGTCTATGATTTACCAACGCTGGAGAGTGGTGCACCATGGCACTGCTCCGTTTCAAATCCATGCACCCATTTCTAAAAGTCATACGACACTATTTCTTCATTTTGGACGGATGTTGCACCTTGCACCGCAGATGTTACACCTTGTGGATATCGATTCTTCGGAGGGCCATAACTCTTGGATCGTTTAGAGTTACGGGAGCCATAACCAGTCAAAACGAAGCTCTCGGTGTGTTCTACAGCAATGTAAGCTTTCAGCCATCACTGGTTAGTTTCATACCCAAAAAATCCTATCCGAACCTCAATCGGGTCATGGATGTTTTTTACCCATCGTTTTGTCGTCACGTGGATTTTTTCTGTAGTACGGGATCCCTGTGGATGGTCTATGATTTACCATCACCGGAGATTGGTGCACCATGGTACTGCTCCATTTCAAATCTATGCACCCATTTCTAATAGTCATACGACACTGTTTCTTCATTTTGGACAGATGTTGCACCTTGCACCGTAGATGTTGCATCTTGTGGATATTGATTCTTCGGAAGGCCATAACCATGGGCTCGTTTAGAGTTATGGGAGCCATAACCAGTCAAAACGAATCTCTCGGTGATTTCTACAGCTATGATAGCTTCCAGCCATCACTTGTTAGTTTCATATCCAAAAAATTCCATCCGAACCTCAATCGGGTCATGGATGTTTTTTACCCTTCGTTTTGTCGTAACATGGATTTTTTCCGCAATACGGGATCCCCGTGGCTGGTCTATGATTTACCATCGCTGGAGAGTGGTGCACCATGGTACTACTCCGTTTCAAATCCATGCACCCATTTCTAAAAGTCGTACGACACTGTTTCTTCATTTTGGACGGATGTTGCACCTTGCACCGTAGATGTTGCAACCTGTGGATATCGAGTCTTCGGAGGGCCGTAACTCTTGGCTCGTTTAGAGTTACGGGAGCCATATCCAGTCAAAACAAATCTCTTGGTGAGTTCTACAGCTATGACAGCTATTAGCCGTCACTGGTTAGTTTCATACCTAAAAAGTCCTATCCGAACCTCAATCGGGTCATGGAAGTTTTTACCCTTCGTTTTGTCGTCACGTGGATTTTTTCTGTAATACGGGATCCCCGTGGCTGGTCTATGATTTACCATCGCTGGAGAGTGGTGCACTATGGTACTGCTCCATTTCAAATCCATGCACCCATTTCTAAAAGTCGTACGGCACTGTATTTTCATTTTGGACGGATGTTGCACCTTGCCCGTAGATGTTGCACCCTGTGGATATCAATTCATTGGAGGGCCATAACTCTTCGCTCGTTTAGAGTTACGGGAGGAATAGCCAGTCAAAACGATGCTATCTATGAGTTCTACAGCTATGACCGCTTTCAGCCGTCACTGGTTAGTTTCATACCCAAAAAATCCTATCCGAACCTCAATCGGGTCATGGAAGTTTTTTACCCTTCGTTTTGTCGTCACGTGGATTTTTTCTGTAATGCGGGATCACCGTGGCTGGTCTATGATTTACCATCGCTGGAGAGTGGTGCACCATGGTACTACTCCGTTTCAAATACATGCACCCATTTCCAAAAGTCGTACGGCACTGTTTCTTCATTTTGGAAGGATGTTGCACCTTGCCCGTAGATGTTGCACCCTGTGGATAACGATTCTTCGGAGGGCCATAACGCTTGGCTCGTTTGGAGTTACGGGAGCCATAACCAGTCAAAATGAAGCTATTGGTGATTTCTACTGCTATGACGGCTTTCAGCCGACACTGGTTAGTTTCATACCCTTAAAATTCCTATACGAACCTCAATCGGGTCACGGAAGTTTTTTACCCTTCGTTTTTCGTCACGTTTATTTTTTCTATCATACGGGATCCCCGTGGCTGGTCTATAATTTACCACTGCTGGAGAGTGGTGCACCATGGTTCTTCTTTGTTTCAAATCCATGCACCCATTTCTAAAAGTCGTACGACACTGTTTCTTCATTTTGGACGGATGTTGCACCTTGCGCCGTACATGTTGCACCCTATGGATATTGTTTCTTCGGCGGGCCATAACTCTTGGCTTGTTTAGAGTAACGGGAACCAAAAGCAGTCAAAACGAAGCTCTCAGTGAGTTCTATAGCTATGACAGCTTTCAGCCATCACTAGTTAGTTTCATACCCAAAAAATCTTATACGAACCTCAATCAGGTCATGGAAGTCTTTTACCCTTTGTTTTGTCGTCACTTGGATTTTTTCTGTAATACGGGATCCTCGTTGCTGGTCTATGATTTACCATCGCTGGAGAGTGGTGCACCATGGTACTGCTCCGTTTCAAATCCATGCACCCAATTCTAAAAGTCCTACGGCACTGTTTCTTCATTTTGGACGGATGTTGCATCTTGAACCGTAGATGTTGCACCTTGTGGATATCGATTCTTCGGAGAGCCATAACTCTTGGCTCGTTTAGAGTAACGGGAGCCATAACCAGTCAAAACGAAGCTCTCGGTGATTTCTATAGCTATGACAGCTTTCAGCCGTCACTGGTTAGTTTCATACCCAAAAAATCCTATCTAAACCTCAATCGGGTCATGGAAGTTTTTTACCCTTCGTTTTGTCGTCACGTGGATTTTTTCTGTAATACAGCATCCCCGTGGCTGGTTTATGATTTACCATCGCTGGAGAGTAGTGCACCATTGTACTGCTCCGTTTCAAATCCATCCACCCATTTCTAAATGTCGTACGACACTGTTTCTTCATTTTGGATGGATGTTGCGCCTTGCAACGTAGATGTTGCACCCTGTGGAAATCGATTCTTCGAAGGGCCATAATTCTTGGCTCGTTTAGAGTTACGGGAGCCATAACCAGTCAAAACAAAGCTCTCGGTGAATTCTACAGCTATGACAGCTTTTAGCAGTCACTAGTTAGTTTCATACCCAAAAAATCCTATACGAACCTCAATCGGGTCATGGAAGTTTTATACCCTTTGTTTTGTTGTCACGTTGATTTTTTCTGTAATACGGGATCCTCGTGGCTGGTCTATGATTTACCATCGCTGGAGAGTGGTGCACCATGGTACTGCTCCGTTTCAAATCCATGCACCCAATTCTAAAAGTCCCACGGCACTGTTTCTTCATTTTGGACGGATGTTGCATCTTGAACCGTAGATGTTGCACCTTGTTGATATCGATTCTTCGGAGGGCCATAAATCTTGGCTCGTTTAGAGTTACGGGAGTCATAACCAGTCAAAACGAAGCTCTCGGTGAGTTCTATAGCTATGACAGCTTTCAGCCATCATTGGTTAGTTTCGTACACAAAAAATCCTATCCGAACCTTAATCGGGTCATGGAAGTTTTTTACCCTTCGTTTTGTCGTCACGTGGTTTTTTTCTGTAATATGGGATCCCCATGGCTGGTCTATGATTTACCATCGCTGGAGGTTGGTGCACCATTGTACTACTACTTTTCAAATCCATGCACTCATTTCTAAAAGTCGTATGGCACTGTTTCTTCATTTTGGACGGATGTTGCACCTTGCACCGTAGACGTTGCACCCTATGGATATCCATTTTTCGGAGGGCCATAACTCCTGGCTCGTTTAGAGTTACGGGAGCCATAACCAGTCAAAACGAAGCTCTCGGTGATTTCTACAGCTATGATAGCTTTTAGCCGTCACTGGTTAGTTTCATACCCAAAAAATCCTATCCGAACCTCAATCGGATCATGGAAGTTATTTACCCTTCGTTTTGTCGTCACGTGGATTTTTTCTGTAATGCGGGATCCCCGTGGCTGGTCTATGATTTACCATCGCTGGAGAGTGGTGCACCAAGGTACCACTCCATTTCAAATCCATGCACCCATTTCTAAAAGTCATACGACACTATTTCTTCATTATGGATGGATGTTGCACCTTGCACCGTAGATGTTACACCTTGTGGATATCGATTCTTCGGAAGGCCATAACTCTTGGCTCGTTTAGAGTTACGGGAGACATAACCAATCAAAACGAAGCTTGAGAGTGGTGCACCATGGTACTGCTCCGTCGATTCTTCGGAAGGCCATAACACCTTGTGGCTGGTCTATGATTTTCCATCGCTTGAGAGTGGTGCACCATGGTACTGCTCCGTTTCAAATCCATGCACCCATTACTAAAAGTCTTATGGCTCTGTTTCTTCATTTTGGACGGATGTTGCACCTTGCACCGTAGATGTTGCACCTTGTGGATATCGATTCTTCAGAGGGCCATAACTCTTGGCTCGTTTAGAGTTACGGGAGCCATAACCAATCAAAACGAAGCTCTCGATGAGTTCTACAACTATGACAGATTTTAGCCGTCACTGGTTAGTTCCATACCCAAAAATCCTATCCGAACCTCAATCGGGTCATGGAAGTTTTTTACCCTTCGTTTTGTCGTCACGTGGATTTTTTCTGTAATACGGGATCCTTGTGGCTGGTCTATGATTTTCCATCGCAGGAGAGTGGTGCACCATGGTACTTCTCCGTTTCAAATCCATGCTCCCATTTCTAAAAGACGTACGGCATAGTTTCTTCATTTTGGACGGATGTTGCGCCTTGCACCGTAGATGTTGCACCCTGTAGATATCGATTCCTCGGAGGGCCATAATTCTTTGCTCGTTTAGAGTTACGGGAGTCATAACCAGTCATAAAGAAGCTCTCGGTGAGTTCTACAGATATGACAGCTTTTAGCCATCACTGGTTAGTTCCATACCCTAAAAATCCTATACGAACCTCAATCGGGTCATGGAAGTTTTTTACCCTTCGTTTTGTCGTCACGTGGATTTTTTCTGTAATACGGGATCCTCGTGGCTGGTCTATGATTTACCATTGCCGGAGAGTGGTGCACCATGGTACTGCTCCATTTCAAATCCATGCACCCATTTCTAAAAGTCCTACGGCACTATTTCTTCATTTTGGATGGATGTTGCACCTTGCACCGTAGATGTTGCACCTTGTGGATATCGATTCTTTGGAGGGCCATAACTCTTGGCTTGTTTAGAGTTACGGGAGCCTTGAGTAGTCAAAACGAAGTTCTCGGTGAGTTCTACAGCTATGACAGCTTTCAGCCGTCACTGGTTAGTTTTATAGCCAAAAAATCCTATCCGAACCTCAATCGGGTCACGGAAGTTTTTTACCCTTCGTTTTGTCGTCGCGTGTATTTTTTCTGTAATACGGGATCCCCATGGCTGGTCTATGATTTACCAACGCTGGAGATTGGTGCACCATTGTACTACTCTGTTTCAAATCCATGCAATCATTTCTAAAAGTCGTACGACACTGTTTCTTCATTTTGGACGGATGTTGCACCTTGCACCGTAGATGTTGCACCCCTTGGATATCCATTCTTTGGAGGGCCATAACTCTGGGCTCGTTTAGAGTAACGGAAGCCATAACCAGTCAAAAAGAAGCTCTCGGTGATTTCTACCGCTATGACAGCTTTCAGCCGTCACGGATTAGTTTCATACCCAAAAAATCCTATCTGAACCTCAATCGGGTCATGGAAGTTTTTTACCCTTCGTTTTTTCGTCATGTGGATTTTTTCTGTAATACGGCATCCCCGTGGCTCATCTATGATTTACCATCGCTGGAGAGTGGTGCACCATTGTACTGCTCCGTTTCAAATCCATGCACCCATTTCTAAAAGTCGTACGACACTGTTTCTTCATTTTGGACGGATGTTGCACCTTGCACCGTAGATGTTGCACCCCTTAGATATCCATTCTTGGGAGGGCCATAACTCTGGGCTCGTTTAGAGTTACGGGAGCCATGACCAATCAAAAAGAAGCTCTCGGTGAGTTCTACAGCTGTTATCCCGCTTTTTGGCAAAGCCGTGATATCAAAAGATTGGTCGAAAACGGGAAACAGTCCGTCTTAGAGATTGGTTATACATCACTTAGCTATGGACATCGATGAATTTTGCCCGAGTCCGGATCTGGCCACGATTGATAGGACACGACAAGAAAGGTTGTAAGAGACATCATTTCAAGTTTCAAGTCAACCCGAGTTCGTATGCTCAACATATGATGGATTCAGTGTGAAGAGAAATAGTCATTGTCTGGTTCGAAACCATGAAGTTCGAACCCATCCTTTTCGAACCCATCCTTTTCGAACCCATGCTGTTCGAAACCATCCACGCCCTTTCCTTCGAACCCATGCTGTTCGAAACCATCCACGCCCTTTCCTTCGAACCCATGCTGTTCGAAACCATCCACGCTCTCTCCTTCGAACCCATGGTGTTCGAACCCATCAGCTAGTGCCCAGCCTCGAAACCATCCATTTCGAACCCATCGGCTAGTGCCTGCCTCGACTCCATCGCCTTCGACTACATTACCTTCGAACCCACCACAGTAGCCTACCTTCGAATCCATGACTTCACTCGGCCTCACATCCTCACTTCGAACCCATCGAGTGATCCAGTTCGAACCGATCAAGTTCGAACCCATGAAGATTCCTGGATTCGAATCAGTCACGTTCGAAACCAGGAATACTTCTTATTTCGAATCCACCAAGTCAATTGGTTTAGATGACGTGTTCGCCGTAGTTCACGGAGTCGAAGCGGTCCATTCGGAGATAAGTTAGGATCGATTCGAACATTGCGCGCCACGTCACTGCAAGCCCACGTGCACTGATGGATTCGAAACGAAGGGTTCGAAATCATGGGTTCGAACGACCCAGCCAACCGAGAATGCTAATTTCGAACCGAGCATATCTCCTTAACCATAGATCCAAATGCAACCAAATTTTCACAGTAGTTTCCATATGAGGTAAAGATTGTTCCTGCCAAGTTTTAGCTCGATTGGACCATTTCTTGATGGGTTCGAAATCACTTCGAACCGATGTCAGATCGAGACGAAACTTGGTGGGGTCGGTCGCGTGGGCCCACTCACGTGCCAGAAGGAGTCTCACGAAGTTTCGGCAAGATCTGGGCCTCCAACGCCTATAAATAGCACCCTGAAGCCTTCAGAAAAGGGGATCTTTCCGCCATTGAACGCCAAGACTCTGCCGGATTCAAGTTTAACTATCAGAATCGCTGTTGTATTCAGATTTCAAAGCAATTGTCCGCTGTAATCCATTGTAATCGATTTAATCGAACAAGGCAATAAAGAGAAATCCTTCAGAGTGGACGTAGGCGCGAACGCCGAACCACTATAAATCCTGTGTTTGTGACTGTTGTCTGTGAATTACTGTGATTTGTTGCTTAGATCTGGATTCTATATTTATTGTTGCTGAGATCTGTGTTGAATATTATCGAATTGAAAACGTAAACGGGTGCTTTCGTGACTTTGGGTGTTTGTGACCAATTTTGGCGCAAACAACAGCTATGATAGCTTTTAGCCGTCCCCGGTTAGTTTCATACCTAAAAAATCCTGTACGAACTTCCATCGGGTCATGGAAGTTTTTTACCCTTCGTTTTGTCGTCACTTGGATATTTTCTGTAATACGGGATCCTCGTGGCTGGTCTATGATTTACCATCGCTGGAGAGTGGCGCACCATGGTACTGCTACATTTCAAATCCATGCACCCATTTCTAAAAGTCCTACGGCACTGTTTCTTCATTTTGGACGGATGTTGCACCTTGCACCGAAGATGTTGCACCTTGTTGATATCGATTCTTCGAAGGGCCAATACTCTTGGCTGGTTTAGAGTTACGGGAGTCATAACCAGTCAAAACGAAGCACTCGGTGAGTTCTACAGCTATGACAGCTTTCAACCATCACTGGTTAGTTTCATACCCAAAAAATCCTATCCGAACCTCAATCGGGTCATGGAAGTTTTTTACCCTTCGTTTGGTCGTCACGTGGATTTTTTCTGTAATACGGGATCCCCATGGCTGGTCTATGATTTACCATAGCTGGAGAGTGGTGCACCATTGTACTGCCCAGTTTCAAATCCATCCACCCATTTCTAAAACACGTCCGGCATAGTTACTTCAATTTGGACGGATGTTGCACCTTGCACCGTTGATGTTGCACCCTGTGGATATCCATTCTATGGAGGGCAATAAATCTTGGCTCGTTCAGAGTTACGGGAGCCATAACCAGTCAAAACGAAGCACTGGATGATTTCTACAGCGATGACAGCTTTTAGCCGTCACTGGTTAGTTTCATACCCAAAAAATCCTATCCGAAACTCAATCGGGTCATGGAAGTTTTTTACCCTTTGTTTTGTCGTCACGTGGATTTTTTCTGTAATACGGGATCCCCGTGGCAGGCCTATGATTTACCATTGCTGGAGAGTGGTGCACCATGGTACTGCTCCGTTTCAAATCCATGCACCCATTTCTAAAAGTCATACGGCACTGTTTCTTCATTTTGGACGGATGTTGCACCTTGCGCCGTAGATGTTACACCTTGTGGATATCGATTCTTCGGAGGGCCATAACTCTTGGCTCGTTTAGAATTATGGAAGCCATAACCAGTTAAAACGAAGCTCTTGGTGAGTACTACAGCTATGACGGCTTTTTGCCGTCAGTGGTTAGTTTCATAACCAAATAATCTTATATGAACCTCAATGGGTCATGGAAGTTTTTTACCCTTTGTTTTGTCGTCACGTGGATTTTTTCTGTAATACGGGATCCTCATGGCTGGTCTATGATTTACCATCGCTGGAGAGTGGTGCACCATGGTACTGCTCTTTTTCAAAACCATGCACCCATTTCTAAAAGTCCTACGGCACTGTTTCTTCATTTTGGACGGATGTTGCACCTTGCACCGTCGATGTTGCACCTTGTGGATATCGATTCTTCGGAGGGCTATAACTCTTGGCTCGTTTAGAGTTACGGGTGCCATAACCAGTCAAAACGAAGCTCTCGGTAAGTTCTACAGCTATGATAGCTTTTAGCCGTCACCGGTTAGTTTCATACCCAAAAAATCCTATCCGAACCTCAATCGGGTCATGGAAGTTTTTTAACCTTCGTTTTGTCGTCACGTGGAATTTTTCTGTAATACGGGATCCCCGTTTCTGGTCTATGATTTACCATCGCGGGAGAGTGGTGCACCATGGTACTGCTCCGTTTCAAATCCATGCACCCATTTCTAAAAGTTGTACGGCACTGTTTCTTCATTTTGGACGGATGTTGCACCTTGCACCGTAGATGTTGCACCCTGTGGATATCGATTCTTCGGCGGGCCATAACTCTTGGCTCGTTTAGAGCTAACGGAGCCATAACCAGTCAAAACGAAGCTCTCGATGAGTTCTACAGCTTTGATAGCTTTTAGCCGTCACTGGTTAGTTTCTTACCCAAAAAATCTTATCCGAACCTCGATAGAGTCATGGAAGTTTTTTACCCATCGTTTTGTCGTCACATGGATTTTTTCTGTAATACGGGATCCTAGTGGCTGGTCTATTATTTACCATCAACGGCGAGTGGTTCATCATGGTACTGCTCCGTTTCAAATCCGTGCACCCATTTCTAAAAGTCATACGGCACTGTTTCTTCATTTTGGACGGATGTTGCACCTTGCGCCGTAGATGTTACACCTTGTGGATATTGATTCTTCGGAGGGCCATAACTCTTGGCTCGTTTAGAATTACGGCAGCCATAACCAGTCAAAACGAAACTCTCGGTGAGTTCTACAGCTATGATGGCTTCTTGCCGTCACTAGTTAGTTTCATACCCAAAAAATCTTATACGAACCTCAATCAGGTCATGGAAGTCTTTTACCCTTTGTTTTGTCGTCACTTGGATTTTTTCTGTAATACGGGATCCTCGTGGCTGGTCTATGATTTACCAACGCTGGAGAGTGGTGGACCAAGGTACTGCTCCATTTCAAATACATGCACCCATTTCTAAAAATCCTACGGCATTGTTTCTTCATTTTGGACGGATGTTGCACCTTGCACCATAGATGTTGCACCTTCTGGATATCGATTCATCGGAGGGATATAACTCTTGGCTCGTTTAGAGTTACGGGAGCCATAACCAGTCAAAACGAAGCTCTCGGTGAGTTCTACAGCTATGACAGCTTTTAGCCGTCACTGGTTAGTATCATACCCAAAAAATCATATCCGAACCTCAATCGGGTAATGGAAGTTTTTTACCCTTTGTTTTGTCGTCACGTGGAATTTTTCTGTAATACGGCATCCCCGTGGCTCGTCTATGATTTACCATCGCTGGAGAGTGGTGCACCATTGTACTGCTCCGTTTCAAATCCATGCACCCATTTCTAAAAGTCGTACGACGCTGTTTCTTCATTTTGGACGGATGTTGCACCTTGCAACGTAGATGTTGCACCCTGTGGATATTGATTCTTCGGAGGGCCATAATTCTTGGCTCGTTTAGAGTTACGGGAGCCATAACCAGTCAAAAAGAAGCTCTCGGTGAGTTCTACAGCTATGATAGCTTTTAGCCGTCCCCGGTTAGTTTCGTACCTAAAAAATCCTGTACGAACTTCCATCGGGTCATGGAAGTTTTTTACCCTTCGTTTTGTCGTCACTTGGATATTTTCTGTAATACGGGATCCTCGTGGCTGGTCTATGATTTACCATCGCTGGAGAGTGGCGCACCATGGTACTGCTACATTTCAAATCCATGCACCAATTTCTAAAAGTCCTACGACACTGTTTCTTCATTTTGGACGGATGTTGCACCTTGCACCGAAGATGTTGCACCTTGTTGATATCGATTCTTCGGAGGGCCAATACTCTTGGCTCGTTTAGAGTTACGGGAGTCATAACCAGTCAAAACGAAGCACTCGGTGAGTTCTACAGCTATGACAGCTTTCAACCATCACTGGTTAGTTTCATACCCAAAAAATCCTATCCGAACCTCAATCGGGTCATGGAAGTTTTTTACCCTTCGTTTTGTCGTCACGTGGATTTTTTCTGTAATACGGGATCCCCATGGCAGGTCTATGATTTACCATAGCTGGAGAGTGGTGCACCATTGTACTGCCCAGTTTCAAATCCATGCACCCATTTCTAAAACTCGTCCGGCATTGTTACTTCAATTTGGACGGATGTTGCACCTTACACCGTTGATGTTGCACCCTGTGGATATCCATTCTATGGAGGGCAATAAATCTTGGCTCGTTCAGAGTTACGGGAGCCATAACCAGTCAAAACGAAGCACTGGATGATTTCTACAGCGATGACAGCTTTTAGCCGTCACTGGTTAGTTTCATACCCAAAAAATCCTATCCGAAACTCAATCGGGTCATGGAAGTTTTTTACCCATTGTTTTGTCGTCACGTGGATTTTTTCTGTAATACGGGATCCCCGTGGCAGGCCCATGATTTACCATCGCCGGAGAGTGGTGCACCATGGTACTGCTCCGTTTCAAATCCATGCACCCATTTCTAAAAGTCATACGGCACTGTTTCTTCATTTTGGACGGATGTTGCACCTTGCGCCGTAGATGTTACACCTTGTGGATATCGATTCTTCGGAGGGCCATAACTCTTGGCTCGTTTAGAATTATGGAAGCCATAACCAGTTAAAACGAAGCTCTTGGTGAGTACTACAGCTATGACGGCTTTTTACCGTCAGTGGTTAGTTTCATAACCAAATAATCTTATATGAACCTCAATGGGTCATGGAAGTTTTTTACCCTTTGTTTTGTCGTCACGTGGATTTTTTCTGTAATACGGGATCCTCGTGGCTGGTCTATGATTTACCATCGCTGGAGAGTGGTGCACCATGGTACTGCTCTTTTTCAAAACCATGCACCCATTTCTAAAAGTCCTACGGCACTGTTTCTTCATTTTGGACGGATGTTGCACCTTGCACCGTCGATGTTGCACCTTGTGGATATCGATTCTTCGGAGGGCTATAACTCTTGGCTCGTTTAGAGTTACGGGTGCCATAACCAGTCAAAACGAAGCTCTCGGTAAGTTCTACAGCTATGATTGCTTTTAGCCGTCACCGGTTAGTTTCATACCCAAAAAATCCTATCCGAACCTCAATCGGGTCATGGAAGTTTTTTAACCTTCGTTTTGTCGTCACGTGGAATTTTTCTGTAATACGGGATCCCCGTTTCTGGTCTATGATTTACCATCGCGGGAGAGTGGTGCACCATGATACTGCTCCGTTTCAAATCCATGCACCCATTTCTAAAAGTTGTACGGCACTGTTTCTTCATTTTGGACGGATGTTGCACCTTGCACCGTAGATGTTGCACCCTGTGGATATCGATTCTTCGGCGGGCCATAACTCTTGGCTCGTTTAGAGCTAACGGAGCCATAACCAGTCAAAACGAAGCTCTCGGTGAGTTCTACAGCTTTGATGGCTTTTAGCCGTCACTGGTTAGTTTCTTACCCAAAAAATCTTATCCGAACCTCGATAGAGTCATGGAAGTTTTTTACCCATCGTTTTGTCGTCACAAGGATTTTTTCTGTAATACGGGATCCTCGTGGCTGGTCTATTATTTACCATCAATGGAGAGTGGTGCACCATGGTAATGCTCCGTTTCAAATCCGTGCACCCATTTCTACAAGTCATACGGCACTGTTTCTTCATTTTGGACGGATGTTGCACCTTGCGCCGTAGATGTTACACCTTGTGGATATCAATTCTTCGGAGGGCCATAACTCTTGGCTCGTTTAGAATTACGGGAGCCATAACCAGTCAAAACGAAGCTCTCGGTGAGTTCTACAGCTATGACGGCTTCTTGCCGTCACTAGTTAGTTTCATACCCAAAAAATCTTATACGAACCTCAATCAGGTCATGGAAGTCTTTTACCCTTTGTTTTGTCGTCACTTGGATTTTTTCTGTAATACGGGATCCTCGTGGGTGGTCTATGATTTACCAACGCTGGAGAGTGGTGGACCAAGGTACTGCTCCATTTCAAATACATGCACCCATTTCTAAAAGTCCTACGGCACTGTTTCTTCATTTTGGACGGATGTTGCACCTTGCACCGTAGATGTTGCACCTTCTGGATATCGATTCATCGGAGGGATATAACTCTTGGCTCGTTTAGAGTTACGGGAGCCATAACCAGTCAAAACGAAGCTCTCGGTGAGTTCTACAGCTATGACAGCTTTTAGCCGTCACTGGTTAGTATCATACCCAAAAAATCATATCCGAACCTCAATCGGGTAATGGAAGTTTTTTACCCTTTGTTTTGTCGTCACGTGGATTTTTTCTGTAATACGGGATCCCCGTGGCTGGTCTATGATTTACCATCGTTGGAGAGTGGTTCACCATGGTACTACTCCGTTTCGAATCCATGCACCCATTTCTAGAAGTCGTACGGCACTGTTTTTTCATTTTGGACGTATGTTGCGCCTTGCACCGTAGATTTTGCACCCTGTGGATATCGATTCTTCGGAGGGCCATAATTCTTGGCTCGTTTAGAGTTACGGGAGCCATAACCAGTCAAAACGAAGCTCTCAGTGATTTCTATAACCAGCCATAACCAGTCAAAACGACAAAACGAAGGGTAAAAAACTTCCGTGACCCGATTGAGGTTCGGATAGGACTTTTTGGGTATGAAACTAACCAGTGACGGTCGAAAGCTGTCATAGCTGTAGAACTCATCGAGAGCTTCGTTTTGACTGGTTATGGCTCCCGTAACTCTAAACGAGCCAAGAATTATGGCCCTCCGAAGAATCGATATCCACAGGGTGCTACATCTACGGTGCAAGGCGCAACATCCGTCCAAAATGAAGAAATAGTGTCGTACGACTTTTAGAAATGTGTGCAAGGATTTGAAACGGAGCAGTACCATGGTGCACCACTCTCCAGCGATGGTAAATCATAGACCAGCCACGGCTATCCCGTATTATAGAAAAAATCCACGTGACGACAAAACGAAAGGTAAAAAACTTCCATTACCCGATTGAGGTTCGGATAGGATTTTTTGGGCATGAAACTAACAAGTGATGGCAAAATGCTGTCATAGGTGTAGAACTCAACGAGAGCTTCATTTTGACAAGTTATGGCTCCCGTAACTCTAAACGAGCAAAGAGTTATGGCCCTTCGAAGAATCGATATCCACAAGGTGCAACATCTTCGGTGCAAGGTGCAACATCCGTCCAAAATGAAGAAACAGTGCCTTAGAACTTTTAGAAATGGGTGCATGGATTTGAAACGGAGCAGTACCATGGTGCATCACTCTCTTGCGATGGTAAATCATAGACCAACCACGAGGATCCCGTATTACAGAAAAAATCCTCGTGACGACAAAACGAAGGGTAAAAAACTTCCATGACCCGATTGAGGTTCGTATAGGATTTTTTGGGTATGAAACTAACCAGTGACGGCTAAAAGCTATCATAGCTATAGAACTCAGCGAGAGCTCTGTTTTGACTGATGATGGCTCCCGTAACTCTAAACGAGCCAAGAGTTATGGCCCTCCGAAGAATCGATATCCACAAGGGGTAACATCTACGGTGCAAGGTGCAACATCCGTCCATATTGAAGAAACGGTGTTGTATGACTTTTAGAAATGGGTGCATGGATTTGAAATGGAGTAGTACCATGGGGCACCACTCTCCAGCGATGGAAAATCATAGACCAGCCACGGGTATCCCGTATTATAGAAAAAATCCACGTGACGACAAAATGAAGGGTAAAAAACTTTCATGACCCGATTGAGGTTCGGATAGGATTCTTTTATATGAAACTAACTAGTGACGGCTAAAAGCTGTCATAGCTATAGAACTCACCGAGAGCTTCGTTTTGACTGGTTATGGCTCCCGTAACTCTAAACGAGCCAAGAGTTATGGCCCTCCGAAGAATCGATATCCACAAGGGGTAACATCTACGGTGCAAGGTGCAACATCCGTCCATAATGAAGAAACAGTGTGGTATGACTTTTAGAAATGGGTGCATGGATTTGAAATGGAGCAGTACCATGGTGCACCACTCTCCAGCGATGGTACATCATAGACCAGCCACGGGGATCCCGTATTATAGAAAAAATCCACGTGACGACAAAACGAAGGGTAAAAAACTTGCACGACCCGATTGAGGTTCGGATAGGCTTTTTTGGGTATGAAACTAACCAGTGACAGCTAAAAGCTGTCATAGCTGTAGAACTCACCGAGAGCTTCGTTTTGACTGGTTATGGCTCCCGTGACTCTAAACGGGCCAAGAGTTATGGCCCTCCGAACAATCGATATCCACAAGGGGTAACATCTACGGTGCAAGGTGCAACATCCGTCCAAAATGAAGAAACAGTGCCGTACGACTTTTAGAAATGGGTATATGGATTTGAAACGGAGCAGTACAATAGTGCACCACTCTGCAGCGATGGTAAATCATAGACCAGCCACAGGGATCCCGTATTACAGAAAAAATACACGTGATGACAAAACGAAGGGTAAAAAACTTCCGTGACCCGATTGAGGTTCGGATAGGATTTTTTGGGTATGAAACTAACCAGTGACGGCCGAAAGCCGTCATTGCTGTAGAACTCGCCGAGAGCTTCGTTTTGACTGGTTATGGATCCCGTAACTCTAAACGAGACAAGAGTTATGGCCCTCCGAAGAATCGATATCCACAGAGTGCAACATCTACGGTGCAAGGTGCGACATCCGTCCAAAATGAAGAAACAGTGCCGTAGGACTTTTAGAAATGGGCGCATGGATTTGAAATGGAGCAGTACCATGGTGCACCACTCTCCAGAGATGGTAAATCAGAGACCAGCCACGAGGATCTCGTATTACAGAAAAAATCCACGTGACGACAAAACGATGGGTAAAAAACTTCCATGAGCCGATTGAGGTTCGTATAGGATTTTTGGGTAAGCTACTAACCAGTGACGGCTCAAATCTGTCATAGCTGTAGAACTCATCGAGAGCTTCGTCATGACTGGTTATGGCTCCCGTAACTCTAAACGAGCCAAGAATTATGGCCCTCCAAAGAATCGATATCCACAGGATGCAACATCTACGGTGTAAGGCGCAACATCCGTCCAAAATGAAGAAACAGTGTCGTACGACTTTTAGAAATGGGTGCATGGATTTGAAACGGAGCAGTACAATGGTGCACCACTCTCCAGCGATGGTAAATCATAGACCAGCCACGGGGATCCCGTATTACAGAAAAAATCCAAGTGACGATAAAAAGAAGGGTAAAAAACTTCCATGACCCGATTGAGGTTCGGATAGGATTTTTTGGGTATGAAACTAACCAGTGACGGCTAAAAGCTGTCATAGCTGTAGAACTCATCGAGAGCTTCATTTTGACTAGTTATGGCTCCCATAACTCTAAACGAGCCAAGAGTTATAGCCCTCCGAAGAAACAATATCCACAATGTGCAACATCTACGGTGCAAGGTGCAACATCCGTCCAAAATAAAGAAACAGTGCCGTAGGACTTTTAGAAACGGGTGCATGGATTTGAAACGGAGCAGTACCATGGTGCACCACTCTCCAGAGATGGTAAATCGTTGACCAGCCACGAGGATCCCATATTACAGAAAAAATCCACGTGACGACAAAACGAAGGGTAAAAAACTTCCATGACACGATTGAGGTTCGTATAGGATTTTTTGGGTATAAACCTAACCAGTGACGGCTAAAAGCTGTCATAGCTGTAGAAATCACCGAGAGCTTCGTTTTGACTGGCTATGGCTCCCGTAACTCTGAACGAGCCAAGAGTTATGGCCCTCCGATGAATGGATATCCATAGGGTGCGACATATACGGTGCATGGTGCATCATCCGTCCAAAATGAAGAAACAGTGCCGTACGACTTTTAGAAATGGGTGCATGGATTTGAAACTGAGCAGTACAATGGTGCACCACTCACCAGCGATGGTAAATCATAGACCAGACATGGGGATCCCGTATTAAAGAATAAATCCACGTGACGACAAAACGAAGGGTAAAAACTTCCATGACCCGATTGAGGTTCGGATAGGATTTTTTGGGTATGAAACTAACCAGTGATGGCTGAAAGCTGTCATAGCTGTAGAATTCACCGAGAGCTTTGTTTTGACTGGTTATGGCTCCTGTAACTCTAAACGAGCCAAGAGTTAAGGCCCTCCAAAGAATCGATATCAACAAGGTGCAACATCTACGGTGCAAGGTGCAACATCCGTCCAAAATGAAGAAACAGTGCCGTAGGACTTTTAGAAATGGGTGCATGGATTTGAAACGGACAAGTACCATGGTACACCAATCTCCAGCGATGGTAAATCATAGACCAGCCACGAGGATCCCTTATTACTGAAAGTATCCACATGACGACAAAACGAAGGGTAAAAAACTTCCATGACACGATTGAGGTTCGTATAGGATTTTTTGGGTATGAAACTAACCAGTGACGGCTAAAAGCCGTTGTTATCCCGCCTTTTGGCAAGGCCGTGACACCATGAACTCGACTAGAAACCAAGGACAGTTCGTCTTGAAGATCCGTTAGACATAGGTCTACTATGGATGTCGGTAAAAAAAATTTCGAACCCGGATCGAGCTACAATTTATATGACATGACAAGCAAAGCTTAGAAAGCCTATATTCCAAATTTCAAGTCAATCGGAGTTCGTATGCTCAAGATATTGATGGACCATGGTTGAAAAATCCAAAATTGCATCTGTCATAACTTAAGATCTACAAGTCCAAATGGCACCAAATTTGGACAGTAGCCGACTGGCAACCTAAGGAATGTTCACGCCAAATTTCAGCTCAATCGGATCAAATTTTGACCGATTCGAAGTTGCTTCGTATCGATCACGGACCAAATTGCATCGATAATATCTCGAGATCTACAAGTCCAAATGCCACCAAATATTGACAGTTGCTTACTGCCAATATGAGGAATCCTCATGCCAAATTTCAGCTCAATCAGACGAATTCTTGATCGATTCGAAGTTGAGTTCGAATCGATCACGGACCAAAAACACCATCTTGAATCGATCATAACTTGAGATCTATAAGTCAAAATGCTATGAAATTTCCACAGTAGCTTACTGCCAACATGGGGAGTGTTCCTGCCAAATTTCAGCTCAATCAGATGAATTCTTGATCGATTCGAAGTTGAGTTCGAATCGATCCCGGACCGAAAAACACCAACTTGCATCCATCATAACTAGAGATCTACAAGTCCAAATGTTATGAAATTTTCACAGTAGCTTACTGCCAACATGAGGAATGTTCATGCAAAATTTCAGCTCAATCTGATTAAATCTTGATCGATTCGAACCAAGGGTCGAATCGATCCTGATGTGGGCCCGGACCTCCAGATTTCGGTCGTGTGGGCCCCCTCATCTCGTTTTACAGAAAAATCCATGTGACGAAAAAAACGAAGGGTAAAAAACTTCCATAACGCGATTGAGGTTCGGATAGGATTTTTTGGGCACGAAACTGACCAGTGACGGCTGAAAGCTGTCAAAGGTGTAGAACTCACCGAGAGCTTCGTTTTGACTGGTTATGGCTCCTGTAACTATAAACGAGCCAATAGTTATGGCCCTCCGAAGAATCGATATCCACAGGGTGCAACATCTACGGTGCAAGGTGCAACATCCGTCCAAAATGACAAAACTATGTCGTACGACTTTTAAAAATGGGTGCATGGATTTGAAACGGACCAGTATCACGGTGCACCACTCTCCAGCGATGGTAAATCATAGACCAACCATGGGGATCCCGTTTTACAAAAAAAATACACGTGATGAAAAAAAGAAGGGTAAAAAACTTCCATGACCCGATTGAGGTTCGGATAGGATTTTTTGTGTACGAAACTAACCAGTGACGGCTGAAAGGCGTCATAGTTGTAGAACTCACCGAGAGCTTTGTTTTGACTAGTTATGGCTTCCGTAACTCTAAACGAGCCAAGAGTTATGGCCCTCCGAAGAATCAATATCCACATGGTGCCATATCTACGGTGCAAGGTACAACATCTGTCCAAAATGACGAAACAGTGCCGTACGGCTTTTAGAAATGGGTGCATGGATTTGAAACGGAGCAGCACCATCGTGCACCATTCTCCAGCGACGGTAAATCATAGACCAGCCACGGGGATCCCGTTTTATAGAAAAAATCCACGTGACGAAAAAACGAAGGGTAAAAAACTTCCATGACCCGATTGATGTTCGGATAGGATTTTTTATGTATGAAACTAACCATTGACGGCTGAAAGCTGTCATAGCGGTAGAACTAACCGAGAGCTTCGTTTTGAGGGTCGGGTATGATTTTTTGGGTATGAAAGCTGTCATAGCTGTAGAACTCACCGAGAGCTTCGTTTTGACTGGTTATGGCTCCCATAACTCTAAACGAGCCAAGAGTTATGGCTCTCCAAAGTATCGATATCCACAGGGTGCAACATCTACGGTGCAAGGTGCAACATCAGTCCAAAATGACGAAACAGTGCCTTACGACTTTTAGAAATGGGTGCATGGATTTGAAACAGTGTCGTACCATGGTGCAACACTCTCCAGCGATGGTAAATCATAGATCAGCCGCGGGGATCCTGTTTTACAGAAAAAATCCACGTGACAAAAAAACGAAGGGTAAAAAACATCCTTGACCCGATTGAGGTTCGGATAGGATGTTTTGGGTACGGAACTAACCAGTCACGGCTAAAAGCCGTCATAGATGTAGAACTCACCGAGAGCTTCGTTTTGACTGGTTATGACTCCTGTAGCTCTAAACGAGCCAAGAGTTATGGCCCTCCGAAGAATCGATATCCAAAGGGTGCAACATCTACGGTGCAAGGTGCAACATCCGTCCAAAATGACGAAATAGTGCCGTACGGCTTTTAGAAATGGGTGCATGGATTTGAAACGAAGCAGTACCACGGTGTACCATTCTCCAGCGATGGTAAATCATGGACCGGCCACGGGGATCCCGTTTTGCAAAAAAAATACACGTGACGAAAAAACGAAGGGTAAAAAACTTCCACGACCCGATTGAGGTTCGGATAGGATTTTTTGTGTACGAAACTAAACAGTGACGGCTGAAAGCCGTCATAGTTGTAGAACTCACCGAGAGCTTTGTTTTGACTAGTTATGGCTTCCGTAACTCTAAACGAGACAAGAGTTATGGCCCTCCGAAGAATCGATATCCACAGGGTGCCACATCTACGGTGCAAGGTACAACATCCGTCCAAAATGACGAAACAGTGTCGTACGGCTTTTAGAAATGGGTGCATGGATTTGAAACGAAGCAGTACCATGGTGCACCATTCTCCAGCGACGGTAAATCATAGACCAGCCACGGGGATCACGTCTTACAGAAAAAGTCCACTTGATGAAAAAACGAAGGGAAAAAAACTTCCATGACCCGATTGAGGTTCGAATAGGATTTTTTAGGTATGAAACTAACCATTGACGGCTGAAAGCTGTCAAAGCAGTAGAACCAACCGAAAGCTTCGTTTTGAGGGTCGGGTATGATTTTTTGGGTATGAAAGCTGTCACAGCTGTAGAACTCACCGAGAGCTTCGTTTTGACTGGTTATGGCTCCCGTAACTCTAAACGAGCCAAGAGTTATGGCCCTCCAAAGTATCGATATCCACAGGGTGCAACATCTACGGTGCAAGGTGCAACATCCGTCCAAAATGACGAAACAGTGCCGTACGACTTTTAGAAATGGGTGCATGGATTTGAAACGGTGTCGTACCATGGTGCACCACTCTCCAGCGATGGTAAATCATAGACCAGCCACGGGGATCCTGTTTTACAGAAAAAATCCACGTGAAAAAAAAACGAAGGGTAAAAAACATCCTTGACCCGATTGAGGTTCGGATAGGATGTTTTGGGTACGGAACTAACCAGTGATGGCTAAAAGCCGTCATAGCTATAGAACTCACTGAGAGCTTCGTTTTGACTGGTTATGGCTCCCGTAACTCTGAATGAGCCAAGAGTTATGGCCCTCTGAAGAATCGATATCCACAGGGTGCAACATCTACGGTGTAAGGTGCAACATCCGTCCAAAATGACGAAACAGTGCCGTACGGCTTTTAGAAATGGGTGCATGGATTTGAAATGGAGCAGTACCACGGTGCACCATTCTCCAGCGATGGTAAATTATAAACCAGCCACGGGGATCCCGTTTTGCAAAAAAAATACACGTGACGAAAAATCGAAGGGTAAAAAACTTCCATGACCCGATTGAGGTTCGGATAGGATTTTTTGTGTACGAAACTAAACAGTGATGGCTGAAAGCCGTCATAGTTGTAGAACTCACCGAGAGCTTTGTTTTGACTAGTTATGGCTTCCGTAACTCTAAACGAGCCAAGAGTTATGGCCCTCCGAAGAATCGATATCCACAGGGTGCCACATCTACGGTGCAAGGTACAACATCCATCCAAAATGACGAAACAGTGCCGTACGGCTTTTAGAAATGGGTGCATGGATTTGAAACGGAGCAGTACCATGGTGCACCATTCTCCAGCGACGGTAAATCATAGACCAGCCACGGGGATCCCGTCTTACAGAAAATGTCCACGTGATGAAAAAATGAAGGGTAAAAAATTTCCATGACCCGATTGAGGTTCGAATAGGATTTTTTAGGTATGAAACTAACCATTGACGGCTGAAAGCTGTCATAGCAGTAGAACTAACCGAAAGCTTCGTTTTGAGGGTCGGGTATGATTTTTTGGGTATGAAAGCTGTCACACCTGTAGAACTCACCGAGAGCTTCGTTTTGACTGGTTATGGCTCCCGTACTCTAAACGAGCCAAGAGTTATGGCCCTCCAAAGTATCGATATCCACAGGGTGCAACATCTACGGTGCAAGGTGCAACATCCGTCCAAAATGACGAAACAGTGCCGTACGACTTTTAGAATGGGTGCATGGATTTGAAACAGTGTCGTACCATGGTGCACCACTCTCCAGCGATGGTAAATCATAGACCAGCCACGGGGATCCCGTTTTACAGAAAAAATCCACGTGACGAAAAAACGAAGGGTAAAAAACATCCTTGACCCGATTGAGGTTCGGATAGGATTTTTTGGGTACGAAACTAACCAGTGACGGCTAAAAGCCGTCATAGCTGTAGAACTCACCGAGAGCGTCGTCGTGACTGGTTGGGGCTCCCGTAACTCTAAACGAGCCAAGAATTATGGCCCTCTGAAGAATCGATATCCACAGGATGCAACATCTACGGTGCAAGGTGCAACATCCGTCCAAAATGAAGAAACAGTGCCGTAGGACTTTTAGAAATGGGTTCATGGATTTGAAACGGAGCAGTACCATGGTGCACCACACTCCAATGATGGTAAATCATAGACCACCCACGAGGATCTCGTATTACAGAAAAAATCCACGTGACGACAAAACGATGGGTAAAAAAATTCCACGACCCGATTGAGGTTCGTATAGGATTTTTTGGGTAAGAAACTAACCAGTGACGGCTCAAAGCTGTCATAGCTGTAGAACTCAACGAGAGCTTCGTCATGACTGGTTATGGCTCCCGTAACTCTAAACGAGCCAGGAATTATGGCCCCCCGAAGAATCGATATCCATAGGATGCAACATCTACGGTGCAAGGTGCAACATCCGTCCAAAATGACGTAACAGTGACATACGGCTTTTAGAAATAGGTGCATGGATTTGAAATGGAGCAGTACCATGGTGCACCATTCTCCAGCGATGGTAAATCATAGACCAGCCATGGGGATCCCGTTTTATAAAAAATCCACGTGACGAAAAAACGAAGGGTAAAAAACTTCCATTACCCGATTGAGGTTCGGATAGGTATTTTTGGGTACGAAACTAACCAGTGACGGCTGAAAGCTGTCATAGCTGTAGAACTAACCGAGAGCTTCATTTTGAGGTTCGTGTATGATTTTTTTGGTACGAAAGCTGTCATAGCTGTAGAACTCACCGAGAGCTTCGTTTTGACTGGTTATGGCTCCCGTAATCTAAACTAGCCAAGAGTTATGGCCCTCCGAAGAATCGATATCCACAGGGTGCATCATCTACGGTGCAAGGTGCAACATCCGTCCAAAATGACGAAACAGTGCCGTACGACTTTTAGAAATGGGTGCATGGATTTGAAATGGTGCAGTACCATGGTGCACCACTCTCCAGTGATGGTAAACCATAGACAAGACACGGGGATCCTGTTTTACAGAAAAAATCCACGTGACGAAATAACGAAGGGTAAACAACATCCATGACCCGATTAAGGTTCGGATAGGATTTTTTGGGTACAACACTAAACAGTGACGGCTGAAAGCTGTCATAGCTATAGAACTCACCAGGAGCTTCGTTTTGACTGGTTATGGCTCCTATAACTCTAAACGGGCCAAGAGTTATGGCCCTCCGAAGAATCGATGTCCACAGGGTGCAACATCTACGGTGCAAGGTGCAACATCCGTCCAAAATGAAGAAACAGTGCCGTACGACTTTTAGAAATAGGTGCATGGATTCGAAACGGAGCAGTACCATGGTGCACCACTCTCCAGCGATGGTGAATCATAGACCAGCCACGGGGATCTCATTTTATAGAAAAAATCTACGTGACGAAAAAACGAAGGGTAAAAAAACTTCCATGATCCGATATAGGTTCGGATAGGATTTTTTGTGTACAAAACTGACCAGTGACGGCTGAAAGCTGTCAATGCTGCAGAACTCACCGAGAGCTTCGTTTTGAGGTTCGGGTATGTTTTTTTGGATATGATATTTTGGGTATGAAAGCTTTCATAGCTATAGAACTCACCGAGAGCTTCATTTTTACTAGTTATGTTCCCGTAAATCTAAACGAGACAAGAGTTATGGCCCTCCGAAGAATCGATTTCCACAGGGTGCAGCATCTACGGTGCAAGGTGCAACATCCGTCCAAAATGACGAAACTATGTCGTACGACTTTTAGAAATGGGTGCATGGATTTGAAACGGAGCAGTACCACGGTGAACCACTCTCCAACGATGGTAAATCATAGACCAGCAACGGGGATCCCGTTTTACAGCAAAAATCCACGTGACGAAAAAGCGAAGGGTAAGAAACTTCCATGACCTGATTGAGGTTCGGATAGGATTTTTTTGGGTACGAAACTAACCAATGACGGCTGAAAGCTGTCATAGCTGTAGGACTCATCGAGAGCTTCGTTTTGACTGCTTATGGCTCCCGTAACTCTAAACGAGCCAAGAGTTATGGACCTCCGAAGAATCAAAATCCACCGGATGCAACATCTACGGTGCAAGGTGCAACATCCGTCGAAAATGACGAAACAGTGTAGTATGACTTTTAGAATTGGGTGCACGGATTTGAAATGGTGCAGTACCATGGTGCACCACTCTCCAGCGATGGTAAATGATGGACCAGCCACGGCGTTCTCGTTTTACACAAAAAATCCACGTGACGAAAAAACGAAGGGTACAAAACTTCCATGACCCGATTGAGGTACGGATAAAAATTTTTGGGTATGAAACTAACCAGTGACGGCTGAAAGCTGTCATAGCGGTAGAACTCACCGAGAGCTTCGTTTGACTGGTTATGACTCCCGTAACTCTAAACGAGCAAAGAGTTATGGCCCTTCGAAGAATCCTTATCCACAGGGTGCAACATCTACGGTTCAAGGTGCAACATCCGTCCAAAATGACTAAACTGTGCTGTACAACTTTTAGAAATGGGTGCATGGATTTGAAAAGGAGCAGTACCACGCTACACCACTCTCCAGCGATGGTAAATCATAGACCAGCCACGGGGATCCCGTTTTACAGAAAAATCCACGTGACAAAAAAATGAAGGGTAAAGAACTTCCATGACCCGATTGAGGTTCGGATAGGATTTTTTGGGCACGAAACTGACCAGTGATGGCTGAAAGCGGTCATAGCTGTAGAACTCACCGAGAGCTTCGTTTTGACTGGTTATGGCTCTCGTAACTCTAAACGAGCCAAGAGTTATGGCCCTCCGAAGAATCGATGTCTACAAGGTGCAACATCTACGGTGCAAGGTGCAATATCCATCCAAAATGACAAAACTATGTCGTACGACTTTTACAAATGGGTGCATGGATTTGAAACGGACCAATACCACGGTGCACCACTCTCCAGCGATGGTAAATCGTAGACCAACCATGGGGATCCCATTTACAAAAAAAATACACGTGACGAAAAAACGAAGGGTAAAAAACTTCCATGACCCGATTGAGGTTCGGATAGGATTTTTTGTGTACGAAACTAACCAGTGACGGCTGAAAGACATCATAGTTGTAGAATTCACCAAGAGCTTTGTTTTGACTAGTTATGGCTTCCGTAACTCTAAACGAGCCAAGAGTTATGGCCCTCCGAAGAATCGATATCCACAGGGTGCCACATCTACGGTGCAAGGTACAACATCCGTCCAAAATGACGAAACAGTGTCGTACGGTTTTTAGAAATGGGTGCATGGATTTGAAACGGAGCAGCACCATGGTGCACCATTCTCCAGCGACGGTAAATCATAGACCTGCCACAGGGATCCCGTTTTGCAGAAAAAATCCACGTGATGAAGAAACGAAGGGTAAAAAACTTCCATGACCCGATTGAGGTTCGGATAGGATTTTTTAGGTATGAAACTAACCATTGACGGCTGAAAGCTGTCATAGCGGTAGAACTAACCGAGAGCTTCGTTTTGAGGGACGGGTATGATTTTTTGGGTATGAAAGCTATCATAGCTGTAGAACTCACCGAGAGCTTCGTTTTGATTGGTTATGGCACCCGTATCTCTAAACGAGCCAAGAGTTATGGCCCTCCAAAGTATCGATATCCACAGGGTGCAACATATACGGTGCAAGGTGCAACATCCGTCCAAAATGACGAAACAGTGCTGTACAACTTTTAGAAATGGGTGCATGGATTTGAAATAGTGTCGTACCATGGTGAACCACTCTCCAGCGATGGTAAATCATAGACCAGCCACGGGGATCCCGTTTTACAGAAAAAATCCACGTGACGAAAAAACGAAGGGTAAAAAACATCCTTGACCCGATTGAGGTTCGGATAGTATTTTTTGGGTACGAAACTAACCTGTGATGGCTAAAAGCCGTCATAGCTGTAGAATTCACCGCGAGCTTCGTTTTGACTGGTTATGGCTCCCGTAATTCTAAACGAGCCAAGAGTTATGGCCCTCCGAAGAATCGATATCCACAGGGTGCAACATCTACGGTGCAAGTGCAACATCCTTCCAAAATGACGAAATAGTGCCGTACGGCTTTTAGAAATGGGTGCATGGATTTGAAACGGAGCAGTACCACGGTGCACCATTGTCCAACGATGGTAAATCATAGACCAGCCACGGGGATCCCGTTTTGCAAAAAAATACACGTGACGAAAAAACGAAGAGTAAAAAACTTCCATGACCCGATTGAAGTTCGGATAAAAAATTTTGTGTATGAAAATAACCAGTGATGGCTGAAAGCTGTCATAGCTGTAGAACTCACCGAGAGCTTCGTTTCGACTGGTTATGGGTCCCGTAACTCTAAACGAGCCAAGAGTTATGGCTCTCTGAAGAATCGATATCCACAGGGTGCAACATATACGGTGCAAGGTGCAACATCCGTCCCAAATGACAAAACTGTGCCGTACGACTTTTAGAAATGGGTGCATGGATTTGAAACGGACCAGTACCACGGTGCACCACTCTCCAGCGATGGTAAATCATAGACCAGCCACGGGGATCCCGTTTTACAGAAAAAATCCACGTGACGAAAAAACGAAGGGTAAAAAACTTCCATGACCCCATTGAGGTTCGAATAGGATTTTTTGGGAACGAAGCTAACCAGTGACGGCTGAATGCCATCATTGCTGTAGAACTCACCGAGAGCTTCGTTTTGACAGGTTATGACTCCCGTAACTCTAAACGAGCCAAGAGTTATGGACCTCCGAAGAATCGATATCCACAGGGTGCAACAACTACGGTGCAAGGTGCAACATCCATCCAAAATGAGGAAACCGGGCCGTACGGCTTTTAGAAATGGGTGCATGGATTTGAAACGGAGCAGTACCATGGTTCACCATTCTTCTGCGATGGAAAATCATAGACTAGCCACGGGGATCCCGCTTTACATCAAAAATCTACGTGACGAAAAAACGAAGGGTAAAACACTTCCATGACCCGAATGAGTTTCGGATAAATTTTTTTGGATATGATACTAACCAGTGACGGCTGAAAGCTTTCATAGCTATAGAACTCAACGAGAGCTTCGTTTTGACTGGTTATGGCTCTCGTAACTCTAAACAAGCCAAGAGTAATGGCCCTCCGAAGAATCGATATCCACAGGGGGCAACATATACGGTGCAAGGTGCAACATCCGTCCAAAATGACAAAACGTACGACTTTTAGAAATGGGTGCATGGATTTGAAACGGACCAGTACCACGGTGCACCACTCTCCAGCGATGGTAAATCATAGACCAGCTACGGGGATCCCGTTTTACAGAAAAAAATCCACATGACGAAAAAACGAAGGGTAAAAAACTTCCATGATCCGATTGAGGTTCGGATAGGATTTTTTGGGTACGAAACTAACCGGTGACGGTTGAAAGTCATCATAGCTGTAGAACTCACCGAGAGCTTCATTTTGACTGGTTATGGCTACCGTATCTCTAAATGAGCCAAGAGTTATGGCCCTCCGAAGAATCGATATCCACAGGGTGCAACATCTACGGTGCAAGGTGCAACATCCGTCCAAAATGACGAAACAGTGCCGTACGGCTTTTAGAAATGGGTGCATGGATTTGAAACGGAGCAGTACCATGGTGTACCATTCTCCAGCGATGGTAAATCATAGACCAGCCATGGGGATCCCATTTTATAAAAAATCCACGTGACGAAAAAACGAAGAGTAAAAAACTTCCATGACCCGATTGAAGTTCGGATAAAAAATTTTGTGTATGAAAATAACCAGTGATGGGTGAAAGCTGTCATAGCTGTAGAACTAACCGAGAGCTTCGTTTCGACTGGTTATGGCTCCCGTAACTCTAAACGAGCCAAGAGTTATGGCCGTCTGAAGAATCGATATCCACAGGGTGCAACATATACGGTGCAAGGTGCAACATCCGTCCCAAATGACAAAACTGTGCCGTACGACTTTTAGAATTTGAAACGGACCAGTACCACGGTGCACCACTCTCCAGCGATGGTAAATCATAGACCAGCCACGGGGATCCCGTTTTACAGAAAAAATCCACGTGACGAAAAAACGAAGGGTAAAAAACTTCCATGACCCCATTGAGGTTCGGATAGGATTTTTTGGGTACGAAGCTAACCAGTGACGACTGAATGCCATCATTGCTGTAGAACTCACCAAGAGCTTCGTTTTGACAGGTTATGACTCCCGTAACTCTAAACGAGCCAAGAGTTATGGACCTCCGAAGAATCGATATCCACAGGGTGCAACAACTACGGTGCAAGGTGCGACATCCATCCAAAATGAGGAAACTGTGCCGTACGGCTTTTAGAAATGGGTGCATGGATTTGAAACGGAGCAGTACCATGGTGCACCATTCTCCTGCGATGGAAAATCATAGACTAGCCACGGGGATCCCGTTTTACATCAAAAATCTACGTGACGAAAAAACGAAGGGTAAAAAACTTCCATGACCCGAATGAGTTTCGGATAAATTTTTTTGGATATGATACTAACCAGTGATGGCTGAAAGCTTTCATAGCTATAGAACTCACCGAGAGCTTCTTTTTGACTGGTTATGGCTCTCGTAACTCTAAACAAGCCAAGAGTTATGGCCCTCCGAAGAATCGATATCCACAGGGGGCAACATATACGATGCAAGGTGCAACATCCGTCCAAAATGACAAAACGTACGACTTTTAGAAATGGGTGCATGGATTTGAAACGGACCAGTACCACGGTGCACCACTCTCCAGCGATGGTAAATCATAGACCAGCTACGGGGATCCCGTTTTACAGAAAAAAATCCACATGACGAAAAAACGAAGGGTAAAAAACTTCCATGATCCGATTGAGGTTCGGATAGGATTTTTTGGGTACGAAACTAACCGGTGACGGTTGAAAGTCGTCATAGCTGTAGAACTCACCGAGAGCTTCATTTTGACTGGTTATGGCTCCCGTATCTCTAAATGAGCCAAGAGTTATGGCCCTCCGAAGAATCGATATCCACAGGGTGCAACATCTACGGTGCAAGGTGCAACATCCGTCCAAAATGACGAAACAGTGCCGTACGGCTTTTAGAAATGGGTGCATGGATTTGAAACGGAGCAGTACCATGGTGTACCATTCTCCAGCGATGGTAAATCATAGACCAGCCATGGGGATCCCATTTTATAAAAAATCCACGTGACGAAAAAACGAAGGGTAAAAAACTTCCATGCCCCGATTGAGGCTCGGATAGGTTTTTTTGGGTATGAAACTAACTAGTGACGGCTGAAAGCTGTCATAGCTGTAGAACTAACCGAGAGATTCATTTTGAGGTTCGTGTATGATTTTTTGGGTATGAAAGCTGTCATAGCTGTAGAGCTCACCGAGAGCTTCGTTTTGACTGGTTATGGCTCCCGTAATCTAAACTTGCCAAGAGTCATGGCCCCCCGAAGAATCGATATCCACAGGGTGAAACATCTACGGTGCAAGGTGCAACATCCGTCCTAAATGACGAAACAGTGTCGTACGACTTTTAGAAATGGGTGCATGGATTTGAAACGGTGCAGTACCATGGTGCACCACTCTCCAGCGATCGTAAACAATAGACCAGACACGGGGATCCTGTTTTACACAAAAAATCCACGTGATGAAATAACGAAGGGTAAAAAACATCCATGACCCGATTAAGGTTCGGATAGGATTTTTTGGGTACGAAACTAACCAGTGACGGCTGAAAGCTGTCATAGCTGTAGAACTCACCGAGAGCTTCATTTTTACTGGTTATGGCTCCTGTAACTCTAAACGGACCAAGAGTTATGGCCCTCCGAAGAATCGATGTCCACAGGGTGCAATATCTATGGTGCAAGGTGCAACATCCGTCCAAAATGACGAAACAGTGCCGTACGACTTTTAGAAATAGGTGCATGGATTCGAAACGGAGCAGTACCATGGTGCACCACTCTCCAGCGATGGTAAATCATAGACCAGCCACGGGGATCTCGTTTTATAGAAAAAATCTACGTGACGAAAAAACGAAGGGAAAAAAACTTCCGTGATCCGATATAGGTTCGGATAGGATTTTTTGGGGATGAAACTAAACAATGACAGCTGAAAGCTGTCATTGCTGTAGAACTCACCAAGGGCTTCGCTTTGAGGTTCGGGTATGTTTTTTTGGGTATGATATTTTGGGTATGAAAGCTGTCATAGCTGTAGAACTCACCGAGAGCTTCGATTTTACTAGTTATGTCTCCCGTAAATCTAAACGGGCCAAGAGTTATGGCCCTCCGAAGAATCGATGTCCACAGGGTGCAATATCTACGGTGCAAGGTGCAACATCCGTCCAAAATGACGAAACAGTGCCGTACGACTTTTAGAAATGGGTGCATGGATTTGAAACGGAGCAGTACCATGGTGAACCACTCTCCAGCGATGGTAAATCATAGACCGGCAACGGGGATCCCGTTTTACAGCAAAAATCCACGTGACGAAAAAATGAAGGGTAAAAAACTTCCATGACCCGATTGAGGTTCGGATAGGATTTTTTGGGTACGAAACTAACCAATGACGACTGAAAGCTGTCATAGCAGTAGCACTCACCGAGAGCTTCGTTTGACTGCTTACGGATCTCGTAACTCTAAACGAGCCAAGAGTTATGGACCTCCGAAGAATCGAAATCCACAGGGTGCAACATCTACGGTGCAAGGTGCAACATCCGTCGAAAATGACGAAACAGTGTAGTACGACTTTTAGAATTGGGTGCATGGATTTGAAATGGTGCAGTACCATGGTGCACCACTCTCCAGCGATGGTAAATCATGGACCAGCCATGGGGTTCTCGTTTTACATAAAAAATCCACGTGACGAAAAAACGAAGGGTAAAAAACTTCCTTGACCCGATTGAGGTACGGATAAAAAATTATGGGTATGAAACTAACCAGTGACGGCTGAAAGCTGCCATAGCTGTAGAACCCACCGAGAGCTTCGTTTGACTAGTTATGACTCCCGTAACTCTAAACGAGCCAAGAGTTATTTCCCTTCGAAGAATCCATATCCACAGGGTGCAACATCTACGGTGCAAGGTGCAACATCCGTCCAAAATGACTAAACTATGTCGTACAACTTTTAGAATTGGATGCACGGATTTGAAACGGAGCAAAACCACGGTGCACCACTCTCCAGCGATGGTAAATCATAGACCAGCCACGGGGATCCCGTTTTACAGAAAAATCCACGTGACGAAAAAACGAAGGGTAAAAAACTTCCATGACCCGATTGAGGTTCAGATAGGATTTTTTGGACGCGAAACTGACCAGTGATGGCTGAAAGCTGTCATAGGTTTAGAACTCACCGAGAGCTTCATTTTGATTGGTTTTGGCTCCCGTTACTCTAAACGAGTCAAGAGTAATGGCTCTCCGAAGAATCGATATCCACAGGGTGCAACATCTACGGTGCAAGGTGCAACATCCGTCCAAAATTACGAAACAGTGCTGTACGGCTTTTAGAAATGGGTGCATGGATTTGAAATGGAGCAGAACCATGGTGCACCACTCTCCAGCGATGGTAAATCATAGACCAGCCACAGGGATCCCGTTTTACAGAAAAAATCCACGTGACGAAAAAAAGAAGGGTAAAAAACTTCTGTGACCCGATTGAGGTTCGGATCGGATTTATTGGGAATGATACTTGCCAGTGACGGCTGAAAGCGGTCATAGCTGTAGAACTCACCGAGAGCTTTCTTTTGACTTGTTATGCCTCCCATAACTCAAAACGAGCCAAGAGTTATGGCCCTCCGAAGAATCGATATCCACAGGGTGCAACATCTACGGTGCAAGGTGCAACATCCGTCGAAAATGATGAAACTGTGCCATACGACTTTTAGAAATGGGTGCTTGGATTTGAAATGGAGCAGTACCATAGTGCAACACTCTCCCGCGATGGTAAATCATAGACCAGCCATGGGGATCCCGTTTTACAGAAAAATTCCACGTGACGAAAAAAACGAAGGGTAAAAAACTTCCATGACCAGATTGAGGTTCAGATAGGATTTTTTGGTGCGAAACTAACTAGTGATGGCTAAAAGCTGTAATAGCTGTAGAACTCACTGAGTGTTACATTTTGACTGGTTATAGCTCCCGTAACTCTAAAGGAGCCAAGAGTTATGGCCCTCCGAAGAATCGAAATCCACAGGGTGCAACATCTACGGTGCAAGGTGCAACATCCATCGAAAATGACGAAACAGTGTAGTACGACTTTTAGAATTGGGTGCATGGATTTGAAATGGTGCAGTACCATGGTGCACCACTCTCCAGCGATGGTAAATCATGGACCAGCCATGGTGTTCTCGTTTTACATAAAAAATCCACGTGACGAAAAAAGAAGGGTAAAAAACTTCCTTGACCCGATTGAGGTACGGATAAAAAATTATGGGTATGAAACTAACCAGTGACGGCTGAAAGCTGCCATAGCTGTAGAACCCACCGAGAGCTTCGTTTGACTAGTTATGACTCCCGTAACTCTAAACGAGCCAAGAGTTATTGCCCTTCGAAGAATCCATATCCACAGGGTGCAACATCTACGGTGCAAGGTGCAACATCCGTCCAAAATGACTAAACTGTGTCGTACAACTTTTAGAATTGGATGCACGGATTTGAAACGGAGCAAAACCACGGTGCACCACTCTCCAGCAATGGTAAATCATAGACCAGCCACGGGGATCCCGTTTTACAGAAAAATCCACGTGACGAAAAAACGAAGGGTAAAAAACTTCCATGACCCGATTGAGGTTCAGATAGGATATTTTGGACACGAAACTGACCAGTGACGGCTGAAAGCTGTCATAGGTTTAGAACTCACTGAGAGCTTCGTTTTGATTGGTTTTGGCTCCCGTTACTCTAAACGAGTCAAGAGTAATGGCTCTCCGAAGAATCGATATCCACATGGTGCAACATCTACGGTGTAAGGTGCAACATCCGTCCAAAATTACGAAACAGTGCTGTACGGCTTTTAGAAATGGGTGCATGGATTTGAAATGGAGCAGAACCATGGTGCACCACTCTCCAGCGATGGTAAATCATAGACCAGCCACAGGGATCCCGTTTTACAGAAAAAATCCACGTGACGAAAAAAAGAAGGGTAAAAAACTTCTATGACCCGATTGAGGTTCGGATCGGATTTTTTGGGAATGATACTTGCCAGTGACGGCTGAAAGCGGTCATAGCTGTAGAACTCACCGAGAGCTTTCTTTTGACTTGTTATGCCTCCCGTAACTCAAAACGAGCCAAGAGTTATGGCCCTCCGAAGAATCGATATCCACAGGGTGCAACATCTACGGTGCAAGGTGCAACATCCGTCGAAAATGATGAAACTGTGCCATACGACTTTTAGAAATGGGTGCTTGGATTTGAAATGGAGCAGTACCATGGTGAAACACTCTCCCGCGATGGTAAATCATAGACCAGCCATGGGGATCCCGTTTTACAGAAAAATTCCACGTGACGAAAAAAACGAAGGGTAAAAAACTTCCATGACCAGATTGAGGTTCGGATAGGATTTTTTGGTGCGAAACTAACTAGTGATGGCTAAAAGCTGTAATAGCTGTAGAACTCACTGAGAGTTACATTTTGACTAGTTATGGCTCCCGTAACTCTAAAGGAGCCAAGAGTTATGGCCCTCCGAAGAATCGATATCCACAGGGTGCAACATCTACGGTGCAAGGTGCAACATCCGTCGAAAATGACGAAACTGTGTCGTACGACTTTTAGAAATGGGTGCATGGATTTGAAATGAAGTAGTACCACGGTGCACCTCTCTCTAGCGATGGTAAATTATAGAACACCCACGGGGATCCCGTTTTACTGAAAAAATCCACGTGACGAAAAAACGAAGGGTAAAAAACTTCCATGACTCGATTGAGGTTCGGATAGGATTTTTTTGGTGCGAAACTAACCAGTGACGGCTAAAAGCTATCATATGTGTTAAACTCACCGAGTGCTTCATTTTGACTGCTTATGGCTCCCGTATATCTAAACGAGCCAACAGTTATGGCCCTCCGAAGAATCGATATCCACTGGGTGCTACATCTACGATGCAAGGTGCAACATCCGTCGAAAATTATGAAACAATGTCGTACGACTTTTAGAAATGGGTGCATGGATTTGAAACGGTGCAGTACCATAGTGTACCACTCTCCAGCGATGGTAAATCATAGACCAGCCACGGGGATCTCGTTTTACATAAATAATCCACGTGACAAAAAACGAAGGGTAAAAAACTTCCATGACCCGATTGAGGTTCGGATAAAAAAATTTGGGTATGAAACTAACCAGTGATGGATGAAAGCTATCATAGCTGAAGAACACACCGAGAGCTTTGTTTTGACTGGTTATAACTCCAGTAACTCTAAACGAGCCAAGATTTATGGCCCTCCGAAGAATCGATATCCACAGGGTGCAACATCTACGGTGCAAGTTGCAACATCCGTCCAAAATGACAAAACTGTGTCGTACTACTTTTAGAAATGGGTGCATGGACTTGATACAGAGCAGTTTTACGGGGCACCACTCTCCAGTGATGGTAAATCATAGACCAGCCACGGGGATCCCATTTTACAGAAAATCCACGTGACGAAAAAACGAAGGGTAAAAAACTTCCATGACCCGATTGTGGTTCGGATAGGATTTTTTGGGCGAGAAACTGACCAGTGATGGCTGAAAGCTATCATAGCTATAGAAATTACCGAGAGCTTCGTTTTGACTGGTTATGGCTCCCGTAACTCTAGACGAGCCAAGTGTTATGGCCCTACGAAGAATCGATATCCACAGGGTGCAACATCTACGGTGCAAGGTGCAACATCCGTCCAAAATTATGAAACAGTGTCGTACGGCTTTTAGAAATGGGTGCATGGATTTGAAATGGAGCAGTACCATGGTGCACCACTCTCCAACGATGGTAAATCATAGACCAGCCTTGGGGATGTCGTTTTACAGAAAAAATCCACGTCACGAAAAAACGAAGGGTAAAAAACTTCTATGACCCGATTGAGGTTCGGATCGGATTTTTTGGGTATGAAACTAACCAGTGATGGATGAAAGCAGTCAAAGCTGCAGAACTCACCGAAAGTTCATTTTGACTGGTTATGGCTCCCGTAACTCTAAACGGGCCTAGAGTTATGGCCCTCCGAAGAATCGATATCCATAGGGTGCAACATCTACGGTGCAAGGTGCAACATCCGTCCAAAATTACGAAACAGTGCCGTACGGCTTTTAGAAATGGGTGCATGGATTTGAAAGAGAGCAGTACCATGGTGAACCACTCTCCAGCGATGGTAAATCATAGACCAGCCACGGGGATCCCGTTTTACAGAAAAAAATCCACGTGGCGAAAAAACGAAGGGTAACAAACTTCCATGACCCGATTGAGGTTCGGATAGGATTTTTTGGGTAAGAAACTAACCAATGATGGGTAAAAGCCGTCATAGCTATAGAACTCACCGAGAGTTTCGTTTTGACTAGTTATGGCTCCCGTAACTCTAGGCGAGTCAAGAGTTGTGGCTCTACGAAGAATCGATATCCACAGGGTGCAACATCTATAGTGCAAGGTGCAACATCCGTCCAAAATTACGAAACAGTGTCGTACGGCTTTTAGAAATGGGTGCATGGATTTGAAATGGAGTAATACCATGGTGCAACACTCTCCAGCGATGGAAAATCATAGACCTGCCACGGGGATCCCATTTTACAGAAAAAATCCACGTGACGAAAAAAACGAAGGGTAAAAAACTTCCATGACCCGATTAAGGTTCGGATCGGATTTTTTGGTGCGAAACTAACCAGTGATGGCTAAAAGCTGTCATAGCTGTAGAACTCACTGAGAGCTACTTTTTGACTGGTTATGGCTCCCGTAACTCTAACGGAGCCAAGAGTTATGGCCCTCCGAAGAATCGATGTCCACAGGGTGCAACATCTACGGTGCAAGGTGCAACATCCGTCGAAAATGACGAAAGTATGTCGCACGACTTTTAGAAATGGGTGCATGGATTTGAAACGGAGCAGTGCACCACTCTCTAGCGATGGTAAATCATAGAACACCCACGGGGATCCCGTTTTACTGAAAAAATCCGCGTGACGAAAAAACGAAGGGTAAAAAACTTCCATGACCCGATTGAGGTTCTTATAGAATTTTTTTGGTGCGAAACTAACCAGTGACGGCTAAAAGCTATCATATCTGTTAAACTCACCGAGTGCTTCTTTTTGACTGCTTATGGCTCCCGTAAGTCTAAACGAGCCAAGAGTTATGGCCCTCCGAAGAATCGATATCCACTGGGTGCAACATCTACGGCGCAAGGTGCAACATCCGTCGAAAATGATGAAACAATGTCGTACGACTTTTAGAAATGGGTGCATCGATTTGAAACGGTACAGTACCATGGTGCACCACTCTCCAGCGATGGTAAATCATAGACCAGCCACGGGGATCTCGTTTTACATAAAAAATCCACGTGACGAAAAAACGAAGGGTAAAAAACTTCCATGACCCGATTGAGGTTCGGATAAAAAATTTTGGGTATGAAACTGACCAGTGACGGTTGAATGCTGTCATGGCTGAAGAACTCACCGAGGGCTTCGTTTTGACAGGTTATGACTCCAGTAACTCTAAACGAGCCAAGATTTATGGCCCTTCGAAGAATCGATATCCACAGGGTGCAACATCTACGGTGCAAGTTGCAACATCCGTCCAAAATGACAAAACTTTGTCGTACGACTTTTAAAAATGGGTGCATGGATTTGATACAGAGCAGTACCATGGGGTACCACTCTCCAGCGATGGTAAATCATAGACCAGCCACGGGGATCTCGTTTTACAGAAAAATCCACGTGACGAAAAAACGAAGGGTAAAAAACTTCCATGACCCGATTGTGGTTCGGATAAGATTTTTTAGGCAAGAAACTGACCAGTGACGCCTGAAAGCTATCATAGCTATAGAAATTACCAAGAGCTTCGTTTTGACTGGTTATGGCTCCCGTAACTCTAGACAAGCCAAGAGTTATGGCCCTACGAAGAATCGATATCCACAGGGTGCAACATCTACGGTGCAAGGTGCAACATCCGTCCAAAATTACGAAACAGTGTCGTACGGCTTTTAGAAATGGGTGCATGGATTTGAAATGGAGCAGTACCATGGTGCACCACTCTCCAGCGATGGTAAATCATAGACCAGCCTTGGGGATCCCGTTTTACAGAAAAAATCCACGTGACGAAAAAACGAAGGGTAAAAAACTTCCATGACCCGATTGAGGTTCGGATCGGATTTTTTGGGTATGAAACTAACCAATGACAGCTAAAAGCCGTCATATCTGTAGAACTCACCGAGAGCTTCGTTTTGACTGGTTATGGCTCCCGTAACTCTAGACGAGCCAAGAGTTATGGCCCTACGAAGAATCGATATCCACAAGGTGCAACATCTACGGTGCAAGGTGCAACATCCGTCCAAAATTATGAAATAGTGTCGTACGGCTTTTAGAAATGGGTGCATGGATTTGAAATGGAGCAGTACCATGGTGTAACACTCTCCAGCAATGGTAAATCATAGACCAGCCACGGGGATCCCGTTTTACAGAAAAAATCCACCTGATGAAAAAAACGAAGGGTAAAAAACTTCCATGACCCGATTGAGGTTCGGTTAGGATTTTTTGGTGCGAAACTAACCAGTGACGGCTAAAAGCTGTCATAGCTGTAGAACTCACCGAGAGCTAAGTTTTGACTGGTGATGGCTCCCATAACTCTAAAGGAGCCAAGAGTTACGGCCCTCCGAAGAATCGATGTTCACAGGGTGCAACATCTACGGTGCAAGGTGCAACATCCGTCGAAAATGACGAAACTATGTCGTACGACTTTTAGAAAAGGGTGCATGGTTTTGAAACAGAGCAGTACCACGGTGCACCACTCTCCAGCGATGGTAAATCGTAGAACACCCACGGGGATGTCGTTTTACAGAAAAAATCCACGTGACAAAAAAACGAAGGGTAAAAAACTTCCATGACCCGATTGAGGTACGGATAGGATTTTTTTGGTGCGAAACTTGCCAGTGACGGCTAAAAGCTATCATAGCTGTTCAACTCACCAAGTGCTTCATTTTGACTGCTTATGGCTCCCGTAACTCTAAACGAGCTAAGAGTTATGGCCCTCCGAAGAATCGATATCCATAGGGTGGAACATCTACGGTGCAAGGTGCAACATCCGTCCAAAATGATGAAACAGTGTCGTACGACTTTTAGAAATGGGTGCATGGATTTGAAACGGTGCTGTACCATGGTGCACCACTTTCCAGCGATGGTAAATCATAGACCAGCCACAGGGATCTCGTTTTACATTAAAAATCCACGTGATGAAAAAACGAAGGGTAAAAAACTTCCATGACCCGATTGAGGTTCGGATAAAAAATTTTGGGTATGAAACTAACCAGTGACCGCTGAAAGCTGTCATAGCTGTAGAACTAACCGAGAGCTTCGTTTTTACCGATTATGACTCCAGCAACTCTAAACGAGCCAAGAGTTATGGCCCTCCAAAGAATCCATATCCACAGGATGCAACATCTACGGTGCAAGGTGCAACATCCGTCCAAAAAGACGAAACTGTGTCGTACGACTTTTAGAAATAGGTGCATGGATTTGAAACGAAGTAGTACCATTGTGCACCACTCTCCAGAAATGGTAAATCATAGAACATCCATGGGGATCCTGTTTTACAGAAAAAATCTACGTGACGAAAAAACGAAGGGTAAAAAACTTCCATGACCCGATTGAGGTTCGGATAGGATTTTTTGGGCACGAAACTAACCAGTGATGGATGAAAGCCTTCCTGGCTTTAGAAATTAATGAGAGCTTCGTTTTGACTGGTTATGGCTCCCGTAAATCTAAACGAGCCAAGAGTTATGGCCCTCCGAAGAATCGATATCCACAGGGTGCAACATTTACGGTGCAAGGTGCAACATCAGTCAAAAATGACGAAACTATGCCGTACAACATTTAGAAATGGGTGCATGGATTTGAAACAGAGCAGTACCACAGTACGCCACTCTCCAGCGATGGTAAATCATAGAACACCCACGGGGATCCCATTTTACAGAAAAAATCCACGTGACGAAAAAACGAAGGGTAAAAAACTTCCATGACCCGATTGAGGTTCAGATAGTATTTTTTTTGTGCGAAACTAACCAGTGACAGCTAAAAGCTATCGTTGCTGTTCAACTCACCGAGTGCTTCGTTTTGATTGCTTATGGCTCCCGTAACTCGAAAGGAGCCAAGAGTTATGGCCCTCCGAAGAATCGATAACCACAGAGTGCAACATCTGCGGTGCAAGGTGCAACATCCGTCGAAAATGATGAAACAGTGCCGTACGACTTTTAGAAATGGGTGCATGTATTTGAAACGGTGCAGTACAATGGTGCACCACTCTCCAGCGATGGCAAATCATAGACCAGCCATGGGGATCTCGTTTTACATAAAAAAATCCACGTGACGAAAAAACGAAGGGTAAAAAACTTCCATGACCTGATTGAGGTTCGGATAAAAAATTTAGGGTATGAAACTAACCAGTGACGGTTGAAAGCTTTCATAGCTGTAGAACTGACCGAGAGCTTCGTTTTGACTGGTTATGACTCCAGTAACTCTAAAGGAGCCTAGAGTTATGGCCCTACGAAGAATCAATATCCACAGGATGCAGCATCTACGGTGCAAGGTGCAACATCCGTCCAAAATGACGAAAATGTGCTGTACGACTTTTAAAAATGGGTGCATGGATTTGAAACGGAGCAGTACCACGGTGCACCACTCTCCAGCGATGGTAAATCATAGAACATCTATGGGGATCCCGCTTTACAGAAACGAAGGGTAAAAAACTTCCATGACCCGATTGAGGTTCGGATAGGATTTTTTGGGCACGAAACTAGCCAGTGACGGCTGAAAGCTGTCACAGCTGTAGAACTCACCGAGATCTTCATTTTGACTGGTCATGGCTCTCGTAACCCAAAACGAGCAAAGAGTTATGGCCCTCCGAAGAATCGATATCCACAGGGTGCAACATCTACGGTGCAACGTGCAACATCCATCCAAAATTACGAAACAGTGTCGTGCGGCTTTTGGAAATGGGTGCATGGATTTGAAACCGAGCAGTACCACGGTGAACCACTCTCCCGCGATGATAAATCATTGAACACCCACGGGGATCCCGTTTTACAGAAAAAATCCACCTGACGAAAAAACGAAGGGTAAAAAACTTCCATGACCCGATTGAGGTTCAGATAGGATTTTTTTGGTGCGAAACTAACCAGTGACGGCTAAAAGCTATCAATGCTGTTCAACTCACCGAGTGCTTCGTTTTGACTGTTTATGGCTCCCGTAACTCTAAACGAGCCAAGAGTTATGGCCCTCCGAAGAATCGATATCCACAGGGTGCAACATCTACGGTGCAAGGTGCAACATCCGTCGAAAATGACGAAACTATGTCGTACGACATTTAGAAAAGGGTGCATGGATTTGAAACGGAGCAGTACCACGGTGCACCACTCTCCGGCGATGGTAAATCATAGACCAGCCATGAGGATCCCGTTTTACAGAAAAAATCCACGTTACGAAAAAACGGAGGGTAAACAACTTCCATGACCCGATTAAGGTTCGGATAGGATTTTTTTGGTGCGAAACTAACCAGTGACGGCTAAAAGCTATCATAGTTGTTAAACTCACCGGGTGCTTCATTTTGACTGCTTATAGCTCCATAACTCTAAACGTGCCAAGTGTTATGGCCCTCCGAAGAATCGATATCCACAGGATGCAACATCTACGGTGCAAGGTGCCACATCTGTCGAAAATGATGAAACAATGCCGTACGACTTTTAGAAATGGGTGCATGGATTTGAAACGGTGCAGTACCATGGTGCACCACTTCCAGCGATGGTAAATCATAGACCAGCCACGTGGATCTCACTTTACATAAAAAATCCACGTGACGAAAAAACAAAGGGTAGAAAACATCCACGACCCGATTAAGGTTCAGATAAAAATTTTTGGGTATGAAACTAACCATTGACGGTTGAAAGCTGTCATAGCTGAAGAACTCACCGAGGGCTTCGTTTTGACTGGTTATGACTCTAGTAACTCTAAACGAGCCAAGACTCATGGCCCTCCGAAGAATCGATATCCACAGGGTGCAACATCTATGGTGCAAGGTGCAACATCCGTCCAAAATGACGAAACTGTGTCGTACGACTTTTAGAAATGGGTGCATGGATTTGAAACGGAGCAGTACCACGGTACACCACTCTCCAGCGATGTTAAATCATAGACCGGCCACGGGGAACCCATTTTACAGAAAAATCCACGTGACGAAAAAACGAAGGGTAAAAAACTTCCATGACCCGATTGATGTTCGGATAGGATTTCTTGGGCACGAAACTGATCAGTGACGGCTGAATGCTGTCATAGCTGTAGAAATTAACGAGAGCTTCGTTTTAACTGGTTATGGCTGTTGTAACTCTAAACGAGCCTAGAGTTATGGTCCTCCGAAGAATCGATATCCACAAGGTGCAACATCTACGATGCAAGGTGCAACATCCGTCCAAAATTACGAAACAGTGCCGTACGGCTTTTAGAAATGGGTGCATGGATTTGAAACAGAGCAGTACTATGGTGCACCACTCTCCAGCGATGGTAAATCATAGACCAACAATGGGGATCCTGTTTTACAGAAAAAAACCACGTGACGAAAAAACGAAGGGTAACAAACTTCCATGACCCGATTGAGGTTCGGATAGGATTTTTTGGGTATGAAACTAACCAGTGACGGCTGAAAGCTGTCATAGCTGTAGAAATCACCGAGAGCTTCGTTTTGACTGGTTATGGCTCCCGTAACTCTAAACAAGCCAAGAGTTATGGCCCTCAGAATAATCGATATCCATAGGGTGCAACATCTACGGTGCAAGGTGCAACATCCGTCCAAAATGACGAAACTGTGCGGTACGACTTTTAGAAATGGGTGCATGGATTTGAAACGGAGCAGTAACACGGTACACCACTCTCCAGCGATGGTAAATCATAGAACACCCATGAGGATCCCGTTTTACAGAAAAAATCAACGTGACGAAAAAACGAAGGGTAAAAAACTTCCATGACTCGATTGAGGTTCAGATAGGATTTTTTTGGTGCGAAACTAACCAGCGACAGCTAAAAGCTATCATAGCTGTTCAACTCACCGAGTGCTTCGTTTTGCCTGCTAATGGCTCCTGTAACTCTAAACGGGCCAAGAGTTATGGCCTCCGAAGAATCGATATCCACAGGGTGCAACATCTACGGTGCAAGGTGCAACATCCGTCGAAAATGGTTAAACAGTGCCGTAAGACTTTTAGAAATGGGTGCATGGATTTGAAACGGTGCAGCACCATGGTGAACCACTCTCCAGCAATGGTAAATCATAGACCAGCCACGGGGATCTCATTTTACATATAATATCCACGTGACGAAAAAACGAAGGGTAAAAAACTTCCATGACCCGATTGAGGTTCGGATAAAAAATTCTGGGTATGAAACTAACAAGCGACGGCTGAAAGCTATCATAGCTGTAGAACTCACCGAGAGCTTCGTTCTTACTGGTTATGACTCCAGTAACTCTAAAGGAGCCAAGAGTTATGGCCCTCTGAAGAATCGATAACCAAAGGATGCAACATCTACCGTGCAAGGTGCACCATCCGTCCAATATGACGAAACTGTGCCGTACGACTTTTAGAAATGGGTGCATGGATTTGAAATGGAGTAGTACCACGGTGCACCACTCTCTAGCGATGGTAAATCATAGACCAGCCATGGGGATCCCGTTTTACAGAAAAAATCCACGTGACGAAAAAACGTAGGGTAAAAAACTTCCATGACCCGATTGAGGTCCAGATAGGATTTTTTGGGCACGAAACTAACCAGTGAAGGCTGAAAGCTGTCATAGCTGTAGAACTCGCCGAGTGCTTGGCTCCCGTAACTCTAAACGAGCCAAGAGTTATGGACCTCCGAAGAATCGATATCCATAGGGTGCAACATCTACGGTGCAAGGTGCAACATCCATCCAAAATTATGAAACATTGCCGTACGGCTTTTAGAAATGGGTGCATGGATTTGAAACGGAGCAGTACCAACACCCAAGGGGATCCCATTTTATAGGAAAAATCCACGTGACGAAAAAACGAAGGGTAAAAAACTTCCATGACCCGATTGAGGTTCAGATAGGATTTTTTTGGTGCGAAACTAACCAGTGACGGCTAAAAGCTATCATAGCTGTTCAACTCACAGAGTGCTTCATTTTGACTGCTTATGGCTCCCGTAACTCTAAACGAGCCACGAGTTATGGCCCTCCGAAGAATCGATATCCATAGGGTGCAACATCTACGGTGCAAGGTGCAACATCCGTCGAAAATGATGAAACAGTGCCGTACGACTTTTACAAATGGGTGCACGGATTTGAAACGGAGCAGTACCATTGTGCACCACTCTCCGGCTATGGTAAATCATAGACCAGCCACGAGGATTCCGTTTTACAGAAAAAATCCACGTTACGAAAAAACGAAGGGTAAAAAACTTCCAAGACCCGATTAAGGTTCGGGTATGATATTTTGGTATGAAACTAACCCGTGACGGCTGAAAGCTATCAAAGCTGTAGAACTCACCGAGTGCTTCGTTTTGACTGGTTATGGCTCTCGTAACTCTAAACGAGCCAAGACTTATGGCCCTTCGAAGAATCGATTTCCAAAGGGTGCAACATCTACGGTGCAAGGTGCAACATCCGTCCAAAATTATGAAACAGTGTCGTACGGCTTTTAGAAATGGGTGCATGGATTTGAAACGGAGCAGTACCACAGTTCACCACTCTGCAGCGATTGTAAATCATAGAACACCCACGGGGATCCCATTTTAAAGGAAAAATCCACGTGACGAAAAAAACGAAGGGTAAAAAGTTTCCATGACCCGATTGAGGTTCATATAGGATTTTCTTGGTGCGAAACTATCCAGTGACGGCTAAAAGCTATCATAGCTGTTCAACTCACCGAGTGCTTCGTTTTGACTGCTTATGGCTCCCGTAACTCTGAACGAGCCTAGAGTTATGGCCCTCCGAAGAATCGATATCCACAGGGCGCAACATCTACGGTACATGGTGCAACATCCGTCGAAAATGATGGAACAGTGCCGTACGACTTTTAGAAATGGGTGCATGGATTTTGAAACGGAGCAGTACCATTGTGCACCACTCTCCGGCTATGGTAAATCATAGACCAGCCACGTGGATCCCGTTTTACAGAAAAAATCGACGTTACGAAAAAACGAAGGGTAAAAAACTTCCAAGGCCCGGTTAAGGTTCGGGTATGATTTTTTGGCATGAAACTAACCCGTGACGGCTGAAAGCTGTCAAATCTCTAGAACTCACCAAGTGCTTCGTTTTGACTGGTTATGGCTCCCGTAACTCTAAACGAGCCAAGACTTATGGCCCTTCGAAGAATCGATATCCAAAGGGTGCAACATCTACGGTGCAAGGTGCAACATCCGTCCAAAATTATGAAACAGTGTCGTACGACTTTTAGAAATGGGTGCATGGATTTGAAACGGAGCAGTACCACAGTGCACCACTCTCCAGCGATTGTAAATCCTAGAACACCCACGGGGATCACGTTTTACAGGAAAAATCCACGTGACGAAAAAACGAAGGGTAAAAAACTTCCATGACCCGATTGAGGTTCAGATAGGATTTTTTCGGTGCGAAACTAACCAGTGACGACTAAAATCTATCATAGCTGTTCAACTCACCGAGTGCTTCGTTTTGACTGCTTATGGCTCCTGTAACTCTGAATGAGCCTAGAGTTATGGCCCTTCGAAGAATCGATATCCACATGGTGCAACATTTACGGTGCAAGGTGCAACATCCGTCGAAAATGATGAAATAGTGCCGTACGACTTTTAGAAATGGGTGCATGGATTTGAAACAGAGCAGTACCATTGTGCACCACTCTCCGGCTATGGTAAATCATAGACCAGCCACATGTATCCCTCTTTACAGAAAAAATCCACGTTATGAAAAAACGAAGGTTAGAAAACTTCCAAGACCCGCTTAAGGTTCGGGTATGAGTTTTTGGTATAAACCTAACCCGTGACGGCTGAAAGCTGTCAAAGCTGTAGAACTCACCGAGAGCTTCATTTTGACTGGTTATAGCTCCCGTAACTCTAAACGAGCCAAGACTTATGGCCCTCCAAAGAATCGATATCCACAGGGTGCAACATCTACGGTGCAAGGTGAAACATCCGTCCAAAATGACGAAACTGTGCCGCAGGACTTTTAGAAATGGGTGCATGGATTTGAAACGAAGCAGTACCACGGTTCACCACTCTCCAGCGATGGTAAATCATAGAACACCCATGGGGATCCCATTTTACAGAAAAAATCCACGTGACGAAAAAACGAAGAGTAAAAAACTTCCATGGCCCGATTGAGGTTCGGATAGGATTTTTTGGGTACGAAACTAACCAGTGACGGCTGAAAGCTGTCATAGCTGTAGAACTCACCGAGTGCTTCATTTGGACTAGTTATGGCTCCCGTAACTCTAAACGAGCCAAGAGTTATGGCCCTCCGAAGAATCGATATCCACAGGGTGCAACATCTACGGTGCAAGGTGCAACATCCGTCGAAAATGATGAAACAGTGCCGTACGACTTTTAGAAATGGGTGCATGGATTTAAAATGGAGCAGTACCATTGTGCACCACTCTTCGGCTATGGTAAATCATAGACCAGCCACGGGGATTCCGTTTTACAGAAAAAATCAACGTTACCAAAAAACGAAGGGTAAAAAACTTCCAAGACCCGATTATGGTTCGGGCATGATTTTTTGGTATGAAACTAACCCGTGACGGCTGAAAGCTGTCAGAGCTGTAAAACTCACCGAGAGCTTCGTATTGACTGGTTATGGCTCCCGTAACTCTATACGAGCTTAGGATTATGGCCTTTCGAAGAATCGATATCCACAGGGTGCAACATCTACGGTGAAAGGTGAAACATCCGTCCAAAATGACAAAACTGTCCCGTAGGACTTTTAGAAATGGGTGCATGGATTTGAAACGGAGCAGTACCACGGCGCACCACTCTCCATCGACGGTAAATCATAGAACACCCACGGGGATCCCGTTTTACAGAAAAAATCCACATGACGAAAAAACGAAGAGTGAAAAACTTCCATGGCCCAGTTGAGGTTCGGATAGGATTTTTTGGGTACGAAACTATCCAGTGACGGCTAAAAGCTATCACAACTGTAGAACTCACCGATTGCTTCATTTTGACTGCTTATGGCTCCGGTAACTCTAAACGAGCCAAGGGTATGGCCCCCCGAAGAATCGATATCCACAGGGTGCAACATCTATGGCGCGAGGTGCAACATCCGTCGAAAATGACGAAACAGTGCTGCACAAATTTGAGAAATGGGTGAATGGATTTGAAACGGTGCAATACCATGGTGCACCACTCTCCAGCGATGGTAAATCATAGACTAGCCACGGGGATCCCATTTTACATAAAAAAACCACGTAACGAAAAAACGAAGGGTAAAAAACTTCCATGACCTGATTGAGGTTCGGATAAAAAATTTTGGGCATGAAACTAACTAGTGACGGCTGAAAGCGGTCTTACCCTATGAAACTAACCAGTGACGGCTTCGTTTTGACTGATTATGGCTCCCGTAACTCTAAACGAGCCAAGAGTTATGGCCCTCCGAAGAATCGATATCCACAGGGTGCAACATCTACGGTGCAAGGTGCAACATCCGTCCAAAATAACGAAACTGTGCCGTACGACTTTTAGAAATGGGTGATGGATTTGAAACAGAGAAGTACCACGGTGCACCACACTCCAGTGATGGTAAATGATAGACCAACCATGGTGATCCCGTTTTACAGAAATAATCCATGTGACGAAAAAACGAAGGGTAAAAAACTACCATGACCCGATTGAGGTTCCGATAGGATTTTTTGGGTACGAAACTTACCAGTGACGGCTGAAAGCTGTCGTAGGTTTAGAACTCACCGAGAGCTTTGTTTTGACTAGTTATGACTGCCGTAAATATAAACGAGCCAAGATTTATGGCCCTCTGAAGAATCGATATCCATAGGGTGCAATATCTACGGTGTAAGGTGCAACATCCGTCCAAAATGACGAAACAGTGCCGTACGACATTTAGTAATGGGTGCATGGATTTGAAACGGAGCAGTACCATAGTGCACCACTCTCCAGCGATGGTAAATCATAGACCAGCCATGGGGATCCCGTTTTACATAAAAAATCCATGTGACGAAAAAACGTAGGGTAAAAAACTTCCATGATCCGATTGAGGTTCGGATAGGATTTTTTAGGTACGAAACTAACCAGTGACGGCTGAAAGCTATCATAGCTACATTTTGACTGGTTGTGGCTCCCGTAACTCTAAACGAGCCAAGAGTTATGGCCCTCCGAAGAATCGATATCCACAGGGTGCAACATCTACGGTGCAAGGTGCAACATCCGTCCAAAATTACGAAACAGTGCCGTACGGCTATTAGAAATGGGTGCATGGATTTGAAAGGGAGCAGTACCATGGTGCACCACTCTCCAGCGATGGTAAATCATAGACCAGCCACGGGATCCCGTTTTACAGAAAAAATCCACGTGACGAAAAAACGAAGTGTAACAAACTTCCATCACCCGATCGAGGTTCAGATAGGATTTTTTGGGTATGAAACTAACCAGTGACGGCTGAAAGCCGTCGTAGCTGTAGAACTCACCGAGAGCTTCGTTTTGACTGGTTATGGCTCCCGTAACTCTAAACGAGCCAAGAGTTATGGCCCTCCGAATAATCGATATCCACAAGGTGCAACATCTACGGTGCAAGGTGCAACATCCGTCCAAAATGACGAAACTGTGCCGTACGACTTCTAGAAATGGGTGCATGGATTTAAAACGGAGAAGTACCACGGTACACCATTCTCTAGCGATGGTAAATCATAGAACACCCACGGGGATCCCGTTTTACAGAAAAAGTCCACGTGACGAAAAAACGAAGGGTAAAAAACTTCCATGACCCGATTGAGGTTCATATAGGATTTTTTTGGTGCGAAACTTACCAGTGACGGCTAAAAGCTATCATTGCTGTTCAACTCACCGAGTGCTTCATTTTGACTGCTTATGGATCCCGTAACTCTAAACGAGCCAAGAGTTATGGCTCTCCGAAGAATCGATATCCACAGGGTGCAACATCTACGATGCCAGGTGCAACATCCGTCGAAAATGATGAAACAGTGTCGTACAACTTTTAGAAATGGGTGCATGGATTTGAAACGGTGCAGTGCCGTGGTGCACCACTCTCCAGCAATGGTAAATCATAGACCTGCCACGGGGATCTCGTTTTACATAAAAAATCCACGTGACGAAAAAACGAAGGGTAAAAAACTTCCATGACCCGATTGAGGTTCGGATAAAAATTTTTGGGTATGAAACTAACCAGTGATGGCTGAAAGCTGTCATAGCTATAGAACTCACCGACAGCTTCGTTTTGGCTGATTATGACTCCAGTAACTCTAAATGAGCCAAGAGTTATGGCCCTTTGAAGAATCGATATCCACAGGATGCAACATCTACGGTGCAAGGTGCAACATCCATCCAAAATGACGAAACTGTGCCGTACAACTTTTAGAAATGGGAGCACGGATTTGAAATGGAGCAGTACCACGGTGCACCACTCTCCAGCGATGGTAAATCATAGACTAGCCATGGGGATCCCGTTTTACAGAAAAAATCCGCGAGACGAAAAAACGAAGGGTAAAACACTTCCATTACCCGATTGAGGTTCAGATAGGATTTTTTAGGCATGAAACTAACTAGTGACGGCTGAAAGCGGTCACAGCTGTAGAACTCACCGAGAGCTTCATTTTGACTAGTTATGGCTCCCGTAACTCTAAACGAGTCGAGAGTAATGGCCCTCTGAAGAATCGATATCCACAGGGTGCAACATCTACGGTGCAAGGTGCTACATCCGTCCAAAATTACGAAACAGTGTCGTACGGCTTTTAGAAATGGGTGCATGGATTTGAAATGGAGCAGTAGCACAGTGCACCACTATCCAGCGATTGTAAATCATTGAACACCCACGGGGATCCCATTTTACAGGAAAAATTCACGTGACGAAAAAACGAAGGGTAAAAAACTTCCATGACCCGATTGAGGTTCAGATACGGTTTTTTTGGTGCGAAACTAACCAGGGACGGCTAAAAGCTATCATAGCTGTTCAACTCACCGATTGCTTCATTTTGACTACTTATGGCTCCCGTAACTCTAAATGAGCCAAGAGTTATGGCCCTCCGAAGAATCGTTATCCACAGGGTGCAACATCTACGGCGCAAGGTGCAACATCCGTCGAAAATGATGAAATAGTGTCGTACGACTTTTAGAAATGGGTGCATGGATTTGAAACGGAGCAGTAATATTGTGCACCACTCTCAAGCAATGGTAAATTATAGACCAGCCACGGGGATCCCGTTTTACAGAAAAAATCCACATTACGAAAAAACGAAGGGTAAAAAACTTCCAACACCCGATTAAGGTTCGGGTATGATATTTTGGTATGAAACTAACCCGTGATGGCTGAAAGCTGTCAAAGCTGTAGAACTCACCGAGAGCTTTGTTTTGAGTAGTTATGGCTCCCGTAACTCTAAACGAGCCAAGAGTTATGGCCTTCCGAAGAATCGATATCCACAGGGTGCAACATCTACGGTGCAAGGTGCAACATCCGTCCAAAATTACAAAACAGTGTCGTATGGCTTTTAGAAATGGGTGCATGGATTTGAAACTGAGCAGTACCACAGTGCACCACTCTCCAGCGATTGTAAATCATAGAACACCCTCGGGGATCCCGTTTTACAGGAAAAATCCACGGGACGAAAAAAACGAAGGGTAAAAAACTTCCATGACCCGATTAAGGTTCGGATAGGATTTTTTTGGTGCGAAACTAACCAGTGACGGCTAAAAGCTATCATAGCTGTTCAACTCACCGAGTGCTTCGTTTTGACTGCTAATGGCTCCCATAACTCTAAACGAGCCAAGGGTTATGGCCCTCCGAAGAATCGATATCCACAGGGTGCAACATCTACGGTGCAAGGTGCAACATCCGTCGAAAATGATGAAACAGTGTCGTACGACTTTTAGAAATGGGTGCATGGATTTGAAATGGAGCGGTACCATTGTGAACCACTCTCCGGCAATGGTAAATCATAGACCAGCCACGGGGATCCTGTTTTACAGAAAAAATCCACGTTACGAAAAAACGAAGGGTAAAAAACTTCCAAGACCCGATTAAGGTTCGGGTATGATTTTTTGTATGAAACTAACCCGTGACGGCTGAAAGCGGTAAAAGCTGTAGAACTCACCGAGAGCTTCGTTTTGAATGGTTATGGCTCCCGTAACTCTAAACGAGCCAAGACTTATAGCCCTCCGAAGAATCGATATCCACAGGGTGTAACATCTACGTGCATGGTGAAACATCCGTCCAAAATGATGAAACTGTGCCGTAGGACTTTTAGAAATGGGTGCATGGATTTGAAACGGAGCAGTACCACGGTGCACCACTCTCCAGCGATGGTAAATCATAGAACATCTACGGGGATCCCCTTTTACAGTAAAAATCCACGTGACGAAAAAACGAAGAGTAAAAAACTTCCATGGCCCGATTGAGGTTCGGATAGGATTTTTTGGGTATGAAACTAACCAATGATGGCTAAAAGCTGTCACAACTGTAGTACTCACCGATTGCTTCGTTTTGACTGCTTATGTCTCCCGTAACTCTAAACGAGCCAAGAGTTATGGCCCTCCGAAGAATCGATATCCACAGGGTGCAACGTCTACGGTGCAAGGTGCAACATCCGTCGAAAATGACGAAATAGTGCTGTACGACTTTGAGAGATGGGTGAATGGATTTGAAACGGTGCAGTACCATGATGCACCACTCTCCAGCGATGGTAAATCATAGACTAGCCATGGGGATCCCGTTTTACATAAAAAATCCACGTGACGAAAAAACGAAGGGTATCCATGACCTGATTGAGGTTCGGATAAAAATTTTTGGGTATGAAACTAACCAGTGATGGCTGAAAGCGGTCATAGTTGTAGAACTCACCGTGGGCTTCGTTTTGACTGGTTATGGCTCCCGTAACTCTAAACGAGCCAAGAGTTATGGCCCTTCGAAGAATCGATATCCACAGGGTGCAACATCAACGGTGCAAGGTGCAACATCCGTCCAAAATGACGAAACTGTGCCGTACGACTTTTAGAAATGGGTGCATGGATTTGAAACAGAGAAGTACCATGGTGCACCACTTTCCAGCGATGGTAAATGATAGACCAGCCATGGTGATCCCGTTTTACAGAAAAAAACCACGTGACTAAAAAACGAAGGGTAAAAAACTTCCATGACCCGATTGAGGGTCGGATAGGATTTTTTGGGTACGAAACTTACTAGCGACGGTTGAAAGCTGTCATAGGTTTAGAACTCACCGAGAGGTTAGTTTTGACTAGTTATGACCGCCGTAACTATTAACGAGCCAAGAGTTATGGCCCTCCGAAGAATCGATATCCACAGGGTGCAACATCTACGGTGCAAGGTGCAACATCGTCCAAAATGACGAAACAGTGCCGTACGACTTTTAGAAATGGGTGCATGGATTTGAAACAGAGCAGTACCATGGTGTACCACTCTCCAGCGATGGTAAATCATAGACCAGCCACGGGGATCCCGTTTTACATAAAAAATCCATGTGACGAAAAAACGAAGGGTAAAAAAATTCCATGACCCGATTGAGGTTCAGATAGGATTTTTTAGGTACGAAACTAACCAGTGACGGCTGAAAGCCGTCATAGCTATAGAACTCACCGAGAGCTTCGTTTTGACACGTTATGGCTCCCATAACTCTAAACGAGCCAAGAGTTATGGCCCTCCGAAGAATCGATATCCACAGGGTGCAACATCTACGGTGCAAGGTGCAACATCCGTCCAAAATGACAAAACAGTGTCGTACGACTTTTAGAAATGGGTGCATGGATTTGAAACGGAGCAGTACCTGGTGCACCACTCTCTAGCGATGGTAAATCATAGACCAGCCACGGGGATCCCGTTTTGCAGAAAAAATCCACGTGACGAAAAAACGAAGAGTAAAAAACTTCCATGACCCGATTGAGGTTCGGATAGGATTTTTTGGGTATGAAACTAAGCGGTGACGGCTGAAAGCTGTCATAGCTGTAGAACTCACCGAGAGCTTCGTTTTGAGATTCGGGTATGATATTTTGGGTATGAAAGCTATCATAGCTGTAGAACTCACCGAGAGCTTCGTTTTGACTGGTTATGGCTCCCGTAACTCTAAACGAGCCAAGAGTTATGGCCCTCCAAAGAATCGATATCCACAGGGTGCGACATCTACAGTGCAAGGTGCAACATCCGTCCAAAATGACGAAAGAATGCTGTACGACTTGTAGAAATGGGTGCATGGATTTGGAACGGTGTAGTACCATGGTGCACCACTCTCTAGAGATGGTAAATCATAGAACACCCACGGGGATCCCGTTTTACAGGAAAAATCCACGTGACGAAAAAACGAAGGGTAAAAAACTTCCAACACCCGATTGAGGTTCAGATAGGGTTTTTTTGGTGTGAAACGAACCAGTGACGGCTAAAAGCTATCATAGCTATTCAACTCACCGAGTGCTTCATTTTGACTGCTTACGGCTCCCGTGACTCTAAATGAGCTAAGAGTTATGGCCCTCCGAAGAATCGATATCCACAGGGTGCAACATCTTCGGTGCAAGGTGCAACATCCGTCGAAAATGATGAAATAGTGTCGTACGACTTTTAGAAATGGGTGCATGGATTTGAAATGGAGCAGTAATATTGTGCACCACTCTCAAGCAATGGTAAATCATAGACCAGCCACGGGGATCCCGTTTTACAGAAAAAATCCACGTTACGAAAAAACGAAGGGTAAAAAACTTCCAACACCCTATTAAGGTTCGGGTATGATATTTTTGTATGAAACTAACCCGTGATGGCTGAAAGCTGTCAAAGTTGTAGAACTCACCGAGAGCTTCGTTTTTAGTAGTTATGGCTCCCGTAACTCTAAACGAGCCAAGAGTTATGGCCTTCCGAAGAATCGATATCCACAAGGTGCAACATCTACGGTGCAAGGTGCAACATCCGTCCAAAATTACAAAACAGTGTCGTATGGCTTTTAGAAATGGGTGCATGGATTTGCAACTGAGCAGTACCACAGTACACCACTCTCCAGCGATTGTAAATCATAGAACACCCACGGGGATCCCGTTTTACAGGAAAAATCCACGTGACGAAAAAAACGAAGGGTTAAAAAACTTCCATGACCCGATTAAGGTTCGGATAGGATTTTTTTGGTGCGAAACTAACCAGTGACGGCTAAAAGCTATCATAGCTGTTCAACTCACCGAGTGCTTCATTTTGACTGCTAATGGCTCACGTAACTCTAAACGAGCCAAGAGTTATGGCCCTCCGAAGAATCGATATCCACAGGGTGCAACATCTACGGTGCAAGGTGCAACATCCGTCGAAAATGATGAAACAGTGTCGTACGACTTTTAGAAATGGGTGCATGGATTTGAAATGGAGCGGTACCATTGTGCACCACTCTCCGGCAATGGTAAATCATAGACCAGCCACGGGGATGCCGTTTTACAGAAAAAATCGACATTACGAAAAAACGAAGGGTAAAAAACTTCCAAGACCCGATTAAGGTTCGGGTATGATTTTTTGGTATGAAACTAACCCGTGACGGCTGAAAGCTGTAAAAGCTGTAGAACTCACCGAGAGCTTCGTTTTGAATGGTTATGGCTCCCGTAACTCTAAACGATCCAAGACTTATGGCCCTCCGAAGAATCGATATCCACAGGGTGCAACATCTACGGTGCATGGTGAAACATCCGTCCAAAATGACGAAACTGTGCCGTAGGACTTTTTGAAATGGGTGCATGGATTTGAAACGGAGCAGTACCACGGTGCACCACTCTCCAGCGATGGTAAATCATAGAACACCCACGGGGATCCCCTTTTACAGAAAAAATCCACGTGACGAAAAAACGAAGAGTAAAAAACTTCCATGGCCGATTGAGGTTCGGATAGGATTTTTTGGGTACGAAACTAACCAGTGATGGCTAAAAGCTGTCACAGCTGTAGTACTCACCGATTGCTTCGTTTTGACTGCTTATGGCTCCCGTAACTCTAAATGAGCCAAGAGTCATGGCCCTCCGAAGAATCGATATCCACAGGGTGCAACATCAACGGTGCAAGGTGCAACATCCGTCCAAAATGACGAAACTGTGTCGTACGACTTTTAGAAACGGGTGCATGGATTTGAAACCGAGAAGTACCATGGTGCACCACTCTCCAGCGATGGTAAATGATAGACCAGCCATGGTGATCCCGTTTTACAGAAAAAATCCACGTGATGAAAAAACGAAGGGTAAAAAACTTCCATGGCCCGATTGAGGGTCGGATAGGATTTTTTGGGTACGAAACTTACCAGTGACGGCTGAAAGCGGTCATAGGTTTAGAACTCACCGAGAGGTTCGTTTTGACTAGTTATGACCGCCGTAACTATTAACGAGCCAAGTGATATGGCCCTCCGAAGAATCGATATCCACAGGGTGCAACATCTACGGTGCAAGGTGCATCATCCGTCGAAAATGATGAAGCAGTGTCGTACAACTTTTAGAAATGGGTGCATGGATTTGAAATGGAGCAGTACCATTGTGCACCACTCTCCGGCTATGGTAAATCATAGACCTGCCACGGGGATCCCGTTTTACAGAAAAAATCCACGTTACGAAAAAAACGAAGGGTAAAAAACTTCCAAGACCCGATTAAGGTTCAGGTATGATTTTTTGGTATGAAACTAACTCGTGTCAGCTGAAAGCTGTCAAAGCTGTAGAACTCACCGAGAGCTTCGTTTTGACTAGTTATGGCTCCCGTAACTCTAAACGAGCCGAGACTTATGGCCCTCCGAAGAATCGATATCCACAGGGTGCAACATCTACGGTGCAAGGTGAAACATCCGTCCAAAATGACGAAACTGTGCCGTAGGACTTTTAAAAATGGGTGCATGGATTTGAAACGGAGCAGTACCACGGTGCACCACTCTCCAGCGATGGTAAATCATAGAACACCCACGGGGATCCCCTTTTACAGAAAAAATCCACGTGACGATAAAACGAAGAGTAAAAAACTTCCATGGCCCGATTGAGGTTCGGATAGGATTTTTTGGGTACGAAACTAACCAGCGACAGCTAAAAGCTGTCACAGCTGTAGTACTCACCGATTGCTTCATTTTGACTGCTTATGGCTCCCGTAACTCTAAACGAGCCAAGAGTCATGGCCCTCCGAAGAATCGATATCCACAGGGTGCAACATCTACGGTGCAAGGTGCAACATCCTTCGAAAATGACGAAACAGTGCTGTACGACTTTGAGAAATGAGTGAAGGGATTTGAAACGGTGCGGTACCATGATGCACCGCTCTCTAGTGATGGTAAATCATAGAATAGCCACGGGGATCCCGTTTTACATAAAAAATCCACGTGGCGAAAAAACGAAGGGTAAAAAACTTCCATGACCTGATTGAGGTTCGGATAAATTTTTTTGGGTATGAAGCTAACCAGTGACGGCTGAAAGTGGTCATAGCTGTAGAACTCACCGAGGGCTTCGTTTTGACTGGTTATGGATCCCGTAACTCTAAACGAGCAAAGAGTTATGGCCCTCCGAAGAATCGATATCCACAGGGTGCAACATCAACGGTGCAAGATGCAACATCAGTCCAAAATGACGAAACTGTGCCGTACGACTTTTAGAAATGGGTGCATGGATTTGAAACAGAGAAGTACCACGGTGCACCACTCTCCAGCGATGGTAAATGATAGACCAGCCATGGTGATCCCGTTTTACAGAAAAAATCCACGTGACGAAAATACAAAGGGTAAAAAACATCCATGACCCGATTGAGGGTCGGATAGGATTTTTTGGGTACGAAACTTACCAGTGACGGCTGAAAGCTGTCATAGGTTTAGAACTCACCGAGAGGTTCGTTTTGACTAGTTATGACCGCCGTAACTATTAACGAGCCAAGAGTTATGGCCCTCCGACGAATCGATATCCACAGGGTGCAACATCAACGGTGCAAGGTGCAACATCCATCCAAAATGTCGAAATAGTGCCATACGACTTTTAGAAATGGGTGCATGGATTTGAAACAGAGCATACCATGGTGCACCACTCTCCAGCAATGGTAAATCATAGACCAGCCACGCGGATCCTGTTTTACATAAAAAATCCATGTGACGAAAAACGAAGGGTAAAAAACTACCATGACCCGATTGAGGTTCGGATAGGATTTTTTAGGTACGAAACTAACCAGTGACGGCTGAAAGCTGTCATAGCTATAGAACTCACCAAGAGCTTCGTCTTGACAGGTTATGGTTCCCGTAACTCTAAACGAGCCAAGATTTATAGCCCTCCAAAGAATCGATATCCACAAGGTGCAACATCTACGGTGCAAGGTGCAACATCCGTCCAAAATGACAAAACAGTGTCGTACGACTTTTAGAAATGGGTGCATGGATTTGAAACGGAGCAGTACCTGCTGCACCACTCTCCAGCGATGGTAAATCATAGACCAGCCACGGGGATCCCGTTTTACAGAAAAAATCCACGTGACGAAAAAACGAAGAGTAAAAAACTTCCATGACCCGATTGAGGTTCGGATAGGATTTTTTGGGTATGAAACTAACCGGTGACGGCTGAAAGCTGTCATAGCTGTAGAACTCACCGAGAGCTTTGTTTTGAGGTTCGGGTATGATTTTTGGGTATGAAAGCTATCATAGCTGTAGAACTCACCAAGAGCTTCGTTTTGACTGGTTTTGGCTCCCGTAACTCTAAACGAGCCAAGAGTTATGGCCCTCCAAAGAATCGATATCCATAGGGTGCGACATCTACAGTGCAAGGTGCAACATCCGTCCAAAATGACGAAACAATGCTGTACGACTTGTAGAAATAGGTGCATGGATTTGAAATGGTGTAGTACCATGGTGCACCACTCTCTAGCGATGGTAAATCATAGACCAGCTACGGGGATCCCGTTTTATGGAAAAAATCCACGTGACGATAAAACGAAGGGTAAAAAACTTTCATGACCCGATTGAGGTTCGGATAGGATTTTTTGGGTACAAAACTAGATAGTGACGGCTGAAAGCCGTCATAGCTGTAGAACTCACTGAGAGCTTCGTTTTGACTGGTTATGGCTCCTGTTACTCTAAACGAGCCAAGAGTTATGGCCCTCCGAAGAATCGATATCCACAGGGTGCAACATCTACGGTGCAAGGTGCAACATCCGTCCAAAATGACGCAACAGTGCCGTACGACTTTTAGAAATTGATGCATGGATTTGAAACGGAGCAGTACCATGGTGCACCACTCTCCAGCGATGGTAAATCATTGACCAGCCACGGGGATCCCGTTTTACGGAAAAAATCCACGTGACGAAAAAACGAAGGGTAAAAAACCTCCATGACCCGATTGAGGTTCGGATAGGATTTTTTGGGTATGAAACTAACCAGTGATGGCTGAAAGCTGTCATAGCTATAGAGCACACCGAGTGCTTCGTTTTGACTGGTTATGGCTCCCGTAACTCTGAACGAGCCAAGAGTTATGATCCTCCGAAGAATCAATATCCACACTGTGCAACATCTACGGTGCAAGGTGTAACATCCGTCCAAAATGATGAAACTGTACCGTACGACCTTTAGAAATGGGTGCATGGATTTGAAATGGAGCAGTACCATTGTGCACCACTCTCCGGCGATGGTAAATCATAGACCTGCCACGGGGATCCCGTTTTACATAAAAAATCCACGTGACGAAAAAACGAAGGGTAAAAAACTTCCATGACCCGATTGAGGTTCGGATAGATTTTTTGGGTACGAAACTAACCAGTGACGGCTAAAAGCTATCATAGGTGTTGAACTCACCGAGAGCTTCGTTTTGACTGGTCATGGCTCCCACAACTCTAAACGAGCCAAGAGTTATGGCTCTCCGAAGAATCGATATCCATAGGGTTCAACATCTACGGTGCAAGGTGCAACATCGGTCCAAAATGACGAAACAGTGCCGTACGAATGTTAGAAATGGGTGCATGGATTTGAAACGGAGCAGTACGGTGGTGCACCACTCTCCAGTGATGGTAAATCATAGACCAGCCACGGGGAACCCGATTTACAGAAAAAATCCACATGACGAAAAAAGGAAGGGTAAAAAACTTCCATGGCCCGATTGAGATTCGGATAAAATTTTTTGGGTATGAAACTAAACTGTGATGGCTGAAAGCTGTCATAGCTGTAGAACTCACCGAGAGCTACGTTTTGACTGGTTATGGCTACTATAACTCAAAATGAGCCAAGGGTTATGGCCCTCCGAAGAATCGATATCCACAGGGTGCATCATCTACGGTGCAAGGTGCAACATCCGTCCAAAATGATGAAACTGTGTCGTACGACTTTTAAAAATGGATGCATGGATTTGAGATGGAGCAATACCACGGTGCACCACTCTGCAGCGATGGTAAATCATAGACCACCACGGGGATCCCGTTTTACAGAAAAAATCCACGTGACGAAAAAACGAACGGTAAAAAACTTCCACGACCCGATTGAGGTTCGGATAGGATTTTTTGGGTATTAAACTAACCAGTGACGGCTGAAAGCTGTCATAGCTATAGAACTCACCGAGAGCTTTGTTTTGACTGGTTATGGCTCCCATGACTCTAAACAAGCCAAGAGTTATGGCCCTCCGAAGAATCGATATCCACAAGGTGCAACATCTACGGTGCAAGGTGCAACATCCGTCCAAAATGACGAAACTGTGCCGTACGACTTTTAGAAATGGGTGCATGGATTTGAAACGGATTAGTACCTCGGTGCACCACTCTACAGCGAGGGTAAATCATAGACCAGCCACAGGGATCCCGTTTTACAGAAAAAATCCACGTGACGAAAAAACGAAGGGTAAAAAACTTCCATGACCCGATTGAGGTTCGGATAGGATTTTTTGGGTACGAAACAAACCAGTGACAGCTGAAAGCTGTCATAGCTATAAAACTCACCGAGAACTTTGTTTTGACTGGTTATGCCTCCCGTAACTCTAAATGATTCAAGAGTTATGGCCCTTCGAAGAATCGATATCCACAGGGTGCAACATCTACGGTGCAAGGTGCAACATCCGTCCAAATTGACGAAAATGTGCCGTACGACTTTTATAAATGGGTGCATGGATTTGAAACGGAGCAGTACCATAGTGCCCCAATCTCCAGCGATGGTAAATCGTAGACCACCCACGGGGATCCCATTTTACAGAAAAAATACACGTGACGAAAAAACGAAGGGTAAAAAACTTCCATGACCCGATTGAGGTTCGGGTAGGATTTTTTGGGTACGAAACTAACCAGTGACGGCTGAAAGCTGTCATAGCTGTAAAACTCACCGAGAGCTTTGTTTAGCCTGGTTATGGCTCCCGTAACTCTAAACGAGCCAAGAGTTATGGCCCTCCGAAGAATCGATATCCACAGGGTGCAACATCCTACAGCAAAAGGTGCAACATCCGTCCAAAATGACGAAACTGTGCCGTACGACTTTTAGAAATGGGTGCATGGATTTGAAACGGAGCAGTACCACGGTGCACTAATCTCCAGCGATGGTAAATCAAAGACCACCCTCGGGGATCCCGTTTTACAGAAAAAATACAGGTGATGAAAAAACGAAGGGTAAATAACTTCCATGACCCGATTGAGGTTCGGGTATGATTTTTTGGGTATGAAACTAACCAGTGACAGTTAAAATCGGTCATAGCTATAGAACTCACTGAGAGCTTCGTTTTGACTTGTTATGGCTCCCGTAACTCTAAACGAGCCAAGAGTTATGGCCCTTCGAAGAATCGATATCCACAGGGTGCAACATCTACGGTGCAAGGTGCAATATCCGTCCAAAATGGCGAAACTGTGCCGTACGACTTTTAAAAATGGGTGCGTGGATTTGAAACGGAGCAGTACCACGGTGAACCACTCTACAGCGATGGTAAATCATAGACCAGCCATGGGGATCCCGTTTTACAGAAAAAATCCACGTGACGAAAGAAAAAGGGTAAAAAACTTCCATGACCCGATTGAGGTTCGGATAGGATTTTTTGGGTACGAAACTAACCAGTGACGGCTGAAAGCCATCACAGCTATAAAACTCGCCGAGAGCTTCGTTTTGACTGGTTATGGCTCTCGTAACCCTAAACGAGCCAAGAGTTATGGCCCTCCGAAGAGTCGATATCCACAGGGTGCAACATCTACGGTGCAAGGTGCAACATCCGTCCAAAATGACGAAACTGTGCCGTATGACTTTTAGAAATGGATGCACGGATTTGAAACGGAGCAGTACTATGGTGCACCACTCTCCAGCGATGGTAAATCATAGACCAGCCACGGGGATCCCATTTTACAGAAAAATCCACGTGACTAAAAAACGAAGGGTAAAAAAACTTCCATGACCCGATTGAGATTCAGATAGGATTTTTTGGGTACGAAACTTACCAGTGACGGCTGATAGCCGTCATAGCTATAGAACTCACCGAGAGCTTGGTTTTGACTGGTTATGGCTCCCGTAACTCTAAACTAGCCAAGAGTTATGGCCCTCCGAAGAATCGATATCCACAGGGTGAAACATCTACGGTGCAAGGTGCAACATCCGTCCAAAATGATGAAACATTGTCGTACGACTTTTAGAAAAGGGTGCATGGATTTGAAACGGAGCAGTACCATGGTGCACCACTATCCAGCGATGGTAAATCATAGACCAGCCACGGGGATCCCGTTTTACAGAAAAATCCACGTGACGAAACAACGAAGGGTAAAAAACTTCCATGACCCGATTGAGGTTCGGATAGGATTTTTTGGGTATGAAACTAACTAGTGACGGCTGAAAGCTGTCATAGTTGTAGAACTTACCGAGAGCTTCGTTTAGAGGTTCGGGTATGATTTTTTTGGTATGATTTTTTGGGTATGAAAGCTGTCATAGCTGTAGAACTCACTGAGAACTTCGTTTTGACTGGTTATGGCTCCCGTAACTCTAAACGAGCCAAGTGTTATGGCCCTCCGAAGAATCGATATCCACAGGGTGCAACATCTACGGTGCAAGGTGCAACATCCGTCCAAAATGACAAAATTGTACTGTACGGCTTTTAGAAATGGGTGCATGGATTTGAAACGGAGCAGTACAACAGTGCACCACTCTCCAGCTATGGTAAATCATAGACCACCCACGGGGATCCCTTTTTACAGAAAAAATCCAGGTGACGAAAAAATGAAGGGTAAAAAACATCCATAACAAGATTGAGGTTCGGGTACGATTTTTTGGGTATGAAACTAACCAGTGATGGCTGAAAGCTATCATAGCTGTAAAACTCACCGAGAGCTTCTTTTTGACTGGTTATGGCTCCTGTAACTCTAAACGAGCCAAGAGTTATGGCCCTCCGAAGAATCGATAACCACAGGGTGCAACATCTACGGTGCATGGTGCAACATACGTTCAGAATGACGAAACAGTGCCGTAGGACTTTAGGAAATGGGTGCATGGATTTGAAACAGAGCAGTACCATGGTGCACCACTCTACAGCGATGGTAAATCATAGACCAGCCACGGGGATCCCGTTTTACACAAAAAGCCACGTGACAAAAAAACGAAGGGTAAAAAACTTCCATGACCCGATTAAGATTCGGATAAATTTTTTTGGGTATGAAACTAACCAGTGACGGCAAAAAGCTGCCATAGCTGTAGAACTCACCGAGAGCTTCATTTTGACTGGTTATGGCTCTCGCAACTATAAACGAGCCAAGAGTTATGGCCCTCCGAAGAATCGATATCCACTGGGTGCAACATCTACGGTGCAAGGGGCAACATCCGTCCAAAATGACGAAACTGTGTCGTACGAGTTTTAGAAATGGGTGCATGGAATTGAAACGGAGCAGTACCACGGTGCACCACTCTCCAGCGATGGTAAATCATACACCAGCCATGGGGATCCCCTTTTACAGAAAAAATCCACGTGACGAAAAAAAATGGTAAAAAACTTCCATGACCCGATTGAGGTTCGGATAGGATTTTTTAGGTATGAAACTAACCAGTGACGGCTGAAAGCCATCACAGCTGTAGAACTCGCCGAAAGCTTCGTTTTGACTGGTTATGGCTCTCGCAACTATAAACGAGCCAAGAGTTATGGCCTTCCGAAGAATCGATATCCACAGGGTGCAACATCTACGGTGCAAGGGGCAACATCCGTCCAAAATGACGAAACTGTGCCGTACGAGTTTTAGAAATGGGTGCATGGATTTGAAATGGAGCAGTACCACAGTGCACCACTCTCTAGCAATGGTAAATCATAGGCCAGCCACGGGGATCCTAATTTAAAGAAAAAATCAACGTGACGAAAAAACGAAGGGTAAAAAACTTCCATGACCCGATTGAGGTTCGGGTTGGATTTTTTGGGTAAGAAATTAACCAATGACGGCTGAAAGCCGTCATAGCTATTGAACTCACTGAGAGCTTCGCTTTGACTGGTTATGGCTCCCGTAACTCTAAACGAGCCACGAGTTATGGCCCTCCGAAGAATCGATATCCACAGGGTTCAACATCTACGGTGCAAGGTGCAACATCCGTCCAAAATGACAAAACTGTGCCGTACGACGTTTAGAAATGGATGCATGGATTTTAAACGGAGCAATATCACGGTGCACCACTCTGCAGCGATGGTAAATCATAGACCAGCCATGGGAATCCCGTTTTACAGAAAAAATCCACGTGACGAAAAAAAAGGGTAAAAAACTTCCATGACCCAATTGAGGTTCGGATAGGATTTTTTGGGTACGAAACTAACCAGTGACGGCTGAAAGCCGTCATAGCTGTAGACCTCACCGAGAGCTTCGTTTTGACTGGTTATGGCTCTCATAACTCTAAACGAGCCAAGAGTTATGGCCCTTCGAAGAATCGATATCCACAGGGTGCAAAATCTACGGTGCAAGGTGCAACATCCGTCCAAAATGACGAAACTGTGCCGTACGACTTTTAGAAATGGATGCATGGATTTGAAATGGAGCAGTACCATGGTGCACCACTCTCCAGCGATGGTAAATCATAGACCTGCCACGGGGAGCCCATTTTACAGAAAAAATCCACGTGACTAAAAAACGAAGGGTAAAAAAACTTCCATGACCCGATTTAGATTCGGATAGGGTTTTTTGGGTACGAAACTTACCAGTGACGGCTGAAAGCCGTCATAGCTATAGAACTCACCGAGAGCTTCGTTTTGACTTGTTATGGCTCCCGTAAATCTAAACTAACCAAGAGTTATGTCCCTCCGAAGAATCGATATCCTCAGGGTGAAACATCTACGGTGCAAGGTGCAACATCCGTCCAAAATGATGAAACATTGTCGTACGACTTTTAGAAAAGGGTGCATGGATTTGAAACGGTGCAGTACCACGGTGATCCACTCTACAGCAATGGTAAATCATAGGCCAGCCATGGGGATCCCGTTTTACAGAAAAAATACACGTGACAAAAGAAAAGGGTAAAAAACTTTCATGACCCGATTGAGGTTCGGATAGGATTTTTTGGGTACGAAACTAACCAGTGACGGGTGAAAGCCATCACAGCTGTAGAACTCGCCGAGAGCTTCGTTTTGACTGGCTATGGCTCTCGCAACTATAAACGAGCCAAGAGTTATGGCCCTCCGAAGAATCGATATCCACAGGGTGCAACATCTACGGTTCAAGGGGCAACATCCGTCCAAAATGACGAAACTGTGTCGTACGAGTTTTAGAAATGGGTGCATGGAATTGAAACGGAGCAGTACCACGGTGCACCACTCTCCAGCGATGGTAAATCATACACCAGCCATGGGGATCCCGTTTTACAGAAAAAATCCACGTGACGAAAAAAAATGGTAAAAAACTTCCATGACCCGATTGAGGTTCGGATAGGATTTTTTGGGTACGAAACTAACCAGTGACGGCTGAAAGCCATCACAGCTGTAGAACTCGCCGAGAGCTTCGTTTTGACTTGTTATGGCTCTCGCAACTATAAACGAGCCAAGAGTTATGGCCTTCCGAAGAATCGATATCCACAGGGTGCAACATCTACGGTGCAAGGGGCAACATCCGTCCAAAATGATGAAACTGTGCCGTACGAGTTTTAGAAATGGGTGCATGGATTTGAAACGGAGCAGTACCACAGTGCACCACTCTCTAGCAATGGTAAATCATAGGCCAACCACGGGGATCCCAATTTAAAGAAAAAATCAACGTGACGAAATAACGAAGGGTAAAAAACTTCTATGACCCGATTGAGGTTCGGGTTGGATTTTTTGGGTAAGAAATTAACCAGTGACGCCTGAAAGCCGTCATAGCTATTGAACTCACTGAGAGCTTCGTTTTGACTGGTTATGGCTCCCGTAACTCTAAACGAGCCACGAGTTATGGCCCTCCGAAGAATCGATATCCACAGGGTTCAACATCTACGGTGCAAGGTGCAACATCCGTCCAAAATGACGAAACTGTGCCGTACGACTTTTAGAAATGGATGCATGGATTTTAAACGGAGCAATACCACGGTGCACCACTCTGCAGCGATGGTAAATCATAGACCAGCCATGGGGATCCCGTTTTACAGAAAAAATCCACGTGACGAAAAAAAGGGTAAAAAACTTCCATGACCCAATTGAGGTTCGGATAGGATTTTTTGGGTACGAAACTAACCAGTGACGGCTAAAATCCATCATAGCTGTAGACCTCACCGAGAGCTTCGTTTTGACTGGTTATGGCTCTCGTAACTCTAAACGAGCCAAGAGTTATGGCCCTCCGAAGAATCGATATCCACAGGGTGCAAAATCTACGGTGCAAGGTGCAACATCCGTCCAAAATGACGAAATTGTGTCGTACGACTTTTAGAAATGGATGCATGGATTTGAAACGGAGCAGTACCATGGTGCACCACTCTCCAGCGATGGTAAATCATAGACCAGCCACGGGGATCCCATTTTACAGAAAAAATCCACGTGACTAAAAAACGAAGGGTAAAAAAACTTCCATGACCCGATTTAGATTCGGATAGGGTTTTTTGGGTACGAAACTTACCAGTGACGGCTGAAAGCCATCATAGCTATAGAACTCATCGAGAGCTTCGTTTTGACTTGTTATGGCTCCCATAACTCTAAACTGACCAAGAGTTATGGCCCTCCGAAGAATCGATATCCTCAGGGTGAAACATCTACGGTGCAAGGTGCAACATCCGTCCAAAATGATGAAACATTGTCGTACGACTTTTAGGAAAGGGTGCATGGATTTGAAACGGAGCAGTACCATGGTGCACCACTATCCAGCGATGGTAAATCATAGACCAGCCATGGGGATCCCGTTTTACAGAAAAAATCCACGTGACGAAAGAAAAAGGGTAAAAAACTTCCATGACCCGATTGAGGTTCGGATAGGATTTTTTGGGTATGAAACTAACCAGTGACGGCTGAAAGCCATCACAACTATAGAACTCGCCGAGAGCTTCGTTTTGACTGGTTATGGCTCTCGTAACTCTAAACGAGCCAAGAGTTATGGCCCTCCGAATAGTCGATATCCACAGGGTGCAACATCTACGGTGCAAGGTGCAACATCCGTCCAAAATGACGAAACTGTGCCGTATGACTTTTAGAAATGGATGCATGGATTTGAAACGGAACAGTACTATGGTGCACCACTCTCCAGCGATGGTAAATCATAGACCAGCCATGGGGATCCCATTTTACAGAAAAAATCCACGTGACTAAAAAACGAAGGGTAAAAATACTTCCATGACCCGATTGAGATTCGGATAGGATTTTTTGGGTACGAAACTTACCAGTGACGGCTGAAAGCCATCATAGCTATAGAACTCACCGAGAGCTTGGTTTTGACTGGTTATGGCTCCCGTAACTCTAAACTAGCCAAGAGTTATGGCCCTCCGAAGAATTGATATCCACAGGGTGAAACATCTACGGTGCAAGGTGCAACATCCGTCGAAAATGATGAAACATTGTCGTACGACTTTTAGAAAAGGGTGCATGGATTTGAAACGGAGCAGTACCATGGTGCACCACTATCCAGCGATGGTAAATCATAGACCAGCCACGGGGATCCCGTTTTACAGAAAAATCCACGTGACGAAACAACGAAGGGTAAAAAACTTCCATGACCCGATTGAGGTTCGGATAGGATTTTTTGGGTATGAAACTAACTAGTGACGGCTGAAAGCTGTCATAGTTGTAGAACTTACCGAGAGCTATGTTTAGAGGTTCGGGTATGATTTTTTTGGTATGATTTTTTGGGTATGAAAGCCGTCATAGCTGTAGAACTCACTGAGAACTTCGTTTTGACTGGTTATGGCTCCCGTAACTCTAAACGAGCCAAGTGTTATGGCCCTCCGAAGAATCGATATCCACAGGGTGCAACAACTACGGTGCAAGGTGCAACATCCGTCCAAAATGAAAAAATTGTACTGTACGACTTTTAAAAATGGGTGCATGGATTTGAAACGGAGCAGTACAACAGTGCACCACTCTCCAGCTATGGTAAATCATAGACCACCCACGGGGATCCCTTTTTACAGAAAAAATCCAAGTGACGAAAAAATGAAGGGTAAAAAACTTCCATAACAGGATTGAGGTTCGGGTACGATTTTTTGGGTATGAAACTAACCAGTGATGGCTGAAAGCTATCATAGCTGTAAAACTCACCGAGAGCTTCTTTTTGACTGGTTATGGCTCCTGTAACTCTAAACGAGGCAAGAGTTATGGCCCTCCGAAGAATCGATAACCACAGGGTGCAACATCTACGGTGCAAGGTGCAACATACATTCAGAATGACGAAACAGTGCCGTAGGACATTAGGAAATGGGTGCATGGATTTGAAACAGAGCAGTACCATGGTGCATCACTCTACAGCGATGGTATATCATAGACCAGCCACGGGGATCCCGTTTTACATAAAAAAGCCACGTGACAAAAAAACGAAGGGTAAAAAACTTCCATGACCCGATTAAGATTCGGATAAATTTTTTTGGGTATGAAACTAACCAGTGACGGCAAAAAGCTGCCATAGCTGTAGAACTCACCGAGAGATTCGTTTTGACTGGTTATGGCTCTCGCAACTATAAACGATCCAAGAGTTATGGCCCTCCGAAGAATCGATATCCACAGGGTGCAACATCTACGGTGCAAGGGGCAACATCCGTCCAAAATGACGAAACTGTGTCGTACGAGTTTTAGAAATGGGTGCATGGAATTGAAACGGAGCAGTACCACGGTGCACCACTCTCCAGCGACGGTAAATCATACACCGGCCATGGGGATCCCGTTTTACAGAAAGAATCCACGTGACGAAAAAAAATGGTAAAAAACTTCCATGACCCGATTGAGGTTCGGATAGGATTTTTTGGGTACGAAACTAACCAGTGACGGCTGAAAGCCATCACAGCAGTAGAACTCGCCGAGAGCTTCGTTTTCACTGGTTATGGCTCTCGCAACTATAAACAAGCCAAGAGTTATGGCCTTTCGAAGAATCGATATCCACAGGGTGCAACATCTACGGTGCAAGGGGCAACATCCGTCCAAAATGACGAAACTGTGCCGTACGAGTTATAGAAATGGGTGCATGGATTCGAAACGGAGCAGTACCACAGTGCACCACTCTCTAGCAATGGTAAATCATAGGCCAGCCACGGGGATCCCAATTTAAAGAAAAAATCAACGTGACGAAAAAACGAAGGGTAAAAAACTTCCATGACCCGATTGAGGTTCGGGTTGGATTTTCTGGGTAAGAAATTAACCAGTGACGGCTGAAAGCCGTCATAGCTATTGAACTCACTGAGGGCTTCGTTTTGACTGGTTATGGCTCCCGTAACTCTAAACGAGCCACGAGTTATGGCCCTCCGAAGAATCGATATCCACAGGGTTCAACATCTACGGTGCAAGGTGCAACATCCGTCCAAAATGACGAAACTGTGCCGTACGACTTTTATAAATGGATGCATGGATTTTAAACGGAGCAATACCATGGTGCACCACTCTGCAGCGATGGTAAATCATAGACCAGCCATGGGGATCCCGTTTTACAGAAAAAATCCACGTGACGAAAAAAAGGGTAAAAAACTTCCATGACCCAATTGAGGTTCGGATAGGATTTTTTGGGTACGAAACTAACCAGTGACGGCTAAAAGCCATCATAGCTGTAGAACTCACCGAGAGCTTCGTTTTGACTGGTTATGGCTCTCGTAACTCTAAACGAGCCAAGAGTTATGGCCCTCCGAAGAATCGATATCCACAGGGTGCAAAATCTACGGTGCAAGGTGCAACATCCGTCCAAAATGACGAAACTGTGCCGTACGACTTTTAGAAATGGGTGCATGGATTTGAAACGGAGCAGTACCATGGTGCACCACTCTCCAGCGATGGTAAATCATAGACCAGCCATGGGGATCCCATTTTACAGAAAAAATCCACGTGACTAAAAAACGAAGGGTAAAAAAACTTTCATGGCCCGATTTAGATTCGGATAGGGTTTTTTGGGTACGAAACTTACCAGTGACGGCTGAAAGCTGTCATAGCTATAGAACTCACCGAGAGCTTCGTTTTGACTTGTTATGGCTCCCGTAACTCTAAACTAACCAAGGGTTATGGCCCTCCGAAGAATCGATATCCTCAGGGTGAAACATCTACGGTGCAAGGTGCAACATCCGTCAAAAATGATGAAACATTGTCGTACGACTTTTAGAAAAGGGTGCATGGATTTGAAACGGTGCAGTACCACGGTGATCCACTCTACAGCAACGGTAAATCATAGACCAGCCATGGGGATCCCGTTTTACAGAAAAAATCCACGTGACGAAAGAAAAAGGGTAAAAAACTTTCATGACCCGATTGAGGTTCGGATAGGATTTTTTGGGTACGAAACTTACCAGTGACGGCTGAAAGCCATAATAGCTGTAGAACTCGCCGAGAGCTTCGTTTTGACTGGTTATGGCTCTCGCAACTATAAACGAGCCAAGAGTTATGGCCCTCCGAAGAATCGATATCCACAGGGTGCAACATCTACGGTGCAAGGGGCAACATACGTCCAAAATGACGAAACTGTGTCGTACGAGTTTTAGAAATGGGTGCATGGAATTGAAACGGAGCAGTACCACGGTGCACCACTCTCCAGCGATGGTAAATCATACACCAGCCATGGGGATCCCGTTTTACAGAAAAAATCCACGTGACGAAAAAAAATGGTAAAAAACTTCCATGACCCGATTGAGGTTCGGATAGGATTTTTTGGGTACGAAACTAACCAGTGACGGCTGAAAGCCATCACAGCAGTAGAACTCGCCGAGAGCTTCGTTTTCACTGGTTATGGTTCTCGCAACTATAAAGAGCCAAGAGTTATGGCCTTTCGAAGAATCGATATCCACAGGGTGCAACATCTACGGTGCAAGGGGCAACATCCGTCCAAAATGACGAAACTGTGTCGTACGAGTTTTAGAAATGGGTGCATGGAATTGAAACGGAGCAGTACCACGGTGCACAACTCTCTAGCGACGGTAAATCATACACCAGCCATGGGGATCCCGTTTTACAGAAAAAATCCACGTGACGAAAAAAAATGGTAAAAAACTTCCATGACCCGATTGAGGTTCGGATAGGATTTTTTGGGTACGAAACTAACCAGTGACGGCTGAAAACCATCACAGCTGCAGAACTCGCCGAGAGCTTCGTTTTGACTGGTTATGGCTCTCGCAACTATAAACGAGCCAAGAGTTATGGCCTTCGGAAGAATCGATATCCACAGGGTGCAACATCTACGGTGCAAGGGGCAACATCCGTCCAAAATGACGAAATTGTGCCGTACGAGTTTTAGAAATGGGTGCATGGATTTGAAACAGAGCAGTACCACAGTGCACCACTCTCTAGCAATGGTAAATCATAGGCCAGCCACGGGGATCCCAATTTAAAGAAAAAATCAACGTGACGAAAAAACGAAGGGTAAAAAACTTCCATGACCCGATTGAGGTTCGGGTTGGATTTTTTGGGTAAGAAATTAACCAGTGACGGCTGAAAGCCGTCATAGCTATTGAACTCACTAAGAGCTTCGTTTTGACTGGTTATGGCTCCCGTAACTCTAAACGAGCCACGAGTTATGGCCCTCCGAAGAATCGATATCCACAGGGTTCAACATCTACGGTGCAAGGTGCAACATCCGTCCATAATGACGAAACTGTGCCGTACGACTTTTAGAAATGGATGCATAGATTTTAAACGGAGAAATACCACGGTGCACCACTCTGCAGTGATGGTAAATCATAGACCAGCCATGGGTATCCCGTTTTACAGAAAAATCCACGTGACGAAAAAAAAGGGTAAAAAACTTCCATGACCCAATTGAGGTTCGGATAGGATTTTTTGGGTACGAAACTAACCAGTGACGGCTGAAAGCCGTCATAGCTGTAGACCTCACCGAGAGCTTCGTTTTGACTGGTTATGGCTCTCGTAACTCTAAACGAGCCAAGAGTTATGGCCCTCCGAAGAATCGATATCCACAGGGTGCAAAATCTACGGTGCAAGGTGCAACATCCGTCCAAAATAACGAAACTGTGCCGCACGACTTTTAGAAATGGATGCATGGATTTGAAACGGAGTAGTACCATGGTGCACCACTCTCCAGCGATGGTAAATCATAGACCAGCCATGGGGATCCCATTTTACAGAAAAAATCCACGTGACTAAAAAACGAAGTGTAAAAAAACTTCCATGACCCGATTTAGATTCGGATAAGGTTTTTTGGGTACGAAACTTACCAGTGACAGCTGAAAGCCGTCATAGCTATAGAACTCACCGAGAGCTTCGTTTTGACTTGTTATGGCTCCCGTAACTCTAAACTAACCAAGAGTTATGGCCCTCCGAAGAATCGATATCCTCAGGGTGAAACATCTACGGTGCAAGGTGCATCATCCGTCCAAAATGATGAAACATTGTCTTACGACTTTTAGAAAAGGGTGCATGGATTTGAAACGGTGCAGTACCATGGTGCACCACTATCCAGCGATGGTAAATCATAGACCAGCCACGGGGATCCCGTTTTATAGAAAAAATCCACGTGACGAAACAACGAAGGGTAAAAAGCTTCCATGACCCGATTGAGGTTCGGATAGGATTTTTTGGGTATGAAACTAACCCGTGACGGCTGAAAGCTGTCATAGTTGTAGAACTTACCGAGAGCTTCGTTTAGAGGTTCGGGTATGATTTTTTTGGTACGATTTTTTGGGTATGAAAGCTGTCATAGCTATAGAACTCACTTAGAACTTCGTTTTGACTGGTTATGGCTCCCGTAACTCTAAACGAGCCAAGTGTTATGGCCCTCCGAAGAATCGATATCCACAGGGTGCAACATTTACGGTGCAAGGTGCAATATCCGTCCAAAATGACGTAACTATGCCGTACGACTTTTAGAAATGGGTGCATGGATTTGAAACGGAGCAGTACAACAGTGCACCACTCTCCAGCAATGGTAAATCATAGACCGCCCACGGGGATCCCTTTTTACAGAAAAAATCCAGGTGACGAATAAACGATGGGTAAAAAACTTCCATAACAAGATTGAGGTTCGTGTACGATTTTTTGGGTATGAAACTAACCAGTGATGGCTGAAAGCTATCATAGCTGTAAAACTCACCGAGAGCGTCTTTTTAACTGGTTATGGCTCCTGTAACTCTAAACGAGCCATGAGTTATGGCCCTCCGAAGAATCGATAACCACAGGGTGCAACATCTATGGTGCAAGGTGCAACATCCGTTCAGAATGACGAAACAGTGTCGTAGGACTTTAGGAAATGGGTGCATGGATTTGAAATAGAGCAGTACCATGGTGCACCACTCTCCAGCGATGGTAAATCATAGACCAGCCACGGGGATCCCGTTTTACATAAAAAAGCCACGTAGCAAAAAAACGAAGGGTAAAAAACTTCAATGACCCGATTAAGGTTCGGATAAAATTTTTTGGGTATGAAACTAACCAGTGACGGCAAAAAGCTGCCATAGCTGTAGAACTCACCGAGAGCTTCGTTTTGACTGGTCATGGCTCCCGTAATTCTAAACGAGCCAAGAGTTATGGCCCTCCGAAGAATCGATATCCACAGGGTGCAAGGTGCAACATCCGTCCAAAATGACGAAACTGTGCCGTACGACTTTTAGAAATGGGTGCGTGGATTTGAAATGGAGCAGTACCACGGTGAACCACTCTGCAGCAATGGTAAATCATAGACCAGCCATGGGGATCCCGTTTTACAGAAAAAATCCACGTGAAGAAAGAAAAAGGGTAAAAAACTTTCATGACCCGATTAACGTTCGGATAGGATTTTTGGGGTATGAAACTAACCAATGACGGCTGAAAGCCATCACAGCTGTAAAACTCACCGAGAGCTTCGTTCTGACTGGTTATGGCTCTCGCAATTATAAACGAGCCAAGAGTTATGGCCCTCCGAAGAATCGATATCCACAGGGTGCAACATCTACGGTGCAAGGTGCAACATCCGTCCAAAATGACGAAACTGTGCCGTACGAGTTTTAAAAATAGGTGCATGGATTTGAAACGGAGCAGTACCACGGTGCACCACTCTCCAGCGATGGTAAATCATAGACCAGCCATGGGGATCCCGTTTTACAGAAAAAATCCACGTGACGAAAGAAAAAGGGTAAAAAACTTCCATGACCCGATTGAGGTTCGGATAGGATTTTTTGGGTACGAAACTAACCAGTGACGGCTGAAAGCCGTCATAGCTGTTGAACTCACCGAGAGCTTCATATTGACTGGTTATGGCTCTCTTAACTCTAAACGAGCCAAGAGTTATGGCCCTGCGAAGAATCGATATCCACAGGGTGCAACATCTACGGTGCAAGGTGCAACATTCGTCCAAAATGACGAAACTGTACCGTACGACTTTTAGAAATGGATGCATAGATTCCGGAGCAGTACTAAGGTGCACCACTCTCCAGTGATGTTTAATCATAGACCAGCCACGGGTATCCCATTTTACAGAAAAAATCCACGTGACTGAAAAACGAAGGGTAAAAAAACTTCCATGACCCGATTGAGATGCGGATAGGATTTTTTGGGTACGAAACTTACCAGTGACGGCTGAAAGCCGTCATTGCTATAGAACATACCGAGAGCTTCGTTTTGACAGGTTATGGCTCCCGTAACTCTAAACTAGCCAAGAGTTATGGCCCTCCGAAGAATCGATATCCACAGGGTGAAACATCTATGGTGCAAGGTGCAACATCTGTCCAAAATGATGAAACGTTGTCGTACGACTTTTAGAAAAGGGTGCATGGATTTGAAACGGAGTAGTACCATGGTGCACCACTATCCAGCGATGGTAAATCATAGACCAGCCACGGGGATCCCGTTTTACAGAATAAATCCACGTGACGAAACAACGAAGGGTAAAAAACTACCATCACCCGATTGAGGTTCGGATAGGATTTTTTGGGTATGAAACTAACCAGTGACGGCTGAAAGCTGTCATAGTTGAGAACTCACCGAGAGCTTCGTTTTGAGGTTCGGGTATGATTTTTTTGGTACGATTTTTTGGGTATGAAAGCTGTCATAGCTGTAGAACTCACTGAGAACTTCGTTTTGACTGTTTATGGCTCCCGTAACTCTAAACGAGCCAAGTGTTATGGCCCTCCGAAGAATCGATATCCACAGGGTGCAACATCCGTCCAAAATGACAAAATTGTGCCGTAGGACATTTAGAAATGGGTGCATGGATTTGAAATGGAGCAGTACAACAGTGCACCATTCTCCAGCGATGGTAAATCATAGACCACCCACGGGGATCCCTTTTTACAGAAAAAATCCAGGTGACAAAAAAATGAAGGGTAAAAAACTTCCATAACAAGATTGAGGTTCGGGTTTGATTTTTTGGGTATGAAACTAACCAGTGATGGCTGAAAGCTATCATAGCCGTAAAACTCACCGAGAGCTTCTTTTTGAATGGTTATGGCTCCTGTAACTCTAAACGAGCCAAGAGTTATGGCCCTCCGAAGAATCGATAACCACAGGGTGCAACATCTACGGTGCAAGGTGCAACATCCGTTCAGAATGACGAAACAGTGCCGTAGGACTTTTAGAAATGGGTGCATGGATTTGAAACAGAGCAGTACCATGGTCCACCACTCTCCAGCGATGGTAAATCATAGACCAGCCACGGGGATCCCGTTTTACACAAAAAAGCCACGTGACAAAAAAAACGAAGGGTAAAAAACTTCCATGACCCGATTAAGGTTCGGATAAATTTTTTTGGGTATGAAACTAAACAGTGACGGCTGAAAGCTGCCATAGCTGTAGAACTCACCGAGAGCTTCGTTTTGACTGGTTATGTCTCCCGTAACTCTAAACGAGCCAAGAGTTATGGCCCTTCGAAGAATCGATATCCACAGGGTGCAACATCTATGGTGCAAGGTGCATCATCCGTCCAAAATGACGAAACTGTGCCGTACGACTTTAGAAATGGGTGCATGGATTTGAAACGGAGCAGTACCATGGTGAACCACTCTGCAGCAATGGTAAATCATAGACCAGCCATGGGGATCCCGTTTTACAAAAAAATCCACGTGACGAAAGAAAAAGGGTAAAAAACTTCCATGACCCGATTGAGGTTCGGATTGGATTTTTTGGTTACGAAACTAACCAGTGATGGCTGAAATCCATCACAGCTGTAGAAATCGTCGAGTGCTTCGTTTTGACTGGTTATGGCTCTCGCAACTATAAACGAGCCAAGAGTTATGGCCCTCCGACGAATCGATATCCACAGGGTGCAACATCTACGGTGCAAGGTGCAACATCCGTCCAAAATGACGAAACTGTGCCGTATGAGATTTAGAAATGGGTGCATGGATATGAAATGGAGCAGGACCACGGTGCACCACTCTCCAGCGATGGTAAATCATAGACCAGCCACAGGGATTCCATTTTAAAGAAAAAATCAACGTGATGAAAAAACGAAGGGTAAAAAACTTCCATGACCCGATTGAGGTTCGGATTGGATTTTTTTGGATACGAAACTAACCAGTGACGGCTGAAAGCTGTCATAGCTATAGAACTCACGGAGAGCTTCGTTTTAACTTGTTATGGCTCCCATAACTCTAAACTAGCCAAGAGTTATGGCCCTCCAAAGAATCGATATCCACAGGGTGCAACATCTACGGTGCAAGGTGCAACATCCGTCCAAAATGACGAAACTGTGTCGTACGACTTTTAGAAATGGATGCATGGATTTGAAACGGAGAAATACCACAGTGCACCACTCTGCAGCGATGGTAAATCATAGACCAGCCATGGGGATCCCGTTTTACAGAAAAAAATCCACGTGACGAAAACAAAGGGTAAAAAACTTCCATGACCCGATTGTAGTTCGGATAGGATTTTTTGGGTACGAAACTAACCAGTGACGGCTGAAAGCCATCATAGCTGTAGAACTCACCGAGAGCTTCGTTTTGACTGGTTATGGCTCTCGTAACTCTAAACGAGCCAAGAGTTATGGACCTCCGAAGAATCGATATCCGCAGGGTGCAACATCTACGGTGCAAGGTGCAACATCCATCCAAAATGACGAAACTATGTCGTACGACTTTTGGAAATGGGTGCATGGGTTTGAAACGGAGCAGTACCTTGGTGCACCACTCTCCAGCGATGGTACATCATAGACCAGCCACGGGGATCCCATTTTACAGAAAAAATCCACGTGACTAAAAAACGAAGGGTAAAAAAAACTTCCATGACCCGATTGAGATTCGGATAGGATTTTTGGGTACGAAACTAACCAGTGACGGCTGAAAGCTATCATAGCTATAGAACTCACTGAGAGCTTCGTTTTTACTAGTTATGGCTCCCGTAACTCTAAGCTAGCCAAGAGTTATGGCCCTCCGAAGAATCGATATCCACAGGGTGCAACATCTACGATGCAAGGTGCAATATCCGTACAAAATGATGAAACATTGTCGTACGACTTTTAGAAAAGGGTGCATGGATTTGAAACGGAGCAGTACCATGGTGCACCACTATCCAGCGATGGTAAATCATAAACCAGCCACGGGGATCCCGTTTTACAGAAAAAATCCACGTGACGAAACAACGAAGGGTAAAAAACTTCCATGACCCGATTGAGGTTCGGATAGGATTTTTTGGGTATGAAACTAACTAGTGACGGCTGAAAGCTGTCATAGTTGTAGAACTCACCGAGAGCTTCGTTTTGAGGTTCGGGTATGATTTTTTTGGCATGATTTTTTGAGTATGAAAGCTGTCATAGCTGTAGAACTCACTGAAAGCTTCGTTTTGACTGGTTATGGCTCCCGTAACTCTAAACGAGCCAAGAGTTATGGCCCTCCGAAGAATCGATATCCACAGGGTGCAACATCTACGGTGCAAGGTACAACATTCGTCCAAAATGACAAAATTGTGCCGTACGACTTTTAGAAATGGGTGCATGGATTTGAAACGGAGCAGTACAACAGTGCACCACTCTCCAGCGATGGTAAATCATAGACCACCCACGGGGATCCCTTTTTACAGAAAAAATCCAGGTGACGAAAAAACGAAGGGTAAAAAACTTCCATAACAAGATTGAGGTTCGGGTATGATTTTTTGGGTATGAAACTAACCAGTCATGGCTGAAAGTTATCACAGCTGTAAAACACACCGAGAGCTTCTTTTTGACTGGTTACCTGTAACTCTAAACGAGCCAAGAGTTATGTCCCTCCGAAGAATCGATAACCACAGGGTGCAACATCTACGGTGCAAGGTGCAACATCCGTTCAGAATGACAAAACAGTGCCGTAGGACTTTTAGAAATGGGTGCATGGATTTGAAATTGAGCAGTACCATGGTGCACCACTCTCCAGCTATGGTAAATCATAGACCAGCCACAGGGATCCCGTTTTACATAAAAAAGCCACGTGGCAAAAAAACGAAGGGTAAAAAACTTCCATGACCCGATTAAGGTTCGGATAAAAAATTTTGGGTATGAAACTAACCAGTGACGGCTGAAAGCTGCCATAGCTGTAGAACTCACCGAGAGCTTCATTTTGACAGGTTATGGCTCACGTAACTCCAAACGAGCCAAGGGTTATGGCCCTCCGAAGAATCAATATCCACGGGATGCAACATCCACGGTGCAAGGTGCAACATCCGTCCAAAATGACGTAACTGTGCCGTACGACTTTTAGAAATAGGTGCATGGATTTGAAACAGAGCAGTACCACAGTGCACCACTCTCCAGCGATGGTAAATCATAGACCAGCCATGGGGATCCCATTTTACAGAAAAAATCCACGTGAAGAAAAAACGAAGGGTAAAAAACTTCCATGACCCGATTGAGGTTCGGATAGGATTTTTTGGGTGCGAAACTAACCAGTGACGGCTAAAAGCCGTCATAGCTGTAGAACTCACAGAGAGCTTCATTTTTACGGGTTATGGCTCCCGTAACTCTAAACGAGCCAAGAGTTATGGCCCTTCGAAAAATCGATATCCACAGGGTGCAACATCTACGGTGCACGGTGCAACATCCGTCCAAAATGACGAAACTATGACGTACGACTTTTAGAAATGGGTGCATGGATTTGAAACGGAGTAGTACCACGGTGCACCACTCTCCAGCGATGGTAAATCATAGACAAGCCACGGGGATCCCGTTTTACAGAAAAATCCACGTGACGAAAAAAAGAAGGGTAAAAAACTTCCATGACACGATTGAGGTTCGGATCATATTTTTTGGGTACGAAACTAGCCAGTGATGGCTGAAAGTTGTCATAGCTGTAGAACTCACCGAGAGCTTCATTTTGATTGGTTACGGCTCTCGTAACTCTAAACGAGCCAAGAGTTATGGCCCTCCGAATAATCGATACCCACAGGGAGCAACATCTACGGTGCAAGGTGCAACATCCGTCCAAAATGACGAAACAGTGCCGTACGACTTTTAGAAATGGGTGCATAGATTTGCAATGGAGCAGTACCACGGTGCATCACTCTCCAGCGATGGTAAATCATAGACCAGCCACGGGGATCCCGTTTTACATAAAAAATCCACGTGACGAAAAAACGAAGGGTAAAAAACTTCCATTACCCGATTGAGGTTCGGATAATAGTTTTTGGGTATGAAACTAACCAGTGACAGCTGAAAGCTGTCATAGCTTTAAAACTCAACGAGAGCTTCATTTTGACTGGTTATGACTCCCGTAACTCTAAATAAGCCAAGATTTATGGCCCTCCGAAGAATCGATATCCACAGGGTGCAGCATCTACGGTGCAAGGTGCAACATCCGTCCAAAATGACAGAACCATGCCTTATGGCTTTTAGAAATGGGTGCATGGATTTGAAATAGAGCAGTACCACGGTGCACCACTCTCCAGCGATGGTAAATCATAGACTAGCCATGGGGATCCCGTTTTACAGAAACAATCCACATGACGAAAATACGAAGGGTAAAAAACTTCCATGACCCGATTGAGGTTCGGATAAGATTTTTTGGGTACGAAACTAACCAGTGATGGTTGAAAGCTGTCATAACTGTAGAACTCACCGAGAGCTTCTTTTGACTAATTATGTCTCCCGTAACTCTAAAAGAGCCAAGAGTTATGGCCCTCCGAAGAATCAATATCCACAGGGTGCAACATCTATGGTGCATGGTGCAACATCCGTCCAAAATGACGTAACAGTGTCGTACGACTTTTAGAAATGGATGCATGGATTTGAAACGTAGCAGTACCATGGTGCACCACTTTCCAGCGATGGTAAATCATGGACCAGCCACGGGGATCCCATTTTACAGAAAAAATCCACGTGACGAAAAAACGAAGGTTAAAAAATTTCCATGACCCGATTGAGGTTCGGATAGGATATTTTGGGTACGAAACTAACCAGTGATGGCTAAAAGCTGTATTAGCTGTAGAACTTATCGAGCGCTTCATTTTGACTGGTTATGGCTCCCGTAACTCTAAACGAGCCAAGAGTTATGGCCCTCCGAAGAATCGACATCGACAGGGTGCGACATCTACGGTGCAAGGTGCAATATCCGTCCAAAATGACGAAACTGTTCCGTACGACTTTTAGAAATGGGTGCATGGATTTGAAACGAAGTAGTACCACGGTGCAACACTCTCCAGCGATGGTAAATCATAGACCAGCCATGGGGATCCCGTTTTACAGAAAAATCCACGTGACGAAAAAAAGAAGTGTAAAAAACTTCCACGACCCGATTGAGGTTCGGATAGGATTTTTTGGGTACGAAACTAGCCAGTGATGGCTGAAAGCTGACATAGGTGTAGAACTCACAGACAGCTTTGTTTGGACTGGTTATGGCTCCCGTAACTCTAAACGAGGCAAGGGTTATGGCCCTCCGAAGAATCAATATCCACAGGGTGCAACATCTATGGTGCAAGGAGCAACATCCGTCCAAAATGACGTAACTATGCCGTACGACTTTTAGAAATGGGTGCATGGATTTGAAACGGAGCAGTACAACAGTGCACCACTCTGCAGCGATGGTAAATCATAGACCACCCACGGGGATCCCTTTTTACAGAAAAAATCCACGTGACGAAAACGAAGGGTAAAAAACTTCCATGACCCGATTGAGGTTCGGATAGGATTTTTGGGTACGAAACTAAACAGTGTCTTCTGAAAGCCATCATAGCTATAGAACTCACAAAGAGCTTCGTTTTGACTGGTTATGGCTCCCGTAACTCTAAACGAGGCAAGAGTTATGGCCCTCCGAAGAATCGATATCCACAGGGTGCAACATCTACGGTGCAAGGTGCAACATCCGTCCAAAATGACGAAACTGTGCCGTACGACTTTTAGAAATGGGTGCATGGATTTGAAACTGAGTAGTACCATTGTGCACCACTCTACAGCGATGGTAAATCATAGACCATCCACGGGGATCCCGTTTTACAGAAAAATCCACGTGACGAAAAAAAGAAGGGTAAAAAACTTCCATGACCCGATTGAGGTTCGGATCATGTTTTTTGGGTGTGAAACTAGCCAGTGATGGCTGAAAGTTGTCACAGCTGTAGAACTCACCGAGAGCTTCGTTTTGATTTGTTATGGCTCCCGTAACACTAAACGAGCCAAGAGTTTGGCCCTCCGAAGAATCGATACCTACAGGGAGCAACATCTATGGGGCAAGGTGCAACATCCGTCCAAAATGACGGAACAGTGCCGTACGACTTTTAGAAATGGGTGCATGGATTTGAAATGGATCAGTACCACGGTGCATCACTGTCCAGCGATGCTAAATTATAGACCAGCCACGGGGATCCCGTTTTACATAAAAAATCCACGTGACGAAAAAACGAAGGGTAAAAAACTTCCATGACCCGATTGTGGTTCGGATAATAATTTTTGGGTATGAAACTAACCAGTGATGGCTGAAAGCTGTCATAGCTTTAAAACTCACCGAGAGCTTCATTTTGACTGGTTATGACTTCCGTAACTCTAAACAAGCCAAGAGTTATGGCCTTTCGAAGAATCGATATCCACAGGGTGCAAGGTGCAACATCCGTCCAAAATGACGAAACTATGTCGTATGACTTTTTGAAATGGGTGCATGGATTTGAAATAGAGCAGTACCACGATGCACCACTCTCCAGCGATGGTAAATCATAGACCAGCCATGGGGATCCCGTTTTACAGAAACAAACCACGTGACGAAAATACGAAGGGTAAAAAACTTTCATGACCCGATTGAGGTTCAGATAAGATTTTTTGGGTACGAAACTAACCAGTGATGGTTGAAAGCTGTCATAGCTGTAGAACTCAGCGAGAGCTTCTTTTGACTGGTTATGTCTCTCGTAACTCTAAACGAGCCAAGAGTTATGGCCCTCCGAAGAATCGATATCCAAAGGGTGCAACATTTACGGTGCAAGGTGCAACATCCGTCCAAAATGACGAAACTGTGCCGTACGACTTTTAGAAATGGGTGCAAGGATTTGAAACGGAGCAGTACAACTGTGCACCACTCTCCAGCGATGGTAAATCATTGACCACCCATGGGGATCCCTTTTTACAGAAAAAATCCACGTGACGAAAAAATGAAGGATAAAAAACTTCCATTACAAGATTGAGGTTCGGGTATGATTTTTTGGGTATGAAACTAACCAGTGATGGCTGAAAGCTATCATAGCTGTAGAACTCACTGAGATCTTCTTTTTGAATGGTTATGGCTCCTGTAACTCTAAACGAGCTAAGAGTTATGGCCCTCCGAAGAATCGATAACCACAGGGTGCAACATCTACGGTGCAAGGTGCAACATCCGTCCAAAATGACGAAACAGTGCCGTACATCTTTTAGAAATGGGTGCAAGGATTTGAAACGGAGCAGTACCATGGTGCACCACTTTCTAGCGATGGTAAATCATAGACCAGCCACGGGGATCCCGTTTTATAGAAAAAATCCACGTGACGAAAAAACGAAGGTTAAAAAACTTCCATGACCCGATAATGGTTCGGATAGGATTTTGTGGGTACGAAACTAACCAGTGATGGCTAAAAGCGGTAATAGCTGTAGAACTTACCGAGAGCTTCGTTTTGACTGGTTATGGCTCCCATAACTCTAAACGAGCCAAGAGTTATGGCCCTCCGAAGAATCGATATCCACAGGGTGCGACATCTACGGTGCAAGGTGCAACATCCGTCCAAAATGACGAAACTGTGTCGTACGACTTTTAGAATGGGTGCATGGATTTGAAACGGAGTAGTACGACGGTGCACCACTCTCCAGCGATGGAAAATCATAGACCAGCCACGGGTATCCCGTTTTGACAGAAAAATCCACGTGATGAAAAAAAGAAGTGTAAAAAACTTCCATGACCCGATTAAGATTCGGATAAGGTTTTTTGGGTACGAAACTAGCCAGTGATGGCTAGAAGCTGTCATAGGTGTAGAACTCACCGAGAGCTTCGTTTTGACCAGATATTGCTCCCGTAACTCTAAACGAGCCAAGAGTTATGGCCCTCCGAAGAATCGATATCCACAGCGTGCAACATCTACGGTGCAAGGTGCAACTTCCATCCAAAATGACAAAATTGTGCCGTACGACTTTTAGAAATGGGTGCATGGATTTGAAACGGAGCAGTACAACAGTGCACCACTCTCCAACGATGGTAAATCATAGACCACCCACGGGGATCCCTTTTTACATAAAAATCCAAGTGACGAAAAAACGAAGGATAAAAAACTTCCATAACAAGATTGAGGTTCGGGTATGATTTTTTGGGTATGAAACTAACCAGTGATGGCTGAAAGCTATCATAGCTGTAGAACTCACTGAGAGCTTCTTTTTGACTGGTTATGGCTCCTGTAACCCTAAACGAGCCAAGAGTTATGGCCCTCCGAAGAATCGATAACCACAGGGTGCAACATCTACGGTGAAAGGTGCAACATCCGTTCAGAATGACGAAACAGTGCCGTACAACTTTTAGAAACGGGTGCATGGATTTGAAACGGAGCAGTACCATGGTGCGCCACATTCCAGCGACGGTAAATCATAGACCAGCCACGGGGATCCCGTTTTACAGAAAAAATCCACGTGACGAAAAAACGAAGGTAAAAAACTTCCATGACCCGATTGAGGTTCGGATAGGATTTTTTGGGTACGAAACTAACAAGTGACGGCTGAAAGCTGTAATAGCTGTAGAACCTACCGAGAGCTTTGTTTTGACTGGTTATGGCTCCCGTAACTCTAAACGAGCCAAGAGTTATGGCCCTTTGAAGAATCGACATCCACAGGGTGCAACATCTACGGTGCAAGGTGCAACATCCGTCCAAAATGACAAAATTGTGCCGTACGACTTTTAGAAATGGGTGCATGGATTTGAAACGGAGCAGTACAACAGTGCACCACTCTTCAGCGATGGTAAATCATAGACCACCCATAGGGATCCCTTTTTACAGAAAAAATTCACGTGACGAAAAAACGAAGGGTAAAAAACTTCCATAACAAGATTGAGGTTCGGGTATGATTTTTTGGGTATGAAACTAACCAGTGATGGCTGAAAGCTATCATAGCTGTAGAACTCAACGAAAGCTTCTTTTTGACTGGTTATGGCTCCTGTAACTCCAAACGAGCCAAGAGTTATGGCCCTCCGAAGAATCGATAACCACAGGGTGCAACATCTACGGTGCAAGGTGCAACATCCGTTAAGAATGACGAAACAGTGTCGTACAACTTTTAGAAATGGGTGCATGGATTTGAAACATAGCAGTACCATGGTGCACCACTCTCAAGCGATGGTAAATCATAGACCAGCCACGGGGATCCCGTTTTACATAAAAAAGCCACGTGACAAAAAAAAAGAAGGGTAAAAAACTTCCAAGTCCCTGTTAAGGTTCGGATAAATTTTTTTTGGGTATGAAACTAACCAGTGACGGCTGAAAGCTGCCATAGCTGTAGAACTCACCGAGAGCTTCGTTTTGACTGGCTATGGCTCCCGTAAATCTAAACGAGCCAAGCGTTATGGCCCTCCGAAGAATCGATATCCATAGGGTGCAACATCTACGGTGCAAGGTGCAACATCCGTCCAAAATGACGTAACTACGCCGTACGACTTTTAGAAATGGGTGCATGGATTTGAAATAGAGTAGTACCATGGTGCACCACTCTCCAGCGATGGTAAATCATAGACCAGCCACGCGGATCCCGTTTTACAGAAAAAATCCACGTGACGAAAAAACGAAGGGTAAAAAACTTCCATGACCCGATCGAGGTTCGGATAGGATTTTTTGGGTACGAAACTAACCAGTGACGGATGAAATCCATCATAGCTGTAGAACTCACCGAGAGCTTCGTTTTGACTGGTTATGGCTCCCGTAACTCTAAACGAGCCAAGAGTTATGGCCCTCCGAAGAATCGATATCGACAGGGTGCAACATCTACAGTGCAAGGTGCAACATCCATCCAAAATGACGAAACTGTGCCGTACGACTTTTAGAAATGGGTGCATGAATTTGAAACGGAGCAGTACCACGGTGCACCACTTTCCAGCGATGGTAAATCATAGACCAGCCACGGGGATCCCGTTTTACAGAAAAATCCACGTGACGAAAAAAAGAAGGGTAAAAAACTTCCATAACCCGATTGAGGTTCGGATCATGTTTTTTTGGTACGAAACTAGCAAGTGATGGCTGAAAGTTGTCATAGCTATAGAACTCACCGAGAGCTTCGTTTTGATTGGTTATGCCTCCCGTAACTCTAAACAAGCCAAGAGTTATGGCCTTCCGAAGAATCGAAACCCACAGGGAGCAACATCTACGGTGCAAGGTGCAACATCCATCCAAAATGACGAAACAGTGTCGTACGACTTTTTGAAATGGGTGCATGGATTTGAAATGGAGCAGTACCACGATGCATCACTCTCCAGGGATGGTAAATCATAGACCAGCCACGGGGATTCAATTTTACATAAAAAATCCACGTGACGAAAAAACGAAGGGCAAAAAACTTCCATGACCCGATTGAGGTTCGGATAATAATTTTTGGGTATGAAACTAACCAGTGACGGCTGAAAGCAGTCATAGCTTTAAAACTCACCGAGAGCTTCATTTTGACTTGTTATGACTCCCGTAACTCTAAACGAGGCAAGAGTTATGGCCCTCCGAAGATTCGATATCCACAATGGTGATGAAGTCTGAAGCTTGGTTTGCTCCTTAGGAAGCCTCTTGACTCCCCTCGTGCCGACTTCGTTCTGGCCTTGGACTTCTACTTGATTTTCTCGTCATAACTTTTCAAATCTGAACTTTAGAATCTTCAAATTTAACTTTCAAGCGGTAGAATCCCTGAATCTGACTTTCTTAGTGAAAGCACCAAAATGTTTGTGCCAAAATTGGTCACCAACGCCCAATAGTCGTTGAAAGCACCCGTTCACAATCACAGATCTCAGTTATCAAATATGTGGAGAAATAAATTTGAAAATCAATCCGAAAATTCACAGAAAATAGTAAACAACACAGGTTTTACAGTGGTTCGGCGATCGTGCCTACGTCCACTCTGAAGCTTATGATTTTATTGATTCACTAGATAACTTCAATCAGTTACAGCAGGTTACAATTGATAATAGCTCTGGATTGTGATTACAACAATGGTGTTGCAGTGTAGGATTGAATCGGCAGAGTCTGGACGTCTCAAAGTCGAATAATCCCTTTTCTAAAGGCTTCAGGAAGCTATTTATAGGCGTAGGAGGCTCAGATCGTGCCCAAACTTCAGGAGACTTCTTCTGGCACGTGAGTGGGCCTACGCGACCGGTCCCACCAAGTTTCGACTCGATCTGTGATCGATACGAATTGATTTCGTATCCATCAAGAAATAGTCCAATCGAGCTGAAACTTGGTAGGAACATTCTTTACCTTGTATGGAAGCTATTGTGTAAATTTTGTGCCATTTTGATCAATGTTTCATGAGATACGGTCGATACAAGATGGAGTTTTTCGTTCGGCCGCTTGCTTCGAATCGATCATTTCGAATCGATTCCTTCGAATCGATATTCGCATGTGCTTTCGTGACGACGTGGCATGAATTTCGTATCGTTCTTGTTGAGTGCCATGACCCAGTTTGCATCGTTGGATACGAATCATTGATCGATACAAACTAGATCGAGACGAACCGAATGGATATGAACAGGGCATAGTTTATGGATATGAAACAATAACTCGTTACTGTTGTGAACGCGTGGGCGATCGATGCGAAGCAGTGCTTGGGGATGGATACGAAACCGAATGATTCGAAGTATGGTACACCGATGGATGCGAAGTGGTATGGAGTGATCGATGACGTCATCGATTCAAACCCAATGGATACAAACCCGATGGATTCGAACTGCTCTGAACTCAATCGATACCAACATCCTGAGACGATGCCGGCCTGATGGATACGAACCCGATGGATTCAAAATGGGCACCCCCTCAGCTCATATTATGAATACGTACAGTGCACTTTAGCTAACTTGCATCGATCATATCCCGTTCACACAAACTCCGATTGACCTGAAATTTGAAACGCTGGATTTTATGGCTTTGTTCGTCATGTCTTGTTAATTGTGGCCCGGTCCGGACCCGGATAAAATTCATCGATATCCATGGCGAAGCAGTGTATAACCAACCTTTGAGGCGAACTATCTTTGGACTTTTTGATCAATATTTTGGTATCACGGCCTTGCCAAAAGGCAGGATAACAACACCCATTTCTAAAAGTCGTACGACACTGTTTCGTCATTTTGGACGGATGTTGCACCTTGCACCGCAGATGTTGCACCCTATGGATATCGATTCTTCGGAGGACCATAACTCTTGGCTCTTTTAGAGTTACGGGAGCCATAACTAGTCAAAACGAAGCTCTCAGTGAGTTCTATAGCTATGACAGCTTTCGGCCATCACTGGTTAGTCTCATACCTAAAAAATCCTATCTGAAACTCAATCGGGTCATGGAAGTTTTTTACCCTTCGTTTTTTCGTCACGTGGATTTTTTCTGTAAAACGGGATCCACGTGGCTGGTCTACGATTTACCATCACTGGATAGTGGTGCACCATGGTACTGCACCATTTCAAATCCATGCACCCATTTCTAAAAGTCGTACGACACTGTTTCGTCATTTTGGACGGATGTTGCACCTTGCACCGTAGACGTTGCACCCTGTGGATATCAATTCTTCGAAGGGCCATAGTTCTTGGCTCGTTTAGAGTTACGGGAGCCATAACCAGTCAAAACGAAACTATCTGTGAGTTCTACAGCTATGATGGCTTTCAGCCGTCACTGGTTAGTTTCATACCCAAAAAATCCTATCCGAACCCCAATCGGGTCATGGAAGTTTATTACCCTTCGTTTTTTAATCACGTGGATTTTTCCTGCAAAACGGGATCACCGTGGCCGGTCTATGACTTACCATAGCAGGAGAGTGGTGCACAATGGTACTGCACCATTTCAAATCCATGCACCCATTTCTAAAAGTCGTATGGCACTTTTTCGTCATTTTGGACGGATGTTGCACCTTGCACTGTAGATGTTGCATCCTGTGGATATCGATTCTTCAGAGGGCCATAACTGTTGGCTCGTTTAGAGTTACGGGAGCCATAACCTGTCAAGACAAAGCTATATGTGAGTTCTATAGCTATGACGGCTTTCAGCTGTCACTGGTTTGTTTCATACCCAAAAAATCCTATCTGAACCTTAATCGGGTCATGAAAGTTTTTTACCCTTCGTTTCTTTGTTACGTGGATTTTTTCTGTAAAACGGGATAGCGGTGGCTGGTTTATGATTTACCATTGCTGGAGAGTGGTGCACCATGGTACTGCTCCGTTTCAAATCCATGCACCCATTTCTAAAAGTCGTACGGCATAGTTTCGTCATTTTGGACTGATGTTGCACCTTGCACCGTAGATGTTGCAACTTATGGATATCGATTCTTCGAAGGGCCATAACCCTTGGCTCATTTAGAGTTACGGGAGCCATAACCACTCGAAACAAAGCTCTCGGTGAGTTCTATAGCTAGACAGCCTTCAGCCATCACAGGGTAGTTTCATACCCAAAAAATCCTATCCGAACCTCAATCGGGTCTTGGAAGTTTTTTACCCTTCGTTTTTTCATCACGTTGATTTTTTCCGTAAAACGGGATACCCGTGGCTTATCTAGGATTTGCCATCGCTGGAGAGTGGTGCACCATGGTACTGCTCCATTTCAAATGCATGCACCCATTTCTAAAAGTCGTACGACACAGTTTCGTCATTTTGGACGGATGTTTCACATTACACCGTAGATGTTGCACCCTATGGATATCGATTCTTCGGAGGGCCATAACTCTTGGCTCGTTTAGTGTTATGTTAGCCATAACTAGTCAAAACGAAGCTTTCAGTGAGTTCTATAGCTATGACCGCTATTAGCCGTCACTGGTTAGTCTCATACCCAAAAAATCCTATCCGAACCTCAATCGGGTCATGGAAGTTTTTTACCCTTCGTTTTTTCGTCATGTGGATCTTTTCTGTAAAACGGGATCCCCTTGGCTGGTCTATGATTTACCATTGCTGGAGAGTGATGCACCATGGTACTGCACCATTTCAAATCCATGCACCCATTTCTAAATGTCGTACGGCACTGTTTCTTCATTTTGGACGGATGTTGCACCTTGCACCGCAGATGTTGCACCCTGTGGACATCGATTCTTCGGAGGGCAATAACTCATAGCTCGTTTAGAGTTACGGGAGCCATAACCAGTCAAAACGAAGCTATTTGTGAGTTCTACAGCAATGACGGCTTTCATCCGTCAATGGTAAGTTTCATACACAAAAAATCCTATCCGCACCTCAATCGGGTCATGGAAGTTTTTTACCCTTCGTTTTTTTTCATTACGTGGATTTTTTCTGTAAAACGGGATCCCCGTGGCTGGTCTATTATTTACCATCGCAGAAGAGTGGTGCACCATGGTACTGCACTATTTCAAATCCATGCACCCATTTCTAAAAGTCGTACGGCACTGTTTCGTCATTTTGGACAGATGTTGCACCTTGCACCGTAGATGTTCCACCCTGTAGATATCGTTTCTTCGGAGCGCCATAACTCTTGGCTCGTTTAGAGTTACGGGAGCCATTACCAGTCAAAACAAAGCTATTTGTGAGTTCTATCGCTATGACGGCTTTCAACCGTCACTGGTGTTATCCCGCTTTTTGGCAAAGCCATGATACAAAAAGATCAGTCAAAAACAAAAGACAATTCGTCGTAGAGATTGGTTGTACTTCACTTCGCTATGGATATCGATGAATTTTTTCCGGGGCCAGATTGAGCTACAATTTATAAGACATGACAAGCAAAGCCGTAGAAGCCAGCGTTTCAAGTTTCAAGTCAATCCGAGTTCGTATGCTCAAGATATGATTGTTTCAATTTGAGAAAGATAGCCCCTTGTTCGGTTCGAACCCATAAGGTACCCATGGTTCGAATCGATGGCCAGAGGTTATGTTCGAACCCATAGATTCGACACCATCTACTCCGAACCCATCCGGTATCCTTCCTTCAAACCCATCTAGTTCGAATCCATCAACCAGTGCCTGCCTCACAACCATCAACTTCGACTCCATTAGCTTCGAAACCATCACCTTCGAATCGATCGACTCCGGACCCACGAGTATACCTTGGTTCGAATCGATCGCGTTCGAACCCAGGAACATTCACTTGTTCGTATCCACCAAGTCAACTAACTTGGATGACGTGTCGCTCCACGATACGAAGTCGGCAAGATTCACGGAGATGAAGCGCGCAACAAGGAGAAAAGGCCGGATCGACTCGAAGAACGCGCGCCATGTCAACCCACTATCGCAAGTTTGCATCGATTCGAATCAATCGATTCGAATTGATCGATTCGAACTACACAGCCTCCCAAGCCACTTTAATTCGAATCGATAATAACTCCGTAACCACTGATCCAAATGTAACGAAATTTTCACAGTAGCTTCCATACATGATAAAGATTGTTCCTGCCATGTTTCAGCTCGATTGGACCATTTCTTGATGGGTTCGAAATCACTTCGAATCGATGTCAGATCGAGTCGAAACATTGTGGGGTCGGTCGCGTGGGCCCACTCACGTGCCAGATGAAGTCTCCCGAAGTTTGAGCGAGATCTGGGCCTCCTACGCCTATAAATAGCACCCTGAAGCCTTCGGGAAAGGGGATTTTGGAGGAGCTTCCACCATTGAACGTCCGGACTCTACCGGATTTAATTCCATACTTCATTATCGCTGTTGTATTCATCATTTCAAAGCTATCATCAATTGTAATCCATTGTAATCGATTAATATCATCAAGTGAATCAATAAAGAGAGAACCTTCAAAGTGGACGTAGGCAAGATCGTCGAACCACTATAAATCCTGCGTTTGCAATTGTTATCTGTGAATTATTGTGATTGTTGTTGGTTAGATCTGAGTTTTGTGTTGATAATTGCTGATTTATGTCCATAAACGGGTGCGTCCACGATATTGGGTGTTTGTGGTCAATTTTGGCGCAAACACTTTGGTGCTTTCCTTGAGAGGGCTAATTTAGGAGTTCTACCGATTAAAAGTTGATTCCGAGAGTTTGAGAGTTCAAATTTGAGAAATTATGACAAGACAATCGAGCAGAAGGCCAAGGCCAGAGCGAAGTCAGTATGAAGGGAGTCAAGAGGCTTCCTCTGGAGCAAACCAAGCTTCAGTCTTCATCAACAGGGATGAGATGGAGACAATGATGAAGAGACAGGAAGAGATGATCCAGAATTTGCTTCAACAGATTGGGCAACTTGGAGCATAGAATCAAGGAGTAACCGGAGTTCAGGACGGAGCAGGACCATCTAGCGCAGCGCCAGAGCTGGGGGGCACACACGTAGAGCATATCGATCCAATTCCGAGAAGAGAGAGAGAAGGATCTGAACTACCTGGTGGCAATAGAGGGGTGAATTCTAAGCCAGGGAGGCAGACACCTGAAAGCTCACATGGACCTGGGGGGCGAGCTGAAGGCAATGGACAAGGACTGCAGCCTGGAGAAAATGACAAGTTGGTAGAGATAGTCAGCCGAGCCATGAGAGGCGGATTAGTGAACAAGGATTTGGAAGATGTTAATAGGAGTCCTTTTACTCCAGCAATCAGACGAGCTAGGAACCCACCGGATTTCAAATTACCATCGTTGGACATGTATGACGGGAGAACGGATCCCACGGTTCATCTAACGAAGTATATGAGGCATATGGAAGTGCTGGGGGCATCAGAGGAGGTTATGGCCCGGTGCTTTCCATTGTACTTGGCGGATATTGCAGCATTGTGGTTTAGACAATTGGAGAATGGATCCATCGGAACGTGGAATGGTTTAGTTGAGAGATTTATGAGGCAATTCAGGGTTCACATTACGAGACCCAAGAATGTGATGACTTTGGCAACCCTAAAGCAAAAAGCCGGAGAGACCTTGAGGAGTTATTTAGCGCGATTCAATGCAGCAGCAGCTTCGGTGGATCAAGCAGATCCATCTATGGTGGTGATGGCAGCTGTGTCCGGAGTAGCTGACGGCACAGAGTTCAAAAATTCATTGACTAAAGATCCACCCGTGGATCTAGAGGAATTCTACAACGAGGCAGAAAAGTTTTTACGATTAGAGGATGCGAATGCAGAAAGAGAAGGGGGAGAGGGAATAGAAGTTTATGTGCTTAAAGACAAAAGGCCTTTCGAAAAGGACTCGGGCAAGGATAAAGGAAAACGAAAGGATGAGGATTATAATGACAGGTCAAAGCGACAACGAAGGGAGCCGCGATTCACCACTTACACTGAGTTAAACGAGAGTCTGGAACGAATTTATCAGGATACCAAGGAGCAGGTTCAGTATCGCAGACCAATGCGAAGGGATCCAACCTCTGACGAAAGAAAATCAGATAAGTTTTGTGTATTCCATGAATTAAACGGTCATAACACTAATGATTGTAGGCATATGAAGGACGAGGTGGAAGGGCATATCAGGAACGGTATGCTCCTCCAGTATGTAAGGAGGCGAACTCCAGCAGTGGAACCAGAGCGACTACCGTCCACATCAGCTAGAGGCGATCCTGAATCAAGGCACCGTTTGGTTATCAGTTGATTGAAATAACGATGAACAAGTCGTAAGCTTCCACTAACACAATTAAATCATTTACACATGTGCGAGATCGCGAACGATCTCCAAGAATGCTCTGAATGATCATTGACTGTTCCGCAGTGGGAACTTACGCTTTGACATCCTTGCTTTGCTTTTGTTTCGTTTTGATTTGGACATTTAGACTTGGTTTGTTTGGACATTTCTGTTTTCAAATTCATCTGTTGAATAGATATTTGATTCTGATATCTCTGAAATGGCTAAGCTATTTACACATGCACGGGGTCGCGAACGGTCCTTGGGCATACACTGAGATGGCGATATGCCGCCCTGACAAACGATCCAGGGACCTACTCAAACGTGACCCTGGCATCGATAATACCAAACCCTCCCGGGCACACTTTCTCGCCTCGAACGGCACCCGACCGCGAACGGTCACAATTCGCCTCGAACGGCACACGACCGCGAACGGTCACAATTCGCCTCGAACGGCACACGATCGCGAACGATCACAACTCGCCTCGAACGGCACCGGACTTCGAACAGTCACAACTTGCCTCAAACAGCACCCGACCGCGAAAGGTCACGATTCACTTATAATCTCCGACCTCGAACGGTCACAATCAGCCTTGAACGGCACTCGATCGCGAACGATCGATGCCCGCCGCAAACAGCATACGACCGCGAAGTGTCCCATCTCACCATTCGCCGCGAATGGCATAGATCGCAAACGGTCCCATTCCATCCTTCGCCGCGAATGGCAATCGACCGCGAACAGTCCCGGCTCATCTCAAATGACATACGATCCCGAACGATCGTCATTTGAGGTCATATGAAACTATCAAGTTCTTTACAGGTTGTTGACAGGATATGAACATCCAACTCAAGGCATTATAAAACACGCCTTCCCACTACAAGGCATGTTTTGGGGGGCAAATGTTATCCCGCTTTTTGGCAAAGCCGTGATACCAAAAGATCGGTCAAAAACAAAAGACAATTCGTCGCGGAGATTGGTTGTACTTCACTTCGCTATGGATATCGATGAATTTTGTCCGGGGCCAGATTGAGCTACAATTGATAAGACATGACTAGCAAAGCCGTAGAAGCCAGCGTTTCAAGTTTCAAGTCAATCCGAGTTCGTATGCTCAAGATATGATGGTTTCAATTTGAGAAAGATAGCCCCTTGTTCGGTTCGAACCCATAGGGTACCCATGGTTCGAATCGATGGCAAGAGGTTATGTTCGAACCCATAGATTCGACGCCATCTACTCCGAACCCATCCGGTATCCTTCCTTCGAACCCATCTAGTTCGAATCCATCAACCAGTGCCTGCCTCACAACCATCAACTTCGACTCCATTAGCTTCGAAACCATCACCTTCGAATCGATCGAGTCCGGACCCACGAGTATACCTTGGTTCGAATCAGTCGCGTTCGAACCCAGGAACATTCACTTGTTCGTATCCACCAAGTCAACTAACTTGGATGATGTGTCGCTCCACGATACGAAGTCGGCAAGATTCACGAAGATGAAGCACGCAACAAGGAGAAAAGGCCGGATCGACTCGAAGAACGCGCGCCACGTCAACCCACTATCGCAAGTTTGCATCGATTCGAATCAATCGATTCGAATTGATCAGTTCGAACTACACAGCCACCCAAGCCACTTCAATTCGAATCGATCATAACTCCATAACCACTGATCCAAATGTAACGAAATTTTCACAGTAGCTTCCATACATGATAAAGATTGTTCCTGCCAAGTTTCAGCTCGATTGGACCATTTCTTGATGGGTTCGAAATCACTTCGAATCGATGTCAGATCGAGTCGAAACTTGGTGGGGTCGCTCGCCTGGGCCCACTCACAATTCAGAAGAAGTCTCCCGAAGTTTGAGCGAGATCTGGGCCTCCTACGCCTATAAATAGCACCCTGAAGCCTTCAGAAAAGGGGATTTTGCGGGAGCTTCCACCATTGAACGTCCAGACTCTGCCGGATTTAATTCCATACTTCATTATCGCTGTTGTATTCATCATTTCAAAGCTATCATCAATTGTAATCCATTGTAATCGATTAATATCATCAAGTGAATCAATAAAGAGAGAACCTTCAAAGCGGACGTAGGCAAGATCGCCGAACCACTATAAATCCTGCGTTTGCGATTGTTATCTGTGAATTATTGTGATTGTTGTTGGTTAGATCTGAGTTTTGTGTTGATAATTGCTGATTTATGTCCATAAACGGGTGCGTCCACGATACTGGGTGTTTGTGGTCATTTTTGGCGCAAACAACTGGTTTGTTTCATACCCAAAAAATCCTATCCGAACCTCAAGCGGGTCTTGGATGTTTTTTACCCTTCGTTTTTTCGTCACGTGGATTTTTTCGGTAAAACGGGATCCCCGTGGCCGGTCAATGATTTACCATCGCAGGAGAGTGGTGCACCTTGGTGCTACACCGTTTCAAATCCTTGCACTCATTTCTAAAAGTCATACGGCAGTGTTTCGTCATTTTGGACGGATGTTGCACCTTGCACCGTAGATGTTGTACCCTGTAGATATCGATTCTTCGGAGGGCCATAACTCTTGGCTAGTTTAGAGTTACGGGAGCCATAACCAGTCAAAAAGAAGCTATCCCTGAGTTCTTCAGCTATGGCCGCTTTCAGCCGTCACTGATTAGATTCGTATCCGAAAAATCCTATCCAAACCACAATCGGGTCTTGGAAGTTTTTTACCCTTCGTTTTTTCGTCACTTGGATTTTTTCTGTAAAACGGGATAGCCGGCGCTGGTCTATGATTAATCATCGCTGGAGAGTGGTGCACCATGGAACTGATCCGTTTCAAATCCATGCACCGATTTCTAAAAGTCGTACGACACATTTTTGTCATTTTGGACGATGTTGTACCTTGCACCATAGATGTTGCACCCTATGGAGATCGATTCTTCGGAGGGCCATAACCCTTGGCTCGTTTAGAGTTACGGGAGCCAAAACCAGTCAAAACGATGCTCTCGGTGAGTTCTACAGCTACGACAGCTTTCAGCCGTCACTGGTTAGTTTCTTACTCAAAAAATCCTGTCCGAACCTCAATCGGGTCTTGGATGTTTTTTACCCTTCATTTCTTCGTCACGTTGATTTTTTCTGTAAAACGGGATACCTGTGGCTGGTTTAGGATTTTCCATTGCTGGAGAGTGGTTCACCATGGTACTGCTAAGTTTCAAACCCATGCACCCATTTCAAAAAGTCGTACGACATAGTTTCGTCATTTTGGACAGATGTTGCACCTTGCTCCGTAGATGCGGCATCCTGTGGATATCGATTCTTCGGAGGGCCATAACTCTTGGCTTGTTTAGAGTTACGGGATCCATAACCAGTCACAACAAAGCTCTTTGTGAAATCTATAGCAATGATAGCTTTCAGCCGTCACTGGTTAGTTTCATACCCAAAAAATCCTGTCTGAACCTCAATCGGGTCTTGGAAGTTTTTTAACCTTCGTTTTTTCGTCACGTGGATTTTTTCTGTAAAACGGGATCCCCGTGGCTGGTCTATGATTTACCATCACTGGAGAGTGGTGCACCATGGTACTGCTCTGTTTCAAATCCATGCACCCATTCCAAAAAGTCGTATAGCACTGTTTCGTCATTTTGGAAGGATGTTGCACCTTGCACCGTAGATGTTGCACCCTGTGGATATCAATTCTTCGAAGGGCCATAACTCTTGGCCCGTTTAGAGTTACGGGAGCCATAACTAGTCAAAACGAAGCTCTCGGTTAGTTCTATAGCTATGATAGCTATCAGCTATCACTGGCTATTCTCATACCCAAAAAATCCTATCCGAACTTCAATCGGTTCATGAAAGTTTTTTACCCTTCGTTTTTTCGTCACGTGGATTTTTTCTGTAAAACGGGATCCCCGTGGCTGGTCTATGATTTACGATCGCTGGAGAGTGGTGCATCATGTTACTACACCTTTTCAAATCCATGCACCCATTTCTAAAAGTCGTACGGCACTGTTTCGTCATTTTGGACGGATGTTGCCCTTTGCACCGTAGATGTTGCACCCTGTGGATTTCGATTCTTCGAAGGGCCACTACTCCTGGCTCGTTTAGAGTTACGGGAGCCACAACAAGTCAAAACAAAGCTCTCGGTGAGTTCTACAGCTATGATGGCTTCCAGCCGTCACTGGTTAGTTTCATACCCAAAAAGTCCTATCCGAACTTCAATCGGGTCATGGAAGTTTTTTACCCTTCGTTTTTTCGTCACGTGGATTTTTTCTGTAAAACGGGATCCCCATTGCTGGTCTATGATTTGCCATCACTGGAGCGTGGTGCACCATGGTACTGCACAGTTTCAAATCCATGCACCCATTTCTAAAAGTCGTACGGCCATGTTTCGTCATTTTGTACGGATGTTGCACCTTGCACCGTAGATATTGCACCCTGTGGATATCGATTCTTCGAAGGGCCGTAACTCTTGGCTCGTTCATAGTTACGGGAGCCATAACTAGTCAAAACGAAACTATCTGTGAGTTCTACAGCTATGACATCTTTCAACCGTCACTGGTTAGTTTCATATCCAAAAAATCCTATCCGGACCTCAATCGGGTCATGGAAGTTTTTACCATTCGTTTTTTCGTCACGTGGATTTTTTCTATAAAACGGGATCCCCATGGCTGGTCTACGATTTACCATCGCTGGTGAGTGGTGCACAATGATGCTGCACTGTTTCAAATCCATGCACCCATTTCTTAAAGTCGTATGGCACTGTTTCGTCATTTTGGACGGACGTTGCACCTTGCACCACAGATGTTGCACCCTTCAATTCTTCGGAGGGCCATAACTCTTGGCTCGTTTAGAGTTACGGGAGCCATAACCAGTCAAAAGAAGCTATCTGTGAGTTCTACAATTATAACCGCTTTCAGCCGTCACTGGTTAGTTTCATACCCAAAAAATCATTTCCGAACCTCAATCGGGTCTTGAAAGTTTTTTACTCTTCGTTTTTTCGTAACGTGGATTTTTTATGTAAAACGGGATCACTGTGGCTGGTCTATGATTTACCATCGCTGGAGAGTGTTGCACCATGGTACTGCACTATTTCAAATCCATGCACCCATTTCTAAAAGTCGTACGACACTGTATCGTCATTTTGGACGGATGTTGCACCTTGCACTGTAGATGTTGCACCCTATGGATATCGATTCTTCGGAAAGCCATAACTCTTGGCTCGTTTACAGTTATGGGATCCATAACCAGTCAAAACAAAGCTATCTGTGAGTTCTACAAATTTGACGGCTTTCAGCCATCTTTGGTTAGTTTCATGCCCAAAAATTCCTATCCGAACCTCGATCGGGTCTTGGAAGTTGTTTACCCTTCGTTTTTTCGTCACGTGGATTTTTTCTGTAAAACGGGATACCTGTGGCTAGTCTATGATTTACTATCGCTGGAGAGTGGTTGACCATGGCATTGCTCCATTTCAAATACATGCACCCACTTTTAAAAGTCGTACGGCACAGTTTTGTCATTTTGGACGGATGTTGCACCTTGCACCGTAGATGTTGCATCCTGTGGATATCGATTCTTCGGAGGGCCATAACTCTTGGCTCGTTTAGAGTTACGGGAGCCATAACCAGTCAAAACAAAGTTCTCCATGAGTTGTACAGTTATTACGGCTTTTGACCATCACTGGTTAGTTTCATACCCAAAATGTCCTATCCGAACCTCAATCGGGTCATTAAAGTGTTTTACCCTTCGTTTTTTCGTCACGTGGATTTTTTCTGTAAAACGGATACCAGTGGCTGCTCTATGATTTACCATCGCTGGAGAGTGGTTCACTATGGTACTGCATCGTTTCAAATCCGTGCACCCATTTCTAAAAGTCGTACGCATTGTTTCGTCATTTTGGACGGATGTTGCACCTTGCACCGTAGATGTTGCACCCTGTGGATATCGATTCTTCGGAGGGCCATAACTCTTGGCTCGTTTAGAGTTACGGGATCCATAATCAGTCAAAACAAAGCTCTCTATGAATTCTATAGTTATGATAGCCTTCGACCATCACTAGTTAGTTTCATACCCAAAAAGTCATATCCGAACCTCAATCGGGTCATGGAAGTGTTTTACCCTTCATTTTTTCGTCACATGGATTTTTTCTGTAAAACGGGATCCCCGTGGCTGGTCTATGATTTACAATCGCTGAAGAGTGGTTCACTATGGTACTGCACCGTTTCAAATCCATGCACCCATTTCTAAAAGTTGTAGGCACTGTTTCGTCATTTTGGACGGATGTAGCACGTTGCACCGTAGATGTTGCACCCTGTGGATGTCGATTCTTCGAAGGGCCATAACTCTTGGCTCGTTTAGAGTTACGGGAGCCATAACCAGTCAAAACAAAGCTCTCTGTGATTTCTACAGTTATGATGGCTTTCAGCCATCACCGGTTAGTTTCATACCCAAAAAATCCTATCCGAACCTCCATCGGGTCTTGGAAGTTTTTTACCCTTCGTTTTTTCGTCACGTGGATTTTTTCTGTAAAACGGGATACCTGTGGCTGGTCTATGATTTACCATCGCTGGAGAGTGGGGCACCATGGTACTGCACCGTTTCAAATCCATACACCCCTTTCTAAATGTCGTGCGACATTGTTTCGTCATTTTGGACGGATGTTGCACCTTGCGCCGTAGATGTTGCACCCTATGAATATCGATTCTTCAGAGGGCAATAACTCCTGGCTCGTTCAGAGATACGGGAGCCATAACCAGTCAAAACGAAGCTCTCAGTGAGTTCTATAGCTATGACTGTTTTTAGCCATCACTGGTTAGTCTCATACCCAAAAAATCCTATCCGAACCTCAATCGGGTCATGGAAGTTTTTTACCCTTCGTTTTTTCGTCACGTGGATTTTTTCTGTAAAATGGGATCCTCGTGGCTGGTCTATGATTTTCCATCGCTGGAGAGTGGTGCACCATGGTACTGCACCATTTCAAATCCATGCACCCATTTCTAAAAGTCGCACGACACAGTTTCATCATTTTGGACAGATGATGCACCTTGCACCGTAGATGTTGCACCCCGTGGACATCGATTCTTCGGAGGGCCATAACTCTTGGCTTGTTTAGAGTTACGGGAGCAATAACTAGTCAAAACGAAGCTATCTGTGAGTTCTATAGCTATGACGGCTTTCTGCCGTCACTGGTTAGTTTCATACCCAAAAAATCCTATCCGAACCTCAATCGGGTCATGGAAGTTTTTTACCCTTCGTTTTTTCATCACGTGGATTTTTTCTGTAAAACAGGATCCCCATGGCCGGTCAATGATCTACCATCGCAGGAGAGTGGTGCACCATGGTACTGTACCGTTTCAAACCCATGCACCTATTTCTAAAAGTCGTACGGCACTGTTTCGTCATTTTGGAAGGATGTTGCACCTTGCACCGTAGATGTTGCACCCTATGGATATCGATTCTTCGGAGGGCCATAACTCTTGGCTCGTTTAGAGTTATGGGAGCCATAACTAGTCAAAACAAAGCTATCTGTGATTTCTACATCTATCACAGCTTTCAGCCGTCACTAGTTAGTTTCATACCCAAAAAATCCTATCCGAACCTCAATCGGGTCTTGGAAGTTTTTTACCCTTCGTTTTTTCATCACGTGGAATTTTTCTGTAAAATGGGATCCCCGTGGCTGCTCTATGATTTACCGTCGCTGGAGAGTGGTGCACCATGGTACTGCTCCGTTTCAAATCCATGCACCCATTTCTAAAAGTCGTACGGCACTGCTTCGTCATTTTGGACGGATGTTGCACCCTGCACCGTAGATGTTGCACCATGTTGATATCGATTATTCGAAGGACCATAACTCTTGGCTCGTTTAGCTTTACGAGAGCCATAACCAGTCAAGACAAAGCTCTCGGTGAGTTCTACAGCTATAACCGCTTTCAGCCGTCACTAGTTAGTTTCTTACCCAAAAAATCCTATCTGAACCTCCATCGGGTCTTGTAAGTTTTTTACACTTCGTTTTTCCGTCACGTGGATTTTTTCTGTAAAACGGGATACCCGTGGCTGGACTATGATTTACCATCATTGGAGAGTGGGGCACCATGGTACTGCTCCGTTTCAAATCGATGCACCCATTTCTAAAAGTCGTACGACACACTTTCGTCATTATGGACGGATGTTGTACCTTGCACCGTAGATATTGCACCATGTGGATAACGATTCTTCGGAGGGCCATAACTCTTGGCTCGTTTAGAGTTACGATAGCCATAACTAGTCAAAACGAAGCTCGCGGTGACTTCTACAGCTAAGACCACTTTCAGCTGTCACTGGTTAGTTTCATACCCAAAAAATCATATCCGAACCGCAATCGGGACTTGGAAGTTTTTTACCCTTCGCTTTTTCGTCACGTGGATTTTTTCTGCAAAACCGAATCCCCGTGGCTGGTCTATGATTTACCATCGCCGGAGAGTGGTGCACCACGGTACTGCACCATTCCAAATCCATGCACCCTTTTCTAAAAGTCGTACGGCACTGTTTCGTCATTTTGGACAGACGTTGCACCTTGCAATGTAGATGTTGCACCCTGTGGATATCAATTGTTCGAAAGGCCATAACTCTTGGCTCGTTTGGAGTTACGGGAGCCATAACCAGTCAAAACGAAGCTATCTGTGAGCTCTACGGCTATGATGGCTTTCAGCCGTCACTGGTTAGTTTCATACCCATAAAATTCAACTCGGACCTCAATCGGGTCTTGGAAGTTTTTTACCCTTCGTTTTTTAGTCACGTGGATTTTTTCTGTACAACGGGATACCCGTGGCTGGTCTATGATTTACCATCACAGGAGAGTGGTGCACAATGGTACTGCTCCGTTTCAAATCCATGCACCCATTTCTAAAAGTCGTACGACACATTTTCTTCATTTTGCAAGGATGTTGCACCTTAAACCGTAGTTGTTGCGCCTTGTGGATATCGATTCTTCGGAGGGCCATAACTCTTGGCTCGTTTAGAGTTACGGGAGCCATAAAATGTCAAAACAAAGCTCTCTATGAGTTCTATAGCTATGACGGCTTTTCGCCATCACTGATTAGTTTCATACCCAAAAAATCCTATCCGAACCTCAATCGGGTCTTGGAAGTTTTTTACCCTTCGTTTTTTCATCACGTGGATTTTTTCTGTAAAACGGTATTCCCGTGGCCGGTCTATGATTTACCATCGCTGGAGAGTGATGCACCATTGTACTGCTCCGTTTCAAATCCATGCACCCATTTCTAAAAGTCGTACGGCATTGTTTCGTAATTTTGGACGGATGTTGCACCTCGCACCGTAGATGCTGCACCCTGTGGATATCGATTCTTCGGAGGGCCATAACTCTTGGCTCGTTTAGAGTTATGAGAGCCATAACTAGGAAAAACGAAGCTATCTGTGAGTTCTACAGCTGTCATAGCTTTCAGCCATCACTAGTTAGTTTCATACCCAAAAAATCCTATCCGAACCTCAGTCGGGTCTTGGAAGTTTTTTACCCTTCGTTTTTTTGTCACGTGGATTTTTTCTGTAAAACGGGATCCCCGTGGCTGGTCTATGATTTACCATCGCTGGAGAGTGGTGCACTATGGTACTGCTCAGTTTCAAATCCATGCACCCATTTCTAAAAGTCGTACAGCACTTTTTCGTTATTTTGGACGGATGTTGCACCTTGCACCGTAGATGTTGCACCATGTGGATAACAATTCTTCGGAGGGCCATAACTCTTGGCTCGTTTAGAGTTAGGGGAGGCATAACTAGTCAAAATGAAGCTGTCGGTGAGTTCTACAACTATGAAAGCTTTCAGCCGTCACTGGTTAGTCTCATACCCAAAAATCCTATTCGAACATCAATCGGGGCATGGAAGTTTTTTACCCTTCGTTTTTTCGTCACGTGGATTTTTTCTGTAAAACGGGATACCCGTGGCTGGTCTATGATTTACCATCGCCGGAGAGTAGTGCACCATGGTACTGCTCTATTTCAAATCCATGCACCCAGTTCTAAAAGTCGTACGACACTGATTCGTCATTTTAGACGGATGTTGCACCTTGCACCGTAGATGTTGCACCCTGTGGATATCGACTCTTCGGAGGACCATAACTCTTGGCTCGTTTAGAGTTACGGGAGCCATAACTAGTCAAAACAAAGATATCTATGAGTTCTACTACTATGACCACTTTCAGCCGTCACTGGTTAGTTTCATACCCAAAAAATCATATCCGAACTTCAATCGGGTGTTGGAAATTTTTTACCCATCGTTTTTCGTCACGTGGATTTTTTCTGTAAAACGGGATCCCCGTGGCTGGTCTACGATTTACCACCGCTAGAGAGTGGTGCACCATGGTACTACTCCGTTTCAAATCCATGCATCCATTTCTAAAATTCGTACGGCACTGTTTCGTCATTTTGGACGGATGTCGCGCCTTGCACCGTAGATGTTGCACCCTGTGGATATCGATTCTTCGGAGGGCCATAACTCTTGGCTCGTTTAGTGTTACGGGAGCTATAACTAGTCAAAACGAAGATATCTATGATTTCTATAGCTATGACTGCTTTCAGCCGTCACTCGTTAGTTTCATACCCAAAAAATCATATCCGAACCTCAATCGGGTGTTGGAAATTTTTTATCCATCGTTTTTTCGTCACGTGGATTTTTTCTGTAAAACGGGATCCCCGCTGCCGGTCTATGATTTACCATCGCTAGAGAGTGGTGCACCATGGTACTGTTCCATTTCAAATCCATGCACCCATTTCTAATATTCATACGACACTGTTTAGTCATTTTGGACGGATGCTGCGCCTTGCACCGTAGATGTTGCTCCCTGTGGATATCGATTCTTCGGAGGGCCATGACTCTTGGCTCGTTTAGAGTTACGGAAGTCGTAACCTCTCAAAACGAAGCACTCTGCGAGTTCTACAGCTCTGACAGTTTTTAGCCGACATTGGTTAGTTTCATACCCAAAAAATCCTATCCGAACCTCAATCGGGTCTTGGAAGTTTTTTATCCTTCGTTTTTCGTCACGTGGATTTTTTCTATAAAACGGGATCCATGTGGCTGGTCTATGATTTACCATCTTTGAAGAGTGGTGCACCATGGTACTATTCCGTTTCAAATCCATCCACGCATTTCTAAAAGTCGTACGGCATTGTTTTGTCATTTTGGACGGATGCTGCGCCTTGCACCGTAGGTGTTGCACCCTGTGGATATCGATTCTTCGGCGGGCCATAACTCTTCGCACGTTTAGAGTTACGGGAGCCGTAACCAGTCAAAACGAAGCTCTCTGCGAGTTCTACAGCTATAACTGCTTTCCGTCATCACTGGTTCATTTCATACCAAAAATCCTATCCGAACCTCAATTGGGTCTTGAAAGTTTTTTACCCATCGTTTTTTCGTTACGTGGATTTTTTCTGTAAACGGGATCCTATGGCTGGTCTATGATTTACCATCGCTGGAGAGTGGTGCACCATGGTACTGCTCCGTTTCATATCCATGCACCCATTTCTAAAAGTCGTACGGCACTGTTTCGTCATTTTGGACGGATGTTGGGCCTTGCACCGTAGATGTTGCACCCTGTGGATGTGAATTTTTCGAAGGGCCATAACTCTTGGCTCGTTTAGAGTTACGGGGGCCATTACCAGTCACAACATAGATATCTGTGAGTTCTACAGCTATGATGGCTTTCAGCCGCCACTGGTATTTGCGCCAAAATTGGTCACAAACACCCAATAGCCGTTGAAAGCACCCGTTCACAATCACAGATCACGGATATTTAATACGTAGAGAAATAAATATGAAAATCACTCTGCAAATTCACAGAAACAGTAAACGACATAGGATTTATAGTGGTTCGTCGATCGTGCCTACGTCCACTCTGAAGCTTATGATTTTATTGATTCACTTGATAACTTCAATCAGTTACAGCAGGTTACAATTGATAATAGCTCTGAAGTGTGATTACAACAACGATGTTGAAGTGTAGGGTTGAATCCGGCAGAGTCTAGACGTCTTAAAGAGGAAAAGGCCCCCCTTTTTGAAGACTCCAAGGGGCTTTTTATAGGTGTAGGAGGCACAGATCGCGCCCAAACTTCAGGAGACTTTTTCTGGCACGTGAGTGGGCCCACGCGACCGACCTACCAAGTTTTGGCTCGATCTGTGATCGACACGAAATGATTTCGTATCCATAAAGAATTAGTCCAATCGAGTTGAAACTTGGCAGGAACATTCTTTTCCTTGTATGGAAGCTGCTGTGAAAATTTCGTGGCATTTGGATCAGTGGTCCATGATATATGATCGATGCAAAATCGTGATTTTTGTATGCTGTTTGCTTCGAGTGGATCACTTCGACTCCATGCTTTTGAATCGATAGATGCACATGCTTTCGAGACGACGTGGCACACACATCTCGCAACGATCCACCTTTGGCTCCGAGTTGACCGCGTCATGTCTATGAATTTCGCATCGTTCGTGTTAAGTGCCATGACCCAGTTTGCATCGATGTATACGAATCATTGATTGATACGAACTGGATCGAGACGAACCGATGGATACAAATCATTGATCGATACGAACTGGATCGGGACGAACCGATGGATACGAACAGGGCAGAGTTTATGGATACAAAACAGTAACTTGTCACTATTGTGGATGCATGGGTGATCAATGCGTCGCAGTGCTTGGGAATGGATACGAAATCGAACGACTCGAAGTATGGTACACCAATGGATGCGAAGCGGTGTGGAGTGATCGATGCGAACGTCATCGATTCGAACCCTATGGATACGAATCCGATGAATTCGAACAGCTCCGAACTCAATCGATACGAACATACTGAGACGATGCCGACCTGATGGATACGAACCCGATGGATTCGAAATGGGCACCTGCTCAGTTTATTTGATGGATACGAACAGTGCACTTTAGCTAACTTGCACCCATCATATCTCGTTCACACGAACTCAGATTGACCTGAAATTTGGAATGTTGGCTTTTATGGCTTTGCTCTTCATGTCTTGTTAATTGTGGCCCGATCCGGACCGGGACAAAATTCATCGATATGCATGGCGAAGCAGTGTATAACCAACCTTTGGGGCGAACTATCTTATGACTTTTTGGTCAATCTTTTGGGATCACGGCCTTGCCAAAAGGCGGGATAACATTTGCCTTTGCCCCCCAAAATATGCCTTACGGGAGGAAGGCGTGTTTTGTAATGCCATGAGCTGGATGTTCATATCTTGTCAACAACTTGTAAGGAACTTGATAATTTCATATAACCTCAAATGACGATCGTTCGGGATCGTGTGTCACCCGAGGTGAAACAGGACCATTCGCGGTCGGTGCCGTTCGTGGCAAAAGATGGAATGGGGCCATTCGCGGTCAGATGCCGTTGGGGGAAAATGATAACATTGGACCGTTCGCGGTCGGATGCCGTTCGGGGCGAATGATAACATGGAACCGTTCGCGGTCAGATGTCGTTATGGACGAGTTGTGATCGTTCGCGATCGAGTGGCATAAAAAGAAGAATGTGACCATTCACGATCGAGTACCGTACGAGGCAGGAACGTGATCGTTCGCGATCAGGTGTCGTTCTAGACGGATTATGATGGATTGTGACCGTTCGTGGTCGTATGGGGTGCACGAGATAAAATGTGATCGTTCGTGATCGGATGTCGTACAAGGCAGAATGTGATCGCTCGCGATCGAACGTCATATTGGGTGAACTATGACCGTTCGTGGTCGGGTGCCACACCAGGCAGAGTGTGATCGTTCGCGATCGAATGCCGCTCGAGGAAGAATGTGATCGTTCACGATCGGGTAGTTAAGGGGGTTTGGTATCACTGGAGTCAGTATCACGTTTCGGTGAGTTTTCGAATCAGCGATTTTGGCGGTTCATCGCCATACAGGGTAGGGTTATGGACCGTTCGCTATACAAAGCATACACAAGTAACTTCTTCTACAGAATTGCAAATATCAAATTAACATTCACATGAATACCATACCAGAAATGTCCAAACAAACAAAGCCTAAATGTTTAAATCAAATTAAAACAGAAGCAAGATATAGATGTCAAAGTGTAAACCCTTACTATGGTTCGGTCAATAATCATTCACATCATGCATGTGGATCGTTCGCGATCTCATATATGTTTAAATGATTTAACCATGTTAGTGAGGAGTTTACAACTTGTTCATCGTTATTTCAATCAATCGATAACCATACGGCATCCTGGTTCAGGGTCACCTCTGGCTAATGTAGACGGCGGTCGCTCGGGTTCCACCGTTGGAGCTCGCCTCCTCACATATTGAAGTAGCATACCATTCCTGATATGCCTCTCCACTTCATCCTTCAGATTCCTACAATCGTTGGTGTAATGACCGTTTAGTTTGTGAAACAGGAAATATTTGTCTGATTTTCTTTCAACGACAGTGGGGTCCCTTCGCATTTGTCTACGATAGGGAACTTGCTCTCTCGTATCCTGATAAATCCGCTCCAAACTCTCAATCGGCTCAGAGTAAGTGGTGAATCGTGGCTCCCTCCGTGGCTGCTTAGACCTGTCATCATTATTCTCAGCCTTTCTCTTTCCTTTTCCAGTCTTCGCACCCTTTCCAAGTAGATTTCCGCCCTTGATTGTGTAAACGTCGACTTCTTCCTCTCTTTCTGCACTAGCATCTCCCAATCGCAAAAACATTTCTGCCTCATGATAGAATTCTCCAAGATCCATAGGCGGATCTTTAGTTAATGAGTGTTTGAATTCTGTGCCATCAGCTATTCCGGACACAGCTGCCATCATAACCATGCATGGATCTGGTCGATCCACCGGTGCGGCTGCCGCATTGAATCGCATCAAAAAATTTCTCAAAGATTCCCCTGCTTTTTGCTCTATGGTCGCCAAAGTCGTCACATTCTTAGGTCTTGCAATATGAACCCTAAATTGTCTCATGAATCTCTCAGTTAAATCTGCCCATGTTCCTATGAAGCCGCTCTCCAGTTGCCTGAACCATAACGCCGCAATATCTATCAAATACAATGGAAAGCACTGGGCCATGACTTCCTGTGATGCCCCCCAGCACTTCCATGTGCCTCAGATACTTTGTGAGATGGACCGCAGGGTCCGTCCTCTCGTCGTACATCTCCACTAATGGTAGCTTGAATTCTGGTGGGTTCCTAGCCATCCTAATCACAGGAGACAAAGGACTCCTATTTATGTCTTCCAGATCTATGTTCACTAACTCGCTTCTCATAGCTCGCCTGACCATCTCTGCCAATCTATCATTGTCTCCAAGCTGCAGTCCTCGTTCACTGCTTTCGATCTGCCCCCCGAGTCCATGTGAGCTTTCAGGTGTCTGCCTTCGTGACTGAATGTTCATCCCTCTATTGCCACTTGATTTCCCAGATCCCTCACTTTCTCTTCCTGGGATTGGATCTACATGCTCTAAGTGTGTGCCCCCCAGCTCTGGCGCTGCGCTAGATGGTCCTGCTCCGTTCTGAACTCTAGTTGCTCCTTGATTTTGTGCTCCAAGTTGTTCGATCTGCTGGAGCAAATTCTGGATCATATCCTCTTGTCTTCTCATTATTGTCTCCATCTCATCCCTGGTGATGAAGATTGAAGCTTGGTTTGCTCCTGAGGAAGCCTCTTGACTCCCCTCGTGCTGACTTCATACTAGTCTTGGTTTTCTGCGTGATTGCCTAGTCATGACTCTTTGGATCTAAATCTCTTAGCTTTCTGATTCAACTTTCAAGAACTCCTGAATTTGCCTTCTCAGTGAAAGCACCAAAATGTTTGCGCCAAAATTGGTCACAAACACCCAATAGCCATTGAAAGCACCCGTTCGCAATCACAGATCACAGATATCAAATACGTAGAGAAATAAATATGAAAATCACTCAGCAAATTAACAGAAACAGTAAACGAAATAGGATTTATAGTGGTTCGGCGATCGTGGCTACGTCAACTCTGAAGCTTATGATTTTATTGATTCACTTGATAACTTAAATCAGTTACAGCAGGTTACAATTGATAATTGCTCTGAAGTGTGATTACAACAACGGTGTTGGAGTGTAGGGTTGAATCCGGCATAGTCTGGACGTCTTAAAGTCGAAATGGCCCCTCTTCTGAAGTCTCCAGGGGGATATTTATAGGCGTAGGAGGCTCAGATCGCGCCCAAACTTCAGGAGACTTTTTCTGGCACATAAGTGGGCCCACGCGACCGACCCCACCAATTTTCGGCTCGATCTGTGATCGATACGAAATGATTTCGTATCCATCAAGAATTAGTCCAATCGAGTTGAAACTTGGCAGGAACATTCTTTACCTTGTATGGAAGCTACTGTGAAAATTTTGTGGCATTTGGATCAGTGGTCCATGAGATATGATCGATGAAAAATCGTGATTTTCATATGCTGTTTGCTTCGAGTCGATCACTTCGACTCCATGCTTTTGAATCGATAGATGCACGTGCTTTCGAGACGACGTGGCGCGCACATCTCGCAACGATCCACCTTTGGCTCCAAGTTGACCGCGTCGTATCCATGAATTTCACATCGTTCGTGTTAAGTGCCATGACCCAGTTTGCATCGATGGATACAAATCATTGATCGATACGAACTGGATTGAGACGAACCGATGGATACGAACAGAGCAGAGTTTATGGATGCGAAACAGTAACTCGTCACTGTTGTGGATGCGTGTGCGATCGATGCCAAGCATTGCTTAGGGATGGATACGAAACCGAATGACTCGAAGTATGGTACACCGATGGATGCGAAGCGGTGTGGAGTGATCGATGCGAACGTCATCGATTCGAACCCTATGGATACGAATCTGATGGATTCGAACTGCTCCGAACTCAATGGATACGAACATACTGAGACGATGTCGGCCTGATGGATATGAACCCGATGGATTCGAAATGAGCACCTCCTCAGTTTATTTGATGGATACGAACAGTCCACTTTAGCTAACTTGCACCCATCATATCTCGTTCACACGAACTCTGATTGGCCTGAAATTTAAAACACTGGCTTTTATGGCTTTGCTCGTAATGTCTTGTTAATTATGGCCCGATCCGGACCCAGACAAAATTCATCGATATCCATGGCGAAGCAGTGTATAACCAACCTTTGGGGCGAACTATCTTTGGACTTTTTGATCAATCTTTTGGGATCATGGCCTTGCCAAAAGGCGGGATAACAACTGGTTAGTTTCGTACCCAAAAAATCCAATCCGAACCTCAATCGGGTCTTGGAAGTTTTTTACCCTTCGTTTTTTCGTCACGTGGATTTTTTCCAAAAAACGGGATCCCCGTGGCTGGTCTGTGATTTACCATCGCTGGAGAGTGGTGCACCATGGTAATGCTCTGTTTCAAATCCATGCACCCATTTCTAAAAGTCGTACGACACTGTTTCGCACTTTTGGACGGATGTTGCACCTTGCAACGTAGATGTTGCGCCCTGTGGATATGGATTCTTTGGAGGGCCATAACTTTTGGCTCGTTTAGAGTTACGGGAGCCATAACCAGTCAAAACAAAGCTCTCGGCGAGCTATACAGCTATGACAGCTTTCAGCCGTCACTGGTTAGTTTCATACCCAAAAAATCCTATCCGAACCTCAATCGGGTCTTGGAAGTTTTTACCCTTCGTTTTTTCGTTACGTGGATTTTTTCTGTAAATGGGATCCTCGTGGCTGGTCTATGATTTACCATCACTGGAGAGTGGTGCGCCATGGTACTGCTCCATTTCAAATCCATGCACCGATTTCCAAAAGTCGTACGGCATTGTTTCGTCATTTTGGTCGGATGTTGCGCCTTGCACCGTAGATGTTGCACCATGTAGATATCGATTGTTCGGAGGGCCATAACTCTTGGCTCGTTTAGAGTTACGGGAGCCATAACTTGTAAAACGAAGCTCTCTACGAGTTATGTAGCTGTGATGGCTTTCAGCCGCCACTAGTTAGTTTCGTACCTAAAAAATCCTATCTGAACCTCAATCGGGTCATGGAAGTTTTTTACCCTTCGTTTTTTCGTCACGTGGATTTTTTCTGTAAAACGGGATCCCCGTGGCTGGTCTATGACTTACCATCGCTGGAGAGTGGTGCACTGTGGTACTACTCCATTTCAAATCCATGCACCCATTTCTAAAAGTCGTACGGCACTATTTCGTCATTTCGGACGGATGTTGCGCCTTGCACCGTAGATGTTGCACCCTGTGGATTTCGATTATTCGGAGGGCCATAACTCTTGGCTCGTTCAGAGTTACAAGAGCCATAACCAGTCAAAACGAAGATATCTGTGAGTTCTATAGCTATGATGGCTTTCAGCCGTCACTGGATAGTTTCATACCCAAAAAATCCAATTTGAACCTCAATCGGGTCTTGGAAGTTTTTTACCATTCGTTTTTTCGTCACGTGGATTTTTTCTACAAAACGGGATCCCCGTGGCTGGTCTATGATTTACCATCGCTGGAGAGTGGTGCACCATGGTACTTCTCAGTTTCAAATCCATGCACCCATTTCTAAAAGTCGTACGGCACTGTTTCATCATTTTGGACGGATGTTGCACCTTGCACCGTAGATGTTACACCATGTAGATATCGATTGTTCGGAGGGCCATAACTCTTGGCTCGTTTAGAGTTACGGGAGCCATAACCGATGAACAGATGTCACGTTCGAATCGAGTGGTGGAGGACGACTTCGAATCGATCCTGGGTCAAGCTAGTTCGAACTGATGAGAAAGTTCCCAATTTGACATCGATCACGTTCGAATTCATGACTCCGTATCGGTGTAAAATTGAAAACTTCGAAACGAAAACAAATGGTTTCGAACCCATCAGTTCGAATGGGCGTTTCGAAGGGATCCAACCGGTGCTAACTACGCCGTTCCCCATAAGACCAACCCAGGCATCAATACGAAAATCAAGAGAAGGTGATACAACTTCATCAGGTTCGAGCACTAGTCCCCGCGCCGGTTCGAAGCTCCTCAAAAAAGTCAGATCTGGATTTACAAAGTCCCCAGAAAGACCGATCAATGAAGAAGCGATGGGTTCCGAGTAGTTTTGCCGTTTGAATTCAAGCCAATTACCTAATCAGAGTGATAGGATCAAGAAATTAAGAGTTTGGATCTCAATTGGTTCGAATACACAGCACAGTGTTCTCTTCTCAAAAGCTTTGGAACGAAGCAGGAGAAGATAAACAGTAAAATGTGAAAAGTAAAAAGTGAAAGAAGTGAAGACCACTGATATTTATATGGAGCTATGGAGTTAACCGGGGCGAATCCCCTTCCGGTAAGTGCGACCGGTCACAACCGGTCATAACGTGGGTCGTTTCGAAACGTCCACTCGAAGCCATCTGCCTAACGCCGCATCGTTTCGAAGCTCACCTCACACTCATCGATACGAAATGCGCAGCAGGACAGTGAGCCGCATTGGTTCGAAACGAACAACGTGCGCTGTGGTTCGAGGCCCCCATCTACATCTCCATCCACAACCTACAGTCACGAACGATGACTTCGTATCCGTTCGAGCCATAGGTTCGAAGGAAGGTTTCGAACCCATCAGAACTTCGACCCATCGGTTCGAAACATTACATTCACACAACACTGAGTCGTTTTCTCCAACCTTCTACATTGATTCAGGAGAGGATCGATACGAAGGGGCTTATCAAAACAACCATCAAGCGTTGTTTCAACTCAAGTTTTCAAATCCGTTCAGGAGAGAATCGATACGACATTCAATGGAAACAAGACTGACAACGACCCATGAACGCGCGATGTTAACAAGGGTCAAGCTAACATATGTGCATTTATGTCGGACTAACATTCGATTTTAAACGTTTGCAGGGGTCGAATACTCATCCTGTTACAAATGCAACAGCCAACGGCTAAGCACTATCATGCAGCATCCAATCATATCAGCGCAAGGTTACAGCGATACAGGGTATAAGTCTCGATAGAAAAGAGAACGATAATTGATCAGAGAGAAATTGCAGCTATTCAAAGCACGTCATGTTCCCACAAGATGTACTTTGGGAGGCAAAATGTTATCCTGCCTTTTGGCAAGGCCGTGATACCAGAGAATTGATCGAGAACGAAGGACGGTTCATCTCGGAGATTGGTTATATTTGGTTTTACTATGGATACCGCTGAATTTCATCCGGATCCAGTTTGGGCTAAAATTTATAAGATATGACCAGAGAAGTCATAGAAGTCAACACCTCAAATTTCAAGTCGATCAGGTTCGAAACCATCACTTTCGAACCCATCAGGTTCGAATCCATTACCTTCGAACCCATCCAGATGCCTCGGGTTCGCATCCATCAAACCATGCCTACCGAGTTCGTGGCAATGGGCCTCGAACCCATCAGAGGATAGCCGGTTCGAAACCATCGAGCTTTAGTAGTTCGAACCCATCATAGAAGTCTCGTTCGAAACCATCACGGAGGTCATGTTCGAATCCATCCAGAAAGCGTCATTCGAATCCATAGGGTTAACTGGCCAAGGAGACGTGTCTCCCACCTAGTCGAACGTGCCGAACTGCATGGAGTCGAAGCGGTCAACTCGGAGCAAATACCGGGCCGGTTCGAAACTTGCACTCCACGATGCCACGAAGACACGTGCCGCCATGGGTTCGAAACCATCGGTTCGAATGCATGGTTTCGAACCAATCAGCCGCGCAGTGAACCCCCATTTCGAACCCAACATATCTCCCAATCTACAGGTCCAAATGTCATGAAATTTTCACAGCAGCTTGCATTCATGATGGAGAATGTCCACGCCAAATTTCACCTCAATTGGATAAATCCTTGGTCGGTTCGAATGGAGTTCGAACCGATGCTAAAGTGGGCCCAAACTTCGAGGAACCGGGCGCGTGGGCCCCATCACGTGCCAGAAGTGGTCTTTCGAGTTTTCAGCGAAATATCTACAGCCTACGCCTATAAATAGAGCCTCAGGGCCAATAGAAAAAGGACCTTTTGGGATTTTGAAGCGCATAGATTCTGCCGGATCAAGATCTCCATTACTTAGCATCATAATATTGCTGTTAATTTTGAATTCCTTGCTGTACTTTGCTGTTGATTGCTGTACCAACATGTAATCATTGAAAGGAAGTCAATAAAAGTACAAAATCTTCACAGTGGACGTAGGCAATACGCCGAACCACTATAAACTGCTTGTCCACGCATTTATCTATATGTTATTTGGAGTTTTTGTTAGATAATCCTCAGTTTCAATTTACATTCTTCATTTATTATCTCTTCAAAAACTTCCGACGAGTGTTGTGCCCAATTTTGGTACTAACAGTTCGAACCCATTGTTTCGAATTGATACGTTCGAATCGATCTTCTCATGTGGTTCTCTGATGAGGTGGCACGCGCCCTCCGCCTCGATCCGGTTCTTGTGCCGAGTTGACCACTTCGCATCCACGAATTTCATCTCATTTGTATCGAGTACTATTATCTCGTTTGAATCATTCAACTTCATACGTCTCATATTAACATCCAATGTCTAGTTCGAATCGAGATAGGCGGCTTAGCTCGTATCGATAGCGATGCCTCCATTCAACTGATACGATTGTGATGGATACGAACCGAAGCTACCTGATGGATTCGAATGAAGGCTTCGTTCATCCACTCGAACTAGGCTTTGGTCGACCGATACGAAACTCATGGACACGAGGATCTAGCCATTCCGGTTGATAGGAAGCAAACTCTATCGATGGACACAAAGTCCTTCGATACGAAGCACAGCTCACTGATGGATACGAACCAATGCTTTGGGATGGATATGAACAGATTGATTCGAACGAGATGTTGCTCTAATCGATATGAAATCGATGGATACGAACTATGTATGGTTGATGGATACGAAACGCACCAACCTAATGGATACGAACCATGGTTCTTCGATGGTTACGAAACCCATCGATACGAACACGGATGGACACGAACCAGCATACTTTTTCTAACTTGTATCGATCATGTCTCATTCGTACGAACTCCGATTAACCTGAAATTTGAGGTGCTGGCTTCTATGGCTTTGCTTGTCATGTCTGGTCAATTATGGCCCGATCTGGACTCCGGCAAAATTCATCGATATCCATAGCGAAGCAATGTATAACCAATCTTTGAGATGAATTATCTTTGGTTCTTTCGATTAATCTTTTGGTATCACGGCCTTGCCAAAAGGCGGGATAACACACCCATTTCTAAAAGTCGTACGGCACTGTTTCGTCATTTTGGACGGATGTTGTGCCTCGCACCGTAGATGTTGCACCCTGTGGACATCGATTCTTCGAAGGGCCAAAACTCTTGACTCGTTTAGTGTTACGGGAGCCACAACCAGTCAAAGCGAAGATATTTGTGAGTTCTACAGCCATGATGGCTTTTAGCCGTCACTGGTCAATTTCATACCCAAAATATCCTATCCGAACCTCAATCGGGTCTTGGAAGTTTTTTACCCTTCATTTTTTCATCACATGGATTTTTCTGTAAAATGGGATCCCCATGGCTGGTCTATGATTTACCATTGTTGGAGAGTGGTGCACCATGGTATTGCTCCGTTTCAAATCCATGCACCCATTTCTAAAAGTCGTACGGCACTTTTTCGTCATTAGGATGTTGCACCTTGCACCATAGATGTTGCACCCTATGGATATCGATTCTACGGAGGGCCATAACTCTTGGCTCGTTTAGACTTAAGGGAGCAATAGCTAGTCAAAACGAAGCTCTCGGTGAGTTCTACAGCTATGATGGCCTTCAGCCATCACTAGTTAGTTTCATACCCAAAAAATCCTATCCGAACCTCAATCGGGTCTTGGATGTTTTTTACCCTTCGGTTTTTTCGTCACGAGGATTTTTTCTGTAAAATGGGATCCCCGTGGCTGGTCTTTGATTTACCATCGCTGGAGAGTGGTTCACCATGGTACTGATCCACTTAAAATCCATGCACCCATTTCTAAAAGTCGTACGGCATTGTTTCGTCATTTTGGACGAATGTTGCACCTTGCATCGAAGATGTTGCACCCTGTGGATATCGATTCTTCGGAGGGCCGTAACTCTTGGCTCGTTTAGAGTTACAGGAGCCATAACCAGTCAAAATGAAGATATCTGTGAGTCCTACAGCTATGATGGGTTTTAGCCGTCATTGGTTAGTTTCATACCTAAAAAATCCTATCCGAATTTCAATCGGGTCTTGGAAATTTTTTACCCTTCGTTTTTTCATCACGTGGATTTTTCTGTAATACGGGATCCCCATGGCTAGTCTATGATTTACCATCGTCGGAGAGCGGTGCACCATGGTACTGCTCCATTTCAAATCCATGCACCCATTTCTAAAAATCGTGCGGCACCATTCAGTCATTTTGAACGGATGTTGCACCTTGCGCCGCAGATGTTGCACCCTGTGGATATCGATTCTTTGGAGGGCCATAACTCTTGGCTCGTTTAGAGTTACAGGAGCCGTAACCAGTCTAAACGAAGCTCTCTGCAAGTTTTATAGCTATGATGGCTTAAAGCCGTCACTGGTTCGTATCAAAACAAAAAATCCTATCCGAACCTCAATCGGGTCTTGGAAGTTTTTTACCCTTCGTTTTTTCGTCATGTGGATTTTTTCTGCAAACAGGATCTCCGTGGTTGGACTATGATTTACCATCCATGGAGAGTGGTGCGCCATGGTACGGCTCCATTTCAAATCCATGCACCCATTTCTAAAAGTCGTACGGCAATGTTTCGTCATTTTGGACGGATGTTGCACCTTGCACCAAAGATGTTGCACCACGTGGATATCGATTCTTCGGAGGGCTATAACTCTTGGCTCGTTTAGAGTTATAGGATCCATAACCAGTCAAAATGAAGATATCTGTGACTTCTGCAGTAGTGACGGCTTTCAGCCGTCACTGGATAGTTTCATACCCAAAAAATCCTATCCAAACCTCAATCGGGTCTTGGAAGTTTTTTAGCCTTCGTTTTTTCGTCACGTGGATTTTTTCTGTAAACGGGATCCCTGTGGCTGGTCTATGATATACCATCGCTGGAGAGTGGTGCACCTTGATACTACTCCATTTCGAATCCATGCACACATTTCTGCAAGTCGTACGGCACTGTTTCATCATTTTGGACGGATGTTGCACCTTGCACCATAGATGTTTCACCCTGTGGATATCGATTCTTCAGTGGGCCATTACTCTTGGCTCGTTTAGTGTTACGGGAGCCATAACCAGCCAAACAAAGATATCTGTGAGTTCTATAGCTATGATGGCTTTCAGTCGTCACTGGTTAGTTTCATACCCAAAATATCCTATCCGAACCTCAATCGGGTCTTGGAAGTTTTTAGCCCTTCGTTTTTTCTTCACGTGGATTTTTTCTGCAAAATGACATCCCCGTGGCTGGTCTATGATTTACCATCGCTGGAGAGTGGTGCACCATGGTACTGCTCAATTTCAAATCCATGCACCCATTTCTAAAAGTGGTACGACACTGTTTCGTCATTTTGGACAGATGTTGCACCTTACACCGTAGATGTTGCACCCTATGGATATCGATTCTTTAGAGGGCTATAACTCTTGGCTCGTTTAGAGTTACCGGAGCCATAACCAGTCAAAACGAAGATATCTATGAGTTCTACAGCTATGATGGCTTTCAGCCATCACTGGTTAGTTTCATAACCAAAAAACCCTATCCGAACCTCAATCGGGTCTTGGAAGTTTTTTACCCTTCGTTTTTTCGTCACGTGGATTTTTTCTGTAAAACGGGATCCCCGGGGTTGGTCCATGATTTACCTTCGCTGGAGAGCAGTGCACCATGGTTCTGCTCCGTTTCAAATCCTTGCACCTATTTCTAAAAGTCGTACGGCACTGTTTCATCATTTTGGACAGATGTTGCACCCTATGGATATCGATTCTTCGGAGAGCCATAACTCTTGGCTCGTTTAGAGTTACAGGAGCCATAACCTGTCAAAACGAAGCTCTCGATGAGTTCTACGGCTCTGATAGCTTTCAGCCATGATTGGTTAGTTTCATACCAAAAAAGTCCTATCCGAACATCAATTGGGACTTGGAAGTTTTTTATCCTTCGTTTTTTTGTCACGTGGATCTTTTCTGTAAAACCGGATCACCATGGCTGGTCTATGATTTACCATCGCTGGAGAGTGGTGCACCACGGTACTACTCTATTTCAAATCCGTGAACCCATTTCTAAAAGTTGTACGGCACTGTTTCGTCATTTTGGACTGATGTTGCACCTTGCACCGTAGATGTTGCACCCTGTGGATATCGATTTTGGAGGGCCATAACTATTGGCTTGTTTAGAGTTACGGGAGCCATAACCAGTCAAAACGAAGCTCTCTGTGAGTTCTACAGCTATGACGGCTGTCAGCCGTCACTAGTAAGTTTCATACCCAAAAAATACTATCCAAACCTCAATCGAGTCTTGGAAATTTTTACCCTTTGTTTTTTTGTCACGTGGATTTTTTCTGTAAAACGGGATCCCCTTGGCTGGTCTATGATTTACCATCGTTGGAGAGTGGTGCACCATGATACTGCTCCGTTTCAAATCCTTGCACCCAGTTCTAAAAGTCGTACGACACTGTTTCGTCATTTTGAACGGATGTTGCGCTTTGCGCCGTAGATGTTGCACCATGTGGATATCGATTCTATGGATGGCCATACCTCTTGGCTCGTTTAGAGTTATGGGAGCCATAATCTGTCAAAATGAAGATATTTGTGTGTTCTACAGCTATGATGGCTTTCAGCCGTCACTGGTTAGTTTCATACCCAAAATATCCAATCAAAACCTCAATCGGGTCTTTGAAGTTTTTTACCCTTCATTTTTTCGTCACGTGGATTTTTCTATAAAACGGCATCCCCGTGGCAGGTGTGTGATTTACCATCGTTGGAGAGTGGTGCACCATGGTACTGCTCCGTTTCAAATCCATGCATCCATTTCTAAAATTGGTACGGCACTGTTTCGTCATTTTGGACGGATGTTGCACCTTGCACCGCAGATGTTGCACTATGTGGATATCGATTCTTCGGAGGGCCATAACTCTTGGCTCGTTTAGAGTTACGGAAGCCATAACTAGTTAAAACGAAGATATCTGTGAGTTCTACAGCTATGATGGCTTTTAGCCGTCATTGGTTAGTTTCATACCCAAAATATCTTATCTGAACCTCAATCGGGTCTTCAAAGTTTTTTACCCTTCGTTTTTTCGTCACGTGGATTTTTTCTGTAAAACGGGATCCCCGTGGCTGGAGTTATCCCGCCTTTTGGCAAGGCCGAGATACCCAGAAACTGACTGTAAAGAGATAAGATCACACGTCCTCAACTTAGAGTGATTGATTGGGCAACTACAAATAACGATGAATTTTGCCCGAGTCCGGATCGGGCTACAATTGATAGGACACGTCAAGCAAAGCTGTAGAAACCAACGTTCAAAATTTCGGGGCAACCCGAGTTCGTATACCCAAGATGTCGCAATAAGAAAATAAGAAGGAAAGGCCTTATTTCGAATCCATACGAAAGACCCAGGCTCGAATCGATCGGAGTTCGTATCCATCGAAACACTTAGCTTCGAACCCAAGAGCGAAGCCCTTGCCTCGAATCCATCTCATATGTCTCAGTTCGACTCCACCCAAAGAATGTAGGTTCGAATCCATCAAGGGCATGACGTGTTTTGAATCCATCAGAGTGCTTCTGTCTTCGAGTCCATCACGCGAGGTCTCTTCGAATCCAACGTATTGGAGCAAACTTCGAATCGATCCACAGTAACCAGCAGCGATCGATTCGAACAAGTGTCATCCTCATCGATTCAAAGGAAGCTAACCTTCGAATCTAACACTTCGAATCCACCAAATACAAGCAGCTAAAACCAAAGATTCGACCCGGTAAACTTGGAGAAAAAGGTGGATCACCCCGAGAAGTGCGCGCGCCACGTCACCCGGCACGCGCTCAAATGATCGAGTCGACCCTATCGATTCGAAGGATCGATTCGAAGCACGTGGATCAACTGAAAATGCAATTTTGAATCGATCATAACTTGAGATCTATAAGCCCAAATGCTATGAAATTTTCACAGTAGCTTACTGCCAACATGAGGAATGATCATGCAAAATTTCAGCTCAATCTGATTAAATCTTGATCGATTCGAACCAAGGGTCGAATCGATCCTGATGTGGGCCCGGACCTCCGAATTTCGGCCATGTGGGCACCCTCACGTGCTGGATGCAGTCTCCTCGAATTTTAGGCGAAATATCAGCCTCCTACACCTATAAATAGAGCCCCTGGTCATTCAAAAAGAGGATCGGAGAATTTTGAGAGACAAAGCACACCCGGACGCTGCCAGAATTGCTTCAGAGCACCACCACTGCCTTTGATTTTGAATTTTTGCTTAAGAACTGCCGTACTTAGTCATATAAAAGTTGTATTCTCCGAATATATAGTAATAAAATTAAAAAACTTCATAGTGGACGTAGGCAAATCGCCGAACCACTCTAAATCGTTGTCTTCTGTGCAATTTACTTTCTGTTGCTTGGAGTTTTTGTTAGATGATCCTCATTTTAATTTGCTTTCTTCATTTATTATCTCTTCAAAAACTTCCGAAGAGTGTTGTGCCCAATTTTGACACAAACACTTTGGTGCTTTCACTGAGAAAAACCCAGTTTTTCCTCCTGCTCTTTGGATCTATCCTCGATACCGGATTGCATAAATCTAAGAGAAAGATCCAGATCTCATCTCTAAGTTCCTTCTGTTCTATTCAGATTTGTTCAAAGTCTAGGAAAGGATTCAACTCTTCAAAATGGTAAGTACAAGAACCACTTCCAACGTTGGTGATCAAGAAGGCCGAGATAGGCAAAATCCCGCGCAGCTGCAATCAACCAATCAAGATGCTGCTGGACATACGGATCAGTCAGGTCCAGTAACGAGACAAGAGTTCTAGACACTACTCCAGGAACTAACCCAAAGCCGACAACAGCTAACTGAGCAGTTGCGCGCTAACGCTGAATTGACCAATCAGCTAAACCGCCAAAGGCGAAGGAGATCCAGAAGGGATCAAGCCCCTCATTCTTCCACTGAATGCTCTGCTTCATCTGACTACAATGGCAGATCCACCCGTCCTAGGTTAGACGGAAACCAAACGCAAGCTGTTGACTATCAACAGGCGTTAACCGTTGGGCAAGTAAGAGTTGGCCCATCTACTAGCCTCCATACTGGGCCCTCCTCCCAGGGGGCACCATTCCACAATACACTGCAGATGATCATGCTCCCACAGCCGCTGCAGTTGATATAGGAGTTGATACTCGAAATCACTCCAATCTGAATTACCATCAACAGGGACATGCTCCAGAGCCATACGTCCCAGAAGACATCGAACCAAGGAGGCGAGACACGGATCGTCGACATCACCCGATCCCACCTCGCACTGTGGAACCCGACCACACCTTGGCTCACCACGCACAAAAAGTTCCTATGCCAGACCTCTCAGCCATGGTGCGCCAGATGATTCGAGAAAGTCAAAGCCTAACGAATGACGATTAGGGAATCTCCCGAAGTCATACCCCGTTCATCGATGACATATTGTATGCTGAACCCCCTCGGCGATTCAGGATGCCAACTTTTCCCATGTATGAAGGGAATTCCGAGCCAAATCAACATATTTTGAAATATGAATGGTCAATGACTGCTGCTAGAGCTGATGATGCGGTAAAATGCCGTAGTTTTCCCATTTCCCTGGGGGGATTGCGACAATGTGGTTTACAAGATTACCCCCACTATCTATTTCCTCGTTTGATCAGTTAGCTACCAAATTTGTTGAGCAGTTTCGAATGCATATTGCCAGACCTAAAGATGTTAATACCTTATCAAGTGTCACTCAAGCTCCCGGAGAGACACTTAGGCGATATTTGGAAAGAATCAATGCTGCATGTGCAGAGATCACCAATCCTAATGATAATTCCATCTTAATGGCTTTGACTGTTATCCCGCCTTTTGGCAAGGCCATGATACCAGAGAATTGATCGAGAACGAAGGACAATTCATCTCATAGATTGGTTATACTTGGTTTCGCTATGGATATCGCTGAATCTTGTCTGGATCCAGATTCGGCTACAATTTATAAGACATGACCAGAGAGGCCACAGAAGTCAACACCTCAAATTTCAAGTCAATCGGAGTTCATACGCTCGAGTTATGATCGATTCAATTTGAAGGGGAAGGCCCAAGATTCGAACCCATCAGGTTCGAACCCATCACCTTCGAACCGACCACTTTCGAACCGATGGAATTCGAACCGAGGGACTTCGAAACCATCAGAATGCTTCAACTTGACTCCATCAACTTCGAATCCATCCGGTTCGCGCCAGTGGGCCTCATGTCCAGGGAAAGTTTGTAAGGCTCGTATCCACCCAAAGATCCTTGTTCGAATCCACTAAGCTTCGGTAGTTCGAACCCATCACAGAAGCCATGTTCAAAACCATCACGGAGGCCATGTTCGAATCCATCCATGAAGCCTCATTCGAACCCATCCCAGAAGCTTCGTTCGAATCCACTGGGTTAACTGGTCAAGGTGACGTGTCTTTCATCCGTTCGTATGCGCCGAAATATACGTAGTTGAAGCATTCAACTCGGAGCAAAACCCGGACAATTGCGAAGTGCGCGCTCCACGTCAACACGAAGACACATGCCATCATGGGTTCGAAACCATCGATTCGAATGCATGGTTTCGAACCAAACAGCCACGCAATGAGCCCCATTTCGAATCCATCATATCTCCCAATCTACTGGTCCAAATGCCACGAAATTATCACAGCAGCTTGCATTCATGTTGAAGAATGTCCACGCCAAATTTCACCTCGATTGGATAAATTCTTGATCGGTTCGAATGGAGTTCGAACCGATACCAAAGTGGGCCCAAACTTCGAGGAAACGGGCGCGTGGGCCCCCTCACGTGCCAGAAGTGGTCTTCCGAGTTTTCAGCGAAATATCTGCAGCCTACGCCTATAAATAGAGCCTCGGGGCCAACAGAAAAGGGACTTTTGGATTCTGAAGCGCCTAGACTTTGCCGGATCAAGATCTCCATTATTTTACATCATAATATTGCTGTTAGTTTCGAATTCCCAGCTGTACTTTGCTGTTGATTGCTGTACCAACTTGTAATCATTGAAAGAAAGTCAATAAAAGTACAAAACCTTCACAGTGGACGTAGGCAATATGCCGAACCACTATAAATTGCTTGTCTACGCGTTTATTTACATGTTATTTGGAGTTTTTGTTAGATAATCCTCGGTTTCAATTTACATTCTTCATTTATTATCTCTTCAAAAACTTCCGACGAGTGTTGTGCCCAATTTTGGTACAAACACTTTTGTGCTTTCACTTAGAAAACACAGTTTTTCTCCCGCTCCCCAGATCTGTCATCGATACCGGATTGTATAAATCTAAGAGAGAGATCCGAATCTCAAGCTCAGATTCCTTCCGTTCTATTCAGATTTGGTAAAAGTCTAGGAAAGGATTCTACGATCCGCAATGGTGATTACCCGAACTACCTCTAACATAGGTGACCAGGAAGGCCGGGATAGGCCAAATCCCGCACAACTACCATCTGCTCAGGACGTCACCGGGCCTTCAGAATCATCCGGACCGGTAACGAAGCAAGAGTTTCAAACGTTGCTCCAGGAGCTGACCCAGAGTCGGCAACAGTTGACGGAGCAACTACGTGCAAACGCTGAATTAACCCGCCAGCTGCACAGTCATAAGCTCAGGCGGTCTAGGAGGGATTACGCATCCCAGTCTTCCACAGAGAGCTCGGCTTCCTCTGATTACCATCGCCGACCTCCGCGACCCCGAATGGATGGGAATTACGCGTAAGCTACCGGAAACCTTCCGGCATTGACGGTCGGGCAACTACGAGTCGGCCCATCCGCCAGCTTCCGCACAGGTCCTTCCTCCCGAGGTGGCACTGTCCCTCAACACACTACTGACAACCGTCCTACAATCATTGCTACGGAGCCAGGAGTTGACATCAATACTTTGTCGGATCAGAACCGCCATCAACGACGGCAAACTCCTGAGTCGTATGTACCTGAAGATGTCGAACCAAGGAGGCGAGACCCGAACCGTCGACAGCGCCCGGTCCAGTCCCGCATTGTGGAACCCGACCACACCGTGGCTCAACATGCCCAGAACGCAGCTGTGACGGATCTTCCGGAGATGATCAGGCAGATGATCCGTGAAAGTCAGGGGTTTACTAATGACGATTGGGGAATCTCCCGGAGTCACACCCCATTCACCGACGAGATTCTGTATGCCGAACCCCCTCGGCGATTTAGGATGCCCGTGTTACCGATGTACGAAGGAAACTCGGATCCCAATCAACACACTGAAATACGAATGGTCTATGAGTGCCGCAAGAGCGGACGATGCAGTAAAGTGTAGGAGTTTTCCTATCTCTTTGGGGGGCATTGCCACGATGTGGTTCACACGATTGCCACCCCGTTCTATATCTTCATTCAATCAGCTGGCCAGGAAGTTCGTGGAACAGTTCCGCATGCATGTTGCAAGGCCTAAGGACGTCAACACTTTGTCTAGCGTTACTCAAGCTCCAGGAGAAACGCTTAGACATTATTTGGAGAGATTTCATAAAGCTTGTGTGGAGATCACCAATCCCAATGATAAATCAATTCTGATGGAATTGATGAAAGGGATTGACCTTGATTCAGATTTTGGAAATTGGCTGGCAGGAAAACCTCCTGCGTCGTTGGACCGCTTCTACTCCAAAGCCGCCCAATTCTTGAGGCGTGAGGATGCGAAGCAGTCTAGGAAACAGGACGACATAGGATCCAGTGGAGAAGGGATTCAAAGTAATGTGGCTGTTAAACAATCGGGAGAAAGTTCTGGAAAAGTGCAGTTAAATATCCAGAACAAGCAATCACAACTGAAGAATAATGGAAATCAGAGCAGGAAGCGGGATCAGATCCGTGGCCCAAGACATAGGGCACCCATGTTTGACAATTATACCCCGCTGAATACGTCGTTGGAGAACGTATAACTACAAACTTGCAACGCCATGCTATACAAGTAGTCTACTCCAAAACCGTCGTCTGAGAGACAGATTCAGACGGGCAAGTTTTTTAGATTCCACGACAGTTACGGCCACAATACCAATGAATGCAGACACTTACAGGACTTGATTGAGAAGTTGATCAGGGAGAGGAAGTTAGACCAGTTTGTACGGACGTCGCAGTCTGGTGGTGCGGGTCCGTCGAACCAGAATAATCGGCCAAATCAACCAAGGCAGGAAGAACCCGGCCGGACGGGCGGGAGGTTGGTGATAAACACTGTCAGTGGTGGTCCTCATCCAGCAGACAAGAGCTGGAAAGAAATGGAGTCGTATGCCAGCTCGATTAGGCATATGGACTTCGAGTGCTGCAGTAGTTACGATGAAGGGGCTCCGGCCAAACAACAGAAGACGATGGCAGATGACATCGTGTTCAGGAACCGTGATGCGGATAAGGTCGAAGCCTCGACTATTGACCCACTTGTTATATCCGCCCAGGTTGGTCCTGCTTGGATGAAGAGGATACGGCTGGATAGTGGGAGTTCAGTCAACAATCTGTTCAAAAGAGCTTATGATCAGATGAAGATGGAAGCCAAAGATCTGAAACCCTGTCAATCTAGGATTCACGGCTTCGATGGAAGTGCTAATATACCCACGGGGGTTGTGGAGTTGCCCGTGGAGTTGGGGATCGGTGAGTGCAGAAGAGTACGCATGTTGCAATTTGTTGTTTTGGATATTCACTCACCGTACAATGCGTTTCTGGGCCGACCGGCCCTTGCTGAGTTTCGGGGGGCGATCGCCCCGTGGTGTTTGACCCTGAAATTTCCCACCGATTGTGGTATTGGTGTGATTCACGGAGATCAGACTGCTGGGAGAGCCTGTTATGTTGCGGAGCTGCGAGAGGCGCAGCGAAGAGAGAAAGGAAAAGGCGCAGAGGAATCTCTCTGTGTCCGTTTTGCCGAGAATTGACAATTGGTACCTGGGCCTCGGCCCGGGCACCACAACCAATTCCAAAAAGACCTCGACCCAAGGGACAACGATAACCATGAAGAATCTACAGAGAGTCAGGCTTCTCCAGCTGAACTAATTATCAATGTCCCGATCGATGATGATGACGATGACTCGAGAATGCTAAAGATTGGGTCTCAGTTGAGCCAAGAGGCACAACAGGAATTGGTTGAATTTCTCCGGACGTATCTCGATGTGTTCGCCTGGATGCACTCTGACATGTGTGGGATCTCGCCGGATATCGCGAGCCACACTTTAAACATTGACCCGCGGTATATCCCGGTCAAACAGAAAAGGCGTGGTATGGATCCAGAGAGATCTGTCGTCCTTAAAGAGGAGGTCGATAAGTTAAAGACAAATGGGTTCATTAGTGATGCTTTATACCCGGAGTGGGTGTCCAACCCTGTACTTGTCCGGAAACCGAATGGGAAATGGAGAACGTGTATTGATTATTCTGACTTGAACAATGCTTGCCCAAAAGGTAGTTTTCCACTTCCACAAATCGATCAGCTTGTTGATTCAACTGCCGGACATGAATTGTTATCTTTCATGGATGCTTACTCGGGCTACAACCAAATACCCATGCATGTACCCGACCAAGAGCATACAAGCTCCGTGACTGATTTGGGACTATACTGCTACAAAGTCATGCCTTTTGGGTTAAAGAATGCCGACGCAACCTATCAACGTTTAGTTAACCGAATGTTTGCCGACCAAATCGGAAAAACCATGGAAGTTTATGTAGATGATATGTTAGTCAAGTCGAGGTATTCAGTTGATCACGTAAAAGACTTAGGATCGATGTTCGATATCCTCCGGAGATATAGTATGAAGCTCAATCCGCTAAAATGTCATTTCGGAGTTGCATCCGGAAAATTCCTTGGGTTTATCGTCAACGCCCGAGGGATAGAAGCCAACCCCGAAAAGATTTGGGCCATTAGAAATCTTCAAACTCCAAGGACCATAAAGCAAGTTCAGAGTCTCAATGGGAAAGTTGCAGCATTGAGTAGGTTCATCTCGAAGTCGACCGACAAATGCATCCCTTTCTTCGATCTGATCCGAAAAGGGAAACGAAACTTCGAATGGACTGCCGAATGTGAAGGTGCATTTCAGTCACTGGTTCAACATCTTTCTACACCGCCGATTCTTTCAAAGCCTGTTGATCACGAGCAGTTATATCTCTACTTAGCGGTATCTGAAAGCGCAATCAGTGCGGCATTAGTCCGGGATGAAGACCGAGTGCAAAAACCGGTATATTATGTAAGTAAACGATTAACCGGAGCCGAGAGAAACTACCCCAAACTGGAAAAGTTGGCATATTGCCTAGTCATTGCCTCGAGGAAGCTCCGTCCATATTTTCAGGCTCATCCTATTACTGTGTACACCGATCAGCCGTTACGACAGGTCCTCACGCGGCCTGAGACGTCTGGTAGGTTACTAAAATGGAACATCGAACTGAGTCAATTCGACCTCACATATACTCCGAGGAGGGCCATACACGGTCAAGTCCTAGCGGATTTCGTTGCTGAATTCACTTTACCTAAGGACTTACCTGAGAATAGCAAATCTCCTGAGCACATATGGAAGTTATATACTGACGGTGCCTCCAACGATCGGTGTTCGGGAGCAGGGGTAGTGCTTGAAACCGCCGAAGGCCGATCCATATGCTACGCTCTAAAGTTCGAGTTCCGTGCAACTAACAATGAGGCTGAATATGAAGCTTTGCTTACCGGGTTGAAGCTAGCCCACGACCTGAGAATTGTCGCTGTAGAGATTTACTGTGACTCCCAATTGATCGTATGTCAAGTACGAGGTGAATACCAAGCTAAGGATCGAAGACTAGCTGCTTACTTAACTCGAGTCAGGGAAATTCTTGATCAGTTCGATTATTATGCCATTTTCAATATCCCCCGGGTGCACAATCAGAAGGCCGATTCGTTGGCAAAGTTGGCAAGCACGGGCGAAGCTCTGCAGTTGGGGCTTGTTCCCGTTGAAACCCTATCTTCTCCGAGCATTGATCAAAGTGATCACGAGCAATTATATCTCTACTTAGCGGTATCTGAAAGCGCAATCAGTGCGACATTAGTCCGGGAGGAAGACCGAGTGCAGAAACTGGTATATTATGTAAGTAAATGGTTAACCGGAGCCGAGGGAAACTACCCAAAGCTGGAAAAGTTGGCGTACTGCCTAGTCATTGCCTCGAGGAAGCTCCATCCATATTTTCAGTCTCATCCAATTACGGTGTACACCGATCAGCCGTTACGACAGGTCCTCATGCGGCCTGAGACGTCTGGTAGGTTACTAAAATGGACCATCGAACTGAGTCAATTCGACATCACATATACTCCGAGGAGGGCCATACACGGTCAAGTCCTAGCCGATTTCGTTGTTGAATTCACTGTACCTGAGGACTTACCTGAGAATAGAAAATCTCCTGAGTACATATGGAAGTTATATACTGACGGTGCCTCTAATGATCGGTGTTCGGGAGCAGGGGTAGTGCTTGAAACCCCCGAAGGCCGATCCATATGCTATGCTTTAAAGTTCGAGTTCCGTGCAACTAACAATGAGGTTGAATATGAAGCTTTGCTTACTGGGTTGAAGCTGGCCCACGACCTGAGAATTATCGCTGTAGAGATTTATTGTGACTCCCAATTGATCGTATGTCAAGTCCGAGGAGAATACCAAGCTAAGGATCGAAGGTTAGCTGCTTATTTAACTCGAGTCAGGGAAATTCTTGATCAGTTCGATTATTACGCCATTTTCTATATCCCCCGGGAGCACAATCAGAAAGCCGATTCGTTGGCAAAGTTTGCAAGTACAGGCGAAGCTCAGCAGTTGGGGCTTGTTCCCGTTGAAACCCTATCTTCTCCGAGCATTGATCAAAATGAGGTTAATCATGCATTCGAGGCCACCACAAGTAGGGAGTCGTGGATGACCCCCTATCGAAATTATATTGAACACGGGACGTTGCCTGAGCGCAGGAGTGAGAAGAGGCAGTCCTTCGAAAAGCCTCGCGTTTTATCATTCAAAACGGAGTTATGTATAGAAGGGGGTACTCTGTTCCCCTACTCCGATGTATCGCACACGACGAAATCAAACGAGTTTTACACGATGTACACGAGGGAGAATGTGGCGATTACACTGGGGGGCAGGCACTCGCCAAGAAAGTACTCCGATACGGATATTACTGGCCTACTGTTAATCGAGATGCGTCGGAATACGCCAAAAAATGTGATAAGTGCCAGAAACATGCTCGGATTCCTAGTGCCCCGCCTACCGAGATAACCCAGATGGTTAGCCCATGGCCATTCGCAATATGGGGAATCGATATAATTGGAGCACTGCCTTTAGCCAAAGATGGCGCGAGGTACGCCATCGTCGCGGTTGATTACTTCACTAAATGGGCCGAAGCTGAGCCTCTTGCAACGATTACAACGAAAAAAGCAATCAACTTCGTAGTGCGCAACATTATCTGCCGATTTGGTCTCCCGCATACTATCATCACCGATAACGGAGCCCAATTCGACAGTACTGAGTTCAAAAATTTCTGCAAACGATTTCACACACATAAGAAGTTCTCTGCAGTGGCACACCCTCAAGCAAAAGGTCAAGTCGAAGCTGTTAATAAAGTTATAAAGTCAATTCTGAAGAAACGACTGGAAAAGGCCGGGGGCAATTGGGTCGACGAACTTCCTATGGCATTATGGGCTTACCGAACAACTCACAAAACTGCAACCGGCCACACTCCATTTTCTCTATCTTACGACTCTGAGGCCGTTATTCCAGTCGAGTTGGAAGTGCGCTCTCATCGCGCGACATACTATGATCCGAAGATGAATGCCAGATTGCTTGCTGAATCTCTGGATTTACTGGATGAGAGGCGTGAAGAGGCTGATTTGAGAGCAGCCGCATATCGAAGCCGGGTCGCCCGAATATTCAATGCCAAGGTCCCTCTGCGAACCTTTGAACTCGGCGATCTCGTACTCAAAAGGATTTTTCCGGTTCCTTCGCACATGAAGCTAAATTGGGAAGGGCTGTATGTGATTTCACAAAAGCTCAGGGATGGCACGTTCAAATTATCGACCGTTGACGGTCTTACCTTGCCAAGAGCTTGGAATAGCGAAAGTCTTCGTCGCTACTACATATGAAAGACTTTACTTATTTATATTCGTCAATTTATTCTTTTGCATTTTATTCGAGCATTTCGAGATTTAAATTTGTAATAAGGCAACTGACTTTGCCATATTTTCTCGTTTCAGCAATAAAATGCCATATCTTCGAGCCAGAGCTGTGATTTATTGAGTATGACGTACGATATGACGACGCACGGAGAGCTAAGTTCCATCCTACGGTGGGATTTATTCAAAAAGGGAGTGGCTGCGATATGACCGGTCACTCGCTAAGTGAAACCCGAGTTCGGGGGCAGGACACTACATCAACATTTACAGGGATTGATACACGACAATCCCTCTGCCAACTCCAAATTCCCAGAGTGCGAATTGGAGTACAAAACTTCAACCCTCGATTCCCGGAGTGCGAACCGGAGTATAAATCCATCGCTCCCAGAGTGTGAGCCAACTCCAAATTCCCAGAGTGTGAATTGGAGTATAAAGCTTCAACTCTCGGTTCCCGGAGTGCGAACCGGAGTATAAATCCATCGCTCCCAGAGTGTGAGCCAACTCCAAATTCCCAGAGTGCGAATTGGAGTATAAAGCTTCAACTCTCGGTTCCCGGGGTGCGAACTGGAGTATAAATCCATCGCTCCCAGAGTGTGAGCCAACTCCAAATTCCCAGAGTGTGAATTGGAGTATAAAACTTCAACTCTCGGTTCCCGGAGTGCGAACCGGAGTATAAATCCATCGCTCCCAGAGTGTGAGCCAACTCTAAATTCACAGAGTGCGAATTGGAGTATAAAGCTTCAACTCTCGGTTCCCGGAGTGCGAACCGGAGTATAAATCCATCGCTCCCAGAGTGTGAGCCAACTCCTAATTCCCAGAGTGCGAATTGGAGTATAAAACTTCAACTCTCGGTTTCCGGAGTGCGAACCGGAGTATAAATCCATCGCTCCCAGAGTGTGAGCCAACTCCAAATTCCCAGAGTGCGAATTGGAGTATAAAACGTCTACTCTCGGTTCCCGGAGTGCGAACCGGAGTATGAATCCGTCGCTCCCAGAGTATGAGCCAACTCCAAATTCTCAGAGTACGAATTGGAGTATAAAGCGTCAACTCTCGGTTCCCGGAATGCGAACCGGAGTATAAATTCATCACTCCCAGAGTGTGAGCTAACTCCAAATTCCCGGAGTGCGAATTGGAGTATAAAACTTCAACTCTCGGTGTTTGCGCCAAAATTGGTCACAAACCCCAAGTATTGTGAAAGCACCAGCGTGTAAATATTAATCAACAATATTCACACACAAATCATAGATCCAAGCAAGTAAATAACAGTAATCCAGAAATAACAAGCAATGACACACGATTTATAGTGGTTCGGCTATCTCCGGCCTACGTCCACATCAATGATTTTATCTTTTATTGATGTTCTTTGCTGATTACAAGTGAATACAGCAATTACAATGAAGGATCTTCAATAAATTGAGTATCTTGATGTGTAGGAATGAATCCAGCAGAGTCTTGTTGCTTAAATGATGGTAGGAAGTCCCCATCCCCTTTTCTGAATGACCAGGGGCTCTATTTATAGGCGTAGGAGGCTGATATTTCTCCTAAAAACATGGTAGACCGCTTCAGGCACGTGAGGGGGCCCACATGGCCGAAATCTGGAGATCCGGGCCCGCATTGGGATCGATTCGAAGTAAGGTTCGAATCGATCGAAAAAGTGTCCAATCGAGCTGAAAATTGGTGAGAACATTCTTCAACATGTAGGCGAACTCCTGTAAAAATTTCATTGCATTTGGATCAAGGGATTGAGAGTTATGGTCGATTCGAATTCAAGATTTCGTATATTCTGCTTGCTTCGAATCGATGCTTCGAACCGATGCTTCGAACCGATGCTTCCTCGTGCGCATCGATGACGCGGCGCGCTTCCTTCGAGTCGACCCGGTCCTTGCTTCGAGTTTACTGGGTTGGATCCAAGTTTGTAGCCACTTTGACTTGGTGGCTTCGAGGGAGTGGATTCGAAGGAAAGATCCTTCGAATCGATCGAGTGGAGTTCCGTTCGAATCGATTGGACTAGGTTGTAAATTGGATGGATTCGAACGAGACCATTGACGTGTGGATTCGAACCAAGGCATGTGTGCATGGGTTCGAACTTGAGGCCGCTTCGATGGATTCGAGGCTAGGTGGTATGGATGGATTCGAACGTGGGGACTGACCTGATGGTTTCGAACTTGATGGATTCGAAGTGTTCCATCGTTTCGAACTAAGCAAGGCCTGTTTCCATCAAATTGAATCCATCATAACTTGATCATACGAACTCGGATTGACTTGAAATTTGAAACGTGGACTTCTATGATCTTTCTAGTCATGTCCTATCAATTGTGGCTTAGTCTGGACTCGGCCAAAATTCATCGATATCCATGGTTATCCTGCAATATACAATCGATATTCTTGATCAACAATCATTGATTCTTAGTGAATTTTGGGTATCTCAGTTTTGGCAAAAAGTGGGATAACACTTTGCCCCCCAAAATATGCCTTTTTGCAAAAGGTATGTTTTGAACAATCTTAAATCAAGCGCAGTGAATTCGTATTTCATTCATAGCTACTGCAATGTTAATCATGTTTATGGCTGTTCGTAGCCGAATCTGTGTTCATTTCCGTTCGTGGAAGTTAGCATTCAAGTTTCATAGTCTCTCCGGACTATTGACGGATCCCATCCTGTCACTCTCTGGTGAAGGGGAAACGACGATAAGTGAGTCGATCCTGTCGCTCTCCAGCGAAGCGACTCACTTCTTGCCTTATGGATTCACCTCTCTGAGTGAAGGCGATCATTCCTGTAGTGGTATTCAATGTTCATCCTTTAACTCTCTGGTCAAAGGTTTATTTCAAAAAATTCGATTTCATTTATTAGATTCAAAGCCTAGATGTTCAATCTCAAACACCAGGAAAACTAAACATTGCCTCTCTGGGCAGATTAATCCATTGCCATCTCAGAGCATGCCTAGGGATCTCTCCGGTTCCCATACATGTGTAAGTGGAATAGTTGTTTATTTAAAATCAAAGCTAAAGAAATCAACTGGCCAAAGCCCGTGTCTCGGACTTGGCCCTTGCCATCATAATCAGTTGATGACGAGTCGTGACCCCGATCCAGGGTCATTTCTGTTAGGTGGGGGCAGTAGCCGATCAGGTGCTGCTGCTGTTGTTCGTTCTCTGATGTACTGTGGCAGTCTACCACTTCTAGCGTGTTCCTCCACCTCATCTCTTAAGTGGCGGCATTCATCAGTAGTGTGCCCCTCCAGCTCATGGAATAGGCAATACTTTCCACTTCTGCTCTCCCGCTCTGTGGGATCTCTCCTGGGTGGTTTTCGATAGGGGAGTTGCCCCCGAGTTTCAGTGTAGACCCGTTCCAGGCTTGCAGTCAAATCTGTGTAACTTCTAAATCTTGGTTCCCGGAATTTCTTCCGCTTTTCAGGACCATCATGTCCATCGTTCTGCTTTCTTTTCCCTTTGTCCGCTCCGGACTGTCCTCTGGCGGTTCCTTCCCCTCGCACAGTATTCACTGCTTGTCTCTCAGCACGGGATTCTTCTAGCCGAATGAATTTCTCGGCTTCATGATGAAATTCATCGTGATCTTGTGGTGGGTCTTTTGTCAAGGAGCCTTTGAATTCGGTGCCTTCCCCAACTCCTGCTACCGCCGCCATCAGAATCATGGATGGATCCGGGCGATCTACAGAAGCCACCGTTTCATTGAATCGTAATAAGAAATCTCTCAAGGACTCTCCGATCCTTTGCTTTATCGTAGCCAGCGTCATCACGTTCTTGGGTCTCGTCACATGGACCCTAAACCGTTTCATGAAGCATTCTACAAGCTCGCTCCATGTTTTGATCGATCCAGCTTCCAGTTGTCTGAACCAAAGTGTAGCTAAACCTGATAAATATAGGGGGAAGCATCGTGCCATTACTTCATCGGGTGCCCCCAGTACTTCCATGTGGCTGATATATCTGGTTATATGTGCAGTAGGGTCTGACTTTCCATCATAATAATCCAACGATGGTAACTTGAATCTTGGAGGGTTCCTTGCATTCCTGATGTTCGGAGTGAACGGACTCCGATTAACTTCTTCCAACTTTCCGCTAGACAATCCTCCTCTCATGATTCGCCGCATTAGACTGATCATTCTTTCGTGTCCTTCCAAGGGTTGACCCCTTGTTGTGTTTCCGTCATGCCCCCTGAGTGTTGAAGGGAATTCTGGTACGTACTCTTCATGAGGCTCGTTAACATTAGCATTGGCTCCCACCTGTTGAGCTCCGTCTGTTGGTCTTCCAGCATCGGATCCTGCGGGTCTGCCCCCAAGTCCCTGTTGATTACCTTCCATTTCTGCATTCTGGCCTTGATCCTGACCTTCGTTAGCTCCTGCAATCCTGATTCCTTGTCCCGCACTCGGAGTTGTTGTAGTAGGTCCAAGGTTTTACGTATTCGCCGCTCTCATCTGTTCGAGGAAATTCTGTAGCATCTCCTGTTGGGTCTTCATCATGCTTTCGCGCAATGAATTAGCCATAGCTTCCATTTCGTCTCTAGTTATGTAGATAGAAGCTTGTCCTTCTCCGGCACCAGAGGATGCTTCTTGGCTTCCTCCTTGTTGGCTCCGATCAGCTCTTTGTCTTGTTTGTCGAGTCATTGTCTCTGAGTCGGGATTCTTTAAACTTTTATGTCTGAATTCTGAATTTGGTGTAGCGGGTGCTAGTCCTTCTCAGTGAAAGCACCAAAGTGTTTGCGCCAAAATTGATCACAAACCCCAAGTATTGTGAAAGCACCAGCGTGTAAATATTAATCAACAATATTCACACACAAATCACAGATCCAAGCAAGTAAATAACAGTAATCCAGAAATAACAAGCAATGACACACGATTTATAGTGGTTCGGCTATCTCCGGCCTACGTCCACTTCAATGATTTTATCTTTTATTGATGTTCTTTGCTGATTACAAGTGATTACAACAATTACAATGAAGGATCTTCAATAAATTGAGTATCTTGATGTGTAGGAATGAATCCAGCAGAGTCTTGTTGCTTGAATGATGGTAGGAAGTCCCCATCCCCTTTTCTGAATGACCTGGGGCTCTATTTATAGGCGTAGGAGGCTGATATTTCTCCTAAAAACATGGTAGACCGCTTCAGGCACATGAGGGGGCCCACATGGCCGAAATCTGGAGATCCGGGCCCGCATTGGGATCGATTCGAAGTAAGGTTCGAATCGATCGAAAAAGTGTCCAATCGAGCTGAAAATTGGTGAGAACATTCTTCAACATGTAGGCGAACTCCTGTAAAAATTTCATTGCATTTGGATCAAGGGATTGAGAGTTATGGTCGATTCGAATTCAAGATTTCGTATATTCTGCTTGCTTCGAACCGATGCTTCGAACCGATGCTTCCTCGTGCGCACCGATGACGCGGCGCGCTTCCTTCGAGTCGACCCGGTCCTTGCTCCGAGTTTACTGGGTTGGATCCAAGTTTGTAGCCGCTTTGACTTGGTGGCTTTGAGGGAGTGGATTCGAAGGAAAGATCCTTCGAATCGATCGAGTGGAGTTCCGTTCGAATCGATTGGACTAGGTTGTAAATTGGATGGATTCGAACGAGACCATTGACGTGTGGATTCGAACCAAGGCATGTGTGCATGGGTTCGAACTTGAGGCCGCTTCGATGGATTCGAGGCTAGGTGGTATGGATGGATTCGAACGTGGGGCCTGACCTGATGGTTTCGAACTTGATGGATTCGAAGTGTTCCATCGTTTCGAACTAAGCAAGGCCTGTTTCCATCAAATTGAATCCATCATAACTTGATCATACGAACTCCGATTGACTTGAAATTTGAAACGTGGACTTCTATGATCTTTCTAGTCATGTCCTATCAATTGTGGCTTAATCTGGACTCGGCCAAAATTCATAGATATCCATGGTTATCCTGCAATATACAATCGATATTCTTGATCAACAATCATTGATTCTTAGTGAATTTTGGGTATCTCAGTTTTGGCAAAAAGTGGGATAACACTCGGTTCCCGGAATGCGAACCGGAGTATGAATCCATCGCTCCCAGAGTGTGAGCTAACTCCGAATTCCCGGAGTGCGAATTGGAGTATAAACATCATCTCTTGATTCCCAGAGTGCGAATCGGATTGTAAGTCGAACGCTCCCAGAGTGCGAGCTAGCTCCAAATTCCTAGAGTGCGAGCTGGAGTATTAGCTTCGAAATAACTCTAAGTCCCCAGAGCGCGGACGGAAGCATAAACAACCACTAACTCCAGATTCTCGGAGTGCGAACTGGAATATGAACGTTGAAATTATTCTAAGTCCCCGAAGTGTGGACGTGCGTTCGAAATTCACAGAGAAGCGCGGTCGTAAACCAATCATTACAGCACATGAGCAGAAAAGACAGTTGAAATAAGAAAAAATGATGTTTTATTTCAACTAACCAAAAACCGAAACCTACATACAGATGAGTTCTTTCAAAAAAGAATTCCTACTAGCAGGGGCCGAACCCGCATCTATACACGACCTGCTAAAGGGAAACAAAAGCAAGTTCCTATCTAACAAAAATCTGCTCGAGCAGTCGGTCTACTTCTTCTTCCTCGTCCGCTTTATCAACGGTTCGTCGTCGTCATCGGAATCGCTTGGAATTGAGATCCTTCGTTTGGAGGGCTTCCTCTCCAATGATTGTTCTTCGGCCGAGGGCATGATGTCAACGTCTTCCTCGGAGCCCGAATCTAGATGGTGGCTTCCCTCCGGAGGAGTAGGAGGAACCGGATCCGCAACAGAAGACGAGGCGGACGACCGAGTGTCAACCCTTGTGCCGCCAGGCAATATCACACTTAGAGGTGCTGGAGCATGCGTCGTATACCTAACTCTGGCACTGCCTTCGCGCCCCGCAGCCTCTATTTCGGCATTGATTTCGGCCAAGATTTCCTCGTCCCGAGTTGATGGGGCCTGACTGGGGGCAACTCCGGTCTGCACGAAAGAGCTAGAGGCTGGCGGGAGCTCACTGATGATAAATGGCAAGTCTGAAAAGAAGTCTCCCTGTTGACCGAGTAATTCGCTCACCATTTGTTCGTCAAGAGACAGAGAGCTTTCCTGCGCCGCTTCAGTAGATGCTGCCGTTGTCACGACAGTCGTTTCAGTAGTAATAGCCTTCTGGCCTTGAATCGGTTCCTGAGCCGAAGACGCCGGAGTAGTCCTGGTTACTGAACAAAGAAGGAGAGTTATAAACAGTCACTTCAAAACGAACGCTCTAGCGAAAATGCACTTGAGATATGTTCAGAATACCATCCTCGGTTTGGCTCGTTGATGGTGGGCCGGCTTCGGAGACGTGCTCGCTAATAGGAGATAACCGCGGTTGCTCTGGGTCGTAAGAGGGAACGGCCTGTGAACTAACCGCAGATACAAGCTCTGACGGAGGCGGAGCAGTGATTTCGAGAGCGGTAGCACGATGCTCAACGCCTGACCCTTCTCCGGCCTCCAAAGATCGACCGCCAACCATCTCCTTCTCATGAGCTATTATAGCATCATGGAGGACCTTTTTTCATCATCTGTTAGCAGCCGGTTTTCGAGCTCGAATCGGTCGACCGATTCATCCGGATGCGCCTCCTCTTCCCCCTCAACCAATCGTTCCCAAGCACTGCGGAGATGAACAGGGTAATCCTGAAGCCAGGCCAAGTTTCTGTGCTTCAATACATTGGCGTTGTAGGTGATGAGCAGATCTTCAATATCGGCCTCTAGCCTGGCCTCGGCTTGTTGAACTCTTTCTTCAATCTCCGCCTCAACCACTTGAACTTTGGCCACTGCCTCATCCCATTCAGTCCGGAGTATCACAGCTTGTTCGTACGCCTCCTGGGCTGCGTTGTTCGCATAATCCCTATCCTTGGCGATTTCGGCAAATTTGGACTTGAGCTCATTTAGCTCCTTCAGCGCCGCATCCCTTTCGGCAGTGACCAGAGTATTCCGATGGCCCATGTCCTCCACCGTGGCGTAGTGCTCAAGCTTCGTTCTGTCCATCGTGGCTTGGGCTTCATCAGCCTTTTTGATGGCTTCCATCTCAGACTTCCTGGAAGACTCGGCTTCGGTGTTAAGCGCTTCAATAATACGTCTCTTCTGGGCCAACTCCGCCTGTAACTTCTCGTTGGCGGCCCCATGCTCAAAGGCCAGCTTCGACGCTTTCTCTGCTGCTTTAAACCATACTTTATACTGAGCGTAGAAGTCGTGCACGTAGTCATGCACCAACTGCTCCGCCGACGGCGGGATTCTCTTCAAGTTTGGGGGAAATATGTAGTTGTCAAAGCATATAGTTGGGAAATATTTCTTAAGTTGGGCGAGCTTGAGGGCCCCTCCCCCAGCGATTTCAGCAGGAGGCTGTTCCAAAACCATGGCAGCCGACGTCTCGCTTCTGGAACGGTGTGATTCGTGCCTAGAAGATTGAGAAGTGGATTTATGACGCAAAGACTCAGAGGGGCGAGAGACATAGGCTGGAGGCTGTATAGGATCTCGGGGAGGAGGAGGAGTGTGCGATCGGGACCTACGCCTGTAGCTTCTGTCTGTGTCATATCTTTCATGACTTGAATATCCGGAGTATCCCTGATCATATTCCCTGTATCCCTCTCGTCTGCGCGAGTCATGATAAGATGGTTTCCGAGCATGTCGCAGACTCCCTAGCACCGAATAGCGTCCAGACATAGTATCTGCAAGGCAAAGAAGAAAACAAAGTTAGTGGTTTCCCGAAACCGATGACCTACGGCTAAAAGTTGTGTGGTGTTGTGAAATGTGTGTGAGTATGCATTTCCCCCCGACCGACCCGGAGTGTCGACCGCGCTAGTAATGTAGGGCTCGCTCATGTATAGAGTACGATGGAATTCTTCCAACCCGGCATCGTGTTGAAAGGACATATCGTCTGGGATTGGAACGTCGGCAAGCCCTTCAAAGAGACCTTCTTTTCTTGGAGGAGACCCCTCCGAAATTCTAATTCTGGGAGTGACCCGGGACGTGACGACTGACTTCCATCTCCCCTTTTTTGGCGATTTAAAAATGGCAGCCTTGCCTTGTCTTCGCTTCATAACATCCTGACCGACATCGGTGGGTCCGGCCGGTGACTCGTCATCAGTGTGGGTCCTTTCAGAGTCGCCTTCCTCGATGGTGATGACTTTGGGCTTCTTATGCTTGACTCGTTTTTTCAAAACAATCCTTTGCGCCCCGTCGAATATTATACTCTGTCGCCGTTCGATTAACCCACAGGCCCGAAGATTCCTATCTGTCAATAACATGTCGAAATCCCTATCTTCGCTCGGGGTCTCTTGGAATATTCGTACTATCTCCCTAAAACGATCACCGTCAGGACGCTGGATCATCGCTGTAAAGAAGAAAAATAGATGAGTTACACTTTGGCTACAATTGCCTTAGTAATTGTTTGGAAACTCAGCTGTACTCACGTCTAAATAACCACCGCCTGGCAAAGTCTGGAGGACATCTGACATAGAACCATTCCGTGCTGTAATAACTAAGTCTGGTCTAGGCCCCGGTGACCACTTGACAGTTCCTCACCACCTCCAAGAATGTAAAGGATAGGTAATCATTTCGAGTTTTAAAATTGAACAGGTATCTGATTTCGATCGGAGCCGGTGGTCTATGAAGGTACTCCATGAAAACGATGAACAGACTGTTCACTGAAGCATACCATTCGGGTGAAGTCGGGATGGTGCAATTCCCAAAAAAGACAGAACTTCTCTTATATACTCATTGAACGGAGGGAGCGTCCCAACCGTGCACGCGTGGCGATTAAATGCGGTATACCCCTCCGGCGGATTGTGTGGCCTGTCACTTGGCCCCGGTAATAACACATCGTCTAGCGACAAACCATGCCTCAGGCATATCCTCCCCAACATATCGTCGGTAATGTGAGACGGAACAGAATCTGATGGGTTAGCGATAAATGACGCGTTGGGAAGTTCATCCGGTGCTGGGCCGATAATTTCAGGATCAATGTCCGGAACCTCTAACCTCGGGGGAACTGTACTCTGGATATCTTGTGGGTTTCCCTGCTGTTGCGAACTCGAAGGCTCCATAACTGACTAACTCATGAGAAACCATCATTAGATGACAAGAGACCCGTTAATCCCCCAGTGTACAGTGTATGAATGTGTGTCGTGCAGTGTTGTGCATTACTTGGATGAATACCGCGGGATTAAGGAAAATATGCAAACGACAAAACTATAGAGCCCAGTTATAATGACCGTCATCGCTGATCGTCACCACTAAACCGCTTGTATGATGGAAATTGATTCAAGTGAAAGTTGTTATGGTTCCATCGACAAGCTTCGAAAGGTGGTCAAGTATGCAGTGTGATTATCAAGTCCAAATTTGCAAGGATGAAGCTCGCCGGAATTATGCTCAGAGAATATCAAACTTTGATGTCGATCATAGAGGGTTCGAACCGATCACAAGGAAGTCGTTCGAACCCATCCCATCTTCACTTCGAATCGATGCATAAGAGTCCGCTTCGAATCGATACAGCAAGACATGCTTCGAACCGATGAACAAGTGTCAAGTTCGAATCGATTGGTGAAGGACGACTTCGAATCCATCAGCCTTCGAATCCATCTGCCTAAGGCCCTATCGTTTCGAAGCTCACCTCATACTTCATCGATACGAAGTACGCGGCAGGGCAACAAGCCGCATCGGTTCGAAACGGCCAGCGGGCACAGCGGTTCGAAGCTCCCATTCACTTCTCCGTCCACAACCTACTTTCACGAACGATGGCTTCGTACCCATCATTCTCGATCGACGCTAACTACAGTTTTGTATCCACTTTTTCCCATCGGTACGAACAAGGATTTCGTACCCAGCCAAGTCATCGGTTCGAATGAAGGTTTCGAACCCATCAATACTCCGACCCATCGGTTCGAAGCATTACAATCATATCAACGCGAGGTCACAGCAATACAGGGTATAAGTCTCAATAGAAAAAAGAACAACAATTGATCAGAGAGAATTTGCAGCTATTCAAAGCACGTCATGTTCCCACAAGACGTACTTTGGGGGGCAAAATGTTATCCCGCCTTTTGGCAAGGCCGTGATACCAGAGAATTGATCGAGAACGAAGGACGGTTCATCTCAGAGATTGGTTATACTTGGTTTCACTATGGATATCGCTGAATTTTGTCCGGATTCAGATTGAGCTACAATTTATAAGACAAGACCAGAGAGGCCATAGAAGTCAACACCTCAAATTTCAAGTCAATCGGAGTTCATACGCTCGAGTTATGATCGATTCAATTTGAAGGGGAAGGCCCAAGATTCGAACCCATCAGGTTCGAACCCATCACCTTCGAACCGATCACTTTCAAACCGATGGACTTCGAACCGAGGGACTTCGAAACCATCAGAATGCTTCTACTTGACTCCATCAAATTCGAATCCATCCGGTTCGCTCCAGTGGGCCTCATGTCCAGGGAAAGTTTGTAAGGCTCGTATCCACCCAAAGATCCTTGTTCGAATCCAGTAAGCTTCGGTAGTTCGAACCCATCACTGTTTGTGTCAAAATTGGGCACAACACTCTTCGGAAGTTTTTGAAGAGATAATAAATGAAGAAAGCAAATTAAAATGAGGATTATCTAACAAAAACTCCAAGCAACAGAAAGTAAATTGCACAGAAGACAACGACTTAGAGTGGTTCGGCGATGTGCCTACGTCCACTATGAAGTTTTGTTATTTTATTGCTCTATATTCGGAGAATACAACTTTTATATGGCTAAGTACAGCAGTTCTTAAGCAAAAATTCGAAATCAAAGGCAGTGGTGGTGTTCTGAAGCAATTCTGGCAGCGTCCGGGCGTGCTTTGTCTCTTAAAATTCTCCGATCCCTCTTTCTGAATGACCAGGGGCTCTATTTATAGGCATAGGAGGCCGATATTTCCCCTAAAAATGAGGTAGACCGCTTCAGGCACGTGAGGGGGCCCACATGGCCGAAATCTGAAGATCTGGGCCCACATTGGGATCGATTCGAAGTAAGGTTCGAATCGATCAAAAAAGCGTCCAATCGTGATGAAACTTGGCGTGAACATTCTTCTATGTATATGCAAGCTTCTGTCAAAATTTCATATCATTTGGATTTATAGATCTTAAGTTATGATCGATTCAAAATTGCATTTTCGGTTGATCCACGTGCTTCGAATCGATCCTTCGAATCGATAGGGTCGACTCCATCATTTGAGCGCGTGCTGGGTGACGTGGCGCGCACGCTTCTCGGTGTGATCCACCTTTTTCTCCGAGTTTACTGGCTCTAACCCTTGGTTTTAGCTGCATGGACTTGGTGGATTCGAAGATTTGGATTCGAAGGCCTGCTTCCTTCGAATCGATGGAACTGGCACTTGCTCGAATCGATCAAACTTCTTGATCGATTCGAGGTTGAGGGATTCGAAGACGAGTCTTGGAATGGAGCCGAGGCTTCTTCACTTGCATGGATTCAAAGTGTTCTGCCTTGGGGGATTCGAAGTAGAGGTCGTTTGATGTATTCGATCAATGGTTTCGTTCGATGGAGTCGAAGATGGGGGTACTTCGATGGATTCGAACCAAAGCATGTGTGGATGGACTCGAAGCACGGCTGTCTTTGATGGATTCGAACGAGGGCATATCCCTCATGGATTCGAAGCAGGGAATTCTTTGGATGGATTCGCACCAAAGCCTTGCTCTGATGGGTTCGGACCTGTCTTACTTTTGTTCGATTCGAACCTTATACTATCTTGTCCATTTCACATTGGCGATAATTTGAGCATACGAACTCGGATTGCCCCAAAATTTGGAACATTCTTTTCTACTGCTTTGCTTGACGTGTCATATCAATTGTAGCCCGTTTCGGACTCGGGCAAAATTTGTCGATATCTGTAGTTGCTCAACAATCATTCAAAGCCAATGATGTATGATCCTGCCTCTTTCTCATTAGTTTCTTGGTATCTCGGCCTTACCAAAAGGCGGGATAACATTTGCCCCCCAAAGTACGTCTTGTGTGAACACGACGTGCTTTGAAAAACTGCAATCTATCGTTGGACAATTAGAGCATGCTTCACTGATTATTGTATTCTTTATTGCTGTACTCAGTCGTCGTACGATTGTAACTGGCTGTTTATCGTCAAAATTATGACGAAATGGACATTTTGATTCTTGTGAATGATAAAGATCAAACATTTGTTAGGCATATGTGTGTGTGTATATATATATATATATATATATATATGTATCACCTTGACTTGGATCAGCGTTGCGTGATTGCAATTCGTGGTCTGTTTGGTTTGTTATCGAATTCTGCATCGACCCTCTCCTGGACCGATCTTGAGATTCGAGTTATAACACTGTTTTTTATGATTGTGTATAGTTTCTCCCTTGTATCGATCCTCTCCTGAATCGATGTAAAAGGTAGGCAAGTAATTTTTAACCAATTTTTCTTTTATATAGAAGCAACATGTTCGTCCTTGTCGTCGGTGTCTAGTGGATTCGAAGCGTGTTTGTTCGAATCGATGGCATTTCGAATCGATGGGATCGAAGGTTTTGGTAGCGGTACTTCGAATCGATAGTAGTTCTCGTTCAAGTGATTCGTATCGATGACGTTTCGCATCGATGCTGCCCTGATGGATTCGAAGTTATGAAGGATTCGAACTGTGAGGAATTCAAAGCCATGATGGCCTTGAAGCTTGGAAGGATTCGACCTTTGCAAAGGATTCGAAATCGGATGGATTCGAGGTAATGGAGGGATAAAATATTGTGGTGGATTCGAAAACCTGTTGTTCGAATCGGTAGGGTTGTAACCTGTGGCAGGCGGTCAATCATGACCGGGAGGCGAAGAGCCGCGAGCTGATTCTTGAACCCATATAAATACGCGAGGTCCACTTCACTTTCACTTTTTACTTTTTACCATTCACTATAGCTGTTACCTTAACTGCTTTTTCGAATCGATCCTCCAGAGCTAGAAACAGCTGTGTTTTGCACGAATCGATCGTATTTTCTCAAACTTCCACTTGTAATCAAATCTAACCAGGTAAGCAAGGGATTGGTTCGAGTATGGAATGATAAGACCGGAATTTTTGTTGACTTGATCCCTTCTTCTGAAAATCAAGAAGGATTTATGAGATCTGGAATGGGTCGAATCGATGGTTGCAAGAGATGGAGCTTTTCGAAACGTATGGATCCAGAGTGTTGTCTTTCTTTGCCTCGTATCGATCCAGGAGCAAGTTATTCGAATCAATCTTGAGTGCATAGCTTCGAATCGATGGTTGTAAAAGAAAAAGAAAAAGAAAGGAAAAGGCTTGTGGCGATCGATTCGAAGCAATGGCATTTGAATCGATTCGAACTGACGACTCGTTGATCGATTCGAAGGGACTCCATTTCGGTCGATTCGAAGTCACGTGGAGTTCATGGATTCGAAGCGTTTCTCCATTCCAAAGTCGCATCGAGTCAAACCTCGTGGATTCGAAGCATCAAGACCCGACTCTCATCGATTCGAACCGTATCGATTTGAGTTGATGGATTCGAACGTCTTCGCTCTTGTGACCATTACTCTTCTGATCTGCTCCATTATCTGAACTACGACCAATTTCAAGTTTGAACTTTGACGAATTTAATAAACTTTAGCATACTTGACTCCGACGAGCTTCGGCCTAGCATAATCGAATCTGACTGTCAAGACTTAACCTCCTTTTTGAAGCTCGTCAACGGAACTATCACTTAACCAAAATATGACGAATTTTTACTTAAATTGGTCGTAGCATCCGGATGGCGTGGAAGTGATGGTTAGTGATGACGGTCACTTTCATTCTCAAATTCCAAAGTTTTTTCCGTTGTTCAGACATCTTGTTTCATCTTGCAAAGTTTGCTTAAGTTATCCATAGCACTTGCACCACACGATATATTCACACACTTTGCACTGGGGGAATATATGGGCGTTTTATGTATTTAATATCGCTTTCTGGTGAGTTAGTTAATTATGGAGTCTTCGGGTTCTCAACAACAAGAAGTACAAAGTTCGCCCCCTCCGGTGCTTGAGATTCCGGAAATTCCACCTGATGTAGTTGACCCAGCTCCGGACGAATTGCCGGAGGCTATATTTATCGAGGATCCTGTCGATTCTGTTCGATCTAATATCTCCGAGTCCCTATTGGATCGGATATGCATGAAACACAATATATCATCTGACGATGTTTTATTGCCTAATGCCGACGATAGACCACATAATCCGCTCGAAGGTTATACCGCCATTTATCGTCATGCTTGTGCGGCTGGATCTCTCCCTCCTTTTAACCAATATCTCAGAGAGATGTTGTCGTACTTGGGAATTGCTCCTTCCCAACTTCATCCCAACGGGCATGCGCTACTGAATAGCATCTTCGTTATATTTATGGATTGCCTTTTTCGTCCACCGATTCCAAATGAGATCCGTCACATATTCAACTTCAAGAGTAGGGGTGATAGTCCATCTTTCACTTTTCTGGAAGCGGTTAGAAATTGTCAGATCGTGACCGGGGCTTGGACCAGGCTTAGCTACTTCAAGAATGAGTGGTTTTATGTTCGGTGCCCCCCAGGGTTTGCTAGGAGATGGTTGTCCAAACATAAGTGTTATAAGTTACCTCTGAATGGTCACACTTAATACTTGCACTAATACTCTATTATTCTTATAGCCATCATTTCGAGACCAACCGGTGGGCGTTACAGAAGTGTTGTTGAAAGCTTGCAAGCGGTCCCAAGTGATTTAAGGCACATTGATGTGTTGCTGACCGATAATAGCTTAAGGACATTGGGCTTGATTGAAATGAACCAGAGTATCGCAATTGAGGGGTTGGCAAAACAGCCCTCGAAGAAAAAGAAAAAAGTTGTGAAAAGAAAACCCGGTATTGTGATAAAAGAAGCGAGTGACGACGAAAGAACGCCTACGGCCACCGAAATTGCAGCCGACCTTTCCCGAATAGAAGAGGGACGGAAAGGCAAGGCCGCTGTTCCTAAGTTTAAGAGACGGAAGTCTGTAGTTGTATCCCGTCCCATTCCCGGGATCACCTATTCTGCTGCCACCCCTCATCAACCAGGAGATATCTTTGGTGGGTTGGATGATGTTCCCATCCCGGATTACGTATCTCTCCATCATGAATCCGGGTTGGAGGAGCTCCGGGCAGCGCTAGACATAAGCGAATCTTTACCCGTTAGTGTAGTCGACACTTCTAGTTGGTCGGGGGGTCTTGCACATTTGTATACACTTTCATAACACTGCACGACTTCTACATGTATTGCAATGTTTTCCCTTGACATTTAACCAAGTCGTTTCTTTCTTTCAGGCACTATGTCGGACCGCCCTTCTACCTTGGATAGGCTTCGGCGAGTTCAGCACTCCTCATCTTATTATGAATCCCGTCGCAGGGATTTCGATCATGACCATGAGCGAAGGTACTATGAACAAGAGCAACGAGATAGGGATCAATCCCGTTATTATTCCAGCCAAGAACGTCCCGATAGGGACCGAAGGCATCGTTCATCTTCTCGTTCTCCTCCGCCATCTAGAAGTCTTGCTCCTGCATCTGAACCTTTACGACAACAGCAGTCTTTACAAGTTTCGAGGTCTGGTTCACATCGCTCCAGGACCGATACAGTTGTAACTACTACAATGGAGGAGGCTCCTCTCGAGCCATCGGGTGAAGGGGCTATTAGAATCGTCCAACTGAAAAAAGACTTTCCTGAAATATGTTTTGATGTTTATATCTTTCCTCCCAATCTCAAACGGATCCCTGAGGAGGCTGTGAACACCGCCCTCAGCTATACTCGCGATTTTTATGCTCAATATAAAGAATGGTACAAGGCGGCTATCAAAGCTTCGAAAGTAGCCTTCGACCGAGCTAAAACTACTGAGAAACTGGAAGCCGACTTATCCCAGAAGAACCGTATTGTCGATGTTCTTCAATCCGAAGTGGAATCTTCTCGTAAAACCGAGGTTGAGTCATTGAAAAAGGTCGATGAGACATTAGTTGAGATGGCGAAGATGCAACAAGCACATTGCACCTTAGTTGAGGATTTGGGCCATCGATACAAAAATGTTGAGGCCGAACGTGATGCGGAGGTTAGAGAATTGGAGGAACTGAAGGCTAAGTTTGCCGATTTAGAGAAAGAAAAAGACGATGCTAACGTGAGTGCGCAAGAAGCGTGTGAGCAGGCTGTGTCTCTCCGGGCTGAACGAGATGCAGCAATTGCCAGGGTTGAAGCAGTGGAGGCAGAAGTAGAAGGGAGAGTCGAAGCTGAACTGTTCAGGGTAGTAGCGGAGTTTAACGAGCTCCTCGACACTTATAACGCTAATGTGCTTGAGCACAGGAATCTTTCATGGCTTGGAGATTATTCGACGCTTTTACTTAGTGCTTGGAAAAAGTTGGTGGCGAACAAGAAAGCATCTCTCTCCGAAGGTGCTGTTGACGAGTTTGAACTTGAATCTCGTTTGTTAAGCGAAGAAGAAAAGAAACTTCTTCATGAGGCGATGATCTCTGTCGAGAGAGAGAGACTCGGTTTTCATCATGTGGAAACTGGTGAGGGTTCTGGAGCTGCTCGTTGTAGTGACGATACTTCAACTGTTGCCCCGACCTCGTCTGGAGTTACAACTATAGTTGGTCCGCATATTGTTCCTGCTTATAATCTGGATCAACCGGAAATATCTCTTCGTATATCTGCTGCTCCCGGACCCGCCTTGCCCCCAAGTCAAGGTAAAGAAGGTATTTCAAGTATTCCTAAAGCGTTTTAGGGTGAATCGGGTCTTGTACTGATCGTTTAACTAATTATTCTCGTTTCTTTTGGAATCAGTGACTGAGAGTGATGCGCCCATTCCCCCGGTACCACAAGCTCCACAGCCAGCACAAGGAGCTGTTGTTACTGAAGCCACTACGACCACCGTTGTAACTAGTGAGACTGGAGAGGGGAGCTCAATGTCCTTTGACGCTCAGATGATTGAAGAGCTTCTCAAGCAGCCTTGTGATCTTTTTACAGATCCCTCTTTCGCAATGGGTGGAGTGACTCCAGCTTTTAGCTCATTCTTGCCAACCGTTAGTGTATCCGGTACTGCTCATCATCCCTGGGAGGAAGAAATCCTTGCAGAGATAAGTGCCGAAATGGTTGCAGCAACGACGGTTGGCGGTTCCGGGGGCAACACTGCCCCGCCGAGTTTAATTCCTTTAATGATTATATCCCCTGGTGGCACTGTTACAACTTCGGGTGCCGAGGCTCCGCCTCCTGTTACGGCTTCTCTGTCTCCAGGTCGTCCTTCCAAGAGACTCTCCGTCCCTTCCAGCTCTGAAGAAGATGTTAATATTATGCCAGATCCGGAGGAGCAACCAAAAAAGAGCAAGAAGTCTCATAGGAAGTCGGGTAGCGGTTCTGGTGACGCAACTCCCAAGAAGAGACGACGAAAGAAGAAGGATTGAAAACTTTGACCTGCATGTCTTGTTTGTTGATAATAACTTTTTTCTTCCGTTCAGAGTCGTGTATAGGTGTGGATTCGACACCCACTTGATTGAAATTTCATTTTGTCATGTAATCAAACCCTTTTTTGCCGATTGATGAAATAGAAAACGACGCCTTTCTCTTTTACTTAAATGTTGTGTTGGTTATCTCGTGTTCACATATGTCATTATTCTTGCACACATGTTCATTCTCCAGGGATTAATCACAATTTGTATTTAGCAGCTCGGTCCATACTCTAGGGACCTCATTGATTATCATCAATCATTTATTACTTAGTTCACTCTCTGGGAACCTGTATTTGATGTTTATACTCCAATTCATGCTTCGGGAATTCAGAGTTAGTAATTATATTTTAGTCCACGCTCTGGGCACTTATGTTTATTTCATGTTTATACTCCAATTCGCGCTCCGGGAATTTGGAGTTAGTTATTATATTTTAGTCCACGCTCTGGGGACATATGTTTATTTTTATGTTTATACTCCAATTCGCACTCCGGGAATTTGGAGTTAGTGATTATATTTTAGTCCACGCTCTGGGGACTTATATTTATTTTTATGTTTATACTCCAATTCATGCTCTGGGAATTTGGAGTTGGCTCACACTCTGGGAGCGATGGATTTATACTCTGGTTCGCACTCCGGGAACTGAGAGTTGAAGTTATACTCCAATTCGCACTCTGGGAATTTGGAGTTGGCTCACACTCTGGGAGCGATGGATTTATACTCTGGTTCGCACTCCGGGAACCTAGAGTTGAAGTTATACTCCAATTCGCACTCTGGGAATTTGGAGTTGGCTCACACTCTGGGAGCGATGGATTTATACTCTGGTTTGCACTCCGGGAACCGAGAGTTGAAGTTATACCCCAATTCGCACTCTGGGAATTTGGAGTTGGCTCACACTCTGGGAGCGATGGATTTATACTCTGGTTCGCGCTCCGGGAACCGAGAGTTGAAGTTATACTCCAATTCGCACTCTGGGAATTTGGAGTTGAAGGAGGGATTGTCGTGTATCAATCCCCGTGAATGTTGATGTAGTATTCTGCCCCCGAGCTCGGGTTTCACTTAGCGAGCGACTGGTCATGTCACAGCCACTCCCTATTTGAATAAGTCCCACCGCATGATGGAACTTAGCTCTCCGTGCAACGTGATATTGTACGTCATACTCAGTAAATCACAGCTCTGGCTCGAAGAGATGGCATTTTATTGCTGGAACGAGAAAATATGGCAAAGTTAGTTGCCTTATTACAAATTCAAATCTTGAAATGCTGAAATAAAATGCAAAGGAATGAATTGACAAAAAATAAATGAAGTTTTTTAGATGTAGTAGCGACGGAGACTTTCGCTATTCCAAGCTCTTGGTAAAGTAAGACCATCAACGGTTGATAGTTTAAACGTGCCATCTCCGAGCTTTTGTGAAATAACATACGGCCCTTCCCAATTTGGCTTCATGTGCGAAGGAACCGGATAAATTCTTTTAAGTACGAGATCGCCAAGTTCGAAGGTTCGCGGGCAGACCTTAGCATTGTATATTCGGGCGACTCGACTTCGATAAGCGGCTGCCCTCAAATCAGCCTCCTCGCGCTTCTCATCGAGTAAATCCAGAGATTCAGCAAGCAATGTGGCATTTGTTTTTGGATCATAATATGTTACCCGATGAGAGTGGACTTCTAATTCAACTGGAATGACGGCTTCGGAGCCATAAGATAGAGAAAACGGAGTATGACCGGTTGCAGTTTTATGTGTTGTTCGGTAGGCCCATAACGCCATAGGGAGTTCATCAACCCATTTGCCCCCGACTTTTTCCAGTCGCTTTTTAAGGATGGATTTGATAACCTTATTAACAGCTTCGACTTGTCCGTTTGCTTGAGGGTGTGCCACTGTAGAGAATTTCTTATGGATGTGAAACCGCTGGCAGAAATTCTTGAATTCAATACTATCGAATTGGGCTCCGTTGTCGGTGATGATAGTATGTGGGAGACCAAACCGACAGATTATATTCCGTACTACGAAGTTGATCACTTTCTTTGTAGTAATTGTTGCAAGAGGTTCGGCTTCGGCCCATTTTGTGAAGTAATCAACCGCAACGATTGCATATCTCGCGCCGCCTTTTGCCAAAGGCAATGTGCCGATGATATCTATTCCCCATACCGCGAATGGCCAAGGACTGACCATTTGGGTTATCTCAGTAGGTGGGGCTCTTGGAATTCGAGCGTGTTTCTGGCATTTGTCGCACTTTCTAGCGTAATCTGCAGCATCGCGGTTAACAGTAGGCCAATAATATCCATACCGAAGTATTTTCTTTGCTAGTGCTTGCCCCCCAGTATGATCGCCACATTCTCCTTCGTGCACATCATGTAACACTCGTTTGACTTCATCGTGCGCGATACATTGGAGGAGAGGAACAGAGTATCCTCTTCGGTACATGACACCATTTTGAACAACAAACCGTGAGGCCTTTCGGAGAACTTGTCTTTTCTCGCTCCGACTTTCAGGCAATGTACCATGTTCGATATAATCTCGATAAGGAGTCATCCATGATTCCTTATTGGAGGTAGCTTCAAATATGCAATCGGTCTCTATTCGATCTATGCTTGGGGAGGATAGGGTCTCGACCGGAACGAGCCCCAACTGCTGAGCTTCGCCCGAACTTGCTAACTTTGCCAATGAATCAGCTTTTTGGTTGCGCTCTCGGGGTATATAGAAAATGGCATAGTAATCGAACTGATCAAGTATCTCCTTGACTTGATTTAAGTAAGCGGCTAGTCTTCGGTCTTTGGCCTGATACTCTCCTCGAACTTGACATACCACCAACTGGGAATCACAGTAAATTTCTACGGCGATGATTCTCTGGTCACGGGCAAGCTTTAGTCCGGTAAGTAGAGCTTCGTACTCGGCTTCATTGTTTGTAGCGCGGAATTCGAACTTCAAGGCATAACATACGGATCGTCCCTCGGGGGTTTCAAGCACTACTCTGGCTCCTGAACATCGATCGTTGGATGCACCATCAGTATACAGCTTCCATATGTGATCAGGAGATTTGCTATTTTTCGGCAAGTCTTCGGGAACCGTAAACTCAGCTATAAAATCTGCTAAAACTTGACCATGAATGGCTCTTCTTGGTGTATAGGTAATGTCAAACTGGCTCAATTCGATGTTCCATTTTAGTAATCTACCAGACGTCTCAGGCTGCGTGAGGACCTGTCATAACGGCTGATCAGAGTACACAGTGATAGGATGAGCCTGAAAGTAAGAACGGAGCTTCCTTGAGGCAATGACTAGGCAATATGCCAATTTTTCAAGCTTTGGATAATTTCTCTCGGCTCCGGTCAATCGTTTACTCACGTAATAGACCGGTTTTTGCACTCGGTCTTCTTCCCGAACTAACGCGGCACTGATCGCGTTTTCTGACACCGCTAGGTAGAGATATAATTGTTCATGATCCACAGGCTTCGAAAGGATTGGTGGTACGGAAAGAAGCTGGACTAGTGATTGAAATGTGCCTTCACACTCTGCAGTCCATTCGAAATTTCGTTTTCCTTTTCGAATCAAATCAAAGAAGGGAATACATTTATCAGTTGATTTTGAGATAAATCTGCTTAACGCTGCAACTTTTCCATTAAGACTCTGAACTTGTTTGATAGTCTTCGGAGTTTGAAGATTTCTGATAGCCCAGATTTTTTCGGGGTTGGCCTCTATTCCACGGGCGTTGACGATGAACCCAAGGAATTTTCCGGATGCAACTCCGAAATGACACTTTAGTGGGTTAAGCTTCATCCCGTATTTCCGAAAGATGTTGAACATTGACTCCAAGTCTTTGACGTGATCAATAGAGTATCGTGATTTCACCAACATGTCGTCTACATAAACCTCCATGGTTTTCCCAATCTGGTCGGCAAACATTCGGTTGACTAAGCGTTGATAAGTTGCGCCAGCATTCTTTAATCCAAAAGGCATGACCTTGTAGCAGTATAGTCCCAAGTCGGTCACAAAGCTTGTGTGCTCTTGGTCGGGTACATGCATTGGTATCTTATTATAACCTGAGTATGCATCCATAAAGGATAATAATTCATGTCCGGCTATTGAATCTACCAGCTGATCGATTCGAGGAAGTGGAAAGATATCTTTTGGGCAGGCTTTATTCAAGTCAGAGTAATCAATACACGTTCTCCACTTCCCGTTCGGTTTTCGGACGAGTACGGGATTGGACACCCACTCCGGGTATAAAGCATCTCTAATGAACCCATTCGTCTTCAATTTGTCAACCTCTTCTTTAAGGGCAGCAGATCTCTCTGGATCCATACCACGCCTTTTCTGCTTGACCGGGATATGCCGCGGGTCAATATTCAAGGTGTGGCTTGCAATGTCTGGCGAGATTCCACACATATCAGAATGCGTCCAAGCAAATACATGGAGATTCGCCCGGAGAAAATCAACCAATCCCTGTTGTGTTTCTTGTTTCAACTGAGACCCAATTTTCAACATTCTCGAATCATTGTCACCATCGTCAATCGGGACATTAATAGTTAGTTCTGCCGGCGAAGCTTGACTCTCTATAGATTCTTCCTTATTATCATTGTCCCTTGGGTCGATATCCTTTTGGAATTGGTTGTGGTGCCTGGGCCGAAGCCCAGGCGCTAATTGTCAATCATCGGCGAAACGAACGCAGAAGGATTCCCCTACGTCCTTTCTTTTTCTTTTCGTTGCGCCTCCCGCAACTCAGCAACATAACAGGCTCTTCCAGCAGCCTGATCTCCTTGCACAACTCCTATCCCGTGGTCAGTTGGGAATTTTAGAGTTAAACACCATGGGGCAATAGCAGCCCTGAATTCGGCAAGGGCTGGTCGGCCCAAAAAGGCATTGTACGGAGAAGGAATGTCCAAGACAACAAATTGCAATATCCGAACTCTTCGGCATTCTCCCACTCCTAATTCTACTGGCAATTCGACTATTCCGGTTGGTATCGTTGCACTTCCATTGAAACCGTGGACTCGTGACTGACAAGGTTTTAAGTCCTTAGCTTCCATCTTCATTAAGTCGTATGCTCTTTTAAATAATATGTTTACCGAACTCCCACTATCTACTAAGATCCTCTTCATCCAAGCAGGACCGACCTGAGCGGATATAACCAATGGGTCAATTGTTGGGGCTTCAACTTTATCGGCATCTCGATTTCTAAATACAATTTCGTCAGCCATAGTCTTTTGTTGCTTAGACGGTGTTCCATCTTCAGTGTTGCTACAACATTCAAAGTCCATATGCCTAATTGAGCTAGCATACGACTCCATCTCCCTCCAACTCCGGTCTGCTGGATGGGGTCCACCGCTTATTGTATTGATAACCAACCTCCCGCCCGTACGAGCGGGTCATTCTCCCTTTCCTGATTTTGTGTTCGATTTTGATTGGATGGGCCCGCTCCCCCAGGCTGTGGTGCCCGAACAAACTGATCCAACTTTCTTTCTCTGATCAGCTTTTCAATGAGATCCTGCAAGTGCCTGCAATCATTGGTGTTACGTCCATAACTTTCGTGAAATCTACAGAATTTCCCTGTTTGAATCTGCCTTTCCGACGACGGCTTCGGAGTGGGCTTTTTGTATTGCATGGTATTACAAGTCTGTAGGTATATATTCTCCAGCGATGTGTTAAGCGGCGTGTAACTGTCAAACATTGCGATTCTACGCCTCGGACCACGAGTCTGGTGTTGTTTCTTGCTTCGGTTATCACCGTTTCTCGGTTGTTGAGTCTGTTTATTTTGAATATTCAACTGGACTTTTCCTGAGCTCTCGCCAGACTGCTTAACTGCGACATTACTTTGAATACCTTCACAGCTGGGCCTTGCATCGTCCTGCTTCCTAGACTGTTTCGCATCCTCTCGCCTCAGGAATTGAGCGGCTTTGGAATAGAAACTGTCCAGCGATGCGGGAGGCTTTCCAGCCAACCAATTTCCAAATTCGGAATCAGGGTCGATTCCCTTAGTCAGAGCCATTAAGATAGAATTATCATTAGGATTGGTGATCTCTGCACATGTAGCATTGAATCTTTCCAGGTATCGCCTGAGTGTCTCTCCGGGAGCTTGAGTGACACTTGATAAAGTATTCACGTCTTTAGGTCTGGCAATATGCATTCGAAACTGCTCTACAAATTTGGTAGCCAATTGATCAAACGAGGAAATGGATCGTGGGGGTAATCGTGTAAACCACATGGTTGCAATCCCTCCAAGGGAAATGGGGAAACTTCGGCATTTTACCGCGTCATCAGCTCTAGCTGCCGTCATTGACCATTCATATTTCAAAATATGTTGATTTGGGTCGGAATTCCCTTCGTACATGGGCAAAGTTGGCATCCTGAATCGCCGAGGGGGTTCAGCATACAATATGTCATCGGTGAATGGGGTATGACTCCGAGAGATTCCCCAATCATCGTTTGTCAGGCCTTGACTCTCGCGAATCATCTGGCGCACCATGGCTGAGAGATCTGGCATAGGAACATTTTGTGTGTGGTGAGCCAAGGTGTGGTCGGGTTCCACAGTGCGAGATGGGATCGGGCGCTGTCGATGATCCGTGTCTCGCCTCCTTGGTTCAATGCTCTCTGGGACGTATGGCTCTGAAGCATGTCCCTGTTGATGGTAATTCGAATTGGAGTGATTTCGAGTATCAACTCCTATATCAACTGCAGCGGCCGTGGGAACATGACCATCTGTAGTGTATTGTGGAATGGTGCCTCCTCGGGAGGAGGGCCCAGTATGAAGGCTGGTAGAAGGGCCAACTCTTACTTGCCCAACAGTTAACGCCTGTTGATTGTCAACAGCTTGCGTTTGGTTTCCGTCTAACCTAGGACGGGTAGATCTGCCATTGTAGTCAGATGAAGCACAGCTTTCAGTGGAAGAGTGAGGAGCTTGATCCCTTCTGGATCTCCTTCGCCTTTGCTGGTTCAGCTGATTGGTTAATTCAGCGTTCGCACGCAACTGCTCAGTTAGCTGTTGTCGGCTTTGGGTTAGTTCCTGTAATAGCGTCTGGAACTCCTGTCTTTTTACTAGACCTGACTGATCCGTATGTCCAGTAGCGTCGTGATTGGTCGATTGCAGTTGTGCGGGATTTTGCCTATCCCGGCCTTCTTGATCACCAACGTTGGAAGTAGTTCTTGTACTTACCATTTTGAAGAGTTGAATTCTTTCCTAGACTTTGAACAAATCTGAATAGAACGGAAGGAATTTAGAAACGGAATCTGGATCTTTCTTCTTAAATTTATGCAATTCGGTATCGGGGATAGATCCAAAGAGCAGGAGAAAAAACCGGGTTTTTTCTCGGTGAAAGCACCAAAGAGTTTGTGTCTAAATTGGGCACAACACTCTTCGGAAGTTTTTGAAGAGATAATAAATGAAGAAAGCAAATTAAAATGAGGATTATCTAACAAAAACTCCAAGCAACAGAAAGTAAATTGCACAGAAGACAACGATTTAGAGTGGTTCGGCGATGTGCCTACGTCCACTATGAAGTTTTGTTATTTTATTGCTCTATATTCGGAGAATACAACTTTTATATGGCTAAGTACAGCAGTTCTTAAGCAAAAATTCGAAATCAAAGGCAGTGGTGGTGTTCTGAAGCAATTCTGGCAGCGTCCGGGCGTGCTTTGTCTCTCAAAATTCTCCGATCCCTCTTTCCGAATGACCAGGGGCTCTATTTATAGGCGTAGGAGGCCGATATTTCCCCTAAAAATGAGGTAGACCGCTTCAGGCACGTGAGGGGGCCCACATGGCCGAAATCTGAAGATCCGGGCCCACATTGGGATCGATTCGAAGTAAGGTTCGAATCGATCAAAAAAGCGTCCAATCGTGATGAAACTTGGCGTGAACATTCTTCTGTGTATATGCAAGCTTCTATCCAAATTTCATATCATTTGGATTTATAGATCTTAAGTTATGATCGATTCAAAATTGCATTTTCGGTTGATCCACGTACTTCGAATCGATCCTTCGAATCGATAGGGTCGACTCCATCATTTGAGTGCGTGCTGGGTGACGTGGCGCGCGCGCTTCTCGGGATGATCCACCTTTTTCTCCGAGTTTACTGGCTCTAACCCTTGGTTTTAGCTGCATGGACTTGGTGGATTCGAAGATTTGGATTCGAAGGCCCGCTTCCTTCGAATCGATGGAACTGGCACTTGCTCGAATCGATCAAACTTCTTGATCGATTCGAGGTTGAGGGATTCGAAGACGAGTCTTGGAATGGAGCCGAGGCTTCTTCACTTGCATGGATTCAAAGTGTTCTGCCTTGGGGGATTCGAAGTAGAGGTTGTTTGATGTATTCGATCAATGGTTTCGTTCGATGGAGTCGAAGATGGGGGTACTTCGATGGATTCGAACCAAAGCATGTGTGGATGGACTCGAAGCACGGCTGTCTTTGATGGATTCGAACGAGGGCATATCCCTCATGGATTCGAAGCAGGGAATTCTTTGGATGGATTCGCACCAAAGCCTTGCTCTGATGGGTTCGGACCTGTCTTACTTCTGTTCGATTCAAACCTTATACTATCTGGTCCATTTCCCATTGGCGATAATTTGAGCATACGAACTCGGATTGCCCCGAAATTTGGAACGTTGTTTTCTATAGCTTTGCTTGACGTGTCATATCAATTGTAGCCCGTTTCGGACTCGGGAAAAATTTGTCGATATCTGTAGTTGCCCAACAATCATTCAAAGCCAATGATGTATGATCCTGCCTCTTTCTCGTTAGTTTCTTGGTATCTCGGCCTTGCCAAAAGGCGGGATAACAATCACAGAAGCCATGTTCGAAACCATCACGGAGGCCATGTTCGAATCCATCCATGAAGCCTCATTCGAACCCATCCCAGAAGCTTCGTTCGAATCCACTGGGTTAACTGGTCATGGTGACGTGTCTTTCATCGGTTCGAATGCGCCGAAATATATGGAGTTGAAGCATTCAACTCGGAGCAAAACCCGGACAATTGCGAAGTGCGTGCTCCACGTCAACACGAAGACACATGCCATCATGGGTTCGAAACCATCGATTCGAATGCATGGTTTCGAACCAAACAGCCACGCAATGAACCCCATTTCGAATCCATCATATCTCCCAATCTACTGGTCCAAATGCCACGAAATTTTCACAGCAGCTTGCATTCATGTTCAAGAATGTCCACGCCAAATTTCACCTCGATTGGATAAATTCTTGATCGGTTCGAATGGAGTTCGAACCGACACCAACGTGGGCCCAAACTTCGAGGAAACGGGCGCGTGGGCCCCTTCACGTGCCAGAAGTGGTCTTCCGAGTTTTCAGCGAAATATCTGCAGCCTACGCCTATAAATAGAGCCTCAGGGCCAACAGAAAAGGGACTTTTGGATTCTGAAGCGCCTAGACTCTGCCGGATCAAGATCTCCATTATTTTACATCATAATATTGTTGTTAGTTTCGAATTCCCAGCTGCACTTTGCTGTTGATTGCTGTACCAACTTGTAATCATTGAAAGAAAGTCAATAAAAGTACAAAACCTTCACAATGGACGTAGGCAATACGCCGAACCACTATAAATTGCTTGTCTACGCGTTTATTTACATGTTATTTGGAGTTTTTGTTAGATAATCCTCAGTTTCAATTTACATTCTTCATTTATTATCTCTTCAAAAACTTCCGACGAGTGTTGTGCCCAATTTTGGTACAAACATTGACTAAAGGAATCGACCCTGATTCCGAATTTGGAAATTGGTTAGCTGGAAAGCCTCCCGCATCGTTGGACCGTTTCTATTCCAAAGCCGCTCAATTCCTGAGGCGAGAGGATGCGAAATAGTCTAGGAAGCAGGACGATGCAAGGTCCAGCAGTGAAGGCATTCAGAGTAATGTTGCGGTTAAGCAGTCTGGCGAAAGTTCAGGAAAAGTCCAGTTGAATATTCAAAATAAACAGACTCAACAACCGGGAAACGGTGATAACCGAAGCAAGAAACAAGACCAGAATCGTGGTCCGAGGCGTAGAATCGCAATGTTTGACAGTTATACACTGCTTAACACGTCGCTGGAAAATGTATACCTACAGACTTGTAATACTATGCAATATAAGAAGCCTGCTCCGAAGCCGTCATCGGAGAGGCAGATTCAAACAGGGAAATTCTGTAGATTTCACGAAAGTTATGGACATAACACCAATGATTGTAGGCATTTGCAAGACCTCATTGAAAAGTTGATCAGAGAAAGAAAGTTGGATCAGTTTGTTCGAGCACCGCAGTCTGGTGGAGCGGGCCCATCCAATCAAAATCGTACACAAAATCAGGAAAGGGAGAATGAACCCGCTCGCACGGGCGGGAGGTTGGTTATCAATACAATAAGCGGTGAACCCCATCCAGCGGACAGAAGTTGGAGGGAGATGGAGTCATATGCTAGCTCGATTAGGCATATGGACTTTGAATGTTGTAGCAACACTGAAGATGGAACACCGGCTAAGCAACAAAGGACGATGTTTGCGCCAAAATTGGTCACAAACCCCAAGTATTGTGAAAGCACCAGTGTTGGAATATAAATCAGCGATATTCAAACACAAATAACAAATCTAAACAAACAATAGACGACAATCCAGAAATAATAAACTAGAACACACGATTTTATAGTGGTTCGGCTATCTCCGGCCTACGTCCACTTCAATGATTTTATCTTTTATTGATGTTCTTTGTTGATTACAAATGATTACAGCAGTTACTGTGATGAGTTTAGAGTATATTGACTATCTTGATCTGTAGGAATGAATCCAGTAGAGTCTTGTTGCTTGAATGATGGTAGAAAGTCCCGATCCCCTTTTCCGAATGACCAGGGGCTCTATTTATAGGTGTAGGAGGCAGATATTTCTCCTAAAAACATGGTAGACCGCTTCAGGCACGTGAGGGGGCCCACATGGCCGAAATCTGAAGATCCGGGCCCACATTGGGATCGATTCGAAGTCAGGTTCGAATCGATCGAAAAAGTGTCCAATCGTGATGAAACTTGGCGTGAACATTCTTCTGTGTATATGCAAGCTCCTGTGAAAATTTCATGGCATTTGGACTAACGGTTTGCGAGTTATGGTCGATTCGAAATGATGATCTTCGTCGGGTTGTCTCGTTCGAATCCATGCTTCGAACCCAGCTCCTTCGAATCGATGGACTCACGTGCGCATCGATGACGTGGCGCGCGTTCTTCGTGTCGATCCACTTGTTGCTCCGAGTTGAATGGGTCGACTCCGTGTTCTTTGCCATCTTGACCGAGTGGACTCGAAGACTCCCTGGATTCGAATGACGCCTTGCTCGTATCGATAGTGAATTGGCACGAAGTTAACGTTGCCGGATGGATTCGATGCAAGACATCTTGATGGATTCGAACCTGCCACCTATGCATGGGTTCGAAGTAGAGCATCTTGTTGGGTTCGAAGCAGGGTGACTTCATGGATTCGAAGCACGACGGTCCGGATGGATTCGAAGGTAGGCCATTGTGATGGATTCGAAGTGAATGGAGCCGAAGTTGGTGGATGCGAGGCAAGCACTAGCCGATGGGTTCGTACGTGACGCCTGCCTTGATGGTTTCGAACTAGATGGGTTCAAAACAATGAAGGGGGGATGGATTCGAACCGAGCAAGGTATATCTCTCTCAACTTGAATCCATCATAAATCGAGCATACGAACTCGGATTGACTTGAAATTTGAAATGCGGACTCCTATGATCTTTCTCGTCATGTCCTATCAATTGTAGCTCAATCTGGACACGGCCAAAATTCATTGATATCCATGGTTATCCTGCAATACTCAATTGATATTCAGGAATAGCAATCATTGATTTTTAGTGAATTTTGGGTATCTCAGTTTTTACAAAAAGTGGGATAACACCTTGCCCCCCAGAATATGCCTTTTTGTAAAAGGTATGTTTTGAACGATCTTGAATCGAGTGTAGTGAACTCGTATTTCATTCATAGCTACTGCAATGTTAATCATGTTTACGGCTGTTCAAAGCCGAATTTGTGTTCATTTCCGCTCGTGGAAGTTAGCATTCAAGCTTTATAGTTTCTCCGGACTATTGATGGTCATTCTGGACCCTTGCCAAGCCCATTCCAGACTTAGCGATCGAATAGAAAGATCCTATAGCACTCTGGCATTACTTTCTATCCCTTGCACTCTGGCCCCAGTTAGGGCATATAGCGATGTCTTGGTTGTTCGAAAATGATCGTAGCCTCTCTGGGCTCTTTCTGGATCCCATCCTGTCACTCTCCGGTGAAAGGGAAACAACGATAAGTGAGTCGATCCTGTCGCTCTCCGGTGAAGCGACTCACTTCTTGCACTCCGGTTCAATGCATTCGAACATTAAGCGATATCATGACCTGAATCATCGGCCGATCATAGTCACTCCGGACTCTTGTCGGATCCCATCCTGTCACTCTCCGGTGAAGGGGAAACGACGATAAGTGAGTCGATCCTGTCGCTCTCAGGCGAAGCGACTCATTTTTTGCACTCCGGTTCAATGCATTCGAACATTAAGCGATATCATGACCTGAAACATCGGCCGATCATAGTCACTCCGGACTCTTGTCGGATCCCATCCTGTCACTCTCCGGTGAAGGGGAAACGACGATAAGTGAGTCAATCCTGTCGCTCTCAGGCGAAGCGACTCACTTCTTGCCTTATAGACTCCACCTCTCCGGGTAAAGCCGTAAAGTGATCATTCTGGTAGTGGTATTCAATATTCATCCTTTAACTCTCCGGTCAAAGGTTTATTTCAAGAAATTCAATTTTATTTATTAAATTCAAAGCCTGGATGTTCAATCTCAAACACCAAGAAAACAAAACATTGCCTCTCTGGGCAGATTAATCTATTGCCATCTCAGAGCATGCCTAGGGATCTCTCCGGTTCCTGTACATGTGTAAGTGGAATAGTTGTTTATTTTGAAATCAAAGCTAAAGAAATCAATCGACCAAAGCCCGTGTCTTGGACTTGGCCCTTGCCATCCTAATCAGCTGATGACGAGTCGTGACCCAGACCCGGGATCATTCCTGTTAGGTGGGGGCAGTAGCCGCTCAGGCGCTGTTGTCGCTGTTCGTTCTCTGATATATTGTGGCAATCTACCACTTCTAGCGTGTTCCTCCACCTCATCTCTTAAGTGGCGGTATTCATCAGTAGTGTGCCCATCCAGCTCATGGAATAAGCAGTATTTTCCAGTCCTGCGCTCCCGCTCAGTGGGATCCCGTATAGGCGGCTTTCGATAGGGGAGTTGCCCCCGGGTTTCAGTGTAAATCCGTTCTAGGCTTGCAGTCAAATCTGTGTAATTTCTGAATCTTGGTTCCCGAAATTTCTTCCGCTTCTCAGGACCATCATTTCTGTCATCTTGCTTTCTCTTTCCTTTGTCCGCTCCAGACTGTCCTCTGGCGGTTCCTTCGCCTTGTACAGCATTCGTGTCTTGTCTCTCAACACGTGATTCTTCTAGCCGAATGAATTTCTCAGCTTCATGGTGAAATTCATCGAGGTCTCGTGGTGGATCCTTCGTCAAAGAATCTTTGAATTCAGTACCTTCGCCAACTCCTGCCACTGCCGCCATCAGGATCATCGATGGATCCGAGCGATCTACAGAAGCCACCGTTGCATTGAATCGTAATAAGAAATCTCTCAAGGACTCTTCGGTCCTTTGCTTTAATGTTGCCAATGTCATCACATTCTTGGGTCTCGTCACGTGGACCCAAAACTGTTTCATGAAGCGCTTTACAAGCTCGCTCCACATTCCGATTGATCCAGCCTCCAGTTGTCTGAACCAAAGCGTAGCCAAATCCGATAAGTATAGGGGGAAGCATCGCGCCATCACTTCCTCAGGTGCCCCCAGTACTTCCATGTGGCTGATATACCTGGTTATATATGCGGTAGGGTCTGATTTTCCGTCATAAGAATCCAACGATGGTAACTTGAATTTTGGAGGGTTCCTTGCGTTCCTGATGTTCGGAGCGAACGGACTCCGACTAACTTCTTCCAGCCCTCCACTAGACAATCCTCCTCTCATGACTCGTCGCATGAGACTGATCATTCTCTCGTCTTCAACCAGGGGTTGACCCCTTGCCATGTTCCTGTCCAGCCCCCCGAGCCCTGAAGGGAATTCCGGTACATACTCTTCGTGAGGCTCGCTAGCATTAGCATTGGCTCCCGCTTGTTGAGCTCCATCTATTGGTCTTCCAGCATCGGATCCCGAGGGTCTGCCCCCAAGTCCTTGTTGATTACCTTCAATTTCTGTATTCTGGTCTTGAACCTGACCTTCATTAGCTCCTGCAATCCTAATTCCTTGTCCCGCACTCACAGTTGTCGTAGTTGGTCCAAGGTTTTGCATATTCGCCGCCCTCATTTGTTCAAGGAAATTTTGCAGCATCTCCTGTTGAGTCTTCATCATGCTTTCGCGTAACGAATTAGCCATAGCTTCCATCTCATCTCTAGTGATGTACATCGAAGCCTGTCCCTCTCCAGCTCCAGAGGATGCCTCTTGGCTTCCTCCTTGTTGGCTCCGATCAGCTCTTTGTCTTGTTTGTCGAGTCATTGTCTCTGAGTCGGGATTCTTCAAACTTTTAAATCTGAACTCTGGATTTGGTGTAGCGGGTGCTAGTCCTTCTCAGTGAAAGCACCAAAGTGTTTGCGCCAAAATTGGTCACAAACCCCAAGTATTGTGAAAGCACCAGTGTTGGAATATAAATCAGCGATATTCAAACACAAATAACAAATCTAAACAAACAATAGACGACAATCCAGAAATAATAAACTAGAACACACGATTTTATAGTTGTTCGGCTATCTCCGGCCTACGTCCACTTCAATGATTTTATCTTTTATTGATGTTCTTTGTTGATTACAAATGATTACAGCAGTTACTGTGATGAGTTTAGAGTATATTGACTATCTTGATGTGTAGGAATGAATCCAGCAGAGTCTTGTTGCTTGAATGATGGTAGAAAGTCCCAATCCCCTTTTCCGAATGACCAGGGGCTCTATTTATAGGTGTAGGAGGCAGATATTTCTCCTAAAAACATGGTAGACAGCTTCAGGCACGTGAGGGGGCCCACATGGCCGAAATCTGAAGATCCGGGCCCACATTGGGATCGATTCGAAGTCAGGTTCGAATCGATCGAAAAAGTGTCCAATCATGATGAAACTTGGCGTGAACATTCTTCTGTGTATATGCAAGCTCCTGTGAAAATTTCATGGCATTTGGACTAACGGTTTGCGAGTTATGGTCGATTCGAAATGATGATCTTCGTCGGGCTGTCTCGTTCGAATCCATGCTTCGAACCCACCTCCTTCGAATCGATGGACTCACGTGCGCATCGATGACGTGGCGCGCGTTCTTCGTGTCGATCCACTTGTTGCTCCGAGTTGAATGGGTCGACTCTGTGTTCTTTGCCGCCTTGACCGAGTGGACTCGAAGACTCCCTGGATTCGAATGACGCCTTGCTCGTATCGATAGTGAATTGGCAAGAAGTTAACGTAGCCAGATGGATTCGATGCAAGACATCTTGATGGATTCGAACCTGCCACCCATGCATGGGTTCGAAGTAGAGCATCTTGTTGGGTTCGAACCAGGGTGACTTCATGGATTCGAAGCACGGCGGTCTGGATGGATTCGAAGGTAGGCCATTGTGATGGATTCGAAGTGAACGGAGCCGAAGTTGGTGGATGCGAGGCAAGCACTAGCCGATGGGTTTGAACGTGACGCCTGCCTTGATGGTTTCGAACTAGATGGGTTCGAAACAATGAAGGGGGGATGGATTCGAACCAAGCAAGGTCTATCTCTCTCAACTTGAATCCATCATAACTCGAGCATAAGAACTCGGATTGACTTGAAATTTGAAATGCGGACTCCTATGATCTTTCTCGTCATGTCCTATCAATTGTAGCTCAATCTGGACACGGCCAAAATTCATTGATATCCATGGTTATCCTGCAATACTCAATTGATATTCAGGAATAGCAATCATTGATTTTTAGTGAATTTTGGGTATCTCAGTTTTTACAAAAAGTGGGATAACAAACGATGGCTGACGAAATCGTATTTAGAAATCGAGATGCCGATAAAGTCGAAACCCCCACAATTGACCCGTTGGTTATATCCGCTCAAGTTGGTCCTGCTTGGATGAAGAGGATCTTAGTAGACAGTGGGAGTTCTGTGAACATATTGTTTAAAAGAGCATACGATTTAATGAAGATGGAAGCTAAGGACTTAAAACCTTGTCAATCACGAGTCCACGGTTTCAATGGAAGTGCAACGATACCAACCGGAATAGTCGAATTGCCAGTGGAGTTAGGTGTGGGAGAATGCCGAAGAGTTCGGATATTGCAATTTTTTGTCTTGGACATTCCTTCTCCGTACAATGCCTTTTTGGGCCGACCGGCCCTTGCTGAATTTAGGACTTCTATTGCCCCATGGTGTTTAACTCTGAAGTTCCCAACTGACCATGGGATAGGAGTTGTGCAAGGAGATTAGGCTGCTGGAAGGGCCTGTTATGTTGCCGAGTTGCGGGAGGCGCAGCGAAAAGGAAAAGGAAAGGGCGTAGGGGGATCCCTCTGCATTCGTTTCGCCGACGATTGACAATTAGCGCCTGGGCCTCGGCCCAGGCATCACGACCAATTCCAAAAGGATCTTGACCCAAGGGACAATGATAATAAAGAAGAATCTACAGAAAGTCAAGCTTCTCCGGCAGAGCTAACTATTGATGTCCCGATTGACGATGATGACAATGACTCGAGAATGTTGAAAATTGGGTCTCAGTTGAAACAAGAAACACAACTGGAATTGGTTGATTTTCTCCGGGCGAATCTCGAGGTGTTCGCTTGGACGCACTCTGATATGTGTGGAATCTCGCTAGACATCGCGAGCCACACCATAAATATTGACCCGCGGTATATCCCGGTCAAGCAGAAAAGGCGTGGTATGGATCCAGAGAGATATGCCGCCCTTAAAGAAGAGGTCGACAAATTGAAGACGAATGGGTTCATTAGAGATGCTTTATACCTGGAGTGGGTGTCCAATCCCGTACTTGTCCGAAAACCGAAGGGGAAGTGGAGAACGTGTATCGATTACTCTGACTTGAATAAAGCCTGCCCAAAAGATAGCTTTCCACTTCCCCGAATCGATCAACTGGTAGATTCAACCGCCGGACATGAATTATTATCCTTTATGGATGCATACTCAGGTTATAATAAGATACCAATGCATGTACCCGACCAAGAGCACACAAGCTTTGTGACCGACTTGGGACTATACTGCTACAAGATCATGCCTTTTGGATTAAAGAATGCTGGTGCAACTTATCAACGCTTAGTCAACCGAATGTTTGCCGACCAGATTGGGAAGACCATGGAGGTTTATGTAGATGACATGTTAGTGAAATCACGATACTCTATTGATCATGTCAAAGACTTGGAGTCAATGTTCAACATCCTCCGGAAATACGGGATGAAGCTCAACCCACTAAAGTGTCATTTCGGAGTTGCATTCGGAAAATTCTTTGGGTTCATCGTCAACGCCCGAGGAATAGAGGCCAACCCCGAAAAGATCTAGGCTATCAGAAATCTCTGAACTCCGAAAACCATCAAACAAGTTCAGAGTCTTAACGGAAAAGTTGCAGCATTAAGCAGGTTTATCTCAAAGTCAACTAACAAATGTATTCCCTTCTTTGATTTGATTCGAAAAGGAAAACGAAATTTCGAATGGACTGCAGAGTGTGAAGGCGCATTTCAATCACTAGTCCAGCATCTTTCTGTACCACCAATCCTTTCAAAGCCTATGGATCATGAACAATTATATCTCTACCTGGCGGTATCTGAAAACGCAATCAGTGCCGCATTAATTCGGGAGGAAGACCGAGTGCAAAAACCGGTCTACTACGTGAGTAAACGATTGACCGGAGCTGAGAGAAATTATCCAAAGCTTGAAAAGTTGGCATATTGCCTAGTCATTGCCTCAAGGAAGCTCCGTCCATATTTTCAGGCTCATCCTATCACTGTGTACACCGATCAGCCGTTACAACAGGTCCTCACGTGGCCTGAGACGTCTGGTAGGTTACTAAAATGGAACATCGAATTGAGCCAGTTTGACATTGCTTATACTCCGAGAAGAGCCATTCATGGCCAAGTCTTAGCAGACTTTATAGCCGAGTTCACGGTTCCTGAAGACTTGCCTGAAAATAGCAAATCTCCTGAGTACATATGGAAGCTATATACTGATGGTGCATCCAATGATCGGTGTTCGGGAGCTGGGGTAGTGCTTGAAACCCCCAAGGGACGATCCATATGTTATGCCTTGAAGTTCGAATTCCGCGCAACCAACAATGAAGCCGAGTATGAAGCTCTACTTACCGGACTAAAGCTTGCCCGTGACCTGAGAATCATCGCCGTAGAGATCTACTGTGATTCCCAGTTGATAGTATGTCAAGTTCGAGGAGAGTATCAGGCCAAAGACCGAAGACTAGCCACTTACTTAAATCAAGTCAAGGAGATACTTGATCAGTTCGATTACTATGCCATTTTCTATATACCCCGAGAGCACAATCAGAAAGCTGATTCATTGGCAAAGTTAGCGAGTTCGGGCCAAGCTCAACAGTTGGGGCTTGTTCCGGTCGAGACCCTATCCTCCCCAAGCATTGATCGAATAGAGACCGATTTCATATTTGAAGCTACCTCCAATAGGGAATCATGGATGACTCCCTATCGATACCTTATCAAACATGGTATATTGCCCGAAAGTCGAAGCGAGAAAAGACAAGTTCTCCGAAAGGCCTCACGGTTTGTTGTTCAAGATGGAGTCATGTACCGAAGAGGATACTCTGTTCCTCTCCTCCGATGTATCGCGCACGATGAAGTCAAACGAGTGTTACACGATGTGCACGAAGGAGAATGTGGTGATCACACTGGGGGGCAAGCACTTGCAAAGAAAATACTTCGATATGGGTATTATTGGCCTACTGTTAATCGCGATGCTGCAGACTATGCTAGAAAATGCGACAAATGCCAGAAACACGCTCGAATTCCTAGAGTCCCACCTACTGAGATAACCCAAATGGTTAGTCCTTGGCCATTTGCGGTATGGGGAATAGATATCATCGGCACATTGCCTTTGGCCAAAGGTGGCGCGAAATACGCCATCGTTGCAGTTGATTACTTCACAAAATGGGCTGAAGTCGAACCTCTTGCAACAATTACGACAAAGAAAGTGATCAACTTCGTAGTACGGAATATAATCTGTCGGTTTGGTCTCCCACATACTATCATCACCGACAACGGAGCCCAATTCGACAGTACTGAATTCAAGAATTTCTGCCAGCGATTTCACATCCATAAGAAATTCTCTTTAGTAGCACACCCTCAAGCAAACGGACAAGTCGAAGCTGTTAATAAGGTTATCAAATCCATCCTTAAAAAGCGACTGGAAAAAGCCGGGGGTAAATGGGTCGATGAACTTCCTATGGCGTTATGGGCCTACCGTACAACACATAAAACCGCAACCGGTCATACTCCGTTCTCTCTGTCTTATGGCTCCGAAGTCGTTATTCCAGTTGAGTTGGAAGTACACTCTCATCGGGTGACATATTATGATCCAAGAACGAATGCCATATTACTTGCTGAATCTCTGGATTCACTCGATGAGAAGCACGAAGAGGCTGATTTGAGGGCAGCCGCGTATCGAAGTCGAGTCGCCCGAATATACAATGCTAAGGCCGCGAACCTTCGAACTCGGCAATCTCGTACTCAAAAGAATTTATCCGGTTCCTTCGCACATGAAGCCAAATTGGGAAGGGCCGTATGTTGTTTCACAAAAACTCGGAGATGGCACATTTAAACTATCAACCGTTGATGGTCTTACTTTACCAAGAGCTTGGAATAGCGAAAGTCTCCGTCGCTACTACACATAAAAGACTTTACTTATTTACTTTTGTCAATTTATTCCTTTGCATTTTATTCCAGCATTTCGAGATTTAAATTTGTAATAAGGCAACTAACTTTGCCATATTTTCTCATTTCAGCAATAAAATGCCATCTCTTCGAGCCAGAGCTGTGATTTACTGAGTATGACGTACAAAATCACGATGCACGGAGAGCTAAGTTCCATCATGCAGTGGAATTTATTCAAATAGGGAGTGGCTGTGGCATGACCAGTCACTCGCTAAGTGAAACCCGAGATCGGGGGCAGAACACTACATCAACATTCACAGGGATTGATACACGACAATCCCTCCTCCAACTCCAAATTCCCAGAGTGCGAATTGGAGTATAAACTTCAACTCTCGGTTCCCGGAGTGCGAACCGTAGTATAAATCCATCGCTCCCAGAGTGTGAGCCAACTCCAAATTCCCAGAGTGCGAATTGGAGTATAAACTTCAAACTCTCGGTTCCCGGAGTGCGAACCAGAGTATTAATCCATCGCTCCTAGAGTGTGAGCCAACTCCAAATTCTCAGAGTGCGAATTGGAGTATAAACTTCAAACCTCGGTTCCCGGAGTGCGAACCAGAGTATAAATCCATCGCTCCCAGAGTGTGAGCCAACTCCAAATTCCCAGAGTGCGAATTGGAGTATAAACTTCAAACTTTCGGTTCCCGGAGTGCGAAGCAGAGTATAAATCCATCGCTCCCAGAGTGTGAGCCAACTCCAAATTCCCAAAGTGTGAATTGGAGTATAAAACTTCAACTTTTCGTCCCAAAGTGCAGACTATGATATAAAACTCAGACTCCAAACTCCCAAAGCGCGAATTGGAGTACAATCATAAAAATAAATATAAGTCCCCAGAGTGTGGACTGAAGTACAATCGCTAACTATGAATTCCCGATGTACGAATTGGAGTATAAACATCAAACACAAGTTCCCAGAGAGCGAACTGAGTCATAAATGTTGATGATAATTAATAGGTCCCCAGAGTGTGGACCGAACTGTTAAATACAAGTTGTGATTAGTCCCCGGAGAGTGGACATGTGTGCAAGAATTATAACATATGTAAGCACGAGCTAATCAACACAGCACTTAAGTAAAAGAGAAAAGAGCTGTTTCCCATTTCATCAACAAACGTAAAAAGGGTTTGATTACATGACAAAACAAAAATTTCAATCAAGTGGATGCCGAATCCACGCCTATACACGACTCTGAAAGGAAGTAAAAAGATTATTATCAACAAACAAGACATGCAGGTCTAAATTTTCAATCCTTCTTCTTTCGTGGCCTCTTCTTGGGAGTTGCGTCACCAGAACCGCTACCCGACTTCCTATGAGACTTCTTGCTCTTTTTTGGTTTCTCCTCCGGGTCCGGCGTAATATCAACATCTTCTTCGGAGCTGGAAGGGACGGAAAGTCTCTTGGCAGGACGAACTGGAGACAGAGAAGCCGTTACAGGAGGTGGAGCCTCGACACCAGAAGTCATGACAATGCCACCAGGAGATATAATCATTAAAGGAGTTAAGCTTGGCAGGGAAACATCGCCTCCGGAACCGCCAACCGTCGTTGCCGCATCCATTTCAGCACTTATCTCGGCAAGGATTTCTTCTTCTCGGGAAGGATGAGCGGCACTGGATACACTAACGGTCGGCATGAACGAGCTAAAAGTTGGAGCAACTCCACCCATCGCAAAAGAGGGATTTGTAAAAGGTTCACAAGGCTGCTTGAGGAGTTCCTCAATCATCTGAGCGTCAAGTGACATTGATCTCCCCTCTCCAGTCTCGCTGGTTACAACGGTAGTCGTAGTGGCTTCAGTAATGACAGCTCCTTGTGTTGGCTGCGAAGCTTGTGGTACCGGAGGAATGGGCGCATCGCTCTCAGTCACTAAATCAGAAAGGAACAGGAATAATCAGTTAAACGATCGGTACAAAACCCAGTTCATTCTAAAATACTTTAGGAATACTTGAAATACCTTCTTTACCTCGACTTGGTGCCAAGACGGGTCCGGAAACAACAGTTGTACCAAGAGATATTTCCGATTGATCCGGATTATAGGCAGGAACAATATGTGGACCAACCGTAGCTGTAACTCCAGACGAGGTCGGAGCAACAGTCGAAACATCATCACTGCAATGAGCAGTTCCAGAACCCTCGCCAGTTTCCACATGGTGAAAACCAAGTCTCTCTCTTTCAGCAGAAATCATCGCCTCATGAAGAAGTTTCTTTTCCTCCTCGCTCAACAAGCGAGACTCAAGTTCAAATTCATCCACGGCACCTTCAGGGAGAGATGCTTTCTTGTTTGCCACCAACTTTTTCCTGGCACTGAGTAAAAGCGTAGAATAATCTCCAAGCCATGAGAGATTCCTGTGCTCAAGCACATTAGCATTATAGGTGTCGAGGAGCTCATCAAACTCAGCCTCTACCCTGAATAACTCAGCCTGGACTCTCCCCTCTACTTCTGCTTCCACCGCTTCAACTCTGGCAATCGCTGCGTCTCGCTCAGCCCGGAGAGACACAGCTTGCTCACACGCTTCTTGTGCGGCCACATTAGCATCATCTTTTTCTTTGTTTATATCGGCAAACTTAGCCTTCTATTCCTCTAATTCTTTGACTGCCGCATCACGCTTGGCCTCAACATTTTTGTACCGATGGCCTAAATCTTCAACTAAAGTACAGTGCGCTTGTTGCATCTTTGCCATCTCGACTAGTGTCTCATCGACCTTTTTTAGTGATTCAACTTCGGTCTTACGAGAGGATTCCACCTCAGATTGAAGTACGCCAACAATACGGTTCTTCTGAGCCAAGTCGGCTTCCAATTTTTCGATAATTTTGGCTCGATCGAAGGCTACTCTTGAAGCTTTAACAGCCGCCTTATACCATTCTTTGTACTGAGCATAGAAATCACGAGTGTAGCTGAGGGCAGTGTTCACAGCCTCTTCGGGGATCCTTTTGAGGTTGGGAGGAAAGATATAAGCATCGAAGCATATTTCTGGAAAATCTTTCTTCAGTTGAGCGATTCTAATGGCCCCTTCACCAGATGGTTCGAGAGGAGCCTCCTCCATAGTTGTAGTTACAGCCGTATCAGTCCTGGAACGATGTGAACTAGGCTTTGAAACTTGTAAAGACGGCTGTTGTCGTGAAGGTTCAGGTGCAGGAGCAAGACCTCTGGATGGCGGAGGAGAACGAGAGGGTGAACGGTACCTTTGGTCCCTATCAGGACGCTCCTGGCTGGAATAATAACGGGATTGGTCCATCTCACGATGCTCTTGCTCGTAATACCTCCGTTCACGTTCGCGATCAGAATCCCTACGGCGGGATTCATAATAAGATGAAGAGTGATGCACTCGTCGAAGTCTGTCCAATGTAGAAGGGCGGTCCGACATAGCACCTGAAAGAAAGAAATGATTTAATTAAACGCCGAGGAAAAGCACTACGATGAATGTGGAAGTCGTGCGGTGTTGTGAAAGTGTGTACGAGTGTGCAAAACCCCCCGACCAACCAGAAGTGTCGACTACACTAACGGGTAAAGACTCGCTTATATCTAGCGCTTCATGGAGCTCCTCCAACCCGGACCCGTGATGGAGAGATACGTAATCCGGGATGGGAATATCATCCAACCCTCTAAAGATATCTCCTGGTTGATGAGGGGCGGCGGCTGAGAAAGTGATCCCGGGGATGGGACGAGACACAACTACAGACTTCCGTCTCTTAAACTTAGGAACAGCAGCCTTGCCTTTCATCATCACTTGTTTCTCTTATCACAATGCCAGGTTTTCTTTTTACAACTTTCTTCTTCTTCCTCAAGGCCTATTTTGCCAACCCCTCGATTGCAATACTCTGGTTCATCTCGATCAGACCCAGCGTCCTTAAGTTATCATCGGTCAGCAACAAATCGATGTGCCTTAAATCGCTTAGGACCGCTTGCAAGCTTTGAATGATGCTTCTATAACGCCCACCGGTAGGTCTCGAAATAATGGCTATAAGAATAACAAAGTATTAGTGCAAGTATCAAGTGTGGCCATTCAAGGGTAACTTATGACACTTACGTTTGGACAACCATCTCCTGGCAAACCCTGGGGGGCATCGAACAAAAAACCACTCATTCTTGAAATAACTAAGCCTGGTCCAAGCCCCGGTCACAATCTGACAGTTTCTGACCGCTTCCAGGAAAGTGAAAGATGGGCTATCACCCCTACTCTTAAAATTGAATATGTGACGGATCTCGTTTGGTCTTGGCGGACGAAAAAGACAGTCCATAAATATGACGAAGACACTATTCAGTAGTGCATGCCCGTTGGGATGGAGTTGGGAAGGAGCAATTCCTAAATACGACAGCATCTCTCTGATATATTGGTTAAAAGGAGGAAGAGATCCAGCCGCGCAGGCATGACGATAAAGGGCGGTATATCCTTCGGGCGAATTATGTGGTCTATCGTCAGCTCTAGGTAATAAAACGTCTTCCGGGGATATGTTGTGTTTCAAACATATCCGGCCCAATAAGGACTCAGAGATATTAGACCGGACAGAATCAACGGGATCCTCGATAAATATAGCCTCCGGCAATTCATCCGGAGCCGGGTCTATTACATCAGGAGGGATTTCCGGAATCTCAAGCACTGGAGGAGGCTAGCTTTGCACTTCTTATTGTTGAGAACTCGAAGATTCCATAATTAACTAACTCACCAGAAAGCGGCATTAAATATATAAAAAATCCTACACATTCCCCCAGTGTAAAGTGTATGAATATGTCGTGTGGAGCAAGTCTATGCATAACTTATGTAGATTTTACAAGATGAAGCAAGATGTCTGAACGACGAAACCCTGAAATTTGAGAGTGAAAAAGACCGTCATCGCTGACCGTCGCTTCCACGTTACCCAGATGCTACTTACCAATTCAAGTACCGTTTTGTTACATTGTCAGTAAAAGTCACGGTTCCATCGACGAGCTTCAAGAAGGAGGTCAAGTCTTAATAGTCAAGTTTGATTACTTAAGGCCGAAGCTCGTCGGAGTCAAGTATGCTAAAGGTTATTAAGTTCGTTAAAGTTCAAACTTGAAATCGGCCGTAGTTCGCATATTGGAGCAAATCAGAAGAGTGGGAGTCCCAGAAGCAGGAACGTTCGAATCGATCGACTCGAATCGACGAGAGTCGAATCGATGAACTTCGAATCGATACGCCCCAACTTCATGTAGTTCGACTCGATGAGACCTTGGGACAAAAGACCAACTCGAAACCATGAAGCCCTATATGACTTCAAATCGATCAAAGTTGAGCTCCTTCGAATCGATCAACATACCGTTACTTCGAATCGATCAATATTAAGCTCCTTCGGATCGATCAGAACATCGTATCGACCGCCACGAGCCTTTCCTCATTTTCTTCTATAATCATCGATTCGAAGCTATGGGCACAGAGTAGACACGAATCGCTCATTCTTGGATCGATGCGAAGCAATGAAAGAGAACACTCAGATCGATGCGACTCGAATGGTTTCATTCCTCAGCTCCATCGAGTCGACCCACTTCGTTCAGATGTCACAAAACCTCAAAACTTTCGAAAGAAAAAATTGAGTTCTATTATTCTCATCTCGAATCGATCCCTTGATTACCTGAATTGATTTAACTACGAGTGGAAGCGTGAAAGGATTCGATTGATTCAGAAAAAAGAAGGAAAACACGTTTGTCTTGGCCCTGGAGAGATCGACTCGAAGAGGGAACTACCGCAACAGTGAAAACTAAAAAAGTGAAAGTACCATCGGCTTCACGTATTTATATGGATCTCATATGGGAAACGGGACGATTCGTCTCCCGGTCATAATGATCGACCCCAACCAGTCACGCACTGGTCGATCCGAACAAGCCACGGACGAATCCATCGCGTTCGAACCCATTGCATTCGAATCCACCACGTCCGAATCCATCAATGGCATCGTATACTTCCTGACCTCGAATCCATCGTGGCTTCGAATCCTCCACAGCTTCGAACCCATCAAGACGACACCGATACGAGGTATCATCGATACGAAGCAATTGAACGAGGGCTAAATAAACTTTTTTATCGATTCGAAGGTTATCGAGTCGAATGACCGATTTCGAACCCATCAGAAGTCACCAACGGGAACGAACACATTGCTTCGATATAAAAAATTACTTGTCTACCTTTTACATCGATTCAGGAGAGGATCGATACAAGAAAACAACTATAGACAATCATAAAAACAGTGTTTTATCTCGAATCTCAAGATCGGTTCAGGAGAGGATCGATGCAAAATTCGATAACAAACCAAACTAACCACGAATTGCAATCACGCAACGTTAATCAAAGTCAAAGTGGTACATATATGCACATATGTGTAACTAATGTTTGATCTTTATCATTCACAGGGATTAAATGGCCATCTCGTCATAATTTCGATGATAAGCAGCCAGTCACAATCGTACGACGATTGGGAACATCAATAAAGAATACAACGCTCAGCGAAGCATGTTCTAGTTGTCCAACGATAGATTGCAGCTTTTCAAAGCACGTCGTGTTTACACAAGACGTACTTTGGGGGGCAAATGTTATCCCGCCTTTTGGTAAGGCCGAGATACCCAGAAACTGACTGGAAAGAGATAAGATCACACGTCCTCTACTTAGAGTGATTGATTGGGCAACTACAAATATCGATGAATTTTGCCCGAGTCCAGATCGGGCTACAATTGATAGGACACGTCAAGCAAAGCTGTAGAAACCAACATTCAAAATTTCGGGGAAACCCGAGTTCGTATACCCAAGATGTCGCAATAAGAAAATAAGAAGGAAAGGCCTTATTTCGAATCCATACGAAAGACCCAGGCTCGAATCAATCGGTGTTCGTATCCATCGAAACACTTAGCTTCGAACCCAAGAGCGAAGCCCTTGCCTCGAATCCATCTCATATGTCTCAGTTCGACTCCATCCAAAGAATGTAGGTTCGAATCCATCAAGGGCATGACGTGTTTCGAATCCATCAGAGTGCTTCTGTCTTCGAGTCCATCATGCGAGGTCTCTTCGAATCCAACGTATTGGAGCAAACTTCGAATCGATCCACAGTAACCAGCAAAGATCGATTCGAACAAGTGCCAACCTCATCAATTCGAAGGAAGCTAACCTTCGAATCCAACACTTCGAATCCACCAAATACAAGCATCTAAAACCAAGGATTCGACCCAGTAAACTCGGAGTAAAAGGTGGATCACCCCGAGAAGCGCGCGCCACGTCACCCGGCACGCGCTCAAATGATCGAGTCGACCCTATCGATTCGAATGATCGATTCGAAGCACGTGGATCAACTGAAAATGCAATTTTGAATCGATCATAACTTGAGATCTATAAGTCCAAATGCTATGAAATTTTCACAGTAGCTTACTGCCAATATGAGGAATGTTAATGCAAAATTTCAGCTCAATCTGATTAAATCTTGATCGATTCGAACCAAGGGTCGAATCGATCCTGATGTGGGCCCGGACCTCCCAATTTCGGCCATGTGGCCCCCCTCACATGCTGGAAGCAGTCTCCCCGAATTTTAGGCGAAATATCAGCCTCCTACACCTATAAATAGAGCCCCTGGTCATTCAGAAAGAGGATCGGAGAATTTTGAGAGACAAAGCACGCACGGACGCTGCCAGAATTGCTTCAGAGCACCACCACTTCCTTTGATTTCGAATTTTTGCTTAAGAACTACTGTACTTAGTCATATAAAAGTTGTATTCTCCGAATATAGAGCAATAAAATAACAAAACTTCAGAATGGACGTAGGCAAATCGCCGAACCACTCTAAATCGTTGTCTTCTGTGCAATTTACTTTCTGTTGCTTGGAGTTTTTGTTAGATAATCCTCATTTTAATTTGCTTTCTTCATTTATTATCTCTTCAAAAACTTCTGAAGAGTGTTGTGCCCAATTTTGACACAAACAGCTGATATATGATTTACCATCGCCGGAGAGTGGTGCACCATGGTACTATTCCATTTCAAATCCATGCACCCATTACTAAAAGTCGTACGACACCGTTACGTCATTTTGGACGGATGTTGCACCTTGTACCGTAGATGTTGCACCCTGTGGATATCGATTCTTTGGAGGGCCATAACTCTTGGCTCGTTTAGAGTTAGGCGAGCCATAACCAGTCAAAACGAAGCTCTCGATGAGTTCTATAGCTATGATGGCTTTCAGCCATCACTAGTTAGATTCATACCCCAAAAAACCTATCCGAACCTCAATCGGGTCTTGGAAGTTTTTTGCCCTTCGTTTATTCATCACATGGAATTTTTCTGTAAAACGGGATCCCCGTGGCTGGTCTATGATTTACCATCGCCGGAGAGTGGTGCACCGTGGTACTGCTCCGTTTCAAATCCAGGAACCAATTTCTAAAAATCGTACGGCACCGTTTCGTCATTTTGGACGGGTGTTGCACCTTGCACCGTAGATGTTGCACCCTGTGGATATCGATTCTTTGGGGGGCCATAACTCTTGGCTCGTTTAGAATTACAGAAGCCATAACCAGTCAAAACGAAGCTCTCGGTGAGTTCAACTGCTATGACGGCTTTTAGCCGTCACTGGTTAGTTTCATACCCAAAATATCCTATCCGAACCTCAATCGGGTCTTGGAAGTTTTTTACCCTTCGTTTTTTCGTCATGTGGATTTTTTCCGTAAAACGGGATCCCCATGTCTGTTCTACGATTTACCATCGCTGGAGAGTTGTGCACCATGGTACTGATCCATTTCAAATCCATGCACCCATTTCTAAAAGTCGTACGGCACTGTTTCGTCATTTTGGACGGATGTTGCGCCTTGCACCGTAGATGTTGCACCCTGTGGATATCGATTCTTCGGAGGGCCATAACTCTTGGCTCGTTTAGAGTTACGGGAGCCATAACCAGTCAAAACGAATATATCTGTGAGTTCTACAGCTATGATGGCTTTCTGCCATCACTGGTTAGTTTCATACCCGAAAAATCCTATCCGAACCTCAATCGGGTCTTGGAAGTTTTTACCCTTCATTTTATCGTCACGTGGATTTTTTCTGTAAAACGAGATCTCCGTGGCTGGTCTATGATTTACCATTGTTGGAAAGTGGTTCACCATGGTACTGCTCCGTTTCAAATCCATGCACCCATTTCTAAAAGTCGTACGACAGTGTTTCACCATTTTGGACGGATGTTGCACCTTGCACCGTAGATGTTGCAGCCTATGGATATCGATTCTTCGCAGGGCCATAACTCTTGGCTCGTTTAGAGTTACGGGAGACATAACTAGTCAAAACGAAGCTCTAGGTGAGTTCTATAGCTATGATGGCTTGCAGGCGTCACTGGTTAGTTTCACACCCAAAAAATCCTATACGAACCTCAATCGGGTCTTGGATGTTTTTTACCCTTCGTTTTTTCGTCACGAGGATTTTTTCTGTAAAACGGGATCCCCATGGCTGGTCTTTGATTTCCCATCGCTGGAGAGTGGTGCACCATTGTACTGCTCCGTTTCAAATCCATGCACCCATTTCTAAAAGTCGTACGGCACTGTTTCGTCATTTTGGATGGATGTTGCGCCCTGTGGATATCGATTCTTCGGAGGGCCATAACTCTTGGCTCGTTTTGAGTTACGGGAGCCGTAACTAGTCAAAACGAAGCTCTCTGCGAGTTCTACAGCTATGTTGGCTTACAACCATCACTGGTTGCTTTCATACCCAAAAAATCCTATCCAAACCTCCATCGGGTCTTGGAAGTTATTTACCCTTCGTTTTTTTATCACGTGGATTTTTTCTGTAAAACGGCATCCCCGTGGCTGGTCAATGATTTACCATCGCAGGAGAGTGGTGCACCATGGTACTGCTCCATTTCAAATCCATGCACCCATTTCTAAAAGTCGTATGACATTGTTTCGTCACTTTGGATGGATGTTGCACCTTGCATCGAAGATGTTGCACCCTGTGGATATCGATTCTTCGGAGGGCCATAACTCTTGGATCATTTTGAGTTACAGGAGCCATAAAAAGTCAAAACGAAGATATCTGTGAGTTCTACAGCTATGATGGCTTTCAGCCGTAACCGGTTAGTTTCATACCCAAAAAATCCTATCCGAACCTCTATCGGGTCTTGGAAGTTTTTTACCCTTCATTTTTTCGTCACGTGGATTTTTTCTGTAAACGGGATCCCTGTGGCTGGTCTATGATTTACCATCACAAGAGAGTGGTGCACCATGGTACTGCTCCGTTTCAAATCCATGCACCCTTTTCTGAAATTCGTACGGCACTGTTTCGTAATTTTGGACGGATGTTACACCTTGCACCATAGATGCTGCACCCTATGGATATCGATTCTTCGGAGGGCCATAAATCTTGGCTCGTTTAGAGTTACGGGAGCCACAACCAGTCAAAATGAAGATATCCGTGACTTCTATAGCTATAATGACTTTCATCCATCACTGGTTAGTTTCATACCTAAAATATCCTTTCCGAACCTCAACCGGGTCTTGGAAGTTTTTTACCCTTCGTTTTTTCGTCACGTGGATTTTTTCTGTAAAACGGCATCCCCGTGGCTGGTCTATGATTTACCATCGCTGGAGAGTGGTGCACCATGGTACTGCTCCTTTTCGAATCCATGCACCTATTTCTAAAAGTGGTACGGCACTGTTTCGTCATTTTGGACGGATGTTGCACCTTGCACCGTAGATGTTGCACCCTATGGATATCGATTCTTCGGAGGGCCATAACTCTTGGCTCGTTTAGAGTTACGGGAACCATAACCGATCAAAACGAAGATATCTGTGAGTTCTACAGCTATGATGGCTTTCAGCCATCACTGGTTAGTTTCATACCCAAAAAACCCTATCTGAACCACAATCAGGTCTTGGAAGTTTTTTACCCTTCGTTTTTTCGTCACGTGGATTTTTTCTGTAAAACGGGATCCCTGTGGCTGGTCTATGATTTACCTTCGCTGGAGAGTGGTGCACCATGGTTCTGCTCCGTTTCAAATCCATGCACCCATTTCTAAAAGTCATACGGCACTGTTTCGTCATTTTGGACGGATGTTGCACCTTGCACCGTAGATGTTGCACCCTGTGGATATCAATTCTACGGTGGGCCGTAACTGCTCGGCTCGTTTAGAGTTACAGGAGCCATAACAAGTCAAAACGAAGCCTTCGGTGAGTTCTACGGCTATGATAGCTTTCAGCCAACATTGGTTAGTTCTGATACCCAAAAAATCCTATCCGAACCTCGGTTGGGTCTTGGAAGTTTTTTACCCATCGTTTTTTCGTCACGTGGATTTTTTCTGTAAAACCGGATCACGGTGGATGGTCTATGATTTACCATCGTTGGAGAGTGGTGCACAATGGTACTGCTCCATTTCAAATCCATGAACCCATTTCTAAAAGTCGTACGGCACTGTTTCGTCATTTTGGACTGATGTTGCACCATGCACCGTAGATGTTGCACCCTGTGGATATCGATTTCGGAGGGCCATAACTATTGGCTCGTTTAGAGTTACGGAAGCCATAACCAATCAAAACAAAGCTCTTTGTGAGTTCTACAGCTATGACGGCTTTCAGCCGTCACTAGCTAGTTTCATACCCAAAAAATCCTATCCAAACCTCAATCGGATCTTGGAAGTTTTTACCCTTCGTTTTTTTGTCATGTGGACTTTTTCTGTAAAACGGAATCCCTGTGGCTGGTCTATGATTTACCATCGCTGGAGAATGGTGCACCATGGTACTGCCCCGTTTCAAATCCTTGCACCCAGTTCTAAAAGTCGTACGGCACTGTTCGTCATTTTGGACGGATGTTGCGCCTTTCACCGTAGATGTTGCACCCTGTGGATATTGATTCTTCGGAGGGCCATACCACTTGGCTCGTTTAGAGTTATGTGAGCCGTAACCTATCAAAATGAAGATATCTATGAGTTCTACAGCTATGATGGCTTTCAGCCGTCACTGGCTCGTTTCATACCCAAAATATCCTATCCGAACCTCAATCGTGCCTTGGACGTTTTTTACCCTTCGTTTTTTCGTCACGTGGATTTTTTTTGTAAAACGGCATCCCCATGGCAGGTCAATGATTTACCATTGCTGGAAAGTGGTGCACCATGGTACTGCTCCGTTTCAAATCCTTGCACCCATTTCTAAAAGTGGAACGGCACTGTTTCGTCATTTTGGACGGATGTTGCACCTTGCACCGTAGATGTTGCACCCTATGGATATCGATTCTTTGGATGGTCATAACTCTTGGCTCGTTTAGAGTTATGGGAGCCGTAACCAGTCAAAATGAAGATAACTGTGAGTTCTACAGCTATGATGGCTTTTAGCTGTCACTGGTTAGTTTCATACCCAAAAAATCCTATCCGAACCTCAATCGGGTCCTGGAAGTTTTTTACCCTTCATTTTTTCGTCATGTGGATTTTTTCTGTAAAACGGGATCCCCGTGGCTGGTCTATGATTTGCCATCGCCGGAGAATGGTGCACCATGGTACTGCTCCATTTAAAATCCATGCACCCATTTCTGAAAGTCTTACGGCACCATTTCGTCATTTTGGGCGGATGTTACACCTTGCGTCGTAGATGTTGCACCCTATGGATATAGATTCTTTGGACGGCCATAACACTGGGATCGTTTAGAGTCATGGGAGCCATAACCAGTCAAAATGAAGCTCTCAGTGAGTTCTACAGCTATGATGGCTTTCAGCCATCACTGGTTAGTTTCATACCTAAAAAATCCTATCTGAACCTCAATCGGGTCTTGGAAGTTCTTTACCCTTCGCTTTTTCGTCACGTGGATTTTTTCTGTAAAACCGGATCCTCGTTGCTGGTCTATGATTTACCATCGTTGGAGAGTGGTGCACCATGGTACTGCTCTATTTCAAATCCATGAACCCATTCTAAAAGTCGTACGGCACTGTTTCGTCATTTTGGACTGATGTTGAACCTTGCACCGTAGATGTTGCACCCTGTGGATATCGATTCTTCGAAGGGCCATAACTCTTGGCTTGTTAGAGTTACGGGAGATATTAGTAGTCAAAATGAAGCTCTCGGTGAGTTCTACAGCTATGACACTTTCAGCTGTCACTGGTTAGTTTCATACCGAAAAAATCCTATCTGAACCTCAATCGGGTCTTGGAAGTTTTTTACCCTTCGTTTTTTCATCACGTGGATTTTTTCTGTAAAATGGGATCCCCATGGCTGGTCCACGATTTACCATCGTTGGAGAGTGCTACACCATGGTAATGCTCCATTTCAAATCCATGCACCCATTTCTAAAAGTTGTACAGCACCATTTCGTCATTTTGGACGGATGTTGCACCTTGCACCGCAGATGTTGCACCCTATGGATATCGATTCTTCGAAGCGCTATAACTCTTGGCTCGTTTAGAATTATGGGAACCATAACCAGTTAAAACGAAGCTCTCATGGATTTCTACAGCCATGATGGCTTTCAGCCGTCACTGGTTAGTTTCATACCTAAAAAGTCCTATCCGAACCTCAATCGGGTCTTGGAAGTTTTTTACCCATCGTTTTTTCGTCACGTGGATTTTTTCTGTAAAACCGGATCATGGTGGTTGGTCTATGATTTACCATCGTTGGAGAGTGGTGCACCATGGTATTGCTCCATTTCAAATCCATGAACCCATTTCTAAAAGTCATACGGCACTGTTTCGTCCTTTTGGAATGAAGTTGCACCTTGCACCGTAGATGTTACACCCTGTGGATATCGATTTCGGAGGGCCATAACTATTGGCTTGTTTAGAGTTACGGGAGCCATAACCAATCAAAACAAAGCTCTCTATGAGTTCTACAGCTATGACGGCTTTCAGCCGTCACTAGTTAGTTTCATACCCAAAAAATCCTACCCAAACC